>OZ001671.1:4337762-5752650 GCA_963924145.1 Pyrausta purpuralis
TCTATGAATGAAAACAAATTACACAACCTGCCGACAAAAGACGTTTCTTTCTCTTTAGGCAAACTCGCGTCTAAGCTCGAAGCTGGCCAGCACTCCCTTCATGAATGAACGGGCGGGCGGAGTCTCACGCGCATCCCCCGCCCGCCCGAGCCATCATTGTCCTCAGCTCAGTCCTTCGCGAATCTTAAACGGTCAAGGTTGTGTCACGCAAGGTCACCGGCGCACGCGACCCTCCGCACCTGTGTTTAGTTTAAAGTGAAGTGACGAATATCGAGATGGCGTATCAGTACTCCAATCGTGAATACGCTCTAATGGTGAGAGCGTACATTATGTCAGGCGAGAACGTAGCGGCTGGATTACGTTTGTACAGGGAGTTATACCCTAATGAGCGCCAACCTTCGCACGAAACCATGTTGGGAGCCTGGCAGAGGCTGTTAGACCATGGGCAGTTCCGCACAAGGACGCTCGGGGGTCTCGTACCCACAAGACAGATCTTGTGAAGACGACAGGTGAAGATATTGATCGTACAGATACGATGATGTCGTACAGTATTTTGAAGAAGACCCGCGACGCAGTACCCGTGAAGGAGCCCGACATTTCCACGTGAGCCAGTTCTGCATATGGGAAATAATTTCATCGGTCATGCACCCGTTTCACTACCGCAAAGTGCAGGAGCTCAGTGACAGTGACAGACAGCCGCGAGTGTCGTTCTGCGAGTGGGTGTTAGCAAACCCAAACGCTAACATTTTGTTCACCGATGAATGTTTGTTTACTCGGATCGGTGTTTTCAACAGCCACAATGAACACTACTGGAGTTACGTGAATCCAAAATTGTCAAAGCGGCACTCCTACCAACACCGTTTTTCACTCAATGTATGGGCAGCTGTGTTTAACGACACTATCATCGGCCCATATGTCTTCGAAGGGCGGTTGACGGGTGCAAGCTATTTAGCTATTCTCCAGGAGATGTTGCCGACCATAATGGACGACGTGCCCCTCGCGTATCTCCAGTCGCTGTACTTCCAACATGACGGTGCTCCGCCCCTTTACCACAATGCAGTGCGCGCGTACCTAAACGGCGAGTTCGGAGCGCGGTGGATCGGCCGCAGCGAGCCCTTGCCCTGGCCTCCGCGGTCCCCGGACCTTACGCCCGTGGACTTTTATTTGTGGAGCGAGATCAAGCGCCGAGTGTTTGTGAGTGAACCCACGAGTGTTGGTGATTTGCGAAACCGGATCATTGCGGCTTTTCAAGAGGTTCAAGCTCAAAGAAACGTGCTTATTTCTTTGAAGAATAACTTGCGGAAAAGAGCACGTGTTTGTATCTCGGAGGGAGGAGGACATTTTGAAAAAATACTGCAATACGTGTAAGGTATGTCGATATTTGTTTTAAGGTTTTTAGGTATTTGTATCATTTGTTAATCTTGTTAATACCTAGTGGATTTCATATTTTAAAATACACCTTAACTAAGTAATTGAAATAAACAATTTATTACGCAGATAAAAAAAATCGTGAAAAGTGCTATTTTTATTACTTCGTAATGGCCACAACATACAAATCAACATATATCACGTTTATTAAATGCTAGTGCGGATGCGAACCCGCGATGCTTGGCGATCTTGACAATCGTTGGCACTAAACGTAGCAGTAGCGCATGCGCGGGAGACAGCGCGAGCGCCGCGCGAGTCTGAATGAATGCATGCGTCTCTCTCTCTCTCATTGAACAAATACTACGAAGATGGTTTACATTTTTTTGGTGCATTAACAGGATTTATTTGAAGTCTTACAAAACGATATTTTTGTATGCACGCTATAATATTTGTGTGTTACTTACGGATATACATATTTTTAAAAACGCAAATTTTCGTTTTCTCGGGTAATTAAAAAGTCACGGTGTATAGCGTGTTACCTGTTATGCGAGAAAACATTTTAATAAATGATTCAACAGAGTAGATATACTTAATTACCTTGACCTGGTCTTAGTGCTCTAAAATACTTTAACTCAGAGATAGTTTTTTATTATTTAGGTTTTATTGCACTGTTAATGGTATAATAGGCGGACTTAGTGCCTTATGCCATTCTTCACCAGTCAACCGCTTGGGAAATGCAGAGAGTTTAATCAGTGTTGGAATATTTAAATGTAGATGGCCTAAAAATATGTTTTAAAATGCAGTAACATAAACATACATACTTAAATTACATAGGTAAAAGAAATAAATAAATATATAAGCATGGGATTAATGAACGTACATAGAATACATACCTATATTTTTAATAAAAAATAGTTACAGATAGGGTAGTGAAGATATTGATGACATCTATTAAGATAATATTACCGACAGCAGTGAAAGAAACGGTAGTTAATTCTGAAGTGAGCCAAGGTAAGATATAGAAATCTTAAGTTACAATCCCAAAGCAGTGTCAATCAAAATCGCTAACTCGTTGTAGTAGGTGACAACGAAAAGTTTTATGACTGGATACATTTATTTGAAATACATTGCTGGTTCGATTTATTTTGTTTGAAACTACCATTTTTTATTATTATTATGAAATAAAATCAATTTAGAATTGATTACTGGATGCGTAAAGAGCCTATATTTTAATAAACACAGGGTGTTAATTAAGATATAGGATACCCTGACGATAATCCGTTGGACTATAGTCCCCGACCAATAACACCTTTGGTCGAAGAGTCTCCAATTCAGAAATTTTCTGCCCCGGTCATCACATCAGTTATTTGCGCTTTGTGCCCTGCCGATTGCCACTTGTTATAATAGGCAATGTGTCTTTAAAATCTTCAACACAATACGTTATAACTCCCTTGGTGTTAGCAGGAGCAAGGCTCAGTGGCGAGAATGCTGATAGATACGTATTTGAGATTGCGTATACTGTCAAATATTGAGACGACTAATTATTGTGGGATGATGAATAATAATTATTTCGATAGAAACTATTGCTTTGCTACTTAATCTTCGTATTAGTCGTCACTTTTACCCATTTCATAATGAAAACTGCAGCTTATTTACTGCGCTAAGTATCTAATATGTCACATTTATTCATTACTAATTCGATTGGATGTTTTTCATCATCCTAATCGAACGGAACTTAAGAACGGAAGGTAGTTAAAAAGAAATTTCGTCATTTTTGCAGGGTGATATAGGTGTATTTTATAAGCATAAACTAGCTTAGGGTAGATTTGACCCACGTCAGATAAGACTGATTAGAATGAAGAAGTATAAAACGACCGATTTTAAAATGATATTGACAAAAATGATTGCTGACAAATAGGTGACGTTTTCAAATTAGACGTATAAATTCGACGAATAATCCTTAGGGTAAAATCTATACTAATATTATAAAGCTGAAGAGTTTGTTTGTTTGTTTGTTTGTTTGTTTGAACGCTAATCTCAGAAACTACTGGCCCGATTTGAAAAAATATTTTTACGTTGGATAGTCCATTTATCAAGGAAGGCTTTAGGCTATATAACATAAAGATACGACTCATAAGACCACAGCAGCGATAAAAAATGTTGCGAAAACGGGAGAAAGATATTCCTTTTGAGAGCTTCCGCTGCGTACGCTGCGGAAACCGCTTAAGTTACACAAAAATCATGTATGACAGGATTGTTCAGCATTCAAAGTTCTATAATAAAGTCTGCGACAGCATATGTCTATCTTTTATGGTTGACTTACTACAACCTTTTTTTTGTTAATAAATTTGAAAATAATAATGCATTATTTTTAGAGGTGTATTATACACACATGTATTTATTCTTATTAAAATAAATACATTCATCATCACGAGCATTTCATTTAGAACAAAGTTGCTCTTTATATCATTTGATTTCAATAAATATCCTAGGAGCTATCACAGTTTTAACATAACTCCGCACCAAAATAATGTTCGCAGCTTAAGTACAACGTGCGCTTGCGCTAATTGCTATGGTTACTGGCTTCTTAGTTACAATAAAACTGCGTATGTTTTGCGTTAAAATATTTTACTATTTTTATTCGCTTATTATTTTCGAGGGTGTTTTATACACACGGGTATTGATTCTTATCTTTACTTATATTATAAAGCTAAAGAGTTTTTTTTGTTTGAACGCGCTACTCTGGAACTATTGGACCGATTTGAAAACATATTTTCGTGTTGGATAGCTTATTTATCGAGGAATGCGTTAGGCCATAAAAAATACGCTGCGACGGGAGGGGAGGGGGGAAACTCAAAACGCGCGGACGAAGTCGCGGGGACCGCTAGTCAGGCATAAATGAGTTAGTTTTGGTTTGACCGTGCAACTCTCAAACTCTTTGAAATGTTCAGCTATAAATTTCCATTGGCCAATCCCCTAAGGCCAGTTCAAGAAAATTTTAATACCATTATTTTTTTACTCCAACATTGACCTTCCGTGCTAGACTGCAGTCTCATTATTCAGTGATTGCGTCTGCACATTAGGCGAGGCCAGACGGCGGGGCATTTCGGGTTTTACCCAAGATAAGTATACCGGGTATTGTAGTATTATACCAACGTTATTAATAGGGCTGACCTCCACAGCGACATCCTGTATTTTGCAGGTACTGTTTTTTGCAGGATTCCGTTAAGTGGTATACAAATAAATAAAAAATTAAAAATTGGACACCAATCACATACATAGCTCTGATCTCAAAATAAGTAGCTAATGCACTTGTGTTCCGGAAATCAGACACAACGGTGGTTACACAACACCCAGACCCGAGACAATATAGAAAGTTCTTTTATGTTTCTTTATAAAAACCTGTCCATTTCAAATTTGTTTAAAATAATTTCATCGCCATGCCTCTTCTTTCATTCTTCATGCTTTTCCTGACCTGAATGTTGTCTGGAAGAAATTGCTACAAGGAATAAGACCGCCTAAATTGTACTTATAGCGAATAAGACACTATCCTGTGTAATTATGTTTATGATGTGCAATAAAGTATTTTTGTTATTATTATTTTTATTAAAGTTTTGATTTCTACATTGACCCGACCGGGAATCGAACCGGAACCTCGGAGTGGCGACGCCTTGAAAGCCAGCGTGCTTAGCCACTACACCACGGAGGTCGTCGATACGGTTGGTACTTACCTACTCAATAATAATATGAAATCACGGATTCCTGTTTTAATTTAAATAAATACCACATGCTAAAGGCGTCGCCATGTTACAGACAATTTTGGAAAATGTTATGTTACAATTCAATTTTGGAATTTGGGTAAATACGCATTATCCATTTTTTTATCCGATTACTCATATCTCACTCTCACTAATACTGGAACGATTTTGATGAAACTTACGCTTTACCCTAAGTTGTCAAGTATAATTTAACTAAAATGGGATTATTTCGCTACGACTTCTCGTTATCGAGAAATTACGAAAATTTTGCTAAATAGATCAGCATACTGAAATTTTATTCAATTCTAACGATATCACATACAATCAGGTCGAAGTAACTTAAGTACAAGTAGGGATATAAATAGTCATTTTTTAAGCTTTATACATACTTTTATTCTAATCAGTATGTATCGAATTTGACTTTATCAAATTAGTGTCGAGGCGCTCTTATTAGAATATCTAGCAGAAATTATTGAAGTATACGACATTCTTCTATTTGGTGTATTCTGCAATAGTTGCCTTCTTTGATTTTTTTATTCAGGCTCACAGAAGAGCATTTCTACAGAAGCGACTGATTGACCGACTGGAGCAAAAAACCTACCTTTAAAATTGAATAACGTGTCTGAAAAAAATCACACGTATTTATACAACTCTTGGCCTGATGGAGAGCATATCAAGAAGACCACCAGGTTGTACATACAGATACAGGGGCAGAATTTGGCCTAAAATCGAGTGTCCGGTTTCCAGAATTTACTCGTTTTCGTTTCATAACTTTTAAAATAATAAGTTGCTGCTTATTATTCCTACATTCCTATAACAAGAAATAAATAATGAAGCCATATACGTGCTTACATATATCGTGAATCCTTTAATTTTAATACAGTTACACATTTAAATTTTGTCCGAGGCTTGTGCCTCAATTCGGTGAAATTTTACCTGTAGCACTAACTATGCATAATAGGAACGCGCACTACTTGTTCCCGTCATCTGACAGTTGCGCCCGAGCGGACAAACAGTGTAAACGGGAGATCTGTAGCACTCAGGAGCAATTTTCAAAGGTACGAAATCGTTCGGTGTTTTTGGTACAGGGTAATTTCTCAAATCGGTGTGCCACCTCGATTATGTATCTAAAGTATTTTATGAGATTTGTGCTAAAACTATTGAGTGTTTAACAGCTTTCTATCGTTAGGTTTTGTAGAAATTATTGTAACTCTTAACATTTTTGGGTAATTTGATGTATTGCGTTATTTTCTCAATTCCATGGATCTCAATTCCGTGGAAAATGGTGCACCGAATTGAGAAAACTTACACCGAATTGAGGTTTTACTTTTATATTATTAATTTAGCTAATTGTTGTTGTTGATTATTGTTGTTTATCGAGAAAATCAACAGCACATTCATTGCTATAACTCACGTTTTAATACATTGGGTATGGCCAATTACAAATCTCCCTATAAATTATCAGTAAGTTAGTACAAAAATACTAACAAGTGTCTTAAAGTTGACAAATAAACAATTCAACAACAACATATTACGAACGTACCTAACATATTCAATTTCCTATTTTATGTGATTAATTGTATTTAAATATTAAATTATTATAAAATATTTTATGTGATTAATTGAATTTATATATTAAATGTAACATAAAATAAAAGTAGAAACCGACTTCAAAACCAAAATGCACTAAGATGTCTTAAATAAACTCTTCACCATTGAAAGGAAAGGAATCTGTTTTAGGCAAACAATTTCTTTTTGGAGTCGGTGCTGTGATAGTTGATGCTTGATGGTCAAAGTGATGGCACCGACTCCAAAAAGAAATTGTTTGCCTAAAACGGATTCCTTTCCTTTCAATGGTGAAGAGTTTATTTAAGACTTTTTAGTGCATTTTGGTTTTGAAGTCGGTTTTTACTTTTTTTTTTAAATTAATTTTATTTCTTCATTTTTAGTGATTACGTAAGAGAGGGGGTACGTATGGGGGGAGTTGCACCTTATCATTCTATTTTTTAAGAAGCTACAAATTACCTATCATAAGTTCCGTCATTATAATTACTGAACTCCGAAGTGTTAAGGAGTTCCACCATCAGCTCAGCCCCACAAAATGTTGACTATCAGACGTAACAACACGTCAAAATTAAGATTCTAGTAAAGAAACAATATACGTGCCTTTAAAATTTGAGGGTTTCCCTCGATTACACGAAGATCCCATCATCAGATCCCAAAATGGAAAAAATGGGACCAACTAGAAGGTACACCCTCTAAGGAGGTGAAAATTTTTTTCGATTCGGTCGACAAACGACTGAGATATGAGGTAACATACATACAAAAAAAAAAAAACATACAGTCGAATTGATAACCTCCTCCTTTTTTGAAGTCGGTTAAAAATATTATGAAGACATAATTTACTAACAAACATGCTGCACCAAGTAGCTGGTTATGGAACCCCCTCGCCCTACTGTCTCAACGGCCCGTGCCTGTATTTAGAATTAGTTAGCTAGTAATAAATCATCTTCGAATCGGTGCAGACATTACTCGCATTTTATTTTAATTAATTTAGTTAGTTTTTAAAAACTCCCCACCCGGCTCCTGATACGTAACTGGCACAGCCGGATCGGATTTTTCAAGGAATTTCCGCGTTTTTCCTGTGTGTCTAAATTCACAATTAAGGGAGATTGAAACAGCTCTAGCCTTAAGTAAATTGACAGTTTTACAGCAATCCATAGTTAATTCGAAAGAATTCCTAAATCATTTAAAATCGATAGCTCAATTTGCAAATCTTATGTATTTACCTAACGAGGTATTAAATAAGAGGATTTTTTTTTAAATTAGAGGAAACAATGTATGTCAAATCATACGTTAAGAAAGACAAGATAACATTTATAATGGAGATACCAATAACTGATAATCATACTTATAGTTATTATAAGATTTATTCCTTACCAATATTCCACGAGTAGCTAGGAGGCTAAGCTCGGCTGCCTTTGCAGTTAGAAAAATAAGGTATCTGACTGATGTTGAAACGGCGAGGCTTGTGTATTTTAGTTACTTCCACAGTATTATGTCTTACGGTCTTCTCTTGTGGGGTTCTGCTGCAGATATTGATACCATATTTATTTTGCAGAAAAGAGCCATTCGTGCTATTTATAAACTTAGTCCTCGTGACTCCCTGAGAGAGGTCTTTAAGAAAATCAACATATTAACTGTGGCTTCTCAATACATTTTTGACAATATAATGTACGTCCGTAAAAAAATAGATTATTTCATGAAGAAGAGCGACATTCACTCATATAACACAAGAAATAAACACAAGCTTGTCGTTCCTAACTTCAGATTAGTTAAAACTAGAAATTCGTTCATGGGAAATTGTATAAAATTCTTTAATAATATACCACACAATCTTGTCGAATTGCCGGTTGATAAATTTAAGAAACACGTTAAAAACACGCTTATGTCTAAAGGTTATTATAAGGTTCAAGACTATCTGAACGACACGAATGTGTGGTCTGTCCAGCCTGCACCGACTGATGTACCTTTGATGATTTTGATTTTAAGGCAGCTAGTGGTGACTGAGTTTGTTCCGGCGTTTCTTCTCAGCACTTGCCTAATTGTCTGTGTTCTGTCTCGAAGCGCTGGTAGGGCCCAAAAGATAAGGAGACATGATTCGGCCCCTTCAGGGCACAATTATTTTTATTTTATTTTTCACTGTACATTTGACGTTCATAAGTGGCATATTGTGTCCTAAATTGAATTTTTTTTTTTTTTTTTTTTGATTAACTTCAGTGTTAATTTAGGTTATTTTGTCATATTATGTTAAGTTTTAATATGTTTAATTGTATTCCCTTTATATGTGTTGCGTAAAAGGTTATTAAAAATTTTGCGAAATGATCGGAAAGATATTGAAAATGATCGTTCTGATAATTTCACTATTAAGGAGGGAGGAGTTATGGAACCCCCTCTCCCTTCCGTCTTAGATTAGGGTTGCCTCAGCATATTTAAGGGCAAGCTCATGTATTTTATTATCGACTTAGCCGTTTCAGCCTCAACGGCCCGTGCCTGTATTTAGAATAAGTTAGCCAGTAATAAATCATCTTCGAATCGGTGCAGACATTACTCGATTTTAATTTTAATTAATTTAGTTAGTTTTTAAAAACTCCCCACCCGGCTCTCGATACGTAACTAGCTTCTATAATGTGGTGAATTTGAACTTTCGTTCAGTTAGCAGAATGATTCCTTTAGCGCTTCAATTAAGTAAAGCAATAAAGAATAAGGATAAGAATAAGTTATAAATATATACAATAAAGATAAAAAGACAATATAAATATTTATATGTATAAAACAATAAAGATATAAATATATCGATAATAAATAGTATTGTGTTATCCTCTTTGAAAATTGTAATGTTTAAATAGTTTGAGTTTTAAAAACAAGACTGATTATTAGTTATACATAGAATAGATAGAAAAATAAACATGTTGTTCGTTTTTTTTTATTATTAACATTACAAAGAATTTTTGATATAGATAGGCACATAAACTATTAAACCGATAGACCAGCAGTCAGTAAACATAACGCTTTAGGTATTTTTTAATTTTGATCATTCAAATACATTATATATATACACAATGGAATGCAAAACAATACAATACATTTTATAATGTTGCACCTATTCTCAATTCGGTGATTCATTTTCTCAATTCGGTGCATCGTTTTTTCAATTCGGTGCTTTCTCAATTCGGAGCCTAACTTTTCTCATAGATCAATAAACAAAATTTAGGCAAATCGTTATTTTATGTTTCAGGATGGAGTAAAATTCATATTTTATTATTTAAACTACTACAAAATCCAAATTAAAAATCAACCACCGAATTGAGAAAAAAAGTGCCCTTCTGTAGAAATGTCCAGAACATTACATGATTTATATAAATATAAAGTATCTTACGTATAGAACTTCCCTTGTTCATAAAAACGCAAACAGTCTTATAAACCTGTTTTAACTATTACACTGTTTTGTCTGGTTCTTTTTTGGAGCTGTCTTCATTTCACAGAAGGTGACAAAACAGTGTAATAGCTTAAGCAGGTTTATTAGACTGTTTGAATTATTAAGAATAAGGGGGTTAGATTATAATCCTCAATATGTGGGCACAATATGTACAAAATATAATAAAGTGAAAGAGGGTCAAAATTAGTGTGTTAGTAATTTTTGCTTAGTGTTTGTAAAATATCTTGTATATTCTGCACATAAAATATATATACAGTATAACACATAACACGATATAGCAATGAGATTGTTGCATATATTTTGAACCAATTTCAGCATCCGGGCTTAACCCAGATACAAAGAAAACACCTCCCGACTGAGGTTCGAAGTAATAGGGCTGCCACAGGTGCTAACTAAACAATTTGTTGGTACCATTACCTTAAATACCTTTATTTTTAGATGCGGATATAGATTACCTAAAGCTAAATCGCCGACTTCCAAAAAAAGAGTAAGGATTTTTAATATTATAAAGCCGAAGATTTGTTTGTTTGTTTGAATGCGCTAACCTCAGGAACTAATGGACGGATTAAAAAAATGCGTTGGATATCTTATTTATTGAGGAATGCTTTAGGAATAATTAAATAGAAAAAGGTTGGATTTGTGTTGTGCAGAAGTTTAATCGCATTAATTAAAATAGTGTGTGTATGTTAGTACAAGTAAAACAAAATCCTTTTTAAAATCAAATAAGATTAATGCTATTGCAAGTAAAAGATTTGAGACCTTTTTTTACTCATTAGAATGTTTTTATTTATTTATTTAGTTTTTATTTATTATATTAATATTTATTTTGTTTGTTTCTAGTCGAATTTAACATTTTACATATATTATTTATCCAAATAAGTTGAATCATATTATTGAAAAATCGTAGCAAAATTCAATTAGTCGCCCATAATTGAATTAATACTACAACGGTTTCACTACGTGCTCCGTACTTGCAACATTAAAAATAAAAAAAACCCTGCTAAGTGCAAGTCGGACTCGCCCACTGAGGGTTCCGTGCCAACATTACCTAACTGAATTAGGGATCCACTTACTTCCACTAAGCCAAAATACCACAATTTTGTTGACAGCAAACATACCTTTGTTGAAGTGAAAACTTCTTTAGCGGCGTTGAGCACTTTTGTGGGATGGGGGAAAAATGTGTAACTCGCGTCAGGACACGTGACCTGATCGAAAAACCGTAAGACGGTTGGCGAAATTATGGATGTAAGTTGATTTTTCTGAGAGATAAACTTTTTAATGTAATTTAATATAATATAAATTGTAATGTTTGTGTACGATAGCGCAATAAATAAATATTGTATTCTATAAAAATATTGTATTATTATTATTATTATTATTATTGTATTTTTTCACTTCTGCCGGCACTCCCGGAGTGCTTTCACAGTTTTTTTCTAATAGTGTTTGTATAAAGATCAAAGTTATGTTTGCGGTTGTTGAAAATGTGCTATATTTCAAAAACTACTGGCTCGATCTCGTTCAAACCAATTTTCGTCGAAAGATTTTATAAAATAGTCCATCATGTACTTTTTTCCAAAATTTACACTCTAGAATAAAAGTGTATTTGAAGTTGTCAATTTGGTCCTTCTTATTATAAATCAGAGTTTATTTTACGTAGGTACGCTATTGCCAACCCTACCACCCAACCGTAAAGATAAGCCATCGGCAAACAGCGGTCAAAATTAAGCCATCGAGGCAACCAACTGATATATTCCCACGAAAAAAATATTAGATGCACAGATTTTCTTGTAAAATCGTAAAAATATGCTGCTTTAATTGAAAGGGTCTAGGTTATCATAATAATTCATCAAAATGGCACAGGCAGGATTATACAGGGATTCGCAATATAAGTCTGGACAGCATAGCTGTTATTTATCAAACATGATCTATTTCTAACCACAACATCAGGTGTAAGGTCATAATGAAAATGAAAACAAAAATAGTTTATTTGCTTAAACATGGTAATATGATGCTCGAAACATTAGAATATGTAGTACTTACATTTTAACTTTTTATATGATGCAAATGTACTTAAGTAAATATTGGTTGCTTGAGCAAAAGAAAATACCAGAATTGTTATCTAAAACAAAATTAAAATTTTTGAAAAAACCCACGACGGGTTAATCGATAATTTTCTTAATTGAAAAAAATATATATATATTTTCTCCAATCTGCAGACCAAATGTGAATAAGTATTTATTTATTGTAAAACCAATAAAATCCGTCGTGTCTGCCATTACCTGCCTCGTAATAACAATTTTACCTACTTGAAACAATGAAACGCCAATGGCAGCCCTAACGGATTTTCATGGTTTTGCAATTAATAAAAAGGTACAAAATCGGTTAAGACAGACAGAAATGGCAACTGCAGCGCTCCCTGGTGGATTAACACTACAGTAGCTTTCTTTAACCATCATCAATAAATTACTAATATATATATATATATTCGTTTACGCGCACAAACACACAAACTTCCTTTCACCCCAAACGCATACATATTCTTCGTTCCGTGGCGGGTAAAAAGGAGTCTCTAATAGGGTGTCTTTGTCATGTATTTTTATCAGTAAGTTCCAAGAAGTTCAATACTGAGCCTTCATTGATCTAATCTTATTAGTAGCACAAAATATATAGTTATTTCAAATCAAATCAAATGAAATATTTATTTGCTTAGAATACAGTTTACAAAAAAAAGATTATAAAGTTATGATAGTGCGTGTATTCCGCCTGCACGCAGGCATGCAACCATTAAAATTTATTTTTCAAATACAATACATTTATTTTTAAGGCTGCAGAAACTGTACGTCAATAGCTAATGCCCTTTTTTTTAAAACATATCCTATAGAAAGAATGTAAATGATGTCTAAAATGAAGGCGTTTTTCAAAGTCTATAACCACACCGAATACCGAAAACAGAACATATCGATTTCACAGTAATGTTATGGAAAAAAGAATTTCGTATTTTTTCAATACTTGTAGGTACAGCTCATGATCCCCGTTCGTAATTTGATAAATCCGTAATATTAACTGTTCAAAATTTTAAATTAAAAACATTGCATTACTTAAATTCGATATTTTTATCTCAAATCTTCGGTTACAGGTATTTTAAACATTGATTTTTATTGGTGCTCGCTTATGCGCTGCTTACCTTATTAATCCATGTTGTAAATTTTACGTTACAATATCAAATAATTCAGTTTTGTGGGTGACCATGCTTCTGTAATATTAAAGACATTTGAATTTTCTACACATTTATTGAAATGCATATCAAAATCTTATTCCAATAGAATCATTAAACTATTAGAACAGAACATTCAAAATTTCTAATAAGATATATTCATTAATAAGGGCCGATTTTGCCAACGTCAGATAAGACTTATCCGACCAAATAAGTATTGAACAACCGATATGAAAATGACATTTACATGAATGATTGCTGTCGATCTCAAATTAGGCGTTTTATATTATATTCTTCGAATATTCCTCATCTGACGTTGTTAAAACGGGCCTAAAGTAAACTGTCTCATTTAATATGTTGTTCGCGTGTTTTGAATTTGCTATCTTTGTTTTGGTATCTTACAAACCTGATTTATTTTGATGATGAAATGATTTTCTACCTTTAAGTTATTTTTAGAAAGATGCTGCACAATCTTTTGTCACCGTTGGCAATGAGTTAGGTATAAAAGAAGAAGAAATGAAGGAATGAATGAATAATTAATGAAATTAATGAATATACAAGGTAATGATTTTGACAATCTAGCAGTATCAGTCTCTATCTATACTATAATATTATAAAGCTGAAGAGTTTGTTTGTTTGTTAGAACGCGCTAATCTCAAAAACTACTGGCCCGATTTGAAAAAAAAATTTTACGTTGGATAGTCCATTTATCAAGGAAGGCTTTAAGCTATATAACATAAAGATACAACTCATAATACCACAGCAGAAATGAAAAATGATGCGAAAACGGGAGAAAGATATTCCTTTTGAGAGCTTCCGCTGCATACGCGGAAACCGCTTAAGTTACACAAAATCATGTATGACAGGATTGTTCAACATTAAGAGTTCTATAATAAAGTCCGCGACAGCATATGTCTATCTTTTATGGTTGACTTACTACAACCTTTTTTATGTTAATAAATTTGTAAAAAAATAATGCATTATTTTTAGAGGTGTATTATACACACAGGTATTTATTCTTATCAAAATAAATACATTTATAGGGGGCGATGTAGAAGGTGCTGTGATCACCCACCAATAATTAAGAAGGAGTGCAGAGAGCAACAATTTGTGTATCACTGTTTATTCGTACGAAAACAACAAAAGTTCTTATTACAAATAAAGATCGCGAAGTACGTAAATCATACGGCGGCGGCGCAAGCGACACGGGTTCCGCGTTCAGTGCATAAGTTCTGACTAAAGAGGACTGCGCAGGCGCCGGTCACTGCGCGTTGCAAATCGCTGCGTCTGCTGAATTGCAACGCGTAGGGCTTGCGCGTATCGATGGCGCCTCGCCGCGTCGATATCGACAATCGATAACTAACATAGGTAAACATACATTTATAATTCTTATGTTAGCGGTAGTATGTAAGTTTACATAGTTTATTTAGTTATAGTTTAGGATATAGGTTAATTTAATTATTTTAGATTAGTTTTTACTATATTATAACTTAAGCGTTAGGTTAAGTTAGATAATAAGTTTATGTTGTTGTGTTTGTGTAAATAGATAGTTATTTAGGTTGAAATAGTAATTTAAAATGTAGATTACGTGAGTAGGCTATACATTCATCATCACGAGCATTTCATTTAGAACCAAGTTGCCCTTTATATCATTTGATTTCAATAAATATCTTAGGAGCTATCACAGTTTTAATATAACTCCGCACCAAAATAAGTACAACGTGCGCTTGCGCTAATATATTATAAAGCTGAAGAGTTTGTTTGTTTGAACGCGCTTATCTCAGGAACTGCTGGACCGATTTGAAAAAATATTTCTGTGTGTGGATAGCTTATTTATCGAGAACGGCTTTAGGATATAAAACATGACGCTGCGACGGGAGGGGAGAGAGCAAACTCAAAACGCGCGGACGAAGTCGCGGGGGACCGCTATTTTTTTTATATTTTTCCTGAATAAAAAATAAAACAAAACCGCTTAAAAATTAAAAACATCCTCATTTATATTTGTCCGCATAAAATTTTGTAAACTCACGGTCACCCTACCCAGATCTCAGATATCTCCGTCTCAAAAACTTGGCATATTTCATGCGAACAGCCGAAAAATTCGACAACCCGTCATTACTGATGGTATCAACAGCTCTTTGTTTGCGCACTAAAACCTTAAAATTGTGGATGAAATTACTTGATTTATCGCACCGACTTACAAAGGTTAATAAATATGTTTTTCAGTGAAATTTTATGTACCTCATATTTAGTAATAGTCGTTAATTAGGCACTAATGCTTTGACTTTGATGGGTATTAATATGACGTGTAATTGAATATACATTTCAATTTTATGAGTAGGTTACTTTTTTGACCCTTACACGAAACTAATTTGTGCTAACTGCTAGATACTGCATACGATGTAGGATTTTGTTTGAATTATTCGTTAGATAGAGCTTTCTTGTTCATTGAAAGGCCTGTGCATTTAGCGTAAACTTTCATCACTTGAAAAGAGGAATACTTAATCGAATCGAAAAAAATCAAACTTTTAACCGACTTCAAAAAAGGAGGTTATCAAATTGACTGTATGTTTTTTTTGTATCTATGTTACCTCATATCTCATTCGTTTGTCGACCGAATCGAAAAATTGTTTCGCTTACTTACAGGGTATACTTTCTAGTTGGTCACATTTTTTCCAATTTGGGATAGGATGATGGGATGTTAGTGTAATCGAGGGAAACCCTCAAATTTTAAAGAAATGTATAGTGTTTCTTTAACGCTTAGGAGTTCAGTAATTATAATGAAAGAACTCTTAATAGGTATTCATAAAGATGAAATAAGAAACCAAAAATTTGCGCACGGGCGGGACTTGAACCAGCAACCTCTTGGCAAACCGGGCCAAACGCTCTTACCAATTGAGCTACCGTGCTGTTAGTTCGACCCTGCGAAATTTGTGGTTTCTTATGAAAACGTCAATTGCGTGACACTTAGCGCCATCTAGCCGTCTGTTTTTTGGTTTCTTATTTCATCTTTATGAATATAAAATATGACACTGTGAGTGTTAAAAACATTCTAAAGTATCTTAATAGGTAGTTTGTAGCTTTTTAAAAACAGAGTCATCAGGAGCACCCCCCCCCGCCCCCCGCCCCTTCTCATGTAATCTCTAAAAATGACGAAATAAAATTAACTTTAAAAAAATTAACAACCTACTTCAAAACCAAAATGCACTAAAAAGTCTTAAATAAACTCTTGACTATTGAAACAAAAGGAACCCATTTTAGGCAAACAATTTCTTTTATGGAGTCGATGCCATCACTTTGACCATCAAGCATCAACTATCACAGCACCGACTCCAAAAAGAAATTGTTTGCCTAAAATGGGTTCCTGTCCTTTCAATAGTCAAGAGTTTATTTAAGACTTTTTTTTCGATTTCTTATTGCGTCTAATTTTTCCACTAAGGAAAGCTCACAGTACCGTTCCGTTTAGCGCTCATTAAATTAAAACCGCATTTGGTAGAAAGCCAGAAAAAATATCGTATTTCACAAGTTCCTGTTCAAAATACTTGCGCAAATACGAAGTGAAATAAATTGTTTAAAATTAAAATATCTTATTACACCTCTAACCACGAAAAATCAATGACTAAATACATATATCGCTAATTTATTTGAAGTGTATAAAATCTATCGCTATTTGTACACGGTACGATTTTCGTGGTACGAGCCGTTAATTTGTGATTTCGAATGTATATTTTTTTCTAACCGTTCAGTTATTAACAATGAAGAGTATAGCGAAATAACTAGCAAACGTCAAAAGCTATTTTAGGCCTTATTAAGTACTTTCTTCAAACTTTTAAAAGACATTTTTGAATGTCCAAATGTAGGTAGTCCCAAATAACAATGTATGAGACATTCCATTGTTGAACTCGAGGACTTGGGATCAACATTTTACGCCTCAAGGATCATAAGATTCATTTGTAAGTGTTGTAGAAAAAAGTCGCACGGGCTCGAATGGCAATTTTTTTGACGAAAGGTTCCGTGGTTCAAACTTTATAACTGTTTACTAACTTACTTCCTAACTACTACTTACGAACTTAACTAACTATAATTCGATTTTTAGAAAGTATGTAGGTGCGTACGTATTTAAGGGTTACTTTGAGAATTTGTTTTTTTTTAATTATTATGTGATAGATATGTAACCTAGCTATACAATCGTCGGATTTCGTAAAAATATGTATAAAAGCTTACCTAAGTTTTCTTAAAACTACAAAAAGGATTTTCATACGCATGCTTTCATTCATAAATTTTAATCTTCACTATAGTAATGGTTCCATTGTAAATAATACACATTGAACTAACGACATACAGGAGCTCTATTTTTGAATCACTCGCGCCGAAATGGCGAGTGATATTTATTTATTAATGGTCGATTAATGAAAAACTTCCACACAAAAAAATATTTCTCAATATAGTAAGTATATATTTTGCTCGGTTTTCTTGGAAATTTAGTTTGGTTTCGAACGAAAATCACACGCAATATCCAAGCGAGGGAATCAAATATAGAGCTCCAGAATGGCAGGCTAAGTCAACCAAAATCCATTAAGATGTGAAAATTCACATCATTCCTGACTTATCCCATACACCAAACTTAACCGTTGTCAAGTTTCTTAAGTTTTCTAACTCAAGTTAAATTTGACGCTTAAGTATCGTAATTTTTACTACTATGTACCTGGTAGTCTTTATCAATGTTTTTATAAAATAATTCCAATAATACCCTAGCTTATTATACCTTATCAGAAAGCTGAGGAACCGTAAATATTTTAACGCACATTTGCAGCACAATTGTCACAGACTAAAAAAATTCCTACGCTTTTTTTTACAAATGTATAAATATTAAAACATTTGGCCGTCTACTATAACTCATTTGGTACAATCACTTGAAGTTTTAGTGTTTAAAATATTAAATCAACAGCTCGTAAGACACCTAGAGGCGTTATTCTATCGCCCCACGGATCCCTAAACAGGAACAGATGTACGCAAACATTCTTTTGTGAATGGAGGCGAGTCTTGACTCTATGGAGTACAATAATTGACATCAAATGAAGTCCCGGAGCGGTGTGGCTTTTTTTGGTACAAGGTGGTTGGGATAAGGCATGTTGTCCAGTTAGTTATTAAGTTAGCTATGCTTTTAGGCAAGTTTAAGTAATAATATTAATATTGGACACCAATCACATACATTGCTCTGATCCCAAAGTAAGTAGCTAATGCACTTGAGTTATGGAAATTAGACACAACGGACAACCACAACACCCAGACCCGCGACAATATAGAAAATATATGCAACATTTATTTTTATTGACATAAATACATTTTTTATTTTAATAAATTAAACCCATTTACAATTGATTACTGGTTACTTAAAGGGTCTACATATGGATCCTATTTCTATGATGTAGTTAGATACTCTGTTAAAATATTATTACTTAAAAAGAGGTGACCTTATATTTAAAATGTTTGCTATTACAGGCCTCATTTTGCATGCGACGCTTTTGCGCGATAAAGAAGAATGTATTTTTTTTCACAAATCAGTTTTAAACTCCTCTTTTTAGGCTATTATCATTACTAGGTCAAAGGTAGAAGCTTTTACCCAGGATTCAAATCAAATCCAATCAATTATTTGCAGAAAAAAAAAACTGAGGTACCAACATACTCCCTAGCCTTTATGTTTTATATTCGTAGACCGATTTTTACTACACGATCTAACATCCTCACAGCAGATATTTTAAAAAAGATTTAATTTTGTGACTGCTTGCGTCTTTTTTTAATAAAAAATAATCTTTGAACAAAAATCACTGGAAAAATTGACGCGAGTGACTCTAAAATAGAGTTCTTGGTCTGAAATGCTATATTCACTTTTCAGAATTCAGTTTTCTTTTTGATTATTTAGACAACCACACATCTTTTCACGATCTCAGTGACAATGCGACCTGAGATGAATGTCTGGCTAGTAACATTTTATAGCTTCGCTATAGCTTTCTCACTGGATAATAATCCTAAAACAGTGGTTAAAGTTTTATTGTATGACAAGCAGGTGTTAAGTTGCCATTGGCACAATATTATTTTAAAATCTTTATACTTTTCTTGACAGGAGTACACGATTTTATGACGCGCAGATCGGATAACTGATATTACAATTTTTATGTCATTTGAATAAGTTTCGACACGGTGACAAAAATATTTTGTTTATTATTAAGTATTTGGTTTCAATGGTTGTAGGGGTTAATTAAATGTGTATTTGATATTATGAGAGAAAATTTACAATAATAAAGTGTAAAAATTATGTCTGCACTTTTGACTATATTAATAACAAGTTGTGTAAAATGTCAATATTCTCGTAAAGTAATTAATTTGACAACCTTCCCGTAGTGTGGTGGCTATGGCTAAGCACGCTAGGTTTCTAGTCGCCGCTACTCTAAGTTCGATTCCCTGTCAGTTCAATAAAGAAATCTCGATTTTTCTACATTAAATTTGGTCTAGGTGTAGTGATGCCACCGTTATTTCTGTTCTCCGTATCACAAGTGCATTAGCTACTTACTTTGGGATCAGAACAAGGTGATTGGTGTCCAATTTATAGTTTTATGTTACTTCTTCAGACGACCTCCGTGGTGTAGTGGCTAAGCACGCTGGTTTCAAGGCGTCGCCGCTCCGAAGTCCCGGGTTCGATTCCCGGTCGGTCAATATAATATCAAAATTTTCGATATTGTCTCGGATCTGGGTGTTGTGGTACCACCGTTGTGTCTGATTTCCATAAAACAAGTGCATGAGCTACTTATTTTGGAATCAGAGCAATGTATGTGATTGGTGTCCAATATTAATTTTAAATTTTTAATACTATCCCAAGTTATATTTGTTACCCACGGACAAGGGTTTCATAACATCAACAATAAGGTCTAGGGTACTATTTTTTTATATATCTAATAGAAATTAAAAAAAAATCACAAATAAAACAAAATTTGATAGCAGATGTGACAGCAATAAAATAATCAGAATTTTAACAAACTGACCGTTTACCTAACAATGACCCTCCTTTTCCACGGTCGAATAAGTTTTAAAGTAACAAATTTTTACATAGATTTTTGAATAGAAGCCAATGAGACGAATAATGTTATAGTAATTTAATGATTTACAAGTGAAGGGTCCATTTCAATGGTTTGAAGTTTTTTTGTGTGACCACTATTGAGAATCCTGAGAAACGGGCAAACGTTAGTCTACTAGTTCCTGAGATGAGTGTTCAAACAAACTCTTTAGCTTTAAAATATTATTAAAAATAAAGGTACCTTAAGATTTACAGATTGTTTCATAATATTTTGTTCTTTATTTACAAAATAAATTGAGACATAACATAAGGTCCGTTTCCTAATAATAACTTAATCCATAACGTGATATTACTTAAAAATTTCACCACCGACCTTTTTAAAACTAACACAAAGGACAGCAATTCTCATTCAATAAAACTCGTACTTAATTACATCAATAACAATAAAGCACATATAAAACAAAGAATTTGGATTCGTTAACACCTTCATGTTATCAACATAAAAGCAGACATACCGAGGATTGATAAAGTGGTTTTAGGCCCGTATTCATAAACCGGTCCTCAAGGTATTGTGTTTCCAAGAGATTACGAGTAATATTCAAAGTCATAGCGAGTAAGCTTCTTCTGGGTGAGCTAGTGCCATCTTCGACTAAGTCATAATAGCACTTGGCTTAGTTTTTTTTTATTGTGTTATTTGTAATTTCGCTCGATTCATGTAAAACCGTGTGGTAACATTGTGTGCGTATAAGTGTATTTTTTAAAATTATTTATTGCACTGACGAACATAAAGTACAAATAAAGGACTTAATGCTTGAAGCATTCTCTACAAGTCAACCATTGCGTGAAGCAGAAACGTTTAAGGCGGCGTAAAATAACACAATAAAGCAAAAATTTTATTTTAAGCTACTAAAATACTTACATAAATAATTAAAAATAAACCTACATAAACATACCTGATTACATAAATTTATCCATACACAAGCTAACAGAGATTATAATAGGGGTAACAGAGAAGGATAAACCTTAACTATCAAGTATCACGTGGTACTTTTATTGAGAAAAAGCTCGCGAATAGACTTCTTGAAATAATATAGTGTTTGCTCTTTCTTTCTTGATAAATACAGTTAAGTGACCTTTAATACAGATATATTGATCTCGAGTAGAAACAGTCACCACACGGAAGCATTTGTTACACTTTGAGCATACAGGAAGCAAACAATATGTAAGTATAAGGTGTTCGGCCTGAACTTCCAATTAGAATTCAGATCATAATTCCATTGGCTTCGATAATAGTGACGACGTTTACTATGCCAGTAACTTATTGTTCTTTGAAAAGGTTATAGATCAATATATGACCTGTAACTCGGTCACCACACACAAATGTTATTCGCACAATGATTCAGAATAAGGATTGATGTGTGTCTGTTAAGTATAGATTCTTCTAGTTTGTTAGTTGAAAGTTGCTCTTCTTTTTTTCTATCTACGTATCTATTAGTTTTCTGATACATCGGATTCCAATCCAACAGAGGTTTAAATATAACCACTTTTCCAACGAAGTTAAAAATTATCTCAATTGCAAGATAGCTTTATAAATACGACCCCAGACGGATAAAAACATCGATTTGACACCATTCTTCTAAATCTAAAACTGACACCTCATCTATTACTCGATCCCTTTCTACTCAATACAAGAAGAAAGAGACAGCAAACATTATAAATGCAGTCTAAGATTGAGTTTATCTGAATGGAGTATAGATTTGTTTTTAATTTATTACTTTTTTGTGTGTGGTCGCAAAAGTGGTCAAAGGAATTATTCGGAATGTGTGATAACAGTAACGGTGAGGTGTTAAAAACCTTTTTTGATAAATTCAACTTTGCTGGTGGTATAGTGGGGCTTTTTGTAATTAAATACTAGCCTTTCGCTGCGACTTTGTCCGCGTTTGACACTTTAAAAGTTAGGTAGGTAGTGAAAGGTAAGTTAACTTGAAACTTAAATACATAGATAGACAACACACCAATTGTCGTGGTTTCGAAGCAAGGAATATTCTTCCTTGTGTTGCGAATACCAGACAACGATTATAACGGGGGTATCTCCCATAAATACTTAATTACCTAAACATCCATGACTCAGGTACAAATGTTCGTGCTCATCACGCAAACATTTGCCCCTTGCGGGATTCGAACCCGCGTCGGCCAGCGTAATAGTCAGGAGCTCTAACCAATACACCAAACGCGTCGTCAAAACTTGTTTATGAATTTGTTAATTTTCCTATACATTTGCTGTCAAAATGTAAAACTTAAAAATATTATTATCTGGGCGGCTAAACTGTAAAAAGATTTCCAATACACTTACTTTTTCTAGTTTAATAAATTGTAAATGGCACTGTTGTAAATTTTATTCTATTTTTAAATAGCTCAAAACTCGATTCTAAAGCATTGGAATCAGCTCCTAAAAAGTTGCAGTTAGTTCAACAAACTAGTTATTTTCCAAAGAATAAGAAAGCTTACAAATATAATATTATGATACACTATAAGAAAGTTATTTATTTCGCAATATACCGACCCCCTACAGAGAAAGGCTCTCATATGAAGTAAATTTACAACGGCAAAGCGTAACCACTTAAAACTAATAACATAGTAAAATCATAGACAAAATTATGGCTATTTACACTATGGTAAAATGACAAGGCAGACTGTGTTTATTGAATCATAAATCTTCAGATTTTAAGGATATTTGAACATAATTTATAATTATTATGCTTTCATATTATGCTAAGGTATAAGTTGTAAATTTACGCATTAATTGTTTCTCGCGCAAAATTAATAATTGCACACGCTTAAGTTGGTACCTACATAAACTGATTTTTTATCAATGTATAAATTACCTTCTACTTTTCATGCCTGTTAAAAGTAACAAGATGTTAGCCCTAAAGCGAAATTGCTTTCATGACTGATTTTACGGAGATCTTTTATTTTTTTGTTATATATTTTTTTCTAGTCTATTAGTTTTCTAAAGTTAAACACTATGCAAAAAATATATTGCCACATATTTAAATATTCTTTTATACTTGAATTATACATATAATTGAAACTGAGAACCTAGTCCATTGAATGAGTCCCTCCAAGGGGGGTCTAGAGTGCGTGAGTTAGTAACGTAAGATGTTTCTTCGGAAACATGTTAAGAGTCCCTAGGTTATAAACATACTAAAACCCCGGGACACTAGGAGGAGCCCCGGAGTGGGGGGAGGGGGAGAAAGGGTCCATTTTTTCATTTTTCGCTTAAATCTCCAAATCGGTACATGTTAGAGAAAAACTTTCAAGGAAAAGTTGAAAGGCCATAAAATTATCTACAAGTTGTACCTGAATCATTTTTTTCTATTAGCAGCCGTTTTCGAGCTACATCCCATGAAAGGTGAAAAAATCGAAAACATACGCAAACTTTAGCATTTAAGCTTAACGAGGGCGGACCCCTTCCCATGCTACGTGTAAAACTTCATCGAAAAAATCCGAACAACGGATAATGTTGGGACATTGATGTCATATGAGAGGCACTAGAGAAAAAAAAATAAAAAGTTCAAGTATCGTAACTACCCTAATAAAATTCAATTCCTCTTAAACGTCTCCATGGTAGAATCTGGTTTTTTTATCAATGATAGACCTAATTATGAGCAATCTATTGGTACTGTTCACAAGTTGCACTTTTGAGCTTTTTGGAAGAAAAAAATTAAAAAAGATCAAGTTCAGTAACTCAAACTACCCTAATATAATATTTTGACAATCTATTCCTCCTAAAGGCTTCCATGGAGGAAGGTGTTTATTTTACCAATTATAGACCTAATTAAGAGCAATCTATCAGTACCGATCACAAGTTGCACTTTTGAGGTTTTTGGGAGAAAAAAAATAAAAAGGTCAAGTTGCGTAACTACCCTAATATAATATTTTGACAATCAATTCCTCCTAAAGGCTTCCATGGAGGAATGTGTTTTTTTTAACAATGATAGACCTAATTAAGAGCAATCTATCAGTACCACTCACAAGTTGCACTTTTGAGCTTTTTGGAAGAAATAAAATAAAAAGTTCAAGTATCGTAACTACCCTAATAAAATTCAATTCCCCGTAAACGCCTCCGTGGTGGAATCTGGTTTTTTTATCAATGATAGACCTAATCATGAGCAATCTATCTGTACCGGTCACAAGTTGCACTTTTGAGTTTTTTGGAAGAAAAAAATAAAAAGATCCAGTTCAGTAACTCAAACTACCCTAATATAATATTTTGACAATCGATTCCTCCTAAAGGCTTCCATGGAGGAATGTGTTTATTTTATCAATTATAGACCTATTTAAGAGCAATCTATCAGTACCGGTCACAAGTTGCACATTCGAGTTTTTTGGAAGAAAGAAATATTTTTTGATCGATTGATGTGGTAAACATGGGTATGTAGTATGGGGAAATTGTTTGAGCCAAAATCATTTTTTACTGCGTGTAACTCAGAAATGGTAGGATATAGGAAAAAATGATAGAGGTACAACTTGTTGATAATTTTATGGCCTTTCAACTTTTCCTTGAAAGTTTTTCTCTAACATGTGCCGTTTTTGAGATTTAAGCGAAAAATGAAAAAATGGACCCTTTCCCCCCCCTCCCCCCACTCCGGGGCTCCTCCTAGTGTCCCGGGGTTTTAGTATGTTTATTACCTAGGGACTCTCGACATGTTTCCGAAGAAACATCTTACGTTACTAACTCACGCACACTAGAACTTTTTATTCAATGGACTAACCTTAGAATAGAAGTTACCCTTCAAAAAAACCAGTTCCCCACTTCCTGACCGTGATTTAGGAACACCCATCTCGGCAACTTGCCGCGTGACCGATCTGCGGTTTGCCCAGCCACGCGTGTTTGTTAACAAAATGGCTGCCGGTAACTGTCAGTTGACATCATAATCAAGGCGGTGAGAAGAACGGAGTGATGGGTACTTGTATGTCTTTGGAGTGATGTGATGAATGATGGGAGTGGGTGTTTAGACGACATGTAATAAACGGGTGGACTCGCTTCATCGTCGACTCATAAGCCCAGTCAAGTCTAGGCTAAAGTCAAGAGTTAACCTATTTCGAATATAAAAAGTACGATTTAAGATCATAGATTTATATGCTCCATCTGTACTTAAGAGAGCTAAAAAATAAAATCTATGTGCCAAATAAAAGTATTGTAAAAGCAGGAAATTAACACTCAAAGAGCAATGCTTATAACACATTTCCTATAATTTTATCAAGAGTTTCTTTGGAAGAAATGATTTATACGAGTAGCACATAGGTGTTTTGGAATTGCAATCTTTGATGAAAAGAAAAAGACTTGATTTATCTTACAGTTACTTACAGTGCTTTTCTTATTTATTTATTGATCTCATAATTTTATTCATTAAGAGTCGTTTTACGTCAGATCAGGTATATTCGTAAAGAATACAAAACGCCTGATTTGTAAACGTCAAATATTTGTACGCAATCAAGTTAATGCCATTATAAAATCGGTCGTTTTATACTTATTGAGAGTCGGTTTTACTAACGTGAGATAGGACTTATCCGATCAAATATGTGTATAACGTCCGATTCAAAAAATGTGATTTTCATAAATGGTTTATGTCAAATAGGTAACATTTTCAAATTAAGCGTTTTGTAACAAATTCGATGAATATTCTTTATCTGACTTTGGTAAAATCGACTCTCAGACACTTAGTTTATTTAAGGCTTATATACGTATTAATTATTACAGAGCATGATTTCATCACCCGTCTCTTAGAACTTGTACTTTTTATCGTTTAAACTAACAAAAAAACTAACCTTATCCCCATAACTCCATCCTTTTTAGCCTCTTTCCAGTGTTGAATTACACCAACTATGGTTAGCTCCCGTGACAGCCACAAAAAAGCGTAGCAGAGTACCCCTGTCAGTCCGTAACTTACTAGGGATTGACTCTTAACAAGGTAAGTACAGTCGGGCGATTAAAAATTTAACCAGAATGTTTTATTGAAGTGAAAACTTCTTTAGCGGCGTTGAGCACTTTTGTGGGATGGGGGAAAAATGTGAAACTCGCGTCAGGACACGTGGGCTGATCGAAAAACCGTAAGACGGTTGGCGAAATTATGGATGTAAGTTGATTTTTCTGAGAGATAAACTTTTTAATGTAATTTAATATAATATAAATTGTAATGTTTGTGTACGATAGCGCAATAAATAAATATTGTATTCTATAAAAATATTATATTATTATTATTGTATTTGACGTTTTCATAGGAAACCACAAATTTCGCAGGGTCGGACTAGCGGCACGGTAGCTCAATTGGTAAGAGCGTTTGGCCCGGTTTGCCAAAAGGTTGCTGGTTCAAGTCCCGCTCGTGCGCAAGTTTTTGGTTTCTTATTTCATCTTTGTGAAGTATTTTTTTTTAATTAATGTCCTTATGTGCACTATTTTTTGAGTAAAATAAAGAATATTTGCATTGGTATTTGATTTTGAATATAGTTTATTGCTTTTGAAGCTTTTTATTTTACGGTAGTACAACAAATAAGTATCAGTGATACGGCAAATCATCTAGATTATTATTCTTTTATTAGCAAAAAGTATACAATGTTTTGAATACCATTACAAATAAAGTTTGATATTCTTCTCTAAGGAGCTTTAATCGTAATGCTTCATCTAAAATGGATATAATTATAACAATGTCAGCGCGGCGCAGCAACTCGGCGATATACTGCTGACTCCTCTCTCGACAACGTAAAATCTTCGTTCATCGTAAAAACCTTAAATATTTTGGTCAATTGATTTAAAAATCATTTGGAGTGTCTGAGGATTTTCGCATTTAACAAAACACATGTATCTACATTTTCGAATAAAAATAAAAATCTAAGACTTAGATATTTTCGCAGTTAACTGTACCAATGACACCAACGCCCCATCTGTGGCTACCGTTTTAGATTGTAAGCTTGTAAGTATGTCTGTTTGTACACATCGCTATCTTTTATCTAGCAAGCACCTGTTTTAGACGGGTTGGGGTAAACTATTTAGATTAACTGAAACTATTTAGAATTTTTACGTTAAAATTAAAACAACATACAAATCTTTCAAAGAAGTCGCATATCTTTAATTACTACCCAAGAAGATTCATTGTAAGATAGACACAGACCGTAAAAAATAAACGTCAAAAGACATGGCTAAATAGAAGTATGGGCGACTGTCCTAACAAGGTATAAACATGACACCTATGTGTTATATAACACTGAATAGATTTATATTAATATTTTGTCTAAAAAAAGTTTCACGAACTTTTCAAAAACCAACAATCTTAAAAATAAAATGGTGATTCCTACGTTGATTGGTTAACAAACTTGACATAAAATGCTTTTGCTATGACGTCTTACAAAACGTTTATAATTTCGTAGTAAGATGGGTAACCATGACCTTAAAAAGAAAGAATCCACTAACAATAAACAAGATGACAGTGAGCACGATCGAGTGACGTATTTTTGATCGCCTGACTTTTGTTTGTTTGTTTTTTTTTTGAGGTCATTTTTGTCGAAAAATCAATATAAAAACTTATATATTTTAATTATTTGAATAATTAATAAATGAATATTTCAGAGTTATACGATATTAACAAACCTTTATACATTCTAAGGGCAGTCGTTTAGCCATCTCCTTTAATAATGTTAATTCCAACTTGACAAATATATACATAAAAGAACGTCGTGTTTGTTAAACTTTTATAGCTCATGAACGGCTGAACCAATTTGACTTAAAATTAGTCAAGAGGTAGCTAAGTACCAGGAGAAGGACACAGTATACTTTTTATCCCGTTAGACGGACCCGGTGCTGGGGTGGGACAGGGTCGGGGCGAAACAATGTTCGCTGGAATCTCTTAAGTTTTAAAATTACGGGTTTGGGCTGGACAGGGCCGGGGCTGGACGGGGCTGGGAGCGAAACAATGTGCGCTAGGTCTGCCAGTGATAAATAAATATTTCTACCTTGCCCAATTGATTGGTACAGATTTCTGTAAAGCATTAAATAATCTTTTGTTTTTGCAAATATGAAATTTGTATATCGAACTTGGTGGTGAAGCGGCTAGGTTTTAAGGCGTCGCCACTCCGAGGTCCCGGGTTCGATTGCCGGTTGGGTAAATAATATTTTTTGTTTTGGGTATTGTTGTTGTGTACTATCGTTGGTTCTGATTTGCATAACAGCTTCATATGTGCATTAGCTACCTACTTACTTTGGGATCAGAGCAATTTATGTGATTGGTGTTCAATACCCATGCCCACTGCTTATCTTGTTAGGGTTCCGTAGCCGAATGGCAAAAAACGGAACCTTTATGGTTTCGTCAAGTATGTCCGTCTGTCTGTCCGTCCGTATGTCACAGCTACTTTATTCTGTAACTATAAGCATCACACTGTTGAACTTTGGTAGGAAGATGTATCCTGTTAACCGCTTTAAGATTCTTATAAACTAAAAATCAAACTAAAAACTAAAACTAAAAGACAAAAAATAAAAATCATGATATTTAAGGGGGGAGCATGGTTTTACATTCATATCCCATAGATGAATGTAAAATCGAAAAAAAATTGTCAGACCTATGCATACACCCCACACGCATAGTTCTGTCAATATTTTTTAGGGTTCCGTAGCCGAATGGCAAAAAACGGAACCCTTATAGTTTCGTCAAGTCTGTCTGTCTGTCTGTCTGTCTATCTGTCTGTCTGTCTGTCTGTCTGTCTGTCTGTCTGTCTGTCCGTCCGTATGTCACACCAATTTTATTCTGTTACTATAAGCATTACACAATTGAAATTTGGTAGGAAGATGTATCTTGTTAACCGCTTACCGATTCTCATACAAAAAAATAAAAATAATGACAGTTAAGGGGGGGCTCTCATACATGAAACTAAAACCAAAAAAAAAAAAATTGTCATACCTATGCGTGTGGGGTGTCTATGGATAGGTCTTTTAAAATAACATAGAAGTTTCTAAAACCATTTTCTTTTAAAGTCAAACGTTTCATAGCTAGACGCTTCCAAAGTGGTAAAATGGGCGTCCCCCCCATCTAATTTCTAAACCAAGCAAGTATAAATTTTGAAAAAAATATATGATGTAAAACTTAATAAATACTTTCAACGAAAATTGGTTTGGACGAGAACGAACGAGTAGTTTTTGAGATATAACACATTTTCAACAACCGCAAACATAACTTTGTACTTCATACAAACACTATGAAAAACAAAGTTATGTTTGTAGTCAACAAAATATTGTGGTATTTTACTAAGTAGAAGTAAATGGATTCCCTAATTCAGTTAAAGTTGGCACGGAACCCTCAGTGCGCGAGTCCGACTCGCACTTGGCCAGTTTTTTTCGGTTTTGTTCTTGTCAACAGAATGTGTATTTTCAGTTAAAGTTGGCACGGAACCCTCACTGCTCGAGTCCGACTCGCACTTGGCCGGTTTTGACTTGACACTTCCTGCATTATGTAGTAATGTTTACTTCAATGAGTGTCAGTATTCATTATTACTATAATCTAGGTTCAAAATCCTTTGCAATAGGAACCGATAATATCATGCATGTTTTCAGTCGTAGTACACCAAACATAAATGAAATACTTTCAGAAAGCGCGGACAAAGACCACAAAATCTATTAATAGTTTCTACTTTGGAATGGGTTGTTTCAATTGATCTCACTACAGTTATATTTTTATGAAAATATAGGTAAGAATCACAATAGTAAGTATGCTAACTTGCTCATTAGCTATAAAATTTATAAATAAATATCCTTTGGACATTCCCACACATCGCCATCTAGCCCCAAATTAAGCTACTCAAAGCTTGTGTTATGGGTGCCAGACAACGGATATAATACTTTAATACTTTTGTTTGTAAAAACATACATGACATACATAGAAAACACCCAGACCAATACAAACATACATGTTCATGCACACAAATGTTTGAATTGTGCGGGGATCGAACCCGAAACCAGCTGCGTAGTAGGCGATTTCTCGACCACTACACCAGACGGGTCGTCAAGTAAAAAGTACAGGGTGCATATTGCGATATTGCTTTGACATTTAAGCAGCTCCGTACCGTTACCATGAGTTTACGGTGGTTTTACTCGCTAGCGACGATGAAAAAAAAGTCTTTGGAAAATTGCACAGCGCCTCTAGCGGTCACTTGCAGTACTAAAATTTTCCATACATTTTTTACGTCGTCGCTAGCGAGTCAAACCGCCGTTAACTCATGGTAACGGTACTACTTTTTCATCATATCGATAAACTAGCGGTCCCCCGCGACTTCGTTCGTTGGTTTTGAGTTTGCTCCCTCCCTTCCTGCCGTAGCGTGATGTTTTATAGTCTTAAGCCTTCCTCGATAAATAAGCTATCCAACACAAAATTATTTTTTGTATATCGGTTAAGGTTAGCGCGTTTAAGCAAACGTACTGTTCAGCTTTATGATATTAAAATAGATTTATTATAATATGATGACATGTTTATAATAATATCATTAAATATTACATTTAGATTTAACCACCATTTCTACCATGTCTACAATTTAAATCTTCAAAAGGAAAAACATAAGCCAGTTCCCAAAATTTTAGGAGGAATGAACCTACCAACCATTTTTCTTCTATACACACGTATGTTACCTTCCTGCAGATTGGCTAAACACGTCCTGTGACCACTACTGTACGCCAATCATGTATCTATCACTAAGGACAGACAGACACACAGACAGCAGATATGTTTACACGTATCTGACAAAATCTTCTCACGGATCACACGTGGTTTCGAGTGGTTAAAAAGTTGGCCAAAGATTTCAGACCGGCAAAAAACAAAAGGTTGAAAAATATGACGTTTCGAGTATCAAAAAGATGGGTGTAGAGCACAGAATGAAGATCTGAAGTGTTGTTTGTATCTACAATAAAAGAAAACGGCCAAGTGCGGGTCGGACTCGCGCACTGAGAGTTCCGTGCCAAGTTTAACTAAATTAGGAAATCCACTTACTTCCACTTAGCTCAAATACCACAATATTTTGTCGACAGCAAATATAACTTTATATTCATAAAGATGAAATAAGAAACCAAAAATTTGCGCACGGGCGGGACTTGAACCGGTTGAAACTTTGGCCCGGTCTGCCAAAAGGTTGCTTTTTACTTATTTTATCTTTATGAATCTATACTAATATTATAAAGCTGAAGAGTTTGTTGGTTTGAACGGGCTTTTCTCAGGAACTGCTGAACCGATTTGATAAAATATTTCTGTGTTAGATAGCTTATTTATTGAGAAAGGCTTTAGGATATAAAACATCACGAGGGAGGGGAGGGAGCAAACTCAAAACGCGCGGGCGAAGTCGCGGGGGACCGCTAGTATAAAATATGACACTGTGAGTGTTAAAAACATTCTAAAGCATTAAATATAACTTTGGTTTTCATAGTGTTGTATTAAGAACAAAGTTATGTTTGCGGTTGATGAAAATGTGCTATATCTCAAAAACTACTACTTCGATTCCGTCTAAATCAATTTTCGTTAGAAGTATTTGTTAAGATCTACATCATGGATTTTTTTTCGACATTTGCATTCGCTTTGTTTGGAGTCAGAGGGGAGGCGGGACGCCCTTTTTACCAATTCGGAAGCGTCTATCTATCAAGCGTAACACTTAAAAGAAAATGGTTTTAGGAACCACTATGTCATTTTAAAAGACATATCTATAGACACCCCCCACGCATAGGTTTGACAATATTTTTTTTTCCGTTTTAGTTTTAGGGAGGGGAGAACTGGCGAAACATAGTTACTCGCAGTAAACGAGCTACATACTCATTGAATAGAACATTATTTTACGGCATTTTTTTCAAACACAGAACAAAAAGAGAAAATATCTGGAAAATTTCACCAGCATGAGATCCAGTGCTATCAAAAACACAAGCTAGACCACTTACTGCAAGATCACAAGACACAGTTAGCACTTTCTGCGTGGTTTGGAACGTGGGTAATGGAAGTTTAATTTTTCAAAACCCTGTAAATGTCAAATAACATCTTCCAGCCGTGAACTCGACTCAACTTCGCTGTAAAGTGTTCGAAACAGTTCCTTAAAATTATGTTTTATTCAATGGGTAGTATTTGCGTAAAATTCAGAAACAAATATAACCCTTATTCATAATAACGCAAACAGTCTTATATACCTGTTTTAACTATTACACTGTTTTGTCTCGTTCTTTCTTGGCGCCGTCATCATTTGACAGAAAGTGACAAAAGTAATAGCTAAAATAGGTTTATTAGACTGTTTGAGTTATTATGAATAAGGGGGTATACATACTAAGCTATACCACAGACAATATAATGAATTGAGAGACTAATGCTCAAGTCGGTTTGCCAGAGGTTGCAGATAAAAATCTAGCCCATTTGCAAGTTTATAGTTACTCGTTTAATGTTATAAGAATAATAATGAAACTGAGTGCCAAAATATTCAAATACCTCCTTATTTTTTATCTAGGTCCAAAATAAGTTTTAATAAATTGACCCGAATGAAGCCTAAATTTCTCTATCTTAACTCTCGCTACGCCTTACCCTGACCCAAAAGCAACAATTAAAAAAGCATTCCAACAACAATAGAAAACAAATCGTAAATCTCTAAACGTTCGAAAAGAGATATATAAAAATAGAACCGAACGAGCCATAGATAATGAACCGTTCGCGCATGCGTGAGTGACGTCCTTTAAGAAGTGTTTGACAGGCAAATTATAGTCTGTGGTGCGCAGGCGGCGGTAAGCGGGTTTCCTCGACGCTCGTTATTGCAGGGGATAGGGTGCTTGTGATTTAATTTCTAGAATATTCTTTGCTATACTTAAAATACAATGTCACAGCCATTATTCAATAAGCCAGTCAACTGGACGCCTAGGCCGTTGGTCACACGCGCATTGAAAATTACTGGCCAAGATTTAGGCTAGTGATTATAAAGTCAAGTTGTTTCCACTGCAGATATAGTATTTATAAACAAAGCAAGACTTTTGGCAAGTAGCAATGGGCAGGGTACATAGCGCGAAGAACTGAAAAGGTCTAGGTTGGAGACCCTTCGACCAAAGACGCAGCGTAGGACGTCCACCGACAAGGTGGACAGACGACCTTGTGAAGATCACAAGATCAACTGGATGCAGATCGCTCGACTTGATCGGTCGACCTTTGACTGATAATTATGATGATGATGAGACATATAGCCACGAACTCATCTGACATGATATCGCGATTATACTTAAGTAACTTTTATATCCACCGTGTTGCGTGAAATAAAAGCTAATCAAATCATAACGTAATGACGTCCGCTTGCCATATTATCGATGTCAAAACGTCAGAAGGTTTTGTCAATTTCAAAACTTTTGACAGCTTGATACTTTCCCAGGGTATAATACGACATTGTTCAGTTTACAGGATTTTTACCTTCACACCATACTGCTTTAGTGCAGCATTGTTTTGCCGGATACTTGTTATATACACGTAAAGTTCAATCATACCTTCTGCGAGTTTAGTAATTCTTGTTACATTTTTACCTCAAAAACGACTTTAAGTTATTGGAGTCGAATCCAACCTAAGTCTGACAAAATATAACCTTTGCACCCTATCCCTTAGCCTTACTTCATGATTTGTAAAAAATATGTTTTTGACAAGCCAAATGTTTAGTTTCCCTTTCTTCCATAGTTATTTATTCATAAAGGGTTATTTCTAATTTGTATAAATGGATTTAATTGCTGTGTTCAGCTTTATCGATGGTCGAAAAGAATTTGAATAAAATTAATGAAGGCGGTTGTTTTCATTGTTTCAAAGTATATGGTGGCTTCCAATATGGTATATTGGTAGGTAGGTGTTTGCAGGGTAAAACTTATTTTAATAGTTTAAAAGTTTAACCATCAAGAAAAACGCTGCTTAAGGTTTTTTTCTTTTGATAACCTACTTCTTGGTAGAATATTACCATTTTTTTTTTAATCGCAGCATAACAAAAACTTTAAAAACCGGCCAAGTGCGAGTCGGACTCGCGCACTGAGGGTTCCGTGCCAACTTTAACTGAATTAGGGAATCCATTTACTTCTACTTAGTAAAATACCACAATATTTTGTTGACTACAAATATAACTTTGTTTTTCATACTGTTTGTATGAAGTACAAAGTTATGTTTGCGGTTGTCGAATATGTGCTATATCTCAAAAACTACTTGTTCGATTTCGTCCGAACCAATTTTCGTTGAAAGTATTTATTAAGATCTACATCATATATTATTTTCAAAATTTACACTTGCTTGGTTTAGAAATTAGATTGGGGGGGGACGCCCATTTTACCACTTTGGAAGCGTCTAGCTATGAAACGTTAGACTTTAAAAGAAAATGATTTTAGGAACCTCTATGTTATTTTAAAAGACCTATCCATAGACACCCCACACGCATAGGTTTGACAAAAATTTTTTTTTTTGTTTTAGTTTCATGTATGAGAGCCCCCCCTTAACTGTCATTATTTTTTATTTTTTGTATGAGAATCGGTAAGCGGTTAACAAGATACATCTTCCTAACAAATTTCAACAGTGTAATGCTTATAGTTACGGATTAAAATGGGTGTGACATACGGACGGACAGACAGACAGACAGACAGACAGACAGACAGACTTGACGAAACTATAAGGGTTCCGTTTTTTGCCATTCGGCTACTGAACCCTAAAAATGTGGTAGCGCTATTCTGTTAAAATTTTCAGTTTTGAACAAAAAAAAAAACAGCAACCACTTCGGTTTAGCATTCGGTAACGATTATACCGATGTGAAGTAAAATAAAAATATCATCGGAAATAGAAATATCTGCGTCTTGACGAATATCATTATAATTTTCAATTTGTTCCGACTTCGTTAAATGTTTTATGGTACATTTTTACGATTGGGCGTTGAGACACGGTCAAGTTAAAATTAAAAACTAATTCTTTATGAAATAGCTGGCTGGATGATTCATTCATATTTCTACAATATATTTTTTTATAGTTTTTTGCGATATTATACATAAAAAACCAAACGGTAACCGATTTGTTTTGAAATTAACAATTTTTTTAAGGCAAAAGATTTAAACTAAGATATGCAACATGAAAAAAAAACATAAAACCTACCAATTTTGCGGCAAGGAGGTTATGATGATGGCTGCGTTTCCACGTTGGTAAGCTATACTAATCCTTTGAGCTAGGAATCAGCCAGCTTTATTTTTTGCCGTAACAGAATTATGTTTTGGTTTAGCAGGAGGTCCCCACGGCTAAAATGTTCCAACGCCTAACGGCGCAAACATATAATTTTTGACGACCTCCGTGGTCGAGTGGCTAGCACGCTGGTTTCAAGCGTCGCCATCTGTTCTGTATTGTCTCGGGTCTGGGTGTTGTGGTACCACCTTTGTGTCTGATTTCCATAACACACGTGCATTGGCTACTTACTTTGGGATCAGAGCAATGTATGTGATTGGTGTCCAATATTTAAAAAAAAGCTTGCATGTGAGACGTACTTGCGACGCTTCGCGTTTTCAGCCAACTCCGCTGCTGCTCCAGCTTAAAGGGCTAATTCTCTGAGATGGGGGATTTGTTTACATCTAGTTTCTAGTTTTAAATTTTTGTTACCTTGTACCAGCTATACAGCTAAGCAGATTTTGTTTGGGACGTACCATTTCCATACTTCACGAAAGACCGGGCTGGAAGAATCGAACCCTGTGTCTAACTCTAACCGGGCGCATGCCTATACCACTCGGCCACCGACACATTGGCAATCCTGTTGAATTTTGCAAGTCCTTACTTTAACGCGTAGGCTGCGTGACCTCATCAATATTGCGAGACATTGCTATTTTAAAAAATATCCGAACGTCATATTTTAAAATATATATATTTATATTATAATAACAATCAGTTAAGTTGAAATTAAAAAGGAATTGACGACCTCCGTGGTGTAGTGGCTAAGCACGCTGGGTTTCAAGGCGTCGCCACTCTGAGGACCCGGGTTCGATTCCCGGTCGGGTTACTATAGAAATCAAAATTTTCTATATTGTCTCGGGTCTGGGTGTTGTGGTACCATCGTTGTCAGATTTTCATAACACAAGTGCATTAGCTACTTACTTTGGGATCAGAGCAATGTATGTGATTGATGTCCAATATTTATTTATTTATTTAATTCTTTTAATATTAAGTTTGTACAGTAACAAAACACTACAAAAGCAAAAAAATAATTATAAAAAGCATTCCTTATTTTCTTTCGTTCTTTAAATACCTGACCACTTAACAATTTGCAATGTTTTTTTACAAATAAACACATGGGTCAAAATCCTTATAACGTGCTCTTAAATTTACTGTCTCTAAACCAGAGGTGCATTTTTCAAATTCCTCCGAATTTTTCTTCAGATCTTTAATTACTCTTAATTCAAGTATTTGTCCCTTGATTTCGGTAAAGTATTAAACCGTGACGTTGTTTTGATTTTTTTGGTCCTAAATGCTTTAATTTTGAAAATTCCTGATGATACCTAGCAAGATACCTGATGGGACTTCACGTTTTGAATTTGGGAACTGTATTTAAGAAAAACTTGAAATATTACTTATATGTGTAAAGTGGTACCTACATATCTCATTAAACCAGAGATAAATATTTGAAGTACAATCGACGACATTCGTGGTCGAGTGGCTAGCACGCTGGTTTCAAGCGTCGCCATCTCGTGAGGTTCCGGGTTCGAATCCCTGTCGGGTCAATGTAGAAAAAGACCTTTTCTATATTGTCTCGGGTCTGGGTGTTGTGGTACCACCGTTGTTTCTGATTTCCATAACACAAGTGCATTGGCTACTTACTTTGGGATCAGAGCAATGTATGTGATTGGTGTCCAATATTTATTTATTATAACAATGTTTCCACATACTAGTGGTCGCCCGCGACTGTGTCCACGCGTTTTGTGTTTGCTCGTTTCCATCCCGTTGTAGCCTGAAGTTTTATAGCCCTATTCCTTCCTCAATAAATAAGCTATTAAACACAAATTATACATTACACAACATTATATATACAACAGCTAATTTATTGACCTTAGTTTATTTACAAACAAAAAAGAACATGAAACATTAAAGCTAAAATAGTAAATAAAACAAAAAACTTTAAACTAAAATCTCAAAACGAGCCTGAGTCAGTTTTTTCATTTGTAAGTTATTATCAACCTACAAATAAAAAATCTGACCCAGGTCACCGTTCCGTGGAAAGGTGCCCATGAGGCTGGCCACATTGCCTCTTTGAATAGCCAAGCTTATACGCTGGCCAAGGTAGAGGTCAGCCTTTGCATCGTGAGAATTCAAAATTAGGCGTTTTGAAATCTCAAGACACAATTTAAGGGCACTTGGTCCCCACGGCCCCAGAGTTTCGACCCCAAACGGCTCAAACATGTAAGTCTCACTAAGACATTCATATTTGCGCCGTTTGAGGACTTCAGCAGAAGCAGCTGCTGATCCAGCCCTATTACCAGTTAAAGGAAGATGAGAGGGTGCCAAAGTGTCGGCGCAAGTAGCGTCCCACACTAAGGGCCTGCCCATCATCCAAGGAACTAGAGTCATGCCGTCGGGCCGCTTACCATCGCTACTCACGAGGCCGTTAGGTTCCAAAACGGCTGGAATACGTGCGCTAGCAAGCGCCCGACGGATGACATCGTTCAAACTGGCATGTCGGGGGATCCTGCCGGCGCTTCTGCTTCTCTTCTTTTTAGTTCTAGATGTACAAAAGGAAAACTATTAGCTGATGCACACTCTATTTTAATTATTTCTTCATATTTTATATGTATGATATTCTTATTTTTTAGCTACAAAGATGTTCAACCCTTATAAAGTTCTAATCATCATCATCATTATCAGCTAAAGGACGTCCGCTGCAGAACATAGGCCTCCCCCACGGCTTTCCACAGCGACCGATCACTAGGGGTCTGCATCCAGTTTGATCCTGCGATTTTATAAGGTCGTCTTTCCATCTTGTTGGTGGACGTCCTACGCTGCATTTTTGGTCGAAGGGTCTTCAATCTATAACTTTCAGCCCCAACGATTGAGGTTACAATATGAACAAAGGTGGACTTATCCCTAAAAGATCCTCTTCCATTCCAACCCATAGGTGTTGGAAATGTAAAAGTTGCGGTTATCGACAGAGCTAGATTGAATAACGAAAATAAAAGTAAAAAACTTAATGTAACTCTCAAATCCAAAGCGCTACAAACTCCCGCATGCCACAAATCGATGGAGCAGACGTAGCAATGAAAGTTACATTTCTTAACACGTCAAAAGCTAGACAGAACCGTTTCTAAAACAAAAGTAATAATTATTCAAGGTGAGCTCGCGGGCAGCGGAGCGTATTGTTCGGTGGGCGGCGCGGGTAATATATATTTAATTGTGACGCCCTAAGCACGCCCACTCTGTATTTGGTGCAGTCTCTGGGAGGACAGAGAGGTGTGGAGTAGTTAGGGAAAATATTTTTTATAACAGATCTTTGATGTCGATGCACAGATTTTGTAAAGGATTGAATACTGAATGTTAACATTTTTAATAAAATTGCTTTTAGATTTTACAGTTGTTTGGGTTTTGAGTCTAAGTCAACTGGTCATTTATAGTGTTTGTCGACCTGGAAAAAGTGTTCGACAAAATAGATGGGAAAAAGGTGATGAAATTATTGAAAGAAACAGGATTAGATAACAGAGATAGGAAGATATCGGAGGAGAATGGAAGAAATCAGTTGGACAGTAAAAAAACTAATGAATAAGTATTGATGATTGTAGACGAGGAAAGATATATCTTGAAAATAATAGAAAATAGACATGGCAGCATGATAGGACACCTGACAGGTTCTTAGAGAATATAATGGAAGGAAAAGTAGAAAGAAAGAGGCAGACCTAGGAGATGTTATTTCAAACAAATGAAGGATAAAGTAAATGTCATATCAACCCAGGAGATTTAGAAAAAGAAACAAAAGAAAACAATAGCCATCACTCCACCGGATAATAGCCAAGATCTTAAGTTTATGAAGAAGAGTCTCAGTTCAATTAATCACATTAATGGGAAATGCTTTGCTTGCCTTTCAAATGTCACCCCTCCACCAATCTGCACTGAACCTCTTCAACGGAAACACTCTTACTGTGTCGCTATTATATGAACATTTTGTAACGTCACATGATGGCACACATGATTAATAACACTGACTTAAGGCGGAAAGTCAATAAAGTTTGAACAAATGATATTCGTATATTGGCTTAGGAATTTATTTTTAAATTATAAAATATAATATTTTTTTTAAAACTTTTCACAACAAATCTACTCCTCGCCACTCCTGTTTTAACAGTTATTCGGCCTGTTCATTCCCACGTTACGATCGCCGGCATTCGGGGGTTAAGCTAATTATTTGGTTATTTTTTACAGAATACATTTACACGGCTCGTACTTAATTTAATTTTGAGGTACGTGGAAATGCTCAGGTTCTAATTGATGGAGGTTTGATTTAAATTGTAAGAAGAAATGGCTGATTAAAATTTCAATGTCATTTATACTTATCTGATGGCAGATCTTATGCTTAGGTAGATTTACCTTGACTTCTCATGAATTACCCCATTGGTAAAAAAAGTTCTAAATTTATCTTGAACGCTTCAGATGAGTTTGTTTCTAATAAAATTGAAATGTAATAGCTGTGAATTGTTATTACTTCGTAGAGGAGCTAGGCCAAGGCAATAAGAAATAAAAAATAAACGCAACTTTCAACAAGATTGTGACGTAGTTTTCGAAATTTGAATGAATTAATTGAACGATATGTTGATGGCAAGTGGCGTCGAGACAAGTGCAATAAGTAATAAAAATAAAAGATGTTTCAGAAAACTGTCCTGATTCATATATATCCTTTATATATATATATATATATATATATATATATATATATATATATATATATATATATATATATATATATATATATATATATATATATATATATATATATCCTTTGGACATTCCCACACATCGCCATCTAGCCCCAAAGTAAGCTACTCAAAGCTTGTGTTATGGGTGCCAGACAACGGATATAATACTTAAATACTTTTTGTTTGTAAATACATACATGATATACATAGAAAACACCCAGACCAATACAAACAGACATGTTCATGCACACAAATGTTCGTATTGTGCGGGGATCGAACCCGCACCCGCTGCGTAGTAGGCGATTTCTCGACCACTACACCAGACGGGCCGTCATATTGTAAGTATAATGGAATGAATGACTTTATGACTTTGTTAGTAATTATTGTGTATCTAATCTAGTTACTCAAATCATGAAACCGATCAGAGGACAATCCCCACTGTCAGTTATCTTGAGGACGCTGTGGCAGCTGCCGCGTATTCGATGTAGCATAGACGCGGTCTTTTTGCGCATGATAGCTTCAAAGCTGTCTACTCCTGCCAGCGCAAACATCACAGAAGCGCTGCAGAAGCGCGGCAGCCGCAACAAAGCCCTGAAGGCGTTATTATATTGGATACGCAGGGCTCTGTAGGCCATTCTGATATAGTTGGTATGTACCAACTATACCACAATGGCCTAGTTTATGGAAACTGCACGAATAACCTTAACCACTATATTCTTTCTTCTTTTTTGTGTTCTTATTCTGCACTATTTTAACCTTGGCTCACTTCAGAATTAACAACCATTTTTTATTTGAGTATTTTGGATGTCGTCAATATCATCACCTTTATCATTCATAATTTTGTATTTATTAAGTATATGAGTTCTAGGTATGTTTATTTGTCTTTTGCTTATGTATCCTATTATATATTTGCGTAAGAATAAGCCTGGTAGAGAATGCCATTAGGCATTAAGTTCGCCTACCGTACAACTTACAGTGCAATAAAGTAAAAATAAATACATAATAAACTGAAATTAATAGTTGCGTTGGTGTGAAGTTGGAGGAAATACGGTCTTGAGTAGGGTACCCTGTTGTTGCTTAAAGACTTACCATGACTGGTGGATTAAGCGCCTTTTGTGAAGCTTTGTAAGAAAGAACTCTAAATTTATTACAATTGCATTAATCAATTGTGCACTCTGTCTGATAAAACCGATTTCATAATCCCGACACGTTAATCTAATAAACATTTAACCTTAATTTGCATACAAAAACCAGTATTTTCTTGTTACAATAATTTAAAGGCCCAAACCAAAACCTTGCCATCTTTAGCGCCTTAACAACATACATACAACAAAAAATATGTTGTTTGTGGACCTCGAACACCATACCTCATAACAAAAAGTGACGGCTGAGCTGCTAATGCAGAATTTTAAGAGCTACTAATTGATACCAACCATTTGTTAAGGGACAAAAATGACATGCCTGAGTGGAAACATACGGGATTTAATTTTGAACCGGCGCGCATTCGGCAAAATGTGTACTTTAGGCGGCCATGAATCGAATTTACAAACCTGAGGCCCGAAACTTATGTATTCATCTTAAGAGAAAGCACTTGCAAAATTCAACAGGCTTATCAAGGTCGGTGGCCGAGTGGTGGCATGCGCCCGGATAGCGTTAGATACGGGGATTGATTCCTCGTGCCTGACACAGTTACCCTTGACACGTGCAATTTATATTATTGAATAGGTTCTTCGTAGTTGATTTTTAATAATAAAAAAAAAACAGGTTAAATCCATTTTCTTCGCATGTCCATGTAAACAATCTTGACATTATTTTTTAACGAAATGATTCATTTCATAATAAGAAGAGAAACACGAAATTCACAACCTACATAAATGTCATTCATCGTTAAACACTCAGATCTTTTTGAAACAAAATACAGTTGATTATTTAAGATGTTTACAATATTCGACAAGCAAAGAATAATGGACTTAAATATAATTTTTCAAGCAGTCCCGGGTTCGATTCCCAGTCGGGTCAATATAGAAAACATTTTTTTTATGGTCTCAGGTCTAGGCGCTGTGGGACCACCGTTGTGACTGATTTTCATAACACAAGTGAATGAGCAACTTACTTTGGGATTAGAGCAATATATGTGATTGGTGTCCAATATATATTTATTTTAACTTAATAGCTAAACCAAACCATGCAGAGCTTTGACAAAGTGACGAAGGTGTAAGTAATATTGCAACTACACGTTCAAAATTTCTTCCCGTATGTTTTGTAACAAAACCTCCCTACAAGATACAATCCGGACGCGTCGGTATCGACGCATTGCTGCCTCTTGTCCCACTTTTTGTGTCCTAACTAATGGATAGCAGGCAAATCTGGACGCTTGATCTGGGAATCGAAGCGTCTTTGGTAACCTAAACTTCTCAGCGATCTGAAACATCCCATAACAGAGAGAACTGATTTATATGTTTTAGTGAATTAACATTGTTTTTCTAAATTATACATTAGTGGACCCAGTTAACTTCGTCCCAACCATTTGTCTAATGTTTTATGTAGATTTCTAGAACTGCTTCTTTACGAAAAATCCGCAGCTCTTTGGCGGTTTGCTGTAGTGGGAGGCTGATGACCTGTAACACAGGTAATTATTACCTAGCATAGGCATCAGTCTCACACAAACACTATAAATTGTTAGAAAATAATGCTGGGTCCACATGTGTTTATTTGTGTTGAGAAATAAACTTGATTTGATTTGATTTGAACCCGGCCCTGTTTGTTGGTATTGATCCTGTTCCGGGCCAAGGCAAATATAACACAGGAAAAATCACGAAAATCAGTCCATCCGTTCTCGAGAAATAAGTAGTGATAAACAGTATGCTATGTCCGTGTCCTGTTTCTGAGCTATCTGCCTAGTAATTTCAACCTAATTAGTTCAGCCGTTCTTGAGTTATAAATAGTGTATAACACGTGTTTATTTATTACATTTTCCTGAAGTGTATTTTAAACACTATTGATTATGACGTTGTAAAAAATAATGGTAACTATAAAATATAGGCACGTTCGTGATCTAAGATATGGGAAAGGACATTTCTATGGTCGCAATCCTTCAACCCGAACTACTCAGCCAACTACTCAAAATCTATACTAATATTATAAAGCTGAAGAGTTTGTTTGTCTAAACGCGCTTATCTCAGGTACCACTGGAGCTCTATTTTTGAATCACTCGCGAAAAAAGGCGTGTGATATTCATTTATTAATATCCGATTATCGAATGAAATACAGTTTAATTCCATACAGGAGTGATGAAAAAAAAACTCAATATTGTTAGTACTTACGTAGATATTTGGCTCGGTTTTCGTTGAAATTCAGTTTGGTTTCGAACGAAAATCACACACCATATCCTAGCGAGTTATTAAAAAATAGAGCTCCAGGACCTATTTGAAAAAAAAATGTTTGATAGCTTATTTATCGAGGAAGGCTTTAGGCTATAGTTCATTACGCGGCGACGGGAGGGGAGGGAGCAAATTCAAAACGCACGGACGAAGTCGCGGGAAACCGCTTGTTACTCATAAAAGTTATTTAACTGCTTATTAATAGCTGGTTAATAATTTTGAAGTAACGATAGCAACGCTTCAACTTAACATATCAATGATCAAAACATTAAACTCAGACAGACAATCAGTTAAGTTTGTTAACAGAACTATTCAATAATGGAGGCCCACTGCCGCCGAATTACCCAAAAAAGAAGAGTGAAATGTTTTATTTACTGGTTAAATGGTTCGTGCAGACGAGCGACTAAGCTAGGCAGGTAGCCGCACTTTTAACTCGTATATTAACGAACACCACTTGTTTTGGAGTGAAAGTGTTGATTAATTTTAAATAATCTAAAACATAACATTATAATTATCTATAATAATAAATAAAGCTTGTTTCATACAAAGGTGAAAATATTAATTAAATAGAAGCTGTGTGGGAATTTAAAAAAAAAACTTATTTATCCCCAAAAAATATATATTTTTAATAAGAATATCGTTATTGAGTCTAAATGGGTGTACTTACCTACCTACACAATGTCATGCATTGTCGGAAGGAAACAAAAAGAAGTAACGCATTTTACTTTAATCGCAGCTGAAATCAACCATGATTCATAAGACAACGCACAGTTACTGCTGGTTGTGGAAGATGTACTGTGCATCAGCCAGCAGTGAATGTTCAATTTCGCGACTGAGGGCCGTGTCCCAGGGCAGTCAAGATCTGATAATGGACCCTCCAAAAAATCTCTTGTAAGATTACACGGCAGTTTGTTACAGGTACGGTTGTTTCCGCTTACGGTTGTTCCTCAACTGAGTCCTAGCGACTCCTGTCAGTCTGTTTGTTTTGTGATGTTTATTTCGCTTTTACTTACTGAAAAAGCGGTGGGCTGTATGACAAAACTGGATCAGTAAAAAGCACTACTACTTCTACTACTAAAGGGCAAACCATATTGTGCAGGAAACAATACCTGCAAAATACAGAATGTCTCCGTGGAAACGGCTCAAATCGCAACGACTAATCGCAGCGACTAGTCGTTCGTCTACCCCTCTCTGCTCGCCTCGCAGCATCCTTATCTAGTATCGCCTACCCATGTCAGGACGCGTTTGACATACCGGCGACTTTATGTACACATTATGACACTATTTCAAGACTAGTGATTTCTGGTGACTTTGTCTATTAAAACGTGGATCCTTATAAATATTGAGTCCAGACATATCAAGTGGCATTACTCTTGTTACTTTTGGTACAAATATAAAGTACTAAAAATATTTAACACTCAGTGAAAAAAGTTCTGTAGCTTCATTTTGCCTAAATATTATAGTGAATATTACGATAAATCTATACTCGTACTAGCAAACCCCGCGAACTCCGTTTCGGCACCAGATGGCTTCGTTTTATGTAACATTCGTTTGGTGAATAAAAGAAAAAGATTTTTTTTTGTTTATATTAAAATTTTCTTTGCTATAAATCTCACGGAGCCCGAGACCTTTCCTAAAACCGTGGAAATCGGTTTGTGCGTTCTGGAGTTATAGCGTCAGGAAGGAAAACCCGACTTATTTTTATATAGTAGATTTTAAAGCTAGTGAGTTAGTTTTTTTTTCGATTTGGAAAAATGTTTTAGTGATGGAAAGATTATTTATCCAGAAAGGTTTTAAGCTATAAAACATTGTGTTGAGACGGGGGGACAGCTATACGCTATTATAATGATCAATAGGTTTTTTACCTATAGATCATTATAGAGAGATTAGAAAACTTCACGGAGTTTTTTCAACTTACAGATGAGTTCATTATTATATTATATCGCTGGATGATTTTCATCTTCCTCAATACTATTAGTTGTTTGTCTCGGGTCTGGGTGTTGTTTTGCACCGTTGTTTCTGATTTAAAAAGTTTATTTTGCAAGTAAACTCATTTTCCGTCAAACCCCAAAGACATGATTACGGGACACGATAAAAATGTTGGCTATTGGGTCTTGAAGTTATTTTCAGCTCGTTGTAGTAACCTAACACTGTCCCTATCGATTGGGAGTTGTATATTTTGTTACAATAACTTTTATAACTCTGTCACTATCTTAAAATAAGAGGTAATATCGATGGCATAAAACGTGATTGCTGTTAGTACCAAAAAATCGGCTATGTGCGAGTCGGACCACTGCGGGTTCCGAGCCAACTTACAACTTGCACTTAGCTAAAATATCACAATATTTTGTTAACAGCAAATACAACTTTGTTTTTCATACAAACTACTGTGGTAATTTAGCTAAGTGGAAGTAAGTGGATTCCCTTATTCCGTTAAAATCAGCACAGACCACCTTCAGTGCGCGAGTCCGTCTCGCACTTGGCCGGTTTTTGGTCTTAGAAATGTAAATAGATGAAATTAAATTTGGGTTTCGGGCACTTTCAGCAATTACGTTTTCTTCCATCAATATTTAACCAGTACATTTCAGTGCGTTACCATTCTCTGTACACTCACAATGGTCTGTGTCCATTCCGAAAGTACCCAATAAGTTACGCCGGGAAGTGTCAAACCATCAAACATTGGTGATTATTTCGTGTATTCGAACTGTCACTTTTTGACAGTTCCCTCACAAAGACCACCTCTTAAGGGTTCCGAGGGATTGAAGCAATTTTATGGAAAGAAATGAAATGGCTTCATATTTATGTAAAGTTGTATGAATGTAATCTTCGGCTTTTTCCTGAACACTATTTTGGAATCGATATTGTCAATATGGCGATTTGAAATCGTGATGAAAATCACTTGAAGTTCATAATAGATCACTTCCTTTTTTGAAGTCGGTTTAAAACTTGAATCAGTCAATCTTGTAGCTAATTTTATCAGCTTTCATTTTGTAGAAAGTCTCATGTGGCTGAGACCTATAGTTTCCAATATTTAGGCGAAAGCCTATAAATTTACCTTCAAACCCTCCCCTCCTCCCGGCTCAAGGCCTATGGGCTGGGACTACTAGTGGCTAAACGGGTTCGATTCCGGTCGGGTCCATGTAGGTTTTTTTTTTTCTATAATATCGTCTCGCGTCTGGGTGATGCGGTACCACCGTTGTTTCTGACTTCCATGACACAAGTGCATTAGCTATATACTTTGGGATGACGCAGAGCAATGTATGTGATTGGTGTCCAATATATCTCTAAACGTAGTAATCACAGAAAAGTTTTCTGTGGTAATAATAATAGTAACTCACTGATTTCTGGTACTATAAGTGCTGATGCTACGAGTATTTGCGTAGTTTTGTTATTCAACGTAAATCAAACGTAATTCAACGTAAGTCAAATAAAAACGCCGCGATGAAATCTGCACATTTTCACCTAGGTAAACAGCAGTGTCGGGCGCAGATGTTTTTCTAGCGAGCTGCTTTAAGGTTACTGTTTTAGACAAGCTGATCACCATGCCAAACTACGACGAGTCATATCGCAAATTTGGCCTGGTGGTCAGATCCCTACAAGCATCTTACTGGCATACTTCCTTAAATTACTTCGAGCATCTCTGCTCTAGCGAGTCTTCTCTCAAGCCAACTAATGAAGGCAAGCATGAGGTGGGAGATCCTGTCCCTCATTAGCGTTCACTCTGCCCGGCTAGTGAATGCAAGACAGAGGTGAAGAACAGGGGTTCTGCCAAGAGCAATCAGGTACTTGTGATCGCTACTGCCCATCTTATTATTATTATATATTTTTAAGACTTTGTCTTTCTCCATCGTAGCATGGGTGTTAAACTCCTCTAACGCGGGCCTCAACCAAACGTCAAAGGGTGAAGTGCTGTAGAACCGGAGTTCAAGAACTTGCGTGTGATTCGGTAAGTGTTAAGGATGGTGGCTTTTTGGAGTAACATGATAATTTTACGGGGGATATCTAGTGCTTCCAGGCTTTGTTTCAGCAGTTTTGGAACCACTCCGGTAGATGAAATTACAATTGGTATTACAAGTACGGTCTGCGCCTTCCATTGAGTATTGGTTATTTTTTCAGATATGGTTGCTTGTATATTGTGTTTATTAGGTATTGCGATGTCTATTAAGTATATAGTTCTGTGTATTTTATTATGTAGTGTTATGGCGGGCCTATGGATGGTTTCATCGGTTAATAATGTTCTGTCCCAGTATAATTTGTAATTGCGGTTTTCGAAAACTGTTGTTGGTGAATATTTGTAGTATGGTATCTTCTCTGTGACAAATTTCAGTTTGTTCGCAAGGTGCTGGTGGATTATCGAAGCAACTTGATCGTGGCGGTGCTTATAGTCAGTCTGAACTAATGTCTTACAAGTTCCGGTGATAATATGCTGTATTGTTTCAGGTCCAGGTTGTTTTTTAATTTGTAAGACTTTATTATTAACAATTAAGAAAAAATAAAACTAAGACATGCAACATAAAAAAAAATAACTTAAAGTCTACCTATTCAAAAACGAAACCATTTCCTTGAGGCAAGGAGGCTATGATGCTGGCTGCGTTGCCGCGTTGAATAGCTATGCTAATCCTTTGATCTAGGAACCAGCCAGCTTTATTATTGGCTGTTACAGAATTTAATTTTGGCGCAATTTTACCAAACAGCAATTTAGCCGAGGGTCCCCACGGTCCAAATGTTTCAACGCCAAACGGCGCAAACACATAATCACTTGCAAGTGAGACGTACTTGCGTCGCTTGGCCTCAGCCAACTCCGCTGCTGCTCCAGGTTTTTATAATTATTATTAATATAGTTTATTATAAATTATTATTCTACCTTTGCCCACTAAAGCCGCCGCATAAAAACTATAAGCGTCGATCTCAATTGGGTGTTTAATAAATAAAGCATTTTAGACACACCAATAAATAGTCCAAAAATAGACAGTTACTCAGACAAAAGGCACCGGCAGCTAGTTATACATATAATTATACAAAAAATATGTCGTCGGCGTCAAACGTTTGCACGGAATACAAAAAATATACATACGGTAGAGAAACTGAAACAGCCATCTCTTTACACCTCATTTTGGATATTTGATTATAGTGCTACAAACAAAAATCGTTGGATCCGCTTGTTTTAAATAAACTAAGAAATGAAATGACTACTTATTTGCTCAAAACATGGTTTCAATAGATGGTAGGTAAATTACACAAGTTCTCACATTTTACCAAAATTATGGCATGCGAATATTATAACAATTAAAGCAAATTGAATAATATTATAATGAAAGTTACATTAAAAGTTACATACACTAATATAATAATCAATCAGTTGCGAGATAAATACATTCAATAAATTAAATTACCAATATACAAGACAACATCCAATTACAATTAAACTAGCGGTCTGCCGCGACTTCATCTGCGAGTTTTATGTTTGATCACTCCACTCCCGTTGCAGTGTGATATTTCATATCCTAAAGCCTTCCTCAATAAACAAACTATCCAACACATAAAGATTCTTTGTAATCGGTCCTCAGTCAGTATTTCCTGGGATTAGTGCGTTCAAACAAACAAACAAACCCTTCAGCATTATAATATTAGTTTAGATTTTTATATAGATGGTTGTATCGATTACTTGTATGTACTGTGTGTTCAATTTTCTCTGTGATCCATACCTCAGAACGAAATTCTATAAAAGCTCGCGGCAAAAAGCTGGTGTTGCCGCCTAGTGGGAATACGCGAAAGAAAATAATAATACTTAAGGCCCTTCACGCGTTGAAACTTGAATTTTAGAGCTTCTTCTTTGTTTTGACGATTTGTTAGGATTCATCGTTGTCGTCGTTGTCGAGGATCGACAATTATATTACTCGATAATCTTGATTGCTGGCATGCTGCATGCCTGCTTGATTGCTTGCATGCTGCATGCCTGCTTGATTGCTTGCATGCTGCATGCCTGCTTGCTACATGCATACCCTACCACAAAGTTAATCATACTTTCGGGATTTTGAACTTCGGTATACTAACTGTAGGTATATTAATCTTCGGGATTTTAAACATTCGGGATATGAACCTTCGGTATTTCAAACTTTCGGGATTTCGAACTTTCGGGATTTTGAACTTTCGGTTATTTGAAATTCGGCATATTGAGCTTCGCGTATCGGGTACAGGTATTTCATTCGTTCGGTATTTTGATTTTCGACGTTTCAAGCGTAGGTATTTCATTTGTAGGTATTATGAACTTTCGGTATTATAATACGTACCCTATCCTCCTTTGCTTCTTTATTAATCTCTAATTGAACTTTTGTATTTTCAGGCGGTTTACTGCAATAACATTCTCGAAGTAATTAAGCCCGCCAATTGTGCAAATCAGTGTATGTACGGCCGACAGTACATCAAAGTAAACGCGGCGGTGTCTTATGCCGTTATAATAAGGGCTACTTTGCACCAAAAATGGGTAACCTGATTTGCTGGCGACAGTACATACGTTAATAAGGACAAAATGACACAATAGAGTAAGATAACAAAAAACTTCCCCAAATTAGTAACTATCTCTCCAAATAGATTTAGGAAGTAATATACCCTGCACCTAATATGCACATAATAAGAAATAAGTAAGTTTTAATAAAAAAAAATTTATAAATTGATTTAGATATTAACCGGACCGGGAATCGATCCCGAGACCTCAGAGCGGCGACCGCCTTGAAACCCAGCTTAGCCACTACACCTCGGAGGTCGTCAAATAATAAAGTGTTAGCATACCTTCATTCAATTAAATACCATATTTTTTATAGTCTAGACTAGATGAAAAAAAAAATGCAATTTAGGTAAAAAGGCATTTCAGCACAGACTCAGATCTAGTTAATTTGCAATACTGTTATAAAATTAAAATTAATAACTTGAAATAACGACATAGCAGATTTAACAAATTGACATTTTTATTTTTATCATAAGATTTATTTGACATTTGAACTACTTACATATTATAATTTTTATTTTATTTTTAATTATGACATTTGCCTGCTAATTTACGAGTATATAGCTCAAATATGTAATTCTTTTGTTTATTGTTATTTGACAACTTTTATACCATAATTGACGGAAAAAAGTGACAGATTGATTGATTCAAAACCAAGATGCCTGGAGTAAATGATCCTTTAAGATATGATGATAAAATATAAAGGCAGAGTGTCATCAATGTACAAAGACCCTAAACGTCCAGTCTCACTTCTTGGTCGTTTTGACCGTGCGAGGGTTAAGTTCAAATGGTATTCAAGGTTAGAAGACAATAGACCAGCGGGGGGTTGCCTGAGCTCACGGCGGATGGATGTTCCAGCGTTTTGCAATTTTGTATTATTTTGCACTTACGGTGTTTGAGCACGCGGCCATCGGAAACATTTTGAGTTTTTGATGTTAAAAGCCAAAAATTCAATCTATCCGTGATACACGTATTTTTCGACAATTTCAAGCGTATAAATACAAATATAGTCTTATGAAATATTAGCAATCGCTATCGAAACTAAAACGAAATGAGTTTGTACAAGATTTTACTGAAAAAAAAAGTTAATAAAGCAACCTGTGTAGATTGATCAAGGATCCATATTGCTATATCATTATGAGAACTGATAGAGCTCATGGCAAGCAATTGCTTACAAAATTTAAATCACTCAGAAATATTTTGACACCAAAAGTAGCTTCTAAAAAAACAAACGTCAAAACAAAGACTGTCAGACTGTGTCCGGCCGCTAAAAACATCTAACTCGTGTTCTCAGTTTTTTTGTTTTTATTTCTTTCGAATCTCGCATTCTCGGATGTCGCAGGCGTGTTTGAAGAAATAAACAAAAAAATATGTGTTAGCGAGTTTTCGTTTCTTGTTTTATTGGCAGCTTCAAAAACGCCAGTCTTGAAAAATGACTGGATTTACGATTTTAAGTTTTTAAGATGAAATGATGCATATTAAAATAGTCAAGACTATTTAACGAAATATCTTTTAAAATATGATAGTATTAAATAGTTATAAAATTTATTCAAAAAATCTTAAACAAACAAAATAGGGTCACTAAAAGTATCTCATGGAAAAATAATAATTGGCCTTTACCAAGTCATAAAAAATATATTATGATACTAATCAAATAATCTCTTATTTACTTAGATCAGCTTATCTATTGAATGAGTGTCAGCACACTCATGGCTTTGTGCATTTGCTTTTATGATTAAGCTTTATTAAAGCTAGTGTCAATTTTATTACTTTATTAACTAAATTTATTATTTTAATACTTTACTTCAAAACTTAAAGACTACCAGAAACCATGTAAATGGCCTTCTTAGGGTTCCGTAGCCGAATGGCAAAAAAACGGAACCCTTATAGTTTCGTCAAGTCTGTCTGTCTGTCTGTCCGTCCGTATGTCACTTTATTCTGTAACTATAAGCATGACACTATCGAAATTTGGTAGGAAGAAGTATCCTATTAACCGCTTTACGATTTTCATACAAAAAAATAAAAATAATGTCATTTAAGGGGGGATTTAAGAGGGGGGGGGGGTTAAAAATATTTTGGTTTTAATTTCATGTATGGGAATACATGAAATTAAAACCAAAATTTTTTTTTTATAAAACCTATGCGTGTGGGGTGTCTATGTAAAGGTCTTTTAAAATGACATATAGGTTTCTAAAACCATATTCTATTAAAGACTGACGTTTCGTAGCTAGACGCTTCCAAAGTGGTAAAATGGGCGTCCCCCCCCATCTGACTTCTTAACAAAGCGAGTGTAAATTTTGAAAAACATATATCATGTAGATCTTAATAAATACTTTCAACTAAAATTGGTTCGAGGAGATCAAACGAGAAGTTTTTGGGATATAGCACATTTCCAAAAGCGCAAAAATAACGTTGTTCTTCATACAAACACTATGAAAAACAAAGTTATATTTTCTGTCAACAAAATATTGTGGTATTTTACCTAGTGGATTCCGAAATTCAGTTAAAGTTGTTATGGAACCCTCAGTGCGCGAGGCCGACTCGCACTTGGCACTTTTTTTTAATAAAATCTTGTACTAGGAACCTCACAAAATTTAAAATAAAATAAAAAATAATATTATCTACGTACAAGGTACTGACCTCCATCTTCTCAATGACATCAGTATCAATAAACTGTATACTTCGAAATGACAAATGGAATCATATTTCTCGCCATCCATCATGGATTTACTTTTCCCAGGGATCGAATATCTCACTTCACGGTCGTAATGTATAAATCTTTTTGCGTTTTGACAAAAAGTAGGCCAAGGACAATGATATTAATTTGTGATTTTCATCTTTATTGACGATAGGTGAAATTTTCATTTAAATCATATTTACTAGAAAACGCAGTCTGTATATTTTTTGCTGGATAAAAAAAGGAAAGTACGAGTAACTAACAATTTATTGTCTCGAGTCTGGGTGTTGTGGTCAGTGGCGGCTGGTGGGTTATCGAACTGGTAGTGCACTTTAAGAAAATCGAAACAAAAACTAAAAACAATTACAGTAATATAAATAAACAATAATTAATGCGTCACACATACAGTGAAACTATACTGGTAGTCTGATACGAGATGTCAATCATGGCTGCCGTCGTCGATTCGCGCCCATGCCGGCCGGCCAATTCGTCAAACATCGGATGCTCTCGGCAATCTTCGGTTCGCACGTGCGGCGCTCGAGAACCCACTCATTACTCGGTACATTTCTATGAACTATCTTTTGTTTCACGCGTCAGGCGTATTAACTAGTATCTCCTACAAGTTATATTAGCAGTCCTCGTGCACTCGCCGAAGCGCACGAGAATTTGTCTTTACAGGAAAATAGGTCTTAATAGTTTAGTAAAGCGCTCAAACTGATTCACCATAATTGTAGATTTAATCTTTTATACGTTTTTGTATCTTTAAAAATAACTATTAAAATGGTTATTTAAAAATAAAGATGAAGTACTTAATATTTTGTATTTTTTTAATCTTTCGAATTGGTGGTTCAGCGCTGATTTCAATAACACAAGTGCAAAAGCTACTTACTTTGGGATCGGAACAATGTATATGATTGGTGTCCAACAAAATATATAATATACAGTCTGTATTTCTAAAGTTTACCCGAATATTACTCGTTAAAATAAAAATAAAAACTGTACGGATCCATTTCACGCTCATTTAAGTTAGATCAAACCATGTCAAAAATTTAAATAAATAAATCTAATGTAAATTGTATTATGCATGACAACTGGTAATGGTATTTACATTACAATTAAAATAATTAAATTTATTCGAATTAAAACTTGTATAGTTTTATTCAAATTTTGCTATAAATTGCACTTGTAAAAAGCAACTTTGGCTGTGTGACAGACGAGAAATCGAACCCCGTGTCTTATGCTATCCGGGCGTATGCCTATACCACTCGGCCATCGTCACATTAGCAAGCCTGTTGAATTTTGCAAGCGCTTACTTTAATAACGCGTAGCCTGCGTGGCGTCATCCACGTTGAGAGATTGCTCTCACAATATCCGAAAGAAATATTTTTACTAATATTTAAAAATCGGTTAAGATAAAACACGGGGTTCGTTTCCTCGTCTGTTGCATAGCAAAAGTTGCTTTTTACAAGTGCAATTTATATTATTGAGTAATAGTGACAAAACACTATAACAACAAAAATGTAATTCCAATTTTGCTGTTTAGAATCACTTATAAGTATAAGATGAGGCAGCGAGTAATTAAAACAATTCCCATCGCCTGACTAAATCGTCTTAACTCAACAGGGATTAGTGCTAATTAATATTTGAGAACAATACCACTTCAATTATAGCAGCTTAAAATGTAAGGTTTCTGACTTAAGGCGCTTTTGCTTTTTGGACGGACTAATACTCACATCTTTAAGTGGTCTTATGTAAGGATTTGAGTTTAAATGTTCTCAAATACGTTTATTTTTATTTAGGCCTGATTTTTCAAAATGCTCTCTCTTCCAAATTTCTCATCTATACAATACGCCTAATTTGAAAACGTCATTCATGTAAATGACATTTTAAAATCGGTCGCTTTATTCTTATTCAGTCTGCAGGTTTTATCTTAAGTTGGTTAAATCGTACCCTTAGGTTATGTATTCTGACGGAAATAAAAACTTTAACCATTTTTTTTAATATTGAATATTAACTAGTGAAAAAACATTCATAAATAACACTGGGATGAATCCACAGGAATCACGTACTGCAGTTAAATTTGGCCTGGTTACGTGATCGATAGTAATAGTTAAATGTTACCAGCGTTGAAAAAAATAAAATTTCGTTGAATACACATATAATCATTAATACATGGTTTTGTGTTGGTTAGTGTCAACCATCTCAGGGATGATAACATGAGTTATGCTTATTCTAAAAAAATCTATAAATTATATGCTAGTTTTATAAAAGAACCCTCTTCACAACATTCTAAGAAACTTCAAAACGAATGGGGAAACTCGCACCCTCGCACGAAGCTAGCGCGTATCTACGAAATACTACGCCGTACCTAGTAAGCTACAAAGAGGGTACCTGGTGTTGGTAGTTTTGACTCGATCGCTTTATCGCATCGATAAATTGACTTTGTGTTTTTTTCCATATATTTTTAGGGTTCCGTAGCCGAATGGCAAAAAACGGAACCCTTATAGTTTCGTCAAGTCTGTCTGTCTGTCTGTCCGTCCGTATGTCACACCTATTTTATTCTGTAACTATAAGCATTACACAATTGAAATTTGGTAGGAAGATGTATCTTGTTAACCGCTTACCGATTCTCATAAAAAAAATAAAAAATAATGACAGTTAAGGGGGGGCTCCCATACATGAAAGTAAAACCAAAAAAAATTTTTTTTGACAAACCTATGCGTGTGGGATGTCTATGGATAGGTCTTTGAAAATAACATAGAGGTTCCTAAAACTATTTTCTTTTAAAGTCAAACGTTTCATAGCTAGACGCTTCCAAAGTGGTAAAATGGGCGTCCCCCCCCCCCCCCCATCTAATTTCTAAACAAGCAAGTGTAAATTTCGAAAAAAAATAATATATGATGTAGATCCTAATAAATACTTTCAACGACAATTGGTTCGGATGAGATCGAACAAGTAGTTTTTGAGATATAGCACATTTTCAACAACCGCAAACATAACTTTGTACTTCATACAAACACTATGAAAGACAAAGTTATATTTGTAGTCAACAAAATATTGTGATATTTTACTAAGTAGAAGTAAATGGATTCCCTGATTCAGTTAAAGTTGGCACGGAACCCTCAGTGCGCGAGTCCGACTCGCACTTGGCCGGTTTTTAGGGTTCCGTATCCGTTCCGTATCCGTCTGTCTGTCCATCCGTATGTCACAGCCATTTTATTCTGTAACGATAAGCATCACACTGTTGAAACTTGGTAGGAAGTTAACTGCTTTACGATTCTCATACAAAAAATAATGATATTTAAGGGTCCCATACATGAATTTAAAACAAAAAACAAATGTCGAACCTATACGTGTGGGGTCTATGGATAGGTCTTATAAAATGACATAGAGGTTCCAAAAACTATTTTCTTTTAAAGTCTAACGTTTCAGAGCTAGACGCTTCCAAAGCGGTAAAATGGGCGTTCCCCCAATCTAACTGCTAAACTAAGCAAATCTAAATTTTGAAAAAAATATGTGATGTAGATCTTAATAAATACTTTCAATGAAAATTGATTCGGACGGGATCGAACGAGAAGTTTTTGAGATATAGCACATTTTCAACAACCGCAAACATAACTTTGTACTTCATACAAACACTATGAAAAACAAAGTTATGTTTGCTGTCAACAAAACATTGTGGTATTTTACTAGGTGGAAGTAAGTGGATTCCCTAATTCAGTTTAAGTTGGCACGGAACCCGCAGTGCGGGAGTCCGACTCGCACTTGACCGGTTTTTTTAACATATTTTCATTAGTATCGTTGGTACTGCCACCCCTAAGTCGCTCGTCACTGACCAAAACAACACCCTGTATGTAACCGCTATTAACGACATTTAACTATTACTGCCTATAACGCAATCAGGCCTTATTTTGAGTATGTGAGTGTTGCCAGCTGTGCCATCCATATTTTACTATTTTAAAATGAAAACTAAGTCCGCTAAAAAAAGTTTAATGCTCAAATGAAGTCATTATATCAATTACTAGCGGTCCCCCGCGACTTCGTCCGCGCGTTTTGAGTTTGCTCCCTCCCCTCCCGTCGCAGCGTCATGTTTTATATCCTAAAGCCGTTCTCGATAAATAAGCTATCCAACGCAGAAATATTTTTTCAAATCGGTCCAGCAGCTCCTGATATAAGCGCGTTCAAACAAACAAACTCTTCAGCTTTATAATATATTAGCGCAAGCGCCCGTTGTACTTAAGCTGCGAACATTATTTTGGTGCGGAGTTTTGTTAAAACTGTGATAGCTCCTAAGATATTTATTGAAATCAAATGATATAAAGGGCAACTTGGTTCTAAATGAAATGCTCGTGATGATGAATGTATTTATTTTGATAAGAATAAATACCTGTGTGTATAATACACCTCTAAAAATAATGCATCATTTTTTTACAAATTTATTAACATAAAAAAGGTTGTAGTAAGTCAACCATAAAAGATAGACATATGCTGTCGCGGACTTTATTATAGGACTCTTAATGCTGAACAATCCTGTCATACATGATTTTTGTGTAACTTAAGCGGTTTCCGCAGCGTATGCAGCGGAAGCTCTCAAAAGGAATATCTTTCTCCCGTTTTCGCAACATTTTTCATTTCTGCTGTGGTCTTATGAGTCGTATCTTTATGTTATATAGCCTAAAGCCTTCCTCGATAAATGGACTATCCAACGTAAAAAATTTTTTTCAAATCGGGCCAGTAGTTTTTGAGATTAGCGCGTTCAAACAAACAAACAAACAAACAAACAAACAAACTCTTCAGCTTTATAATATTAGTATAGATTTCTTGTAGTTAACTACATAAAAGCAATTATGTGTAATAACAATTGGTCAAAGTGATGTTAACAAGAGGTTTGACGATTAAACCAATTTTCTACTTTGTTATATTTTCGGAATCCGTTTGACTTGTAAAAAATAGTGTGTATAACTATAGGTATAATTCAGTTGAACTATAGTTAAAATTGTAATTTAAACTCTGTTTTTATCTAAAGGTACTTATGTCTGAAAAAAATATATGAGTAATACAAATGTGTACAAAATAGTACACATTTGTATTACTCATATATTTTTTTAAGTCAGATAAGACTTATCCGGCTGAATAAGTATAAAACGATCGATTTTAAAATATCATTTACAAAAATGATTGCATATTCCTTAACTGACGTTAGTCAAATCGGGCCTTAGTCTGATAAAAATAAATAAAACTTCGCCCTCAAACAATTATTGTAAATACATAACAAGCAAGTGCTTGAATGTTACCAATAAAAAGGATTACAATTAAAACTGTAATGGTTATAGCAATTAAAATCGACTATAATTGGTTAAACATACAGAAAATAATTAAAATACTGCGAATTCTTATTTAGAAGGAGCATAAAAATGGTAGCGATTAGTTGAAAAAACCAGTCATATTAATTGAGATACAGAAATATTTATATTGAACAGAAAACAAGTTTATGTATTAGTTTTTTGTAAGTGGTAAATATTGACGAATATGGTGCTCAATAATAATAATAGCAAAAAAGTTGAACCGCCTTAAAAACCAAAAACTAAAAAGGACTTAAAAAAACTTATAGGAGAAACAAACTAATTTGAAGTCGGTGCATGATGTGCGTACTAAACTAAACTAGTTACTGAAACTTTTTTATCAGTATAACAAATACTTTAGTGAAAACCACATCGAAATCGGTCCATCGAATCGCGAGAAACTCGTGGAAAAACATACATACATATCCTTTATTAAATGCTTAAGTTTTGCGCATTTTATTTAAGTAATTATAAGGTGAAACAGATTAATAAAAAACAACTATTATTATCTTAGACTGCTGCTGTCCGTTAAGGTTGACATCATGCACCGACATCAAATGAGTTTGTTTCTCCTTTTAGCGTTATTTTAGTCCTTTTAGTGTTAATTTTAAGGTTTGAATATCTGTAAAATATTTTTATTTCGTCGTTTTCAGTTATTGTTTAAGTTACAATGTACTTGATTTAACTAAACTAGTTACTTAAACTTTTTAATAAGTGTAACAAATACTTTAGTGAAAACCGCATCAAACTGGATCCAGCCAAACGCGAGAAATTTGCGGACAAACATAGCCTTTTTTAAGTCGGTAAAAATGTTACTACGTCCCCAATGAAATCAAAATGTCTCCAAACAAATTTACTTTTAAAAAGTCTCTCCGAACCCACTATTTTGGCTCACTTCAGAATTAACGACCATTTTCTATTTATGTTTTTGGATGTCGTCAATTCTTTATCATTTATAATTTTGTATTTATATGTATTCTTTGTATGTTTATTAGTCTTTTTTTATGTTTCCTATTATATATTTGTGTAATATAAGTAAGTATGTTAATGTTAGTGCATTTTATTTTCTCACTTATTAATATTTCGCCACTGATTAAACTCAACATTCCCAGGTGGTTGACTGGTAGAAATTGAAAATTAAATAAATATAATAAATAACATTGTCGTCTGAAGGCGGTTTTCGTGTAATACCCCAGCCTATCAGCATAACACAACTATTATTATCTTAATTTCACTATATTTTTTACCTTTTTCAGTCCAGAAATCACATTTCAAGTGTCCAGTTTTTGCTCATTAACTATTAATTACTTTTCGTCTAGGTTTCGCTACAAATCTGTAGTTCTGCGAATTCGCGGCAGATGTGCCGTTCTGTCTGCCGTTGCTTCCGTTTGGTCTATTCGCGGAACCTAGGGCGTAATCACATTACGGTAACGTGTTTGTGTGTAAAAGTATTTTTAAAACTAGAGTCTTTTAACTGAATACAAGTAATTCTTTTGAAAACTAGACCAAAAGACCGGCCTAATGAGAGTTATTTTAAAAGACCTATCCATAGACGCACACGCATAGGTTTAACAAAAAAAACGGTTTTAGTTTCATGTATGTATTTTTATTTTTTGTATACGAATCGTAAAGCGGTAAACAGGATACATCTTCTTACCAAATTTCAGTAGTGTGCAGCTTATAGTTACACAAATAAGTGGTTGTTACTTACGGACCGACAGATAGACAGACAAACTTCACGAAACTATAAGGGTGCCGTTTTTTGCCATTCGGCTACAGAACCGCATCAAAATCGCATAGCCGAAGGCGAGATAATCCTGGACAAACACATACAAACATGCATTAAAAACTGTCATCTATTTTACATACGAGCATACCAGTGTGAAATGTTCATTATAAGTGAAAATTATCAAGAAGTGGCCGATGCGGTGTATCACACGGCGGATGTCTGTCTGTCCGTCTGTTTTTACAGTGGCCAGCACATCAGGTTACCCACATTTGTTGCAAACTGTCCCTTATCACAAGTGAATAAGATACCGCTGTGTTTACCATGACGTGCTGTCGTCTATACTATAACGAATCTTACAAAGAGATCCGCGAATTGCTTTAATGTAGTCAGAGCAATTAGCACGTTTAAACTCAGTTTTAAGTGTCTAATGTACTAGCGGTCCCCCGTGACTTTGACCACGCGTTTAATTTTTGCTCCTTCCCCTCCCATCGCAGCGTAATATTTTATAGCCTAAAGCCTTTCTCGATAAATAAGATATCTAACACAGTTCAGGAGCTCTATTTTTGAATCACTCACGTCAAAATGGCAGGCGATGTTCATTGATTAATGTCCGATTTTCGATTTAAAAACAGTTTCATTTGAAAAAGGGGTGATCAAAACTTTAATTACTGATATATTTTGCTTGGCTTGACTTGGCTTTCGTTGATTTTGAGTTCGCTTTCGAACGAAATTCATACGCCATATCCAAGCAAGTGATTCAAAAATAGGAACCCAGTAGTTTCTGAGATTAGCGCGTTCAACTAAACAAACAAACTTCAGCTTTAAAATATTTAAGTATAGATTTAGTGTTTAAAATTGTCCTGTGACGTTTAGTTCCTTTTTTGCAATAGAACGTGAGTGTGAACAAGAAACGTTTGACCGAACGCCTTTGACCGTATCTACAAGTCAACAGCACAGAAATGTTGGGGTATTGCTGTTAGCGACAAGACTCTTCTAAAGGATCTTGACCAAAACTCTATAGAAACACGGCCCACTTTGCGTCTGCATGCGTCTTTACAAAATGTTCGGATAAAATATATAAATGTTTAAAAGAATACAGCCAAAAAATATTTTTGAAAAATAATTAGGGGTTTACGAGGAATTCAATGGCAGTTAGACATTTTGAGGTTATGTTTTGTGATTGCAGAGTTTATTGCACCTCACCTACATTCATTTTGATACATTCAGGAGGTAATTGTTTTATTTGACTAAAGTGATTCAATACTTATTTACCCTTAAAATACCAGTGCAATTATAATTCAAACAAGATTTTTGAAATATAAACTACAAAGACGCAATCTGGGCCCGGTTTTGGTCAATATCCTTTCTACTTACTTTCGCCACTTTTTAACTCATCATCCTCTTGCTCTTTTTCCAGTTTATCTGGGGTCGGCGCAGAATGTTTTCTCTTCCACACTAAGTATAGTTCCCCTAACCGATTTCGACTACGGCGGCCAGTCACAACAACTGACTGCTTGGGACAATTAAAGTGTACAAGTGCGCAAACACAGGTGGACTCTCTATTCCTTTTACTCTCGTAGCCCGATGGGACAGCAATCTGACACGAACGGAGAGAAAGATTAGGCGCAGGACCAACGGCTTTACGTGCTTTTACGTGCACGGGGGTGAAACACTGCCAAATTTCCAAACTCCGGGCTACCCTAAGAATTTCTTAACAGAAAAACCCGGGACCTCTAGCGCAGCCGTCGCTTTAAAGTGCGACCTTACCGCTGCGCCACCGAGGCAGTTTACTTTCTATCACACTGTTTTATCACTCGTCACTGAATCACGGTCTCCTTTCACACTCATATCTTGCTTCACACAGTCCATCCATCTCTGTCTCGGTCGACCTCTCTCCTTCCATCCATCCACATTCATACTCATCACTCTTTTAGTTAGGTACATGATTTTTTTCCCTCCTCATTACATGACCTTACCAAGACAGACGATTGTAAAACTTTTTTACATGACCTTACCAAGACAGACGATTGTAAAATTCTGGTAATTCCTATAAAAAAGGATTATAGAAGAAGTATAATAAAGCTGGCTGGTTCCTAGCTCAAAGGATTAGCATAGCTATCCAACGCGGTAAAACGCAGTCAGCATCATAGCCTCCGCTTGCCGCTAGGAAATAATTTCGTTTTTGAATAGGTAGATTTAAAGTCATTTTTTTATGTTGCGTGTTTTAGTTTGTTTTGTTTGTTATCAATAAAGTATTATAAAGAAGTATCTTGTTAAATAATTACGTAAACATTATAGCTATAGTTTATATTTTCACATTGTTGTATCAAATATGTAATTTAAATTACGGAAATCATCAAAATTATCCACATATCGTGCTAATAAGCAATTAAATTAGCAGCACATAAACGATGACCGCAAACAAAAATAAAATCAACCAACTTTGACAGCACACTTTTGCTAAATAATCGTCATCTTTATTGTCTTTGTAATAAGAACTACATGAAGCAAAATTGACAAAAACGTATTGGTTTTCTTTTTTAAACCAAAGCATGCGTGTGACGATGTCACACAATTAAAGCTGACTACAAAAACTTGAGAATCACAAACTTACTGAAGTTCTGTAAAACCAACTTTTAAAAATAATGCAAACAAAGATAGTCAGTGTTGTATTAAAAATAAGGTTCAATAAAATTAAAACAGCGACGTATTGAATGCCAATCTAAAAATGGTCACGCAATGCACTGAAAACCAAAGAAATTTGTCCCAGCGATATATTTTTTGTGCTTTTTATCTGACTTTTGCTCTTTTTCAAATGTACGGAGTGTTTTAACGCAAAAAGTTTTTGACATTGTTTCTGCACTGTTCGGATTTGGCACCAATTAATTTTTCGAAAAACACAGAGTAGGTACTTTCACAGACTAAACATCTTTTTTATTCGCTTACCTTAGTAAATTCCTACACATGGATTAAAAAAAATTTTTACTTGATTTTCAATATACTCGTGAAGTATTTTTTTAGTGTTTTAATGCTAAAAGCCTTTTCTCATCATCAAGTTTGGACTAAGAGAGTGGATTATATTTTAATACAGTATGACATTTACTTAACCCATGTTCCAGATTTAAGACATTTTGATCCAGGGTATTTCAGATAATAAGGGGTTCTCGGTTTATATCAACACAAATAAGATTGTCGCAGTCGGGAAGAAATACCATTTTCTTTTTCTATTCTACATAATTAAGTTCAATTTAAAACAGTATAATTGGTTACTTGCATAGTGTTTTTATAGGTCTTGGTTGACACTATACTGACGGAAACATTGTGTTTGTTGTGACACTGCGCATTCGAGGTTGGAAACTCGAAAGAGACAATGTAACAGTATTATATCTAGGCATAGTAAACATTCTCAATTTTGTGTTCATCAAGAATATGACAATATAATTATCTCGTTTTCGAGAATACCTTATTAAAACTGCTGTGGCTATGTAGGATTGTATGGATTGCTTAACTCAAGTTTATTAATTATTTTGAAATCTATTTTGATATAGAGTCTGTTTCAATATCGAAAACAAAACGATGATTCGCAAAAAAATCAATAATGTAACGTTATTGCGTATGGAGTATTGGATGGATAAGGCTAACCATAACGTAATGACTTTGTGAAACAGGTTGTAAGTATTCTTGAAATGATCAAATATGTTTTCTTTTAAATATTGGACACAGATTACTTACACTATAGTTATGGAAATCAGAAACAACGGTGGTGGTACCACAACACCCTGACCCGAGACAATGTAGATAGTTATGTTTTCCGCATTAACTCGACCAGGAATCGAACCGGTTACCTCAGAGTGGCGACTCCATGCAACCACTACACCACTGCATGTAATCTCTGTATTCAATACTACTCTTTACAAAACGCTTGGGCGGCCATTTAAAAAATTCACCGCCATTTTGCATTGTCGCCCGTGTTTGCTTGATCGCAATCTGTTTGATAAATCGACCCACGAATCCAATTGATTATTTTTCTCAGGACAAGAAATGCCGGCTTGTTTTAATATTTATGACGTAATTAAGACCTGAGGTGATAAAACGTTGGGTCGCCAAGATTGATTTTAGGAAAGATCGCGTTAACATTTCGCTTCATTAAAGGGTTAAGTTTGGTTGTTAGGCGTATGATGGTGTGGTAAGCGTGAGACGGATAAATAGATCCAAGGTTCCGTATTTCATTATATAAATAGCAGACCCAGGGATTTTTTTTTCGTCCACGGCCCCGATCCCGTAATTTACATATGTATTTACTATCTTACTCCGAACGGTGACGAATCTGACAAAGTAAAAATTATAAAATCGGTCTAGCCGCTCAATTTTCAATTTATTTTCTCCCGAAACTCCTCCTGACAATAACAAACACCACAAAAAAGAATTAGAGAAATCGGTCCAGCCGTTCACGCGTGATGCCGTTGCTTTGGGAGTATGGATTATTTTTTATGCATAGAGATAAATATGAAAACTAGCCAATTATCCATTATCAGCCACAGGGCATCTATAGCTTACATCTCGAACATGGACCTCCCCCAAGATTTTCCATAGCAATAGGTTGTAAGCGGTCTGCATTTGGGTTATTTTGGATGCACTATGGACGTCCTACGCTACACTTTTGGCCGCAAAGTGTCCAATCTAGAACTTTTCTGCCTCAAAGGTCATCAGTTCTTCGCGCTATGTGCCCTGCCAATTGTCACTGGAGCTCATTAATTCGTAGGGCTATGTAAATTGAATAGGTTTGTTTTAATTTTTTTCTAATATTAGATCAAAGAAATCGGTTACTGACACCTTTGGATGTAAGTTATTTGATATAATTAAATTAAATTATTATGATTATGTGTTAGTGTTTGCACCGATTAGCGTGAATTTGGGCTGTGGGAACCCTCTGCTAAATTGCTGTTTAGCAAAATTGCACCTAAATTAAATTCTGTAACAGCCAATTATAAAGCTGGCTGGTTCCTAGCACAAAAGATTAGCATAGCTATCCAACGCGGCAACTCAGCCAACATCATAGCCTCCTTGCCGCAAGGAAATGGTTTCGTTTTTGAATACGTAGATTTTAAGTTAATTTAAGTTTAAGTTTTTTCTTTTTTGTTATATAATAAAGAAAAACAATTGAATTAAATGTGTCCGTTGCATTAGTTAATTTTAGTATACCTTGCATACGTTTTTACGAGAAAAATGGAACTAATAACGTCAACTTAATTCATACTACAACTTAAGCCAACAGAGCCTTAAAATTTAAATTAAAAATGTTTTCAAGTATGCAATTTTATCTTACTTCTGATAATGTTTCTCACCACTTTAAGGCATTTCTAAAATGCTATCACCACGTCGCGTTTGCTTTCGCACTCAAGAATATCTTTTTGCATTTCGCTGCGATCGCGATTTGATTGCGATCGGTGGCTGTATTTGCTAATTATTGTCGTACGGTCCCGGGTTTGGTTATCGGGTTTAACTTGAACTTTTAGGCTAGGAGACAGACCACGAAACGGCTTCTTTGCTACATATATTTTTGCTTTAGAGAGGTGCACTGAAAAAACAAAAAAAAATGCAATTTTTAGGTAGGTACGGAGCGTGGCAATACATGGCAGACAATAGTGCAATATCATCAGCAAACCTAAGGTTTGCTGATGATATTGCACTATTGTCTGCCAAAGGTTATGCTAAGGTGGTTCTGCCAAAGGTTATGCTAAAGGTTATGGAGTGGCGACCATGGGCCAACACCCACCACTTCGTTGGGTGGACGATATTAAGCACCACGCCGGACGGGACTGGATGAAAGTGGCACGGGAGAGACAGAAATGGATAAATATGGAGGAGGCCTATATCCTAAAAGGACTGAAATAAAGGCTGCGATGGATGGATGGATGGACGGAGCGTAGTTCCTTGTAGCATAGATCGTTTTGAAACTATTAATATAATATAAATATTACCCGCTAAACTTTGTCAAATTAATAATATAAATAAGTACATTTCATATTTAAAGAAATTCTTGATTCTTTTTATCTACTAAAAATAACTCTAGTATAAAGGTTATGAATGTCACAAAATTCTAGCGCTTTCACAATTAGCGGGGCTAATAATTTCCTAAAAAAATAAAAATCGACTTTAAAAACAAAATGCACTTTTGAGAGGACTCCATTTTAAGCCAACTATTTCTTTTTGGAGTCGGTCCCCTGATGGATGATGGAACATGGAGTCCTTTCAAGAGCGATTTTCAGACTTTTTAGTGAGAAAATTTTGATTAAGAAATGGTTTTTTTTTTTGGAAAAGTTAATTTTATTTGCAACTAACGGTCCCCCGCGACTTCGTCCGCGCGTTTTGATCTTGCTCCCTCCCCTCCCGTTGCAGCGTCATGTTTTATATCCTGAAGCCTTTCTCGATAAATAAGCTATCCAACACAGAAATATTTTTTCATATCGGTCCAGCAGTTCCTGAGATAAGCGCGTTCAAACAAACAAACTCTTCAGCTTTATAATATATTAGCGCAAGCGCACGTTGTACTTAAGCTGCCAACACTATTTTGGTGCGGAGTTATGTTAAAACTGTGATAGCTCCTAAGATATTTATTGAAATCAAATGATATAAAGGGCAACTTGGTTCTAAATGAAATGCTCGTGATGATGAATGTATTTATTTTGATAAGAATAAATACCTGTGTGTATAATACACCTCTAAAAATAATGCATTATTTTTTTACAAATTTGTTAACATAAAAAAGGTTGTAGTAAGTCAAGCATAAAAGATAGACATATGCTGTCGCAAACTTTATTATAGAACTCTTAATGCTGAACAATCCTGTCATACATGATTTTTGTGTAACTTAAGCGGTTTCCGCAGCGTATGCAGCGGAAGCTCTCAAAAGGAATATCTTTCTCCCGTTTTTGCAACATTTTTCATTTCTGCTGTGGTCTTATGAGTCGTATCTTTATGTTATATAGCTTAAAGCCTTCCTCGATAAATGGACTATCCAACGTAAAAAAAATTTTTTCTAATCGGGCCAGTAGTTTTTGAGATTAGCGCGTTCAAACAAACAAACAAACTCTTCAGCTTTATAATATTAGTATAGATTTTTACGTGATTCATAGGAGGGGGGGGGGGGGGAAGTGGAGTGTGGGATTGCACATTTTGACTCTGTTATTAATAAGCTATAAACACCTGGCGTATAAGTTCTGGCGTAATACTCTCTGAACTCCTAAGCATTAGGTAGTTTCACCATAAGTTCAGGTCTACAAAGTATGGAGTATCAGGCTTAAAGACTTAAATATTAAGATGCTAGTACAAAAACACTCAACCTGCCTTTAAAATTTGATGGTTTCCCTTGATTACACCACGATCCCATCATCAGATCCCGAATTGGCAAAAATGGGACCAACTTGAAGGTAAAAACTCTAAGCAGGTGAAATCATTTTTCAAATCGGTCCACAACGTAACATATATAGAAAAAAAAAACGAATTGACAACGTTCTCCTTTCGCAGTCTGTTAAAAATGGTCAAACATCTCACCTAATATTCATAAAGATGAAATAAGAAACCAAAAAAGTGCGCATTATCTTTATAATTATGGATTCATAAGAGACCACAAATTTCGGACCGACAGCACGGTAGCTCAATTCGTAAAGCGTTTGGCCCGGTTAGCCAAGAAGTTGCTGGTTCGAGTCCCGCCCGTGCGCAAATTTTTGGTTTCTTATTTCATCTTTATGAATATAACATATGACTCTGTGAATGTTAAAAACATTCTAAGCCATACTTACCTAAAATCCCATCTAATGTATTTTTAGAGTAAAGATTCCATTCTTAATTAATGTTTATGCACAAAAAATTCAATCTTCGTTCATAAAGAATTGGATTTCTATCCCCTGGCCTACGTTAGGTACTCTTAACAAAGAGAGCGGTATGTTCGTCGGCGACGTTCTAAAGGGAAAGTATGCAGATTTATCTTTCAGTTTGCTTAGCGAAACATTAGCTATAGTTAGCAGCTTCAAGTATAGTAGTTTGGTCACCCCTGTTTAAGGCGACTTGAAAGTCGTACTTAATTATGAAGCAGCTGTTTTATTCGGACCAGCATCTTGGACAATTTTGCAACTTTATCTTTTTGACTGCAAAAAAAAACGTTTAGTCGTTATTTAAATATGCAGCATGTTAAATATGGAACAATTTACCTCCTCCGTTACGAGAATTAATCCCCATATGGACATTTAATACTACAGTTCGCTCGCATCTTTTAGACGAACAATTAAAGGAGGGCATAGTCTATGCTAAGTTCCTGAATTCTCCCAAACCGATCTTTCAACATCAAACACACACACAGTCATGCACACACGCATGCACAAAAACACAGAAGCACACACCATATAAATTACACACGCTCCTCATATAAGTTGTTTTGTTTTCTATACATATAAGGTACCACTATGTTCTTTATAATGTTTTCCTTTAATAATCGGTTTTCCGGCTTTATCTATTGTGTTTGAAAACCAGCGCTGAATTAATTTCAGCAATAGCTGAAACTGGTACCCATTGCCTTAAATTTATTTTTGTCACCTCTTTTTTTATTTATTTTAGTGTGACAGATTTCGCTCATGCTTTAAATATTAAGATATGAAATTGTTCTGGCAATAAATGTTTTTTTTTTTAATTTAAATTTATTAGAGTGGAAGGAATAGGGTTTGCGTTTAAGTACACACTTGTGCACTATAATAATGTCCGCACAGTCGGTTAGTCTTTGACTTTGTGTTGGCCACTTTAGTCGAAATCCTTTAAATAAATAAATATCCTTTTGGACATTCCCACACATCACCATCTAGTCCCAAAGTAAGCTACTCAAAGCTTGTGTTATGGGTGCCAGACAACGGATATAATACTTAAATACTTTTTGTTTGTAAATACATACATGATATACATAGAAAACACCCAGACCAATACAAACAGACATGTTCATGCACACAAATGTTTGTATTGTGCGGGGATCGAACCCGCAACCCGTAGGCGATTTCTCGACCACTACACCAGACGAGTCGTCAGAAATCAAGGTAATATACCCCTTTTAGTGAAGTAGTCACGCAGTTTTGCATATATTTTTCCCTTTTTACTTCCATTAACGGTTTTCTCAAGTCCTTATGAATTAGGAAGTCCAGCAGTGGGCCTAGGCCATGGGTGGGCGTGGGAGGGCTACCAGCAAGTCATGTGTGCCCTGTCATACCACATTAGCCTCAGATATTCTCCGAGTTGCGAAGCCATAACTACGTCGTCACGCAATGTATGAGTCTGGTTAGTGGGGAAAAGGCTTTTTGAAAGTATTTTTTGTTGGTCAGTATTATATTCACAGTAATTCTATTTATTTATTAATCACAAGGTAGACATTTTAGCAGTATCGAGATAAAACTCAAAAACTTGTATTTTTTTTCAAGATTTTTTTAAACCAAAAATAAATTTAAAATCTAAACCACGGGCTGATTTTTCCATAATCAGAGAAATATTTGTCAGCAATCGTCTAAGTGAATATAATTTTAAAATCAGTCATTTAAGGGCAGATTTTTCAATAGTCAGATAAGAAATATTCGTCGAACAAAATACAATATGGCTAATTTGAAAACGTCACCTAATTGTCAGCAATCTGAGGTATCTGTCATTTTTTTTTAAATCAGTCACTTTATAATTTATCATTCTGATAAGTTTTATCTGACCATTGAAAAATCGGCCCTAATACTATTCAGTCTGACAAGTCTTATCTAACGTTGGAAAATCAGCCCTAAAGAGCTTAAAATTGAGCATTTCTCTTCTATTTAGGAGAAACAAACTCATTTGTAGTCTGTGCATGATGTGCGTAGACTGCTGGTATTTAATCTTGATATTATGCATCGAGTACAAATGAGACTTTGCTACAAAAAAAAATCCAGTGATACCCTATAATATAATACACAACAATAGATCTAAAAAGAATCTATAAAACATAAAGATGCTTAGTTTTATACTTTAGCGTAAGCTCATGTCGAAAAATCAAGCTACAATAACTCAAAATATTGTTAATATGTAGTTTGACAGTTCTTCTCGTTGTTTATGTATGTGATAGGAATTAATTCACGTATAGGTTGCACAAAACTTAATTGCAAGAATTTGGCATGTAAAATGCTCGCACTCCTTCCTTAACTAAGAACTACAGAAGTCGCCTCCATACTATCCCATCCCTGGCGTCTCGGCCGCAACGTACAGGATATGTTGTATAGTCACATTCTTTGTATACAGGGTGCTGCATTAATCTTAGATTTTTAGTATAAAATATTTTATATATTTAAACTTTACTGCACTGTGATTTGTACATTTGGCGGACTTCATGCTTTAAGGCATCCTCTACTAATCAACCACTTAGGAAGTGAAGATAGTTGAATTAGTCACTTAGTAAATGAATTGATTATTAATTTCGTATGTAAAAAATATTTATTATTATATTATTATTATTATTTAACAATTTTTGGAAGACTTACAGCTAGAACAAGATTTCTTAAAAACTTTAAATAAAAAGAAGGCCATTTACATGTCTCCACTGGTAGAACAAAAATGTAAGAGTCAGAAACGCTAGCAAAACAATAAATTGTCGGTTAAATTAATAAAATTAATACACAAAAGCAAAGGCCAGTTCAACGTTCAAAAAAATCGTTAGATAATCGTTTCTTAGCCTGACTCACACTTGTAAAAACCAATCAAAGCCATAGACGTTCAATAGCTGCTCTAAGTTAAAAGAATTCCGGCTGTAATTTGTGTTAACTGTAGGGATGTGCAAAAGGTTGGAATTCCTCAGAGGTTTCCTTAGTGTGCAAATGCACAGCATGCTTAACAGTTCAGGACGGTCTAGCTAACCTAGCAATCATGTGAATATAAGACAAATCTGCTATATAACTTTAAACTGGGAGGAAATGGTTACGTTTTTGCATTTATAATAAAGGCTTTTAGTGTATTTATTTAATGTTGCCTGTCTTTGTTTTATTTTTTTCTTGTTTTTTATTAATAAAAAGACAAACTTTTGCATAACAAACCCTGAATATTGTCCTTATATTGTCTTTAGGGGCCAAATCTAGTTGATATTATCATAAGTATCATCCCACATGCAATGATTAACAAGTTTGGGCATCCTAGAGATCTTGCATCTTTTAACAACAATATGTGGTAGTTCTGCTTTTATTTTATTCCCTAATTACGGCCTACATAGTCACCAATTAGTAGGTTCAAAAACTTGCGCAATTTCAACACACGCACTAAAATGTTAAAAACATTTGTAACCGTCTGGTGTAGTGGTCGAGAAATCGCTGCGGTTGCGGGTTGCGGGTTCGATCCCCGCACAATACAAACATTGCATGCATGTGCATGAACATGTCTGTTTTTATTGGTCTGGGTGTTTTCTATTTATATCATGTATTTTTTTAAGAAACAATAAGTATTTAAGTATTATATCCGTTGTCTGGCACCCATAACACAAGCTTTGAGTAGCTTACTTTGAGACTAGATGGTGATTTGTGGGGATGTACAAAGGATATTATTTATTTATTCTCCAATTAACACCCTTAATGTTCACCAATTAGTAGGTACTAAATCTTGCGCAATTTCAACCACGCAGTAAAATGTATATTTTTTTTGCAAATAACTTGTAACACCCTGTATAGGTCAGGATCAAGTTACGTGTATGCGTGTATTTTGACAGGCGTTTACCGTGGAAGCCTTACCGTCTTTCATTACGTCATTAGCGATATAGAAAAATCACTAATACCCGTACTAGGTCCGCTAAATCACAGGTCGGTACTAGGTCCGTCATTTTAGATAATTTTGTTCGTGCTGGGAACTATTTTTGTTATTAGGTGCAAATTAGAACCTGGTCAATTATTACTGGTTAGAATTGTCATGATAAGTATGTTTAACGTTTGCTATACCTAAGTAGAATGCAACCTGAGCTGTTAACTAAGATTTTACAAAATATGTGCCGTGTTTTTTGTAAATAAAAGATTTATTTTTTATTATTTATTTTGTTTATTTGGTACACAAAACATTTTACAGGCATGGAAGGTTAAAATATTGATATCGAATAATATGTTCCAGACCGTAAAACTTAACATGCATACACAGAATTACAAAAAATATATTAGAGTAGAAAATATAAATGAATTACGAGTTAAACATAAGGGTTCTAAAACGATGCTGGTGTCAGAAAAAAAAATAGTGGATGTTTTTAAGGTAAGCTAAACGAGACTAAACAAGGCAAACATAAACCAAAGATGGTTAGTTGTATAAATAAAATAAATTAAAAACGAAATTTATAAAATACAAGCAGCATGTAAATTAAGAGTTACAAAACTTTAACTTCGCCAATCCAATCTAGAATCTTTTTTTTGAATTGATGAGGACTCATGTGGAAAATATCAATCTCCTTATTGGTTGATACAAGCTCATTGTAGATTCGACACATCCTGACAATTGGATTATAATGGGAAATGTTGTTTAAATAGACATCAATCGCAAATGGTTTTGGGTTACGGCATCTGTATAAGGTATTAAAGTTAATAAGTGAGAGCAGTGTTGAAGAGTCGATATTAAAATTGATAATTTTGTATAAATTTAAAAGATCGAAATAATGGCGCCTCGATTCCAGAGATTGCAAATTGAATCTTTCCAGTCTGTCACCATAACTGTCGCATCTCCTTCGATAGCCATGCCATGATTGATAGCCATGATTTGATTTAAGATGACAACAAATCTAGTGCTAATTTATGCTTTGTAATAGCATTTTTTAGAACTATTTCCTGTTGCTTGTCCTGCCAGATTCGGGCTAATTATGTACCAATAGATATTTTTCAAAATAAAAATAAAAAACTTTTGTACCGCTTTTAGATATTATCTTGAAAATATGAAAAATTTTACTCTTAAGGGCCAGTTTCTTATCCGGCTGAACAAGTATAAAACGACCATTTTAAAATTACATTTACATAAATGACTGCTGACAAATAGGTTTTTATATTTAGCGTATTGTTATTTTATTGAAATGAAATGAAATGAAATTTATTTGCTTAAAACACGGTACAGATTGATAGAAACTATAATAATGGGTTCAGCGTGTTTTACCGATGTTTCGGTAGGCAAATATTTGCTGTCGTCGTCTTAAATTAACAATGTCATTTATAAATGTCAAAAAAGATTATTACAATAATTAATTATGATATAAAAAACATTAATAATTAGACGTCAAATGAATACAATTTTAACATGCATTATACAAAAAAAAAATGTCACAGATAATACCTAAACCTAATAAATAATGCTGTGTGGTCTAGCTTGGAAATAGGTGTTTAATGTGTCCATCAGAACAAAATTTCGTAAACTCCTCTATAGAATAAAAGGAGTTTTCTGAAAGTATTTTGCGCAGTACGTTCCTAAAAGACCTCAAGGGCAGGTCTCTCATTTTGTGCGGCAACATGTTAAATAATTTAATTGACATTACGTAACAATTTCGCGAAAAACATGTTGTGGAGGACTGGGGTCTAACGAGTTGCCCTGAATATCGGGTTGATAATGTCTGACATTTAGTTTCAAAAAGACCCTTATTCTTCCTTACAAAAATTAGCACTTCAAAAACGTACATGCAAGGTAATGTCAAAATATTAAGACGTTTAAAAAGTGGCCTACAGGAGTCCTTTGGTTTAGCACCACACATATTCGGCGTATATTCCTTATCTGATGTTGCTAAATCAGGCCTTAGATGATTTAAGTTAAAACTATAAAAATATTGATTTAAATGAATTTAAAACTTAAGCATATCGTATGCTTATACATTGAACGAACGCATCAGCAAGCCAGTAAATACCAAAACATCTAAAAAGCAAAAACTAAACATCACTCCACGCGTAAAACCCGGCAACTGCCATACTACTTCAGCGCTAATGCATAACGCCGTAACTGGCATGGGGCATGATGAAAAATTAGTGGTAGTTGGGAGGAAAGCAAACTGTATGGCTGTATAAATACATTTACCTGTTTATTGACGGAGGCCGTGCGTGAAACGATAGAGATAGGAATGTTTAGAGTCGACACATTTGGAAAGTGTTACTACGGTTGTAAGCTTTTTAAAAATAAGTTAATAAGATAAAATCGTACTAAAACATAAATATCCAAACATTGTCAAAAATCTTATTTATGAAAGTCATATTTTAAGTCTCACGGACCAATTATGACGTTTATTTTTGATCTCAAACTGATTGACACACAATACTGAATATGATAATGTTTGGTTAAGTTGTAAAGGTCTCAGTATATTGTGAGAGAGCTACTTAACTTATAAAGTATTCATATTAAAAACTTTCTTTCTTTTCCTCTCTACGTTAGTAGTTTGCTATATTTCTGAAATAAGCTTATAACTGTAAATATTACTATGTTAACTGCAACCTTTGTTACAAATTGTTGTACTATGTTACAAATTGTAGGAGTAAGGCCCGTTTCCCGCGAAGACATCCCGCGTACTGTATTTTGCACGACCCCATTTAGTAGTAAAAAAAGTTAAGTTAGCCTGCAACTTCCCACTGCTGGGCGAAGGTATCACCGCAACTATGAGGTAGTGTGAGCCATACTCCACCACGCGGGCGCAGTGCGGATTGGTGGAGGGGTGTTTGCAAGGCAAGCGACTAACCCTGCTGTCAGATATTATCAAGCCAACCATAAGGCCTCGGACTAGGCTTAATGACTGATATTAACCGATATTAGTTTGGACCAACGGCTTAACGTGTCTTTCAAAGCATGAAGATGCTCGTGATATCCGTCACTTATATGGTCGGAATGGTCACCCATCCAAACACGACCGCAAATTTAAGTAACCTACGTTTAGTAGCGTTTTAATACTAAAATTCACATGGACGTACCGTTAGCAGCTACCAGCAAAGCAATTACCATGGAAATGCTGTGAAAAATGTGTGTTGCATGGAAAAGAGGCAGCGTATCGCTTTATCAGTAAACTAGCGACCCGCCCCGGCTACGCACGGGTGCAATCTATTAAACATATAAACCTTTCTCATGAATTACTCTATCTTAAAAAAAACTGTTGTAGTTTAAAGACCTAAGCATACAAACATACAGAAAGCGGGAAGCGACTTTGTTTTATACTATGTAGCGATGAAAACGAGATAGACACGACACCGTCAGAAGTTGACAGAACTTAGGTGCAGTAATCCCACAGAACTGAACTACTAGGGAAAACGGCCCTAACAAAATATCATATTGCACTAATAAAATTCACCATCATCATCATTATCGATAAAATGTAAAACGCAAACATTTTTATTTCAAAATTTTAATTAAACAGCTCTAAACATTCTTAACTCTGCACCACTCCACAGGTAGTACTTAAAGGTCCATGTTGACTCTATTAGAAGGGCTCTATCGCCGCTACCGAACACCCTGTATTAGTTCAATTGGTTATTTCGTGACGCTATTTCGTCGGCAAACACAATCGAAAAGTGATGTCTGTTCGGTCTGCGTTTGTTTTATGCCCTATGATTCATATAGGGTGTAAAGTTCCAGTTTGGTTTTTAAATACTTGTGTCTCTATAATAATTAACCTAAAATTAATAAATATATTTTTTAACTAAATATTGGACACCAATCACATACATTGCTCTGATGATTTCTTCATTTACCCGACCGGGAATCAAACCCGGTACTTCGGAGCGGCGACGCCTTGAAACCCAGCGAGCTTAGCCACTACACCATGGAGGTCGTTTTGGTTCAGAATGCATTAAATCGTCAAATCTGCTATTTCTACTTTCGCTGTTTTGTATATGAGCAATATTGTATAAATAAGTAAATAAATTGTTGGATCATGGATCTTAGCATCTACTACATATTATGGCCTATTAAATAATTCTTTCAGTGATAAGAAAATACTATTCTCTTGAAATTCGCTTCTTATGTCAAAAATAGTAACAAAACAGATATATGTATTATGTAGGTTTATGCGCGTTAAAATAGTTATTCCAATACTACAGTACTTGTTTATAAAATTCCTTTTGATTCGAGAAAGCTCAATATCTGTTATTAACAGCTAGGTTACTGTTTTTACCGACTTCAAATATAAGGAGGTAATCAATCTAATGTGTTTGTATCTAATATACTAGGAATTTTATAATATTTAAGTATGTTATTCTATTAAGGGGCTACCCGGATTTTTAACGCGCACACTAGCGCCACTTTAGTAGTAAAATCATAACTCGTTAAATAAAAGACCAATCGAAAATCTGGTTGATGCGATTGTAGTTCTGGTTATGAGGTTTCTCTGTTTAAGATCCATCAAACAGTGTTATCTGCAGTTACAGTGAGAAAAAATGCCAAAAGTGGCCATATTTAGCAGTTTTTCTAACTCTTACTACAGTAAACTACTATAGAAACAATTTAAACGTACTAAATAAACTATAGAACCTGTACTACAATCGTGTCTACCAGATTTTTGTTTGTTATTGTATTTTAGGAGAATTAATTATTTAAATTGAGTGGCGCTAGTGTGCGCGTCAAAAATTAGGGTAGCCCCTTTGTTAGGGTATTAATTAGGGTAGTTTGCAAAATTTCGTAAGTGTATTTATGTTTGTCCACGGATTTCCCGAAAACGAGTGGGTTATAGCGTGATGATTATTTTTTAGTTAAATATGGTATTTTCCAAATTTGGGTACAGTGACAGTTTCATTAAAATCGGTCCAGTATTATAAGGGGTTCTGTAACCCAACTGCAAAAATCGGAACCCTTATAGTTTCGTCAAGTATGTCTGTCTGTCCGTATGTCACAGCCACTTTATTCTGTAACTATAAGCATCACATTGTTGTATCCTGTTAACCGCTTTACGATTCTTGTATAAAAAATTAAAAGTAATGATATTTAAGGGGGCTCCCATACATGAAACTAACAACTTTGGATAGGATCGAACTAATAGTTTTTTGAGATCTAGCACATTTTGACCAACCGGACACATAACTTTGTTCTTCATACAAATACTATGAAAAACAATGTTATATTTGCTGTCAACAAAAAATTGCTAAGTGGAAGTAAGTGGATTCCCTAATTCAGTTAAATTTGGCACGGAACCCTAAGTGCGCAACTCCGACTCACACTTGGCCGGTTTTTGGGATATTCGTAATAAATAATAATTGTGTTTTATTTTTAAAATTCTCCTTCAAAATATATATCAGGATCTAGGAGGGTTCTCTATTTAGAAGAAACAAATTCTTATGGAGTTGGTACAACATATTTGTGGACTAACATACATACACACAAACGTACTGGTCGAACTGAGAACCTCCTTTTTAAGTCGGTTAAAAACTTATCGTAATCTGTACCAACTTAGACATTTTCATACAAACTCTGAAAGGCTCATGCAGAATTCATACATAATCGTCACAAGTCACGCGTTGTGTCACAGTATATAATCGCGCATAGAAAGTGAACACTCATTGCTGGTAACGAGACTTGCTTGGAGTTACCAAGGTATAGATTTGATAGAAGTGGCCCATCGGCAAAGAGTAGTAGTCCCCCTAACCGATTTTGACTACGGTGGCCAGTCACAACGACTAACCGACTGCGCGGGACATATTATAGTGCACAAGTGTGTGCGCAAACACAGGTGCACTGTCTATTCCTTTCACTCTTATAGCCCGATGGGACAGTAATCTGACACGACCGGAGAGAGCTCAGGCGCAGGACCAACGGCTTTACGTGCTTCTCCGAGGCACGGGGGTGAAACACCGTCATCTGCCAAACTCCGGGCTACCCTAAGAATTTCTAAACAGAAAAACTCAGGTATATATTTTTGGCCCGACCCGGGGATCGAACCCGGGACCTCTGGCGCAGCCGTCGCTTTAAAGTGTGACCCTCCTACCGCTGCGCCACCGAGGCAGTTAAAATCGGCAAAGAACAGAGTGAACAGCGTGCGAATTGCGATGTTGCTGTGACAGTTAAGTTCTGCCTTTGAACGGATTAGCAGTTCGTATTGCGATGTTGTATTGTATTGATCTTCTTCTTCTTAGCGTGTCAATGTTACCCGAGAAATTAAATCGCTGCAGCAACGAATTCAGCAACTAATATTGCGGATCGACTGCAGATTTATTAAATCCGATGGCGTGCAGGTGTTGGGGCACGCCGGGCACGATGTTAAGTGTGCCATAGTTTGCGCTGCACCGCAAACACAGTCCACATCGGAGCTTGCCGAAAATCCCAAACTGGCCAGGTTCTCCTTACTTCGACCAAACTGAGTCCGAGACCTGTTTAAGGACTTCCAGATTGGCCAGGGTAGATCATGTCCAGGAGGGATATTCTCGGCAAGTGGGACAAAGGGAGTAGGCAGAAATGCTTTTTCGCGCCAAAGATCATTGATAATATGAATTTATTAAAATAACATTCGTAAACTGGGCTTAAGAGTGGCAGCGTTAGTCTCATGCATTTATGGAAAAAATGGCAGCAACCAACAAAAAAGTGACCGCTACTAAGCTGCGGGCTTTACAGAGCCACTATTTTCAATTCAAATTCGAGTATTTATTTGCTAGAATACATTATATGAAATTTCTGTGTACTACCATAATTTTTGGGCGGCTGGAATGCAGGTGGGTTGGCGAGCGCAGAGGCGCAGCAAGATAGCAAGCAAGAAACAAGAGAAGAAGCAAACAGCAGCAGAGCAAGCAGATTGAAGACCCTTTGAATAAAGGCGCAGCGTAGGTAGTCCAGATAGACAGACGACCTTGTAAAGATCACAGGAACAAACGGGATGCAAAGCGCTTGTGTTCGGCCGCTGTGACGTCCTTTGGCTGAAAATGAAAATATGAAATTACAATGCAAGTCAATCCAGCCTGCATTCAAAATAAATAAATTGACACATTAGTGACCACGATTAATGGCTCAGCGTGCACTTGCGTTGCGTTGCTTTAAATTTCAAGTTCTATTTTAATTTTAGGTCATGTTAGCATCAATCTTTATTCCCTATAAATACAGTAATATAATTTAATACTCAACTAATTTTTATTTGCGTTTATGTCATATCAATGCAACGAGAAAATTTATAATCTAATACCAGAAACGGACACATCCAGTTTCCTTACTCTGTGTATGCCTGAATTACTGCTTTTACCGTATCGCGTTATGCCGGTTTCCACTTAGCGCCGCTAGATGGCGGCACCGTTCCCTCGATTTATGGGAGCATTAAGTTTAAACGTCAGTTATGTGACAGTTTGTTATGGGATAGAACTTAGGTGTAGTGAATCTGATGTAAAAATTGAAGGCTGGTTTCAAAGAATCTTATTATCTTTTAAGCTCAACCTTAAATCTATAGTGCATAAGTGTGCTTATAGTGTGTACATGAAACCTTAACTGCCTTGATGGCGCAGCGGTAGGAGAGTCGCACTTTAAAGTGACGGCTGCGCCAGAGGTCCCGGTTTCGATCCCCGGGTCGGGACAAAATTATATACCTGAGTTTTTCTGTTCAGAAATTCTTAGGGCAGAAATTCTTAGGTGGGGAAGTTGGTGGTGTTTCATCCCCGTGCCTCGGAAATTATGTGAAGCCGTTGGTCTTGTGCCTGGTCTCTCTCCGGTCGTGTCAGATTGCTGTCCCATCGGGCTATGAGAGTGAAAGGAATAGAGAGTGCACTTGTGTTTGCGCACACACTTGTGCACTATAATATGTCCCGCGCAGTCGGTTAGTCGTTGTGACTGGCCACCGTAGTTGAAGTCGGCTAGGGGAACTATTATAATTGGCCTTGCTCATATGGCTGCGATTCGACTTTGGAATTCTCTCACTAATGAAATCAGAATGTCCCTCAACTTTACTTTAAAAAAGTCTCCGCACACCCCTTACATCCTAACCTTGGCTCACTTCAGAATGAACCACCATTTTCTTTTACATGTGTCATTTTGGATGTCATCAATATCATCACCTTGCTCATTTATAATTTAGTATTTATTATGTATATGTATTTTATGTATGTTCATTAAGCTTTTTAATATCTTATTTATTATTTGTGTAATACATATTAGTATGTATTTATGTTTTTGTTAGTGCATTATACTTTTTGTACAACTCTTTTCAATTTCCTTTTTCTTCCGCCTTCCGCTTCCTTTTTTCTTTTCCGCTACTGACCAAGCGGTTAGCTGGTAGAGAATGCCATAAGGCATTACTACCGCCAATAGTACAATTGTCAATGCAAAAAAGTGTAAATAAATTAATAAATAAGTTATCATACACTACATTTATTTTTGTTACGCTGATTGTTTCTTAATAAATAAAAGAAAAAAATATGTTACTTACTATGTACTGAATGAAGACCTGATTGTACCTACTACTCATATTTTAAAGCATTCGTCTCTACGCCATCTATTCTTTTAATATTAAGTATATTAAAAATACATTAATAAAACCGGCTAAGTGCGAGTCGGACTCGCGCACTGAGGATTCCATGCCAATTTTTAACTGAAATTGCACATCCATTTATTTAGCTAAAATATCACAATATTTTGTTGACAGCAAATATAACTTTGTTTTTCATAGTGTTTAAATGAGGAACAAAGTTATGTTTGCGGATGTTGAAAAGTGCTATATCTCAAAAACTACTATTTCGATCCCGTCCAAACCAATTTCGGTTGAAAGTATTTGTTAAGATCTACATTATTTATTTATTTTTAAATTTACACTCGCTTGGTTTTGTAGTTAGAGGGGGGGGGGGGGGGGGGGGAAGGGACACCCATTTTACCACTTTGGAAGCGTCTATCTAACGTGAGACTTTAAAAGAAAATGGTTTTAAGAACCTTGATGTCATTTTAAAAGACCTATTCTATAGACACCTCAGACGCATAAGTTTAACTATAAACAATTTTTCGGTTTTAGTTTCATGTGCCCCCTTAAATATCGTTTTTTTTTATGTTTTGTATAAGAATCGTAAAGCGGTTAATAGGATACATCTTGCTACCTTTCAACAGTGTGATGCTTGTAGTTACAAAATAAAGTATCTGTGACATACGGACGGACAGAAAGACATACAGACTTGACGAAACCAAATAGGGGTCCGTTTCTTGCCATTCGGCTACAGAACCCAAAAAAACATGTTAGTTTTATCATGTAACTCGAGAATGGTGATGAAGTAACTCGAGAATGGTGATGAATGATTTTTACTTTGGTGGATTCGTCTATGCCCTACGATATAAGGGTAGAACCGATTTTCTTTACTAGTTTGAAATTAAATCTGAAAGTATAAAAATATGTTTAATAAAGCTGCATACCTACCTGGTTAAATTTAGGTTGAGTCATTCAATAAGTTGCTAACCGATAATATTAGCATTTTTTTTATAAATTAATGATGTGGTATATTGGTATACCAATAATCAAATTAATTTACGAATTCGTATAACAATAGTTAATTGGCATTCGATAAAACCTAAATAAATTGTAACATGGTTTGTGAACATTATCATTGAGTCAATATTATTATAATGGATATCACTAAAAAAATGGTTTGCAGACCGTAGCGCTGTCAAATAACGAAGTTAAAGATAAAGTTAAAATTAACATCTAACTCAAAGTAAATATACGCGCCTTTCTATCTTTGTCAACCGAGATAAACAGAATACAGGGCCACTATTTTCGAATCACTCGCGTCAAGATGGTGTGTGATACGAATTGATTAATATCCATTTTTCCAGTGAAAATTAGTTTAAAACAAAAGGCGAGTGATTTAAAATAAGATGACTGAATTTTTTGAGTACTAACGTCTATATTTTGCACAATTTCCCTTATTTTTTTATTTGTTTTCGAAACCATATTTAAGCGAGTTTTTTTAAAATCCCACACCATATTTAAGCGAGTGATTAAAAAATAAGGCTCCTGGTATGTGCAAGTGGCCATAAGTACACTAAATATAACAGTTGTCAAAAAGTTCTGTCCAAGCAGCTATACATGACATCTACTCCATGAAAGTCTCAAAAAAGTTAAGCCATTTGAGTCTTACTTAAACACATAATGTCTTGTCTTATACTTTAATCTAAAAACAAATATTTTAATACATACTTTACTTCTTTTACAATCAAAAATTTTGTGTTACAACACCTTTGTCTTACACCGCTAGTTAACCCTTAGTCTATTTCTTATCAGAGTGATAACACTTATCTCTTATCAGTAAGCCTTCCTGAGGCATGTTAGCGTGTTGTCAAACCTGTGATGGATGGCTTCTTATGAGATAGAGCTTGTGTAAATGAGCGAGCTTCCTGTTTTGACGTAGGTCAAATAGAACAGATAAATGTTCAGTCTTTGAATTATCTACTCTCGGTTCTAAAATGTTGTCTTTGATAAGTTATAATCAAACACAAATCAAAATCAAAGTTAAAAGTAAAAAAAATAGTTATAAATCTGATAAATCGTCATGTATCTGACATTATGAGGTCCAAAACTTTTTTTTTCAAGCATTCAGAAGTTATTTCACCAACTCCGAAAGGATTTTTTTTCTTAGTTGTTACTCATATCTCTAAAACTACTAGATCGATTTTCATGAAACTTACACTGTTGACAAGTTGAACTATACCTTTTTAAACATAAAAAGAACCACTTTACTATGTCTTCTCGTTTTCGAGAAATCCTAAAACAAACATACTGTACGGTTTAGCAACCGCACAATAATAGAAGTCAAGTCATTGCTCGCACATTTGCACGTCAGCATTTCCTGCATAATGTATTTTATTTAAATTATTTACAACCAGTTAAGCGAAAGCCACCAATTAAACAACTTGTTAACTTTAACATTAAACTTTAACTTTAACTAATCGTCGTTTAACTTAACAAACAAACTTTAACTTTCTAAGGTGTAATCTTACACATACAAATGTACAATCAAACATACACTTACAAAATTTTGCACACGTGTTAGGAAGACATACTTAAAATTTATTCAATTCTGACGATAACACAAACAAACAGGGGGAATTGATACCTTATTTTTTTTGAAGTCGGTAAAAACACAAAAGCGGTAAAATCTGAATTATTTTTTTCTGAATTTTGCAGCAATGCAACAACATCTTTATATTAATAATTTAGAATTGTCTTGAAGTTTGATATACACTGAATGGGTTGTCTGTTTTTATTTTACTGTACATCACTGCACACATTTTGTTCCGTGGTGTTATCTAGAAAATTTCTTTGTTTCAATATCAGTTATTCGGGTGTCACCAGTGACAAATGAGTTTTAGTTTTAATTGGACAAAAAATTCAAGCAATCGTTCAGTACAATTGTAATGATAACAATAATTGATCATCATCCAAATTAAGAACTAGGCTCTTGTCAGTAGAGTTTTCTTCTATCCTTTACGCTCTGCCGCCATTCTCTTGACCTTTGAACGACGCAGAATCACAACTAATGCTTTATTTGATGCATGTATCCTATTCTTTGCCTTCCTCTCTTCCTTCTTTTCTTCCCTCTACTTAAGATTTCGTCGAATCTGTCGTGTATCAAGTGTCCTAACATTCGCCTTCTTCTCTTCTCAATTGTTTTCATTAGTTTTCTCTTTTCTTTTAACAGATTCAATCCTTCATCAGTTTTTTTCTCTGTCCAGCTGATCCTTTCCATCCTCCTCCAGAGCCACAACTGAAACGCTTTCAGTCTTTCTCTATCTTTCTTGGTCAATGTCACACCCATAAAGTGTTTTACTCGAAATGTACGGTTTCACAAGTTTTTTTTCAAATACTGCTGGATATGCCTCTTATATAATTATGCTTTCTTAAATTAAAAGCCTGCCTTGCCATCGCAATCAATCAATAAAAATAAAAATTGGTGTAACTTGGATTCGTCGATTGACCTCTTTCTCAAATTTGAACCTACCCAATTAGATCACTTGGTATACGTATTTGGTCCGAGTATAGGAGCAAAACACTAGGGCGATTCCACTGCGGAGAGGTGTGTGAGAGTTCACAGCAGCATTAGAAGACGCCTTCAAACTTCTGGAATGGGAAAGAATCGCCGAAAGATTTGCCGATGATATAGTCGTTGTGGAAAAGACGCTGGACGATCTTAGCACTATGCTTGCAGACCTTGACCGAGTCTCTCAACAAAACATACAACTTAAAATAATACGGAAGAGACGAAAACTATGTCGAGCTATGTTTTACCCACTCCAGAATCCGTTGGGAACTCAACTCTCGAAGTGGTCGACGAGTATTTGTTCGAAGGTGTCCGATCTGGAACATCAGCCATTGAAAGCCTTGATTGAAAATTAGTAATTACTACATCGATTTTGCTTTGAAATCTTATAAGATTATTATTAACTTCTAGCAACTTATTTTATTTAGAAATACAATATTGATGTTAGTGTGTCAATAATATGGAGTATAAAGGTTTGTTGACTATAGCTTCAGGGTCCGAGGAGCGGTAATTATTGATTCTTATATTATTGGGTTAGATACGCTGACCGTGTCTATTTGATGCTTTTAAAGGCTTTTGTAAAAAAAAACATTGGTTACAAAGCATGTCGTCTCGCCTTTGAAATTTAGAATCGATTCTTTTTCTAAGCACATCGTTTTATTTCATTGAAATTTTATAGTTCATTAAAAAAATACATAAAAGCAATCGAAAGATTTATTTCTTACCATAACTCTATAGTATCAAATACTCTATAGCCAAATAATGGAGAAAAGGCAGGCTAAAGCTTTAGAGCATGGGCGAATTTAATACTTACTAGTTAAACTAATTATAATAGTTTTAGTTTTAAGAATTTTAATCCCGAATAACGAAAAAAGTTGTCATAAATGAATTTTTGTGAAGGCTTAACTTTCAAAACTATACAATCAGGTAAATAATTTATGTGTTTCATACGTATAATTATTTTAAAGGTTTCTAAGTATCAGATCACATGGTCGCAGTATAAAATATTATGTTAACATATTACAAGACAAATTAAGTGAATATATTTAAAATAAATGTTGTTATTCAAACTCAAAAGTTTTTCAAGTATCAAACCGCGTGATTGCCATATAAAGTATAATGTAGACACAGGCTGCTAATCTGCCGTCTAATATAATTATAATGTATACCGTAAGTATATCGCGATAATGTTTGATGGATGACTCTAGAGAGGAAAGTGTGGGAGACTCAAGTACAGCCGAAAACGAAGTATTTTTTATTGTTTTATTCAGGCTCACAGAATATTACATGATTTACAGAAGTATAAAGTATCTTAAGTATAGAACTAGGGTATAACTCTCAATATATGAGGGCACAATATGTTCCAGAGTTAGACTTAGTATGTTAGTAATTTTTGCTTAGGAAAAAGATTATTAGCAAAAGTTAGTTTGATTAGAACTATAAAGTATTATTACAGTGAAAAACACAAATATAAGTTAAACTGGTTGTATAAAAGTTTTTAAATTGGTTAGGCAAAATTTTTAAATACATCTTTTTTGAATTTGGCTATACTACTTGATAAAGATTGAAATTTTTTAAGAGCCGTTTTTTAAATTCGTAATGGGTTTGCTCTTTACTCTAGTTTAGGCTTGATAGAATTTCAACAAAACCAAGCTGCATTTTTTTGATAATATTAAAAAAGCGCTCTCATTCTTGACGTAGTAATCTATCTGCTCTCTGCATTTACTCAGGGGTCAATAGGACCCTGTTTTATCTATACTAATATTATAAAGCTGAAGAGTTTGTTTAAACGCGCTAATCTCAGGAACTATACCGATTTAAATATATTTTTTGTGCTGGATAGCTTATTTATCGAGGAAGGCTTTAGGCTACAAAACATTACGTTGTAACAGGTGTTGAGGAGGTAAACTCGCGCGGACAAAGTCAGGGGGACCGCCAGTATTATTATAAAAATAAATTGAAATCGACTTGTGTACTCAAGTATACATGCAAATCAGTTCTGACCGATTCGGGCCTGCTTCAAACTACTTATTGTTTCACCCAATTTGAAATATCACCCAAAAGTTTTGATGTATGGATACATCTTAATGCATCATTGTATGACATTTGTACTGCATAGATAGATGAAATTATATTATACTGGATCTACAGTCGACAGCACGTTAGGTTACCTACTTTTGTTGCAAACTAGCCCTTATTGCAACTGTATAAGATACCGCAGTGTTTACCTTGACGTACTGTTGGCGTACGTATAGTCATATTGGGATTCTCTTCTTTTTTATACTCGGTCGATGACTTTTTACTGACTTCAAAAAAAATATAGGTAATCAATTCGATCTGTGAGTAAGTGATTTCGACAGAATTTGATAAAATTTTAGTATGTAGTTCTGTTAAGGCTTCCTAAACAAAATTAATTAATTATTCCTTCCAAAATAAATTAACGTAAGCAAAATTTCGTAAGTGTATGTATGTTTGTATATTTGTGTGTTTGTCTCAGAATTTTCTCGAAAACGTGAAGTCTTAAAGCGATGATTCCTTTTTAGTTCATCATTCATATCATCCATCCATACCAACACCTAGTTTGATTCTTAAGTTAAAAAACTGCATTTGTCACTTACATTTTTGTTTTTATAGTGTTTTGTCACTGTACAAACTTAATAATATAAATCGTCTGTCACAGCCAAAGTTACTTTTTACAAGTGCAATTTAAATGCTGTCAATTTAGCAATCTGGATTGTTTTTCGATTCAAAAGTGTATTCCATTATAGCCAACACCTCAACTTTAGGTAGATAACCAAATATCCAATCACTATAAATAACATAACACAACACATACTCAACACTGTTTCACCAAAATGATAGTCAACGACTCACCGACTGCACGGGTCATTTTATAGTGCACAAGTGCGCAAACACAGGTGCTATCTCTATTCCTTTCACTCTCATATCCCGATGGGACAGCAATCAGACGCGACCGGAGAGAATTCAGGCGCAGGACCAACGGCGTTACGTGCTTTTCCGAGGCACGGGGGTGAAACACCGCCAACTTCCAAACTCCGGGCTAACCTAAGAATGTCTGAACAGAATAACTCAGGTATATATTTTTGGCCCGACCCGGGGATCGAACCCGGGACCTCTGGCGTAGCCGTCGCTTTAAAGTGCGACCCTCTTACCGCTGCACCACCGCGGAAGCTATAAAAAAACAAACACTTGGATATGTGTGCAATATACAGGTGACTTGAAGGTCGGTGCAAAGCTTGGAGAACAACTTTAAGACAACCAACACTTGAAGACAACCAGGGCTCAAATGGTTCTAAATAGTCCATACTACTTTCGCCTCCAAGCTTTGCCACCAATCTTCAAGTCACCCTGTATAAAATGCCAACAAGAAAAATGATGACACCATTCTCGTCAGCTTCCGTTCAAATACGAGTGGGTGGCACCGCTTTAATGGTTCTCACGCACTCTGGCGTGGTTGGCACTAAATGTGTTAATTCTTCGTTACCATATAATATAGGTCACATTCCACTAAAGTCTGTCTTACAACCTTCAAGCATTATTTGGCTGCCAAAATTTCAACCTTAATATAGTTAAATGTTAGTAGGTCGTCAATACAGTATCCTTCTCCCAGCCAGTCATTTGGCTACAATTCTCGATACAAAGTTCCTACTACGAAAAACAGAATATTTTATTACTAGTTATCTCGCTCGCCCGCACTGTGATGCTGGTATGAGTGAAAGGGACGGGTATAATCGGAAATTGGATGTTGAATAGTAGAATAGGTATTAAGAAGCTATTCGAGATTTGAGAGGGAAGTAGGCAAGTTGGTATGCATAGTGTTCTTGAGTATAGTGAGAGTGTGGTGAATTGACCATTGCGACAACTGTTTATCATATTTAAAGTATCTGTTGTTGTACTTACTAAAGTAGTATCTATTAAATTGTGTAGCTTCAATCACCTGTCATATTTTAGAACAACTAATGCCTATATATTTATATGTTTCTTACAAAACCATGCTTGTTACTGCATTTTAAAATATATTTTTGGTCCCTTTCAGTACTTTTAAATATTCCGCCACTGATTTAACTCTCTGCATTTCCCAAGCGCTTGACTGGTAGAGAACGTCATAAGGTGTGAAGTCCACCAATTGTACCATTAACAGTGCAATAAAGTTTAAATAATAATAACTAATAGGCTTTTTCATCATCATTATCATTATCATCATCATTATTGGCCAAAGGACGTCCACTGCTGAAAATGGGCCTCTCCCACGGTTTTCCTCAGCGATCGATCACATATCTGAATTCAGTTCGATCGTTCGATCCCTCGACCTTCACAAGGTGGGCTCTCCATCCTGTCGGTGGACGTCCTACGCCGCGTCTTTGGTGAAGGGTCTCCAATCTAGAAATATTCTGCCCCAACGGCCATCAAGACAATGCAGCCTATACTCTGAAACAAAACTATTAAGCATTTCATTACGAAATCCAACATTTAGTAGGGGTTTGTTAACATTTTAGAAATGTGGTCTCTAACTATGGGCCTTATCTCAAAATCACACAACGAGCGTTGGAGAGGGCTATGCTCGGTGTTTCTCTACGAGATCGAATCAGAAACGAGGAGATACGTAGAAGAACTAAGGTAACGGACATATCCCTACGAATCAGTAAGCTCCAGTGGCAGATGGCAGGGCACATAGCGCGAAGAACTGATGGCCGTTGGGGCAGGAAAGTTCTAGATTGAAGTGGGAAGTCCACCCGTAAGATAGACGGACGACCTTGTTATGATCGCAGGATCACACTGGATGCAAACCGCTTGTGATCGATTGCTTTGGAAAACCGTGAGGGAGGTCTATGTTCAGCAGTGGACGTCCTTTGCCTGATAATGATGATGATGATTGTCCTAATTGAAAATTGATTAAGCAAAGTTTTAGATATCAGTAATCAATCAAACTTAATAACATAAATTGCACTTGTAAAAATCAATCTCGCAACAAAATCCTAAGGTATGTGTCCGGATAGCGACACAGGGTTCGATTCCTGCCTGTCACAGTCTCTTTTTAAAAGTCCAATTTACGTTCATAGCTACTGCTGCATTCGTTTTTGCGCCCAATTTTTTTAATCCGATACATCGGCCAACTCAACATATGCTCACTACAATATTAAGAATTCATAGCAGTAGCCTCCTAAATTCGGACCAACCAATACCCCATCTTTATAGCTTCCTGACTTGTGACGTTATGCACACCTAAACCTATGAATATTAAGTAATACCGGAGGGTGTATTACTTTTGTCGATAACAAATTGAATTGGGTATATAGCCTGAAGCATTAACTATAGAAGTGTTATAACAAACTAGCGAACCAAGCAAACTTTTTTTGGCTTACAGTCCCGTCCCGTCCCGGCCCCTCCCGCCCAGCCCCGTGACTGTAAAAGTTAAGCGGTCCCAGCGAACATTGTTTCGCTCTGGCCCCAATCCGGCCCAGCCCTGGCCCCGTCTAACGGGATAAAAGTATCCTATGTCCTTCTTCTAGTTATAAGCTACCTTCTCAGCGTTTCGCCCCGGCCTACCCCACTCCAGCCCCGGCCCGGTCTAACGAGATATAAAGTATTCTATATATATAAAGTATCCTTTTCCTTATTCTAAGCAACTTTCTCACCGAGTTTCGGCCAAATGGGTTCAGCCGTTCTTAAGTCATAATTAGTGTTACCAACACGACTATCTTTGGGATAAAAAGTAAGGTAATTAAGATGAAAGGATATTAGATGCAGCAGAAAATCAGAAAATTGAAATTGTGTACGCGAAATATCAATAATTTTGCTCCAGACTTCGTTCGGATTTCCATTAATGTAACACCATAATTTAAAAAATATTTATCATTTCACTACAACTCTCGTCACACTTTTAGGCGTATCTAGGCTATATATTTATGATCAGTCAATCAAACGCTATTCAATTTTAAAACAAACAAAGTAAAACAAAGATGGATCGCAAAATCGCAGCGCCATTTTGACCAAGCCTTTAAATTCCGTTTCAAACCAAACAAACCTTGTGTTACATCCTACATAGCAAAATCCCATATTCACATACCGCCCTATAAATTGCATAACTTTTATTTAAGCCTATAAAAATTTTATATATCCACCGCGACTTCATTTTGAAAACCAAACAAATTGATATTCACATCAAAAAACCAATTTTGGTCGACAATACATGTAATATCCTACGAGTCATTCATTCGACAGGGTAAAGACGGGGCTTGACCGCGAGCGAGTATTGTTATAAGAATGGTCAGTTTCAAAGTTCCATGTAGGATTCCCGAAATCAGCAAAAGTGTGACAAACTTAACATATAAATAAAAAAACAATATTTTAGGTCTACTTCTAGGTACCTTCCATTGTTTTTTTTTATTAATATGTAATATTTTATTGTTAGTTTCGACTGGCCTATTAAGTATAATGTAAAATATTCTTAATGCCACTCCTCTTTACTAGTATATATCTGTTCAGCGTGAAGTATGGATTTTATTGTATTTATGTATGTTTATGTAGGTTTATTTAAAAAGCATTTATGTAAGTATATGTAATTCATTCATTTTGTTAGTTTTTTTTTGTCATTTTACGCCGCCTCAACTGTTTCTGTCTCACCCAATGGTTGACTGGTAGAGAATGCTTTAAAGCATTAAGTCCGCCATTTGTACTTCATTTTGTTTGTGCAATAAAGAATATATAATATAATAATATATAAGGGAAGTTTTTGTGTTTCTTCGTGTTAAGAATCAATAAATTAGTTGTTAATTTTGAATTACATAAGTCAATATCATGCAATGATTACTGATTCAATAATCTCACTTGTTATGGATACTACCGGGCGATATGGCAGTGTGCCATTGCCTTGAGTTTTAAATTTAAAAATAAGATAGGTTGGTGTTTTTGTCTTTGGTGAGCCTTTTTGTCGTACACTTTATAAAACAGATTAAAATAAACACAATAGAATCCAAGGAGCACCTTTTAATATTTCTTTATAATTCGAAAATTCAAATTAGTACATAGGTTTAAGTTAAACATTAGCAATAGACAAAGAAACATTGAATTAAAGCAACGAAAACGTTTATTTCCATGTGGAAATTTCTTATAAATACGACACCAATAATAATACTTACCTGGGAGATGAGGGTTGCTGAAAACCAGCGCTGAGTGAGATCACATCCCATGTCAGGCCAAGCTTAGCTTTTCCCCATTGTTTTTGTTTATTCTACCATTTTTTTGTAACGAAGGCAATAAATATCTTTCTATTTTGTGTTTTGTACACACACAAGTTAGTTCATGCTAGGGTATGTAAAAATATTTTTATTTTATATATTTTATCCCCCTTTTATTACAGTTTACAACCTCTCCCGCTACCAGTGAAGCCACAGCCGCAAAAATCGTAAACACTGACATGGCAATCGGCAGGATTCATGCAGGCTTTATGCTCTTCTTTATTTTCTTTATTTTACGCGCATATGCGAATTAAAAAACCATTTTACAGTTTATATCCAGAGATCGATGTGTGACTATTATTTTTTCATTGGTTGGATATTCAAATAAAAGGACAGAGAGAGACAAAGAGATATAAAGATAGGTATTAAAAAGGACAATCTTCAGAGGCTTGGTGGAAGTTACAAATGTACAGTCCGTTTTTCTTTGCTTGTCGAATGTTGTGATCTTTTAACAATTACTTAGCTATTATATTAATAAGGTCTCAGAGATCAAAAAATTTTAATTACTTATACAGGTTGTGAGTGATGTGTTTATCTTATTTTTTAATGAATAATTGCTTTAATTGGAATGTCAAAATTGTTAAAAATATTCGACAAGCAAAGAAAAACGCACTTTAAAGAAAGTAAGTAAGAGCTATGGAAGGCTGCGTGGTACTTAGGTTCAAAATTTTATGTGTCAAGTTTTTTTTAATGCATTATTGTACAGTCGCCAGTATATCAGATTGCCTACTTTTGTTGCAAATTAGCCCTTATTCCAAGGGCATAAGATACCTCAGTGTTTACCTTGACGTGCTGTTGATCGTACATACAAATACGTATGTTATTGGCAAAATTAAGTGTAAAAATTACCATGAGTATTTCAAGATATTCCGTCTACGAGTATTTACAGCTACAATTCTCTGACACAAATAACCACAATCTGACAGTGATGGCCGTTGCGGCAGGAAAGTTCTAGATTGGAGACCCTTCGACGCAGCGTAGGACGTCCACCGACAAGATGGACAGACGCCCTTATAAAGATTGCGGGATTAAACTGGATGCAGACCGCCAGTGATCGGTCGCTGTGGAAAGTCGTGGGGGAGGCCTATGTTCAGCAGTGGACGTCCTTTGCATGATAATGATGAAAAACCACAAATTTAGATGTAATGAATAGCATTTATTGGGATTAGGACATCACAAACAGACACATATTTAACTAACACACGCTACACAACACAGTTAAATTTTTTTATCAGTTACAAAAACAATTATGACACAGAACAAAAAAAAATAACTTAAAATAAAAGTAAAAACCGACTTAAAAACAAAAATGCATTAAAAAGTCTGAAATAAAGTTTTGACCCTTTAAAGGAAAGGAATCCATTTTAGGCGAAAATTTTCTTTTTAGGGTCGGTGCTCTGGTAGTTGATGCTTAAAATGGTCAAAGTGATAGCACCGACTCCAAAAATAAATTGTTCGCCTAAAATGGATTCTTTTCCTTTAAAGGTTCACAAAATTAATTAAGACTTTTTAGTGCATTTTTGTTTTGAATTCGGTTTCTAGTTTTTTTAAAGTTATTTTTATCTCTCCATTTTTAGTGATTACAGAAATGGGTTACCTTATAACTTTTTTTTAAAAAGCTACAAATTAGCTATTATAAGTTGTGTAATTATAATCACTGAACTACTAAGCTTTAAGGAGTTCCACTATCATCGCAGGTCCACACAATGTTGACTATCAGACGTAACAACACGTTAACATTAAGATTCTAGTACAAAAACACTGTACGTGCCTTTAAAATTTGAGGGTTTCCCTCGATTGCACCAATATCCCATCATCAGATTTCGACTTGGAAACAATGGGACTAACTAGAATATATAACCTATGTGGAGGCAAAAAAAAACAAATCGGTCCACAAAAATCATTAGACTGTAATTTTTTTACTTCTTTTTTTTTATTTAATCCCTCAAGCGTATGTGAACGAGACACAATGCAAATTCTATTGTTATGCGGTTGCCTGCAACCGCTCGGGTGTTGAAGCATTAAGGACAACCAACCAAGCATACACTTCACAATCAAAAAATACAAGAAATGACAACATAGAGTGTTGCCTTAATTAAAGGCTGCCACGACATGCGTAATAAACATTGTAGTCTGAGACAAAGTGTAGTAACCTGCACTACATGAACGGTAATTACACATTTAATTAACATTTATTTGAAACTTAAGCAAATAATTTCGGAACAATCGATTTAAATTTACGAAGTGAGTATGACATGTCAATCTCTGTGGCATTTCGGCGATATAGTTTACTGAAATGAGACTGAATCCTGTTCATAGTTGAAAAATGACCGAAGTTAGTCCTAAAACTATTTTCCTTAAACGGCAAATATCTGGATAGCCGCACACTAAGGGTTCCGTGCCAACTTTAAATGAATTAGAGATTCACTTAGCCAAAATACCACAATATTTTGTTAACAACAAATATAACTTTGTTTTTAATAATAGTATTTGTATGAATAACAAAGTTATGTCTGCGGTTATTGAAACTGCGGTGCTCTATCTCAAAAACAACTAGTTCGATCTCGTTCAAACCAATCAATTCAAAAGTCTTTGTCTATAATAATAATAAAAAATAATAAAAGTAACTTTATTCATAACCAAATAATGTTAACAGTTGTTTGTTTAGTATTACATACTTAATAGGTTAATAAATATAATATGTTGATTCGGAAAGAGTGAGTCCCTGACATTGACTATATTTTCAAGGTCAGTGATTCCTCGACACTATAGATGTGTGTGTGTGTGTGTGTGTGTGTGTGTGTGTGTGTGTGTGTGTGTGTGTGTGTGTGTGTGTGTGTGTGTGTGTGTGTGTTCGCGTGCGTGCGTGTGTGTGAGTATGTGTGCGTGTTAAGCATTATGTACGAGTGCGTTTGAATAAAATTATTTATTTAAGAAGATTTTCGGTATCTAGGTACGACATCATAAGCAGGTAAGCCGTGGTTATCTTTTTTACCTCGTATCTATTTAGTGTATATATATGTATTGACGTTTGGCTAAGGCTGTTCGGCATTTTATTATAGGACACACGTGTGTTAAGGCCCGACGACGATTTAGAAGCATACCATCAAGAGGAAGAGAAACGTGTCTTCGCAATACACTGCGAAGAATATATAGCTGTCGGACTGTTAAGACCTGGCACTCTAAGTATAACAAGTTTGTGGGGTATCGAATACGTTTGCAAGTCATGATCTTTAGGATGGCTCGTTGAGCCCGCTCTAAGTTCAGCATCAGAGTACTGCCAGCTCCTCCCCAGATCGGTATTCAGTAGGACAAGACAGATTGACATAAAGCTAGGTATATGGTTTTAGCTGTGACTGGATCTACCAGGCTCCTTATTTTCTTAAATATATAAATTAGTTTCATTCTGTCTTTCGTTTCTATGTTGTCATGTCCTACGTAAGTTTCAACTGTCTAATACTTATACTTTCAGCATATTGTGGCTGTGACATACCGACGGACAGACAGACAGACAGACTTAACGAAACCATAAGGGTTCCGTTTTTTGCAATTCGGATACGGAACCCTAAAACTAGAGCTCTGTTCTATTCATGAAATATGCGTTTAAATACGACTTAACCCGTAGGTTTGCTGACAGACAAAGCGTAAGCTTAGTTAGCATCGAGACCCATTGTTTGTCTTTAACGACCCTTTAACTCTAAAAACTTGGTACCGAAATATCATAACTAAAGTTTTTTTTAAAAGCATGTAAGACTGAATTATTTCGAGTTTACAGCACAGATTACAATCTTAGTATGAATAAGAGTCAAAACCAACAATAAAGCAGCAGTTATGATTACTATAAAAGTTTAAGCACTGCGGTATCTTTGACCTAAAAGCTAGTGATGTAGGGTGACCATACAATATTTAAAAACCGGATACGTGCGAGTTGGACTCGCGCATTGAGGGTTCCGCGCCAACTTTAACTAAATTAGGGGTCCACTTACTTCCGCTTAGCCGAAATACCACACAATTTTGGTGACAGCAATATTAACTTTGGTTTTCATAGTATTTGTATGAAGGACAAAGTAATATATGCGGTCCTTTAAAATTTGCCATATCTCAAAAAGTACTTGCTCGATCTCTTTCAAACCAATTTTCTTTGAAAGTATTTTTGAAAATCTACATCGTCTATTTTTGACAAAATTTTCGCTAGCTTCATACGAAAGTTAGAGGGAGGGGCATTTTACCACTTTGGCTTCCAAAGTGTGTTCCAAAGTTTGTCTATCTTACAAACGTTTGACTTGTAGATAATTGGTCTTAGAGGAACCTCGATGTCATGAGACCTATCCGTAGACACCCTACAGTTTAGAGTATTTTAACACTCACATTGTCATATTTTATATTCATAAAGATAAAATAAGAAACCAAAAATTTGCGCACGGGCGGGACTCGAATCAGCAAGCTTTTGGCTAACCGGGCCAAACGCTCTTACCAATTGAGCCACCGTGCTGTCAGTCCGACCCTGCGAAATTTGTGGTCTCTTATGGATACATCATTGCGTGACGCTTAGCGCTATCTAGCCATATGTTTATGAAACAGATGGCCCAAGCAGTTATTCTTTACAGAATAAATTTAACTTGGAAATTGATGACGCTTCGCAGGGTCGGACTCGGACGGTGGCTCAATTGGTAAGAGCGTTTGGCCCGGTCAGCCAAAAGGTTGCTGGTTCAAGTCTCGGCCGTGCGCAAATTGTTTGGTTTCTTATTTCATCTTTATGAATATAAAATATGACACTGTGAGTGATAAAACATTCTAAACCATCATACGGGTTGTTTACGGGTTCAGTGGGCAAAGTGTTATTTTTCATGCCTGATATGTTCCTGGTACGGTCCTGGTATGGTTCGGGGCAGTGGACACGAACCTTTAACACGAATTGGTCGATAAAAATATAATTCATTTCGATTGTATATGAAATCTGCAATTTTGTCAGCAGTCATCCAGTGCTATTTGCGGGTCCAAGTATTCCCTGAAATGGTAAATTAAATATTTTTATTCAATACTTCTTCTTCTTCAATTTAAGAGCCGCGCTCGTGTCGGTAGAGTAATCGCCATTCTTTTCTACAGTCTGCTTTCCTCTTTACTTCCTGATATGACATGACATTAATTTTTTCCTTCACTTGGTCGAAATAGTCCTAAGCTGTCCTTTTCCCCCTCTTCCCTTCTATTTTTCCTTCTATGATATTCATTAAAAACTGTCATGTCGTATCAAGTGTCCTATCATATTGCCTCGTCGATTTTCTATATTTGTTCTATAATATTGTTTACATTTTAATTTTGTGTTTCAGGTAAAAATTGCGTTAAGGTAAATAAATCTATACTTATATTATGAGGCTGTAGAGGTTGTTTGTTTGAACGCACAAATCTCAGGAACTACTAGACTGATTTCAAAAATTATTTGAGTTTTGGATAGCTTATAAATAAATATCCTTTGGACATTCCCACACATCTCCATCTAGTCCCAAAGTAAGCTACTCAAAGCTTGTGTTATTGGTGCCAGACAACAGATATAATACTTAAATACTTTTTGTTTGCAAATACATACATGATATACATAGAAAAACACCCAGACCAATACAAACAGACATGTTCATGCACACAAATGTTTGTATTGTGCGGGGATCAAACCCGCAACCCGCTGCGTAGTAGGCGATTTCTCGACCACTACACCAGACGGGTCGTCTGAAATCGAGGAAAGCTTGAGGTTATGAAACATCATGCTGCAACGGGAGGGGAGGGAGCGAACTCAAAACGTGCGGACGCAGTCGCGGTGGACCGCTAGTAATAAATATACGTCAGAAAACACAACAAAGTGTTTGTTTCGAATTAAAGAATTTTCCTTTCATGTGTCGCGAATACCAGACGACGATTAAGATGGGAATGTCAAAAATTCAACACAAAATGATGGTGTTCCTACACCTCCATCTTAAAAACACTCGTCTTTCCATCAAAATAAATTACTACATCAAGTCACAGTTTATAAATCAACTGTTTATTATCAACTTTATCCTTATGCAAATAAAGATGTTAATTAGATTGTCAAAAGTCTAACCTGTAGATTTCGTTTTACAGGTTCCGTACCTACAAAACAGAAATAAAACACAAGGCCTGTTTTACAGTGTCTTAATAAGTTCTAGTAAGCGTTATCTGTCAATTGGTCAAATATTTCATACGAAATGACATTAATTTATTCGTCGGTTAGTGCTTAGTTTTGATAAAATTTGAGTATATTGATCTATTAAGGTTTCTAAACACATGTGCAAAATTACGTACCTGTATGTATGTTTGTCCTAAGACTTCTTGAAAACGAGAGATAGTGAGATAATTCTTTCAATCAGGTATATTTTAACTTTGGTAAGGTATAAGTTTCATTAAAATCGGTCCAGTAGTTTTTGAGATATGGGTAATAACTAAAAAATCCGAAATAAATAAACACCCTTAAAAAATCAAAATAGCACATTTACCCTCTGTTTAGAATAAACAAATTCATTTAGAGTCGGTGCATGATGTGCGTAGACCATTAATAAACGTAAGCTTGAGCTCATGCTCCGACTCTAAATAAATTTGTTTCTCCTAAACAAAGGGGAAAAGTGTTATTCTGAACTTTTGCGTCAGTTTTTTGAAGGTGGTTTTGCCAAATTGATGTTACCTGCATATTAATTTATCAACAGGCGGCCATTAAAAAGCATCCCCTGCCACCATTTTCCATCTTCACGTTAATTACAGGGACACCCTCATCATCATCATTCTCAGCCAAAAGACGTCCACTGCTGAATATAGGCCTCCCCCACGGCTTTCCATCATCATCATTATCAGCCAAAGGACGTCCACTGCTGAACATAGGCCTCCCCCACGGCTTTCCACAGCGACCGATTACTAGCGGTCTGCATCCAGTTTGATCCTGCAATCTTTATAAGGTCGTCTGTCCATCTTGTTGGTGGACGTCCTACGCTGCGTCTTTGGTCGAAGGGTCTCCAATCTAGAACTTTCCTGCTCCAATGGCCATTAGTTCTTCGCACTATGTGCCCTACCCATTGCCACTTGAGCTTACTGATTCTCAAGGCTATGTCCGTTACCTGAGTTCTTCTACGTATCTCCTCATTTCCGATTCGATCGCGTAGAGAAACACCCAGCATAGACCTCTCCATCGCTCGTTGTGTGCTTTTGAGCTTCTTTATGAGGCCCATAGTTAGTCATCACTGGTAACACACCCTGGTTGAAGACTTTCGTTTTTAGACACTGAGGTAAATGAGATGAGAACAGGGACACCCTGGTTAAGTTTAAATCGGAACTTATCTTGATACGCTTGTCCAATACACACTTAAATGCCGATTTTTAAATGGCTAAAATATTTCACATCAGAACCCTGCTTATAAAAAGTGTCATAATACGATTTAACGCATAAAACGGTACTTTTGGCAAAGTAATGATTGTCATTAAAAGTTTAATGATTTAATATAATTTTCGAGGGGACAGACAGTGACAACCCAATTTATGGATAATAAAGAGATGTTAAATGACACTTATCAAGAATCGTGTAGTTTTTATTTAAGTATATTCAGAGTTCCTTACTGATTTCTCAAAAAATGCAAAGTTTTTTTAATTTTTTTCGGGTTACGGCAAAAGGAGATGATACTAATTAGTTACAGATTTTTTATAAATTTAGTTTTGCTTTTAAATAAAACAGTATTCGTATTTAACCATCAAACTTAACATTAGGAATGAACAAAGATTTGCATGTTGACACAATTCAAGTAAATATGAGTAGGCCTGTTACACACATATTGGGTGTGCTTTTAACTTAATTTAACAATTTTACATGTATTATACTGTAGTAGTCTAGCACCGTTATTTTTAGGGTTCCGTAGCCGAATAGCAGAAACCTATTGTAGTTTTAATCAAGCTCTCACTTTTGCCCTTCGATCACTTCCTTCGCGCCGCCAGCATTTTCTCTTTAATTAGACCTATGGATGACTGGTAGAGAATGCTTTACGCATTAAGTCCACCATATGTACCTTTTGTTTGTGCATGAAAAAACGGAACCTTCATAATTTCGTCAAGTCTGTTTGTCTGTCCGTCCGTCCGTATGTCACATTCACATTATTATGTACCTATTCGCAATACATAGATGAAACTTGGTAGGTAGATGTATCTTGATAACCGTTTTACGATTCTGATACTAACAAAATAAAACATTAGTGGAGGGCTCCCATTTATGGAACTAAAACAAAAATATTTTTTTTGCTCTAACCTATGGATAGGTCTTTTAAAATGACTTTCGTCTTCAGACACTGAGGTAATTGAGACGAGAAGACACTCTTGCGCAGTTTCCCGAACGCTGCTCAGCCGAGTTGGATTCGTCGAGGCTTTATGTATCAAGTAAATATTTATTTTTTGATAGAAGTACATGTATCATTCTTTTATTGTTTTAAATTGCATATGCAAATAGTTCTACACCTAATACAGACTTTCACTGTTTGTCATTTTTGGATGATTAACTGGTAGAGAATGTCATAAGGCATCATGTCCGCCAATTATACAACTAACAGTGCAAAAAAGTTTAAATAAATTTTACCTCATGGTTTAGAATGTTTTTAACACTCACAGTGACATATTTTATATCCATAAAGATGAAATAAGTAACCAAAAATTTGCGCACGGGCGGGACTCGAACCGCGTCACGCGTAATGGCGTATCCATAAGAGACCACAAATTTAGCAAGGTCGGACCGACAGCACGGTAGCTCAATTGGTAGAGCGTTTGGCTCGGTTAGCCAAGTAGTTACTGGTTCGAGTCCCGCCCTTCGCAATTTTTTGGTTTCTTATTTCATCTTTATGAATATAAAATTAAACCGCACTCTGAAAAATCTATCAGCCAGAAAAAAATTGCCAAGTTAATCAATTTTTTTCCTGAACCTACTACACTTTTTTATACTATGTGAAAACAGAACAAAGGACAGTGGGCTGCCCGGGAGTCGAACTCAGGACCACACGCCCTCAGTAGCCGAGTATTATGCAACTAATGTGACCGGTATGTAAATATTACTTGCGGTGGTTGTAGGGTGATGAGAGGTAGCGATTTTAGTATGAAATAACTTTTAAATAGAAATCATTTATTTAAGAAACAGTTTCCATACATTCTTAACCTAATACCATTATACAGACATAAAATAAAATGCTACCCACTTAAAAAACACCCGAGCAGTCCGATCCAATCCCAACTTCAAGTTTTAATAGAACTTAAAGCTAGGATTAGACCGAACAATTAAAAAAGAAACACAATCTATTATGATACGAGCGGACCCAGTGAACTTAGTTTCGCTCCGGGCCCCATCCCGCCCCAACCCCGGCTCCGTCGAACTAACTTAAAAAGTCTTAAATAAACTCTTGACTATTGAAAGGAAAGGAACCCATTTTAGGCAAACAATTTATTTTTGGAGTCGGTGCCATCACTTTGACCATCAAGCATCAACTATCACAGCACCGACTCCAAAAAGAAATTGTTTGCCTAAAATGGGTTCCTTTCCTTTCAATAGTCAAGAGTTTATTTAAGACTTTTTAGTGCATTTTGGTATTGAAGTCGGTTTTTACTTTTTTTAAAGTTTATTTTTTTAAATATATAATATATAGGGTGTAACAAAAGTATCTGCATACCTTCTAGGGGCTAATTGTAAAAATATTTTTGAATTGAATAACTTATTTATCGGGCAAGGCTTTAAGGCTGTAAAACATCACGCTGCGACGGGAGGGGAGGGAGAAAATTTAAAACACGCGGACGCAGTCGAGGGGGACCGCTAGTTCCATTAAAAAGTCGCTAGAAATAGTAAACTATCAAGTTGTAAAGTTTTTTATCTGACATTTGTTTTATCACCACTTAAACGATTGTTTGATTGAAATCTTAGCGAAACTACATAAAACTTTTCAGACAAATAAAAAAGCTAATAAAATGTTCTCACAATAAACGGTTCGTCGACTCAACTAAAAAAGTGCTTGAACAAGTGTTTCGCAATATCGTTTTTTTTTTGTATATTATTCATTTTAATAGGCTCTAGTCTCTGGGTGTTTAATAATTATAATTAGCAAAAAGCAGTAAAAAATACATTAATATTTGAGTTTTATAGATTTAAGATAATTTAGTCAAATTACATCAAATCATTGCTCATTTTCATTGTTTCATGTAAAGTACTCGTAGCGCAGTGGTAGCAACGCTTTTGATAGTGATATCGAAGTGACGCGACCTACAGCGCGGTTGTGTTTGGATGGGTGACCATTCCGACCATATAAGTGACGTATATCTCGAGCATCACTGTGCTTTGGAAAGCACGTTAAGCCGTTGGTCCCGGCTAATATCGGTTAATATTAGTCGATAAGCCTAGTGAGGCCTTATAACATCTGACCAAGAGGGTTAGTCACTTGCCTTGCAAAAACCCCTCCACCAACCCGCACTGAGCTGCGTGGTAGAGTATGGCTCGAAAACTACCTTATAGTTGAGATAAGACTAGCCTAACAGTGGGACGTTTCGTTTACTTACTTTACTTTACATTGCTTATTTTATATAAAAGTTTAACAGTTTACGAATTCTTTTAGAATCGGCGCTTGATGTGCGTCATTGCTGTCAATTTATAGGAAATTAATTTAATACATCTAAAACATTTTCTTGTTTTATTTTGGTATTTTTTTTTCAGTAAAGAATACTAACATGTCCTTCTAAATTATCCTATTTGGCCTAGAAATAATAGCAACACCGTGATTTCTCCTTCTTTCCCACCATAGGCTAGCCCTTAAAGACATATTGTAATTATGACAAAACAATTGGTAATTAAGTCCGCAATTATGAGTCAACTCTGTAATTAGCTTTCACCCCGAAGATTTGAGTTAAGCTTAAGTTAAATGCAATTGAGGATTGTTAATTAAGCTTAAGCTAATGTTAATTGAGAAAAAACGTTTGTTTTTAATCGTTAATTAAGGTTTTCTGTAGTAAATAGATTAGTATTTTTCAGGACTTTTTAAGAAGAATGTGGGAGAATAGGTTTACATTCCTTTGTTTATTAATTATAATATTACATTATCCAAAGTGTGTATGGAGGCAGGGCGAATGATTTCTTGGCACTATAAAACAGTTTTAAAGTTTTTTTTTTTTAAAAAAAGAACTATTGTCGGTAATGGTATTTTTTATTGAATATCATAAACAGTTATGTGAGTAATGTTATTACTTGTTTTTTTCTCATAAAAAATACATTTTGATAGGACATGACAGTGATGCACAAATATTTCGCGAGTGGAGTTAGATTTGCAAAAGATGATGACTATGTACAGTCGCCAGCACATTAGGTTACCCACTTTTGTTGCAAACTAGCCCTTATTACAACGGCATAAGACACCGCAGTGTGTTGTCCATACTACAACCGCACGCAAATATATTATTTATTTTTTGGTTTGATTGCTTAATATTCATTAACACATTTAAAGCCTTAGAAATAACGCAGAAAATTCCAGGAAACTGCGCTCAATCAATCAAATTATTTATTGCTCATAGTCACATTACATTTTAAGCTGGTACATTACAATAAATGTGACGCCCTGCAAGGGCATGACAACAATGAACGCTAGTCGCTTAGAATTAAAATTAATTACTATCATATTAACTTAAATTAAAACATTAAATTATGAAGTTTTATTTATCCGTGTCATCAAAGAATTCCTTTAAATTGTAATAACATTTATGTATTAGTATTTTCTTTAGAGTATTGTTAAAAAGCATAGGTGTTTCAGAGTTTTTAATGACATTCGGTAGGCGCTTTTAAACGTTTATATTTGAAAACGATAATATAATATTGACACTATTATTCACCAAAAAATAGACGCTTGGATCCGAGTGGCCGGGACTTAGCTGGTCGCCGAGCATGGTGGATACGAATGCTATTAATAAAATTACATCACCAAAATTACGTCAACGTACACTCGGGCCCGAGTGCTCACCACTTAAAGTGTTAACACAGCTGTTGAGATGCTAAAAGAATGTGACCAAAACTCTATACAAACTCGGCCCACTTTGCGTATGCATGCGTCTTTACAAAATGTTGGGATAAAATATATTAATATTTGACAAAATACAGACAAAAAAAATATTTGAAAAATAATTAGGGGTTTACGAGGAATTCAATGGCAGATCAGACATTTTGAGGTTATGTGTTGTGATTGCAGAGTTATTGCACCTCACCTACATTCATTTTAATACATTCTAAAGGTAATTGTTATATTTTACTAAAGTAATTCAAGTTCCTTACCTAGTTACCCTTAAAATTCCAGTGCAATTATAATTTAAACAAGACTTTTGAAATATAAACTATAAAAACGCAATCTGGGCCCGGCTGAGGTCAATATCCTTTCAAAAGTTCCAAGACTCTTTGATGCACGTACTTCAAAATAGCAATTCATGCAAAATTATAACAATTTTATTAGAACCGGGATAACCCAGTTCCGTCATTCGGCTTTAGTCTATATCCTTTAACCTACGAGTACCAACAATTAAAAATTATTTCAAATAAAATATCGAATGTTCTAGATAAATAGAATTAAGAGGGGTATCTGCTTGTTTTTCTTTAACTACTCGTTTCCGATACTATCTCAATTATTTAAAACATATATCATTATGACTTTTAGTGCTTCTCACGTCTAGTAAAATGGAACGTCAAATGGAGGTAATGATGTACGGAAATGCAAAATAAAGGGTCTGCATCTGTCTGGAGACCTACTTTAGGTTTTCGCTTGACAGTTTTGGAGTGAGAATTGTGTGAGTTCGAAAAAGTTTTCGATAAAATATTGTGTCTATCGTGACGTGTACTGATGACGTGTGTAATTTATTGAAAACCACATCAAAATCGGTTCAGCTAAACGTGACATAATAGCGTCAAAATATACAGCTTAAACTGAGAACCTCTTTTCTTTAAGTCGTTATAAAATACTTAAAATCCGTTGGTAAAATGAATTTAAGGATAAAGTACTTTTCTTTTCTTGACCCATATAATTAAGTACAGTTTTTTTTAAAGATATACCTTAAAAATATTATAAAATGGAATATTTTTTTGTTTTAACACCCTAATCATAGAAACTACTGTACTGATTAAAAAAATATATATTTAAAGAGCAAGGCTGCGACGCGGGTACGCTAATTTATCAAATTAAAAAAAAAACATTGCTGAATGTGAAGGAAACAAACGGAGTGTGATGATATAAAAACAATTGAACTTATGTATAACAATATTTATATAACTTATCTATAATATTTATATATGTATAAGATATTATCACTATAGTCACGTATTGCGAGCCAATAAGAAGATAAAAACAAAGGTTTCGAGTGAGACCCAAATTCGAGTATCAATAGTACCGCGCCTTATAATTTACGGTTCAACATATAAAATGGTAAAACATATAATTGGCGGTGTCGAGTCGGTTGCATTCTGCACTTTGAAATAAACGCTTTTGACTTATGATTATTATTTTTGGGTCTGACGCCAGAGGTGGGACTGTATGATTTATTTTTAATGTTAAGAATGTTGCTAAATGGCGGTAAGATGGAAGGTTTTTTATTTTATTTCACTTTGATAACATTGTCTTCTAAGTATCAGTTATTAAACATAGCTTTTTGGACAAGTTTGTTTTTATAGCAAAGCATACGAGATCACAAAAAAAAATTTTTTTTTTGTATAAGTTAAGGCAGATTTTTCCTACGTCAAATATAACATAACTGACTAATCTTCTAATATATAAAATTCTCGTGTCACAGTTTTCGTTGCCACACTCCTCCGAAACGTCTTGACCGATTTTGATGAATTTTTTTGTGCTTATCCGGTATCTATGAGAATCGGCCAACATGTATGTTTCATCCCCCTAAATGTTAGGGGTAGTCCACCCCTTTTTTTTATTTTTTATTTAAACAAAATTTTTAATTTCTATTTTTTTATGATACAACATACAAAAATACATATAATCCTCAATTTTCACCCTTCTACAATCAACCCTAATTTTTAAATAGCCATTTTAGTAATTTAAGGGCGAAACAAAATTCGCTGGGAATGCTTAACTTTTAAAATTACGGGACTCGGCGGGACGGGGCTGGGGCGGGACGGGGCTGGGGGCGGAACAAAGTTCGCTGGGTCCGCTAGTAAAGTATAAAGTGACTGATTATAAATTAACAATTACATAAATGCTTGCTGACAAATAGGTGACGTTTTTAATTTAGAGATATTATATTCGACGAATAGTTCTTATCTGACTGTTGAAATATCAGGTCTAAGTGAAACAAAACAAAGATTTTGAGACTAGCAGTTACATAAACAGTGTTACCGAATTAGTTGAAAACAATAAAAACAAATCTCAAATAAAGACAAAATTGGCATTTAAACTGTAACTCGTACGTGACTTACTTTTTAGAGTACCGTTTTTGGAAGAAATAATCGTTCGGGCATTAAAACGAATATAACATCAGTATGTATGCTAAAATAGTACATTATGATACAAGTGTGCTAAGTTGACCATTATATACAAGGCGATATTGTGTGCGCACGAGCGAAAGCGAGTGCGCCATAAGAAGCCGCGTATATAATAGGTCACGGCACACAGTTTTCAACACACTTGCCATTAATCAAAACTTCATTACACCACAGCCGACAATTATTTACGAAAAATGCACTTACTAATCTGTGGAAAAATGGCGCGTTGCTTTTTTTCTTGCCGCGAAACAGATGCGCGCGCAAGGCTAAGGCGCGAACTAGATCGGCCAACAGCCAAGATTAAAAATGTAACAATTCGTGTTTAAAACACAAATTACGGAAAATTTTAAATGAATTTGAGTTATTTTTAGTAATAAAGCTGTATTTACCATTAATTCTTGAAATAAATATATACATACTGTAATTTTTCGAATATATATACATTTTGTTCCTTAAATAAAAGTTATAACCCGACTAAATTATATCGCTTCATCTTCGTACTTACTACTTGGTACTAGGGTACAAATGTAAATTGGTTGAGTTAATAAACAAAAGGCACTAGTGCAATAATGTACAGAAAAAGCACGCGTGTTTAATATTTATGATTATGTGCCAAAAATCGGTGGAATAAAAACGTCATTTTGAGCAAGTGTTAAAAAGTATATTATAATAATGCACTTTTTGAACTAATTAAACATTCAGCTGACCATTACAATGAGCTTTTTTTAAAAAATATTTCAGATTATTAAAACTTCTGAATTAAGTTCACTTACTCGTACATGGGTACTGGGTTATCATTATAGCTTCATCAATGTACTTGTAACTCACCAAAATCAGTTCAGTAGTATTTGCGATATGTGTTCTTGACTTAAAATCATAAAATAAAAATAACGCATTTGCTTTCAATTTCAGCGAAACAAATTCTTTTTTTATTTAATAAATAATAAATATCCCTTCGACATTCCCACACATCGCCATCTAGTCCCAAAGTAAGCTACTTAAAGCGTGGGTTATGGGTGCCAGACAACGGATATAATACTTTTTGTTTGTAAATACATACATGATATACATAGAAAACACCCAGACCAATACAAACAGACATGTTCATGCACACAAATGTTTGTATTGTGCGGGGATCGAACCCGCAACCCGCTGCGTAGTAGGCGATTTCTCAACCACTACACCAGACGGGTCGTCAAGTTTTAAAGTAGATTTTTTAAGCATTTTAGTCAGCTTTTGAAGTTGTTTTTTTTTTGGAATAAAAAATGCTACAGAACCCAACGCAATTTGGCCAATTCCACTACAGTCATTCGTTTTCAAAATTCAGATAGTATCACGACTCAATTGAACATTTGACTCACGACCGTCAAAAAATCAATTCCCCATTGGTCACAGGGTGACAGGTCGTTATGTCATTTTGATTTTACGTGCGTTAGCGTACGGTATAGTGCCACCAACTAAGATGTTTTTAAATTATAGATTCGTCGTATGCGCTCGAAAATGGCTATACGAAAGGCAGGTAATTGCCAAGATCGCATTTAGTAGGGCACGCTTTCTCTTTATGGCTATACGTCCCGACAGCGCCTTAAATTATTTCTCGTTTTCGGTTAAAAACCGGCCAAGTGCGAGTCGGACTCGCGCACTGAGGGTTCCGTGCCAACTTTAACTGAATTAGGGAATCCACTTACTTCTACTTAGTAAAATACCACAAAATTTTGTCGACTGCAAACATAACTTTGTTTTTCATATTATTTGTATAAAGTACAAAGTTATGTTTGCGGTTGTTGAAAACATGCTATATCTCAAAAACTACTTGTTCGATCTCGTCCAAAACAATTTTCGTTGAAAGTATTTGTTACGATCTATATTATATATTTTTTTCAAAATTAACTCTCTTGGTTTAGAAGTTAGATGGGGGGGGGGGGACGCCAATTTTACCACTTTGGAAGCGGATAGCTATGAAACGTTAGTCTTTAAAAGAAAATGGTTTTAGGAACCTCAATATCATTTTAAAAGATCTATCTTTAGACACCCCACACGCATAGGTTTGACAAAAAATTTTTTTTTTGGTTTTAGTTTCATGTATGGGAGCCCCCCCTTAAATGACATTATTTTTTATTTTTTGTATGAGAATCGGTAAGGGGTTAACAGGATACATCTCCCTATCAAATTTCAACAGTGTAATGCTTATAGTTACAGAATAAAATGGCTGTGACATACGGACGGACAGACAGACAGACTTGACGAAACTATAAGGGTTCCGTTTTTGCCATTCGGCTACGGAACCCTAAAAATGCCTTCCTGTGTGTTAAGGAGCAGTACTAATTACACTTCAACTGTTAAAGACAAGAAAAACGTGTCATTACATTCATAAGTATATTTCTTTCATTTAAAAGTATTTAAACTTAAAAGACGTATTTAGTCTTTACCATAATTTGGCAATGGCTGATTTCAGGCAAAAGAGCGAGATGTCACGTGCTCGCGCCAATGAATGCTCAGTAGCAATCAGTATGTAACGAATGTTATATATTTATCTTTTTCTATCAACAGGCATGTCCCATCATTTGTCTCTTTTAGCGCTTAGTGTCATAATACACAACTATACGTTCGTATATAGAGTAAACGTTGCGCCACTTTAAAGTGCTTTAATGTTGGTGTAAAACATGTCTATCCTTTTGAATGTCATTGACCACCAACTTATCTGAAGAATGACAGAATGGCGTCACTATAGCAAAGGGTTGTCGTTCTTTTTTGAAAATAAACACTTCTGCTTTTTATACTCGCTGTAACTACATTATGATAAATTAAAAACAAGTGTTTATTTTACTTCATTGCACAACCAAAGGTGGAAGTAAATTAATGTGGCATTCTCTACCAATTGTACCTTTGGGCTAAGCAGAAATGATTGTGAAATACATAAACAATATATATTATAACAAAACAAAATGAATACAATTTACAATAAATACGATATGAACTACTATAATTTTGCATATACATAACACAAGTGACAAAATAAATACATAAACCTGTATTACACATATACTAGAATAATTATATATTATGACGATGTTGTAGATGGTTTGGATAACGCTATGTTGATGCTTCCGATATACATATGTAGAAAGTGTGCATGGACGACTTCCCGGTCACTGTAAGAATGGTCATGTCAAACAAAATGAGGACTTACCACCTTTTGTATTAATTTTTGCTTGTTTAATAAAGTATAAACAAATGATTAAATAAAATAAGTTAAACCTTTGCCGTGATACCACTACAAAGCATACAATATAATTCGAAGCCCTTTTGAAAATGATATTAATTGATTTACAACCATATCCGATCAAGGAAATTGTAGCAAGGAACAATAAAAAATAAGAATTACTTCTTTAAAAGCAAGCGTAGGAAGATCTGTTGACATTTCATGAACAATATAAAAATAGTAGCGATCTTACAAATTAAGCTGAATTCTCCCCATTTGTATACAAAATTCGTTGTACCTAATTAAAACCAATAAACTATTAGGGCACTTTTTCGTTGTTTAAAAAAGATTCATGGCTATGCCTCGGATAAAAAAAAAAGTTTAATTAGTATGGTCCTGTTGTTGACATTGTTAATTCTGGTTAAATGACATGACATTCTATATTTGAATAATTCATTGATCAGTGCTTAATTGTTGATTGTGAAATAGATCTAAAGTTTGAAGTTTCTAACAAACTACTCAATAAATAATCTGATTTCTAACACGGCAATTATGAATAAAAACAATGGAAGCATATTAATTGTATCATACGGTTTTTGTCATTTGAATGTAGAAAAATGGTAAATGGACCCTTGTTAAAGGTCACCTGATTTTTCAAAAAAAACTTTAAAAAAAGTAACAACCGACTTCAAAACCAAAATGCACTAAAAGTCTTTACTTTTTTAAAAGGTTTTTACTTTTTGAAAAAAAGTTAATTTCATTTCTTCATTTTTAAAGTTTACAGGAGAGGGGGGGGGGAGGGGAAGTGGCACCTTATAACTCAGTTCTATAAGAAGCTACAAACTACATATCATAAGTTATGTCATTATAATTACTGAACTCCTAAGCGTTAAGGAGTTCCACTATCAACTCAGCCTCATAAGCTGTTGACTATCAGACGTAAAAACACGTCAACATTAAGATTCTGGTAAAAAAACACTATACGCGCCTTTAAATTTTGAGGGTTTTGCTCGATTACACCAAGATCCCATCATCAGATCCCAAATTGGCAACAATTGGACCAACTAGAAGGTATACCCTCTAGCTAGGTGAAAAAAAACTTTCGAATCGGTCGACAAACGACTAAGATATGAGGTAACAAAGACACAAAAAAAAATATACAATCGAATTGATAACCTCTTCCTTTTTTGAAGTCGGTTAAAAAGACGTCGTGTTACAAATACTTCTTCAAACCAACAAAGTTTTTGAGACATAATTATTTTCTCAAGTACTTTTCAAAAGCAGTAACCACTATTCCCACGCACAAGCAAAGCTGCTTCCTCATCAAATAAATACTCATAAACGTTAAAAAATAGCCCGTAGGTGTATTGATGACGTCATCAAACAGGTGATTCGGTACTAATACCCCCACATGAAGATACCGAAACCGAAATACCGATGCTTTACAAAGAGACCAAGTTTGTAAATGGTTCCGATATTGGTCTCTTTATAAAGTTAAAAGATTGTATGTTACTGTTATATGACATGTTTCGGTGTGGTCCAAGTCACAAGAGTCACTTACAAGTTATGTTTAAATCGCGCTCAGATTCTGACTGGATATTTTTTGCGGGTTACCAGACATTATTTAATAAGCTATTAAGTCCAAATTAATGTTCCTATCTAAATTTAAGTAAGTTTGTTTGTTGTTGTGGAAATACATTGATTTATGAAATTGAAATTTGAAATCTTTGTTCCCAGTAATATCTTAACTTACTTATCAAATTGTTGCAACTAGATGTAAACTAAGTACGCTCGTTATTGTAATTTCTCAGTGAGTGAATTATCTGTAATTGTCTTGAGAAATCAAGTTCTTAAACTTTGTGAGCGTGCCATACATGTTTTGTTTAGGTGGACATGCAATTTTAGCACTTTTGTTGAGTTATAATAAACCTATTGAGTTAAATTACTACTACTCACTAGCCTTCAACACTAGGGTTAACATGAGGCGTTCATTACCCACTTTTGTCTTGCCTGGATACAGAAACAATGTCTCACGGCACAACCCTGTCGCCAGAATGTGTCGCCTATATAATCGTTTACAGGACAGGCTTGACATATACAACGCTAGCTCTTCTCGGTACAAAACTGCAGTAAAAGCTGTCGCAGATGACCTCAGCTAAGCCTCAGAACAAATCATTTATTTCGGACAACAAAAATCCATGGGTTAGTAATACTGGGTAAATCTTTAAATCTTATTTTGTATTTTAATTATAAACTTATTTTTGTATTTTAAGATAATTTGTTTACACGCTACTTAAGTTTGGCGCACAGGTGTAACACTTTAGGGCATTAGTCCAGTTCCTCTTAGTTTTTAATATTTATATACTACCTTAATACGATTCATGTCTGTTTTTGTTACCTATGAAATAAAATAAAATAAAAAAAATAAATTGCACTCTTACAGTTAGTTCAATAATTAAGTTCATTAGTATTCCTTCTGCACTTAAAAGCCCAAGGGATTTGAGAGATATCTCTGCACTGGTCTAGGTAACAATCCCTTGGATAGCTGCAGCCATCTGATTACATCAGCCAGTTAATTAAATGCCTTGCATCTGACAGATATATGTGGGGCTTATGGTATGGATATAAGAAAATACACGGGACTGGTTTAATGAACACTTGGTTTATTAAACGTCTTCTATTATAAAAATAATTATTACTTCACTCTAGCTTTCATTTTCAGAACCTCACACTCCTCTCGTGTCAATCATAACGTCAACTTCTTTGTTCCTCTTTAAAATTCTAACGTTCTTCTCCTTTTACACTCTCTCGTCTATCATATCTTACGTCTTCCGTTTCTTTATACGTCCATATCCTACATACAATGCTTACTAAAGTAAGACTCACGAAACATTAACTGGGTACTGTTTTTTCATAAGATTTCAAAATATTTCCATGTCCATCGATTTAGCTTCAAGAATAAGACATACTTAGGTGCGCATTTTAAGACTCACTCAATAAAGGTACACAAAAAGGTTCCGGTGTCAAATCGCTCCCGCTACCGCTAGCGCTTGTGATTTCCACCAAGAGACCTCCATACGGTCGATTTGCGTAGGCGACTCATTATAATACCGGTCTATTGTGCATTTTTATGTACGGAAAGAGTAGTGTGGATCTACCTTTAGAATACGAAAGAATATTTTTTGCTAAAGGTGACGTGTTCAGGCATTTCCGTGGAAGTATACGAGTACGAGACACTGCGAATAATACGACGACGAAATAGTGTGTTATTTTTTGTTTCTTGTTTGTATGACACTCTGTGAGGTCTTTATTTTATGGGCCTGTGTTTCATATACTGTAAATCTTGTTGCCTGAAATAATAAATTAATAATAATAAATAATTCAAATGTCTTGCAACCTGTTTAGCCACTATAAAAACTAAATAGTTTAATTATTGCACTTGTTAAAGATACCAATATGTTTGATACCAAATGTTTCTCTACAGGATCGAATCAGAAATGAGGAGACACGTAGAAGAACTAAAGTAACGGACATAGCCTTGAGAATCAGTAAGCTCAAGTGGCAGTGGGCAGGGCACATAGCGCGAAGAACTGATGGCCGTTGGGGCAGGAAGGTTCTAGATTGGAGACCCTTCGACCAGAGACGCAGCGTGGGACGTCCACCAACAAGATGGACAGACGACCTATTAAAGATCGCAGGATCAAACTGAATACAGACCGCTAGTGATCAGTCGCTGTGGAAAGCCGTGGGGGAGGCCTATGTTCAGCAGTGGACGTCCTTTGGCTGATAATGATGATGATGTTAAAGATAGCACTTGCAAATTCAACAGGCTTGCCATTGTGTCGGTGGTCGAGTGGTAAAGGCATGCACCTCGATAGCGTAAGAAACAGGGTTAACATTCACACACACAGGTTCACATTCCTTGCACAGTTGCTTTTGACAAATGCAATTTCTAATATTAACCATTAAAAAAAAACAAGGACATCGATTCAATGCAATAGTGAAAGAAGTTTCTGACAAATATATCTCTAGAATATGTATGTATAGTTTGGCGTGTCCATATTAATCTTATACAAACATGAATATCTTAACTCTGTCCGTCTGTCTGTTTACAATAGACCTAGCATCCGACCCGTCTCCGCCCATTTTTACAATACTTAAGAATTTTAATTGTGTTCAGAGCAATGTATGAATAATACCAACATTATTATAAGAATATGCAAATCATTAGTAAGCGGTAAACATGGCATACCTACATAGTAAAATTGTTTAAATGCTTTAAATTGATTGTACGTCGACCAGCTATAATTATTTTGTATAAATATGGATACAGTACCAAATCTATGAATCCACATTAAAAAATGAAAATTAAGACAGTTGGTTGTCTTTAAGGTTGTAAAATCTGTACACGTTCATCAAAAAATGTTATTTATGTATTAATAACAAACAAACTAGCCAAAATTAAAATTAAGACACGCATCATAAAAATAAAAATATACCTACCAGGGCCCCTATTTTAAAATCTCGCTTAAAAATGGTGTGTGATTTTCGTTCGAAAACGATTATAACGATCACGCGAAATATTGACGTGAACACTCACAAAATTGAGCTACCTTTTTTTAAATACCTTCTGTGTGGATTTTAAATGTTACAAAAACAAAATTAGACTTTTATCAATAAATATCACAGCCATCTTGACGCGAGTGATTAAAAAATAAAAGCCCCGGTCAAAACCAAAACTATTTCCTTGTAGCAAGAATATCTGCTGGCGCGTTTTTTTTAAACTTTTTCTGGGACTGAATATTGATTTGCAATAAGAATAAATATAAATATTACGCTAATAATAGATGCCTGAAACTTAGATAGTGTTACCACAGACAACCTAAAATATGTGTTTATTTGCATTTCTTCAATCAGTTAAAAAATTAACGACGACAGAATTCATGCTACAGCAAAAGATATTTATTTTAAAGATAAAAGATAACTCCGGTATAAATCTTTCATTTCGTTTGTTTAATCTTTAGCAGTAAAAAGTGATTGATTGATATGCCAATGTGAACTTTGTGGTGTCGACATAAGGGTTGTGGTGTTGTGTTGTGGTAACTGCGGCAATCTAAATTTTGGGCGGGTCAGAAACACTGAAATATAAGCAAAGATCACGAATGTAGACCAAGGGACATGAGTCCTTCGAATGGTTATAAAATACTTATGAAGTAATATTACGATACAGTTTTAATCTTCACCTTAAAAACCACATTGAGACCGTGCGCAAGCAACTACAGCGCCACAAATTATTCGAGGACGATGAAAAATAAAATGGCTGGCTGTCATTACAAAAAGTAATTAGTTTGAATCCAATGTTTTTTTTAACACTGCAAGCGCTGTCATCGATTCGGGTTTCTCCACCACCTACTTTGCACACGGAGAATAGTAACAAGTACGTTAATTTTCGTTTTGGAGATGAGCGGCTGAAATAAACTAGTTTTAAAGGCAAAACGACACATTTTTCACTGTTTGTTTATGATCAAACTATTTTAATTTAATTATTTATTTTGCTTGTTAACGTTACTGCCCAACTTTTACAATTATTTAATTTAAATAACATATTTTTTTAAAGATACTGTCTCCTGGCCTACACATTGGTTTGTTAATAGTAATTTCAGGGATTGATGCACGGGCAGTGGCAACCCTTAATTGGTTTTGGCTGATATGTTTGTGTGTGGACCTGTTATACTTTTTAGAGGTCCGTTTGGTGGGTAAAAACCGTAGGGGTCAATTTAAAATATGAAAAGTAAATAAAAATATGAGGTTAAAAATATGTTAATGGACAAATATGTATAGCCCAATCTCTTGGTATCTTAAAAACAATATCTGAATTGGATAAATCCCTTTTAGGTACTAAGGAAAGTACTTTGACTTTAGTATTAGCCCCCATTTACTATCTTAAAGTAGATACCGTAAATTACTAAAAACCTTTTTTTATCAACAATAAATGTTATTCATTATGTTTTTCTGTTCTTAACGAGCCGTACTGACTTGGAACCTTCAGAAATAATAACACATCATTTTAAACACCCTATCAGTTATTTTTTATATGGAACCATACTCTTTTGGCGCCAATTCGTAGCCGCCATGTCTTTTTTGGCAGTTTGCGGCGTGCGGTTCCGTCTTTGAATTGGTTTGCCTCCTGGCTGTGGCAAAAAATTAAAGATATTAACACGGATTGCTTGAGATGTAACTTTGGCTACTGGTGGCCAGATCGATTTTTTGGTATAATCAAGTGAAGGTATAAGAATTATATCAAAAAGTCATTACTTTTTTAATAAAAGACATAAAAAATACAATATTTCTACATGACCTTAATTTTAAGGTCTGGCTGATTTTTGCATTAAGTCCACCTTTTGTGCACTTATGAAATCCTTTTTTTTTAGTTAAAGATATGTTTGAGTTTAAAACTAAGGCTCTTTAGCAAGTTTCCAACATCTCATAGTGACTAAAGTCACATATTTAGCTGTCAAACCCTATGCAAAATAAGACGTATAAAAGTTATAATTTGGTTAAATTTACTACCGAATTCACCAACGTCCGTCAAGACTTATCTGAATGAATAAACGACCGATTTTAATTAGGCGTACGTATTGTATTTTATTCGAAGAATATTCCTATGACGTAGGAAAACTCAGGCCTAAGTATTTTAGGAGGCGTTACAAAATGCGTTCACGACTGACATTTAATTAATATTCAAAACACCGCAATACAAACATTTATTTAGGCTGTGAATTTGTGAAACATACATATTTTAGTCTAATGTTTGTTTCATTTAAAATAGTGCAGGGATAACAAAATTATGTTTAAAATACAAACCTGGTTTAAAAATTTGTAAGACGGCAAAAGGCTAAGCATTACCGTTACCATGAGTTTACTACTAGTTTACTCGCTAGCGACGACGTAAAAAAGTCTATGGAAAATTGCACAGCGCCTCTAGCGGTCACTGACAGGACTAAAATTTTCCATACAAAAAGTGACGTCGTAGCGTGATGTTTTATAGCCTAAAACCTTTCTCGAATAATAAACTATCTAACGCACAAATATTTTTCAAATCGGTCCAGTAGTTGCTGAGATTAGCGAAACAAACAAACAAACTCTTCAACTTTATAATAAAAGTAGGTAAAGATTATTTTCAGGACAGTTTGAGGACTTTAATTGCTCGCTTAAGTCTATACGTTAAAATAAAGTATTCGTGTTAGGGATATTATAATAAATAAGCTCAGCGTCAGTTTACCGGGACGTTGCAGTTGAACCTAAGATCATTTACACACTGCGACTGATAGCCGCGATGCAGTGGCGATGCTAACGCGCGTTAGCATCGATGCAGTCGCAAAATGTTAACCTTTACACACTGCGCTACTTTGAGCAACGTCGAGATGTTTACATGTCGCGATGCAGAAGCTGTAAGTTGTCAAATTATGTACTGAGTTTTGGCGACTGCATCGATGCTAAATTAAATTTGTTTATTGCGTGATTCGCATCACTGTGATCTGTGATCGCATCACTGTGATCAGTGATTCTAAAAGACTAAAAGTAAATGTGTTGGGGTTCTAGAGCTTTCGGGAATATTTATTTACACCTATCAAACTCCGACCTTCATTGCTAAAAATCACGTAATTAACTCACATAAATCTAAAAATTATAGCACAACCGTCCCTCCTAAACGGAACTGATTCCGCATAATTTTTTAATGTAATATTAAACAAAATGTCCGATTGTTTGTCCAGCCGTGAGCAATCAGTCATTGTTGTGATGGTAAACATCAATCGTTTGGAGCAAACAGAAAAACCGGTCAAGGGTGAGACGGTCGTACGAGCTTATGGAACATGCAAGCTACTTTGTGTAGCAATATTGAAATTGGTAACTTATATTTTATTCGAAAATTCTAAGAAATAGCTGAGATGATCTTTTGTGCCTTTTGGTCGCACAAAGTAGGTCCAATCACTGCAATAAAAATGTCTTCAATAAACTCTTGACTCTTTAAAAGAAAGGACTCCATTTTTAACCGACTTCAAAAAAGGAGGAGGTTATCAATTCGACTGTATGTTTTTTATATTTTTTTTGTATGTTTGTTACCTCATATCTCAGTCGTTTGTCGACCGATTCGAAAATTTTTTTCGCCTACTTAGAGGGTGTACCTTGTACTTGGTCCCATTTTTTCCATTTTGGGGTCTGATGATGGAAACTTGGTGTAATCGAGGGAAACCTTCAAATTTTAAAGGCACGTATAGTGTTTTTTTACTAGAATCTTAATGTTGACGTGTTGTTACGTCTGATAGTCAACATCTTGTGGGGCTGAACTGATGGTGGAATCCCTTAACGCTTAGCAGTTCAGTAATTATAATTAAATAATTTATAATAGGTAGTTTGTAGCTTCTTAAAAAACAGAGTCATAAGGTGCAACCCCCTATAATCTCTAAAAATGAAGAAATAAAATTAACTTTAAAAAAAGTACAAACCGACTTCAAAACCAAAATGCACAAACAAGTCTTAAATAAACTCTTGACTATTGAAAGGAAAGGTGGGTTCTAGGCAAACAATTTCTTTTTGGAGTCGGTGCCATCACTTTGACCATCAAGCATCAACTATCACAGCACCGACTCCAAAAAGAAATTGTTTGCCTAGAACCCACCTTTCCTATCAATAGTCAAGAGTTTATTAAAGACTTTTTAGGGCATTTCGGTTTTGAAGTCGGTTTTTACTTTTTTTAATGTTAATTTTATAGTCGAAAAATTTCTTGGAGTCTAAGAAATTTTTCACCAATCTCAATCATTTGTAGATCGATTTTAAAAGAAATTTCACGTGCTTAAAGGGTTTGTCTCCTAGTTAGTCCTAATGTTGCCCAATCGCGATTTTATGATGGGATCTTAGTGTAAGTGTAGTGTAGTGTGTCATTTAATAAAAAGTAAAAGCCGTCTTAAAAAACAAAATGAATTAACAAGTCTGATATAAACTCTTGTAAGGACCATCGGACCAGTCGGTGCCATCGTAATGGCCATTTCAAAAAACATCCACCGACGAACATTCACCGACTCTAAAATGAAATTTTTTGCCTAAAATGAAGTCCTTTCAAGAGTTCTTTTCAGACTTTTTAATGCATTTTGTTTTTGAAGTCAGTTTTTACTTTTTTGTCGCATCACATTTTCATTTCATTTATTGTGCTACCTCGTACGGATCCCTAAATCAGATCCGGACATAACTGGAATATCTGATCGCAGTTCCTGAGTCACGTCCGACACAATGCATTATCATTGAGTTGTAAAGTAAATAGTCCGTGTTATTCTAAATCTTAATTAAACTCTATTTTCAGACTGCTGACGTTATGAGGAGAGCAAGACTTCAGCAGCTATTTTTGATACAGGTAAAAAGAATGAACTGTATATTTTGTATAAGTAGAGAACGTATGGCGTTAAGTGCACATTTCGTGGTTGTGAAATAAAGATAAGTGTTTTTTTGGTCAGACATCCAAGTCAAAGGAAAAAAATATGATATATGGTTATGTAAAAAAAACGTTTGCTTTTAATTAAATGTAAGTTGTATATAAGAAAACCTCTTTATCATATTATAAAAACCGAATGGGAACTTGCACCCTCGCGCCTCGTTCTTAGCTCGCGCGTATTTACAAAATGTTACGCCGTAAGTATTATATTCTTTGGGACCGTAGCTAGTAAGTTACAAACACGTAGCTTTGACTCGCTTGATAGTATTGCAAAAATATATTGATTATGTTATTTTTTTATTTAAATAAATATGTTTTTGCCATCAGTATCGTTTGTATCCCTGAGTCGTCCGTCGCTGACCAAAACAACAGCCTCTATAATTAAATGTATTTATTCAATTATAAAGGCTGTTGTTTTTGTCGGTTACAAATTTTTATATAAGTGGTGAATAAAAAAAGTAAGACCGGTCTTTATTTCATTTTAATAATTGATTGCAAACAGTTTGAAAGATTTCAGCAGAATATTTACATAAAAAAACATTGTCATGGTAAGTTTAACCACATGGTTTATTTATAAAAGTAAACTGGATCCATTAACATACTACAAAACTTAATATAAATAGATAGAAGAAAGAAAGGAAGTTAGAAAGAGAGAAACATACAGATATCTAGAGAGGAACACAGAAGGATAAAGACAATGTGTAAGTGAAATGAAAAATATATAGACTGACCTTGAAAGGTGCTGATATGAAGTCATCCATCAAATCTAAAAAATGACTCTTCATACATTATTGTCAATGTAGTTGACTTATTCGTATGAAGCATCTGTTTTTTTTTAAATGTGTCTCTATAGTAAAAGTTGTGGGTAGACTTGATGGAGTCTTTACCTCCTACAGTAACACCTTGCAATGTCACTCTGTGTTATAAACTAGACATAAATCAGATTAAGTCAAGACACTAAAAATTTGATGGTCTAGAATGGTTTGAACACCCACAGTGTCATATTTTATATTCTTAAATATGAAATAAGAAACCAAAAAAGCGCACAGGGGGACGAATATGCAACTTCTGGCTAACCGGGCCAAACGCTCTTCCAATTGAGCTACCTGACTGACATCAGCTGACGTCACACGCAATGATGTATCCATAAGAGACCAGATATTTTGCGCGGTCGGCCCGACAGCACAGTAGCTCAATTGGAAGAGCGTTTGACCCAATTAGTTAAAGTTGCAGGCTCGAGTCCAAACCATGCGCCAAATCCTTGCAAAAATCTGTTCATCTTCTTAATATCATCATCTTCTTAATATTATGTCTACTACATAATATTAAGCTTTTGATCACGATATTTCCCTTCAAGACCTATGATGCCACGTCGTCGGATCCTTCACATCAAAACCAGCCGCAGCGTCGTCAATTTTGGATATCCTTCTAAAATTCTCCTGAGCATTTCCCTCGATACATCCACCTTCACATTGGCACCCAAACACGTTACATTTCCCTTTCCCGCAGTAGAATCCTTTAGGCTTTTTACCGTCACCACAAACTTTGGCAATACATCGAGTAGGCAGCATGCCAGCTGATTGCCAGTCCTCAGCATTTCCTCCCATATAATAATGTTGTCTATAAGGGTAACAGGAATTAGCTGCCCAAAAGATTGCTGTCCTTCCGCAGCAAACGGAAAACACTTGGACTACGCTGACTGATATGAGGAAGGCTAGAATTAGGAGTCTCATTTTCAGTAAGGTTTTGGTTTTTAAAAGTGGCAGGAACAGAGTTGACGAGGAATCGAGCTCACCCAGAAGCCAGTTCACTCTGACTTTGAAGATATTGTGGTTTAGGATCATAATGGTTTAGTAAAGTTCTTATATATCTGTAAGAAATGCTAAAAATATGTTTATCTTTGCGTTTATTGCGTCTTTTATTGTCGTTTAAATGACATCATAAGAAACAAATTAATTGAATGCTCAAATTAAAGTCAATACATTAAGATATGTTTAACGCGGTTCCGATGATATCGATGCCGTTATGATAATAATGTTTGCAAATTACTTTTAAACTTGTCATAAACAAGCTTAATTGTTGCAAGCTTAATTATTCCTTTTTAATAGTATATAGTACGGAAGGAAAAGTGGAAATTCATAATTGAGTATTTTGAGTATGATGATCTCCGTGGTGTAATGACTAAGCACGAAGGGTTTCAAGTAACCGCTCCGAGGTCCCGGGTTCGATTGCCGGTCGAGTCAATATCGAAATATTTTTTTTAGATTGTCTCGGGTCTGGGTGTTGTGGTACCACCGTTGTGTCTGATTTCCATAACACAAGTGCATTGGCCACTTACTTTGGAATCAGAGCAAATATGTATGTGATTGGTGTCCAATAATATTTTATCTTACAAGTTTAGTTTATTTAAAGTATACCTTTAAATGCGTAAAGTCACATATGATTTACAGCACAAGTAAACATATAGCAATCGCACACACATAAATACGTGAAAGCGAATAGAATACATGCTTGTTTCCTTGAATTTTATGGCCTTATAAGGAGGTAATAATTTTAATGTGTAATATTTTTTGAATTTGATAATAATTTTGGTAAAAACTTATTTAGCGAATAGAAAAACCCAAAACACGATTGCTACTCGATAGGTAAACATAACTGTTTATTTATTTAGAACACGTCCGAGTTACATTCATTTTATTATAAATTTCTGGTATGCTGTGTGCAACTCAAAGGGCGGCACACAGCACGCAAATCGAGTTATCAGTAATTTATAAATTAGAAAGTATATGAAATTAAGGTGACATTTTAAACAACAACAAAATTATTATTAAAGTAATTGAAATAAATGACATGACTGAAAAAAACTGATATTTATGAATAATGCTCTGCCCCCCAATTCAGACCCATTCGGGTGAAGATTCGGTTACGATTCGATAACATTAACATATTAATAAAATTATGATAACTTAGATTTATTCGAAGCAACTGTTTTATTTAGTTTTATTATTATATATTTTACCAAACTGACATATCGACTTGCGATCAAAATGCGTCATTTATTTAAAAATGAATAGGAAAGGCCGAAACCCAACGTTCTGAATCGCCTGCTGGACAAGACATTACTTGTGGTGTAGAGTCAGAAAACACATACTCGTAATTTAACGATCAGACTTATAACCATAGATGTAACTTCTCATTATATGTATAGGTACCGATTCAAAAAAGGAAAACAGATTTAACACTCGTAATTAATAGTATTATCCAGACAAAGACCGAAAAATGAAACACATTTATCACAACATATTACATTTATTACATACAAAAAATTATTGGGCTTAAACTAAGAACTCGAATATTTAGAAAGGTTTACTCCATTATTGAAAGCTGTCATTATGACATTATTTTTAAATTGGTCGATTATGAGCGCCTTCACATTAGAGCGACAGCAGCGCGTCTCTAATGTGAAAAGCTTAATGCTGTCATTTTATGTATGAAATTGACAGCCGCGTGACTGCCGGGCGACTGTCGCGCGGCTAAGTGTGAAAGCGCTCTAAAAGTTTTGACAGTTTTTAGTCACGTCCAAAGTTTTTGAAATAAATCGATAAAAATTTGGCGGTTGAGACTCGGTCTCGAAAATAGCCGGATAACCTTGCATTAAGCAGTATCGTGCCAAGTGGTAGGATCCGAAACATCGAAACCGCCGGCAGCTTCGTCATTTCCGGAAATCCTTCTGAAGTTCTCCTGGGCATTCCCTTCGATACAACCACCGTCGCAGTTACAACCGAAGATATTACAGCTTCCTTTACCGCAGTAGTAGCCCACCGTCACCTTGCCGTCTCCACAGACCTAGGAATACATAATTACAACACCAATAATAAAAACTCACTGCTCCCTATTACCACGCTAACACCCACATATACACACACACAATCAAGCACACGTATGGACACATACCCTCTCTTAACACACACACACACACACACACACACACACACACACACACACACATACAGAGAGAGTTATACTAACTTAATACAGGCCTTTTCCTATTGAATAAGTATAAAACGACCATTTTTAAAATAAAATTTACATAAACGATTGCTGACAAATAGGTGATGTTTTTAAATTAGGCTTATTGTAATTTATTCGACGAATATGCCTTATCTGACGTTGGAAAAATTAGGGTGTAAGAGCTTTAAATAACAAAATTATCATCTATTACGGAGAAACCAATTCATTTAGAGTCCGTGCGCGATTTATCATTTTGTTATTGATTTTTTAATCTTCTTTTTTTAGTGTTGTACACTTAAATCAGAAACTTCAATACGTTTAAACAGACAAGCAAACTCTTCAGCTTTATAATATTAGTAGAAAGATCATCTTCTTTGATAAAAAAAAAAACTATATGTATCACAAATATATTTATATTTAACACAAGTGCTTTGGGCTTAAGCTACTTAGGAATGCATGTGTGATGTTGTCCAGTATCAGTTTTTTATTTAATACGACATAATATTAACCTTGGAAAACCTTAAATACCTTGGCAATGCAACGCGTAGGCACAACACCAGATGACTGCCAGTCCTCAGCATTTCCACCCATATAGTAATGTTGTCCGTAGGGGTAGCACGAATCAGCTGCCCAGAACATGGCGGTTCTACCACAGCATACTGAATGCACCCTTAACACATTTACTGACAGGAACGCGAAAGTCAGGAATATAAGTTTCATGGTAATAAACTTTTGAATCGACTGCGGCGAAGTTTATGAAAGTATAGTATTTTGAAGCGGTATTTATATGAACGAAAAGTAATTAACAAAATGTACCGTGTACTTGTATAATACTAGCGGTCCTCCGTGACTGCGTGCGTGCGTTTTGAGTTTGCTCCCTGTCCTTACATCGCAGCGTGATTTTTATTAGCCTAAAGCCTTCCTCAATAAAAGGGCTATCAAACACAAAAACTTTTTTTTCATCAGTTTAGCAGTCCCTGAGATTAGCACGTACAAACACACAAACTGTAAATATTAGTATAGATTTTCTTTTTAAAGAACTACGTATACAAAACTCAGATAACAATGACAATTATTTTTGATTGACTATCAATTAATGACATGATAAGGTAAAACTGTAATCTACTTATCCTATAAGGGGTAACCTATTATTAGAAAATAGGTTTTCTTAATTTTAAAAATAACGTTGAATGAGCGTAAACACTTAGGTAACCTCATAAATACCTTTAATAGATTCACATGTACTCGTAAGTTCAAGTTTAACCAGTGAATTAGTAACTGAAAGTGATATTATAAAAGATACACATACGAGTAAACATACGAAGATACAAATATAACACAATTATTATTGTCGATTCCATTACAATTTTTGTACATTTATTTGTTTTAACATGGCATGTGTCGCAGTCACTCCCGGCTAGTGTGGACAAAGGGTGTTTAAAAGGTACTAATGTTCGAATGAAATAAGGAAATCCGGGTATAGCATTTGGCAACAAAAGTTTATTCAAATTTGCTATTACACATCTACCTTTTAACACCTTTAACAAAATCAAATACAAAACTTAATAGCTCAGAATACAGTAGAGACTAGGTTAGGTTCTAATTTAGTTATCAATATCTATACTATTCAAATCTTAATGTTCACAATTTTCTAATTAAATAAAGATAAACCACCAATTTAAGTGTTTAATTACCTAAATAAATTCCAAAATTTATCCTCAAAGGGATTCCTAAATTATGCCTAAATTGTTAGCTAAATTATCCCACTTTTCCTAAGTTAAAGTAAATACAAGAAAACCAACCTTGGATTTCAACGGAGGTTACTATTTCAAATCTTTGTTGCATCAAACTACAAACAATTCTGCAACATTACCCCAAAGTTTCACCGATACCGATCCATCCTCAAAACAGCAGACAAGAAGCAAATCAATCCATAAGGAAGTTCTGACTTCAAAAATTAATCCAAATGAGGTCTAAGTAAGGTCTTAGTAAGGTCTAAGTAAGGTCACTGAGGTTACAACATGATCACCAAATTGTGACTGTTCAACTTACAGACACATATCAAAAGCGAAACCTGCAAAAGCTGGCTCGCCATATAATTTCTGAATTAATTACTAAACATTTATGCTAATTTTTCTATTTGAGACCATTTTTCCAGTAGTTTATATCAAATCATTTTCGAATTTAATTTATCCAAATTGACATGTTGGCGGCGTCAGGAATAACTATCAAACTACAAAATAATTTGGGGCGTGCCCCATTAAATTTTTCACTTCTAATACATTATTATAACAAACGTTCCACTCCGACGCACGACCAACAGTGCGGAACCGGAAAAAAGCAGCTGTCACACTTGACACATGTCAGTGTCACCATCCATCTTATCTATGCCAAAATATGGACTGAAGTCCTACATCCATTTAGCTTTTCGTTTCACGCGAACTTAGACAAAAATATACAACGTTACAATACCCCCCTCCCAAAGAAAAGAGGTTCACTACAGTGAACCGAAAGCTGTCCCCAGCTTCCGTAACTGTAAAAATATGTACTGTTACCAAATGCCAAAATAAAATCAAAATATTCTCCTTCCACTATCCAACAAGTCCTAACTGACACTAAAAGGCAAACAATTTCACATGAAGGATTCAAACTATTACTGTAGGTCCAAAATTAAATACCAAAAAAAATGTGTCCCAAAGGATCTCAAAAAAAGCTAACCTTAAGTTATTTAAGGGTGCTCTGCTAAAATTATTCAAAAGACCTACAAAAAAACAACGCTATTTAAGAATATTCTATTCCAAAATATCGACAATACCTCAAAAAAATCTTAACTCAAAGCTATTTAAGATTTTCTGTTCAAAATATCCAAAACACCCAAAAAAGAACTCAAAACGCCGTTTAAAAATATTTCAACTAAAAACATCCAAAATACCTAAAGATCTCAACGTCAACGCCATTAAATATTGTTCTGTTCAAAATAATCCAAAAGCTCACAAAAAAAACAAATCAACTACATTGAATGTTCTGTTCAAAATTATCCAAAAGCCCTCAAAATAAAATCTCAATATCAAAGTAGTTTCTTAATATTTTCTAAATTTACTCATAAAGTTAATTAAGTCCAAAATCGGGCAAAAAACACATTCAAATAATTCCAAAACGACCTCATGCTAGACAACAATTCAAAATCATAAGTTTCAAGCGACTTAACTTAAGGGTTTCCGCTAAAACATACCCACAAACAAATTAATTTCATTCTTCCACAAGCAAACCATCTTATCAACCTCGCCTTTCATACTTCATCATACAAAAACTAAACAGTTTTATTTCTCAATCTAAATAAAACTGAACCCTTTCACTTTTGTGTTTAGAATTTTCATCAATTTAAACACAACCAAAGAAACTCTAGTCGAATCAAAACTTATGTCTTAATAACCTCAATATGCCACGAATCGAGTGAACGACCATCCATAGCCTCCAACTCGTAAACAAAATGGTGAAAATACCTCAGTGATCCCACACCAAACAAAAAACAAACAAACTGGTGCCAAATTGGGCATCACTTGAGTGTAGCTGGACTCCCAAACTACATCACCAACCAAAAATCAAAACGCATTTCTGTGCCCTAAAACAACAAAATTTGTGGCATGTCTAGCACGGACACTAAAAACTTCAAAAAAAATTTCTTTAAACAACCGAACTCACCGACATAATACTCCTTCCTTAGGCATAGTTACTGCGTACTCCGTCGCGGTATCCCTGTAAAATTATGTTAAGGAATGTTGTAACAAACCAGTGCCTCCCTGAATCACGATCCCATAATATGTGTCCAATTAACCACAATCACGGTTTCATTAACTCATGAATCACTATAAATGGTTTCTAAAATTTTTGGCAACATCCGTACCAGTAGCACGCCTAATAGGAAACAACAGAGTCGATTTACCAAAACAATGCGTTACACCAAGAAAATTGTAACTGATTTCTTGGTTTATATACAAAATAGACGCAAGTAACATAATTTAATTCGTTTTCAGAACAACTCCAATAACGCTGACATGTAACCACAATGACCCTACAATTACTTCATAACTCATTTATCAATGTAACCACAACAAAAGCAATAATTAAAATTCAAAATTAATTCAATTAATTCACAACTCAAACTTATAAAAATTACTGTTATATCACTGTTAAATCAAATTATTTACTATTTCCTTTGGTGGTTTATATTTTTACAAGTTTTCACACAAAACAATATAAAGTGAGTCCAAAATATTACAACCAAAACAACTCAAATATATCACAATACTTAAACAGATTGTGAGTATTTTAAATGCTAAATAAAATCACACACAACAAATTGGGATTTCACAAAATAAAGTTTACACCGTAACAATAACTTTTATTTGGTTAGTAAATACAAATTGTTTGATGCAACACAAAACTTGTGGGATAATTCCTAACCAGTTAGTAACACAGGCAAAATTTAACCTAAGCTAAATAAAATGGTGGTTAATTAGCATTCCAAAAAAATTCTAACAACAAAGTGCTCAAAATTGTACTAATAACTAATTCTAAAGTTGGGCGCCATTTGTCACAGTCACTCCCGGCTAGTGTGGACAAAGGGTGTTTAAAAGGTACTAATATTCAAATGATATAAGGAAATCCGGGTATAGCATTTGGCAACAAAAGTTTATTCAAATTTGCTATTACACATCTACCTTTTAACACCTTTAACAAAATCAAATACAAAACTTAATAGCTCAGAATACAGTAGAGACTAGGTTAGGTTCTAATTTAGTTATCAATATCTATACTATTCAAATCTTAATGTTCACAATTTTCTAATTAAATAAAGATAAACCACCAATTTAAGTGTTTAATTACCTAAATAAATTCCAAAATTTATCCTCAAAGGGATTCCTAAATTATGCCTAAATTGTTAGCTAAATTATCCCACTTTTCCTAAGTTAAAGTAAATACAAGAAAACCAACCTTGGATTTCAACGGAGGTTACTATTTCAAATCTTTGTTGCATCAAACTACAAACAATTCTGCAACATTACCCCAAAGTTTCACCGATACCGATCCATCCTCAAAACAGCAGACAAGAAGCAAATCAATCCATAAGGAAGTTCTGACTTCAAAAATTAATCCAAATGAGGTCTAAGTAAGGTCTTAGTAAGGTCTAAGTAAGGTCACTGAGGTTACAACATGATCACCAAATTGTGACTGTTCAACTTACAGACACATATCAAAAGCGAAACCTGCAAAAGCTGGCACGCCATATAATTTCTGAATTAATTACTAAACATTTATGCTAATTTTTCTATTTGAGACCATTTTTCCAGTAGTTTATATCAAATCATTTTCGAATTTAATTTATCCAAATTGACATGTTGGCGGCGTCAGGAATAACTATCAAACTACAAAATAATTTGGGGCGTGCCCCATTAAATTTTTCACTTCTAATACATTATTATAACAAACGTTCCACTCCGACGCACGACCAACAGTGCGGAACCGGAAAAAAGCAGCTGTCACACTTGACACATGTCAGTGTCACCATCCATCTTATCTATGCCAAAATATGGACTGAAGTCCTACATCCATTTAGCTTTTCGTTTCACGCGAACTTAGACAAAAATATACAACGTTACAATGTCGAAAAGAAATAACTTGTATTCTTATCAACTACTTCATTAATTAGAATATTGTTGCTCTTAATTAGTAAAAAATAACATTATTATTATTATCAAACGCGCAATAATGAAGTTATTATCTAAATTATTTAACAGGACGGCTCAAGAACGGCGTAATAAAAACGATATTTATATCCTAATTAATTTCCTCGATATAAAAACAACATCTTTTCATTGCAATCATCAAACGAAAGAAAGAATCTTCACGAATTTTCGTTACACATTTTAAACAATAATGAAACTACTATTTTTAACTTTTGCGTTCCTGTCGGTAAACGTGTTAAGGGTGCATTCAGTATGCTGTGGTAGAACCGCCATGTTCTGGGCAGCTGACTCGTGCTACCCCTATGGACAGCATTACTATATGGGTGGAAATGCGGAGGACTGGCAGTCATCAGGAATTGTACCCACTCGATGCATTGCCAAGGTATTTGATCAATAAAGTTTTCTAAATTTAAACAACAAACTTCAAGGTCGCGTTTGGATGGGTGACCATTCCGACAGTGTAAGTGACGTCGGTATTTTTAACGAGCATCTCCAAGTTTCGGCAGGCACATTAAATTGTTGATCCTACTTAATTATTTTTATAAAGTTCGGACACCATTCACATACATTGCTTTGATCAATCCCAAAGTAAGTAGCCAATGCACTTGTGTTATGGAATCAGACTCAACGGTAGTACCATAACATCCAACCCGAGACAATATAGAAAATTATGATTTCTACATTGAGTTGACCGGGAATCGTACCCAGGACCTCGAAGCGACGCACCTTGAAGTCTAATGTGCTTAGCCACAACACCACGGAGTTCGGTTAACGGTTGACGACCCGTCTGGTGTAGTGGTCGAGAAGTCGCCTACTACGCAGCGGGTGCGGGTTCGATCCCCGCACAATACAAACATTTGTGTGCATGAACATGTCTGTTTGTATTCGTCTGGGTGTTTTCTATGTATATCATGTATGTATTTACAAAAAAAAGTATTTAAGTATTATAACCGTTGTCTGGCACCCATAACACAAGCTTTGAGTAGCTTACTTTGGGACTAGATGGCGATGTGTGGGAATGTCAAAAGAAAGAATATTTAGTCGTAAAATCCAGTCAGAGGCCCTATTTTCGTCTTGTTAACATTTGCCGACGAGGTTGGTCGCTTGCCTTGCCTTCCACCAATCCGCAAGGAGCGTGTGATGAAGTATGTCCCAAACGACGGCATGTTTAACAGGCTAGTTTTCCTTTTATTTTTAAGTTATGTGTAGTGGTTCGTGCTTTATTTAGTCTACAAAGCCAGCGGTCCAGGGTTGAAATCCCGCAAGATGATTATTTTGTAACCGACACCACGGAAAAACATGCTAAACTCATACTTCTTCTTCATTTATGAGCTGTATACCTTTGTTTGTTTGGGCAGGGCACATGCGAAAAACTGAAGGCCGTTAGGGCAGAAAAGTTCTAGATTGGAGACCCTTCGACCAAAGACGCAGCGTAGGACGTCCACCGAAAAGATGGACAGACGACCTTATAGAGATCGCAGGATCAAACTGGATGCAGATCGCTAGTGATCGGTCACTATGGAAAGCCGTGGGGGAGGCCTATGATCAGCAGTGGACGTACTTTGGCTGATAATGATGATGATGATGATGATACCTTTGTCGGTGGAGTTTTCTCCATTTATTTATTTATTTACTAGCGGTCTCCGCGACTGCGTCCACGCGTTTGGAGTTTTCTTGCTTGTCTCCCATTTCAGCGTAATGATGTTAAGTTAAAAACCTTCCTTGATATCTAATCTATTTGGCACAATAAGAATTTTTCAAATCAACTCAGTAGTTCCTGAGATAGCGAGTTCAAACAAACAAACTTTATAATATTAAGATACATTTATTTATTTCAATACTATTGTACTGTAACTTGCACAATTGGCGGACTTTATGCCTTGAAGAATTCTCTACCAGTCAACCGCTTAAAACGCAGATAATCTCATCAGTGGCGGAACATTCATAATAATTGATAACTTTATCTATTTCTACTCCTAGCCATCTCTTTGACATCTTGGCCCATTCGACGTCATAATCTTTCTAAACCCCGTATTTTTCCATCTGACAATGTTTTTTTTTTATTTCAAGGTCTGTGGAGATGGCAAAGTGACAGTCGGCTATTACTGCGGTAAGAAAAGCTGCAACATTTTCGGCTGTGATTGCGAAGGTGGCTGCATCGAAGGCGATGCTGAGCAGAACTTCAGGAGGATATCAGGAGTTGATGATGCCGCCGGTGGATTTGACCCCAAAGATCCTACCACTTGGCATGACAGATCTTAGGCGGCCATTTTGATTGTTTGACAGATCCAGATGACATTTGGCATGCATTGCTGACTGTCTTTTAGTTTTGATTTTGTCAATAAATGGATTTAGTATATTGCTATGCATCTTATATCAATTAATGTTATGTGTTGTATTATTAGCTTCATCAAGTATTCACAAGTGACTTTATTGATATTTTAAAATGAATGTATTAGTTTTCTATGTACAAAACGTCATATAAATACTTTTTACAGAGTTTATTTGAACAGTTTCTTTATCTTCCTTAGGTTGTTTGGGTATGAACTAGTTATACTAAACTTATAGCTAAAATATATTAAAATATTTTTTGGTTATTTCCAGTATTCATGATTTTATTTTATGATTTTTTTAAAGAAACCCTAATGACGAAAAGGTATTATAAAGTAGAAGAATATTTAAAAGATAATAATGTATGGACTTGCATGAATACTACAAACATTTTAAACCATTTGAAAAGACGCATTGACAATAGTGACTGAGTTTGTTGCGCAGCTTCCTCTCAGCACTAGCCCAAAATTGTCCAGAAGCTGTGGTAGGGTTTATATTGGGACGTGTAAAAGTGTCCTCAATGGGTCTATTTGCATAAATAAATGACTTTTATGACTTTTTATTTCATGGTTATCAGAACAGTCGATTTATTCACAGTTACGCATAAAACAAAAAATGGTTAGACCTCCCAAAAGTTCTAAGAAACCTTAACGGTTAGTAGTACGTGACAATCGAATACGGATTTCCGATCGTTAAGACAGACATCGAGCGATTAAACGCCGAATGAATATCCAATACTTTCTCCTAATATGCGTTGGGAATAAAAGTTTTAAGACAATAGCAAACAATAACCAAGGATCAAATTTGGCATTATGACGTCAAACTCTACGACATCTGTGAACCCGAATCGCATCCACACAAGTTCCATAAATTACCATAAAAAAAAAACAACAAAACAAAAACAAAACTATAAATATTAGTTTATAATCGAAATACACAAAATAAAGTTTTGTCTTACACCTCGAGAAAGGGTGGACCGATTTTTTAACCGACTTCAAAAAAGGAGGAGGTTATCAATTCGACTGTATGTTTTTTTGTGGCTGTGTTCCCTCATATTATAACAGTCATCACAAGACCGATTTGATTTTTTTTCGCTAAACTAGAGGGTATACCTTCTAGATGGTCCCAGTTTTGCCAAGTCGGGTTCTGATGATGAGATCTAGGTTTAATCGAGGGAAACCCCTATGTTTTAAAGCCACATATATACTGTTTTTGTACTAGAATCTTGATGTTGATGACATCTGATAGTCAACATTGTGTGGAGCTGAGATGATGGTGGAATTCCTTAATTCCTTCCGAGGTAATTTTTAGCTTCTTAATGAAAGGAATCACATAACGTGCTCCCCCTTAGACTTAGAATAGAGAAAACTTAGAATAAAGAAACAAAATTAACATAAAAAAAAACTAAATCCATTTTAGGCGAACTATTTCTTTTTGGAGTCGGTGCTCTGATAGTTGATTATTGAGATGGTCAAAGTGATAGCACCGATTCCTAAAAGAAAAAGTTCGCCTAAAATGGATTCCTTTCCATCAAACGGTCAAAAGTTTATTTATGACTTCTTAGTGCATTTGAAGGTGCTCGTAGCGCAGTGGTAGCAGCGCTTTGGTAGTGATACCAAAGTGAAGCAACCTACGGCGCGGTCGTGTTTGGATGGGTGACCATTCCGACCATATAAGTGACATACATCACGAGCATCTCCGTGCTTCGGCAGGCACGTTAAACCGTTGGTCCCGGCTAATATCTATTGATATTAGTCGTTAAGCCTAGTCAGAGGCCTTATGGGCGGCTTGATAAAATCTGACAGCAGGGTTAGTCGCTTGCCTTGCAAACACCCCTCCACCAATCCGCACTGAGCCCGCGTGGTTGAGTATAGCTCAAACTAACTCATAGTTGAGGTAAAACCTTTGCCCAGCAGTGGGATGTTACAGGCTAACTTTACTTTACTAGTGCATTTTGGTTTTGAATTCGGTTTTTCCTTTTTTTCAAGTTAATTTTATGTTTTTTACTTTATTGGATCTGTCCTGGTCTCGTATATTGTAATAGCCATAAAAGGGGATTTAGGTAGGGCGGGGCTGGGGCGAAACAAACGCTAAGGATCTAGGGACATTCCGATACAAGTAAATACGAGTAGGTATTCGATACTTTTGATTCGATACCAAGTAAAAATAGCATTGCATCAATCTTGCGATACCTACTCGGTATCGATACAAAAGTACTTGGTATCAAATCGAATCAGCATATCACCTTTTAAAAAAACCTAAGACAACTAAGTAGCCCTGAGTAAGTCAGAACATGATGTCCCGTCTACTGCAACACCTGCATACGATTTTGGGAAACATCATATGGAGTTAGCACATGGGCACAAGAAGAAAAAGAAATTCATAAAGATGAAATAAGAAACCAAAAATTTGCGCACGGGTGGGACTTGAACCAGCAACTTCTGGCTAACCGGGCCAAACGCTCAACCAATTGAGCTGCCGTACTGTCAGTCCGACCTTGCGAAATTTTTGGAGACAATCTTTTATCATAAGAGACCACTCTTATGTTAAAAGATTGTCTCCAAAATACCTTAAACAGATACTGTTTTTGGGCAATCTTAATGCTCAAGAGTTTTATGTTTAAAGTAAGCATGTGACGCAAAACATTTTAAATAAGTAGATTATTTTTCTTCTAATTTTTTTAAAATATCCTTCAACGTTCATTGTGAGCATCCTCAAAATAAAAAATATATAATAGTTTTTCGTAAAGTATCGATATAAGTAAGTATCGATACTTTAGGAGTATTTGTTTAAGTAGTATCGAAAGAAGATTTGAGTACTATCGAAATGAGTAGGTATCGATACTTTGATGGTATCGAAACATCCATAAGGATGACCGCTAGTTTCGTATCTATACTAATATTATGAAGCTGAAGAGTTTTTGTTTGAACGCGCTAATCTCAGGGAGTACTGGACCGACTTGAACAAATATTTTTGCGTTAGATAGCTTATTTATTGAGGAGGCTTTAAATTATAAACCATAACGCTGCAATGGGATAGAAAGGAGCAAAGTGAAAACGCGCGGACGAAGTCAGGGGGCTGCTAGTAATATTTATTTTGTTAAGGACCTAAATTCACTGCCGGTAGAAGTGTTCCCCATAATACTACGATTTGGACAGTTTCTAGAAGTAAGTGTGTATTTATTACACTATTACTTGTCAACCATGATCGATTCTTGGCTGGATTATCACTTACCGTGTCGATTTACACATTATTTTTACGAAACTGAAATGCAAGCTCATCTTTTAAAAAAAAAAAACTTAACCCTTATTCCTGCACCTGATCCTCACCGATGGAGCGGGCTATGCTCCATGTTTCTCTACGAGATCGAATCAGAAATGAGGAGATACGTTGAAGAACTAAGGTAACGGACTAAGACTCAGACCTAAGAATCAGTAAGCTCAAGTGGCAGTCGGAAGGGCACATAGCGCGAAGAACTGATGGCCGTTGGGGCAGAAAAGTTTTAGATTGGAGTCAAAAGCCTTTCGACCAAAAGCGCAGCTTGGGATGTCCACCGACAAGATGGACGGACGACCTTGTTAAGATCGCGGGATCACACTGGATACCGACCGCGTGTGATCGGTCGCTGTGGAAAACCGTGGGGGAGGCCTATGTTCAGCAGTGGACGTCCTTTGGCTGATAATGATGATGATGATCCTCACCAGTCATGTCAGATCTGCCATCACACCAAATAATAAGAGTGAAGGAACAAAAAGTGCCCTAGTGTATTGCGCACACACTTAAGCACTATAAATTTGACAACCTGACGTGGTGTAGTGGCTAAGCACGCTGGGTTTCATGGCGTCGCCGCTCAGAGGTCCCGGGTTCGATTACCGGTCGCGTCAATGTAGAAATCATAATTTTCTATATTTATTTGTTTTTTATTTATTTAAAGACATTATTGCACAAATTTAGTGTACAACAGTGGACTTAATGCTAAAAGCATTCTCTGCCAGTCAAACCTTTAGGTCATGCAGAAAGATGTCAACTATATTTTCTCGGGTCTGGGTGTTGTGGTACCACCGTTGTGTCTGATATCTATAGCACAAGTGCATCGGCTGCTTACTTTGGGATCAGAGCAATGTTTGTGATTGGTGTCCAATATTTGAAAAAAATGTCCCGCGCCGATGGCAAACTCAGTTGAGATAAACTGGATATGGTCAGGAGGGCGTTTTTTATTTTAAATTTCAAACTACTAAATTTTGACCGGGTTGCGGATGCAGAGCCTAACAGCCTTACCACAAATCACTAAAACAAAGTTTTAGGCACTGTTTAACCCGATTTTAAAAAAAACCTTACCACAAATCAGTTTTTGGCGCTAAAACACTATTTTAAACAGCGTTTTAGTTAAACACCCTCCCCCCTATTTTATCTTGTGTTTAACCTCAAAAAATAGACAGTGATTGACAAAATTGTCAATTTGACTTTCGTTTCGCGGCAAATTTAAATTCGTGCTTTCGTAAAGAAAATATGGATGATTTCACAATAATTGATTTAGTGGATTTAATCGATGCGGAAGACGTGATTGACGCAAATTACAAAATTCCCAGACGTCGATTAAGAATTAATCCTTTTGTTGACTACGGTGACGACGAGTTCAAAACCAAATACAGATTTTCGAAAGAATTTGGAATTCAAATCGTTGATCTAATTAAATACGATCTTGTTCGTTCTCGCCGAGGTGGAGCTATTTGCCCACAAATACAAGTTGCGTGTGCCTTACGCTGTTGGGCTCGACACGAAGTAAGTATTTGGCTTATATTGCTACCTACTTCCCCACTTATCATTCCATAGTCTTAGTTATTCAGTCCACCTAGCAATTACAATACCCAGACTATTTTACAGTATGTTTTATGATTTCCTACAGATTCAGGATGATACAGCAGATCTACACGGAGTGTCGCAACAAATGATAAGCAAATTATGCAAAAACGTAGCAATTGCGTTAGCAAAGCTGGCAAACCGCTTTATTGCAATGCCTAACTCAGTAGCAGAAGAAGAACGCTTAATGCGACAATTCCGTAGTATTGCCAATTTCCCCAACGTAATAGGTGCGATTGATTGCACACATATCAAAATAAAACGAGTTGGGGGTGATGCAAGTGAAGCATATGTAAACAGAAAGGGATTTTACTCGTTAAATGTGCACGTATAAAACAAGTATCAAAATACATTAAAGTCGAGTAAATAAATATATTTGTAACTAAAACCTTTTTGCTTACCTATAACTTTTAATTAATTTCAATGTTAATTATTTTACGATCAGGTCGTCTGCGATGCAAACTTAAGAATAATGGATATCGTTGCACGTTGGCGAGGAAGCGCTCACGACTCTCGGATCTTTAATGAGAGTCGAATTAAGGAGCGGTTTGAACAGGGGGAATTTCATGGGCGTCTTCTAGGTGATAGTGGGTACGCGTGTACGCCCTACTTGTTCACACCCATATTGCATCCAATTGATGCACGACAGGAGAGATTTAACAGGTTAGGTTTAAAACGAATTATGCTTTTAGTTTGAAGAAATTAAATAAAATCTCTTGTCCATCATATTCACGTACTAAGAAGTTGCGTTAATTAAACAATTTATGTGGACTGATTGTCATGACTTTTACTTTGTTGTCTGCTGGGGCCGCTAGCAATACTTAAATTGTGCAACAGAACAAACAGAAACTCAATCCAGGATTCGAATCCGGGACATTGTAACTGACCACTAGACCAACAACGTCAGCCTATAATGTAATACGATAGACTTATTAATAAAAAAACAGATGCAATAAGCCTTGCTTAGAAAATATTGTAGCTGTAATACTTAACCAAACTTTATGCAGTGTGTCCCAAGGAATCATGCCCGACCGACTAAGACTGAAGATAGCTTATAAATAATCAATTATGCGCCAGACAACACACCAATTGTCAACTTTCGAAGTAAGGAATTTTCTTTCTTGTGTTACGAATACCAAACAACGATTATACGTCTCCCAAAAATACTTATATACATATAAACATCCATGACTTAGGTACAAATTTTCGTGCTCAACACATAAACATTTACCCCTTGCGGGATTCGAACCTGCGACCGCTGGCACAATGGTCAGGAGCGCTAACCACTACAACAAACGCGTTGTCAATCGTCAACATACCTGTTATACCATAGACTTTTAGATAAAAATAAAATATCATGATTGTGTAACACAAGAAAGAAAGTTACTTACTACGAAACCAAGACAACTGGTGTGTTGTCTTTCACATTGTTTATTCATTTAATTTCGTGCTGTATAACCTTTCATCATCATCTTCATCAGCCAAAGAACGCCCACTGCTGAACATAGGCCTCCCCCACCTTATGACCTGTAATTAAAGTATATTTTTTCATTTCAAGGGCCCACATAAAGACTCGGAACACGATCGAAAGGTGTTTCGGTGTGTGGAAGCAAAGGTTCAGATGTCTTCTCCGAGGCCTGTTCGTGAAGCTGTCTACTGTCAAGGCAACAATCGTTGCATTGGCAGTGTTGCACAATATTGCCTTGCAAATGAACGAAGAAATGCCTTTTCTTGAAGATAATTTTGAAAATGAAAACTTTGCATTAGAGCCACAAATGAATTCTCAAGACTCTTTAAGAGGAAACGTAGTTAGAACTAGGTTTATTAATGAAAACTTTTAATTTAATACAATATTATTTATTTAAATAATTGTTTTTTTTTAATTTCTATATCTAGTAGTAAGGCTTCTTTTTCCAATTCGTGTCTTATTTTCTGCTGCTGAAGTTCACGCTCTTGGTACAGGATCCTTAATTCTATTTCTTTTTGTTGTAATTCTAAGAGCTTTTCTTTAAATACCTTGTTAGATTCCAAAATTTTTTCGTTTATATCGCTCCTACAAAAAACAACAAGTTTATAAAATTTCAAAAATATAGGAACTTTCCAATTTACCCGCTCAGATATTTTGACATCGTAAATTTTGTCAGAAAATGGACGGAAGGAACATTGTGGTGTATCCACACCTCCCGGCGACATGCTACATTGAAATCGACAAAATAACTTTCCTTTAGGGGCTAAGCTGTAACTTTATATTACCTTCCCAGTGTCTTCCTACTTTCCTCTTCTTTTGTTCTTTTGTTGCTGATTAGTATCTCTTCTTTTTTTCTTTTGTTTGTGGTCTTTTCAGTTTATTACTTTCATTTCCTTTATTGGATGTGAAAAGAGGGGCTTTTTCATTAACTAACTCCACAAATGAAATGTGTATCTGAAATATAATATTTTATTTAATTTTTATTCTTTTGTATAATTTATTAAATAATTTGTTATCAATTTATGTACAGACAACAGCACGTCAAGTTAAACATTGCGGTATCTTATGCTTGTTGTTATAAGGACTAGTTTGATGCGTACGTATACAGGTTACCCAAAAAAATCGTTGAGCTAAATGATAACTTGTTGATAGTTTCTTACATTTTTGGATGTGACTGCACTGTCCGCAGAAACCGCTTCACCTTTTGCAGGTTCTATCCCATATTTAATTTGAGTATTGTTTGCTAATGATGTCTGAAAATATATTATAGAGACAGCATTAAATTAACATTATAATTCTGTCAGCTATCATAGTAGGAATATAATGGCATATAATGTTTTTCATTCAACTGAATCAGCTTTTAGCCGCCTGAAAACCCAATAGATTTTACTATATTATAATATAATATATGCATGGCTTACATTTTGATAAGTGATTGCATTGTCAGCAGAAACATCATCATCATGACCAACTTTTGGCGGTTCTATAATAAATAGATTTTTGATTTGGGTGCTGCTTGTGGATGGTGTCTGTAATAAAGTATATTGACATGATAAAATAAAATGATTACCTATTTTATTCCTCCCAACACCAGGGAACATATGTCAATTACTTAAGTTAGAAACTGTCAGCTGTGTATTCTTAGCCCTACTTTAGTATGCATGCATGACTTACATTTATTGTATCACTGTCTAGGTAATTATTGTCATCAATAAAATCCACAGGACATATATCCATATTTTTTTGATCATCAGGTGATGGTGACAAAGGTTTTTCACCACCACCTGTTGATTTAACAGCCCTCTTATATGCGGCTACATTTCTTTTGGCGGACATCTTGATCCGTTGCCACTGTCCTTTTAATTGGGCCACAGTTTTCCGGGACCCTGTGAGTTCAATAAATCTAAAACAATAATTAAAATACCAGATTACAGTCTTGAATCATACATGCCTCGTCATGGCCGACTCATTGGAATCCAGGCGGCCGCTTTCAAAAAATAATAATAATAATAATAAATATTCTTTATTGCACAAGTAAGGACACAAGAAATAATAAAATTACAGACAAATCATTTGTACAATATTGGCGGTCTTATCGCTGGAAGCGATCTCTTCCAGACAACCATTGGGTAGAGGAAACAACGTTTATTTGTGAGGTAGAAAGCGGTGTGCAAAATGTAGCTAATATTTTAATATTACACTATAATAACATATAAATAATACAAATATGTATAATATAATAAACAAATAAATAATACATTTTATATTACCAATATTGTATTGGTAATATAAAATGAAATAAAAAATGTAATAAAACAAATTAATAAATACATATAATATACGTACATATACTAGATCTATTTCGGAAAATTCCGTCAGTTTTTTTGAAGCGAAAGGAATGTTGACAAAAAGTTCGCGCCCCGGTACTTTTTAGGCAACACTATTTTATACATACTTTTGTGAAATCAAATTCCATTCAGCAACTTTATGACGGTTTGTGTTGGTATCCGTGTTTCTGTTTTCTACCACGTTTTTCGAATTTTCTACAAGGTGTATAAGGATATCCTGAAATAAAATAAACAATTACAATGTTATCATACAATGTTATCGTTTCCAAATCCCACCTACGGTGACTATGTAGTAGTTATTATCCATTTGATTTACCTTTTCGTCTTTTGTCCAGTTTTCCGAGCGATCTTTCTTTTTTTTATTCATGTTTAAATATTAACGAGAATAAAGTATTTTTCAAGTATTTTTTTTGAAGTATTTTTTAATAAAATCAATGCAACGTTCAACAACTACTATGACTAATCACAAAAACAAATCCGTTCAAGTCAAACACGACAAAATAGGTAGGACTTTTTACAAAATTATTTTAAAGATGATTGAAAACGCGCCAGAATACATGCATGATCCCGCCAAAAAGTCAAACCACATTCTTTTGTCATTACAACTTTTTTTTAAGGTCTTGAGTGTTGTTACTATTCAGCCATCATTACAAGAAGCTTTTGTTCATTTACCCTAAAGTGTGTTGAACGCAATCTGCGTACTAGGAAATGTAATGAATGAACTAAGTGACTGAATGAATGTTTGTATCTAAAACTGGTGCTTAACTAAACACTGCCCAAATACTCATTTGTGGTACAAAATGTTAAACACTGTTCTAAACCCTTTTTAAATTTTAAACAGTTTTTAACTAAACATGACTTAAAACCAGATTTGACGGATGATTTGTGGTAAGACTGTAAGTGTCATTAATTTCACTTAAAATCAATCCCGATCTCGAACTACAAATAGTAACATTACAAAAACACGACCTTCTTAAACAAAGTCGGATGACACCGCAGACATGTATCGATATGGATGAAGCCCGTAAAACACTTATATTATTATGTTTTTAGATAATGTGAAACGGATAAAATAAATTTTATTAAAACTAAGATGTGAGAATATTTCTCTCTAAGCCTAGCCCCTCGACACCAAGCCCGTTCAATAATAATTTCCACTCAAATCAATGAAAGATTACGTAATAGATAGTACCAGCTATAAACCAAGACTAAAATCATTCGAACACTCCTAAAAGTGCAACTCCATTAATGAATACCGCCATTATTACACTTTTTTCAATTCGGTTGGTTAATAGGTTACAATTCGTTAGTCCACACGTTTAATTTAATTTGTAATAAACTATTTAAAGGACAGGACTCCTTTTAGGCAAACCATTTCTTTTTGGAATCAGTACCAAGATGGCCAATGCAATGGCGCTGACTGCGGACTTTTTTGCTGTCTTAGACACTCTTCTTATTATCTAGTTTGCTGTGAAGAAGACTTTCGACTTGAGCAGCGTAGTTCAGGACGCCATGACAGTTTGTTACTTCAGAAAAGCTAGACATGGTTGAAAAGACGCCCGACAAAAATCCAGCAATTGAGGCTAATGTTGAAAATCCAGTTGCCAAGGGTGTTTTTGAGACCCATTCAAATTGTTTTTTAAATCATAAATGAAATCATGCAAAGTATCAAGGTTTTTGACTAATACATTTACTACGTACTTGTTTTTGAAGTTTACGCGAATATTACTCATCGAAATGAAATGCTATTTTACGGACTAACTTTTCGCGAGTTTATTAAATTTTATCCCGACGTTTCGACTAACTTTTATTGTCTAAGGACGTTTTGTCTAAGGCATGTTCACAAACCCAACCATTTTATATGTTTTGACCAGCCCAAAGTACTGTCAAAAGAACGTCGGTTCGTTCCACGTATGCTACACGAAGCTATAGAAATAAGAAAACATCCAAATTTCAACAGAGAAGATTGTTGAAAAATTCCACCAGCATGGGATCCAGTGCTAACGAGGACCCAAGCTAAACTAGCTAGACTCACTGCAAGATCACATGACACAGTTAGCTCTTACTGCGTGGATACGAACGTTAATTGATATTGTTGAGCGACGGTATTGTAATTTTTCAATACTCAGTAAATAACAAATAACATCTTAGTCTACCCGTGACCACGAACGATTTAAAGTGTTTGAAACATCTGGATAGAATTTAATAAATTCGCGAAAAGTTAATTCGTAAAAAAGTGTTACATTTCGACATTTACTACGTATTATCTAGTTTTTGAAATGTGATCGACTAGCCTATTGCAATAAGCAAAGCAACCGCCTGGTTTGTGAAAATACTGATAAAATTTGTCTTACCGCGATCGTACCAAAGTTCACGTCATCTATTTAAATACGTATCTACAAACAACACGCCTGTGTAAACAAAAGAGGGGTGACTTTCGATTCTTAAAAGGAATTCTTAGTTTTTTTGTTGTTAAATCTACATTTGGTTAGGTGCGGCGCCTAGCATGTCATAAAGCCAAATCTCATAAAATTTCACTCTTATTTATACGGAAACAAAGTCGAAAATTCCTATAAAATTTAACAATGCATGAAAAAAGGTCATTTGCATGTGTTAATATGACGAATGTTCAGTTTTTACGAGTCAAAAAAACTTGTGAAATGTGATCTCTGACCGGAGAACGAGTGTTAGAAACCGAATGGTGATTTTGTTTGGTGAGAAACATAACAGCGGCCTTGAGATGTCAACGTTGTTTCAAAAAATATATATTTCTGCTCTACCATACTACAGACACAACCATGAAAAATGGTTGTGTTCAGAGATTTTAAAAATCACTTTCATTAAATTTATATTTGTACTTTAAATTAAACATAAATAAAACTTATTTAATCACTCGATTTGATGAAGATGATGACGAATGAAGATTAAAAACCGGCCAAGTGCGAGTCGGACTCTCGCACTGAAGGTTCCGTGCCAACTTTGACTGAGTTTTAGGGAATCCACTAACACTTAGCTACAATTCCACAACATTTTGTTAACAACAAATATAACATTGTTTTTCATAGTGTTATGAACAAAAAATTATGTTTGCGGTTGTTGAAAATGTGCTATATCTAAAAACTTCTTTTTCCATATCGTCTCACCCAACCAATTTCCGTTGAAAGTATTTGTTAAGATCTTCATTACATATTTATTTCAAAATTTACAATCGCTTACTTTAGAAATTAGATGGGGACCATCTACCATTTTCTTCATAACGCCCATTTTACCACTTTGGAAGCGTCTAGCTATGAAACGTTAGACTTTAAATGAAAATGGTTTTAGGAACTCCTATGTCATTTTAAAAGACCTATCCATAGACACACCACACGCATAGGTTTGACTAAAAACATTTTTTCGGTTTTAGTTACATGTATGGGAGCCCCCCCTAAATATCATTATTTTTAATTTTTTGTATAAGATTCGTAAAGCGGTTAACAGGATACATCTTCCTACCAAATTTAAACAGTGTGATTCTTATAGTTACAGAATAAAGTGGCTGTGACATAGCACGGACAGACAGACAGACTTGACGAAACTATAAGGGTTCCGTTTTTTGCCATTTGGCTACGGAAGCTTAAAAAAATGGTTCTGTTCAGAGATTTTAAAAATCACTTTTATTAAATTAGTATGCGTACTTTAAATTATACAAAAAAACTTATTTACTCGATTTGATGAAGATGATCAACCTTTTGGCCCGGTCAGCCATCTTTATGATATTGAATCAGTTACTACCAGTCATATCCTTTAGTCAACAGGGTATAACCTTAAGGATAATAACCTGCATTATCTGCTGATCTCCATACACAAGGTCGGTTGATTTGCGCGAGCGCAATCTTGTTGGCATTTTTTTATCTTCGATCATCTTTTGTGGTTCAAGTTATAAACTGATGGTTCCTATTCCTACAGCCTGTCCTGTTTAAGAATGACCTAATAAGTAACCAGTAACGTTATCTGTTATTTATTTCATACGAACTAACGTTCGTCAGTTAGTGCTTAATAGTCAAAGCTTTATTATACTACGGATATTTCACATGAATGAAGGATTTAATTTTTTTAATAATCTCTTATATTAATGAAATTTTGCTAAGATAATTTTATTGTTTATAATATTTAAGGATTTTGTTTTCTTATTTTATTTATTGAATACTGTGCAAAAATCAAATGTAATTAAAAAGTCATATTTGCGTGAACATATTTTTTTATTTACTACTTAGCTTTTACTTGATTTCTTGGCATACAGAGCGAAAAAACTTTTTTTACAAATTTTCCATCATTGTTCTACCATTTGCTTTAAGTAATTTTATTAACTTTGATCAATTTCAACCGTGGATGTTTTAGGCTGACAAAAATGATGAGGACCTTTTTAGGGGTTTTGTAGCCGAATGGCAGAAAACGGAACCCTTATAGTTTCGTCAAGTCTGTCTGTCTGTCTGTCCGTATATCACAGCCACTTTATTCTGTAACTATAAGCATCACACTGTTGAAATTTTGTAGGAAGATGTATTCTATTAACCGCTTTACGATTATTATACAAAAAATAATGATATTGAAGGGCCGGACTACTGAAACGGATACATGAAACTAAAACAAAAAATATTTTTTTAGATAGATCTTTTAAAATGATATAGAGGTTCCTTAAACCATTTTCTAACTAAGCGAGTGTGATTTTTTAGAAAAATTCACAATGTTGATCTTTCGACAAACACTTTCGAAGAAAATTAGTTTGGACGGGATCGAACGAGTAGTTTTTGATGTATAGCACATTTTTAACAACCGCAAATATAACTTTATTCTTCATACAAACACGATAAAAACAAAGTTATATTTGCTGTCAATAAAATATTGTGGTATTTTAGCTAAGTGGAAGTAAGTGGATTTCCTAATTCAATTAAATTTGGCACGAAACCCTCGCAGTCCGACTCGCACTTGGCCGGTTTTCAATTAAATTAATTGTACAGCCTTCCAAATATTCTCTTTATACAATATTTTTAATTTAAATTCTATACATAACACTTATTGATGAAATTCTTGTTGTAAACTATTTTTTTTGGGGAATATGAAAATGTATGTAACTAAAATAACCATACTTGTGAATATTTACTTAACCTCTTTTTACTTGCACCAACCAATAAATTAGTGGTCCCGCTTCAAAGAATATTTCACGTTGTAACGAATTAACGAAAGGCTCTGAGAAGTGTCTCATTCTTGTACACTCGAATTATAATTAATATTGAGATACTTATTATAAAAATACAGTAAGTTTGGACTCGAGACGATAGAGTAGCTTTTTGGGGTTCCCACTTACCAGACTTAAGAGAATATCGAAATATCTTTGGTACGTCGATAGCTTTCACTCCAATCTGTAGATACTTATATAATAACGATGAAGAGTTTGTTTGAACGCGCTAATCTCAGGAACTAATAGACAGATTTGCAAAAATATTTTTGTGTTGGATAGCTTATTTATTGAGGAAGGCTTTAGGCTATAAAACATCACGCTGCGACGGGAGGGGAGCAACTCAAATCGCGCGGATGAAGTCGCGAAGACCGCTAGTTTTAAATAAATCATTCCTCAGAAAGACAGTTATCAAAAAAAGAAACTATTCTGGACATACTTGTAATGTCTCTTCTTCTTTTAATTTAAGGGACCAATTTGTGTTTCCGAATTCGTGCCGCCAAAGAACATTAACCAATTTTTACCACCTGTCAAGTGCACCATACCTCTTCAAGATGCAGGGGTGTATAGACTGGAATGTGACTGTGGCCTTTCCTACATCGGGCAAACCAAACGAAGTATAGGCGTGCGGATAAAATAACATACAGCTGACGTTAAACATAGACGAAACATAAAATCTGCAGTGTGTGAACATGCCTTAGACAAACCCAACCACTTTATACGTTTTGACAAACCCAAAGTACTGTCAAAAGAACGTCGGTTCATTCCACGTATGCTACGCGAAGCTATAGAAATAAGAATACATCCAAATTTTAACAGAGAAGATGGTTGGAAAATTCCACCAGCATGGGATCCAGTTCTAACTAGGACCCAAGCTAGACCACTCACTGCAAGATCACAAGCCACGGTTAGCTCTTTCTGCGTGGATAGGAACGTTAATTAATATTATTGAGTGACGGTAGTGTATTTTTTTCAAAAACTCTGTAAATGACAAATAGTCAACAAATAGACACATAGTCTACCCGTGACCACGAACGCTGTAAAGTGTTCGAAACGTCGGGATAAAAGTAATAAACTCGCAAAAAATTAATCCGTAAAAAAGTTGTTTTATTTCGATGAGTAATATTCGCGTAAACTTCAGAATCAAGTATAACTCATATTGTTCATCCCTGAGTTGGATGTCTCTGACCAAAACAACAACCTGTATTAACCATTAAATTAATATTCCTTTCCAAAGGGATACTAATTTTATGGTATTAACCGGATTTTGCTTTGTCAATGCAAATGTGCCTTAAATAGAAAATGCATCGGAATGGCATGGCAACATTATCAATTAAAAATAAATCCATCAATCATACCATTGAAATTAATATAAATGTAAACAGTTGCGAATTACGCTTCTTTTGTTACGATCAAACGAATTTCACTAACAGCACATCAAGCTGGACAACATTGAACTTTATACAGTGGTAATAAGATACATTTTGAAACAAAAATGTATAAGTTGTTGTGCGGTGTCTACACCGACTTAGAGCTACTACGCTAAGTGCGAACATAAACAAATGCTGGAATGTTATTGATCAGTGAATCACCAGTTTGATGTCTGGTTCGGTCAGTTTAAGCATTGGTACTGACTAATCAGACAAAGAAAATTAAAGAACATTTGCGCAAATCACAAGTTGATAACACGTCCAAATAGAACTTTTTCGTTTTTGTCAAAAAGAAACTGACAGTTGCATACTTACATGACGACGCGTTAGGTGTAGTGGTTAGAGCTTCTTAATACTATGCCGGCCGTCGCGGGTTCGATTTCCACATGTGGCAAAACTAATTGTGTGATGAGCACGAAAATGTACCGAAGTCATGAATGTTTATGAAATGATTGATTTGATAATATGTATTTAAGTATTAATGAGAGACGCCCCCGTAATAATCGTGGTCTAGTATTCGTAACTTAAGAAATAATTCTTCTTTCTTCGAATCCAAGACAATCCTGCAATTGAATTATTTTAATTTTGTGTGTGTTTATTTTGTAATCTAATTAAATTTAATAATTATTGTAAATTAATTCTACCTTATTTATATTCATAAATAAATAAATAAATAAAATAATAAATATCCTTTGGACATTCCCATACATCGCCATCTAGTCCCAAAGTAAGCTACTCAAAGCTTGTGTTATGGGTGCCAGACAACGGATATAGGTAATACTTAAATACTTTTTGTTTGTAAATACATACATGATATACATAAAAACACCCAGACCAATACAAACAGACATGTTCATGCACACAAATGTTTGTATTGTGCGGGGATCGAACCCGCAACCCGCTGCGTAGAAGGCGATTTCTCGACCACTATACCAGACGGGTCGTTTTGTTTTGTTTTTCATAAGTAATTGTAAAGTATTTTGTGTTTATAATTTTATAATTTAATTTTAAATTAATTAATTACTCAATTGATTTATATAAATGTGGAACATGCTAGGGCATTGATCTAGTTTTTTTCACTGATATTTAATTCATATGTATTTTTGCATCTAATTGATTAATGTTTATTTTGTTATCAGTTAAAATAAAATAAAATTGAACCTAAGATAATTTCATTTTTATTTTTATAGTGTTTTATTACTATACAAACTTAATAATATAAATTGCACTTGTAAAAAGCATCTTTAACCGTGTGACAGACGAGGAATCGAACCCCGTGTCTCACGCTATAAACGCTATGCCTGCCCGGATAACGTAAGACACGGAGTTCGATTCCTTCGTCTGTCACTCAGCCAAAGATTATTTTTACAAGTGCCATTTATATGACCCTAAGATTTTAAGATTAACCGAATCAGGATTCAACTCAGTAACTTGAATTTAAAGGAATATGTTCCGTTTCTCCAATCAGATCGTATTTCATCTTAAAATGTCAAAATCCAGATTGAATAACCGTCAAAATGATGAAAGCAGAAAACTTCAGCGTATTTCAACTCGAACTTTTGACATACTTGCTACGTTAGTGAAGAATGGAGGTATTGTGAACCATGATAAAGACTAGTCTCTATCAGCATACGGTTCCTGTATCTTTTGATTTTTTACAAAGTTTAAAAAGAAATAGAAATATTATTGTACAGGGTGTTTGGTATTGGTACAGCACATAGTGCCAAATTTAAAATGGCATTAGCTATCATTTTTTTTAGCTCTTTATAATATTGCTTTTTATGATTTTGATGAAAAATGACCGAAATTCAGTATTCAAATCATTTTTTTAAAACGTTTTTTCTGCATACTATTTATGTATGTTATTGTTCAGTTTTACTAACATTAAAATCACATACACAAGTCTTCAAGACTTGCAAAGTTGCAGAACATCATTTTTCACGGCAGAAAATTATAGCTAATGCAATTTTTATTGGGCACACTATGTACAAAACACCCTGTAGAATAATATTGCTATTTTATTTGTGTAACACTTTCTTTGTAAGAAAATGATAGCTAATGATTAAGACTCCCAATAAAAGCCATTTTCATTTGGCTCACCTACATGGCGAAACAATCTGTTAATTAGATCATTATACAAATCTATCTTTTTGCATAACATTCTGTAATATAAAGTTTCACTGCTAAATATTTATTGTTGTGAAAGTACGCTTTCATAAATGAAACATAGCAAGTAATCATAAGAAGAAATCAAAGGTTTCTATCTTATCAGAAAGCCCTTTTGGTAGTAAGTTATTTAAAAATTATCAATTTTGTTGCGACTAACAAGTTTTAAGAATAAAACTTATCTTTGAAAAAGAGTTTTAGCAATTAAGATTGGCGTCGCTTTGATATTATGATCTCTATCATTTTCGTAATCAACTCCAAAATAATCTGACAACGAAAGGAAGTGCATTGCAATTGCGTCTTTGAAATTGACGATTTTGGGCCATGGAATTAATTTGGAGAAATAATTCTTAATTTAGCACAGCGAATAAATTTTATTTTGGATTTTCAAGAATCTTTTACTTTGAATCTTGATTTCTGTATTAATTTTAAAGCTTTTTAATAGATAACAATTATTATTTTAATAAAATTAAATATCAGTAACAAAATATTTTTTGTGCTTTAGAATGTTTTTAACACTCACAGTGTCATATTTTATATTCATAAAGATGAAATAAGAAACCAAATTTTTTTTTTCATCTGTTTCATAAACAGACGGCTAGATGGCGCTAAGCGTCACGCAATTGACGTTTTCATAGGAAACCACAAATCTCGCAGGGTCGGACTAACAGCACGGTAGCTCAATTGGTAAGAGCGTTTGGCCCGGTTTGCCAAAAGGTTGCTGGTTCAAGTCCCGCCCGTGCGTAAATTTTTGGTTTCATATTTCATCTTTATGAATATAAAATATTTTTCATTAGTTGTTTATAAAAAAAAAACTTAAGTGCTATAGAAATTCGTATTTAAAAGGAATGAATCATTTATAAATAGAAGTATTTTCTATAGCTCTTGAACTCCTATGTTAGATCAATATTTTTTCTCTACCTACATTCCTAACACAAATATCGAACCCCGATCTATTCTCGTCACTAGAAGACCACAGAACCAACGGTATATTTCCGGAGCCATACTTTTGCTATTAGCTGAGATATGCATAAACCTGTCAATGCCTATTAAGTAAATAAGCTTCGTTTGTTTATTATACTCATAATAGTTGTTAAATTGTTACAATAGGGTAAGAGTCAGAAGTGTTTAATTTTTGAAGTGAAAACTTCTTTAGCGGCGTTGAGCACTTTTGTGGGATGGAGAAAAATGTGAAACTCGCGTCAGGACACGTGGGCTGATCGAAAAACCGTAAGACGGTTGGCGAAATTATGGATGTAAGTTGATTTTTCTGAGAGATAAACTTTTTTAAAATAAAAGTCGTTGCCCAGCGATTAATACATAGAGTTTATGTTCTTTTGTAACACCCTATATTTATTGTCTACGCGTATTAATAACAACTCACTGGTTTGGCTAAACTAACAAAGTGAAATATAAGCTCAGAAAAGTTTAAGCGAAATAGATTCAGAATCATTTATTTACATGAAACACTGTACATTTGGATAAATATTTAAAAAAATACGTCCCGCCACAAAACGAGTTTTTGCATGTAAAATATTTTTATATATTATAACATTATATAAAAAAAACATAGGGTTGACGTTGACTAAAAAGAATATATGATTAAACTAAGACGGTGTAATGGATCCCTTGTTCTTCATAGGTTTACTACTTTTTTGGGTTCCGTAGCCGAATGGCAAAAACGGAACTCTTATAGTTTCGTCAAATCTGTATGTCTGTCTGTCCGTCCGTATGTCACAGCCACTTTATTCTGTAACTATAAGACATCACACTGTTGAATTGGATGGTTTACGATTCTTTAAAAAAATAAAAAAATAAGGGGGTTTAAGGGGGTGTCTGAGCCCATACAAGAAACTAAAAAAGATCATTTTTTTTAGTTAAACCTATGCGTGTGGGTTGTCTATGGATAGATCTTATAATAGATATATTAATATCCTTTTAAATTCTAAGTAAGTCGCTTCTAAAGTGGTAAAATGGGCGTACCTTTACCTCTAACTTCCAAACTAAGCGAGTGTACATTTTGAAAAAAATGTTTAATGTAGATCTTACCAAATACTTTTAAGAAAAAAATGTTTCGACGGGATCGAACGAATAGTTTTTGAGATAAAGCACATTTTCAACAACCGCAAACATAACTTTGTTTTCCATACAAATACTATGAAAAACAAAGTAATATTAATTTGCTGTCAACAAAATATTGTGGTATTTTGACTTATTGGAAGTAAGTGGCTCTCTAATTCAGTTTTGGCACGGAACCCTCAGCGGGCGAGTTCGACTTGCACTTAGCCGGTTTTAACATAGATTCCCATATTTCTCCAAGAAAGAACATTTGTAGTATCTAAGCTGAAGAGTTACTGAATCTACTTGATTTGTGTAAATATTATGCCTCTCACTCGGTAGGCGGTCGTCAATATTTATAGCTATTGTTATAACATTTGGAAACATACCTATTATTAAAATTTACATACTATAGTCGTCAGCATACAAGGCTAACCTTTGCTTATCTTTAGTAAAGAAACCTGTGCTCTTCAGATAATATTTATTCAGTTACTACAAAGTCCTGGCATTCAGTTAGCCCAAAGTCATGACTTGTAGAGACTGCCATATGGCGTTAAGGCTATCTTTTTAGGGTTCTGTAGCCGAATGGCAAAAAACGGAATCCTTACAGTTCCGTCAAGTCTGTCTGTCTGTCCGTCCGTATGTCACAACCATTCTGAAGCTATTAGTATAACACAGTTGAAACTTAGTAGGTAGATGTATCGCGTTAACCGCTTTACGATTCTCGTACAAAAAATAGTTTTTTAGTTAGTTTAGTTTCATCAAACTAAAACTTTATTTTTTTTGGCTGTGATATACGGACGGACAGACAGACATACTTGACGAAAGTATAAGGGGTTCCGTTTTTTGCTATTCGGTTACGGAACCCTAAAAATACAGTGCATGTTAAGCAACTTAAGCAATGAATATACCTAAGGCATTGTTATGCAGACTAAAATATAAAATTAACATAAATTGCATTTGTAAAAATTAACTTTAAAAAAATAAAAACCGACTTCAAAACCAAAATGCCCTAAAAAGTCTTAAATAAACTCTTGAACAGTGACCTTTTTGGAGTCGGTGCTGCGACAGGTGAGACTGAATTTTCAAAGTGATGGCACCGACTCCAAAAATAAATTGTCTTCCTAAAATTGGGACTTTTTAGGGCATTTTGGTTTCGAAGTCAGTTTTTACTTTTTTAAAGTTAATTTTATTTCTCCATTTTTAGAGTTTACAAGAGGGTGGGGGGGGGGGGGGGGAAGTTGCACCTTATGACTTTGTTCTTTAAGAAGCTACAAACTACCTGTCATATATTTTGTCGTTATAATTACTGAACTCCTAAGCGTTAAGGAGTTCCACCATCAGCTCAGCCCCACAAGATGTGGACTATCAGACGTAACAATACGTTAACATTAAGATTTTAGTAAAACAACACTATACGTGCCTTTAAAATTTGAGGGTTTCCCTCGATTACACCAAGATCCCATCTTCAGATCCCAAATCGGCAACAATGGGACCAACAAGAAGGTACACCCTCTAAGTAGGCGAGAAAAAACTTCGAATCGGTCAACTAACGACTGAGATATGAGGTAACAAACATACAAAAAAAAACATACAGTCGAATTGATAACCTCCTCCTTTTTTGAAGTCGGTTAAAAAGCAATTGTGTCAGACAAGGAACCGGTCATCTTAACCGATTGTTAAATATTTGTACAAATATTTCCTTCGGATGAGGAGAGAGCAATATCGCATCATTGATGACGTCAAGCAGCCTATGCGTTAAAGAAAGCACTTGCAAAGTTCAACAGGCTTGCCAAAGTGTCGGTGGCTGAGAGGTACAGGCATTCGCCCGGATAGCGCAAGACACACGGTTTGTTTTCCTGTCTGACACAGTTGCTTTTTATTTTATTAAGTTTGTATACTTACAAAACAGTTTAAAAAGGCCTTAAGGTTTTTGATCCGCCAGTTATACCATCAACTGCGTTAAAAATTCAATAAATAAACCGTTTTAATATATTTTATATAGGGCTAGGTGAGAAATTCATGTTATTTTGTGGTGGAATTGTGTAAAGCAATCGTATTCTTTCGACAATACAAAACGTACTGTATGATTTTTCAAACAGCAAAAAAAAAAAACGTTTGACAGATCATAACGTGCGTTTAAAACTGTCAGATGAATACAATTGCTGTACACAATTACACCGCTGATTTAAATTTTTTTTAAGTTGGTTAGTAACCAGCCAGTATCAAAACTATACCATATTCAATCGGAACCATTATTCAAGCACTTGACCGAATGTTAAAAGGATTGTGTGCGAGCGAGAGGCCCAGAGCGGGACGGCTGAGGTGCATCATGGAAGGTGTAAAGATGAACACGAAAGTGACGCGGAGATTAGTGATGTGAGTCTATGGTGAGAGTGTCGGTATTTTGGTATAAAAGAAAGAGAACATTTTGAGATTAGTGTGATTTTAAAGCTATTAAGTGTAAGCATAGCATGAGTGCTATGAAAATCTAAAATGTTATTGGTTTCACAACACTTCAACCAGAAGCAATAAAGCGAATGGTGTTCTTTAGTGAAGCGACCATGGATCAAATCTGTGGTGACACTGTAAAAATTCCGCATGCAATTTTCTACTTAGCAGGTTGTAGTTAGTCTTTCTAAAAGTGAACTTTTTAAACAACATAATTATCTCAACTATACCGTTACCATGAGTTTACGGCGGTTTTAGTAAACGTAAAAAAAGTATATAAAAAATAACACAGCACCTCTAGCGGCCACTTGAAGAACTAACTAACTCCATATTTATTTTTACATCGTCGCTAGCGAGTGAAACCGCCGTAAACTCATGATAACGGTACTATACGAGGGTAGGTATGTTTTAGTATTAATATTTGTCTTTATTATTCTAAGCTAAAACCATTCCATTGCGTCGATTAAACTTGCCGGACCTCCTGATTATTGTACAAACTAGCGGTCCCCCGCGACTTCGTCCGCGCGTTTTGAGTTTGCTCCCTCCCCTCCCGTAGCAGCGTCATGTTTTATATCCTAAAGCATTTCTCGATAAATAAGCTATCCAACACAAAAATATTTTTTCAAATCGGTCCAGCAGTTCCTGAGAAAAGCGCGTTCAAACAAACAAACTCTTTAGCTTTATAATATATTAGCGTAAGCGCACGTTGTACTTAAGCTGCGAACATTATTTTGGTGCGGAGTTATGTTGAAACTGTGATAGCTCCTAAGATATTTATTGAAATCAAATGATAAAAATGAAATGCTCGTGATGATGAATCTATTTATTTTGATAAGAATAAATACCTGTGTGTATAATATACACCTCTAAAAATAATGCATTATTTTTTTACAAATTTATTAACATAAAAAAGGTTGTAGTAAATCAACCATAAAAGATAGACATATGCTGTCGCGGATTTTATTATAGAACTTTTAATGTTGAACAATCCTGTCATACATGATTTTTGTGTAACTTAAGCGGTTTCCGCAGCGTATGCAGCGGAAGCTCTCAAAAGGAATATCTTTCTCCCGTTTTCGCAACATTTTTCATTTTTGCTGTGGTCTTATGAGTAGTATCTTTATGTTATATAGCCTAAAGCCTTCCTCTATAAATGGACTATCCAACGTAAAAATAATTTTTCAAATCGGGCCAGTAGTTTTTGAGATTAGCGCGTTCAAACAAACAAACAAACAAACTCTTCAGCTTTATAATATTAGTATAGATTCAGGCTCATGCATTCACTAACTGACGTAGGTATTGCTATTTTATTTAAGTAGGTTTTATGTGGAACCAACTAAGTAAAATAACTAAATAAATGGGTACTTTAAAAAATATGTGTTGTTTTTTACAGAATTTAGCATTTTTTTTAATATAATTTAGAGAATACCGATTTGGAGACCCTTCGACCAAAGACGCAGTGCAGGACGTCCACCGACAAGATGGACAGACGACCTCATAAAGATCGCAGGATCAAACTGGATGCAGACCGCTAGTGATCGGTCGCTGTGGAAAGTCATGAGGGACGCCTATGTTCAGCAGTGGACATCCTTTGTTTGGTTTTTTTTTCATCCTTTGGCAGATAATGATGATGATGATGAACTCCGAGGTACACCATTAGTTTCTTTGATATTAAAAAATACAAAAATGCTGAAATAAAATATAGTTAATTGAATTTGCCATTTACTTAACGTTTAACTACAGCTTAGTTTATTCAGTCACTCTCACATTTCAACAACCTCAGACAAGACTTATCTGACTGTATCAAAAGACCGATTTGATAATAACATTTATATAAATAATTGTTGACAAATAGGTGACTTTCTCAAATTAGACGCTTTGTAATATACTTATTCAACGAATATTTCTTTTCTGACGTTGGCAAAAGCGGCTCTCAGAAAGATATCGATATTCTGCAACACATTTCATCGATACCAAAGTTTAGCCCAGCACTAAAGGTCACGGCCTAAGTACCGGCTCGAAACCCGTTCCGCGGCCGAATAATAATAACATCGGACACCGCCACGCGAAATAGCGATCGATGCTGAGACATAATCGTGGATATTTAAATTTCGAACGCTCCTAGCAAGACAAAAGAAAAAATACACAAATCATTTCAAAATTCGAATGCTCCCTTAAAACACGATATGAATCTATATTTTTCAAACACTGTGCCAACTCGAAGTCTTATCTAAGCATGAAAAAATGCTATGAAATTCGTTTAGAGACTGGTATGGAAACCCGTTTATAGTTAGAATCTGATTACAAAAACCTTAGAAAATGGGCATTTCGTTATTAGGTGTATTTAAAATATATATATATATATATATATATAATATTCATCAGAACGAGTGAAACATTATTCTCTTGCTTTTCTACAGCCGCCTCCGCCGCGGTGGCGCTAATTGTGTTGCGTCAGTATCTTTCACGCGCCTCAATGTATTTATTTATTTAAATACTTTATTGCACAAATTTAGTGTTCAAAGGTGGACTTAATGCTAAAAGCATTCTCTGCCAGTCAAACCTTTCTGATTTTTTATTCATTTAAGGACAAATTCCAAATGAAATGTACTTATATTTTTATGCAGTGTGTACATTCTTCAACCAAAAAAATAATAATTTTACAATTGCCTCAATTTAGCCTTCGACTTTTCTTAGTAGCCCTGGACGAATTTTATTAGACCGTAAAAAATAGTGATCTTTATTCACATTTTAGATTTATCCATACATACGTTTTATCTCTGTAGAACGCGGGGCAATTTTCTATGGGATGTGGTCCTTCATCTTTAAATTAACTAAGTCTTCAAAATAACATGTTATTAAAGGTAACGATAAAATAAAGGTAAGGGTAAAAAAATTCTCTTAACAGTGTATAGTGTATTCTGTGGTTTATAAAAGCGGATAAAAAAAATATAAGGCCCGCACATTCTTCACAAATTCGAATGAAAAGGGTTTGAATGGTTTGAATTTGGAATGCCGGTGTTCTTTAACGCGTAGTGGCCAGTCATCTTTGTTGGAGGTGCAAACGTATACAAACCTTTTTATTGAAATGAATCACTATTTGAGCTTTTTTCTTTTGTAGAGAAGAAAAAATAAATTCACAAAATATTACATTTATTTAACTTAAGTTCCTAGGTAAGCCCAATATTAAATCTCAAAGCATATAAACTATTACTCTTATTTTTGTCTTGTGGTAAAAAGCGGAAATCAAACATGGCCTCACGTATAAGAAAAGGTGTTAAGACCCCCATAAAACATCTAAGCACTCAAGCTTACAAAATTACTAAGGGCACCTTCACAATAAATCAATGTATGCAGCCTTATCGCCTCAAGGCAATATCCGCCAGGCATCCTTGAATATTATTATAGTTTAGGGGCCAAAATGATAAATCTCTTCGTCTCCCAGCATAGTCTAAGAGGGGGTTTTGCATTAATTTGTCATTTTATCTGCTCAATACTATTTGAAAAGGGGATGTCAAAGAATAGGACAACAGAAGATCCAATTGAGATCATACTTAACATAAAATTGAGTCAATATAAAAGGTCCATCCGTCATTGGCTTCAAGTCTTATCTGTTTTTATTTAATGTAAATATCATTATGAGCTGTAGATTTTGTAATACAAATAAAATAAATGAAATTAAAAAATGGCGATCATTGTGAAACGTAATGAGTTCTCGGAATAAGGGTTCATTTGAAGTTAATAATAAACAGATCATATATTATTTTTTTCATATGCAAATTCAAGTTTTTCAAAATTGTTTTATTATTGGGAAGAGTACGAGTGATATCCATTAGATTCTACACCATTCACTTTATTACTGATAATCTTATTTTTATAAAAGAAAGTTATGTTAGTTTTACTATTTATAACTCAAGAACGGCTGTACTGATTTGGATAAAAGTTGGTGGGGATGTAGCTTAGAATCAGGATAGGAACATAAGCTACTGTTTATCCCATTCAACGGCGCGGCGGCTGGGGCGGGACGGGGCCGGGGCGAAACAATATTCGTTGGAACCGCTAGTAATTTACCAAGTAGTAGTATTTATTTAGTAGCTTGTATTATGGGCCTTGGTTGCCTGCAATAAATGATTAAATAAATTAAAAACAGATAACATTTGATAGCTTATGAGCTTGCCAAGTGTCCAGTGGTATGACATACATAATAAATTGTTACTAAAATTCCTTGATGATATTTTTATCTGCGGTATTGGTGGTTGCTTGAGTCACAGTGTACTCACAGAAAAAACTTGATAGAACGAAAAAATGATATTTTAGGCATAAATTGCACTCTCTGAACTTTAATTAATTGGCCTTTCTATGCTTGCCTAATCTTTGACGGCACACCATCTTAGATTTACAGTGTCTATCGCTTGACCTATGCAAATGTGCGCCCATCTTGAATCCTAAGGACTTTATTAAATACAAGCTTTATGCAGATTGTACCGTTACGGCCAATTACAATACACAACGTATAGTTTGGGGTTAGGGGTCTTAGGGACTTTGTGACTGGGGATTTTTGTACTTTGAGGTTGTAGAAATGGGCGGAGTTAGGCTTTTGTTTGAATGGTATTGTGTGAGAAAATAATGCAGAATCTTAGGTAATTGGATTTTAGGTGATTGGGCCTTTTCTTCATCTTCATTTGGTACCACCGTTGTGTCTGATTTCCATAACACAAGTGCATTAGCTACTTACTTTGGGATCAGAGCAATGTATATGATTGGTGTCCAAATTTACTTACTTTTACTTTTATATTTAAGAGCTATGCACGGGCGTAGCCAGGTTTTAGTATCGGGGGAGGTTCAAGAAAATAAAACGAATAAAAGTACATAAAATTGCCGTTTATTCATAAGAACAATATTAAATATGTAATAAACAGATTCACAGAAAACTTCTGGAATGGAAGAATTGTCGAAGACCTTTTTCAAGCAGGGGGACATACTTTTGAGTGTAATTAATTAATATAGTAAAATTTTATCTTAACTTTTCGGGGGGGGTTTGAACCCCCAAAACCCTCCCCCTGGCTACGCCCGTGGAGCTATGCTCTTGTCGGTAATTTTTTTCTATTTTTCTCTATTCCGAGCTATTTCTTTGACTTCTTGGTACGACTCGACGTCCAAATTTTCCTTAGGTCATATATATACGCTCTTCTAGGTCTTCCTTATTTTCTTTTCCTTTTAATCTTGATCTCTGTGATAATCCTTATGAAGCTATCGTACCGTACCAAGTGTCCAAACATCTTCCCTTTCCGATTTTCATTTGTTTGTAGTATATTTCTCTCCTCTCCTACAATCTTCAAAACTTCTTCTTTTGATTTCATTTTGATTGGGTCTATAAAAATATTTGATAAAATTATGTGTATATTTTGTCATACATGCATTAAACTTCGCTCTGTGTAGAAGTTCAGCATTTGATTGGTGTTATATTGTAAAACAATGATGTTGCCTATTAGCACCAATTAGACCTTTTGGATGCGTTAACATTTAGGTGACTTAACATCAAGACGGTCATGCGACAATCGCGCTGCTGATAATTTCATGCGTAGAAGTAAATGGCAGCCAATGGGCACCGCCAAAATCGAGCCTAGCAAAGTGTAAGGACACTGAATCTACCTTTTCCGGAAGTGTTTCGCACCTCGCCAATCTGTAGAGAATTCAGCGATACTTAAACGCGCGAGGTGTGGTGTTCAAATGTCTAATGTATCCGTTGTGACGGTTTTGTGTACGGATAGGTGCGAGTTCACCTTTAAATTGAGCTTAGGTTAGGTGATGATTTGAATTTAAAAGAAAGTTCTTACTAAGTGCGCCTTCACAATAAAGCGACAGCAGCGCGGCACTCGCGTAGCAGCAGCGGATGCCCATACATAAGAAAAAAACCGTCAATATGGAAACATGTGACATCATAACACCAGACCTCGCGCGTTTACGTATTGCAGAGACATCAGACGCTGAATACTTTCTACAGATTGGAGAGGTGCACCATGCCTTGACAATTATTTGACGCAAAGAAGTTTCTGAAATTCGTCAGGCATACTAAGACCGATGTTATAGGTGTTCAAAAATCGACGAAACACTTTGAGAAAAAGTAGGTAGTGTGTCCTTGCGCTTCGCTAGGCTCGCTTTTGGGCCCACTCCTGTATTTCCAGATACCTACTTCTCTTCCATTCTGACCATTTAGTGACCTATTTCACGAGCATATTTGTGCTTAGGCTACTTAAGGCACGTTTAGTATTCGGTCCTGGCTAATAGTGTATGGTCGCTTGCCTGGCAAACACCCCTCCACCAATACGCACTGAGCCCGCGTGGTGGAGTATGGCTCATACCACCTCATACTTGAAATGAGGCCTTAGCTCAGCAGTGGGAAGTTTATAAGCTATCTTTTTGATGCATTAATCTGACCTTTTTCGAAAAGAAGGATAATACCTTTCAGTAACACTAAATCAGGGCGTCTTCAATTTATTTCATGTTTTGTATGCGCTCAATTTCTCAATAAAGTAAATAAAATATCCAAAAAGTCCACAAGTCTACACGTACGGACATAATCTCGGGAGTAACGGCACCTGAGTATATCTCATAATGCAGTTTCATGCAGTAGGATTGAATGTTTCTGAATATCTTTTTATCTGACAACTTGTCAATGTAGAGTTGATAGAAGAAAATATAATTTTAAAGTGTTATAACAAAGTAAAGAGTTGGATGAAAAATATACTTAAAATTATAAATTTATTATTTTTTACACACCTTTGAAATGATTGGCACCCAAATTGTAGATTAATACTACTTGATATTATAACTAAATATTACGACACTATAACACTATTTATATTTTTTAATTCACTATTACACTATGCACTAATAAAACTAAAGTACAAATGGCGGACTTAATGCTTAAAGCATTCTTTACCAGTCAACTATTGGGTGAAACAGAAACGATTGAGGCGGCGCAAATTACACATAAAAGCAACAAATTAATTAAACTACTACTACTATACTTAGATTTATTTATTATTATTAATAAATAAACCTACTTAAACATACTCGAATGCATAAAATTATCCATACATAGGCTAACAGAGATTAATATAGGGGAAACAGAGAAGGACAAACCTTATCAAGCATCACGTGGTATTCTCACTGAGAATAAGCTCACGAATAGAATTTTTTAATGAATACTTAGACGATGAAGTCTTGATGGTATCAGGGAGGGAGTTCCAGAGTCTTATAGCACTGAGGGTAAAGGAGTTAGAGACATAAGCATTCTTGTGAAGAGGTGTGTAAAGCTTTACAGGAGGGCATTGTTAGGACGGAGGGTTATTCCAGAAATCTTGTAATTATGATAGTACTATCGAAGTCACTGCCGCCTGCCTATCACTTTGAAAGCTAAAATAATCTGCACCTAGAGTCATCTTTTGTTTGAAGTGACGCCTGTTTTCTATTCCCTTAAACAGGTAGAACTAGTTAAAAAAAACATTGGATTTGGACTCTAGGTCAATAGGATAAAGTTCAAAATGTGGTGGCGATATATTTAATCTAAATACGGTTAGGATTGTTGCCATGTGACCTTTACAAGGTATATATATTATTAGTATTTTATGTATTTAGTTCGTGCATGATAAATTATGCTGAGATATTCTAATCATTCTTAATTCTTTTTTATGTATACTCTGGACTAAGTCAACTACACAGATTTACATTGTATGCACCCCAACAAAGACCACTCCATTTCGTTAACGCGTCCGCCATTTTGGCTCAACAAAAGGCGGGAAAAAAATTTAAAATAAACCCGCTTCACGCAATAAAAGTCGGAACAGATAAGAACGCGAGGAAATATTATATATTCGCGAATAAGAGCAATGGATGCAATACACGGGTAGCCGAGAAGTCTGCGGCAGGGTTGCCAACATAAAAAATAAAATAAATCTTAAAAATATTTTAATAAAAGCCTTACTTAGTTTTTTTTGATAAGACAGCCACGACAGAAATCTTAGAAAATCCAAAGATCACATAAACATAAATCAAACATATACTTTGGTAGAACTTCGTATGGTGATCGGGTTTTCGAACTGTAAGCCGCTTATGACTGAAAACTAAAATTCAAGCGTCCTTCACAGCTTGTTTAGGGCTAAAGGTGACGGTTAAGGGGATTTTAATAAAGAATATTTGATGTGTAAAATAATGTAAGGAATCCATTTTATATGGTTTTATTGATGACTGCTACTTTCAAGCATAATTAAATGGCAGACCGAAAAAAGAGCCAAAAGTAAGATACGCATTTTATTATTGTTAATTTAGAGTAAAGTTAAGGCAATAAGTATGATTTTTTTTCATTTCCTAAAATGATTTTGACCACGCTCCTGATATCAGGTATTGCGGTTAAGGGAGTTTTTTTTAATATGAAATAGGTTCGCTCTTGTCTTCAGTGTAAGTAAGTAGAAACTTAAAAGTCTGTAATTTTTATTTTATTGTTATGTTTTTTAAATATAATTTTTAATTTTTCAATATTTTTGACATCCCTCCTCAGTGTGCATATCGCACAGCGCTGCATCCAGCCAGACGGCTTATGACCACAGACTAACGTATCCGCGCCACAGAGTGTCCTTTTCTTTTCCATTTTCATAAGTTATATACAAAAAATATAATAAAGTTATAAGAAGAAATTGTAAAAAAAATATTCGGAGAAAAAAAAGACTAGTAATATTAACTCAATATCAACAAAAAAATGCAAATTGCACAATAAATTGATAAACAGATTGAGATATGTGAAAATACATTCGTTACATTAATGCTTCAACACCCGAGCGGTTGCAGGCAACCGCATAACAATAGAATTTGCATTGTGTCTCGTTCACATACGCTTGAGGGATTAAAGAGGTCTTCGTAGCGCATTGGTGACAGAACTGGGGTAGTAATTACCGAAGTGAAGCAACCTACGGCACGGTCGTGTTTGGAGTGGGTGACCATTCTGACTAATTATGTGATGTCTATCACGAGAATCTCCGTGCTTCGGAAGGTACTTTAAACCGTTGGTCCCATTTTATATCAGTTGTTAGTCGTTAAGCCTAGTCAGAGGCCTTATGAGCGGCTTGATAATATCTGACAGTAAGGTTGTTCGCTTTCTTTGCAAACACCCCTCCACCAACCCGCACTAAGCCCGCGTGGTGGAGTAGGACTCAAACTATCTCAAAAATAGAGGTAAGGCGTTTAGCAGGGACATTACAGGCTAACCTTACTAAACTGATACAAAACACTTTATTACACACCTAATATAGTTATTCTCACAAGATATAGATATAAAGAGACACGAGATATTATGTCCTACATCATATGCAATGTACATTTACATTTGTACACACTGAAAAGCTTAATTTAACGCCAAATGTGTCTTAGAGTCTATTTTACCAACGTCAAATAAGAAATATTCGTCAAATATAATACAAAACGCCTAATCTAAACACGTCACCTATTCGACAGCAATCTTTTATAAAAACGTCATTTTAAAATCGGACGTATATTACGTATTCGGTCGGATAAGTACTATCCGATATTGTTAAAATTGACTGTTACTAAATAAACTAAGTAAAAGCTTCAGTGCTTACTTACCTGAAATTATATGTCAAATAATATCATCTGAATACCTCAAATAATAATATCATCTGAATAACAAAACTTACATGACGTGTTAAAGCTACCCATATTTTAATGCATCATATTAAACTCACGAAGAGGCCAACAAAGTCAGCTTCCAACACATTCCCGTCAAAGACTAAAACCCTGCAAAACCAACACAATGTAGGCACAAAACCCAAATCTATTGTTTCATACGACAAGGTGTTAGGTACGTGGACTTGTCGCTTGTACTATAAAATCACATTTTATGATTTATGCGTGTCCATTTTTAAGGACGACACGATTTTAGTTATCAAAATTATTCGTACCACGGTACGCATATATATAAAAGTCATCTTGGTCCCCTGGAGCTCTATTTTTGAGTTCGCGTCACTTAGATAAATTTTCAATCGTAATCAAGTTAAGGATAGATGCGAGTACTTGCGAAATTGAGTGTCTTTGAATCACTAATCACAGACCCATATAGTTCTGTGTCACTGATGTGTGGATTTCAACAGGTTTTCATTAAGTAACAAACGTAAATCAAAAAAAAATCAAAGCCGTTTTGACGGTAGGCAGTAATATTTTTAAATAGATATAGATGGATAAACATAGTTTGTATGTCAGTCAAAATTTGAAAATCTTCTAAGGTACAAATAAGTATTATAATAAAAACTGGAAGTTGTGATAAGAAAAACAATTGGGAAAACTCGTCACGCACCGTACAATGCAACAATGGAAACTCACCGACTATGATTTATGTCCCCTCAGAGTTGCCCTGATATGAAAATATTTAATTATTCCACACTCTGTCGAGTCACTATGGTGTTGCCAGCGGAGAAATTCCTTTGATCATCCCCTACGAGAAAAAGTGTCATCTCACCCGCAATTACTGGTGTATTTTAGTATGTAAACAAAATTATTTCTAAACCTAAAATTATTTTTGTTTATATTATCCTACATAGTTTAGTGTCTTCATATGCAAATCGAGAAATACCGTGTTTCAAGGGTAATAAAACACGCTCTAAAAAGTACGAAACCAGAAATACGACCACGGCTATTCTTTAAGACTATTTTCTTGTTTCGCACTTTTTAGAGCGTGTTTTAAGTAGTCGGGTTTTAGTTTTATAAACTAAATTTGTGTTAGGTATAATTATTATGCAGAGCAGACATAGTATAGTACCTAACACCTAATTAAACCAACACTAGTTTAAAAGTAAGTTTATAAATTCTTGCAATTATCAGGTGATTGCAAGCAAAGCCATGAGCAACGGCTAATATTGTTTACATATTTAAAATGTTCTACAAGAGTTCTTTCAATTGGTACTCCTGCCACCCGACACCGTATAAAATATTTTTTATTATTATTTTTTAATATATTTTTTTAGTTCTTTACTTTAAGTCTCCTAGAGGGCGCTGTAGTCAATTTAACGTAACTTCATGTAGCCTATAACCAGTGGACAATCAAGAGGCTTCTAACGACACCTCATTTGTCCAATTATGATAAATAGTTTAGTAGTTATGAGGAAACAGATGAACATCCATACCCACATACATACATTCTCTTCTTTTTGCTCCGCTGTAGTCCGGTAAAAATACCGTGTTTTTAGACAAAATTACGGTCGGTGTGGTAAGTCGTGGGGGAAGCCTATGTTCAGCAGTAGACGTTTGGCTGATAATGATGATGATGACAGGCTGAGATTCGATTTACGCAGTCTTTGATGAAATGTCAATAAAAAGGTGGTCGCGTTACCCAGGATGAGGGATTATGAGGTCCCTTCCCTTCACTTCAAGGTTATCAGTATTATTTTAGGAATCCGTTGATGAAGTATCAAACAACGCATTATCCTAAACTTAAATCCATATGCAACACTCACTTTCTTTTACGACGACCTATGTGGTGTGGTGGGTTACGTTGGGTTTCAAGGCGTCGCCACTACGAGGTCCCGGGTTCGATTCCCGGTCAGGTCAATGTAGAAATTATGTTGAGGCACTTACCACCGTTGTTCTGATTTCCATAACACAAGTGCATTAGCTACTTACTTTGGGATCAGAGCCATGTATGTGATTGGTCATCAATAACAATGTACCTACCAGACCTAAAGCAATCAATATGGATTATGATATCGTAAGATAATCCACTAAGAACAGGTGTTATGGAAATCGACTGATATTTTGAGTAAAACTGTAAAAACCAACATGTTGCGTAAAACAGGGAACAGTCGTGTTATTTTTGTCGAGCAAACCAACAATAAAATCAATCGCGGTGAGAAACGGTCGCGGTTTCGGTACTTAATTGAATGGAAATGTGACTAACAGCAAGAGGTGTAGAGTCGAAATGAACGTATTTTTTTTGTTTTATAATATGTAGTTTGCAGATTTTCTATTAAGATTGAAATCCCCAAAGAAAGGGCAAAGTTAACCGCCCATAGCAGACCTGGCGTCGGACAATCATCGCAGAAGCAAAGAACAGGAAAGATATGGAGCGATATGAAACGCGGAGTTCTAGACCAAACGGGATATTGGAGCGCAATGTAGACTCTTTACTCCCTCTAGGGGCACAGGAGCTTAAGCTAGTCGGTCAAATTTTCCATAATTTTACTTATTTAACCATTATGTAGTACTTAGTTTTCCATAGTTGAAACGAGATGAAATACCTATAGTTAAAATGCCACTCATAGAAATAGGTAAATATGAGCTTTTTCCAAATTAACGGACTCTGCTAATGTCTTGGACTTAGGCATTCCTTCGGAAAGTGAAGGTTTCAGGATTCGATTTGTAGTTTTTCGTTTTTAAGTGAAAGTTTTAAACAAGAACACATTAATACATATGAAAATGCTTATTAAAAAATACGATACTACTCCACAGAAGTCGCTGTTCTTTGAAACCGCAAAATAATTCATATTATTAATTGTACTATCACCGACCGCGTGGACACACAGATGGACAAATTAAACAGTTTTTTTAAATATCTATCCATCAATGTCAGGCAACCCTTTTTGAGGGCGGTTTCTGGGTAGAGTAATTAAAATCATCCCTTTATAATAATTTAAACGCGAGTGTTGGTAACATTGAATATTTGATTATGAAACCTTAAGTTAGTGTATTCGAGGGTATAATTGAGGGTGACTTTTAAAATCGGTTTTACGTATCAAGTCATTTTATATTGTCATTATATTATACAATCTTAAATTATAAATTGCATTTCTAGAAAGCAACTGTGCAATGAATTGAACCCTGTGTCTTACACTTTTCGGGTGCATGCCTTTACCACTTGGCGTCTGGCTAGATTTTTTTGATGAAAACGATCCTAAGACAGGACTCAAACTATTTCTTTATCTAAATGGATGTGTTTATCAACAATATTTAATCATTATTTTGTTTTTGCGACCGCCGGCGGCCTATTGATCAGTGTTGGAAGCCTTAAATAAGTTCCCTGTTGAACAACCGAAAAACGTTTGCACTCGAAAAACGCTGGGACGAAATTGGTGTTTTGGTGTATTAATTATTAGCAGCCATTGTAAAAACTTTAAGCAGTGCATTATCAGCTCCAATCCGCAACTTTAATCTAGTTACTGAATTTAAATTAACAGGTGAGCTTGGTCAAAGGGAATCCTTTCAAGTATTCAGCAGGATGCATCCCCAAATTGATCTCTAAGAGCCCTTTCCCATAGTGACATACGTAAGAATAGAATAGAAAAATATTTATTTGCTAAAAAACATGGTAAATTATCAAGTTGTTCCTATAATTATATAATAATAAATAAAAAATGACATTTAAAATTTAGTAAATCAAGAATGTAAACAGCGCCAAATTACAAAACCTCAGTTAGGTACATAGGTAATTAAATTTTCCAACTTTTTTTTCTACAATCAAGATGTTACAAGTTTTAAGCTTTTTACAAGTCGTTTTAAGCAAGTAATTAAAAATGTTAGGTCAGAAATTAATAAATGCTAGTCAAAAGTTGGTAATATTATTGATAGAAAAAAAAATATGAATTGGATGAGTCACAAGCAGGTTCTGTTTTATGCAGGATTCTGTTTACCAGTATTGCACGATCTCTGTTAGAAGAGCCGTGATCGCCAAAATTGTTCAGAAAGAATAAATTTAATGGTCATTTTTTACAACCAAAACTCGCCTTCACAATTTAATAACACTATTTCCCCCAAATTACACCCGATTTCTCCAAAAAATCTTACCTAATTGTCCACTACAGTTTAATGTTAAATTGTGGGGTAGAAAAACAATTTTCAGCTGGTCCACTCAGAAATGCGTGGCTATTAGATATTAGTTTCACAATCAGTAGTTCTAACAATTGACCCAAATGCGGAAAAAAGGTGGAAACACGCAAGTTTATGTCCAATGTATAAAGAGCTTCATAGCTCGAGGGAATGGAAGAGAAATTAGAAGAGTGGATGGAGAGGAGAGGTCAAGATATGTTGGACGAGATGGTGAATTTTTAAATGTGTACGTGGAGTAGTATATCTTGATCTTTGATGTTTTTACGTCTTTGAAAAGTGGTATTGAAGTCTTATTCAACTTTTTAAGTTAAGAAGTTTACTTTCGGTTAACGTTATATTATAGTAACTTAGTTACATTTAGTTATTCATATTTAAGTATTTATGTATCTTATTAACTTAAATTATGTACCCAAAGTAATTTCATAAACTGAACAAGCTTAGAGCCTGAGCCAGGTTAAAGCTGTCTCGATATTACACAGAACAGAAGACATAAAAAGCTTTGTTCTTAAATTTGTGTTTGGCTGTCGTTTTACTATAGATATCATTTAAAGTATTGTACTCATTCAATAGCAGACTTTATTTGTTAATGTTTTATTTCAGCAATAAAGCGTACGCTTATTTGTTTTATAAATTACACAAACCAAAAAGTAAATTTATTAAAATCATGTTTTGGTTAAGTTTCATTACTCTCCAGATTATACTCGTACTATATTAGATGAGTTTTCAAGTGCCAAAAAGTGTTGGTTCAACTATATCAACCCTGCCTACCCAAACACTAAACATGGGCAAATTTACTATTATTAGCACTTTTTTTATTCAATTAACTTCGTAATTTCATACTCTGAAGTATGAAATACGGAAAATTACGTTAAAAACTCTAGAAGAGCTATTGAGGCATACACACTTGACATGTAAAGAGGTCAGGTTATAATGGCCTGGTTGGTAAAGTAATAATTAATTAATAAATAGTTTCCATGGCTAAGTTGCATTAAATTGAATAGAGAAAGTGTTTTTGAGTTCTTATCATGAAATTACAGTGTAATTTTATGATAAAGAAAGCGGAAGTTTTTCATTGAAACAATTAAGATTAAAGTCTGAAATTAATATTTAATGGACCGATTATTTGAGTTCTGGAGCACGAAGCAGTTTTTTAAAATAAATTTCCGTATGCGAATCTTGTTTAAAGTGATTAAATACCAAGATATTTTGAAAACCCTTGTATACAGGATGTGAACTGTAATTGGGGCAAAAACTTAAAATATGTGTCGTTTAAATATCCAGTATTTTCATTGTTTATTCCAATATTTAACAATAGTAACATTAACTTAATAAGCTACATGATTTAAAAACTAATTAATTAATCAAATGTATTCATAATATTTAAAAAGAAAACAAATTTATAAAACATAAAAAAACATTACCGCCAGCGCTGCCAAAAAGTATAGTAGATACCCAAAATGCTGACAGCGTTTCCTTTCTGGATAGCCAAACTAATTCACTGTCTGAGGTAGCTGCCAGTCTTTTGGTTACCAGTTGACTCAGTCAACCTTTGGCGGGGATCCTTAAGAAGGGAACGTGCTCAAGTACCCTAAGTACCTATGGTCTCGACGCCGAAAGGCACAAATATGTAGTTATCAGTGATCGCTGCATATTTCCGCCTTTTAAGGGTTCAAAAAATGAATAATAATGATATTTAAGGGGGCTCCCATACATAAAAATGAAAAAAAAAAGTTTTGACAAACCTATGCGTGTAGGGTATCTATAGGTCTTTTAAAATGACAACGAGGTTCCTAAAACCATTTTCTCTAACTAGTCAAACGTTTAAGAGATAGACGCTTCCAAAGTGGTAAAATGGGCGTCGTTGATGTAGATGGGGTATCTAACTATTAAACTAAGCGAGTGTAAATTTTGGAACAATTACATGATGTAGATCTTGACAAAGACTTTCAATGAAAATTGGTTTGAAAGAGATCGAATTAGTATTTTTTGAGATAGAGTACATTTTCAATAACCGTATTCATACCTTCGTTATTCATACAAATACTATGAAAAACAAAGTTATGTTTGCTGTCAACAAAATATTGTGGTTTTTGGCAAAGTGGAAGTAAGTGGATCTCTAATTTAATTAAAATTGGCACTGAATCCTGTGTACGAGTCCGACTTGCACTTGGCCGGTTTGTGAACACTCTACAGAGGCTACCGCCGCGCCAGCAGCAGTAGAAGTGCTGCTTATATGAGAAGGCACAAGCGTATCAAGCGTATCGGTACGCATGTGGCATATCATACAAGAGAAGGATCCTGCTACCTAGCAACGAACGTCATACCGTCGGGTCTCTTGCCTCCGTCACGGAAGATGCCAGGGCACCAGCACCGCTGGCACGTTGGCGGCAACAAGAGCTCTGCGGATGACGTCACTGATGCCGGCATGGCGGGAGATACCAGCACTCAAGTGACAGGAAAGACCAAGGCGTCCCAACTCGTCCACGTGATCTCCACATCGGCAGCAATAGGGTTGATTAGTCCTGGCGCCGATTCTTAAACTAACCGCTAGTGAAAAAGTGGTCTTGTCAAGCAGAGTTCAGACATTGGCTGAAGGAAGAGCCTAAACCAATAACCGGACTCTGGTTGAAAAGCGGTTAGTAAGCTGTATCCAATATTCAAATCTAAATGGTTTTGATGCATAATAATAGATGATAAAATAAGTGTTATTTTCTAACAAAATTAATCGAACCAGCAATGTATTGCAAACAAATGTGTTCGGTCATAGAACTTGACGTTGTCACTTATTACAACGAATTAGTGATTTTGGTATACATTGATTAGGGATTGCATCTTTAAATTACTATATCTCTGAGTTAAAGCATTTTACAGCACGAAGAACAGGTCAAGGCAACTATGTATTATCCGTAGAATAATTGATTAAAATTTTTACTCCTATTACTCGCCACAAGCTGCATGTTTTTTAGGGTTCTGTAGCCGATTGGCATAAAACGGAACCCTTATAGTTTCGTCAAGTCTGTATGTCACAGCCACTTTATTCTGTAACTATAAGCATCACACTGTTAAAATTTGGTAGGCAGATGTATCCTGTTAACCGCTTTACAATTCTTATATAAAAAATAATGATATTGAAGGGGGGGCTCCCACACATGAAACTAAATCCGATTTTTTGTTAAACCAATGCGTCCTAACCTACAGTGTCTGTGGATAGGTCTTATCAAATGACATGGTTTCTAAAACCACTTTCTTTGAAAGTCTAACGTTTGAGAGATAGACGCTTCCAAAGTGGTAAAATGGGAGTTCCCCCCCCCCCTTCTTACTTCTAAACTAAGCGAGTGTAAAATTTGAAAAAATATGTCATGTAGATTTTAACAAATACTTTCAACGAAAATTGATTTGAACGAGATCGAACTAGTAGTTTTTGGGATATAGCACATTTTCAACAACCGCAAACATAACTTTGTTTTTCATAAAAACACTATGAAAAACATAATTTTATCTGCTGTCAACAAAATATTGTGCTACTTTAGCTCAGTGGAAGTAAGTAAATTCCCTAATTCAGTTAAAGTTAGCACCATTAGTGCGCGAGTCCGACTCGCACTTGGTCGGTTTATAAATGAAATAAAATCCATTAACATTGTTGACATAATTGAATTTTATCACCTCACATTCAAGTCAGCTTATCGCAAAAATACTAACCGTGCAAAAGCCAGCTTCTACAAAAAATCAAAAACCAAACAAACACAGTGAAATCTCTACCCAAATCTATTATAACTCAAACATTTTGCATATTTAAGTAGGCGACTGTCATTTAAGCTCCAAAAATTCTAATTTCTTCCGAACAAACCTCAAAAACGTATTCATATTTTATTTTAATCCATATTTACGGCGCCCCTTGTCAAATAATTCGCCTCTTATCGGTATCGTGTTATAATGAAATAAAAAAACCTACGCGGTTCATGTTTAATAGTTTATGGTATTTAAACATGTGTAGATGAGTGTCACAGTGCAAGATGGTAAGCAGAGAGCTATCTCCGTTCTAGATTTACTCTTTATAAAATAATCTTGCTTGGACTCTTGCCATTTCATCCTGCTGTAAATGATAAAGGTACCTGTTTTAGGCAACTAATATGAGGAAGAATTCCGTACTGTATTTTCTCTTATAACATAAATTGCACTTGTAAGAAGGAACTGTGTCAGACAAGGAATCGAATCCTGTGTCTTACGCTATCCGTGCGCGTGCCTTTACTAGTCGGCCACCGACACACTGGCAAGCCTGATGAATTTTGCAAGTGCTTTTTTTAACACTTAGGCTGCGTGACATCATCAATGTTGCGAGGTTGCTTTCTCAGCATACAAAGAAGAGATTTTAAAAAATATTTAACAATCGGTTGATAAAGTAAACTGGTCACTACACAAACTTAATAACATACATTACACTTGTAAAAAGCAACTATGTCAGACAAAGAATCAAACCATGTGTTTTACGCTATGCGGGTTCATGCCTTTACCACTCAGCCACCGACACATTGGCAAGCCTGTTGAATTTGTATGCTTGTTGCAATTGGAATGTATCAGTGGCCAAGTGCTAGGTATAGGCATGACTATTCATGACTTCAATACAATTTTAAATTCTTTTTTTCAGTGCTGTATTTTTAATACCAACTGTAAGTAGATATATTTCTAAGTATTATCAATTAAAAACATTCACTTTCTCATCAAAACCTCAATGTTGGTAGTAACATTAGATCACAAATTACTTACTGAATCAGTATATATACTGTGTCCTCGAAGCCAATGTTTTTATTGTAGTGTAACAATAATGTCAATGCCTGCCATCAAATGTATCATTTTATACTGGGCCACAATAAGGAAACAGTGGGTTAACACGAGAATAAACACTTTTTGACTTGGCCAGCCGTCTGACATGGGTTAATCCGACCAACAACCTGAACAGTCAAGGAATGAATCATGTTTATTTTGGTAGATATAAAAAAAAAACAATAGTTGTTGCCAATTCCTTTACTCTCACAGCCATTCGACTTTGGAATGGGCTTCTTAAAAGTGTCCAAACATCTACCTCGAAATTTACCTTCAAGAAGGCATTGCGAACACTTTACAGAGACAAATTCACTGACCCGTCTCATTGACATTAATTTATCTATGTGTACTATATTATGTTTATTTAAAATATATGTGTGTTTATATAATAAATACATCATCATCATCATCATCATAATCAGCCAAAGGACGTCCACTGCTGAGCATAGGCCTCCCCCACGGCTTTCCACAGCGACCGATCACTAGCGGTCTGCATCCAGTTTGATCCTGCGATCTTTTTAAGGTCGTCTGTCCATCTTGTTGGTGGACGTCCTACGCTGCGTCTTTGGTCGAAGGGTCTCCAATCTAGAACTTTCCTGCCCCAACGGCCATCAGTTCTTCGCGCTATGTGCCCTGCCCACTGCCACTTAAGCTTACTGATTCTCAAGGCTATGTCCGTTACATTGGTTCTTCTACGTATCTCTTCGTTTCTGATTCGATCTCGTAGAGAAACACCGAGCATAGCCCGCTCCATCGCTCGTTGTGTAATTCTGAGCTTCATTATAAGGCCCATAGTAAGAGACCACGTTTCGGATCCGTATGTCATCACTGGTAACACACACTGATTAAAGACTTTCGTCTTCAGACACTGAGGTAATTGAGACGAGAAGACGCTCTTGCGCAGTTTCCCGAACGCTGCCCAGCCGAGTTGGATTCGTCGATTGACCTCTTTCTCGAAGTTGGACCTACCCAATTGGATCACTTGTCCCAGGTAGACGTACTCGTCGACAACTTCGAGAGTTGAGTTCCCAATGGATACTGGAGTGGGTACAACAAGGGAACTCGACATAAAAATAAATAAATACATATTTATTTATTTTTATATAATCGTATAAGTAATAGGCAGTATGTATGTTTATCATCGTATTATAGTTATCTTTATCGCTATTCTCTTCTCTTTTCTTGCCTCTATAACTTTACTTGCACCGTCTGTATATATACTTTTCTCCGTTCATACCTATGGTTGTCTGGTAGAGAATGCTTTTCGCATTAAGTCCGCCATATGTACAATTTTATCTTTTGTGCATCGAGTTTTAAATAAATAAATAGTTTGTCCGTATCTGATCACGGTAGTCAATCTTAATTGAGATTGGCCATTGGCGCAAGCCATCGTTTCTAGAGCTCAGTACCATGATATTGTCCTGTGCTCGTAGCGCAGTGGTAGCAGCGTTTTGGTAGTGATATCAAAGTCATCTAACGTCATCTAAAGTCACCTACAGCGCGGTCATGTTTGGATAGGTGACCATTCCGACCATTTACATCACGAGCATCTCCGTGTTTCGGAAGGCACGTCTAGCCGTTGGTCCCGGCTAATATCGGTTGATATTAGTCGTTTAGCTTAGTCGGAGGCCTTATAGGCGCTTGATAATATCTGACAGCGGGTTAGTCGCTTGCCTTGCAAACACCCCTCCGCCAATCCGCTCTGAGCCCGCGTAGTGGAGTATGGCTCGAACTACCTCATAGGTAAGGCCTTTGCCCAGTAGTGCAACGTTACAGTCTAACTCTACTTTACTTTTACCATGGCATTACGGCGGTTATACATGCTTGCGACGACGTTAAAAAAGTCTATGGAAAATAGCACAGCGCCTCTAGCGCACTGTGAGTTCCGTGCCAATTTCAACTGAATTAGGGAATCCACTTACTTCCATTTAGCTAAAATACCACAAATATTTGCTGTCAACAAAATATTGTATACCACAAATACATATTTTATTGACAGCAAATATGACTTTGTTTTGCATAGTGTTTGTATGAAGAACAAAGTAATGTTTGCGGTTGTTAAAAAAGGGGTTTTATCTCAAAGACTACTTTTTTGATCTTGTTCAAACCAATTTTCGTTGAAAGTATTTGTTAAGATCTACATCACATATATTTTTCAAAATTTACACTCGCTTAGTTTAGAAGATATATGGGGGGGGGGGGGAGGGGGACGCCCATTTTACCACTCTGGAAGCGTCTATCTCTCAAACGTTAGACTTTTAGAGAAAATTGTTTCAAATTCTCGATTTCATTTGTATCACCTATCCGTAGACATATACGCATAGGTTTGAGTAAAAAAAATTTTTTTGGTTTTAGTTTCATGTAGAAGTGGCTGTGACATACGGACGGACAGACAGATAGACAGACAGACTTGACAAAACGATTAAAAGACCTATCCATAGAAACCCTACATGCAAATGTATGTAATTTTTTTTAATTTTTTTATTTAGTTCTATGTATGGCAGCCCCCTTTAAATATCATTATTTTTCATTTTGTGTATATAAGAATCGTAAAGCGGTTAACAGGATACATCTTCTTACCAAATTTCAACAGTGTGATGCCTTTAGTTACAGAAAAATGTGGCATACGGACGGAGTGACAGACAGACAGACGGACAGACTTGACGAAACTATAAGGGTTCCGTTTTTTGCCATTAGGCTACGGAACCTTAAAAATTACTTCTATTCTTCGTATCGTTAATGTACTGAATTATAACAATAAATGAGCTCTACATTTATAATACTTGCATATTTATACGACCTCCGTGGTCGAGTGGCTAGCACGCTGGTTTCAAGCGTCGCCATCTCGTGAGGTTTCGGGTTCGATTCCCGGTCGGGTCGATGTAGAAAACGATCTTTTCTATATTGTCTCGGGTCTGGGTGTTGTGGTACCACCGTTGTGTCTGATTTCCATAACACAAGTGCATTGGCTACTTACTTTGGAATCAGAGCATATGTATGTGATTGGTGTCCAATATTTATTTTTCAACACACTTGCTCAAAACGACGTTTTTATTCCACCGATTGTCGGCTCATAATCATAGATATTAAACACGCGTGCTTTTTCAGTATATTATTGCACTAGTGCTTTTAGTTTATTAACCCGACCAATTTACATTTGTACCCTAGTACCAAGTCGTAAGTAAGAAGACGAAGCGATATAATTTAGTCGGGTTATACAATACTTTTATTTTAGCTACAAACAGTATTTATGCGAAAAATAACAGTATCTACATATTTATTTCAATAAATGGTAAATCCAGACTTATTACTAAAAAAATAAAAGGCGTCAAGGAAAAAAAACAACTCGCCATTTTTCGTAAAATAATTGTCGGCTGTGACGACGTTTGGATTAATAATGAAGTTTAATATTAATGAAAATGTCTACTTGAAGTGAAGAAAATGAAGAAAACCTATTATTAACTCCGCCGGACATACGTTACGAGGCGAAAAACGCGTGCGACAGCCGTAGCCGTCAAAATCGAGTGAAATTGTATTTTTACTGTTTTAATAATAAAAAACTTAGTAAATGAAGAGTCTTGTTTTTCTTCGCTAGTGTGTTGAAAAACTTCGTATGAAACACGTGTGCCTGTGACCATAATATACGCGGCTTTCTTATAGCGCACTCGCTTTCGCTCGTGCGCACACAATATCGCCTTGTATATAATGGTCAACTTAGCACACTTGTATCATAATGTACTATTATTTATTTATTTATTGTAAAATTCGTGTTAAGTCTTTTCATTATGTCTTTCATAAAAAGAATCACAAATAAGTAAACGCAGTCTCTGTCACACAAGTTGGCTTGGGTTGCCAAACGCACCAATTATGCCAAAAAAGCTGTGCTCCCCAAATGTGATACTATTTGAGGGAGCACAGCTTTATAATAAACTGCCATCTAATGCTTTAGAATGTTTTTAACACTCACAGTGTCATATTTAATATTCATAAAGATGAAATAAGAAACCAAAAACTTGCGCACGGGCGGGACTTGAACTAGCAACCTTTTGGCAGACCGGGCCAAACGCTCTTACCAATTGAGCTACCGTGCTGTCAGTCCGTCAGTAGCTCAATTGGTAAGAGCGTTTGGCCCGGTCTGCCAAAAGGTAGCTGGTTCAAGTCCCACCCGTGCGCAAATTTTTGGTTTCTTATTTCATCTTTATGAACTGATATCTAGTTTAAAAATATTACTTTTTAAAAAGTTAAAGACCAAATTGACAGTTGTCGCAAACAGTACACCGATTGTTTTATAATTTTAACTTAGTACGTTATTTTTAATTTTATTGTTATTTTTAAGTTCGGCGTTAAAAATGAGAGTATTATTTTACTGTTAGTAATCTTTTTCTCATGTAAGTGGCTTGTTGTTATTTTTTAAATCGATAATGAAATATATCGCCACGGTTGCAACTGATGTTAATTGACACTGCAGTCAAATATTTCAACCATGACTTTGTAATAAGAGTTGTAGGTTTTGATGGCCTTATTCACCTCCTCAAAGGCTCTACCTCACAAAGTCGCTCTGTATCTGTCTTAGTCGTTTTCCGAAAAGGTAGAAAAGATTGGTCACTGACTAAACCAACTCAATCGATAGACTTTTTAAACCCTACTAAGTTAGATTCAGCCCATATTTACTTCTCAAGATGGATGGGCAGTCGAAACTTTATTCTTACCCACAAAAAGGGGGAAATATTGAATGTTATAAGTAAAACTATGCCTTTCCCATCTGTAGCAATCAATCACATAAGTTTAGACTCGGCTGTAAGTAACGTAGGAAAAGAAATAGGTAACTCAGTCAGAGATCGCTCAGTTAATGTAAAAAAATATTCTTTTGTACTTATAAATATTATTACTATGACTCTGTCTTTTTAACCGACTTCAAAAAAGGAGAAGGTTATCAATTCGACTGTATGTTTTTTTTGTGTGTATGTTACCTAATATCTCAGTCATTTGTCGATCAAATCGAAAAATGTTTTCGCCTACTTAGAGGGTGTACCTTCTAGTTGGTCCCATTTTTTCCATTTTGGGATCTGATGATGGGATCTTGGTGTAATCGAGGGAAACTCTCAAATTTTAAAGGCACGTATAGTGTTCCTTTACTAAAATCTTAATGTTGACGTGTTACGTCTATTAGTCAACATCTTGTGGGGCTGAGCTGATGGTGGAACTCCTTAACGCTTAAGAGTTCAGTAATTATAATGATGGAACTTATGATAGGTAATTTGTAGCTTCTTAAAAAATAGAATCATAAGGTGAACCCCCCCCCCCCCCCCCCTATGTAATCACTAAAAATAAGGAAATGCAATAAACTTTAAAAAAAAGGAAAAACCGACTCGGTGCTGTGATAGTTGATACTTGATGGTCAAAGTGATGGCATTGACTCCAAAAAAAAATTGTTTGCCTAAAAAGGATTCCTTTCCTTTCAATGGTGAAGAGTTTATTTAAGACTTTTTAGTGCATTTTCTTTTTGAAGTCGGTTTTTACTTTTTTAAAGTTAATTTTATTTCCTCATTTTTAGAGTATACAGGAGAGGGGGGGGGAGGGGGGGGGGGAGTTGCACCTTATGACTCTGTTCTTTAATAAGCTACAAACTACATATCATAAGTTCTGTCATTATAATTACTGAACAACTAAGTAATCAGAGGGTTTTCCTTCGATTTCACCAAGATCCCATCATAAGATCCCAAATTGGCAGCAATGGAACCAACTAGAAGGTGCACCCTATAGGTAGGTAAAAAAAAATTCGAATCGGTCCACTAACGACTGAGATATGAGGTAACATAGATACAAAAAAAAAACATACAGTCGAATTGATAACCTCCTCCTTTTTTTGAAGTCGGTTAAAAAAATGGATAATATTAAACCCTTATGGCATTCGATACCAGTCAACCACTTAGGAATGCAGAGAGTTATATTAGTACTAGAATATTCTCAAGTACTGAAGGGGTACAAAAATTGTAAATTGCAATAAAACTTGTTTTAAAACTATAATTTTGACTATAACCAATGTCAAATATTCAATAAAATATAACTATTTTATTAAATATTTGACGTTTCCTTTAATAAATTTCTTTGTCAATTAAAATATAAACTCTAAATTATTATAATATTTGTTTTCTTTTTCACTTAGAAGCAAAATATTTTAACATAGGCTCACAATCAGGACAAAATATATCTATCGTATAATTTTGCCATATTTCTCTCCGATATAAGTTTTAGTTATTATTATTCACCGAGAAATATTAATAAAATATATATTATCTTGTGTTTATGGTAATAAAGTGATGATTTAGAGTTATTTGCGTCATTTAATTTTCTACTTGCCTATGTTGAACAAGTTAATTTGATAATCTAGTAGAAAGGGACCAGACAGTTCATTCATTTATTATAATATGTAAAGTCTTGGGTAAAACTCTCATGTTAAATTGTTTTCTTTTGTTTTTATTTTTAAATATTGTGAAACAAATAATAATTTTATATCGTACTTACATAATTTATCTAAGGGAAGAGCGGTTTCACCTAACACAGGCATACACTTTATATGCCTAAAGGGTCCATTGTCAAAGATTGTGTAAAGCTCTTTTATTGAAAATAAAGAATATTAAAAAATATTAATTTTGGTGGATGTATTATGACTATGAGCTATACATTTGGCTTGTGATCACAGATTTTTTCCTTAATTTCACTAAAATTTTGAAGTTCATTTTTGTATTTCTTTACTTTTACGTTGTAATATTCGTGAGGTTGACTGGTCGATAATGCATTAAATCCGCAAATTGTATCTACATTTCAACGCAATAATTTTTTAAAGAAAATTTGCCTTTAGATTACTACGATACGTACCGTTTCAGTTTTTGAGAGAACACTTTTTTAGTTCAGAGCAGAGAAAAACAATAACTAGCTTTGTTTTATGTTATTCTTTATATACAAAAAAGAATGCTTTTGATAAGTTGTAATTGTGATAGAAAATTTAAAGGAATACAAACAAAGTCCGGAAGTTTGTCATTATTTCCATATATTTTCTGTCAGAATAGATTAAAAAAAGTAAAAACCGACTTCAAAACCAAAATGCACTAAAAAGTCTTAAATAAACTCTTCACCATTGAAAGGAAAGGAATCCGTTTTAGGCAAAGAATTTCTTTTTGGAGTCGGTGCTGTGATAGTTGATACTTGATGGTCAAAGTGATGGCACCGACTCCAAAAAGAAATTGCTTGCCTAAAACGGATTCCTTTCCTTTCAATGGTGAAGAGTTTATTTAAGACTTTTTAGTGCATTTTGGTTTTGAAGTCGGTTTTTACTTTTTTTTAAAGTTTATTTTATTTCTTTATTTTTAGTAATTACATTAGAGGGGGGGGGGGGGGAGTTGCACCTTATGATTCTATTTTTTACGAAGCTACAAATTACCTATCATAAGTTTCGTCATTATAATTACTGAACTCCTAGGCGTTTTAAGGAGTTCCACCATCAGCTCAGCCCCACAAAATGTTATCAGACGTAACAACACGTCAACATTAAGATTCTAGTAAGGAAACACTATACGTGCCTTAAAAATTTGAGGGTTTCCCTCGAATACACCAAGATCCCATCATCAGATCCCAAAATGGAAAAAATGGGACCAACTAGAAGGTACACCCTCTAAGTAGGTGAAAAAATGTTTCGATTCGGTCTACAAACCACTGAGATATGAGGTAACATACATACAAAAAAAAAATAATGATAAAAAAAAACATACAGTCGAATTGATAACCTCCTCCTTTTTTGAAGTCGGTTAAAAACTTGTTTAAAGTATTCTTAAAGAGGCCTCTATGTAATGAATAACAAATTCGCATACATGATTAATAAAGCAAGCAAAACTAATAAGAGCGATAAATTTTATCTTTTATAATATTTTGAATCTATACTATAATATTACAAAGCTAAAGAGGTTGTTTGTTTGTTTGAAGGCGATAATCTTAGGATTGGACCGATTTGAAAAAATATTTTTGTTTTGGATAGCTTATTTATCAAGGAAGGCTTTGTGCTACAAAACATCACGCTGCAAAGGGAGATAGCAAACTCAAAACTTGCGGAAGAAGTCGCCGAAAACCGCTAGTGTAGATATAAATGTCAGAGTAAGGAAAAAAAATGTGTTCGGCTTTCAATAACATGGCTTATATTTCTAGGCTGTGTTATAGACCGCCCGTGGCGACACCTATCGACTGAGATTTTTATCAAGCCCGATACTAATTTTCAATGCGATTCCATGATTTGTATTAATCATGTACAAATCGTCAATTATTCGATAAAACGACTCCATATCGCTTGATTCCCATACTCGTTCTATTGACAATTTAGTTGTGATTATTACTGAATTATGTTTATTAATTGATAAGATAAAGATCAAATGTGCTGTTTTCGGACAACTACAGATTTTCTCACAAAATAGTTCTACTTAAATTTATTAGCGAGTTCAAAAAAAGGAGCTAATTAATTCGATGTGTATGTATGTGATATCATAAAAAAATGATAAAAACATGAGTACCTATTTGATCTAATAAGGCATCCAAAACAAAATTTTGTAAGTGTATTTTTGTTTGTATATTTTTCCACACATTCTCAGAAACGGATAGTCATAGTGAGCTGATTATTTTTAGTTAAATCAGGTATATTTCAACTTAGGGTACAGTGTAAGTTTCATCAAAATCGGTCCGGTCAATTTTGCATTATACAAATAGTAGAATCTTGTAGATTTTGTTTCACGAGTACATATTTACAGCTTTTTGGGGTTCCGTAGCCAAATGGCAAAAAACGGAACCCTTATAGTTTCGTCATATCTGTCTGTCTGTCTGTCTGTCTGTCCGTCCGTATGTCACAGCCATTTTATTCTGTAACTATAAGCATCACACTGTTGAAATTTGGTAGGAGTATGTATCCTGATAACCGCTTAACGATTCTCATCCAAAAAATAAAAAAATATGACATTTAAGGGGGGCTCCCTACATGAAACTCAAACCAAAAAAAAGTTTTTTAGTCAAACCTATACGTGTCTATGGATAGGTCTTTTAAAATGACACCGAGGTTCCGAAAATCATTTTCTTTTCAAGTCTAACGTTTCATAGCTAGACGCTTCCAAAGTGGTAGAACGGGCGTCCCCCCCATCTAACTTCTAAACTAAGCGAGTGTAAATTTTGAAAAAAAATAATAACATAGATCTTAACAAATACTTTCAACGAAAATTAGTTCGGACGGAATCGAACAAGAAGTTTTTGAGATATAGCACATTTTCAACAACCGCAAACATAACTTTGTTCTTCATACAAACACTATGAAAAACAAAGTTATATTTGCTGTCAACAAAATATTGTGGATTTTACTAAGTGAAAGTAAGTGGATTCCCAAATTCAGTTAAAGTTGGCACGGAACCCTCAGTGCGCGAGTCTGACTCGCATCAAACTAACTTTTTCTGTGAGGTTAACGTTAATTGTCTTACGGCTTATTTCACAATGGCCTAATAAGCTATGATTTGCGTTATCAGTACAATACTTTATACTCAATAACATTTAATATTTGAATTATTTGTTCATTTATGCTCATTTGTCGCTGTTAAGGTGATTCTAAGGCTTCTTTTTCATTGTAAGAAACACGTGGGCCAAAATTAGGGTGTTAAAAAAACTGTTTATTATCGTTACCGTAAACTCAGACCTCAATTTTCTCACCTCAAGTGCTCAGAGTGTGCAAATAACAATAATTACGGGCTATACTTTAGTAAGTCACGAAATTTCTCGAAAAAGTGCCCGGACGCCATCTTTGCCAAGACAATGGCCCATAACGAGTGATAACAACCGTTGCGGACCTCAAGCGGCACAGATAAAAAATATTCAGCAGGGGTCAAAACTTACACTTACTTACTCTCGTTTTTTCTTTGGCTGTACGCCATATAGACAATTCTTTGTTTGTATTTTTTTTAACACTTAAAACTAAATCTAACACTAAACTAGCCTAATTTAACTTAACTCATTAAAGTGCGAGGTGTTCCGCATTCCAATGCTCAACAAGGAAGCTAAGCGCAGAAACAGCGATCCGGGTAAGACGGCGCGATTAGAGCACACTTCACCATAATTCACACTTTAACTTCATTGTTTTATTCAAATGAACAAATTATAATGACAATTCCACCAAAAAAACACAATAATTGACACGAAAAAAACAAATGTTAGAGAAAAAAGTTGTAGGAATGTCTATGTCATTTAAAAAACCTAGAGCTAGGTTTTAGTTTTATGTATGGGAGCCTCGCACCCCCCCCCCCCCCTTGCCTTAAATATCAATGTCATTTTTCTTTCTTTGTATAAGAATTGTAAAGCGGTTAATAAGATAAATCTTTTTTTGACAGACAGACTTGACGAAACTATAAGGGTTCCGTTTTAAGCCATTTGGCTACGGAACCCTAAAAATGTACGCGATAATTTTATGCCGCAAAACACATGCTAACCCTTGATATTTTAACACTAGCTAGGATTTTTTTTTAGGTTCTTCGTTGATCTAAATCTAGCATAATGTTTCGAGAAGCTTTATCTTGTATCATTTGTACCTATCAGTAAGACTGTACTAAGTTTTCAGTGAGTGAGCAGGGCTCAGTAACCAAGCACCTACAGTGTATTTTTTGCAAATAAAAGGCTAAGCAAGTATTCATCTAGCGCGACTTTAGCAGCGCGACGGTCGCGCGACAGCCGCGCTGCTGATAATTTCATACAAAAATAACAGCAGTACGTAAGCCCTTCACATTAGAACGAAGGCGCTGCTATAAGGCTACTGTCGCTCTAATATTAAGGCGCACTTTTATGGAAGCTTCGCGCAGCGGGCGATGGAAAGGGCTATGTTCGGTGTTTCTCTACGAGATCGAATTTGACATGAGGAGATACGTAGAAGAACTAAGGTAACAGACATAGCCCCAAAAATCAGTAAGCTCAAGTGGCAGTGGGCAGGGCACATAGTGCGAATAACTGATGGCCGTTCGGGCAGAAAAGTTCTAGATTTGAAGACCCTTCGACCAAAGACGCAGCATAGGAAGTCCACTGACAACATGAATAGACGACATTGTGAAGATCGCAGGATAAAATTGGATACAGACTGCTCGCGATCGGTCGTTGCGGCAAACCGTGAAGGAGGCCCATGTTCATCAGTGGACGTCTTTTGGCTGATAATGATAATGATGCGATATTTATCCTCGATCGCACCTCATGTCAGGTGTGGCTGAGGTTTGGGGTGGTGCATTTGGCTAGTAGCAACCTATTCAATCTTGTCTTAAAGAGGCTTACGTCATATAGATAAAAGTTCAATAAGCCTCGAGTTCCATACCTTAGCTAGACGCATTCAAAAATATTATTCCTGAGTGTAACTAAAAGTAAGCTTACGAAGTATAATTATTTTGTGGCGGTCAAATCTGTATAGGTATTGTCGAACTGATAGTCTTCGGTTATAAATTTAACAATGATGCAATAAGTCGACGTTAAGATGGCGCTTATGAAAAAAATGGTCGGTAAAAATATTACAAAAATGCACTGAAAATTGAAAAACTAGGTGAGGTTGTGGCATCTTTCCTATGTGAATATTTTTGATTTATTTATCTTATATAATCAAGTAGGAAGTTACATTATTAATATGAAATACTAAGTTTATTAGAAATTATTATGTATTCAAATTATCATAGTAAATACTTTTCAGGTGCCGCATACGGTGACAAAGGTAGTATTAGGAGATCTTCGAGTAATGTTTGTCCCCACCTGCATGTTAATGCATATTATAATGTTGACCTTTCATCTATCTTGAGTGTACTTTTTAGGGTTCCGTAGCCGAATGTCAATACGGAACCCTTATAGTTTCGTCAAGTCTGTCTGTCTGTCTGTCTGTCCGTATGTCACAGCCACTTTATTCTGATACTATTAGTATTATACAGTTGAAACTTAGTAAGTAGATGTATCTTGTTAACCGCAATTAAAAATATGATATTTAAGGGGGGGGGGGGGCTCCCATACATAAACCTAAAACAATAAAAAAATTGTTTGACACATGAGTGTGGGTGCGTCAACGAATATTGCTTTGATCGAGATCGAACTAGTAGTTTTTGTTACCTGTTTTGCAAACTGACCTAGTGTTGTTCAATAAAGAGTTATCTACGTATCTATCTATTATGCATCGGATAGTAAATAGCCTATATAATCATTTAGTTAATGATATAGTACTAAATCTGTCTGGAATCACGTCAAGCGGCATCTCACTCGCCTCTGAGTCACGGCAAATGTTTACTGAGAGCGATCACTGCTCGCCAAATGTTGTCCGATGTAGAGCTAGGAAGGTATAGAGGCGTTAAGTTAATAAGTTCAAAGAAATGAGTGAAATGCCTTTTTTATGTTTTATACATAGGTCAATACGTAAAAATAATTTCCCCACAAGTCGACATTTTACAGTCAAAATCGTAGTCTTTAGTCGAAACGCTATGTAAAATCTGGCAAATAGTTTGATAAATTTTAATTATATTGAAATTTAAAAAACATCTCCACAGTACTTTAAAATGCACTAAGTTTGATGGAACAGTTTTGAAGTTGAATTGGTGCCATCTATTTCTGTAATAGATGAAAAAATCTATCTCGTAACACATTTTCGGGCCACATTTTTGGATGATATAACATTATTTTTTGGGTTTCGTACCCAAAGTGTAAAAACGGGACCAAATACTAAGACTTCGCTGTCTGTTCTTCCGTTACCAATCTGTATCTCAAGAACAGCTATAGACAGTTGAAATTTTCATAAATTATGTATATTTGTTGCCGCTATAACAACGAAAACACAAATAAAATAAATATTAAGGGGGGGGGGGGGGGGGAAGAGCGTAAAACGAAACATATAACACAATTTTGGATCTATTCTAAACCTTCTTATCTCTATAATACACCAGCTCCATCATAAAACGTATTACGGTGTTCGAATTAGCGCCCGTCTCATTACAGGCGTCTTAACGATGTGTGCGGATCATTCGGTCATTCGTTCATTCGGTCTTTAAGTTCAGAATGTCACTAGATTAGCCTGTTTGGCAAAATTTGTTTAGATTGGGAACTATGTGGGGTGATAGTTATAAAGCAATTCTGATAAGATTATCGATAATTTAGTCCTTCGTTCATTCGATTTTTGAGGTTATATATATCTTGTTTAACGTTATAAACTGTTATAAATTATTTTTGTAGCAGAAGGTTAATGATTGATTATCGAATCAGTCATTCGTTCAGTTGGTATTTTAACATGTTAATAAACTTGTCGCTAAGTTTACATAACGCACATAAAGTCCGAAATCCAATAAAATTACGAACAATTCCGACATCCGTAAGAGCCATTCATTCATTCATTCAATCCTATCCTACTTTTTTACCTAAAAAGCACAAGCTTAAAAGAAAAAGTGTATCGTCTTGGAAAATCTTGGAAAATAGATTGTCCTGTCATTTAGGCTATCTGATGAGAAACAGCCCGCCTGAGGCAAGGAGGGCTTTTATACAGGGTGTTTGCGTTCCCTTAAAAGGGCTGAAAAGTATCGCTTCTGCGTAATATAGAGTGAGGGGTTTTACTCACAGCTATAGGCGTTTGTGAGGAGATGGTTTTGAGTTAAATTTGAACTTGAAAAATTTTACTTGCTTGCCCAGAACCCACCTTTCCTTTCAAAAGTCATGAGTTTAAGACTTTTTAGAGCATTTTGGTTTTGAAGTCGTTTTTTTTCCAAATCGGTTCAGTAGTTCCTGATATTAGCGCGTTCAAACAAAAAAAAGTCTTCAGCTTTATAATTAGTATAGATGCGATTGTGGTGGGTTTTTTTGGTAAGAGATAAATGGAAATTAAATGTATTATCTTAATTTTAAAATAACGGAGATTTGAAGTAACAAATGTCATAAAAATCTTCTTATTGACTTTATTACCTTCTGATTTTTTGGAGTCGGTATAAAATTTGATGGTGCAACCATGCTTTAGAAACATCTGAGTCAAACTTATACGACATACATGAATATTGGAAATAGCATACTATGATAATTCTTTGTAGTTATGATCTCGTATTAAGTTTATTAACCGCTAAAGGACGTAAGGTCATAAATACCTTTAAAAGGTCATAAATATATGGAAGGAAATTATGACCTTATTAATAGTGTAGTACATTATAACTATTTCAACTTAACTAAGAAAGTAAATATACGCTTTCTAAGAACTTAAAAGCTTAGTACGAAATAGCCGTATTCGCTTAATTACTAGCATTAGTATTTAAAACACGATAAAAAGCAAATTGGATATCTGCCCAGAATAATTTATGGCTCCTTGCAGAAGCAGATGTTTCAGTTCGATTCCCGGGTTAGGGTAAAATTTGTTTATAACATATTTTGGAGTTAGTTATTAAAGTTTTGGGAAAGTAATTATTTCTTAATTTATTTATAAAAATTAAAATGTGTTTATGACCTTATTAATAACTAGCGGTCCCCCGCGACTTCGTCCGCGCGTTTTGAGTTTGCTCCCTCCCCTCCCGTCGCAGCGTCATGTTTTATATCCTAAAGCCTTTCTCAATAAATAAACTATCCAACACAGAAATATTTTTTCAAATCGGTCCAGCAGTTCCTGAGATGAGCGCGTTCAAACAAACAAACTCTTCAGCTTTATAATATACTAGCGGTCCCCCGCGACTTCGTCCGCGCGTTTTGAGTTTGCTCCCTCCCCTCCCGTCGCAGCGTGATGTTTTATATCCTAAAGCCTTTCACAATAAATAAGCTATCTAACACAGAAATATTTTTTCAAATTGGTTCAGCAGTTCCTGAGATAAGCGCGTTCAAACCAACAAACTCTTCAGCTTTATAATATAACTAGCGGTCCCCCGCGACTTCGTCTGCGCGTTTTGAGTTTGCTTCCATACCCTCCCGTCGCAGCGTCATGTTTTATATCCTAAAGCCTTTCTCGATAAATAAGCTATCCAACACAGAAATATTTTTTCAAATCGGGCCAGCAGTTCCTGAGATAAGCGCGTTCAAACAAACAAACCATACAGCTTTACGTTGTACTTAAGCTGCGAACATTATTTTGGTGCGGAGTTATGTTAAAACTGTGATAGCTCCTAAGATATTTATTGAAATCAAATGATATAAATGGCAACTTGGTTCTAAATAAAATGCTCGTGATGATGAATGTATTTATTTTGATAAGAATAAATACCCGTGTGTATAATACACCTCTAAAAATAATGCATTATTTTTTTACAAATTTATTAACATAAAAAAGGTTGTAGTAAGTCAACCATAAAAGATAGACATATGCTGTCGCGGACTTTATTATAGAACTCTTAATGCTAAACAATTCTGTCATACATGATTTTTGTGTAACTTAAGCGGTTTCCGCAGCGTATGCAGCGGAAGCTCTCAAAAGGAATATCGTTCTCCCGTTTTCGCAACATTTTTCATTTCTACTGTGGTCTTATGAGTCGTATCTTTATGTTATATAGCCTAAAGCCTTCCTTGATAAATGGACTATCTAACATGAAAATATTTTCTCAAATCGGGCCAGTAGTTTCTGAGATTAGCACGTTCAAACAAACAAACAAACAAACAAACAAACAAACTCTTCAGCTTTATAATATTAGTATAGAAGTATAGATTAGCGCAAGCGCACGTTGTACTTAAGCTGCGAACATTATTTTGGTGCGGAGTTATGTTAAAACTGTGATAGCTCCTAAGATATTAATTGAAATCAAATGATATAAAGGGCAACTTGGTTCTAAATAAAATGCTCGTGATGATGATTCGTGATGATAATATATTATAAAGCTGAAGAGTTTGTTTGTTTGAACGCGCTTATCTCAGGAACTGCTGGACCGATTTGAAAAAATATTTCTGTGTTTGATAGCTTATTTATCGAGAAAGGCTTTAGGATATAAAACATGACGCTGCGACGGGAGGGGAGGGAGCAAACTCAAAACGCGCGGACGAAGTCGCGGGGGACCGCTAGTCAAATGATATAAAGAACAACTTGGTTCTAAATGAAATGCTCGTGATGATGAATGTATTTATTTTGATAAGAATAAATACCTATGTGTATAATACACCTCTAAAAATAATACATCATTTTTTACAAATTTATTAACATAAAAAAGGTTGTAGTAAGTCAACCATGAAAGACAGACATATGCTGTTGCGGACTTTATTATAGAACTCTTAATGCTGAACAATCCTGTCATACATGATTTTTGTGTAACTTAAGCGGTTTCCGCAGCGTACGCAGCGGAAGCTCTCAAAATAAATATCTTTCTCCCGTTTTCGCAACATTTTTCATTTCTGCTGTGGTCTTATGAGTCGTATCTTTATGTTATATAGCCTAAAGCCTTCCTCGATAAATGGACTATCCAACGTAAAAATAATTTTTCAAATCGGGCCAGTAGTTTTTGAGATTAGCGCGTTCAAACAAACAAACAAACAAGCAAACTCTTCAGCTTTATAATATTAAGTATAGATAGTATAGAAGTATAGATATGTTAATAATGTGGTACATTATAGTAATAGTCCCCGTAGCCGATTTCGACTACGGTGGCCAGGCACCACGACTAACCGACTGCGCGGGTCATATTATAGTGCACAAGTGTGTGCACAAACACAGGTGCACTCTCTATTCGTTTTACTCTCATAGCCCGATGGGACAGAAATCTGACACGACCGGAAAGTGATCAGGCCTCAAGACCAATGACTTTTCGTGCTTTTGCGAGGCACAGGGTGAAACACCGATAACTTCCAAACTCCGGGCTACCCTGAAAATTTCTGAACAGAAAAACTCAGGTATATTTTTAGCTCGGGGATCGAAGTTGCTTTAAAGTGCGACCCTCTTAACACTGCGCCGCCAAGGATGTTGTGTTGTTGTTTCGTTCATTTATAATGTGAAAGAATAAGGAGTTAAGGAGTTCTATTACCAATCGGATTATTTATATCATGAAGAAAAAGTTAAATAAAGTAAGTACCTAAGTGTTTTAGAAAATATAACAGCCTAAATCATTACTTTCTCAATGTGTTCATCAAAATGAAATATAACTAGTAGCCGACCTTTTTTGAAATAAAACTGGACCAGACAATAGTAAAAATTATGACGGTCCATAGATCGTCAACATTTTTTATATGTTTGGTTTAAATTTACGACGACCCAAGTGATTATTTTTAGCCATCTAATTTGGCGGCTATTTTTACGAAAATTAAGACGGTGATTTGGTTTTAAGTCAAAAAGTTTTGTCCAAAAGTCGGCAAAATCTTATTTTTGTTGGGTTTGTAAACCAACAAGTAGGACCTGACAAACTTGCCTTTTGTGTCATAAAAAAACGGCCAAGTGCGAGTAGGACTCGCACACTAAGGGTTCCGTGCCAACTTTAAACTTAAATATTTAATCTTTTATTTAACCATTTTCTTTTATTTAACCATTAAATATATTTTATTTAAATAAATATTTAATTTAACCTTTTATAGTTTAGAAGTTAGTCCCCCTTACGCGCCTTTTACCACTTTGGAAGCGTCTATTTTTCAAACATATTTTGATTTATAGAGAAAATGATATTGGAACCTTAATTATATTTATAAAGATACATCCACAGACACCTCAAGCATAGGTCCAACCTAAGAAAGAAGAAAAAAATTCCACTTCTTAATATTCTTTTTATTAATTTTTTGAATAAGAATCGCAAAGCGGTCTACAAGTAACACCTAACTACTAAGTTCCAAATTTGTTATGCTAATAATTTCAGAAAAAGTGGCTGTGACAGACATACTAAACGACTTGACGAAATTTTAAGCGTTCCGTTTTTTTGCCATACCCCTCAAAGGTAATCTAATAATATACTGGAAGTACTAATTAAAAAAATAATATCTAGGTCTAGACAACCGTTATTGATTTGTCTAGATACCAGGCTATTATAATATGAAACTTGGTAATCACTATTCCATTGATCGTAGAATGATTAAGGCTAGTTGACATATTTATATTGCCAGAAGCAGATAACAGTTGAAAGCTTATATAAAAGTATTCGTCAAATGGTGATTAAAATCAATTTTTTTGTATAGCGTTAGGTCATATTTTCCTTTTTATATATTCCTAAATTTGTAAAATAAGAAATGGTAATAACTACCTTTAAAACAATTAACTGGAGATATATATATTTCAATATGAAGACGACCCGCCTGGTGTAGTGGTCGAGAAATCGTCTACTACGCAGCGGGTTGCGGGTTCGATCGCCGCACAATACAAACATATGTGTGCATGTACCTGTCTGTTTGTATTGGTCTGGGTGTTTTCTATGTATATCATGTATGTATTTACAAACAAAAAAGTATTTAAGTATTATATTCGTTGTCTGGCACCCATAACACAAGCTTTGAGTAGCTTACTTTGGGGCTAGATGGCGATGTGTGGGAATGTCCAAAGGATATTATATTATATTATATATTATTATTAATATACTTTTACAGGCTTATTTTGTTAATTTATTAAAACATTTTCAACAAACAAGCATAATTAAAATCTAATATACTTTTAACGATTAAGTAATTATAACTAATTTCATCAATGCGAAATCGAATCACATTGGCGAAATAAATTGTAATTAAGTTAATTGATAATGAACGTTAGGTTGAGCACCCCTGTCTAAGTTAAGGGCCCGTTATAATTGAGTTAGTAATAATTAAGTACGGACATAGCTCAATGTGAACAAACAGGTCATTAGATTAGGAGTATTTTTAACACTCACAGTAACAGTAAGAGACCACTAATTTCGCAAGGTCAGACTGACAGCACGGTAGCTCAATTTGTAGAGCGTTTGGCCCGGTTAGTCAAAAAGTTGCTGGTTCGAGTCCCGCCCGTGCGCATTTGGTTTCTTATTTCATCTTTATGAAACAGGTCATTATCAAATGTTTATAAAAGCTACTATCCTGCAACTATGAGGAAACATAATAGGATTATCAACAATCTTTTGTTGTTTTTGTTTATGCGACCGCCGGCGGCTTTTTGATCCGTAAGCGTCTACGTTCCTTCACAATGAGGATTTCTCTAGCAGCCATGCTTTAAGGCTGAGCTGCAATGAAACAATCAATAAATCTTTGAGATTTGGATTCGTAAACGTGCCATTTGCTTTGAACTTTTTTAGTTTTAGAGCGCTTTTACACTGGATTAAATTTTCATTCTGTCTCTGTCAACGACAAATAAACTGAACGAGACAGAATGATGATTTAATGCAGGATTAGCGTAATCCTTATGCAACTTTAGCAGCGCGACGGGCGTGCGACTTATGCGCGATAGTTGCGCTGCCGATAATTTTGACAGCGCGGCAGCACGCGTGGGCGGCGCGTGGCAGTTGCGTGGCAAGAGCGCTGCTGTGGTTTAGAGCGCTTTCACACTTAGGTGACATTAGCAGCGCAACGGTGGCGGGACAGGCGCGCTGCTGGTAATCAATAATATAAAAATGAATCGCAAAATGTGTTGGTAAGCGCATAACTCAACAACACCTAAACCAATTTGGCCAATTCTTTTTTTTTTAATGTTCGTTAAAGTTTAAGGATGGTTTTTACGGCGACAAAAAATTAAATAATAACCGAAAAGAACATTAAAACAGCCCTTTTCCATTTTCCATACAAATGTTTTCTACCTAAAACGTAGTAAATTTGAGCTTTATTGCTATTTTTAGGAACTACTGGCCCGACTTGAAAAATATTTTTATGCTGGATAGCTTATCATTGAAGAGAGCTTCAGGCTATAATACATCACGCTGCGACGGGAGGGGAAGCTCAAAAAACGCGGACGCAGTCGCGGGGGACCGCTAGTTTTATACATAAATGACAACAGTAAGCCCTTCACATTAGAGCGACGGCGCTGCTGTAGCACTGCTGCCGCCTTAATGTGAAAGCGCACTAATGCGTGACTCTACAAATCTGCAAATATAACTGGTTATTATAGGAATGAACCTATCACTGCCTTTGTACGGAGAGAGAAAAGCTTGCAAACAAAAGACGATCGCGGGTGAGTGAGCGGGGAAGCGGGACGTACGTGACAGGTTTGACAGGTTTATTTTTACGATAACCGAGTTGTAGATACAGTTGAGTCGAGGTCTACACCGATTGACTACTTTTAATTAAAAATCGCTTGCACACACGACCCAAAAGAAGCGTCTCTTTGAACAAGGAGGACGCGAGTTGCAAGCTTTTTAATATTGCTCTAGTGAGTCTTTTCTTTACCGAGTCTCGTTAATCAGTGGCTGAAATCAAATTTAAACTAACAGACGAAGAAATACCTATTGCATAAGACCAATCACTGATTAGTTCTTTTGTTATTTTTTGATACCAATCCCACATACATTGCTGTGATCCCAAAGTAAGTAGCCAATGCACTTTGTTATGGAAATCAGACACAACGGTGGTACCACATCAACCAGGCCCGAGACAATATAGAAGACATTGATTTCTACATTGACCCGACCGGGAATCGAACCCGGGACCTCGAAGCGGCGACGCTTCGAAACCTAACGTGCTAAGCCACTATACCTCGTCGTCAAAATGGATTACTTTTACTGAAATGGATTGTCTGTTCTTATTAGATTGTGGTCAAACGACTTCAAATAACTCAGTGTATTGATTGATTGCCGACTACGCCTATGCAGTATTGTTTCAAGTTATTTAACTTGCACTAGAAACTATGTGAAGGAAAGTAGTCTAAGTACTTATGTTATAAACAAGCAGCTTCTTGTAAATGTTTTAATTAAATCAACTCCGCGTTATCTGTACTTATAACTGATTTCGATGATGATTTGGTATAAAAATACCGTAAATCGTTTAAAAAAAAACGGCCAAAAAACGAACTGAATTAGGGAATTCACATACTTCCACTTAGCTAAAATACCACAATATTTGTTGACAGAAAATATAACTTAGTTTTTCATAGTATTTGTATGAATAACAATATTATGTGTTTACATTCGCTTAGTTTAAAAGTGGGGGGGGGGGGTGCCCATTGAACCACCTTGGCAGCGTCTATCTCGTCATCAACTTTTAGAGACTCAACTTTTTCATCGACTTTTAGAGGAAATTATTTTGTAGGAACCTCGATGTCATTTTAAAAGAGCCATCCATTGATACTTACACCCCCCCCCCTTTTTAGGGTTCCGTAGCCGAATGGCGAAAAACGGAACCCTTATAGTTTCGTCAAGTCTGTCTGTCCGTCCGTATGTCACAGCTACTTTATTCTGTAACTATAAGCATTACACAATTGAAATTTGGTATGAAGATGTATCCTGTTAACCGCTTTACGATTCTCATAAAAAAATGACATTTAAGGGGGGGCTCCCATACATGAAACTAAAACAAAAAAAAAAAAAATTTTACTCAAACCTATGTGTGTGGGTTTTTTTTTTTTTTAAAGGCACAGTAACAATCAAACAACCAAAATAATACAATTAGAAATGATCATACAGTAAGAAAATGGCCGGTCGAGTGACCTGAAAAACCATGCACGACATAACAATATTGTTATTAAACTATAACTAGGTGAAAGACGATAATTGTAATTTTAATAAACAAATTAGTTCATGTGTTGTTGAATACATTTTTTAAAAGTCCAGTAGCTCTGGTAAAACAGATCGAGGCTGGACGTCAAGTTGTTAAATTCCCGACACATTCTGTAAACAGGGTTACAGAATGTGTCGGGTATCTATGGATAGGTCTTTAAAAATGACATCGAGGTTTCTAAAACCATTTTCTTTTAAAGTCTAATGTTTGATAGCTAGACGCTACTTCATACAAACACTATGAAAAACAAAGTTATATTTGTAGTTAACTAAGTATTGTTGCATTTTGCTAAGTAGAAGTAAATGGATTCTCTAATTCAGTTAAAGTTGGCACGGAACCCTCAGTGCGCGAGTCCGACTCGCACTTGGCCGGTTTTTTTGCCATTCGGCTACACAACCATAAAAATGACTGGACTTCATTGTTTGGGCCACCCTGTATATTACATTGTATAGATATAAGTATTGGAGCATGTGCAATAATTAGTAAAGAGATAACTGATAAAGATTACAAAAAGTAAAAGTCTCAATGTCAATTAAAATAATTGAACCTGGGACCTTTACTCCGCCGTTTCATTACGGCCGCCAATCTCATTTCATATCTCATAATTTTGATACGAATATTAAATCCTTCATTAAGAATGAACGAACATACCCAATGTGCCAAAACACTCAATTTTCAACTTTATGCCGTGGAAATAAGTGTGTTATGAAAATCTTAAGGCAGATATTAAACTGTTCAAAAGCTGATTTAACAGCATTGACATAAATATATTTAATAATAGTCTGCCAGTTGGTAACTTGAAAAGAGCGAGTAAAAAATGTAAGGCTGTTTTCACGCCAGCCTGAGATAAATCTGGGGCCTTTTACGTAGCGATGAAACTAAAAAAATACTTAAGTCAAATAGCTGTGTAGTAAGGTATGTAGTTGTAAATTATTAGGTATAGGGGTTACTTTTTTCTATAAAATTTACGTGTTATTAGAGTTATTTGAAAAAAAAAAACGATTGATTTTGAAAGAATTATTGCAGTGCTTAAGTTTACTCCGTAGTTTACTTACATAACTAATTTTATTTCTAAAATGGTATAAATTTTCACTTAAATTACCTATACTTTTAGCCGACTCAAAAAATTAATTCATTTTTAATCCGTCAAAGTATCGTTAAAACTTTTTTTTTGTATCAAATAGTTAGCCAAAACGTCATAATAAAGGTATTTGACATAACGTGTCATCACGCGAACGAAACAAAGTTATTTTAAAACAAGTCAATCAATCAATCAAATAAAATAAAACATCGTAATTTTAATGTTTTATAAGACATTATTGCAACCTCCACCAATCCGCAAGCCTGAGCCCAAGTGGTAGGGTATGGCTCAAACTACTTCACAGTTGAGGTAAGGCCTTTGCCCTGCAGTGGGACGTTACTGGCAATCTTTATTTTATTATAAGACATTATTATGTGCCTATTATTAAAAAAACAAAATGTTTGCGGTGCTCGTAGCGCAGTGGTAGCAGCACTTTGGTAGTGATACCAAAGTGAAGCAACCTACGGTGCGGTTGTGTTTGGATGGGTGATCATTTCGACCATATAAGTGACGTATATCTCGAGCATCACTGTGCTTTGGAAAGCATGTTAAGTGGCATACATCACGAGCATCTCCGTGCTTCGGAAGGCACGTTTAGCCGTTGGTCTCGGCTAATATCTGTTGATATAAGTCGTTAAGCCTAGTCAGATGCCTTATGGGTGGCTTGATAACATCTGACAGCAGGGTTAGTTGAATGAAACACGCTTTCACCAACCCGCACTGAGCCCGCGTGGTGGAGTATGGCTCAAACTACCTCATAGTTGAGGTAAGGCCTTTGCCCAGCAGTGGGATATTACAGGCTAACTTTACTTACATACTTTTATTTGAGCATGAACTTTCTAAGTACAAAACCGCTTCAACTTGTCGCCCCGCTCACATCCAGCCGCGTACTATACAGGCTGTTATAAAAACGCGCCTCTTGACGCCCCGCCCCTGTGTCCGACAATACGTGGACTTTGTATGCCCGTGATATACTACAACATGTGTTACGGTGTTTTTTTTTTTAAAAAATGGTAGTTTTATTGAAGAATATGAAATCGCTTTCAATAAACTGACTTAAAGGCTTAAAATAACGCATTTTCCGTCTACTTAAAAGAAACAAATTCAGTTTTTTTTTATAATATCTAAGAAACTACTGGACCGATTTTGATGAAACTTATACTGTGACTTAAATTGAAATATAACTAATCGAACCTATAAAATAATCAACTCGCAATGACTTTTTGTTTTTGAAAAATCCGTGGACAAACATACAATTATACACACATATAAGTTACAAAATTTTGCAAACGTTTTTGAAAACCTTTATAGATCAACATACTCAGATATTATCAAATTCCAACAATATCACAATCATTGTTGAATTGATAACCTCCTTTTTTTGAAGTCGATGCGAACTGAAAAAAAACACAAAATTAGATCGTGCTCTTTATAAAATGTATTTTTAAATTTACGCCTGTTTCCAAATAAATATCTTAATAAGTTCTGGTTAGCGTCACCTGCCAAACACTGAAAAAAGTTTTTAGTTATAAATAACCAACAATTGTGTTACCTGTTACAAAAAAATAGTGACTACATAAGTGTAGTTCTTAGTAGACAAACTCGGTTTTGTTAAAATAGTTTAGTCATCAATAGCTCAACAAAAATGATTACTTACCAATTAATTTATAATTTAAGAGTAACCAAAGTGTTTGGGTAAATTACTTAATATTTGTGTTATGATGAATAAAACAGTTGTGTAAAAATAGACCACTTGTAATGTTACTACGTATAAAACTGTTTTGTTATAAATAACTACGGGTTTGGTGATTTTACACATACTATTTCAGTTATTGGTTATGAAGTGGTTGATTCATCGTAAACAAACTGTTTTTTTATTCGTAACTGAATTGACTGATTAATAATAGCTTTACTCTCAATTTAGTAGCAACATTTCTTTTATGTAATCTGGAACTGAACTTTTTGGTTAACAGTTGCATAACTTTTAAGTAGTTAGTAAAGGTATAATTTCGTAGCGGACTCCACGCATCAGCAGTTGTGACACTACTGGAAACTATGTATTTTATAAATATACATAGAAACCAGTAGTGTAGCGACTGCTGATACGTGGAGTCAGCTACAAAATTATACCTTTACTAACTACTTAAAAGTTATGCAAATGTTAACCGAAAAGTTATTTATTTATAGGTTTTTAGCCTGTAGCCAGAACAAATATACAAGAAGTTAAAGTAAGATTCATTGGCACATTCCTAAATCTTGCTGAAACTTTTCTTATAATAATTTTAACTACACACTAAGACTAATAAAAACAAAAACTTGATTTGTACTATGTTGTATTTATTAATCTAATTAACAATGTATTTAATCACATTATGCACCTACTTATATATTATTAACAATAAACTTTTAATATAATTTTATTGCTTTGACTGTAAAGTTTTGAGTTAGTTCAGATTTCTTATATTCTTTATATAGGTTGCGGTGCTAAATCCAAATCTGAGGTTTGTTGTCAATTTTTTATGACGGACACACTTTTTATCAATCTTTTGTTAGCACACCTTAGAATAAGATTCAGCACCCCAAATACATTGTAGATTGATGATCAGGAATACTCCAAAACCATCTTGGGTTTACAGTTTAATACTTAATAACAATTTATACTTAAAATAAACAATCCTTTATTTAATAACTAAAAATATAATTTGAAATGTTATTTGAAACACATAAATACAATAGAATAAAAAAAATCATACAAAGTGTAAAAAAAAAGTTTTAGAATCAGTAAAAAAGATTTTAGCAGAATAAATTTCAATTTTGTAGCAGTCAAACGTTAGCTCAGTTTAATTGACATGTTCTTTTCATATTATAAAGTGTACCAAATCAAATTATGACTTTTTTGTTTTAGTGCAGAATCTTTAAAATAATGAATATTATCATTAAACACAAACAACTTACACAATCACATTCCTCCTTGTCTAGGTCTAGCATGGTCATAGCATTTGTTAACGGCTCTTCAGGCGGATCTACAGGGTTCTTTTGAACTGGCATGTCTTCAATTGCATAAAGCATTAAGTTGATAGAGTGCGGAGTACTATGATACTAAAAAAAAATGTCAGTTTTAGAAGATGGAGTGCAGCAAATGGTGAGCAGTTTGGGATAGAAAATGATGACAGAAATTTTGAAAAAAAGTCCATGTCCTAAATAGGCGCACCCGCTAACGCACTTCAACAAAAAACAGAATTATGAAAGCAGCTCTATGAAGTATTTAATCATTATTACATTTTTATCATTATCATCAGTATTGTTTTAGATAAAATTAAAAAAGTATTATAATATGTATTGCTCAAGTGTTATCATTTCTTTATGTTAATATTTTTTAAACTGTTTACACTTGAATTTTTCTTTTTATGTTGCTCATTATGATGTATAAATCAGAAAAGTGAATTGTTATGTATTACTTACAGTAGTCTCAAAGGCGTCTGTCATAATGTTTCTTAAAAGTTTTATTTGAGTAGAAAGCTTAGCCCTGTGTCCTATTATAGGGACTCGTTCTTTTAAGTCAGCTTCTGACAGCATTTGCCTTGTTTCCAAATCAATGGAGTGTTCTGAAATATCAATTAAAAATTGTACTTAAACAGATTCATAAAATTAGGTATTCTTACTGCAGATGTTATTGGTAAAGTTGTCCAGAATCACACAAACAATACAGTCATATAGCTTATTCCTACTGAGGTATGTACCTCTCAGTACCCACATCACATTGTAGTTCAAATAGTTGGTTTCAGTTCAGTTCAATTAGTTACCTACCTAATTATATTTTAGAAAAGAGTTAAACTTACCCAAAACTTTGTAATATATATTTCCAGGCCCCATGACCGCAGATAATCAGAAATAGTTTTCTCCGCTGCCTCGTCTGCTGGCTACACGTCCATTTTTGTAAACGGCTTAACAAGATAGTTGAGTTTCAGATAATTTATTTGAAGCACAAACAGCACTGGCCGCCATGACTCGCAAGCCGAAGAGAACAGTTTCTTTTAACACGGCTGCGGGCGGGAAAGTTCCAAAAACGTTTCGTTACACGCTACATAAATTTAGTTACCGCCTACAAAATTGTTAAGATTTTTATTTTGGGTGCGTTCCGTATTGCGCCAATATCACTGTTAGCACTGTGAGCGTCAAAAGCCGTTCCGATTTGATTAGCGTGCTGACAGCGCTGTTGACGCGATTTCATTTCGGAACGGCTTTAGATCACATTTGCTGTTCTTTGAAGCAAAAAGACGTCAAATGCGTCAATGTGACAGTTCGCTCTTAGACGCTCACGGTGCTAACGCAGCAAAACGATTGCACTGTGAACGCAAGATGGCGGTGATAGTGACGTCAGCCGTGACGTCACTACAGCTATCGTTGACTCGCTAACGCCAAATCGGAACGGTTTGTTAGCGCGATATCAGTGATATTTTCGCTGTCAGCGCAATACGGAACGCAGCCTTTATGTGTGTGATTTTTACTTTCTTTAACAATCTTCAACTAAACTATTTAGTTGCAAACAAATTTTTACTATGTAAGAAAATGGTAGGCCAACTTTAGGTTATTTTTAACCTAAAGTTTGGTTAAAAACGTAATGCAATATTAAGTTACAAGTTACTGAAACCGAGTTTGACAATAATTAATAAGAACTTTGGTAGCCGAGAACCAAACTGAATTAACTAAAACGGTTATGTAAAATGCAACAGTAGCAGTTTGTTTCGACGTAAATTAAATTTATTTATTCGTAAACAAAGTTTGACTATTCCTCGGTTAGCTTAACTAGTTTTGTTAATTACTTTTTTCAGTGAATACTTATGCGAAATCAAGGTCTTTATGTTGTAACAAATAGGTTTACCAAAGCCTTAAACCTCACATTCAGTACATAAAACCAAATATAAAGTAACAAAAATAGTCGATGGTTTCGGCTTCGTAAAGCTTTTTGTTACATGTTGTATATTTCATGCATGTTTGTCGATTGCAAAACAAGCCCTTAAATAAATCTTCGAAATATTCAATCATACGCTTAGAATCTTTGAAATTTAATTTTACATGGACACCTTATATTTTGAAGTAAACGTTTGGCATAGGTATAAAAAGTTAAAAAGTTCTTTAGCTTCACATGTTTTTAGGAATTAGAAAATTCAATAAGTGTTCCGTCATTTTTAAAGATTTCTTGTTTCTTTGTTCCTTTTTGGGTTTCGTACTTATACATGACAAAGATATCATCAAAAGAGCTCTTTTATTTTTAATGACAAACTGTAGGTATGTTTTCTTGGTTTTTTTTTAAGAAACATTTTATTCTGTATCCTTGCATATTAATTTCAACTTATGACTCAATACACCTTTCATCTTTGAAAGCTTACTCATTTCGACCATACAAAACACAAAAGTCATCAATGTTTCTCCATTCAACCAACACAAAACAGCAAAGCAAGAAAATTTAAGTGCTTAATTATCTGTACAGTTCAAAGTTCTATGGCCTTAAATAAAAATTAATCACAGACCACAATAACACAGGCTTATCTTTTTAAAAGTTTGGATCTTTAACTTTTTGCGGCGGCCATCTTGTGTTCAAATGTCATTAGCAGTATAAATGGGTTTCGCGCCATACCGGCCGTCAGTGCTGCCACAATGGCGGATCATAAATCAGCTGTCATTTTGACAGTTGCTGAAAGGAGGTTCGTCAATGCATCGATGCAAACTTTTTTAAAGCGTCTTAGTGCTTTGATTAATTGCGAAAGAGGCGTGGGTATGTTTTTTTGCACTGACTGAATATCTCTTGATTTTAATGCTTGTATGTTACAGCGAAACATGGTCCTTTCAAACGTTTTGCAATCTCACTACTACGATAAGTGCATAATGAACCAGAGACTTACTGATATAATGATTGTAAAAAAAAGTTATTGTTTAAGCTGTAATTACAATCGCCAGCACATCATGTTATAATTTTTTGTTGAAAACTGACTCTTATCACAACTGTGATATCGCTATGTTTACCTCGACGTGCTATCGTCCGTACCTGATTGAACTAATATAGTAAGTAAAATCTTTTCCGTAGTGTAACAAATACTTTACTGAAAACCGCATCAAAATCGGTCCAGCCAATCGCGAGATATTTGCGGAAAAACATACAAACATACAAGTGGAACTGAGAACCTCCTCTTATTCAAGTCGTTTAAAAAAGTAGTTTTGTTTGTACCTACATGTGTAATTCGTATTTTTTTAAGCACTGATCCTGGTTCTATTAACGGTCATTAGCTAATTATTTTACGTCCAGTAAAAAATAGTCTAGATTCCAAAAAAAATATTTTAGCCATTTGGCACACACGCACACAATATTTTTAAAAAAAGACCCGAACTACCAATTTGGAAGCGTCTCAAACGTTAGACTTAGAGAAAATGGTTTTAGAAACCTCGATGTCATTTTAAAAGACCTATCCATAGACACCCCACAAGCAAAAGACAAAAATCTTTTTTTTCGGTTTTAGTTTCATGTATGGGAATGAATTGTAAAGCGGTTAACAGGATTAATCTTACTACCAAATTTCAATAGTGTGATTCTTATTAGTTACAGAATAAAGAGGCTATGTCACAGCGGACGGAGAGACAGACAGACAGACTTGACGAAACTATAAGGGTTCCGTTTTTTTACCATTCGGCTACGGAACCCTAAAAACATACAGTCGAATTGATACCTGCTTCTTTTTCGGTCGGTTAAAAAATGTCAGATTACCCTGTTTATCTGCAGCACATAGATCGATGTTCAAGTCAAAGTCTTAAGGTGTTCTAAGATTTATTTGCGAAGCCTTTATGCGAGAATTATCACCTTTCGTAACTTTAATTATGTTAAGTGTGTAATAAAATTATTTGCAATTATAAAGTTGTGCGAGGAGTTGATGAAGTTATTTTTATTATTGCGATATAAGTAATCTCGCTTTTGATAGGCAATCGGCATTTATGTTGTTGCTCATTCTTCAAAATGCTAACTTAATAAAATATAACAAAATCTTTGCACATGACTAAGCAGATTCTTTGCTGTCTTTTGTCTCTCATGTATAAGAGTTATGTAAGAAAGATTTTAAATTTAATTACCGTTATTTCCTAAAAAAAACACACAGTAGGTATTCATAAAGATGAAATAAGAAACCAAAAATTTGCGCAATTCAATAATAACCCGGTCTGCCAAAAGGTTGCTGGTTCAAGTCCCGCCCGTGCGCAAATTTTTGGTTTCTTATTTCATCTTTATGAATATAAAATATGACACTGTGAGTGTTAAAAACATTCTAAAGCATAACACAGTAGGTACTTTTACCTGTGGGAATATTACAACAGCTCAAAAGTAATGTTCGACACTTTAAAATATTCACTCACGCTTACAAGTTTACCAAGAAACTACCATAAACAACATGACTCACAATGGGAATGGCTTATAGCGTAGCCAGAGCATTGCACTGACCTTTGCCTTTAAAAAAAACATGAAAATACCAGCGACATTACCGCAATAAATAAAAAAAGAACGTGTTAACATTTCAAAATTAGAACCCCTCAAAAGTGTCATTGCAAATTAAAAAAGCCGTAAGACAACAATATAAAACTGGCCAGTCGTAAAAACGGTAGACTAAATAAAAACTATTTTGAATAATCAATGTCTTTCTACTTTGCGTTCTCTAGCTTATGAAATAGATTCGAAATTTGGATGCGTGGTTAAAAACCGGTTTTGGATATCAACTCGTGACGTCACTAGGCCCAGCGTATCATACGTCTTAATCTTATGATAACGGTTTTTTTTATTATGTTCCAACAACTAAAATGGAGGTTCTATCTACGGTTTTGGTCGTTTTTATGATCGGCCAGTGTTATGGCCTTTTTATAGGTTAGAAATGAATAGAGGTGGCTGGAATTTTAAGACACCATTAGAGGAAATGTTGTGGTTTATATCTTTGAGACCGTTGGATGATTTGAAGTTATAATAAACTTCACTATAAGTTTTCTTTTGTGTTTTGATGTGGGGAAAAGCTATTTGGCCACCAAGATTGGTGGTATGGTAGAAGCCTTAAAAAAGCTTGTCCTAATTTAGATTCAAGAGAAGGTAATCTAAGAGCTCAGACTTAAAAGCTTAAATACATCTTTTGTACAAATAATCAAATCTACTAATCAAAGTATTTTCTCCAGACTATGCTAGCAATAATGTTTTCGTAACACCTAAATAGTCGTTGGTATATATTATATGGTATGATAATGTTATTTCGTTTCCTTTTGCCATTCCATTAAAACACATTAATGACTTTACAGAAACTTACAAATACTAGCTTAATCTTGCCTATGAATGTATTATATATTTGCTATGTAAGCAAAACAATAAAGGTAAATCTGCCTGCACATCTATCAATTTTAGTACTTGTATTAGGTTGTTGTTAATTCTTTAATACATGTGTTGTAACTAATGGTATTCTAATAATTCACACACCCTGTATTTTAATTACAGCCTGTGTAACCGTAAGCCATTTCTATGCATATGCAAGTCTATAGTAAAGTTTACGCGCCATACCTCCGACCGATCGCACGAACTGCAGCTCTCTGGGAGGCGTGTGTGGTCTATGGTATAAGCTAGCAGCGGGACCGCGCGCGACGATGGCACCAGCCATTTGTCATTTCAACTTCCGCCAATAGTTTGAGGCGCTACCCGGATTTTCAACGCGCACACTAGCGCCACTTTAGTAAAAAAATCATAACTCGTTAAATAAAGAACAATCAAAAATCTGGTAAACACGGTTGTAGTACACGCTCTATTGTTTATTTAGTACGCTTAAATTGTTTCTAAAGTAGTTATCTGCAGTTACAGTTAGAAAAATTACCAAAAGTAGCCATATTTATCAGTTTTTCTAACTCTAACTACAGTAAAGCGCGTTAAAAAAACTGGGTAGCGCCTCAAACTATTGGCGAACGTTGAAATGACAAATGGCTGGTTGTCATTAAGAAAAGTTAATAAACCAAATTTATCTTGTATATAAAATTCTCGTGTCACAATGTTCGTTCTCGTTCTCTTCCGAAACGGCTTGACCGATTTTCATAAAATTTTGTGAGCATATTGAGTAGGTCTGAGGAACAGCCAACATCTATTTTTGTCTGAGACCGCTTAAAATTTTAAATTACGGGACTGGGCGGGACGGGGCCGGGGCGAGATGAGAATGGGGGCGAAACAAAGATCGCTGTTTTAAATGAAATATTCTTAGAAGAGTAAATTTTACTTATTAATAAAATACGACTATTTTATGCTAATATTGCCAGAGAAATTGTCCCAGACGTCCTCCAACGTTGTTTGTTTTGGTCACTGTGAACGTTTCATCAATTTGGGTTCCCCCACCCCTTATGTTCACAGTTTGCATACAACTAATATCTTGTCAAATAAAATTAGACTTTACTATTACAACACACAAACAAATGTTGGTCAATACAAATTATTTAAAATATTAATAGATGGACAAACGACATTGTAAAGATCGCAGGATCACACTGGATAAAGACCGCTCACAAGCTGTCGCTGTGGAAAACCGTGGGGTAGGCCTATGTTCAGCAGTGGACGTCCTTTGGCTGATTATAATAAAAAAATATTTTCATTAAAAAGACTAGTTTAAACGAAATGTGATCAGTTCCTATCTTCTTTTAAGCTTAATAAGATACTGCTCTTCCTTAAAAAGATAGTTACAATCTAGGTTCTATGTCTATTTAATTAAATGTTTACTATATAATATGTGTCTGTTTGTTTTTGCGGATGATGATGATGGTAGAGCGTTTGACCCGGTTAGCCAAGAAGTTGCTGGTTCGATTCCCTCCCGTGCGCAACTTTTTGGTTACTTATTTCATCTTTAAGAATATAAAATATGACACTGTGATTGTGAAAACATTACCGCTTTATTTCTTAGTAAGTCTCCAAGTAATTAGTAATGTCATTCTTAACTCCAGCGGGCCTAAGGTGTACGCTAATTTATCATTTATCGCGGCAATCGATAAATTTAAAACGTCATTTTAACCATATTTAAACTGGTTTTAATAACTATGATGTTAAATTTGTTATACAAAGTAATTAGAATTGCTTCAAGTGAAAAAAATAGGGAAAACATATTGATTATAACATACAGGATATAAAAATATTTTATCGACGTGATAAACGGTATCGAGGCTTACATCTTAGGCCTACAGGGCCTTACATACATCCATTTTATCAGAATGAGTTTATCACTTGCACCACACATTCCTATAGTTCTGACTTCGTCGCCGATAACAATGAATGAATTGTTTCAACATTGACATGTTTTAGCCGGTCTTGTAATTAATAGTCAATGCTTCGATAAATTTGGGGTTCTGAACGTGAATGTGGGACCATTTTAAGTTTGGGTTGTATGTATATTATGGTTTACTCATGCGAAGACCATGCATTGGAAGTATCAACTGGATACTTCCAATACATGGTCTTATTATCCACTATCCAGTCGCAAAAGCAGTTTTTATTTTTATTTCTCCACCTAAGACCTCCGGCTAGGCACGCTGGCCCACCGTTCCTCGTACGTTTCCAAGTCTTTTACAGTGACGGCAACACGACTGTGGAATTTTCTTCCCGTGGATATAAAGAGAACCGATGCAAAGTTGTCTTTCAAGAATAAAGGTCGTAGATTTCTGGAAGAGTAAATAATAGCATAATATTATTATTATATATGCTTTATTTATGTTTATGTATATACTTATACGAGGGTCAAACTGAAAGTTCTTAGAAAATCAAAAACTGATTACATTAGCCAGTTATTAGTTTTATTATATCTTTTCAAAATATTGTCCATTGACGTCAATACACCGCTGCATGCGATGGAACCACTGGGAAAAGCACTTTGCCCACTCGTCCTTAGGGGTCTCTTCAATGGCATCGCGATACACAGCCACCGCTTCTTCAGCATTCATAAACCGCTTTCCTTTAAGTTTTTCTTTAATTTTTGGAAATAAATAAAAATCACAAGGCGCGAGGTCGGGGCTATACGGCGGGTGACCCAGTAATTCAACGTTTGATGTCGCCAAATAGTCGATCGTTCGCTTGGCGGTGTGCGACGAGGCGTTGTCGTGGTGAAGGAGGATCCTACTGCGAGGTCGTTTCTCTCGAACTTTTTCCAAGACAAGTGGCAAACAATTGGTAGTGTACCATTCTGCAGAAACTGTTTTTTGATCCTCTAACACAATTGTTGCGAAATGACCTATCCTTCCAAAGAACGAGGCCACCATTTTTTTTCCCGCACTTCGATCTCTCTTCACTTTAGTTGGCAACTCCTCGAAAGGAAACACCCACTGAGCAGATTGTCTTTTGGTTTCAGGATCATAACAGTAAATCCAGCTTTCGTCACCTGTTAGTATGTCGAACACAGCATTTGAGTCACCTCCGTTAAATCTTTCAATCATTTTACGGCACCAATCCACACGATGGAGTTTTTGGGCCTTAGTCAAATTATGAGGTATCCACCGGGCGCAAAGCTTCCTGACCGCTAAATGTTCGTGGAGGATTTTGTGCACTTGACTCATACCGATGCCTAAGCTTGTCCGAATCTGCTGATAGGTCACTCTTTTGTCAGTCTCTATCATACGCCGCACAACACAGATGTTATTTTCAGTCGTCGCCGTAGAAGGCCGTCCCTCACGTACATCATCAGTGAGATTAGTGCGACCACGTTTAAACTCATTAAACCAGTTGTAAACAGTCGCACGAGATGGGGCTTCATCGTGAAAGGCCAATCGTAGTCTATCATAACTTTCTTGTTGACTTAAATGACATCGAAAGTCATAAAAAATCATTGCACGAAAATTTTCTCGTGTTAAATTCATGTTGACGTGACACAGACAATTTTCAATTTGCCGCCAAATCGTAAAACTAATGACAAATGAATGAAATATATACTCAGTAATATTGGCAAAGAGTTCTATTTTCAAATTTTAGAATATTTTTTTTTATTATATTGTTTATAAGTGGCCAGTTCTAAGAACTTTCAGTTTGAACCTCGTATATACTTTGTAGTTTATTTATTTATCAATATAGGTATTTACTTTGTTTATTTAATTCAGTAATATATTTATTAGATTCTTGTTACTATTTTCCTATTTTCAATTATTGATTTTTTTTCACTGCACCCGTTGCCATCTTTCTGCATGACCTAAAGGTTTGACTGGCAGAGAATGCTTTTAGCATTAAGTCCAACTTTATGCACTAAATATGTGCATTAAAATCTTTAAATAAATAAGATATAGTCACGAACTTTAATTTTAAATATCGTTGAGCCAATCTATACTATATAAAGCTGAAGGGTTTGTTTGTTTGTTTGAACGCGCTTATCTCAGGAACTACTGGACCGATTTGAAAATTGCTTTTTGTTAATAGCTAATTTATCGAGGAAGGCTAATTAACGCTACGACGGAACGAAAACGCGCGGACGCAGTCGCGGGGGACCGCTAGTTGTAGACATAGAACTAATCATGATACTGACACTGACAATTACGAGTTGTTAGATTATGTACTCCTAACAACTCGCAATTGTTAGGTAAATTTTGGTTAGCGTTATCTGCTAGATACTTCATACTAAATGACGTTCTTTTTTTGAAATATTCTTTGGTTAGTGTTTTTTTCGTTAATCGTGTGGCAGACCCTTTAACGGGGCACGTTTTCACCATCTTACTTTTTTATGTAATTTTTAACCATAGAAAAAATAAATAAGGTTAGAATGGGTTTGATCGCTCGTTTGTATGGGAACCTCTGTAGCCGGTGGGAGTTACCGCGCTGTTGCTGCAGTGTTTCAAGTACCAATCAAAGAATCAACGCATCTATATTACAAACCAATCACATTTTCCGCTAGGAGCTCTGTGATTGGTGTCATTAGTACTTGAAACCAACTACCAATCACAGAGCTGCTAGCGGTGAAACCACCAATCCTCATTCAGATACGTTCGTTCTTTTATGTCAAAATACTAGTTGTTACGGACACCCAATCATGTTTAGTAATAAGTTTAGTTATATTTATTTGTAAGGATTTTTGATGATAATAAATATAATTTTCTGTTAGGGCCATAGCGAGTAAGCATTGTAATTAGCTTAGGGCTCGTTTTATTTCAATAATAAGAAACCTGTTAGTTAGGAATTCCCATTTGCAAATTAGGTAGGCAGGTAGGGTAACAATTAACTAGCTAGGAAATATTAAGAAATATGTAGGTAGTTTGGTACAGGGGCGAGGGAGACCCTAGTAGGCTGTCTCGCTTAGGTGGAGCGAGGCCGGTAAAGCCTTCGAATTTCCTGTCCCCCATATCGCGCTTTCTGAGGGTAGGTAGGAAACCCATAGAGTGGATTGTTGCGAATGGGAATTTTATCACGATTAATGTAGGTAGGTTACAAAAACGTTAGAAGGAATACGCAGATGATGTTATGTGTCCGTCCTTGTTTGTAACTAATCTGTATTAGTCGATAAGTCAGACATGTATTTTTGGTTAAATAAAGGGCCGTGAGCGGGCCAGATCGTACGCGCTCTCACGGTCACCGATCTCAAAAAGAAGAGTTTTATTTGGAATCTACAGTCTACACATCGAAGGAAAGATCGTCGGAAAATTGACTCAGCCTGCCTGTAGTCGATATCGTTTGGTCCTTGCGATCCGGATATCGTCTGGTCCGTTGCGATCCGGATTATAAGAAGAAATCAGCAACGCGGCATCGACTTGTGTTTTGGTTAGCACATACGCCGAGGGATCTACGCCGAAGCACAGTGTAACCAGGAGCCGCGAATCGGCCTATACTCCTGTGGAGAGACGATCACATTTACACGGGTGTTCCGTGGCTCGGGCATTCACCACCTAACGGTGCCAAACGGTGTCTGTCTCGGGTTTAACGCCGATTCCCAGGCGGTGCAGTTTTCGGGCGAGCTGCCACATATCGCGCCAGCGATTGTGAACAAGTCCGACCGGCGCCGGTACGGTGTGCGTAAGCGTGGGGGCCGGACTGTAGGCACTGCGGAGGGTTCTGGACATTCCAGCCAGAACTGAGCACCCCACGGATGCGTACACTCTCTGCCGGGCGGTACCTCCCTTCCGATCCTGCACGACCATCCATCCCCAGACAGGCTCCCCTTGGTAATGTACCTGTTTGGGATTGATAGGAGTAGGGGCAGCAAGTAAGAAGATGCCGACTACGCGCAGCCAAGCTGGGAAAATGGAAGCCGAAGACTCAAGACTACGCAACTTTGAAGAGCCACCCGCATCACCGTCTGTGCAAGCCACCGCGAGTACGTTACGACAGACTGAACTACCCGCAGAAGGCGGACGAATGGAAACGGCAGCAGAGAGACGTCACGACGCTAACGCCGACGCGCCTAGGATAAGGCCGCCGCCGTCGTCAAATAGGTCAAGCGTCGCCGCTCGTTTAAAGCAAGCCGAGTTGAGAGCAGCCGAGCAGTTGGCGGCTATTGAAAAGAATCTAATTCAGAAGAGATTAGAATTTGAGATCGCTACGATAATGGATACAACAGATGAAGATGACCGTGAGAGCCTAACCGCCGGTGAGACCCTAGCGAGGGTGGATGACTGGTTGGATCAAGCCCAGTCCCGGCGTCAAGATGTAAACATGCAACTACCCACAACCGAGATGTCTTGTAGCGTTCCTACCCTCCGTGAAGAGAGGAATGAAAGAAATAGACATTTGTTTACGCGACGCAAGGAAAAAGATGCGCGTAATATAGAAGTGGATAGAAACCGACATTTGAATTCGCCGAGCATAGAAGTAAATGAAGATGTAAACAACATTCAACAAGATGTGCAGCGACAGGTCGAGTCAAACAATGATTGTACAGCGAGACCCCAAGAGTATACGGACGGGGCGGAACGACTTGCTTACACATTGGAGAGGATTATGTCGAAGCGACCGGTCCCACGTCAAGCTATTGAGTTACCGATTTTTAATGGAAACACGAACGACTGGTTACCATTTAAAGCTGCAATGGAAGATTCAACGCGATCATGCAACTACAGTAAATCCGAGAACCTGGCTAGATTGAGGAATTGTCTAAAAGGAGAAGCCAAGGAGGCAGTAGCGGCGTTGTTATACCGTGCCACCGATCCGGACAAGATCATGCGAACGCTAGAACAATGCTATGGAAGGCCAGAAGTGATCATTGATCGGGCACTGGACGACCTCAAGAACCTGCCGCGAGTTGGAACGACAGCCAGTGAACTGAATTCGTTCGCGATTAAGGTACAGAACATCGCGTATACACTGGACTCCATAGACAATAAAAGCTACCTCAGAAATCCGATGATGACCCGAGAGGTGGTCGATAAGCTGAGCCCACACTTGAAAACAAGATGGTGCGACTACGCAGCGCGGTACGCAAGCTACTCGGAGCCAGAGATCGTGACATTATCGCAGTTTTTGATGGAGGAAGCGAATAAGGCGATTCGATTCGCATACGTGTCGCAACCTAGCAACAGTGCAGCGAAGAAAGAAGTGCAAGCTAAGCAGAAGGCTAACTCAAAGAAGCGAAACACTGGTGTGTACGCCACAGCCGAGGAAAAAGCTACGACGGCACAAGATAAGACGTGTTTATGTTGCGGCGGGGACCACGAAGTGTCGAAGTGCACAAAGTTTAAAACCATGACAGTAAAGCAAAGATGGGATTGGTTGAAAGAAGAAAAGATATGCTTTCTATGCTTGAACAATAAGCACAGGCGAATCAAATGTAAAGCACCGATGTGTAATGAGAATGGCTGTAACCGACGTCATCACAGGCTGTTACACACAGAGCGTGAAAACAGCGAAAGTCAACACAACCAAGAAGTGGTAGCCTCAGTTAGCCATACTGTGGGGGCATCCAAGGTGTTGTTGAAGGTATGTCCGATCGTCATTGAGGGGCCACGGGGTAGAGTAAACACACACGCTCTACTTGACGAAGGGTCTACGGTTACGTTGATCGATCAGGACGTGGCGGAATACGTCGGTGCAGAAGGCCCGCTTCGAGACTTACACATATGCAGTGTGAACACACAGAGCGTACCACACACGAGCAGAGAGGTGGAGCTTCAAATGATCGCCAGTAACAACGAGAAACATTTGGTGAAAGCGAGAACGATGAAGAATCTCCGCTTGAATACTCAAACGGTGGGTCGGAGCTGTTTAGAGTACGGACACATGCGTAACCTGAACGAGAGTGACGTGTGTTATGTGAACGCCAAGCCGCGTGTCCTCATAGGCGCGGACAATTGGCATCTGATAGTAAGCAGGAAGCTGTTGACAGGCAAACGCCACGAGCCAGCAGCATCGCTCACCAGATTGGGGTGGGTGATACATGGTCGAGCGCCGTCCCGAGTCATAAGGGAGAGAGATACGGTGTTGTTCGTCGACGACCATGGGAGAGCTCGGTCTACGCAACCTGACGAAGAACTACACAACATGGTGAAGTCATACTTCGACATCGATTCGCTGGGCATTCAGAAAAAGGAACGCGAGAACCCTGATGATGTGCGCGCCTTAGAAGCCTTTGAGTCAACAGTGAGATGTGTCAAACAGCGATATGAAGTTGGATTGCCGTGGCGCAAGGTTAACACAGTTATGCCGCCGAGCTACGAGGCTGCGAGGCGGAGGCTCACGTCAATAGAAAGGAAGATGGACGCATCTGAAGACTTCAAAGCAAAATACACAGCCCAGATCGAGAGTATGTTTAGAAAAGGCTACGCAGAGGAATGCCGAGAAGCCGACACACAGAGCCCGCGTCTCTGGTATTTACCACACTTTGCCGTGGTAAATGTTAACAAGCCACAGAAGATTAGACTAGTTTTTGACGCCGCGGCCAAAAGCAACGGAGTGTGCTTAAACGACGCGCTACTAGAAGGCCCCGATCTGCTGAGGGACTTGGCTGGAATCCTGTTTAGATTTCGAGAGCGAGCTATCGCCGTAACAGCGGACATCAGGGAGATGTTTCTGCAAATTAAGATTGCTCAAGAGGACCAACCGGCGCAAATGTTTTTATGGAGAGGCGAGGACAGAGCAGCGCAGCCTAAAAAGTATAAGATGACATCAATGATTTTTGGCGCAAAGAGCTCACCGTTTCTGGCGCACAGTGTTAGAGACCACAATGCGAAGCAACATGCAGCAGAGTACCCGAAGGCATACGAAGCTATCACGAAGAACCACTACATGGACGATTGGGTAGATTGTTTCGATACACAAGAAGAAGCAAGCAACGCCGTTAGAGACGTCACGCACGTACACGCGCAGGCGGGATTTGCGCTCGCAGCGTTCAACTCCAATGGAGCGCAAGTCATGCGTAAGCTGCCACTAGAATGCCGTGCTGCGGACGCGTCGAAACAGCTCTGCTCAAGTGGAGAACAGCAGGGGCGTACCCTAGGCCTCGTGTGGAATGCCAGTACAGATGAATTGGGTTTTAACACTGACTTAGTTAGAGTGCCGCGTAAGGTGAAAACGCTAGAGCAAGCGCCGACCAAGCGAGAGGCGTTGAGCGCGGTTATGTCAATATTTGATCCGCTGGGACTGCTCAGTTACTACACGATAAGAGCGAAGATTCTTATGCAAGAAGTGTGGCGCCTACAAACCGGCTGGGACGAGATTCTACCTGAAGAAATAGCGAAGGAATTCAGCGTTTGGCTGCGGAACGTAGAGACACTTAGCAGTCTGCGTCTACCCCGCCTCTACACTTTGACGGGGGGAGTGACTGGAAAGCAGCTGCACGTGTTCTGCGACGCTAGCGAGTCTGCTTACGCGACAGCAGTCTATTGGCTTGAAGAGTACGAGGATGGATCACGTCGTGTGGTATTAGCGGCAGCAAAGGCAAGAGTAGCCCCGATGAAGACGCAGACGATACCACGTCTAGAGTTACAAGCGTGTCTTATCGGAACGAGACTTGCGTCGACAGTAATGGAGGAGCACAGATGGCAGCCCGATAGAGTTACGTATTGGACAGACTCTACGACCGTTCTGCACTGGATTGGGAACGATAGAGTGCGTTACACGCCATACGTAGCGCACCGCTTGAGAGAGATATGTGAGTTTTCAAGACCCGATCAGTGGCGGTGGGTGCCGACGCAAGACAACGTAGCGGACGACGCGACTAGAGTCGTCACAGAGATGAAATCAAATGAAGACAGATGGTTTACTGGGCCATCGTTTTTATACGAACCGGAGAATATATGGCCGTCTCAAGCAGGCTGCACAGAGAGCAGCGAGGAGACTGTATTTAGCGTCGCGACAGAGGACAAATGGAGCGTGCCAGACGCCGGGCGTTTTTCCAACTACGAGCGCCTAGTGAGGGCGATGGCGTATGTGCTTCTATTTATAGATAAATGTCGCAAGCGCGCAACTGTTTTGACCAAAGAACACATAGATAGAGCGGAAAGATGGCTGATGAGGCGAGCGCAGGCAGACTCATTTCGAGAAGACATAGAGCGCCTAGAAAGAGGTCAGAACTTGAAGGCGGGGAGTCGCATCCGAAGACTTGATCCATTCATCGACGAGGAGGGCGTGTTGCGGGCGAGAGGAAGGACGAGGGCAGCGGGTGTGTCTGCCCCCGATACTACGCCCGTAATATTGGACGGCAGCCACCCGTACGCGCGGTTGTTGTGCAATAGGGAACACCGTCGCGCCCATCACTCGCACAACGAACGCGTCGTCAACGATGTACGACAGAGATACTGGATACTGCGATTGCGACCTACTGTTCGGGCCGTGGCCTATAAGTGCGCCTTTTGTCGTATGAGAAAGGCGAGACCTGTGACACCTGTGCTGGGAGACTTGCCACGCGCTCGAGTAGAGGCTTTCACCAGACCATTCTCTAACTGTGGTCTAGATTTCTTTGGTCCCATGATCATAACTGTGGGCCGTCGTCACGAAAAACGGTGGGGAGCGTTATTCACATGCCTCACTACGAGAGCCGTGCATATAGAATTGGTAGCGAGCCTGTCGACTGACTCGGCTATCATGGCGTTGTGGCGTATGGGAGCGCGACGAGGGTGGCCACAGAAAATGTACTCAGACAACGCGACGAACTTCAAAGGCGCAGACAAGGAGCTACGAGCAGCGAATGAAGAATGGGAGCCAGCTCTACGAGACTATGCGCTCACCCAGCGCATCGACTGGCGCTACATAGCACCAGGGGCACCGCATCAGGGGGGAGCGTGGGAGCGTCTCATTCGCTCTGTCAAGAACGCTCTACGAGTCACTCTACATGAAAAGGCACCGAGAGAAGAGGTACTGCAAACTCTACTGGCGGAGGTCGAACACACCATGAACGCGCGACCGCTAACACACGTGCCGGTCAGCGCTGACGACCCGGAGGCGCTCACCCCGAACCACTTCCTACTAGGGGGACCGCGCGGCCTACCCATCATCGGGCCGTGCGAACCAGCGTCGAGGAAGACGTGGAGGGCGGCGCAAGCGCTAGCCGACGAGTATTGGCGCCGCTGGCTTAAAGAATACCTACCGGACCTGGTGCCGAGAAAAGGAGCCCGAGATGTCGCCGAGGTTGCTATCAAGCCCGGTGATCTAGTCGTCGTGGTGGACCACACACTGCCTAGAAACGTGTGGCCACGAGGCGTCGTCACAGAAGTACATCCTGGACCTGACGGAACAGTGAGGAACGTCGAGATTCGGACCAAGGGCGGCGTGTTTCGTCGACCGGCGTCGAGATTGGCTGTCCTGCCGGTGGAATAAGAAGAGGTTCGCACTTCGCAGCGCTTCACCGGGGGGAGACTGTTACGGACACCCAATCATGTTTAGTAATAAGTTTAGTTATATTTATTTGTAAGGATTTTTGATGATAATAAATATAATTTTCTGTTAGGGCCATAGCGAGTAAGCATTGTAATTAGCTTAGGGCTCGTTTTATTTCAATAATAAGAAACCTGTTAGTTAGGAATTCCCATTTGCAAATTAGGTAGGCAGGTAGGGTAACAATTAACTAGCTAGGAAATATTAAGAAATATGTAGGTAGTTTGGTACAGGGGCGAGGGAGACCCTAGTAGGCTGTCTCGCTTAGGTGGAGCGAGGCCGGTAAAGCCTTCGAATTTCCTGTCCCCCATATCGCGCTTTCTGAGGGTAGGTAGGAAACCCATAGAGTGGATTGTTGCGAATGGGAATTTTATCACGATTAATGTAGGTAGGTTACAAAAACGTTAGAAGGAATACGCAGATGATGTTATGTGTCCGTCCTTGTTTGTAACTAATCTGTATTAGTCGATAAGTCAGACATGTATTTTTGGTTAAATAAAGGGCCGTGAGCGGGCCAGATCATACGCGCTCTCACGGTCACCGATCTCAAAAAGAAGAGTTTTATTTGGAATCTACAGTCTACACATCGAAGGAAAGATCGTCGGAAAATTGACTCAGCCTGCCTGTAGTCAATACTAGTGATGTGGTAAAAGTCGATTTATTTCGTTGATAAACTCAATTACCGGTGTAATGTTGTTTTTCAATATGAACCAACATGTAGGATTTAAGTTTTAGTTAATTTGGATAATTTCACAGCTCATTGGATCGCAGCAAAGGGTTTTACTATTGCTTTTCAGTAAAAACAATAAAAAAAAGAGTTGCTAAACGTTACTTGAAATATAGTAACTAATACCCATAAACATAAGAGTAGTATCTAAAAATAATTTTATTAGTAGAATTGAATCATTCTATGTACAAAAAATAAGTAATATTTCTTATATAAGACACATAGATTCCAATGTTAAGAAAGGGTAAGAAAAGTGTTTAAAGATATTTGCATGGTCTAAATTATTCAGGTATTATATCTTACAATGCTTACAATTTGCGCACGGGCGGGACTCGAACCAGCAAGTTTTTGGCTAACCGGGCCAAACGTTCTACCAATTGAGCTACCGTGGTGTCTGTCCGACCTTGCGAAATTTGTGGTCTCTCATGGATACGTCATTACGCGTAACGTTTAGCGCCATCTACCCGGCTTGTTTATGAAACAGTAGGCCAAGTATGATAAATATGACCCAAGTTAGTATGGTGGTTAAGTTTAAGAAATGTACAACTGCATGATTTTAACAGTTAACTTTGCAGTGTTTTTGTTCGTGTTTTAATAACGTCACCAAAGGAGCGTTGTAGGGGTTTGAAAAATTACAGAATCATAAACTAACAATATATGTATATGTAGGTACTGACTTTAAATAACTGGCTCACAAAAGTATTTCATCAGATTTAACCCCATAGTACTGTCAAAATTAAACAATTTCTTAGGAAATTTTCTTTTTGATAGTGTAAGAAAATATCAACCGATACTAGCTAACCAACATAATGTGCTTTTTTAAGCACGGAGATGCTCGTGGTAAACCACGAGCACTTATATGGAGTCACTTATATGGTCGGAATGGTCACCCATTAAAAACACTAGCAAGCCGTATGTTGTTTAACTTCGATATTCCTACCGAAGGAAGTACATTGTTGACAGTAAACGAATGTGCAACTTGTGAAAGAGTATTGAATACATATCGATATTATAGCGGGCGCTCCAACAGCCTCCTGAGATCGGTCGTGGCGAGGTTGGACACGGTCAGTGTCATTATACGACACTGGATTCAGGTTCAACTCACCAAAGACACCAAAAATAATTATAATCACATTTTACAGACATAGTTTAGTTTCTGTTAAATACATTTTATTTTATTTATTTATTTATTAAACTATGTGTTTATTAAATGGTCGTACCCTATTTTACAAATAAATAGATCAACCGATAAATTAAAATCCAAATTAATAACAACGAAAGTACAAAAGTTGTGAATTAATTAAGTGCGTTTTTGCCGAGTTATATTTTTATTGCAGGAATACGTTATTTTATTTTGCTTGCACGAATAAGAATATAATAAAGTTTTTTTTTTTTTCAAATAGCTCCAGTAGTTCCTGAGATATAAGCGCGTCCCAACATACAAACTCTTCAGCTTAATTACATTTAATTACTCATTGTATTTCAATAAAATAATAAACATTACTTATTTTTGCAAATATTTATTGTTAATCTTTTAATACAACAGTAGGGATATTACCATTTATCGATATTCTTACTGTGCTGTGAGTTACATCCCTAGTGATGCGTATGCAAGCGAACCAACCAAATTGGACGCGATACATTGCGTACTAAGATAGCAGATATGTTAATAATATGCGTGGACTGTCATCAATGAATATTTTTTTTAAACTTGGTGCAACGAATCCGCTGTCATTTGAAATATCATAATTTAAAAGTGATTTTTTGCAAATAATGTCGAAATAACTACATTTTATTACTCTCCGTTGAAAAGATACACTTCCACTCTCATTTTGTATGACCTGGCTTCACGCTCTGCAAGTAATTATAGCACAAGACGGCATTTTTGACAAAAAATAATGCAACGCTCTTGTCACGCAACTGAAGTAGCTACGGCTCAATGCAGGCATATGCCTACAATATTAGCACGCTGCCGCACCGACCGAGGCCATTCTAACCTTATTAATTTTTTCTATGTTTTTAACAGACTACAAATAAGAAGGTTCTCTGTGTGCTTATCCGCAGTTCTCTCACGTTAGGCTGAACCGCTTTTGATGCGTTTTTCTGTTAGTTTTGAGCAAAGCTGCTGTTAAAATAAAATAGTACGATCAAACTCTAAGATTTTAGTAAAAAAATTCAAAACTCTTATAATATATAAATATTACTGCTTTTACTTAATATCATCAAACTCTAGGATTTTAGTTAAAAACGATTAAATACAAAACACTTATGATAATAAAATAATACTGCTTTTACTAGTTACTTCTGATGAGAAGGCTGATTGAATAAACTTTTCATTTCCTCGGACACAGCGGTTTCCTCTCCTTCGGCTCGGGAGGCAGGTCGTCCTTGCAAGGCAGTCTCTCTCTCAACGCGAAGTTCCTTCTGCACGTGAAGTTATAACACGTCACAGCGGCTGTAGCCACTGTATGGACGATCGTCCTGAAGTACTCGTCAGTTTCTTTTGGGAAACACAGCGCCCCTGTTGACAGAGCACCTGCACTGGTGAAAAACAACCTCCTCGGTAAACCACCGCCGCTACCAGCTAAGAATCCAGCTAGGGTGCCACCGGCGACGACTCCTTGCCGTAATAAAAGGTTGTCAGGGTGCCTCATGGTATTCTTGAATTCGTTCTTCGTTTCCTTTATTGAGTTGCAGATCCGTTGCCCTTTGCATATAGCGGTACAGGACACGGCACAGTACGCGTCTGCTGCCTGTATGACAAATTACATAATGAGTGAGTTTTTGACTGTGAAGCCATTTTTCCAGAGCACCGTGCAATACCAAGAACAAGGAACGTGTCAACGAAAAGTGAATAAGAGATCCATTTACTTCCACTTAGCCAAAATACCAATTGTTGTCAGCAAGTGTTAACTTTGTTTTTCATAGTATTTGTATGAATAAAAAAGTTAAGTTTGCGGTTATTGAAAATGTGCTCTATCTCTACATTTATAGAAAATTGTTTTAAGAACCTCGATGTTATTTTAAAAGACCTATCTTTAGACACCTTACAAGCATAGGTTCGACATTATTTTTTTTTAGGTCTTAGAAACATGTATGGGATTTATGAGAATCGTAAAGCGAGTAACAGGATACATCTACCTACTAAGTTTCAACTGTGTAATACTAATAGTTTCAGAATAAAGTGACTGTGACAGACTTGACGAAACTATAAGGGTTCCGGTTTTTACTGTTCGGCTACGGAACCCTTAAAACAAGATGGTATGTGTGTGATTTTGATGTTAATAAAACTGCAAAATAACACGTAATAAATATGCAAAAAATAATTTTATGGCAACTAATGACCCAATTAAAAGCCATTTTCATTTGGCACATGATATACCAAAACATTCTGTATCTAACAACCACGTAGACAAAAAAGAAAGATCATATATTACCTTTATATGCAGCAGTCTGACCCACGGCAGCAATGATCTATGGATAATCTTCGTGTTCCTCTCCGGACACCTATCCTGAGATTCCACATACTCCTTATATTCGTAATGAGGACTCTGGTATATCGGAAGGTCTTCATATTTCATCTTAGGAGGTCTTTTAGGAGGTTCCGGCTGATTCGCCGCGTAGACCAGAGGTATGAAACATGGCCTGGCACCAACCAGCGCTGTTTGTAAGACTTTTATCCACATCCTGCCAATAACACTAAGATCCCCAGCATATTTCAGTTTTGATCGCCAGTCTTTTACTTCGTCACTTTCTAAATTGTTACTCTGGTTTTCTCCATTTTGGGTTTCGACGCTTTCGACCACTTCTTTTTTAAGTGATTCAACACATTCTAGCACTTCTTTATTAAGTGATTCAACGCATTCGATCACTTCTTCGCTTTGAATTGTGTCAACTTTGGTACCTCCATCGCACTTTTTGTTTGTTATGTTTACATCTTGAGAAACGTCTGTGGGCTTGGTATCTTTGCAACGTTTTTTGTTAGTCACAGGAGCCATAATTATGTTTTGTGTCTTACTGTGCTTATAACTGAAAACAAAAATTTAGATGACGACATTACGCCGTATTGCCAAGATGAAGTAAACTTTATTTTTTGATAAATGTCAGTGTCTTTGGGTTTGATATTTTTTCTTGGGCTGTCAAGATGTCACTATGGAGTATGTATAAGCAAAAAAGTTTTAATAAAAAGTTTATTGTACAATATTCTTTGATAATTGAAGTTATGAATAAATAAATAATAATTATCCTTTGGACATTCCCACACATCGCCATCTAGCCCCAAAGTAAGCAAAGCTTGTGTTATGGGTGCCAGACAACGGATAAATACTTTTTGTTTGTAAATACATACATGATATACATAGAAAACACCCAGGCCAATACAAACAGACATGTTCATGCACACAAATGTTTGTATTGTGCGGGGATCGAACCCGCACCCGCTGCGTATAAGGCGATTTCTCGACCACTACATCAGACGGGTCGTCAAGTAATTGTGTTCATCTGCGATCAACAAACTCTGTATTTAATTTTTGTTATCAATATCTCTGTCAAAAATAAGCAGACTAAAAAAGATCTAAAGGCTCATTTTTCAATTAAATACTCGTATTAAGAGCTTTACAAAGATCGCAGGATCAAACTGGATGCAGACCGCTAGTGATCGGTCGCTGTGGAAAGCCGTGGGGGAGGTCTATGTTCAGCAGTGGACGTCCTTTTGCTGATAATGATGATTAAGAGCTCCTTACTAAATCAAAAACTAACTTAATGACCGAACATACATATCCTGGTTAATCAATTCCGGTACTAAACGGCCTGTTTCACAGAGCCCTAATAAGTTATGGTTAGCGTTATCTGTCAACACTTAATTCATGACGTTTTATACTTGAATTCGTTCGTAAGTGCTTATTAATGGAATGTGCAACATACTCTTATTTAAAGTGCTTAATTAGTTTAATCACGCACAAAACATCTTATTGTTACACTTTGTCTTTATTAAGGACAATCAAAACTGTATCTATTGACTTCAATATAGTTTAACGTGAAATAGCAAGAATTATTTACATTCAAGATGTTGCTTTTATTATTATTATAAACACACTTATTGCAGCTATAAAACACGTATTTCATAAAAACTCTACCATGCATTGTCCAGCGAAAGTTGTAAGCATTTTGTATTAAACTATTGTTTTTCTCAATAGTTGCTATAGTAGGTACTTCGTTATATTGACGTGGATAAAAAGGTACTAGATGTGACACTTAAAGGATTATGTTTTTATTTGCTTATACAAAAGGATATTGTGATTTAGGGTATCAGAACTAGTAGAAGGCAAAAGATAAAGTATATCAGTAAAGTCTTTTGACTGGGTAAAAAGAGGCGGGAAACCCCGGTTTTTAAACTGCGTTGTTCAAAACTAAAGGGAAACAACCACACTATCTTTAGAGTTTTCATAGAAAAAAAATGCATTTGATAACGATAAGCTTATTTTATTTTATTTTATGAGGAATACACTACAGTATCTTAAGATGAGACTAAACACAAGATAAATAACTTTAAACTATTTACGTGTTTCCACATATAAATACTAAGTATAGCTTGTACATATTGCGGTAACTTATAAAAAAATAACAAGCGAAATGGCTAATACTAGTGTTAAATAAGTCTAGTTCGAAGTCATCGGCCATAACATTAAATGCTTTGGAAGTTCTAATAAAAAAAGACTTCTGCCTATTGTTGAGTTAAAAAATGTAAACAGATTTTCAGTCGCAAATACAATTCTTTAGCAGACACACGTCTTTCAATCTCGTAAAAGTTAAGCTTAGCAAGTTTCGATCTTAATCCCTTCAACATAATGGTCCTTCGAGCCGGATCGTGCCATCGTAGATAGACCCACCGTTCGTCGCCGCCGGCCGCCGCAAACAATAGAAGCCGCATTCCATCACTGATAAGCGAACGTCGAGTGAATAAAAACAATTTTGTCTTCGAAGTTATTAAGCAAAGTGATATTTACGTCGATTAATGAGTTATTTAACAACTTTAAATGTAGATTTGGACATATTTACATAGAAGATGAGTGCAACAAAGCAACAAATAATAAACCTCTTGGAAGATACAGCAAATTTACTTAAAAAAGCGCAAGTTAACCTGAAGAAATCGCCAAAACAACGATTAAGCAGTCGCGGTTACTTAGAAGCGAGATTAAAATGTATCGAAGACTACTGGAAAACATTCAAACTAGCTCACGACGACCTAGTAAAGTGCACTACTATGGAAGATCGTGGAGTATTGCAGTATTTTGTGAATGAAGAGTTTTACTTTCATGAAGAATTATACATTACCATGGTAGCCGATCTTAAGGATCTTCTAGCAAGCCTTCCACCTCGAAGTGATCTTCAAAGCACTGCTGCATCGCATTCTGACTTCAGTATCGCGAAATTACCCAAGATAGAAGTGAAGAAGTTTTATTCAAACTATGAAGAGTTTCCAGCTTTCCAAGACATGTTTGAGTCCTTAGTGCACAACAATTCCTCGCTTAGTAATGTCGAAAAATTACATTATTTAAAGTGCAGTGTCGGTGGCGAAGCAGAGCTTTTACTGAGAAATATACAAGTGACAGAAAACAATTATTTACAAGCATGGAATACATTAAAAGATAGATTTGGCAACAAACGCATCATCGTGAATTCCATTTTGAAAAGGCTATTTAATCAAAAGAAAATTACACCTTCAGCTAATCAGGTTAAATTACTTTTGGACACTACTTCCGAATGTTTAAACAATTTACATAATATGAAAATATCAACCGATTCCTGGGATCCATTAATTGTATTTCTGGTGGTGCAGAAACTGGACCCGGAGTCGCATCAATCATGGGAAGAGTACGCCTACAAGGATAATTCACAAGAATTGCCCAAGTGGAACGACTTGAAGAAGTTTTTAGAAAGCAAATTTCGTACATTAGAAATTGTTACTCCATCCACATCTGCTGCCAAAGAAAAAGTGATTAAAGAGCGTTCATTCCATGTTGCAACCAAAGAAAAAAGCTGTGTTATGTGTAAAGATAATCACACGCTGTGTCACTGCAAAGAATTTATCAAGCTGTCTCCTTCAGAGCGAAGTGAGTACGTGAAGAGCAACCGGTTATGTTTTAACTGTCTGGTACCAGGGCATCCTGTGATGAAATGTCGAACTCCAATGTCCTGTCGAGTATGTAGCAAGCGGCATCATTCACTTCTACATCAAACCAGTAACGCAAGTACTAGAGGTGATTCAGAAAATATGAAACCAACGGTATCTGCAGTATCCAATGTAGAAGAGCAAGATATTCAAGTAAACACAATGATGACGTCATATCCTTATTGCAATACCAGACAGGGAATAGCACTATTAGCCACCGCAATGGTGACAGTAAGAAGCGAACAAGGACACACTATTGTTTTGCGTGCGCTGATAGACCACGGCTCCCAAGCATCATTCATTAGTGAGAAAGCGGCTCAAATTATCAAGCTGAAAAGACAAACTGCGAGAGGAAATATCACTGGCGTAGGATCTACAAAAACGAGCGTAAATCAAGTCGTTCAGTTTCAAGTTCTATCAAGATGTGAGCCCAATTTTAGTCTGAATATACAAGCTTACGTCATGAACAAGCAGCTTACATCACAAATCCCCGCCAAGAGAATACCTGTATCGAATTGGTCACACCTAGAAGGACTCAACCTGGCTGATCCGACTTATTATACACCAGGGGCTATAGATCTGCTTTTAGGTGTAAAAGAATACGCACAAATCGTTCAACAAGATGTAATCAAAGGTCCACCAGGCTCACCTTGTGCACAGAGAACCAGTCTAGGTTGGATTTTATTCGGAGATATACATACTAATTCGCATGACGAAACGATTGTTGTCATGCACCACCAAGTAGACGTAGAAGAAATGTTAAAGACAATTTGGGAGATAGATACCGATCGTAGAAGAAAATACACACGAGAAGAACAACTATGTGAAGATATATATAATAATACATACACAAGAAACAATGAAGGCAGATACGTAGTGAAGTTACCCTTTAAAACAGAAAAGCTTAAATCTACAGAAGGCAATACAAGGGAAGTAGCTATGAACAGATTACTACATCAAGAAAAAATGTTCCAGCGAATGCCAGAAAGACACAAAGAATACATGAAAGTGATAAACGAATACAAAGATATGAAACATTTAGAAGAAGTGCCTGATAATGAGAAAGAAACAAGGAAATCAGTCTATGCGCCACACTTCGCTGTCATCCGTAAAGATAAAGAATCAACTAACGTAAGAGTCGTGTATGACTTCTCTGCGAAGGGAATAAACGGAGTGTCGCTGAACGATGAATTGTTAACAGGTCCAATTTTGCAAGATGATCTCAGAAGTTTAATCATAAGGTGGAGAATGCATAAAATATGTTTTGTATCAGATGTTGAAAAAATGTACAGGATGATTTTGATATCTAAAGATGACGCCGATTTTCAAAGAATACTGTGGCGAGATTACCCATCTGATCCAATCAAAGATTACAGATTACTCACAGTGACGTTTGGGACTGCATGTGCTCCGTACCTAGCAATTAAAACACTCCTTCAACTTGCAATTGATGAGGGTCAGAATTACCCCCAGGCAGCGCAGATCGTCCGAGAGGATTTCTATGTCGACGATGTGTTGTCGGGATTTGATGACCTCACTTCTGCCGTCAGCGCTAGTAAACAACTGCAACAAATGCTCAACTGTGGAGGTTTTAAGCTCAAAAAATGGGCATCCAACAGCGCCGATTTTATGCGAACAATTGAACCAAAAGAAAGGTCATCTTCTGTCCATCTTGATATGAACATTGACGGTACTACAAAAGCATTAGGTGTGGTGTGGAACATGGGCAGCGATGAATTCCAATACAGTTGGAACTTTCCAAAGATGTGTGATGCAATCACCAAGAGAACAATCCTCTCAGATATTCAAAAGCTGTATGATCCACTGGGATGGATCGCACCAGCTGTCCTAGCTGCAAAGATATTAATTCAGAAATTATGGCAAGAAAATGTCGGTTGGGATGACAATTTAAGAGACGTGTTGAAAGATCAATGGATTTCTATCCGCTCAGATTTAGAAAATGCAAATAGCATCAAAATAGCAAGATGGTTTGAAAGTTTAACTGCTGAGAAAGATGCTATTCAGATCCATGGTTTCAGCGACGCATCGATGAACGCCTATGGTGCGGTTGTTTACTGCCGAGTCAAAAAACCAGAAGGATCTATAAAGACAAAACTAATTGCCGCACGAACCAAAGTAGCTCCATTGAAAACGGTATCTTTACCACGCTTAGAACTTTGCGGAGCAGTCCTGCTGTCAGAGTTACTTAAGCAAGTCTCTCAAGCCATGAGAATACACAGATCACAGGTTGTGGCATGGACAGATTCCTCTATCGTGTTATCATGGTTGTTCGGTGACGTCAGCAGGTGGAAAATGTTCGTGGCTAACAGGGTCGTTGAGATCCTAGAAAACGTTAATAGTAACCAATGGTTTCACGTCGAATCCAAAGATAATCCAGCCGACATTGTTTCGAGAGGTATGCCTTTAAGAGATTTAATAGATTGTCCACTCTGGTGGGAAGGGCCTGCATGGCTTTCGAGGGAGAACATAGAATACACACGACCAAATTGCATTCCTACAGAGATAGAAGCCAAGAAGGCAGTTCATGTTAATCTAAAAATCTGTCAAGATGAAGAGAATAAACTTATAAGCCAAATTGAAAATTTCAACGATCTTTACGAACTAATGAGATGCTTAGCTTATTGTAGAAGATTTTTAAAATACAAAGAATACAACGACACAATGTATAATCCAATAACTCCGGAAGAAATGGAAAAGTCCCTAATAACTTGCATAAAATCGATCCAAGAACATGACTTTTTTGAAGAAATCAACTCAATTAGACAGAACAAAGAAGTTAGATCAAAAAGCCCTTTGAAATCATTTAACGCTTATTTAGACAATCATGGCATTCTCAGGGTGGGCGGCAGATTGCGACATGCTAATCTAGACGAAAATAGCAAACATCCTATAATATTAGGCAACAAAAATCAATTAACATCTTTGATTATAGCAGACGCTCACTTAAAAACCATGCATGGCGGAGTTCAGCTAATGTTATGTTATTTGAGATCAAAGTACTGGATAATCAGGGCTAAAGGACTGGTCAAAAAACATGTTCATAAATGTTTAATCTGTGCTAGACAAAATGCTGCAGCTCGCACGCAATTAATGGGTGACCTGCCGAAGCAACGAGTCACTCCATCAAGGCCGTTCTCTCATAGTGGAGTGGACTTCGCTGGCCCACTGCAGGTGCTCATTTCAACAGGCCGAGGATCACGCACAAAGAAGGCCTATATTGCCATTTTCGTATGCATGGCCACGAAAGCCATCCATTTAGAATTGGTCGGAGATATGACATCAGATGCGTTTATTGGGGCCTTCCGAAGATTTGTGGCAAGGCGTGGAAGATGTCAGCACTTGTGGAGTGATCAGGGCCGCAATTTCGTTGGAGCTAATAAAGATTTAATTGCAAACTGGAAAGAAGCTTGTTTGGACTTCAGTAGTCAAATCGCAGATTCCCTAGCCAAAGACGGAACCACATGGCACTTTATACCTGCATACAGTCCACATCATGGCGGTCTGTGGGAATCTGGTGTTAAATCCATAAAGTACCACTTGAAACGAATTCTTAACACTAATCTGACGTTTGAAGAAACTACAACTATCCTCTGTCAAATTGAGGCATGCTTAAATTCACGTCCGTTGAGTCCCATTGATGATACAAGCTTAGACAACTTAGAGCCCCTAACGCCGGGTCATTTTTTGATCACTGAAGCGCCTGTCGTTGTACCAAGCCCTGGCTTACAAAATATAAAAATCTCAAATTTGTCACGATGGCAGCACACTCAAAAGCTTGTCAATGATTTTTGGCACAGGTGGCAAGAGGAGTACTTGTCTAGACTACAACAAAGACCTAAATGGCTAAAGAAACAACAAGAATTTGATGTAGGCCAGATAGTGCTCATCAAAAATGAATGTATGCCGCCGGGAAAATGGGCCTTAGGCAGAATCGTCGATAAACACCCAGGGGCTGATAATATCTGCAGAGTGTACAGTGTTAAAAGTGGTGATACTATAACAAAAAGACCTATTACGAAACTGTGTTACTTACCTATTGACTCTGCTACTGATTAATACCTATCTGCTTATAAACATATAAATTACCTTAAGAATTCTGTCTTAAAATTAATTGTTTCACATGAAATTATAAGAATAGTATGTATCATATTGTTTTATGAACTCAATAGATAACATTCCTATGATTGTATTCGGATATATATTATAGTTTATACTTACTTAATTTATGCATGTTGTATTTATAATTTATTTGTCATAAAAGGACTCATATAGTCCTTTGGTGGGCGGTATGTTGAGTTAAAAAATGTAAACAGATTTTCAGTCGCAAATACAATTCTTTAGCAGACACACGTCTTTCAATCTCGTAAAAGTTAAGCTTAGCAAGTTTCGATCTTAATCCCTTCAACACCTATATTTAGTGGAACTGTGTGGTATGGAAAGAGCTGCCGGCTTTTTTAGGGTTCTGTGCATTACTCTGCGTTTATTAAAGAAGGGAGGCGTGGAGAATCTATCTCTTTTTATCAGTCTGATGATTCAATAAGAATGGGTTTCCTATTTAATTTTTATTCAAAATTTGTCAATTTGTTGTCAATCAGGATGTTTTTTAGGTTTCTGTTCAAGTACACGTTCTAATCTAGCCTTAAAAGCCTTGTTCCTTTGGAATTAATTATGAAAACGCGTCATTTTTATTGTCAGATTGTCATAATAAGGAAAGAAAATATCAGCATCAGAATAATGATTTCACCAAGACAATAGTTAGTTAATCTGGTATTGCGGACCTTTAAAAAGATATTATACATTTGTCACGAGTATTGATCTCGACTTTTGTAATGCCATACTATGATTCCGCTGTAATATATTGTCCCGCAGATTTTCGCGCTGTACACAACATGTTAAAGTGACGCTATTTGCGACACACTGTTATTCTTTTAAACATGGTGCCTGTGGGACAGCTATACGCGTCGGACACTCAACGACTTGCGAGTGCAATACAACAATGCGTTCAGGGTGCTGATGGGACTATCACGTTATAGTAGTGCATCCAGCATGTTTGCGGGTGGATTCCACGCTATAATGCGTAAGAGGAGCGCCTCGCTACTGAATAGACGCCATGGCAGCGCCAACAGCATCCTGTCAGCCCTGGCTGATCGCTGGGACTACCTCCTGCTAACTCATATGTCCAGGTTACGTAATCTTGCGCCCTGACCTCTTACCCAGACATTTGTATTGTTTTTATAATTTAAATGTATTAAAATATCATTATTATTATTTTGAATCTAAAATACACTTATTATAATTAAATAATATTAAATGTCAGATTTTTTTAATAACTTATTTTAAATTATGTCTGTCATCAGGCTGTGTCTCATGAAAAGTGATCAGGCACATTTTTTTTTTCAATTAAAACAAAAACTAAATAGAAACAACAAAAAAAAATATTTTTATTAAATATCTGTCTGCCATCAGGCTGTGTCTCATGAAAAGTGATCAGGCACATTTTTTTTTCAATTAAAACAAAAAATAAATACAAACTTGCTACTTTGACAGTGGAAGCAGCTAAACAAGCCACTTCTATTATCTTTTATTCTTCAGAGCAATATGTCTGATACGCCTCAAGCAGCCGCGAACAATGGCCGGTTACTTTTACTGTTCATTGTGTTCCGAGTTAGTTATAACGCGCCTACAAGCTAATAAAACACCTCCTGTGACGACACGCAATCGAGGGCATTTGAGGATTATAAGTTGTGTACTTGGTTAGTTAGTTTTTTTTTAAATACTAGAGGTCCTAGCAAACTTCGTTTCGCCTCGGCTCCGTCCCACCCCAGCCCAGTTTATAGATAAAAAATCGGTTAAGTGCGAGTCGGACTCGCGCACTGAGGGTTCCGTGCCAAACTTAAATGAATTAGGAAATCTACTTATTCCACTTAGCTAAAATACCACAATATTTTGTTGACAGCAAATATAACTTTGTTTTTCATAGTGTTTGTATGAAGAACAAAGTTATGTTTGCGGTTGTTGAAAACATGCTATATCTCAAAAACTACTCGTTCGATCTCGTCCAAACCAATTTTCGTTGAAAGTTGATATAAAAATGTATTTTATGTATTATTATTTTTTCAAAATTTACACTTGCTTAGTTTAAAAGTTAGAGTTTTACCACTTTGGAAGCACATCGACATTCGACAAACTAAGCAAAATGGAAGTTATTTTTTTGATGAATTCCTAAAAAATAACTTTGCAATAGGCATGTGAGACGATGCGTCTAAGGGCTTGCTAATAAATAGATAGATAAATATTAATATTAATATGGCACAATAATCACATACATTGCTCTGATCCCATAGAAATTATGATCGCAAACATCGGTTTAGAAAACATTTATTTATTATAACTTAAGTATGTAGGTAATATTACAACAAAACCATGGACAGTTTCGTTCTGCCCACATCAGTTTTATCTTCATACCAACAAGCCATTCTCTTCTCTTCTAGAACAATGTGACGCTTCTGGCCAAACTATGTTATTGTTCTCACACAAAAGGCCATTATGTTTTTATCAATACCAGACAAATATGTAAGATGTTAGCTTACATTTTAAGCTCGGGTAATGTATAATATTGTAACTCGTTGTAGGTATGTATTTACTAAGCTGTGAACGAATTATGGAGAATAAGAAGCAGCACATTTGTAGCTTAGGCATATTAAAACCACCTTACTTTGATCTTATTTTATATTCATTTAAAAATAGAAAAATGAATCTCAGGACAAGAAAACAATATTTGTTTGTGAATTGTTGTATATTGATATTTTAGATAAACTCGACCAAAGACTCAAGACTTCATGTATTTTTTTTTTCTAAACAGTACCAGAGATTTAAATCTCTGCATAAAACTCGAACTTGTTATTTTTACATAGAATTAAAACTACTCTCCGTGTTTATACCACCTCAATAGTGCTTATTATTTTAATATTATGCCATTACTTCAACTACAATCGAAGAAAACTAAATTTAAGTCGGTTTTTCTTTGCTAGTCGAATATTGAAACAATCATGTCATTCCTTTTTAACGAAATGATTATGTTGAAATAAGATAAACCTTTTTAAACCTTTTAAGGTTGTTTACATCACTGGACTAGCAAGGGAAAACGGAATTTATGGTCACCCATCACAAATCTGACCCTGCTGAAAGTTGCTTAACCTTCATAATCGTCGGTTATCAACTCATACTTCCGAGATTTATCAACTGTAATTGGCACTCCGAAAACCTCTGAATGTATCAGATGGGCGATCAAATCACATCTTGCTTCATTGAAAACCTATCCTTTGCATCGGAACTACGAATTTTGCCTAGTGTACATTGAAAACCAACTTTCAGTGCTATTTTTAAACTTAATATTACTGAAAAATGTATTCTATGTTTTGAGCAATAAGAATGATAGTTATTTTTAGAAGTGTATGAAGATTTGTTGCGGTAAATCGAGAATCGGCAGATGAATCCGTAAGTTTTTTTGTCCAAAATCTCATCGCCAGGTATAATCGAATCTTTCCAGGAACATGATTGGGATGCTCTGATCGGCGTTTGGTCATGGTTTCGGCAATTTGATAGCGTTTGCGAAATCTTTGGCTGAGCTGAAAAGGGCATTCGAATTTGGATATGTAAGTGGATTTGAAATGGATCTTCAATGAGCTAATATGTGGATACATCATGAAGTTACTAAGAGGCATAAATGTTAATGCTCCAACGAGCCGCTCAGTTGCTCTTATATTTGTCATTATCAGCCAAAAGACGTCACATCGACCGATCACAAGGTATTGCTGTGCTCAGAAGCACACGTAAGAAGGAAAAGTCCTTCTATGTGAATTTATGCAGAACCAATGCAGGCCAGCGAGCTCCTTTGAACAGACTGCTATCCATTTTTAAACAGAACTTAAATGGTCTTGACTTTTCCCATAGTCCCTCTAAATTTAAAAATCTTGTCATAGACGCTCTGTGTAGTGTCGCAACGCAACTGAATAAAAAATAAACAAATAATAGTATAATAATAAATATTAAAATATTTTTTTAATATTAAAATAAAATAATATTTTTTTATTTAAATAATATTTTTTATAATATAATATTAATATAATATTTTTTTATATAAAAATAGTATTAAAAATTTGTCTTAAAAGTGAAGCTACAAATAATATTAACAATATTAATTGCATTCTACCTCGCACTTGATTAATTTAAATAGATATGCCTACACGTGGATTACGTGGTTGGATGTGTTACCACTTATAGTATATAAGTTAGTTTTAAGTTAATCATGTAATACATTTGTTTGTAATCCCTAAAATAATAAAATAAAATAAAATAAATTGCTCTGATCAGTGAGTTGTTAATTATTACTACACAAGCTTACTTACAACCATACTTCGTCCGAGCGTTTTGAGTTTTCCTTCCCTTCGTAGCGTGATGTATGACGATAAATAACTTATCCATCTCAGAAATATTTTTTCAAATCGGTCCAGTAGTTCCTGAGATTAGCGTGTTCAAACGAACAAACTCTTTAGATTTATAATATTCTTATAAAGTAAAGAGATAAAAGTAAGCTAAGGAACAAATGTGTCTCAAATAAGAAGTCATAAAAGTCATTTATTTATGCAAATAGGCCCATTGAGGACACTTTTACACGTCCCAATACTACGAAAAGACGTATTTCTTGATATTTGAATTTCGATTATGAAACCATTTTGATTGGATTGATGACAAGTAGCATCAATTCATAGCGCACAAGATTTGTTAGTGGTTTCAGTTCCATACGCTAGAAATAGTTTTTTAATTAATTTAAAATTACAAAGTTCAGTAGTTCAAATATTAGCTCCTACATGTTTACAAAGTACGTATTACTTACATATTATATTATATTGGAAACCAATCACATACATTGCTCTAATCCCAAAGTAAGTACCCAATGCACTTTTGTTAATCAGACACAACGGTACCACAACACCCAGACCCGAGACAATATAGAAAATATCGTTTACTACATTGAACCGACCGGGAACCTGGAACCTCACGAGATGGCGACGCTTGAAACCAGCGTGCTCAACCACTGAGGTCGTCAATAATATATTTTGAAGCAATTCACTTTTTAAGCTTTTTATGTCTGTTAAAAATGGCAAAGCTCTAAGACAGAGTTAAAAATGAAAGTGATGCGATAAAAATTGTGAATGAGTACAAATAATGCAATTTATTTTAGGGTATGGCCAAGAGAGTGTGACGAATGTGGCTCAGAAGTGTTAAGGCGAAGTTACTCATAATAATAACTTAATAGATGGAAATGGTTTCATTTTTGAGTAGGTAGACTTTAAGTTCGTTTTCTTATGTTGCATGTCCTTTAAGTCTTGTTTGATATTAATAAAAAATGCTGAATTGAGTAATTAATAAATCATTTACGTCAGATTTTCATATCAAAGTCCAAATAAGTACATTAATAACAAAATTCTCAGCCTGGGGTTAGTAAAAAATAATAAATATTATAATTTCAAAAACCTAAGCCTTCACGTTTGTGCTATGCTATTTGAAATGTTTCATCTTAAGTTACACTTATTATTAATTGATGGGTGGTTTCTAAAATATTTGAGAAGCTTCTGGAATTTAAACAATGTTAAAATTAAAGAGATCCTTATTATTCGATACATTGTCCGTACTTACCGTCGGTTTGCATCTCCCTCTTTGACCATGTTTATTGATTAATCAGTCAAAATTTTACAGCAAGACAAAACATTTTTTATTGTCTATTAACAGTTTAATTAAGTCGGTTCTTAGCAAAAATTTAACAAAAAACCTGTACTAAAGGGTGATTACTTTGGTCAGTGACATCCAAGTCAGTGATGATAATATGAGTTATGCATATTTTAAAATAAATATTTCGCAAACAGGCGTCTAGGTGTTAGTAGTTGCGGCTTGTTCGCTTGTATCATAATAATAAATTGACTTTGTAGGTTTCTTCCATTTAAAATAAAATATTTTGTTTCAATTTTTTTTGGGATCTTTATCGTTTATACCCCTGAGTCGCTCATTGCTGTCCAAAACAACATTCCGTTTATTTTAAAATGATAATCGCCAGTTTCTCTTTACCCTCTATTACTTTCTTCGTGCCGCCTATATTTTCTCTGTTTAGACCTATGGTTGAACGGTTGATAATGCATTTGCCATAAAATCCCTTAAATACATATTTTTTTTTAAATTGTTTTTTTTTTTAATTTTACTTATTTATTTTAATGCCACTAACGTAACCGTAAGAAATACTAACAATTTATATGGAATTTTATTCTGAAATAAAATAATTGAATTGAATTGAATAAATAAATTTTGTATCTTCCCCTTAAGCTAACATCGGCTATGTCACCACTCCGGGCCCTCGCGGTCACGGCTTTTACCCACTTACTCGACTTAAAAAATGAGGGTAAGATCGACTTTGTAACAAGGACGGGGCTCCGTACATAAATGTTTAATTGAAAATTATATTTGTTGGTGTATTTTTGTATGTATTTGATTTTCTCAATCCACTGGTCTTATAAACTATTTTACTTTGACGGTTTTTAAATAATCTGTAAAGCGATTCAGAACGTTTGATAAGCCATTCGGTTTGGGTTTTGGATAGATTTTATAATTATTTTTAAATTAATGTCGCAGTTTAATCGGACGTCGATATGTCAGTTCGGTAACAAACATTATTTTATTAAATAACCAAATAAGAAAGTTTCATCGGCTAAATCCACGTTATAATTATTTTATTATTATTTAAAAGTTATCAAATCTTCGATCTTTTTATTAAATATTCGAATCCGTAACTAAATGATTCTGAAACGGGGGGATGTTAATTTAAAAAAAATGCTATTGGTGAAATTCAATAAGACAAGTGTTATAAAGGGCATAAAACTCTTTTTTTTGTTAATCGGCTCACTGATATTAATTCATTCTCACAATTTCTTGAGCTATCTAATAGAATTATACATAATTCAATGTTTTACAATAAGAAATGTTACAAAGTTTTTTAGGTAAATAGTATATCATACGTTTCACCGTTCATTTATCACACTAACGGACCCCAAGAAATTGAAAATAAAAAATGTGGATGTCACGAGCATGAAGCAGTGAATTAAACAATTTTCGTGTTAACTGTGAAGTACGGTTTGTTATTATTTTATTTTTAGGGGAAGTTGGGATTTGGGAAAAAACTTGGCTGGTTCACTACCGGCGCGTTTTATCAGGTAAGTAATTACAGTTTTATAAATAACTAGTTTTTACCTGAGACTTAGTCTGCGTGGAGTTTAAAATTATTTGCGAATTTACTTTTGTATGCGATATAAAGCAGTGACTATATCATATCATTATAAAAAAACGTCGTTAATAAAAAGACGGCTGAACAGATTGTCATGAAAATGATTCATAACAGAAACATAACGAAAATCGGTTTATCCATTTGTACAGACAGATACGTTTACCTTTCTTTTTGCGTCAGGGCTTTAATGTGGATTAGCTATTACATAAATAAATAAAATGTCACCTTTGTTTTTTATATTTAATTCAAGATGACTACCGCATAAGACAGTAGATAGCAATATTTATTAAAATATACGTAATGTCATAATACGGTTGATACAAATATTTTTCTCATGCCCTTACAAGAGGTGTAATTAAATATCCAATAACCATTACCCTTGTTTGCAAGCCCGTATAATAATATTGGATTATTCGTTCCTCTAATGCAAGTGAAAAATGATGCCAATATTATAATATTCGATTATTTTTATACCATACGGGTGCATAAAAGGACAATGAAAAGGACCAGATAATCCTATTTTGACATTACACGCGTCATTCTGTGGAGATGTAACTGTAAATAGAAAATAAAAGGATTTCTTTTTCAAGTTTATGTTTACGATCATATGAGTGACTAGAGATGGGCCGAGTACTCGGTTAATACTCGGTACCTACTCGGCGTACTCGTCGGGTTTTTTGATACTCATACTCGGCCGAGTAACTCGGTTCTAGTACCGAGTATACTCGGCTTAAGTAAAGCAGTATATTAAGGTAGATATCATCTAAACAACAGGTGAGATCTTTCTCAATCTCAATTATGATAATGAATAAGTGGTAATGAGACAAAATGAGGAGAACTAGTGACAAAGAAAGATTTCTGAACGTTATGTAACGGTCTATTCGTTTTTTCTTCGTAGACGTTACCAGCCTCCGAAAGTTATCACTCACTATGCACAGTGCTTGCAGGTGCACATAGTAACACTCGTGCCAGTTCTGGATACCTTGTTTGGTGCCCTGCCCACCACTCGAAAGGACTCTTGCCTTTTGTCAGCTTATTCTAAAGAAATGGGGCTTTTAGGATCGTCGCGCTCTAGTGCTTAGGTAAAGCTTCTTTTGCGTGAACCTGTTTGTGCTTGTACACACACGCGAAACAGGAATTGATTGTAACCGAGTTACTCGGCCGAGTACTCGGTTGGAAAAAATCTGAACCGAGTAAAACTCGGTACTCGTTACTCAGCAAAAGTGCTACTCGGCGCACCTCTATGAGTGAAGTATATCTCGAGCGTATTCCGAAACGCTAAAAAAACATAATTGAGTGTCATTAAAACTAATTATTAACAAATGGTAAAATTTGACGATTTTCGAGGTGTAGTGGCTAAGTACGCTGGGTTTCAAGGCGTCGCCGCTCCGAGGTTCTGTGCTCGATTCCTGATTAGGTCAATGTAGATATCGAATCTCTATATTGTCTCGGGTCTGGCTGTTGTGGTACCACCATTCCTTTCTTTGAACATTCCCACACATCGCCATCTAGTCCCAAAGTAAGCTACTCAAAGCTTGTGTTATGGGTGCCAGACAATGGCTATAATACTTAAATACTTTTTGTTTGTAAATACATACATGATATACATAGAAAACACCCAGACCAATACAAACAGACATGTTCACGCACACAAATGTTTGTATTGTGCGGGGATCGAACCCGCACCCGCTGCGTAGTAGGCGATTTCTCGACCACTACACCAGACGGATCGTCAAGACACAATCAGACCATTGTGGTCTGATTTACATAACACAAGTGCTTTGGCTACTTACTTTGGGATCAGAGCAATATATGTAATTGGTGTCAAAATTTTATAAAATCTAACCTTAGCTAGGCAGGTAAATCGCGGTATTTTCTTAAATACCCAGTCAAAAGGTGAAAATTATTATTACAACACTTTATTCACAAACAATACAATAGGCGAAGGACATAAAATATTGCTTTATTTATGATGTTAAGGTAGCTCCGACTCCACTCAAGTTAACATACAGGGTGTCTAGTTTTGAGATGAAATTTTAGTTCAAAGTAAAAAAAATATGGAAAAAAAAACAATTGAAGTTATTTTTCGTTTAAAGAACAACCCGAAACAGAGCTTTCTGGCGCAGATGTGCTAGGAGACCCGACCCCAGATAAATTGGGAATAAGGGGTGGAAATGATGATTGTTTTCATTTAAATGAACAGAGTGAAAAGGCTGCTACTGTGTGAGCTCACTTTATTTATTTTATTTATTTAAAACACTTCATGCACAAACAAAAGGTACATATGGCGGACTTAATGCTAAAAGCATTCTCTACCTATTCATTTATCACTTCATCGTCGTCCTTGTCTTTGCCTTATCTGGTAAAGTCTACAGACAAGAGCAAACCCGTACTATATTTAAAAAAAAAGATATTTTTAAATTGAATACTAATTTAAAATCGTAGTTATTTTAAAGTTCTTGCAAGCAAACGGTACTTATGGTGGACTTAACGCTCAAAACATTCTCGAGCAGGTCCATAGGTCATAACAGAGAAAATACAGACGGGAAGAAAGAAATAATAATAATAATAATAAATAATAAATATTGTACACCAATCACATACATTGCTCTGATCCCTAAGTAAGTAGCCAATGCACTTGTGTTATGGAAATCAGACACAACGGTGGTACCACAACACCCATACCCGAGACAATATAGAAAAGATCGTTTCCTACATTGACCCGACCGGGAATCGAACACGGAACCTCACGAGATGGCGACGCTTGAAACCAGCGTGCTAACCACTAAACCACGGAGGTCGTCAAAAAATAAATACAAGTAAAGAGACAAGAGCGAGCGTAACAAAAATAATTACAAATCCCTTCCCGCGTTTTAATAAAAACATTGGAACACCCTGTATAAAGTTAGGTAGCCGCACCGGCTACCTGCACACAGCTCCTCTTACAAGCAGGAGACCATATTTTTTCAAACTCTCAAAGTTAAATATTACACCAGAAACCTTATACCAGATTATGAGATCGCAAAATTTGTCCAACCATCCCATCTTTTTCACACTTAACCCATTCTTATGAGTTTGAAAGGGATAGGCTATGTTTATTTTTTATTAAGGTGCGGATGCAAAACTGGCCACCATGCTCTATCTTGCTCTTACATTAAGATATTTAATGAGTGCGAAAGAGATAGAAGCTGTTTTTTTTGCGTTGTAAAGAAAGGGTCTGAACAGTTTTGCCGTCACAATTGTTAATTTGAAAATGGCTTCAAATCCTTACGTTTGATGTTAAAGAAATGCTTTTGACAATATTTTGCATAAGTTGTGAAAAGTAATATCTTTAGAAATACCGCTTTTTGATGTTACTGAGAAAAACCGGCTAGAAATGGTGAATGCAAAAGACTTACAGCTACAGCTTTATTCATAATAACTTTAATAGTACCGATACCATGAGTTTACTCGCTAGCGACGCGATTCTATCTATTACACTGTTTTGTCACTTTCTGTCGAATGATGACAGTGCCAAGAAAGAACGAGACAAAACAGTGTGATAGTTAAAACAGGTTTATTAGACTGTTTGATTTTGGGTGTAAGATTTTCGCTTAGCAATTGATCTCTCGGTAACTAAAGACACAAAATATTGATAGCAGCATTGTGAAATGAAATACGTTGTTATTTTTTCGTATAGAGAAGTATGCGTTAATGACAAGTGGCATAATTTGAATATTTTATAATCGTTTTAATGCAATAAATGAATGAAATTGAAATTTTCGAACATTTAGGACAGCTCTATTTCTAAATGGCCATGGCAAAAGTGGCCACCTACTAAATGTCATTTTAGTCTATCTAATTAAAAATCAGAGTATAAGTATACTTTTTAGTCAATTTGAACTAAAAGTAAAAGCTTTACCTCAAACACAAGCCCAAACTATTCGTTACACACGTGACTCAGAGCTATTCTGGGTATGTTTATAATTTTTTGGCCTACAATAGTCGGTGTGTAATAGCGGGGTATAGTAACCATAGAGCTGTAAAAATGTAGAGCTGATTTAAAAAAAACTAATAAATCAATATTTTATTATCATTAGAAATTATTTACGTATACCACGTTAGTATTTTTAATGATAATAAAATGTAGTTGTAGTAGTATTTTTTGTGTATATATTTTTTATTCTGATGCTTTAAATGACACACAATGTTTTAACGCTTTTTCTTTTCACAAAGATACCCAAACACACTCTAAAGTATATTTTTAACTTGTAATCAATTGACTTTTTGTGATATTAATCTTTAAACCGTACAGAAAAAAAAGATTTTTATCTAGAAATCTAACTTACCACATATGTACGAGCTTACTGTTTAACATTAAAGTTATAATCGTACAGCAATAAAACAATACTTTTTTATTTGAGACTTAAAATAACCACCATACAATGGTATTGGTCTCATGATGATTGTGTCTTACTTGACTAGTTTTTGGTAATTATTATTTATAAAAAAACTTCATGCACAAAACCTAAAATTATATACATTTTAAAAATTAATTATATCAATTCAATGTTTTGTGCATGAAGTTCTAAATAAATAAATAAGATTGTACATATGGCGGACTTAATGCCAAAAGCATTCTATATCAGTCAACCATAGGTCAGAACAGAGAAAAAAAACATATACAGGCGGTACAAGTAAAGTTGTAGAGGCAAGAAAAGAGAGAGAATAGAGAGATAAAGATGACTATAATAAGATATTTAATATTTCTTTAAAGCAATACACAAAGTTAAAACTTCATCTTTTATTCCGAAATAAAAAAAAAACATTTTTTTTTGTCCAGTCTACGAGATTCTCAACTCTGCCCAATCGGAATACGCACCGCCCGGGGATAGTAGCCTTTTGTTTTAACGAAATGATATAAAGAATTAATCGCTCGAAATATAGAAGTTAATGATACACCACAGTTGCGTTTATCCTTCGTTTGTACTTAAATATTTTGGGAATGGCTCAGAAGTTGCTTATTATAAGTTTTGGAAGTTCGTGAGTGGGCGGATGATGATTTTGGAATGAAAAGGTGGTTACGTTGGTATGAATGGATTATTTTATTGGATTAGCTATGTTGGAATGTTGGTTTGTCCTTACTTATTACATATTTTTATCTAATTTCTTTCTTTTGATATACAGGGTTACAGGTTAAGTCGACCTAGATCCGTTAAGGGCGTGTAGTATCCATCTTTTGGGTTTGGGGGCCCTATTTTTGTGTCACTCGCCTCAATGTGGTGTGTGATTTTTGTTGATAAATGTGTCATTTTCAAAAAAAAACGGGTAAAATCCACACAAGAATGATTTTTAAAAAATATGACTATATATATTATTTATTTACCTGAAGGTTGTCTGGAAGAGATCGCTTATAGCGATAAGACCGCTTAAATTGAACATTTTCTCGAAATTAATTTGTAATTTAGCTTTCTGGTGTGCAATAAGAATTATCTATCTATCTATCTATCTATAACACAGTTCTGTATGTACTTGCGATAATATTTACGTGATTTTCATTGTTTTTCAATCGATTTTCGAATGAAAATAACTCGTAATATTGACGCGAGTGATTCAAAAAATAGAGCTCTGGGTTGGGGTGTTCCATAGTGAAATATGTCAGGAAAGATGGGTACTAAACGCCCTAAATGGATCTAGATCGACTAAACCTGTAAAGCTGTATATTAATGTCCATCTTTTTACATAAACAGAGTCATATTAGTCAAGTACATAATAATAATTCGAGAACGGATGGACCGATTTTCATATTTTTTATTTTGTTGGATTCGTCATCGCCTGGAACAGAGGATATATGGAGGAAAATGAAACTCACCAGTTCCTCTAACTTAATAATAAATAGGTAAGAGTGTACATTTTATTATTACTAATAATAGCAATTTAAAACCTCATTTTAGCTGCACAATTCGGTCCAGTATAAATTTCATGAATTCGCCATTGGTTTTAATTTACTCTTAAGCCCAATGAACTGACCGTAACACGACCTTTAAACGAACCTAATTTAAAAATCCTCATGTCCTTTAAAAATAGACATTTATATGTAATTTATGTATAAAATTCAGGCGCTTTACCCGTACCGGGGTATAAATTAACAACACTAAAGAATTTCATCGACAAGCCTTGTCCGATCCTTTGCCGTACACCGAATAAAAACAAGACTATAAATGCATTCATTACCCGGTACAACACTCTGAAATGTAAGCATAATCTATAAAATGGCAACGCAACCTCTCCAATTTGAAAATACAAGACAACTATAAAGAAGCGTGGAACGAAACGCCATCTCAAAATGGCCGCGTAAAAGCCGCGCCGTCACGATAATTTGACACGATTAAATTAAGAACGCGATAATCCTTTAGAGATGCATCAGTTTAGAGATGTAGCCAACTCGGTCGGGTTATAACGAGTCCTTCGTCGGGATACAAAAAAAAGTAAGACCGAATCAGCGGGACACCAACTCAGGAGGATGCCATACAACAATCTAAACATAATGACTTGTAATGGACGTTGATAGGGCATAATAAAAAATATACCGAAGCCGAAAAAAAGTAAGTGAGACTTGAAAGAAACAAATGAATAAAGAACGCTTAATTTCCAAATTCGCGTTTCATTTATCGATAATGCCTGCAGGCATCAACATTCGATTTGAGAACGTATCAATTTTTGAATTTGGAACTTTAACTTTTTTTCGCAAATTACACAAAGAGGTCCGAAACGTTTGTGTTGAATTAATTTGTTCTTAATTTCGAGAAAAATATAAACTGGCATTGTATTTGACTACTGTTTATGTAAATTAGTGTAAATGGTTGGATTTTATTGCTTTGAGTTGGATTTAAATTCAGTAGAAGTCGTTAGTGCGGGTTTATTATTTGAAAATGCGGAGTTGAAGAATGTTATGTTATTTAAAACTGCTTTGTAGCATCAATGTTTTGAAAAAAAAGTCTTAGTTTTGTATTCGTTGCTGAATGGTAATTTGCAGTTTAACATTTTCTTTGGAATTCAAAAGATTTATAATTTCGTGCTTAAGCTTATTCTTTATTGCTTAACCTTATAAATATATAAATATGTGCCAGACAACACACCAAATGTCGTGGTTTCCTTGTGTTACGATTATGACGGGGGCGTCTCCCATAATTACTTAAAAACATTAAACATACATGCCTCAGGTACGAATGTTCGTGCTTATCCCACAAACATTTGCCCCTTGCGAGATTCTAAGGCATGTTTGGCTTGCAAACTACAGACAGTTGCAAGCCATATTTCGTCACCCACAAAATTTTTACTCTTCCGCCATTATACATATATTCTAGAAGTAGCCATTTTTGTCAAATGTAATCCTCATGTCTTTTCACGTTTAGCCGACACTGTCACATGCAATCGACGAAATGGTGATCGACTGTGCCTATGCACATCAAAAACATTGTTATTAAAAAACAGCGTCGTAAGTATGGCACCTAAAATCTTTAATAAAATCCCTAATGAATATAAAATAATCTACTGAGCAATTCAAATCGAAATTTTAAAAAGATTCCTAGTTGATAAGTGTTACTACAGTATAAATGACTTTCTTGATGATAAATTTTGACTATTAGAATTGATTATTGTTTTACTTTCTATTACTGACTTAGATATTACAATTATTATTTGCTCAAATTAAGGACTAACTACTAACTTGACATTACATATATACATGCCGAGTTTTCGGTAAGGCACGTTGATACTAACTAAATGTAATTAATTTAATTGACATCTATTGCTTCTGTGTTTTGTTAATACTAAGCAACTGTACACGTGTCTACTTAAATAAATACATCTTTCTTTCTTTCTTTCGAACCCGCAACGGCAAGCGTAATAGTCAGGAGCTCTAACCAATACACCAAACGCATCGTCATATTATTAAAGGTATAACCTAAGAAGATCAAGATAATTTATGTCTTACCTAAACTGGAATAGACCCTAAAATAACTTAGTGCCGTCCTTCGAAACTTCGATACTAAAATCGTCATAAAACATGACACATTTCAATACACAGGCATACATGTCATATAGGACCTTAATATGATGGCAAGAGAGTCCCAAAATACTTTAACACGTGTAACCTACTAAGTTAATCAACCAATATTCAAAACCTTGGACCATAGTTCAGTAAAATAAGCCAGACATTTATGTGTCTAAGCCCATACGGTCCACTTTCATCACAATACCAATAATAATTTTTAAGAAAAAAAAAACACTTTTGGGGTTAAAGTGGAGTGGAAGTATGTATGGATTTTAAAAATGCGAAAAGTATGGGATTGTATTTTTTCCCTTGATCTCGTACTAAGAAACGTGTTGTGACATCAGTACGTTGTTATTTCTACGTATAGAGAAGCTGTGCCAAGCAAAACTTTATGACAAGATTGTGTTGTATTCCTTGAAACGTCGAACATGATTTAGAATATTTTTAACACTCATAGTGTCGTATTTTATATTCATAAAGATGAAATAACTTTATGAATATAAAATACGAACGAAACGAAATTCTTGACTTACCGGGTCAAACACTCTACTAATTGAGCTACCGTGCTGTCATTCCGACCTTGCGAATTTTGTGGTCTATTATGGATACGTCATTGCGTGACGTTTAGCGCCATCTACCCGTCTGTTTATGCAACAGTGGGCCAAGTACTTATTCTTTACAGAATAAATTCAACTTGGAAATTGATAACGTATCGCTATCTAATGGTTTAGAATGAGACCGTTTGTATGAGTTGATGATAAGTGGCGTCAATTCATGAAGCAAGAAATTTGTTAGAGGTGTCAGTTCCATACGCTAGTGTCATGGAGTTGGATGCCACGCTACACGACATAATAAAGTATAAGGCAAAGAGCGTACATTCTTATAATAATCTTGTGTGTTTATACATACGAATATCATAATTTTAAACCATTTAGTACTTTACCTAATTAATTTAAGATTATAATAACTACTTTAATATCAATACCCTATAATGTGACTCAGAGTCATGTTGTTGAACTATTTAATTAAAATACCCCCAATGATCAAGCGGCCGCTTGTGTGAAGTTTAGAAAAAGTGAAGCTTGGATGGTGTAACCCAACTTGAATTACTAGCGTTGAAATCCCGGGTGATATACGATGGAAAATCAATTTAAAGTAACAGAAAATTCCGCTAAATACAGGCGCAAGTAGTAACAAAATTTAGTTATCTTTCTTTTCATCGCTGCTGTGTTGATGCATTTGAAAATTAAACGGTTAAGAAAATCACACGCCATATTGAAGTGAGTATTAAAAAATATGGCTCTTAAGTCCGTTTGTATTTGCTAGTGAAATCATGTAAACAATCTTTCTATAACTTTTAAAACAATATCAGTGTATATAATAAAATTACAATTTGATATAAAAAGATCTCAGTGAAAAAAGATGAATTACCTATGTAGTTGGTGAATTTTGTGTTTATCTTATTTTATAATGAATTAGTTCGGTAAAAAGGATTGTCAAGATTGTTTAAAATATTCGACAAGCAAAACGGAACGGACTTTAGAAACAGTAAGTTGTTATTACTACGTATAGAGAAGCTATGCCAAGCAAAAAATGTGTTACAAATACGAAGACAATATCATGACGCACTATTCCTTGAAATTTAAATATCGAATATGAAACTGTTTGTATGTGTTGATGACAAGTTGCGTCAATTCATTACGCACGAGATTGTTCGTGGTGTCAGTTCTTTAAGCTAGTAATAGTAGTTCAATGCCTGGAGAAATGTTATGACAGTATTTCAGTATTTCCGAATTTTTTGATGACATCACCTAAAAACTACAATACTCTTCAATCTTGAAATTAAATTAATGAATCCAATATCTTTATATAAATATTTCATTTTGTAATTCAGTATTTCAATTTGTAATTAATATTGTACATCTAATATTTTATAATTAATTGATATTGTATGTTGAATAAGTATAAATTAAGTTAAGAATTTAACGACCTCCGTGGTCGAGTGGCTAGCACGCTGGTTTCAACCGTCACCATCTCGTGAGGTTTTGTGTCTGATTTCCATAGCACAAGTGCATTGGCTACTTACTTTGGAATCAGAGCAATGTATGTGATTGGTGTCCAATACAAATATATTTTTAAGAATCTTTGCAACGCCCTTGCAGGGCGTCACATGCTACTTTATTTTGTAATGACGAACAGCTTACCACTATGTGACATGCAATAAAGATATTGAATTGAATTGAAAACTCTTGTCCATTTGTTAGCCACAAACGGAACTGCGATGTTCTGTCTGTTATATTTGTTCTTTGGCCGAAGCCAGATTACCAATATGGCTTCCAAAGCGGCTTTCAATTGGTGGATCGTTAATTACTTTAAATTCTTATCAGATCGGCCATTGATAACTAATTACTTACAGAACATTAGGTCCCAATGGCAGAAAGGATCAGTTGAAGGTTGTTTGGGTTAATTATGGCGGACTTATGGCTATATGCAGCGTCTATTGGATCAGAGATGAAACGCATACTTTTCAGTAGATCCTGTATATTTAAAACAAATAGTTTATATCGGGATGATTATTAAAATACACCTAACTGACGGGTACATTTAAGACGTAGTAAGATAAAATTCTTCTTGAGGTTTTCTTACCTGAGTCTTTTGTTATAAAATTTCCTTGCAAATTGTGCAACATAGAATTATTATTTTACCTCATTGGATAGCTGAAATTGCGTAGATGATTGCATGGTTGATGATAAATCGACGACTGAACTCAATAGTATTTTTATGAGCAAAACCTAAATTTTTGAAATTATTACCGCAAAATATATTTTTATTAAGTAAGGTCCTAAATTTGCTAAAGGGATACAGTTTATAGTGATTTTATTATACACAACATATATTATACACATTATAGTGCACAAATGTGTGCGAAAACACAGGTGCACTCTCTTTGCCTTTCACTCTCATAGCTCGATTGGACAGCAATCTGACATGACCGATGCAAGCTCAGGCGCAGGACCAACGGCTTTACGTGCTTTCCGAGGCACGAGGGTGAAAAACCGTCAACTTCCAAACTCCGGGCCACACTGAGAATTTATGAACAGAAAAACTCAGGTACATATCTTTATCCCGACTCGGAGATCGAACCCAGGACCTCTGGCGCAGCCGCCGTCGCTTTAAAGCGCGACCCTCTAACCGCTGCGCCAGAGAAGCAATTAACAAGACTAAATTATACAATCTTAAAAAAACGAAACAAAATAAGCATAAGTTTTTTTTAAAATTACTTGATTTTTCTTTGCAATAAACCTCACGGAGCCCGAGACCTTTCCAACGAATGCAAAACCATGGAAATCGCTTCGTGCGTTCTGGAGTTCAGGAAGGAAAACCCGACTTATTTTTATATAGTAGATAAGCTCCCCCATTGCCTCAAGGATCCGATCGAGGATCGAGAAATACCAATAAATATAATAAATAATAATAAATAAATATTTGACAACAATACATTGCTCCGATCCCAAGCTAAGTAGCTAAAACGCTTGTATTATGGTAATCGGAAACAACGGTGGTAATAACCCATGTCGTTTGATGTGACGCCCGCTTTTTATCGAAGGTGCAAGCGATTATTGTTTGAAATTAGTAAGGTGACAGAGACCTCGACAGTACCTTTTAAAGTTCAAAACACTTGAAGTATCTCTTTGACAACTCTCTCTCTCTTTTACAATTATTAAATACGCAATAGCAATAGCGCAGACGTCAGACGTTATGACGTAGGTATTCAAAAGAGACCAGAAATTTTGTACGGTTGGACCGACAGCACGGTAGCTTCATTAGAAGAGCTTTTGGCCCGGTTAGCCAGAAAGTTGCTTGTTCGAGTTCCGCCCGTGCGCAAATTTTTTTGTTTCTATTTCATCTTTATCAATTATTAAATGTTCATCTGTTTAAGGTATCTACTGAGTTCAGTGAGAAATAGGAAAGCTATGCCTAGCACATAATGTGTCGCCAATATGACGATAAGATTGTGACGTAATCCTTTAATTTTGAATTTCAATAACGTAACCGGAGTTGATGACAAGTGGCGTCAATTCATGGCGCACTATATTTGTTGGTGGTGTCAGTTCCATACGCTGGTATTTTATTTATTTAAAACACTTCATGCACAAACAAAAGGTACAAATGGCGGACTTAATCCTATTCTTTTAGCATTCTCTACCAGTCAACCATAGGTCTATACAGTGAAAAAAATGCTGGCGGCGCGAAGGAAGTGATAGAAGGCCAAAAGTGAGAGCTTGATTAAAACTACAATAGATAGATAGATAGATAACTCTTTATTGCACATAATAAACATTGATTTACAAATTCGTTTTAAGGTAATGTACAATTTTTCGGTCTTATCGCTATAAGCGATCTCTTCTAGATAACCATTGGGTAGAGAAATTATGATAGGTATTTAAAAAAAAAACATACATACTACTCATTACATAAATACCGTATACATTAATACATAATTATGGAATAATAAACATACACATAGTCTAGTAATAGGAGTTCAAGGACTAATATTAACCTTAAAAAAACCGGCCAAGTGCGAGTCGGACTCGCGGACTGAAGGTTCCGTGCCAATTTTAACTGATTTAAGGAATTCACTTAGCTAAAATACCACAATATTTTGTTGACAGCAAACATAACTTTGTTTTTCATAGTGTTTGTATGAAGAACAAAGTTATGTTTGCGGTTGTTGAAAATGAGCTTTATCTCAAAAACTACTGGTTCGATCTCATTCAAACAAATTTTTCTTGACAGTATTTGTTAAGATCAACATTATTTATTTATTTCAAAATTTACACAAGCTTAGTTTAGAAGTTAGATGGGGGGGACACCCATTTTACCACTTTGGAAGCGTGTATCTCTCAAACGTTAGACTTTAAAAAGAAAATGGTTTGAGGAACCTTAATGTCATTTTAAAAGACCTATCTTTAGATACCCCACACGCATAGGTGTGAGTAAAAAAATATTTTTGGTTTTAGTTTCATGTATGGGAGCCCCCCCTTAAATATCATTATTTTATTTGTTGTATAAGAATCTTAAAGCGGTTAACAGGATACACCTTACTACCAAATTTCAACAGTGTGATGCTTATAGGTACAGAATAAATTGGCTGTGACATACGGGCGGACAGACAGACAGACAGACTTGACGAAACTATAAGGGTTCCGTTTTTTGCCGTTCGGCTACGGAACCCTAAAAATTAGAGTTATCAGAATAATATGAAGTCTTAGACCTCCTACACACTGGGACTTTTAGCATCGACGCGTTTTCAAAACGCGCAACAGCATCGCGACTCACGCAATGACCAGTTTTTTTTTGGTATCGATGCAGTCGCGCGTTAGTATCGATGCAGCTAAGCGCTACTTCATTGATGCTAACGCGCGACTGCATCGCGACTGTAGGAGCTATGCTAAAAATAGCGCAAGTGTGTAAAGGTTAAAAATTTGTGACTGCATCGAAGCAGCATCGCTTTTGCATCGCTGCTAAAAATATCAGTGTGCAAAGGGTCTAAAAGTCATCAAATAAATAATTTTCAATCAAATATCGCGTGGTGATATAACAATAATTGTTTGATGCTATCATGTTCATCGTTAATGACAAATTATGTGTTATTTGATAGTCATTTTTGTTTATCGATAGGATCGATAACTTCTAATGGAGCCAGATATATCTCGAAACATCATAATAGTTTTGTACCCATATATTTTGGCAGACGCAGCGAAGGACGTCCACCAACAAGATGGACAGATGCCCTTATAAAGATCGCAGGATCAAACTGGATGCAGACTGCTAGTGATCGGTCGCTGTGGAAAGCCGTGGGGGAGGCCTATGTTCAGCAGTGGACGTCCTTTGGCTGATAGGATGAAAAGCATTAAAATTACGACCTCCTTACTCACTTAAAAATAGTTTAATAAATCTAAAAAAAATCATAACTAGTTAAGAAATCCAGGTTACCATATAACGTCTTACTGCTGGGCCAAGGCCTCACCTTAAAACTATGATGTATTATCGCCGTAATTTGTATTTATACTTAATAAGATTTTTAAAATGACTTACCTTCTTTTGTTTGTAATTTTAATATATTTTTAATTTATTAAGATCCCATTATTCTTATGTGTTAGCTCTTTTTAGCCTGAGATACAGGTCAAACCTAGTTCAGGCAAAAGAACTACTAGGTACAGTAGTTCTTTTGCCAAATTAACACGTAGGTAGGTAAACTCTTTAATTTATTTATTTATTATTGTTCTTTTGAAACTAAATAAAAGATTTATTATTAATATACAGAGTGACTTTTTTATCAGTACCGAAATTTTGTGTAAAGACTCCACTGACGAATATGAACAACTCTTACTATGGGGGCAATAGTGAAATCGAGAAAAGGAAATCAGCTTTTCTATATAAAAGTCCAATTGGCGCTCGGTCAAAATGTATGGAACAGCTGATATTTTTTCTTGATTTCACTATTGCCCTCATAGTAAAAGTTGTTCATATTCATCAGTAGAGTCTTTACACAAAATTTCGGTACTGATAAAAAAGTCATTCTGTATATTATATAGTTCGAGCCATACTCCACCACGCGGGCTCAGTGCGGATTGGCGGAAGAGTGTTTGCAAGGTAAGACTAACCTTGCTGTCAAATGTTATCAAGCCGCCCATAAGGCCTCTGACTATGCTTAACGACTAATATCAACCGATATTAGCCGAGATCAACGGCTTAACGTGCCTGACGAAGCACGGAGGTCATAACTGTACAATAATAAGTAAGATGTAGTATATACGTAATTTCTGTTATCAATCACGCTAAACGACTGAACTGAATATGATGAAATGAAATATAAAGGTTAGTCACCTACAAATAAATTCAAATGCAAATAATAAAAACAGATATTCAATGACAATCGAAATAAAAATAAAACCGATCTATATAGGGTGACATTATCAGAACGCGTGCGTTGCAGGGCTATCACTAATCCCTTTTTTAAACACGATTTTATAGGAGATGTAACTTTATTTCAGTTAGGGTTGGCATTCGGCAAATTAAACTGTGTTTTTTTGATAGTTTTCACTAAGCTACAGTGCAATGAACCAATATACTAATGTAGGACATGTTTATGTTGGTATGGGGAAAATGCCAACACCTAGTAGATGACACAAAAAAATAACTAATGTAATGACGCTTTAAGAATGATTTTTGTCCGTAAAATATTAAATTTCTAGGTAATATGTAGTTAAATTAAATAATTCTAGCAGTATTTTATGACATCTAATACATCTTTCAAGTACTTGTCAGCCAATCAGCTGTTTGAAAATATTGAAAGCGGCGAGTAAAATGACATTTAACATTGACAGATTTACTGTTTTCGCACGTTTTGACATAATTTTGGAGTAAAAATAGACAGCTACTTCAGCTACCAGAATTTTTAAAGTTCATTATTTTACTAGCGGTCCCCCGCGACTTCTTCCGCGCGATTTGAGTTTGCTTCCTCCCCTCCCGTCGCACCGTGATGGGTTGTAGGTACTAAAGCTGCAAGTATTTCCCCGTTTTCGCAACAGTTTTCGTTGCGACGCTGGACTTATGAGTCGTATCTTGATGCTATATAGCTTAAAGCCTTCCTCAATAAATGGGCTATCTAACGTAGATTTTTTTTCCAAATTGGTCCAGTAGTTTCTGCGATTAGCGGGTTCGATTCCCGGTTGGGTCAATGTAGAAACTAGAACTTTCTATATTGTCACAGGTCTAGGTGGTGTGGCACCAACGTCGTTTCTGTTCCACACAACCGCATAGCTACTTACTTTGGGATCAGAGCAATGTTTGTAATCGGTGTCCAATATTTAAATATATATATTTGTTTAAAACGAGGTAACCTTATATCTGTATAATATTGATTCCTGTGTGATTGATTAAAAAAAAACATTGGTAGGAAGCGTGTTTTGCATTTGACACTGACATTATTAAAAATAGGCAACCCTGTATCGTATCGTTGCGAATCAGCGAATCCTCTGGGGTGAGATGCGATTACACGAATTTTACGGATCGCAGGCCATTCGGCTATTTAGTATGAGATTAACTTAGGGACGTGTATGTCTAGTACTTATAGCTCTATTTAGCTCAAACTTGATTAGCGACGATTATTTGTAACAGACGCCTTTTAGGCAAAGTAAGTCGTATATTCATTGAAATAATCAGGTTAAGCGCAAATTAAAGTTGAAATATAAGTACTTTTGGTTGATAACGCCAACGTATGTGCAAGCGATTAGGGATTTAAAGTACTTTATTAAATGTTTCAGCCACGGCCAGTGAGTTTTTATAGAGAAGCTATAACAAGCAAAAAAACTGGCCAAGTGTGCGAGTCGAACACTAAGGGTTCCGTGCCAACTTTAACTGAATTAAAGATCCACTTACTTCTACGTAGCCAAAATAACACAATATTTGTTGACCGCAAATATAACTTTGTATATCATAGTATTTGTGTGAATAACAAAGTTATGTATGGAGTTACTGATAATGTGCTCTATCTCAAAAACTATTAGTTCGATCTCGTGGAAACCAATTTCCGTTGAAAGTTTTTGTTGAGATCTACATTTTTATAAAAATTAACACTTGCTTAGTTTAATAGTTAGGTGTGGGGGGCCGGGGGAGGGGGACGCCCATTTACCACTTTGGAAACGTCTTTCTCTCAAGTCTTGTACTTATAGCTATATTTGGCTCAAACTAGATTAGCGGCGATTATTTGTATTAGCCGCTTTTTAGGCAAAGTACCTAAGTCGTATATTCATTTAAATAATCGGGTTAGGCGCAAATTAATGTTGAAATATTAGAGGTATAAAGCGTTTGATCAGTACTTAAATACGTATGAAACTATTTTTGAATGTCACTAAATTGAAGAGAAAAAAAAATATATATTACTTAGTCGAGGTCATTGAACTATTATTACTAGCATATGGAAGTGTCACCACCATGAAATTTTTGTGCTCCATGAATTGACGACACAGATATCAACTCATAGTAAAGATATGAACACTGAGGGTTCCGTGCCAACTTTAACCGAATTAGAGATCCACTTACTTTCACGTAGCCAAAATATCACAATAGTAGACAGCAAATATAACTTTGTATTTCATACTATTTGTATGAATAACAAAGTTATGTCTGGAGTTACTGAAAATGTGCTCTATCTCAAAAGCTATTAGTTCGATCTTGTTCAAACCAATTTCCGTTGAAAGTATTTGTTGAGATCTAACTTTTTTTTTCAAAATTAAAACTTGCTTAGTTTAAAAATTGGGAGGGAGCGCACATTTTACCGCATTTGAAACGTCTATCTCTCAAACGTTAGACATTTAGAGAAAATGGTTTTAGGAACTTCAATGTCATTTTAAAAGACCTATCCATATCCATAGACAACCTACACGCATAGCTGTGACAAAAAAAAAATAGTTTCATGTATGGGGTAAATATCATTATTTTTTTTGTATGAGAATCGTAAAACGGTTTACAGGATAATACTAATAGTTTCAGAATATACTAGAAGCTGTGACATACGGCCGGACAGACAGACAGACTTGACAGAAACTATAAGGGTTCCGTTTTTTGCCATTTGGCTACGGAACCCTAAAAATGTGTCGCAAATACGACGACAAGATTGTGACGTTTTTCTTGAAATGTGAATTAGGAATTATGAATCGAGGTGGAATTGTGTAAAGCAATCGTATCGGTATACTGTCAATTGACAGTTCATATCGTACGATATGATCTGTCAAAAGCTTTGTTCTTTGCCATTTGACAGATCATACCTTACGTTTTGAACTGTCAAATAAATACGATTGCTTTACACAATTCCACCTCAGTACTATGAGTTGATGTCTGTCGTCAATTCTTGGATCAAATTTGTTCGTGGCGTCACTTCCACCATACGCTAATAATAATAGTTCAATAATCATACGAGTAATTAATGAACACGTAACGGTCGATAAAATTTGATTTGGTACGCTGCTTAGCCAATAGAATTGGTAAGAAAGTTGAAAGTAAAAAATACAAAAGACTTGATATTTTCATAGAATGGAATTATCGTCTTTGCGCCATTTCAAGACGTCAATTTACTTTTTAATCTCACAGATAACAAAAGAATAAAAACAAACGAGCAAAGAGTTGATCAAACTGTTTAGAAAAAATAACCGTTCGGAATTCAAAAGTCCAATGCGACCTCTGTCACGGTCGTGACAATGACCCCGTGACGTCTGACCCGTGTGAATCTTTGACATCGTGATGTTCGATCCGCGTTCCATTTTCGAATTTCGAAAAAATGACGCCCGATCGTCGTGGTCCGCTGGCCGCCAAGAATCTGTAGTTTGTGCTGCGATCACACTGGGCGAGTAGGTGGAATGTTAAAGTCCAAACTAGGGGCTTAACGACACATCTTATTTGATTTCGTTTGTTTTAGCTGATCATGATACATAAAGTTTTAATAAAAGTTTTATAAATGTTACGGTTAAGATTTACAGTTATGTTTTTAATAAATAATATTTCTACAAGTAGGGTGCTGAATGGAATAATCTTAATCTGCTTCATATTTAGATAATGTACGAAAAAATATTGAATCACACATACTCTTGTTTTTAGAATAAACACAGACAACTAAAAGTAAAAAGCAAGTAAATACCGGAACAATCTAAACACTCCTTCACAAGACTTCACGAAGTTCTAATTTTAAAAATTGATTCTTTTTCTCTCGCCCTTTCACTGTCGGGCGAAGGAAGCGCACCATTAAACCTTTGTCATTTCCTAGTCCTCCTTTTCTATCCAAACTACTATTTTTCTCTGAATTTTGTGGCACAAAAATAGTTCAAAAAGTAAGACCCGAATTTCGTAGTCGCACACAATAATTTTGTCTTTTTTCATAACATCTTACCCCGATAACTATGGCTGCAACTCATGATGGTCGCTGTCTATGCAATAAGCAGTTTCTCCAACCACTTTATAACTCTCAATAGGTGGCGTTGAGATAGATTTATATATTATTTTCACGTTGGCGGAAAACCATAGACAAAGAAAAAAGTGCGTAAATAATATTTACTGACTTTTAGACTTATTAAGATACTTATTTTTTAGCATTATAAATTTCTTTTTTAACTAAAGGTACATATTAGCATTCATTTACTGTTTATTATTTACGTTGACGAAAAGCAATTACCCTCTGCTATAATACTTAAATAAGGTTTAAAAAAATATCTAGTGGCATCGCTTGATAATAATAAACATCTCATAACCGCTCATTACAAAAGCAAACGCATTACTTATTAAAAAAAAATGTTTTTTTTAACATTCGTCATTTTTCTATTTTTAACAAAAGCTAGTCTTTGTTACCCGATAAAATATGAAATGATTTGATACCTCAGTCACCAAAATCGGCTCAGTAGCTTATTTGCAAATGTAGAACACACATAAATACATAAATATTTACACTACTAAAATCACATTTCTTCCGTTGTCGGATAAAATAAGCCTTGCTCGCCTGTCTTCAATATTTTCACACTTCACACTTTTTCATTATAAAGCGTCACAAGTAAACCAATACTGAATGTAGGCTATCGCTACATCTAAATCGATGTTGATTATCGACTCGGCAAAAAGTGTCGATTAAGATTTTCTAGTTCATTTCAGTGACCTGGATTGTTTTTTAGCTAGTGACCTAAGTTTTATATATTAGAAGTACATTGTAAAAGGTACAGGAGCTCTATTTTTGAATAACTTGCTTGGATATGGCGTGTGATTTTTGTTCTAAAGCGAACTTAAAACCAACGGAACCCGAACAAAATATATACGTGAATACACACAAAATTAGGTTATATTTTTTTATTAACAACCCTGTGTGGAATTAAACTGTTTTTCATTCGAAAATTGGACATTAATCAATAAAAATCACACTCTATATTAAAGCAAGTAATTCAAAAATAGGGCCCCTGGTCTTTTGGTCTTTAGTTATACAGTTTGCGAAAATATCAAATCTTCTTAATGTTCATACAAATTTGTACTTTAGAATAGATTGTAACGAGATTGCTACCATACTTATTATTTTCGTATTCCCGATATTTCGGCACTGAAGTAATGGCCATGATCACGGCGTCAGAAACTGTTATGAAAATAATATGGTACATAGTAATAATCTCGTTACAATTATTATATTCTAATGCCAGTTAATGTAAGTTTGAATCAATATTATATTAGGTACGTTTAAGCATTCCGTAGCCGAATGGCAAAAAACTTAACCCTTATAGTTTCGTCAAGTCTGCCTGTTTGTCTGTCTATCCGTCCTTATGTCACAGCCATTTTATTTTGCTTGACGACCCGTCTGGTGTAGTGGTCGAGAAATCGCCTACTACGCAGCGGGTGCGGGTTTGTCCCCGCACAAAACAAACATTTGTGTGCATGAACATGACTGTTTGTATTGGTCTGGGTGTTTTCTATGTATATCATGTATGTATTTACAAAAAAAAAGTATTTAAGTATTATATCCGTTGTCTGGCACCCATAACACAAGTTTTGAGTAGCTTACTTTGGGACTAGATGGCGATGTGTGGGAATGTCCAAAGGATATTTAAAGGATAAAGGATTTTGCAACTATAAGCATCACACAGTCAAAATGTGGTAGGAAGGTGTATCCTGTTATCCGCTCTACGACTCTTATACAAAAAAAAAAAAAAAATATGAACGGGGTGTTTTCATACATGAAACTAAAACCCTTTTTTTGTCAAATCTATGCGTGTGGGTGTGGGGTGTCTATGGATAGGTGTTTTAAAATGGCGTCGAGGTTTCTAAAACGTTTTTTTCTCTCTAGAAATCAAACGATTGATAGATAGACGCTACCAAAGTGGTAAAATCGGCGTCGTCGTCTTTTTCATTAAGCAAGTGTAAACTGGAACTTCTTTATGGTGTCACCAGTGCCTAGATTTTGGGTTCGATTCTTGGTTGAATCACACATAATTTCTTTTTTGGAGCCGGTAAATATAAAAGTGATTTTGCAAGTCGACTCCATCTTTACTTAGATCATCCCCACGTTTTGCATAATTTAGGGATCCTTTGAGAAAGGGTTTTAAAAATTCAGCTCCTAAGGGGATGGAATTCTATTTTCAATGCGTCAGATGTCACTGCTGTTGGATGATATTGTCAAATATATATTTTTTATTTATCTTTGTTATGCGTCCTTATATGGTGAACTGAGAAAAGTGACTGAAATGACATACTTACTTGTGAGGTTTTGATTACCTAATATTTAGAAGCTGTTCTGTTGGGACTGTTTTTCACGGAGACTTCCCGTATTTTGCAGTTACAGTTTTCTGCAGTATGCCGTTTAGTATCCTGTATACGTTTTTGTTATTCACACGGTCATCACTAATTCTTATGCATTAGATTTTCAATAGTAATTTTAAAATTTAATTGTTTTGAATAGTAATGTTAATGGTCACGATTATGGGTCTTAGAAACCTGAAATAAATTATTTTTATTGTATTATTTATTACGTTTGCAGTTACCTACCCGCCAAAAAATTAATACCTGTTTTTACTGTCCCAGTTTTGCCATAACTGGACAAGTTCCACTTGTACAATGACAGTATTCACAAACATAGTTACTATATTTTAGAAATATACAGCATGTCGTTATATCAATCAGTGCAAGACCGCAATCGAGATAGATTGATATCGTGCAACCATACCTGCAAAATACTGCAGTGTGGACACATCAAAGTTTTCTGCAGGATACAGTAATGCAGTGATCCAGCAGAACTGGACTGCCATGACAAACGACCTTAAATCTTTGCTTTTGTGGCCTTTCAAGAGACGTTAATAGTAGATTATTCTCAGGTATGAGAAAAAACTGGCCAAGTGCGAGTCGGATTCGCGCACTGAGGGTTCCGTGCCAACTTTAACTGAATTTGGGAATCCACTTATTTCCACTTAGTAAAATCTATACTAATATTATAAAGCTGAAGAGTTTGTTTGTTTGTTTGTTTGTTTGAACGCGCTAATCTCAAAAACTACTGGCCCGATTTGAAAAATTATTTTTACATTGGATAGTCCATTTATCGAGGAAGGCTTTAGGCTATATAACATAAAGATACGACTCATAAGACCACAGAAGAAATGAAAAATGTTGCGAAAACGGGAGAAAGATATTCCTTTTGAGAGCTTCCGCTGCATACGCTGCGGAAACCGCTTAAGTTACACAAAAATCATGTATGACAGGATTGTTCAGCATTAAGAGTTCTATAATAAAGTCCGCGACAGCATATATCTATCTTTTATGGTTGACTTACTACAACCTTTTTTATGTTAATAAATTTGTAAAAAAATAATGTCTGTCCGTCTGTCTGTCCGTCCGTATGTCACAGCCATTTTATTCTGTAACTATAAGCATTACACAATTGAAATTTAGTAGGAAGACGTATCCTGTTAACCGCTTTACGATTCTCATACAAAAAATAAAAAATATGACATTTAAGGGGGGGCTCCAATACATGAAACTAAAACCAAAAAAAAACTTTTTTTGCCAAACCTATTCGTGTGGGGTGTCTATAGATAGGTCTTTTTAAATGACATCGAGGTTCCTAAAACCATTTTCTTTTAAAGTCTAACGTTTCATAGCTAGACGCTTCTAAAGTGGTAAAATGGGCGCCCCCCCCCCCCCCATCTAACTTCTAAACTAAGCGAGTTTAAATTTTGAAAAATATACATAATGTAGATCTTAACAAATACTTTCAAAGAAAATTGGTTTGGACGGAATCGAACGAGAAGTTTTTGAGGTATAGCACATTTTCAACAACCGCAAACATAACTTTGTACTTCAAACAAACACTATGAAAAATAAAGTTATATTTGCTGTCCACAAAATATTGTGGACTAGCGGTCCCCCGCGACTTCGTCCACGCGTTTTGAGTTTGCTCCCTCCCCTCCCGTCGCAGCGTGATGTTTTATATCCTAAAGCCTTTCTCAATAAATAAGCTATCTAACACAGAAATATTTTTTCAAATCAGTTCAGCAGTTCCTGAGATAAGCGCGTTCAAACCAACAAACTCTTCAGCTTTATAATATAATTAGCGCAAGCGCACGTTGTACTTAAGCTGCGAACATTATTTTGGTGCGGAGTTATGTTAAAACTGTGATAGCTCCTAAGATATTCATTGGAATCAAATGATATAAAGGGCAACTTTGTTCTAAATGAAATGCTCGTGATGATGAATGTATTTATTTTGATAAGAATAAATACCTGTGTGTATAATACACCTCTAAAAATGATGCATTATTTTTTTACAAATTTATTAACATAAAAAAAGTTGTAGTAAGTCAACCATAAAAGATAGACTTATGCTGTCACAGACTTTATTATAGAACTCTTAATGCTGAACAATCCGGTCATACATGATTTTTGTGTAACTTTAGCGGTTTCCGCAGCGTACGCAGCGGAAGCTCTCAAAAGGAATATCTTTCTCCCGTTTTCGCAACATTTTTCATTGCTGCTGTGGTCTTGTGAGTTGTATCTTTATGTTATATAGCTTAAAGCCTTCCTCGATAAATGAACTATCCAACATAAAAATATTTTTTCAAATCGGGCCAGTAGTTTCTGAGATTAGCGCGTTCAAACAAACAAACAAACAAACAAACAAACTCTTCAGCTTTATAATATTCGTATAGATTAGCGCAAGCGCACGTTGTACTTAAGTTGCGAACATTATTTTGGTGCGGAGTTATGTTAAAACTGTGATAGCTCCTTAGATATTTATAAAGATACAACTCACAAGACCACAGCAGCAATGAAAAATGTTGCGAAAACGGGAGAAAGATATTCCTTTTGAGAGCTTCCGCTGCGTACGCTGCGGAAACCGCTAAAGTTATACAAAAATCATGTATGACCGGATTGTTCAGCATTAAGAGTTCTATAATAAAGTCTGTGACAGCATAAGTCTATCTTTTATGGTTGACTTACTACAACTTTTTTTATGTTAATAAATTTGTAAAAAAATAATGCATCATTTTTAGAGGTGTATTATACACACAGGTATTTATTCTTATCAAAATAAATACATTCATCATCACGAGCATTTCATTTAGAACAAAGTTGCCCTTTATATCATTTGATTCCAATGAATATCTTAGGAGCTATCACAGTTTTAACATAACTCCGCACCAAAATAATGTTCGCAGCTTAAGTACAACGTGCGCTTTCGCTAATCGCTAATCTATACTAATATTATAAAGCTGAAGAGTTTGTTGGTTTGAACGCGCTTATCTCAGGAACTGCTGAACTGATTTGAAAAAATATTTCTGAAAAGACCACAGCAGCAATGAAAAATGTTGCGAAAACGGGAGAAAGATATTCCTTTTGAGAGCTTCCGCTGCGTACGCTGCGGAAACCGCTAAAGTTACACAAAAATCATGTATGACCGGATTGTTCAGCATTAAGAGTTCTATAATAAAGTCTGTGACAGCATAAGTCTATCTTTTATGGTTGACTTACTACAACTTTTTTTATGTTAATAAATTTGTAAAAAAATAATGCATCATTTTTAGAGGTGTATTATACACACAGGTATTTATTCTTATCAAAATAAATACATTCATCATCACGAGCATTTCATTTAGAACAAAGTTGCCCTTTATATCATTTGATTCCAATGAATATCTTAGGAGCTATCACAGTTTTAACATAACTCCGCACCAAAATAATGTTCGCAGCTTAAGTACAACGTGCGCTTGCGCTAATTATATTATAAAGCTGAAGAGTTTGTTGGTTTGAACGCGCTTATCTCAGGAACTGCTGAACTGATTTGAAAAAATATTTCTGTGTTAGATAGCTTATTTATTGAGAAAGGCTTTAGGATATAAAACATCACGCTGCGACGGGAGGGGAGGGAGCAAACTCAAAACGCGTGGACGAAGTCGCGGGGGACCGCTAGTCCACAATATTTTGTGGACAGCAAATATAACTTTATTTTTCACAGTGTTTGTTTGAAGTACAAAGTTATGTTTGCGGTTGTTGAAAATGTGCTATACCTCAAAAACTTCTCGTTCGATTCCGTCCAAACCAATTTTCTTTGAAAGTATTTGTTAAGATCTACATTATGTATATTTTTCAAAATTTAAACTCGCTTAGTTTAGAAGTCAGATGGGGGGGGGGCGCCCATTTTACCACTTTGGAAGCGTCTAGCTATGAAACGTTAGACTTTAAAAGAAAATGGTTTTAGGAACCTCGATGTCATTTAAAAAGACCTATCTATAGACACCCCACACGAATAGGTTTGGCAAAAAAAGTTTTTTTTTGGTTTTAGTTTCATGTATTGGAGCCCCCCCTTAAATGTCATATTTTTTATTTTTTGTATGAGAATCGTAAAGCGGTTAACAGGATACGTCTTCCTACTAAATTTCAATTGTGTAATGCTTATAGTTACAGAATAAAATGGCTGTGACATACGGACGGACAGACAGACGGACAGACAGACTTGACGAAATTGTAAGGGTTCCGTTTTTTGCCATTCGGCTACGGAACCCTAAAAAGTTATGTCTTACGACACGGGCGCCATCTTGAGTTGAGTAGAGTTAATGAGACTAAATAACATAACAAAGATAATAACCTGTTATGCACACTATTCACATATTTTCAAAATAATGTCAATTAACTTTTTTAAATTTTTACAAATCACCAGATATTTTATATACTTTGTATTTGTCTACTTGTATGAATGTCTGAGCTAAAAGGATACAATACTTTTTAAGCTAATTATAGTTGTTTATTGTGTTTAATAACCTATTTTTAATGGATTTGATCAATAAATGAAATAAAAATTACATACTATTATTATTCTTTTCGAGGCGGGGACGCCCCCGGCCATCTCAATTTACGAATTATGACCTCTTTGGTGCGAAGGTTTTGAGTCAACATTATGTTGTTATTGTACTTGTACCGCCTAAATTGTACATATAGCCAATATATAAGACACTATGCTGTGTAATTATTATGTTTATGGTGTGCAATAAAGTATTTTTATTATTATTATATTGTGTATATTTTCATATCCCAGTCATACAAAATGGTACTTTTGAATAGTACGGGCCGAAGCAAAGTAATATCCATTTTACATTTAAGGCGCTACCCGGATTTTTAACTCGCACACTAGCGCCACTTTACTAGAAAAATCATAAATCGTTAAATAAAAGACCAATCATAAATCTGATAGATACGATTGTAGTACAGGTTCTATAGTTTATTTAGTACGTTTAAATTGTTTCTAAAGTAGTTTACTGTAGTTAGAGTTAGAAAAACTGCTAATTATGACCACTTTTAGCAATTTTTCTAAGTGTAACTGCAGATAACTCTGTTTTTTTGAACTTGAACATTGTATCTCAACCATATAATCAGAGCTACAATCGTATAGTACCAGATTTTTGATTGGTCTTTTATTTAACGAGTTATGATTTTTCTAGTAAAGTGGCGCTAGTGTGCGCTGTAAAAATCCAGGTAGCGCCATAAGTAAAAGTGGGTGGATGGAGTGAGAAGAAGCTTAAACATTTTTGCAAGTTTTTTGTATATGATGTTTGCACCTGTGCCTGTTATGTGTTGGATAGTTTCAGAAGCGTTATTATATTTTCTGTATAGATCAGTAGAGAGGTTGTGTGATTTAATTATAATTTATTCTTGTGTGACGTAAATTCGAACCATTCTGAGCAAGTGAAGCGAATAAGTTTATTATTTCTGGCGCTGATTCTTATCTAATTGCAAGAGCCCATAATGTTTGTATTGAGTCACTTATTGTCACCACGCCAATATCTCATACAGTCATACGAACGTGACTTCAAAGTGATGAATCAACAAATAAACAGTAACGCTTTTGAATAATGAATGAACAAAGAAGCGTGTAGAAGAAACCGCAAAAAAAAACCTATTTCTCAATGGAAATATTGAATGTATGTGATACATATTGACGACCTCCGTTAGTGTCTATGCATGCTGGGTTTCAAGGCACTGCCGCTCCGAGGCTCCGGGTTCAATTCCCGGTCGGGTCAATATAGAAATCAAAATTTTCTCAATTGTCTCGGGTCTAGGTGTTGTGGTACCACCGTTGTATCTGATTTCCATAACACAAGTGCATCAGCTACTTACTTTGGGATCAGAGCATTGTATGTGAAAGCAAAGTTACCCTGTAAGCATCCCACTGCTGGGCAAAGGCCTTGCCACAAGAATTAGGCAGTACTTTAACACGCTTATACTCGTATCAGATTCCCTTGTAACTATGTATGTAAGAAAATCTTACAATCTTAATTTGACCCACTCCCCGGTCTTCGATAAGGATTAAATTTTGCAAACGCTCCGAGTTATGACAATACATGACTACCTAAGAAACGTTGTTACAAATCCAATATGGCGACCTCACCAAGATGGCGGATTGGCTATTTGAAATGCCCCCCACGATATAGGTATTAAATGAAAGGGTTTGCTAAATGGGATACGAGAAAAATAAAAAAGCGTGTTTTTCAATTTTAACCATTCTCCACCACGCGGGCTCAGTACAGATTGGCAGAGGTATGTTTGCAAGGCGAGCGACCTTGCTGACAGATTGTATCAAGGCCTGAAAGGACCTTTGACTTTATTAGGTACTTGGTTGTTACCGACTTCAAAAAAGGAAGTAATCAATTCGACCTGTATGTATGTATGTGCTATCGTTAGAATTGAATAAAACTTTAGTATGTTGATCTTTTAAGGCTAACACTCTCGTACGTAAGTGTATGTTCTTTGTAAGTCTCGAGATTTCTCGGCAACGAGTAGTCATAGCGAGCTAATCTGTAAATCGTGTAAATTTCAACTAAAGGTGAAGTGTAAGTTTCATCAAAATCGGTCCAGCAGTTATGAGATATGAGTAACTAAAAATCATGAAGTAAAAAAAACAACCGATTTCAGAAACTTACTTAGGATTGAAAATAACTTTTTAGAATCGGTTGTTTTATTCTTATTCGGACGGATAAGTCCTTTCTGACGTTGTTAAAATCATTTCTTAGTAAATTTTTTGAAGGTGGTTTAATTTTTTTCCCCAGATGTAATTGTTTAATTTGTTATAGGACATCTTCATCTCATAAGTGCCAAAAACCCTTTACTTCCGACCACAAAAATTAGTCGCCATTTCTCACAGGCGGGCCTTTTGAATGCTTTAAACAGTGTTAACGTTATTTAAAACAAACAACTCTATTTGACAGGATAAGGCGAGCCCCACGCGACTTCATGCATTCCTGGTAAGGACGACGCATTCGACGCTCATAGAAAAGAGTTTACTCTTTAAAAAAAAGACTGTAAAGGTAGAGTAAGTGCCCTTGCGTTTTGATTGTCTTGGCGAATTACAGAAAACATTTTTAAAGTTTTAATACATTTCAGTAACCACTGCTCTTTGTTCTAATTATTGATGAAAACGTATTTATTATTTCTGTCATTAAAAATGGGACACACTTATTACCTGAGGTGGAATTGTGTAAAGCAATCGTATTCATTTCACAGTTCAAATGAAACGGTATGATCTGTCAAACGCTTTGTTCTTTACCGTTTGACAGATCATACCGTACGTATTGAACTGTCCAATGAATACGATTGCCTTACACAATTCCACCTCAGATTTCTTTTTCATTACAGTTTTCTTTATTATATAGTGATTGCAATATATTACCTTTTTATCTTTTATTTATAATTTTCAGGCTTGTCCAACCGGAAAAAATATCTTTATTCCGTATCAACTGTTAAATCTTCAGAAGCCAGTACCGTCAGAACCACCACAAAACTTTATAAGAATGTACAAAAGTTGATAAAAAAGTGGTTAATATCATATTCACTCGTACTTAAGCCAAAGGGTCTAACGCGACGACCTTATCGCGAGTAACACGTCTGCATTGGTCACCAATGACCGTACGTGTTTAGAGAGCAAACAAGGTTTCTAAGGAAACCAGGGATAGGTGATAAGGTTATTGTATTGATGTATGGTTTCCAGAAACCTTAGGGTACATATACTTTGACCTTCAACAAAAAATCTATTGAATTAATGTAATATTTTGAACTACTAGACAAATTCTTGTAACTTTTCTTGGCGTTAGCCCAAAGTTAACCAAAAGCAGTAACGTTACTAGATTTTTAATTGTTTTTATAAACCAGGGCCCCTTTTGAATCAATCGCGTCAAGATGGCGTGTGATATTCATTGGTTCATGTCAACTTTGTTATAAAATATGTAAACGTGATAACGCGTCTTTAATACTTATACTTAAATATATGTAGAAATAAAGACATATTTCTATTTCTATTTTATTTAGGCTCGATTTTACCAACGTCAGAAAAGGAAAATTCGTCTAATAAAATACAAAACGCATAATTTGAAAACGTCACATATTTGCCACAAATCATTTATGTATATTTCATTTTAAAAACTATCGTTCTCAGTCGGATAAATTTTATCTGACTTTGGTGAGATCGACCCTAAGGTCTTTGAAGTCCTGTGGACATTTGACCAAAACTGACAAGCAGCCATTTTAACAAGATGATTATCTCATTCACATATTAACAGCCTATACAAGGCATCGTACTTACCGCATCGTGACTTTCAACATAGTTGCATGAACTTCGGTTCAGCCGTTTTATTTGATGGCATGCTGTGATACCTCGTTTAGTGCTCAAAATGTTTTATCGATGTTAGCTGTTTTTATTGGAAAGTTATGACTTATGATTTATGGCAAGATTTTGTTAGTGACAAGAAAATCAATTCACAATAAAATTCTTGGAACTGTTACTAAATATAGCAATTATTATTTACTAGAAAACTTCAATTACCAACTTAAATATAATATAAGAAATCAAAAAGTGCGCACGGGCCAGATTTGAACCAGCAACTTCTTGGTTAAGCCGCTCCCCGGATTTTTAATGCGCATACTAGCGCCACTTTACTAGAAAAATCATAACTCGTTAAATAAATGACCAATCAAAAATCTGGTAGACACGATTGTAGCTCTGGTTATGTGGTTTAGATACAATGTTTAAGTTCAATAAAACAGAGTTATCTGCAGTTACAGTTACAAAAGTTGCCAAAAGTGGCCATATTTAGCAGTTTTTCTAACTCTAACTACAGTAAACTACTTTTGAAACAATTAAAACGTACTAAATAAACTATAGAACCTGTACTACAATCGTGTCTACCAGATTTTTGATTGGTATTTTATTTAACGAGTTATGATTTTTCTACTAAAGTGGCGCTAGTGTGCGCGTTAAAAATCCAGGTAGCCCCTTTACCGGGCTAACGCTCTACCAATTGAAAAAAAAAAGTTTTTGGTATCTTATTTCATCTATAAGAACAAAATGTAACACTGTAAGTTTGAAAACAAAGATATTTTATGTTAAGAAATAACAGGAAACGTTAATAAGTTAGTCTTCCATAAGTACTCAATGATTTTTTTCGATGTGTGTATGTAACACATATAAACACAAAAATATTTTTTCAAAGATTTTCCCTTCACTGACGAAATCCAACAAATTCGTAGATCATTAAAATTACTCAGAAGGGTATTATTTATTTAAGGCTGCCATGGCCAACGCCTTTTTACACATCGACAACATTTGCATACTACTCAGAAACTATTTCATTAATTAAAAAATAGTTTTACTCGCAATTTCACCTTGATCAGATATGCAAATGAGTGATAATTACTCAAAAATAGTTTTTATTATACTCAGTACACTCATTCACACATAAGTTTATATTTTATTGTCTATGTTATAGATCTAGTTTATACAAAATAAAACTATTTGAGATCTTACAAGATGGTCTTCCCCTACAGTCATCAATAAAATACATAAATTATTCTTAATTTCATACAAACAGAGTGTTTGGCGGGACGATGCAGATATTTCTAGGCACGATAGGGAAAAAATAAAAAGCCGGCCAAGTGCGAGTCGGACTTACGCACTGAGGGTTCCGTGCCAACTTTAACTGAATCGACAATATTTTGTTGACAACAAATATAACTTTGTTTTTCATAGTGTTTGTATGAAGTACAAAGTTATGTTTGCGGTTGTTGAAAATGCGCTATATCTCAAAAACTTCTCGTTCTCGTCCGAACCAATTTTCGTTGAAAGTATTTAAGATCTACATTATATATTTTATTCAACCTTTACACTTGCTTGGTTTAGGAGTTAGTTGAGGGGGGTCGCCCATTTTACCACTTTGGAACGTGGACAGACAGACAGACAGACAGACCGACAGACAGATAGACAGACAGACTTGACGAAACTATAAGGGTTCCGTTTTTTGCCATTCGGCTACGGAACCCTAAAAATTAAGTCATGCACTTATCATCATTATAGGTATTTATATTTTTCTTAAAATGCATACATTTCTCTGATCCCAAGGTAAGTAGCAAAGTACAACGGTGGGGCTATACTACGGAGGTCGACCATAAGATATGTCTTAAAATAATTTCATAGGTACCCTCTATTGGCCCTCTACATTGTTTCGAACACCTGTATAAATTGTAATAGCTATTTACGAGAGGCTTAGAGAGGCATAGGCCCAACTTTACCAACGACAGATAAGGAGTATTTGTCGAATAATACAAAACGCCTAATTTAAAAACGTAAATAGGTGACGCCAGCAATCATTTATGTAAATATGTCATTTTAAAATCGGTCGTTTTATACTTATTCAGTCGAATAAGTCTTTCTTGACGTTAGTAATATCGACTCTAAATGCTGTGTTTTACAGTTAACACTAAAAATAAAAGTATAAAAGGTGTGACAAATTTAATATCCTTTAATATCCTTTGGACATTCCCTCACATCGCCATCTAGCCCCAAAGTAAGCTACTCAAAGCTTGTGTTATGGGTGCCAGACAACGGATATAATACTTAAATACTTTTTGTTTGTAAATACATACTTGATATAAAGAAAACACCCAGACCAATACAAACAGACATGTTTATGCACACAAAATTGTTTGTATTGTGCGGGGATCGAACCCGCAACCTGCTGCGTAGTAGGCGATTTCTTGACCACTACACCAAACGGGTCGTCAAATTTGTATGAGAGGTAGGTATAGGATAAAACTATTAAATCAAATCGCAAAAAAAATGCATCCACTACACAAAATGATAAATAATTGTGACGATGATTGTACTTAAAACCAGTGCGTTGAACAATTATTTGCATCTTATAGGCATAGCATGTGAGACCAGTATAACGCTCGTAGGCAAAAAACAGGAATCTTTCATTGCCCGCTATTTAAAGGACCTCTACACTGCAAGCTATTCTATTAAAACTAGTGTTAAAAGGGTTACGCTGATGCTTTTATATCTTCTGCCTAATAGTTTCGAATGCTTGCGGATTTGAATGATATAGTCACGAAAAGAGCGTTGCTGTTTCGGAAAACGTTTTCTCCGACTCACACATTCGAATCAGATATTTGATCACTAACCTCAGGTTAGACATTAGTTTTGTCATGCTATTCAGACCATTGAATTGATAATTTTTACTATGGACACTTATGAATTCTATTTTTTTTTTCATACAAACTAAACACATATAAACTTTTCAAAACTTTCCTTACCGTCACAATGTTTTTTTTTTTATATTTTGACTTTTAAAACTATGACATAATATTCACAAAGAGTTTAATTCAGTTCTGTTTGATAGTTTTGATTGCATAAAGTGGTAATATCTCGTAGATAAAGACTCTTTAAAACTGCACAACTCAAATAAGTTGGTTACACCTAAATTAGCAATGACTTAAAAACTATTTCATTATAACTACCTACTTATACTTCCTTTGAACGTTATGTTTAGCAAGAACTATAAAAGTATTATTCAAAAATAATATATTGAACGCAGTGTATTAACTATCGCTTAAAAAACTATCTCTTGGTTTGACTATATCATTTCATTATTTAATTTTCTTATAAAAGCAGCTTTGTAGTATTTGGTTTTATTTTGCGTTGCTTTCAGTGGAGACAAGCTTCTCTCCAAGGCCGAGGCGCTCGCTGCGCTTACGCATATAAGGCGATTTGTGTCTGCGAGCTGAAGCGGTAAGCAGGTAGGGTTCTTTAAGGTAATGGATAGATTTATATAAACATTAAATAGCTATCCAACGAGCAAAGCAGGCAGCATTGCCTATTCGCCACATAGAACCACTGAAGACGGTTCTTTAAGGTAATGGATAGATTTATATAAACATTAAATAGCTATCCAACGAGCAAAGCAGGCAGCATTGCCTATTCGCCACATAGAACCACTGAAGACACCACTGTGTTTACCTTGACGTGCTATGTTGTCTGTGCAACAGTATTGTACACCTTAAAAAGGTCTACAAAAATACTCGTAATGGCATTTGTGTATCTATAAGGTATAATCCACAATAACTATTTTTTATGCTGTACTTTTTACGAGAAATAATAAATAAATAAATAAATATTGGACAACACAATCACATACATTGCTCTGATTCCAAAGTAAGTAGCCATTGCACTTGTGTTATGAAAATCAGACACAACGGTGGTACCACAACACCCAGACCCGAGACAATGTAGAAAATTTTGATTTTTATATTGACCCGACCGGGAATCGAACCCGGGGCGAGCGGCGCCGCCTTGAAACCAGCGTGCTTAGCCACTACACCACGGAGGTCGACATCGATACATTAAATTAAATAGCTATCCAACGCAGTCAGCATCATAGCCTATTGCCACATCGGTTCCGGATTTCTTTAGGTAGTTTTTTTTTTTTGCAAGACATGTGAGTTTTAATTATTTCTTATTCATCAGCACCATCATTATTAGCCAAAGGACGTCCACTGCTGAACATAGGCCGTCCCCACGGCTTTCCACAGCGACCGATCACTAACGGTCTGCATTCAGTTTGATCCTGCGATCTTTACAAGGTCTTCTGTCCATCTTGTCGGTGGACGTCCTACGCTGCGCCTCTAGTCAAAGCGTCTCTAGTCTATAACTTATCTTCTTCGTTTGTTATTAATAACCAAAAAAGATACTAATTATGTCTTGTAAAAGTATGAGGCTGAGGAGTTTGATTGTTTATATGAATGAACCTATAAGAAATTCGCAAGGCACATTTGAATACAAAATGTTAGATAGCTCACTTATTTTGGACAATTTCAGGTTATAAAGCATTATAATTATAGCCTGAAGGAACATAGTTTAATTAAAACGCGCGGGCGGTGTCGCGTGAAGACGCTATATTACTTACAGAATGTTACAAAATGGCACAATGGAAATGTAGCATTTTTATCGTAGTTTTTATGTAATTAAGTCAACTCGTTATTTCAACAATAACGCCAAATTATATTAAAATATCTATATTATTTGAATTACCCATCTGAACCACCATTTTCCTCGTCGAACAATACGGTGATCGTTACAATCCAACCATTTCCGTCAATAATCATTAGTATTTTTATACGGAACCATTTTATACACGTTACGTCCACCCTTGACAGACATCATTTAAATATTTTATCGTCATTGACAGGTGACTTGTGCGAATATCATGTGAACGTCATTTAAATAACATGTTTCGATAATTAAAGGCTTTAAACGTCAATAATTTACTTAACAGGGAAGAGATTTTCTTATCTTTGATATGTTTTACACAGCAAAAGCGTAGGGTGGTACATTTAATGTGATGTTATTTGTAAGGTCGTGGGTTTGGACCCCGGACTGTATATTTTAATAAATGTAGTCATGTGTGCAAAACACAAGAGCACTCTCTGTTTCTCCACACTCATTAATTCGGTGAGACGGCACCGACCATACCGGTGAGAGATCAGGCGCAGGACCAACGGCTTAACGTGCTTTTCGAGTCATCACAACCTACTTCCTGACTCTAGTGTTTTGAGTTACTAGGTAGTTTACTAGAATCAAGACAAAATATTAAGAAACATAAGGAAATGACAAACGTATACCTAAATAATAACATTTATTTTGTATACTCAAAACAAATATTAACGTCATATGAATTGCACTTGTAAAAAGCAACATTGTCTGTGTGACCGACGAGGAAACGAACCCCATGGCTTACGCTATCCGGGCGTATGCCTATAACACTCGGCCAGCGTCACATTAACAAGCCTGTTTAATTGCAAGCGCTTACTTTAACGCGTAGGCTGCGTGACGTTCCTTGTCTGTCACACAGCCAAAGTTGCTTTTTACAAGTGCAATTTATATTATTAAGTTTGTATAGTGATAAAACACTATAAAAACAAAATATAATAATAAATATTAATATCCTTATTCAGGGTTTTTATCTAGATATAGCTTTTAGGGGGAATTTTAACATGATTAATATTTCTCTCATTCGTATTTAGGGCTACATACTAAATAAAAATAAGTAAATTCGATACCGTCCTCCAATATTTTGACGACGCGTTTGGTGTATTGGTTAGAGCTCCTGACTATTACGCCGGCCGTCGCGGGTTCGAATCCCGCAAGGGGCAAACGTATACGACTGAGCACGAATATTTGTACCTGAGTCATGGATGTTTTATATGTATTTAAGTATTTATGGGAGACACCCCCGTCATAATCGTTGTCTGGTATTCGGGACACACAAACACAACACACACACATACACAAACAAGGACGGAAATTCCTTACTTCGAAAGCACGACAATTGGTGTGTTGTCTGGCGCATATATTTTATTTATTTATTTAATATGGGCCAAATCTTCTTTGGCAAGTGGTCAACTGCCTTTTGGTCCCACGATTCAAACCTGGAACCTCTTGGATAGAAAAAAGTTAGCAGACTTACGAAACAGCCAATTATCTAAGAATTTATGTAGGCAGTTATTTCATTATTATTTATAGATTGTTCTTAGCTGTTATAGGCAGCTTGCTGTGTTTAAAACTATCCATCACTTAGTTATCAAGTTCTTTCTTTCCTGATAATAACAAAAATAACTTACTAAGGGCCGATTTTACCACCGTCAGATAAGACTTATCCGACTGAATAAAACGACCGATCTTAAAATGACATTTACATAAATCATTGATAAACAATAGATAACATTGTCAAATAAGGCGTATTGTAGGTTTTTAATTCGACGAATATTCCTTATCTGACGTTAATAAAATTGACTCTGAATAAGTATAAAACAAGTGCTTTTAAAATGAAATTCACATAAATGATTGCTGACATTTACGTGACGATTTTAATTTAGGCGTTTTGTTTTATATTCGACGAATTATCTTTATCTGATGTTGGTTAAATCGGGCCTTAGTTATCATATAATTATCTTAAAGCGTTGAAAGTACAGATTAAACATAATTCATATTTAAGCTGATAACTGGCTGGACATTGTTTTTATTTTAATATTGTCAAAGAGAAAACCCGAAAAAAGAAATTAAAAATATTATTTTTCCTTTCCTTTACGTTATTTTATATCTACAGAGGGTGTGTATTTTTAAGGTTTTATTTTAAAACGTCTATGATAAGCTACCTTTATCCAGTATCAGACTGACATGCCATTTTTAAGACACCCGGTGTACGTTAATAGTTTTTGTAATCACTTGCACATTCTAAATATCCTCTTAAGTAAGTATATGAAGTTAAAAACAATAACAGAGATACCAGTTAGGGTAGCTTACAAAGGTTAAACTTTTTTTAACGATAACTAATAGTTATCCTAATGTGTTTTGAAGGTTTTACCGCGAAAGGTATTTTCTCTAATTGCTTGCGCATCACATGACTAATCTATGGAAGACGTGCACGCTGCCATTAGCATTCATTAGCACTAGGGATGGCTAGTTGGGTAGAATTGCGACAGGTATTTGAAAATCGATACTTGGGGTCTGACATAATATCTTATAAGTTCTAGTTAGCGTTACCTGACAAAAACTTAAAAATGATTTCCATTTTTAATTACTTGTCGGTTAGTGCTTATTATCCGGTGGAAAACCATGGGGGAGGCCTATGTTCAGCCGTGGACGTCCTTTGGCTGATAATGATCATGATAATGAGGAGATGAAGAGGAATTGAACTCTAGGATCTTCACTTCAGGCTAAAGCTTTTTATACAATTATTATTACAATTATGTATGGTGTCTGTAGCCTGAAATTAAATTAATTTATTTTATTCACAAATTTATACTTCTCCGCGAGACAGACACAGGCAAAACTTGTAATAATTTTTAAATGCAAGCTTAAAGCCGTCATACATTGCGTGAGATTCAAATTGTTATTTCAAAAAAATTTTGTTATGTCAATAAGTGTTCAATTGTCAGTTTTACGCGTAAGAAAAAAGTTATTAGGTTTGAATGCAAATTGAATGAAAGAAAATTAAAACGAGAATTATTAATACGAGATTTAGGTGTACTTTTAGACTCAAAATTAATGTTTTCCGAATACATTTCAACAATAATTAATAAGGCTTATATGAACTTGGGATTTATACTACGTGTAAATCAACCATTCTCTGATGTCCATTGTGTTAAAATTTTATATTATTCCTACATACGTAGTATTCTTGAATATTGTATTAACATATGGTCCCCACAATATTATAATAATAATATATTATAATAATATTACGTATAAACAAAATCTAGAAAAAAATATTCGTCAAACATTTAAATTACCGCTCATTGAAATCATTCGAAAATTATGATGATGCATGCAGTTTTTATGGACTCTCTACCCTTGAGCATAGACGGACGCTTATTGATATGTCTTTCTTGTTTGATATTTGTAATGGGGAGATCGACTCGGTGAGGTTATCAAATTCATTTTTGAAGTTATTTGCACCAGCCACCCGCACTAGACACACGGCCTCATCCTTGTTTCATACACCACTTTCACTGACCAACTATGCAAGTAACTCTGAAGTATCCCGAACTCTTAATACGTATAATAAGCTTTTCTCCTCGGTGGACGTGTTCCACCTATCGAAGGCAGCGTTCAAAACAAGTGTAATAAGAGTACTTGAGCCACTCTCTCGTTGTGAAAAATAAATTGTAATTCTTGTTTTTAAAAATCTATTAGTTTAAACAGTTGTATTAAACTTTAAATATAATTCATATATAAACAATAAATAAATATAAACACATATCTCTATTTAATATAAAAATTGATTTTTTTAATTATTATTGGCGGGTCACATTATATCACTTGTAGTTTGTGTCAAGTCAAACCGTGTCAACTTTAATAATTTCTTGCAATATGTATATAAAGTAAATTCATTTTTGTCTGTAAGTATAGAACGTAAGATTAGCTAAGTTTTTGGAATAAGAGCTGTGAATTTTATAACAATAAAAAAAAGAAAAATATATACCACTAGTAAAAACTATTCAAGCATCAAATAAATTATTTTGGATGCGCCAAACATAAACTGTCTTGTTCAATAAATGATATAGCGTTTAGACATTCGATATTTTAATTGAGTACTATGTTCGTTCATGCATGAGAAATCTATATCATAAAATAATCAACTTTCAAATTCGTATATCGATATTTAATACTCCAACTATCGAAGTACAGACATCACTACCCTAAGTACTCAGATATTGTTACTAATTGTGATGAGCTGCGCCGCCAGCCTAAGATCTTTGGTACGAATGCACCGACGGATACTCAGTTTTATGTGACTTATTAGTTCATTACACTTACTTTTCTTAAACAATAAATATGTCACCATTATATTTATAATTATTTTTGGTTCCGGCTAATATCGGATGAAGTCGTTAAAGCTGAACTACACTTATCCGAGCCGAAGGCACCGAACGAAACGAATTTTAGAATTCTTTATATTAAATCTAATGAAACCTCGCAAAATTATCCGCGTCTAATCGTCCGAATTTGGAAGACTGCCAGAAATCCTATACGGATTCAGATGACGTCATCAGATTCGACTCGGATGATTCGGACGACTCACCGGATAAAATCTTCATACTCATTCCTACCTAAGATGTCGTTCATAGGCGCTATCTCATGATTTTTCCGACGCGGATAAAATCTTCATACTCACTCCCACCTTTAGGTGTCACTCATAGCACTATCTCATTATTTCTTCGATGCGGTAGATTTGTCCGATTCGATGAATTCGGCCGAATCGGTTAGGTGTGCGAGGCCTGCTTGACTTCGATTCGTTCGGCGCGTTCGGCTCGGATAAACGTGCGTTCACCTTAAGCCTAGTCAGCGTAGAGTGGCGCCCACCCCGAAAGACACCACTTTACGCCCTGGGTGAATAATCTATTATTGTCAAATTGTAAACAATATCAACGGAAATTTTGTATTTGCTTTATATATTGGGATCGTTAAATTTTTGATGATTAGAGGTAGCTACCCAATTGTCAGGAAAAGTATATCATTTGTATACAGGATACAACACTATTCTATAATATCACAGTTTTATCCTTAAATTATTCTCAAATACCTGTCATCTCGCTCATCAGGCCATCGCATTATTCTGAAACTTTTATCTTAGCTTGAAACTGTTTTAAAGTTGGCTGCTGCATGCGAAATTCATGTCATCCTCATTTTGAAACTTGTGAAGCTATTCTGCTTTCATCTTTTAGGGTTGTTGAATTTAAGTTTTTAGGTTACTTAATTCTTTTTCAGATGTCAAATTACCTAATTATAATTTTGGATAGCTATTTAAATTATTATGAATAAAAGATAGCTCTATAAAAAATATCAAAGGCGATGAGTTGAGCCCTAGTCTTTCGCTATCCAGGTGAATGTATATTTTAAAAAAAACTGTGAAAGCACTCCGGGAGTGCCGGCAGAAGTGAAAACTTGAATATCAACGTTGTGCATTTTTGATTTTTTGGAATAGTTATTATCAATATAAAAGTACTATCATTTTTGTGATAGAATACAATAATAATAATAATATAATATTTTTATAGAATACAATATTTATTTATTGCGCTATCGTACACAAACATTACAATTTATATTATATTAAATTACATTAAAAAGTTTATCTCTCAGAAAAATCAACTTACATCCATAATTTCGCCAACCGTCTTACGGTTTTTCGATCAGCCCACGTGTCCTGACGCGAGTTTCACATTTTTCCCTAATCCCACAAAAGTGCTCAACGCCGCTAAAGAAGTTTTCACTTCAAAAAATTTGGGTATTGTGTTTAAGAAGTATAATTTTTAACGATATTGACAAAGCGGAGAATTGAACCCAAATTCATCTTCTAACCCTCATTACGCGAAGAGACTTGTGTTCAGACACAGATCAGACTGATCACTTGGTTAGTATATCAACAGGGTCAAAGAATATATTAAGATTTTAATCTGATACTCGTATCAAGGCTCTTAAGGCCGCCCTATCGGCCAATCACAACAGAAATGACATATTTGAATTTCCCATTTGCGTTTTTGTATATATTTCAGGTAGCAACTCAAAAAAAAAAGGTATTTTAAGTGAAATTTATTTAAACTCATTAGCAATACACCTTCTATCTCTCACTTCCATAATGACGGGTTATTATTCTGAAACCCGATGAATCTCAAACCCGCTCACACTCATAACTCATTAGTAGTCTAAAAATATCTGTTTCCCGGTAAAATATAATATATCACGCGTTGATCGCAAATGTGAATCATATTCCGTAAACTATGCCAATTTGTATGGGACGAGATTTCGTAGTATGTTGCGGGGAAAATGTTGAATCAGTCTTTTGACTGAATTGCTAGTTTTTTTTTCCTTCATTAGGATTCCATAAAGTTTTCTTTTACCTTAATAACAAACATTAAAAAGTTAGTCACAAAGGAATATCGTTAAGTATACCTATTTGTGATTATTTCTGATTGCGTTTCTGATGTGCGTAAGTGGATAAAAACCATAAAAATAAATAAGCAGGTAAGTAGAATTTAAGTTCATTTTACTATACTAGCTAGATGTCACAGCAACGAATATAGTTATGACTGCTCTAAATACAGAGTGAAAATATCAGCCTATTCGTTTAAATAGAGATCTTTATATGCTGACTTAATTGTAATTTTTCTGCCATACAAGACAAAAAAGGTCCTCGTCATTTTAACGAACGAAGAATTATGTAATTTCACATCGACACGTCCAAATTCATCATTCATATGGAAATTCGAGTTTTCTTTGTGAAATTATTGACTGTTCCTTTTTTGTTTGACCCGGTTGCGTAAGGAAAGTATTCTTTGAAAGAACTTATTGGTTGACCTTCCTCAGATCCTATTCTTATGAAGTGTTAGAGAATTTATTAGTCCCTCTTATTTCAGATTTCTCTTTGAGAGGATATTACAATGTTCATTTCATCTTGACGCAAATATGGTGATCGCAAAGTCATTACACTAAATGGACTTCTTTGATGGTAAGTATGTGGTCTAGTACGAATTATATCTAACCAGTAGCAGCCTGATTACTTTTCTTTAAAATATACAAACATACATACACTTACGAAATTTTGCACAAGTGTTTGGAAGCCTTAATAGATCGGCATACTCGAATATGTATTGTCAAATTTCAACGATATATATATACTAATGAATACATAATAATGTATACATTAGATTGATTAAATCCTTTTTTTTTTGAAGTTGGTGTAAAAATCGTATGATGAGTAATGTATTTGGGGCATGATAAATTCTATGATTAAAACTTTTCTTTAATTATAATTACTTCAGGCTGTCTGTTTATTCAATTTCTAAAGCGTACGCTATATAAATGTAGATCGTTTTAACTCCTCTTTAAAAGTCAGCTAAAACTCTCACAATTTCGCAACATAACCCACTTTTTTCATTGCATTTATCTTTTCAACGTCCAAATCCCAATCAATACTTATACATTACATACAATCACGACCACTGTCAATCAATTTGAGACCTTAAAACAATGGTATAATACCACGTTTTATTTCGTCACTGTACAATATTACACAACATGCAATTAAAAAGTTAAGATTAACTCCGTGCGTGTAAGATTGGTCTTTTTGTTCAATGCCTCACTGTCCAGTTCTTACGTAACATAGATCTATTGTTTTTGATTCCTGATTTATTTTATCTGTCTGATAAATAGGTACTGTGCGGATTGTTTTATTACGTGCTAATATTTTTTAGTTCTGAATAAACGCGCAAGAATCAAGAAAAATGAACATTTTGTTAAACCACAAAAAAATGATTACTAATTTGTACTAAATAATTAGGTAAGCCGAGAAACTTTGACGTTTTGGACATCAATTTATGTACTTTACATTATGAATTTAATGTTCTCTTTTTGTGTGAAAAAAATATCGTTTAATACATTAGTATAATACAGAGTACTTTTATTGGAAGGGAAATGAAAACGAAGGCGACAAAAGTGTCGTCAGATGATTAGTGTTACAGACATTCAGGAATATGACGAGTATAAAAAATTATTATTTTTTCGTAAAAAATATTACAATTAATATTTTCCTTACCATAAAAGAGTATGGTAACAGTGGTCGCCAAATAAATGGAGCTGAATATTAGCAACCATATTTTTTTTAACATAAAATTTTTCCAGATCTACTAACCCTTCCTGTCGAGTTTTCAATCAACAAACTGGTCAGCACAGTTGCCAACCAGTTGCTAAAAAGTTTTTATACCATTGCCTAAGCTACTGACCACAATGTCTTACGTAATACCAGTCTATTGTCTTAGTAATACTCAATTGACAGACACACCCCGCTGATGTATTATGTAACCTAAAGCAATAGCAATAGTCGAAGCAATTTAAATTCGTGTGTTTTTGAAAATTTAAATGAGTTTGTTCTTGACTAAGCCAGACTAATTCGTTGTTTTAAATATGTTTTTAACACTCACAGTGTCATATTTTATATTCTTAAAGATGAAATAAAAACCGACTCAAATATGGATTTGAAGAATAGACCTGTCACTGTCACTAAAAAAAAAAAAAAACTTTCTGTGCAAAAATAAACTGTATCAATGGAAATGGCCTGACATGTTTGACAGGTCAATTCTTAGCAGGATTAAAGGATCTTAAATACAGACGGCAGTTTACCGACGACGAGACGCGACGCGGCTTATAAGTTTGGTCTCTTTGACTTCAATATTATGTAAACAATAGAATTTCCGAATTTCGTTCCTCGTATGCTTCGTGAAGCTATATAAACAAATAAATATTGGACGCCGATCACAAATATTGTCCTGATCACAAAGAAAGTAGCTAATGCACTTGTGTTATGGAAATCAGACACAACGGTGGTACCACAACACCCAGACCCAATACGTAAACATCAAAATTTCAACAGAGAAGATGGTTGGATAATTCCATTAGCATGGAATCCGATGCTATGGAAGACCCGAACCAGACCACTCACTGCAAGATCACACGACACATTTAGCTCCTTCTCTGTGGATAGGAACGTTAACAATTGCAATCGAATGTGATAGAGTTAGGTAATACCCCTGCTGATTGCGTACAGGCGGTAATTTGAGCCTTTGTTTGTATCGTAACTAGTTACTGCCCGCGGGCCCGCCTACGTTGTTTAGAAACTACGTTTTTTCCTATGATTTAAACTAGGTATTCAAATTACAGAGTAAGTAGAGTAGTAACCATAGGTCCATGTTCTTTAAAGAGAAAGACAATTATTTCAAGAAATGAACATTATTATGTAACTCGAAAACAAATTAGCCATTACTGTTGAATGTTGGAAAAGATGAGTACAATTAATATAAACGAGCTGTTAATTGAACCGTTTACACACTGCAAAACTAAAAAATTAAAATAATGGATACATAGTTTTTTTTTAACTTAACTCTAGTCTGCTAAACTGCTACGCAATTTGTCGGGAGTCGCTTTTAGCAGCAATGCACGATGCAGAACCTTCTTATTGACAACTCTGTATACATATTGGCAACTGTAAACTGAATCATCACTAACTTTAGTTATTATTTATATCTCAAAATCGAATGAACTGATTTTAATTAAACTTACACTGTTATCTAAGTTCAACGGTACCTGATTGAACGAAAAATATTTAATATTTTTTATATAATCGTATATAAGTAATAGGCAGTATGTATGTTTATTATCGTATTATAGTTATCTCTATATATTCTCTTCTCTTTTCTTGCATCTATAACTTTACTTGCACCGCCTGTATATATATTTTTTTCTGTCCTGACCAATAGTTGACTGGTAGAGAATGCTTTTGGTATTAAGTCCGCCATATGTACCATTTTATATTGTGTGCATGAAGTTTTAAATAAATAAATAAAAATAATAATCTCGCAATGACTCCTCGTTTTCGAGAAATCTTGAGACAAACATACATACACTTATAAAAAAAATACAAGTGTTAGGAAGCGTTAATAAATCAACATACAAAAATTTTATCTAAGTCTGACGATACCACATACATACAGGTCGAATCGATTGCCTCCTTTTTTCTGAGTCAGTAAAAATCGAAATCATAGCATAACAACTCGCAAATTAAAAACTCTTTTTTCAATGGTGATTTAAAAAAAATGTCAGGTACCTATGATTGTTGAAAATTAGGTAATTTGTTCAAATTAGCCATATTGTATTTTGTTCGACGAATATTTCATATCTAACTATTGAAAATACATCTCAAATCATGTACTTGTTCGTCGATTTGGTCCACTCTAGGTGCGTTATTCTTACTAACACTTTTTTTACATACTTTCTCATCCTCTATGTAGAGCAACTTTTATTCCAAAAAACTGCTTTCAGATACCATTTTTTTTTTCTAATGGAAAACTGAAACGAATCCGGGTTAATCTGGATAATACGCATTAAGTGTTCACAATGCTGTTTAATAGGCCTACAATTGGGCTAGTGCTGTCAAAAGTTGATTATCGATTTTCGATAAATAGAAAAAATAATACTACTGAACACAATGCAAAATATAAACTCGAATAATAACCTATATTAACCTAGAATTTTATGTGACCAATGTGCTCATTATACTTACTGTCTTTTTACTTACTTTGCTTCAAAGTGCTGAGTGCTGTGAAAGTTATGTATATTCTTACCTCTTTTAGGGCAGCTGCAGTCGTCGTCCCGTTCGATAAGGATCATTTTCCCGTTGTCAGTTGTAGGATATTCAAAGTGATTTTCAAGCACTTAACATTTAGCATCATGTGTCCATCCAACAGGAGTGATAGATATGCTTATTTGAATTCTTGGTATGTATAGCCATTTAGGTACGAGTATAAAGTTTGACAAAAACAAAAAAAAAACGCAACTTCAAATAATAAAAAATAGTATAAAATTGTGTCTAAAAAGCTAATGGCTAGCTTTATAAATGGCAACATTTCAGGTTTTTTTTAAGATTCCAGTTACTGGAATAATATGAAACACCTTTTTCGGTTCGTTGCAAAAAAAACCACATACAGTCACATTATGTTACTCGGTACAGAACATACATATCTGTGTTAATAAGATTAATACTTAGATCTCAATGATATCGACTACAAAATATAGAAGTAAAGAAAGAAAATGAATTTATTCGACCCAAAAATGAATAAAGTTAATAAAAATACATATACTAGTCTACTTAGGCCGAAAAAGGCACCCGCTCAGCATTGGTCGCGGCAGCAGAAGAACGCATACCACGACGCCGATTTTTCAGCGAAACATCGACAACAGCACAACACTACAGATATCATCCATAACAGATCATTAGAAAGTGCGTGTTCTGTCTGTTTGCCGATTCGCAATAGTTATCCGATTCCTATCGGCATTAATGATGGGTGTCTGTTTCGTCAAGCTGGCCTTGTGGTGATGAACGGACCGACGTTCGATGCCTTGTTAAGACAAAAGAATTAACATCGTGAGTAAGTGTGAATGGTCAGCCTTACCGTTGAGTTCAAGTAATGGCATTTCTTAGCCTTGAGAATTAAAATAAAATAAGCATGATAATAACTAATTACAATTTTGATTAATATTTCTGGTAGGTAACAGCTAGAAATAGCAACGCTAACCAAATATTTGACATATTTAAGTTTTCAATCGTCCACGTAAAATAATGCATTAATGAGAAATGGGATTTAAACCCTAGAGTGGACCTTTAAGATAGTTATAATTAAGAACAGTCAATTCAAATGTCGGTCTTTTAAGATGTTAGATTGAGGCCACCAACGCCTCACCAGTTTCACATTCAGTTAATGTGATGACGACCGCCGTGGTGTAGTGGCTAAGCACGCTGGGTTTCAAGGTGTCGCCGCTCTGAGGTCCCGGGTTCGATTCCCGGTCGGGTCTACATGGAAATTAAAATTGTCTATATTGTCTTGGGTCTGGGTATGTGGTACCACCGTTGTATCTGATTTCCATAACACAAGTGCATTTAGCAATTTACTTTGGGATTAGAGCAATTTACCTATGTGATTAGAGTACAAAACATTTATAAAAAATATTTACGAGTATATTTATAAAATCTTAACCCCGTATTTTTTGCTGTCTTAAGGTATGTACCATCTTATAAAATTTTCTTGCAAATATTCTCTTCAACTATGAATACAAAAGGCAGTCTTAAAACCAGAACTCTCTACCAGTTGGAAACACTTTAACTACTCACACTAAAACCACTCTAATACCTGACCGTGGCAAACTAGGTATATTTTTAGTTTTATGTAGTTTCTCTGAGAACCAGATTTACTGCTTGGCTATTTGCATACAAAAACCTTACTTTCGTGTTTCTGATAAAACTAGTAATATTCTTCACCTGTTACCAACAGCTTCGTAGACCAGTGGTTGTGTGTACGGTCGCAGGTTTGGTGCCCAAAGATACAATCTGCTTATACAAATTGACTAAGGCCCAATTTCTTCATCTATAGTAATGGTAAAATCTCGTTACCAGCGGTTTAATATTTACAATTGTGTGTTTTAAAGAAAAAAATATCGTAACCAATGTGACCGTTGATATAAAAATAGCCATTGTCTCATTTGGATGACCCGTCTGGTGTAGTGGTCGAGAATCGCCATGTGTGCATGAACATGTCTGTTTGTATTGGTCTCATCATTTATTTCCGATAAAATACTGGTACAGACAATACTCCTTACTTACAAGCTAACAGGAATGGTCTGGGTGTTTTCTATGTATATCATAAAATGTATGTATTTACAAAAAAAAAGTATTGAAGTATTATATCCGTTGTCTGGCACCCATAACACAAGCTTTGAGTAGCTTACTTTGGGACTAGATAGCGATGTGTGGGAATGTCCAAAAGATATTTATTTATTTGCTTAATTTTTTCTTCAAAACACACAATCGTAAATTTTCAACAGCTGGCAGTAACTTTACCACTACTATTGATGAAGAAATTGTGCCTTAGAGTCAGTTTATTGAGCGAAAGTAACTCAACCAATTTAAAAATACATATTTTTATATCCAGAAAACTTTTACAAAGCAATATAAAACATACACTTAAGTAGGCAGAAAACGAACCATTATTACAATTCGGTTACCACTTAACGATTTTAAGCTATTGATTAAGATTTTTATTATTTTATTATTAAGCCAGACATTTGTCACAGATTACACCTGATGTTAAGTTTCATATTGTATGGCTAATATAATATAAAAGGTCAAATTGTTTGAAGTGATAATATTTTAACCGTCTTTGTGTATATCACAGAACAGGACACTATCATTATTATTTGGAAAATCGAGTTTATTTTTAATTTTTCTAACAAAAAATAGTACATTATGATACAAGTGTGCTAAGTTGACCATCATATACAAGGCGATATTGTGTGCGCACGAGCGAAAGCGAGTGCGCCATAAGAAAGCCGCGTATATAATGGTTACAGGCACACGCGTATCATACGACGTTTTTCAACACACTTGCGAGGAAAAAACAAGACTCTTCATTTACTAAGTTTTTAATTATTAAAACATTACTCGTAGTAAAAATACATTTCACTCGATTTTGATGGCAAAGACTTTCGCACGCGTTATTTGCCTCGTTAAGTATGTCCGGCGGAGTAAATAATAGGTTTTCTTCATTTTCTTCACTTGAAGTAGACATTTTCATTAATATTAAACTTCTTAAATAATGCAAACTTCGTCACAGCCGACAATTATTATTTACGAAAAATGGCGCATTGTTTTTTTTTCTTGCCGCGATACCGATGCTCGCGCAAGGCTTAGGCGCGAACTAGATCGGCCAAAAGCCAAGATTAAAAATGTAATAATTCGTGTTTGAAACACAAATCACAGAAAATGTTAAATGAGTTTGAGCTATTTTTAGTAATAAATCTGGATTTACCATTTATTGAAATAAATATGTAGATACTGTTATTTTTCGCATAAATACTGATTGTTGCTAAAATAAAAGTATTGTATAACCCGACTAAATTATATCGCTTCTTCTTCTTACTTACGACTTGGTACTAGGGTACAAACCTAAATTGGTCGGGTTAATAAACTAAAGGCACTAGTGCAATAATATAATGAAAAAGCACGCGTGTTTAATATCTATGATTATGAGCCAAAAATCGGTGGAATAAAGACGTCGTTATGAGCAAGTGTGTTGAAAATATATTTGATAGAACAGCAACCTGACGATTTTAAAATTAATCTACATCATCGGCTACGCCTCTCTCAATTCAACGTCCTATCCTTCTGTTTCTCTCATGTTACCCTTAATTTATCATAAAACAATTTCGGAATATAAAAACTACCTTAATCTCAAATTTTCTCAAATACTAGACTATAAAAACCAAGTGTTTTCTACAAAAAAAAAGCATTTATAGTCCTGAATCTACACTTTAAACATTATCACTTAAAACGAGATGACTTTATATATAAATATATATTATTATAATAACAGGCTATCCTATTCACTCTCTATAATTAACTATTGGTTATAAATATGTGTCATAGGAAATGAAATCACAACATGTTAGTTCTCTCCAACATTTATTGGTCGAAAAATAAATTAAAAAACTTTGGATTTTAACAAAGGACCGAAATTGTACAAATAAATACCTACAGGGGCTACACTTAACAAGTTATTATGTACAGTTTTACTTTAACTTAGTAGGTAAACTCTAATACCGAACCTTCAATTTCTATTTTTACATTTCTCCAATCGAATTTCCTCATCAACAATTTTTACACTTCTATTCGTCCCATTTTAAGCGGCGACCGCAGAGATTCGAAATTTAAAATTTGATTGGCAGTTCCGAAGTGGATTTAAAATAAACACCAGCGATTGGTCGACAAAATTGACTGTTGAAACCATAGATTAATTCAAATAGTTCAGCTTTTTATTCAAATTTCGAATTTCTGCAACCGACGACGTTAGCCAAATGATTTTTCAAAACTTAATATGGCCGCTTGTTACATAAGATACAGATGCAAAAAATATATATCGTACACTTAACGGCATGATGCCCGAGCTACCCTATTAAGTATAAACAGTTTTTATATCCAACAATTGATTTTTTAGGAAAATTCAGGATTTCTTCAAGTAGGACTGATCCGCCATTTTAATACCGTGAGCGTAGAGGTAATATTTCTAACATTAAGTTATGATTTATACAAAAATATTTTTGAACAATTCAAGAGGTAGCTGAAGCTTTTTTTTAAATACTAACAGTTAAAAAAAACTTAAGTACAGTTTACATAAAATTAAACTAAAAATTGTCGCTATTAGCACCAATTTTATTGAATTAGGAAAATATTAAAACTTTAAAACATCAATAAAGTATGCTTCCTATTTTGTTGTTTTACATTACAAAATTATTACTCACAGAAGTTTTTAGTATTTTTTATTTACAGACTACATTTCAATTGAATTCATGTTTATTTATATTAATAGAAAACATACTTCATTATTACATTTCGAAGCATATTTGCTAAAACGGTACAACTCATAAAGTTATCAAAAATCAATCAAATTCTAGAATAACACTATATTAATGGCAATACATTCAAATTAGAATCTTTTGACAGTTTTTTTTAAGTCGTGTTGTTCTACTTTCTTTTGTTTTATATGCTTTTCTGAACAATTTTAGCAAAACGCTTCACAAAAGTTACTAAAGAAAATAATATAATTAATAAATATACATCAGTCAATAAAACAATAGGTAATAAAGGAATCTTTTACAACCTCCGCTGAGCAAAAACGAAATTCCATCAAATAAACTTTTTTGAGATTTTTCGACATTAATATTTTATTAGTTTCAAGGGACCCCAAAAATGATTACTTGATAGAATTAGGCACAAGAATAGGACGTGTCTCGCCTCACGGTACTAAAATGGCATTTTATTTTCATAATATAACTAACGATTATCATATAAAGAAACATATAGTAATTTTACGCTTATCAATATCATTTGCAACGGTTTTATGACCAGAAATAAATTTATGAAAGAGTCATATTATAAAAGTTGGTAAATTATATATAACTAGCGGACTCGACAGACGTTGTCCTGTCTACACGTCTTTAATATGAAAATTAAAAAAAAAATGTGAATCCAAACCATTCCCAGATCCCTTTGAACACACACAATTTTTTTTATCAAAATCGGTCCAGTCGTTTGAGAGAAGTTCAGTGACATACACACTCACAGAAGAATTATATATATAAAGATTAATCACTGGCGAAAGGTAAATGTTGCAACTAACTTTAGAGAAAAAAAATAGCTTGTGAAGAACTAGAGCACAAACCACTGATTTGACATAACCAACATTGAAGTTTGCAAATGAAGCAACAAATGAAACTGTTATCCAGTCTCAATGGTGTGAAATTACATTTTATGGACACCAAAACACGAAATCAGTTGAACCGTTATTGTAGTGATCTAATAAAACTGTTCACTGTGCCGGTTTATAATGATATGGCTGTTTAGTAGTGTTTAGGTCACAAAAAAATGCATGTCTTATTTTCGTGCTGATTTTGGGTTGGCACGTTTTTGCACCAAGCGAACTTACTTCTATGTGATGAAAGTTATGCATACTTTTTGTGTAAGTTACAATTAAAACCCAAGACAGACTGTTGTCAGGTTGATTTATATTATGCATTATTTTATTTAAAAAAAAGTAGTATTGCACAAACAATAAATTGCACCAATAAAGTTAAATTAACATCATGAAATTGTGAGTTAATCTGTTTGGATTTTTTATGCACTCTTTTTATTTCTCGATTTTATCAAATTAAAGTATGTTATTATAGTCTTATTTTCTACATAACAGCAAAAAATTCATATCAAAATTTGTTTCTGGTCAGAAAACACTTCGATTTTAGTAAATATAAAATTATACTTTCTTTTTAAACCTATCGGACTGATTTCGAGATTCAAAAATGAGGTCAACATTTTATAGGCAAATATTAGTCTATTACACATCACAACTAATCGAGAACTAATAATCAGAGAGAATTATTAAGAAAATGTTACACTTCCGGTCGAGTTACAAGTTGTGCTGCATCGAAATCGGTTCATCTACGGTTCGTGCGAAAAATGCGCAAAATGGGAGCAGTTTATCTTTCAAAGTATCAAAATGTTTACCAAAAAGAATTGACACTGTACTACATTGGAATAAAGTCTAAATTTTAAGATAAGATCTGGAACAGAATATGAATCTTTTTACCTTAGGCCAGTAACACCATTTAAAACGTAACTTTAACAGTCACTCATATATTAATTCGAAAAGAAATTGTCAGTTTCAGTAAGTTTCTCGTAGTCAAAATAAGATGGTGCATTTAGGCCTTAGTAGGAATAATATTATTACGTAGGCGCACTTTCACATCATCTGTCGCTGTGTTTTTGTTTAATGTTGACTAATACAGAATTATGGGTAAATAGTTAAACCTAGAGTTAGTTCCCTTATCCTTGTTGTCAAACATGTGACTTTGTAAGGCCTGATTTTTCCAACGTCAAATAAAGAAGCTTCTATTCGTCGAATTAAGTACAGTACGCCTAATTTGAAAACGTCACCTATCTGTCAGCAATCATTTATGCAAATGTTATTTTAAATTCGGACGTTTTATACTTATTCACACTGATAAGTCTTATCTGGCGTTGGAATAATCGGCTCTAAGTGAAATTATAAGTTTTTTTGTGATTCCAACAATAATTACTTAAATATAACTATTTATATTAAATAAAACTCCAAAGCATTTTATGAAAACGCTTAAAATTAAACAGCTAACTAAACATTCGTTGTAGAGGTATATTGAATTTATTTAGTACGCTTTTATTATATATTCAAAATTACCTACGTATAGCGTTGATTACGTATTAATGTGATGCAAAATCCGATTTATAATCTAGAATACTAACATCACTCAATATAAACGTACGAAATTTTATAGTTTTCTGCTTAATTAATGATTTATTTAAATCTTTATCGGTAAATAGATGGCCGATTTTTTTCAACGTCAGATCAAGAATATGCGTCGAGTAAAATACAACACGTCTATTTAAAAAGCCTTAATTTGTCACCAATCATTTAGGTAAATGTTATTTGTTTTATACTTATTCAGTCGAAGTCTTATGTGACGTTATTTAAATCGGCCCTAAGTCGGTCGGACAAGAAATAAAGCTCTATCAAGAAACATCAAGTACTGTCTACCTAGCCATACAAGTCCTTACTTTTGGTTATGGTCAAAGCAATATCGTGCTTTAAAAGTTTAAGTCATAAAAGTCATTTATTTATGCAAATAGGCCCATTGAGGAAATTATTACACGTCCCAATATAAACCCTACCAATGCTTCGGGATAATTGTGGGCTAGTGCTGAGAAGCTGCGCAACAAACTCAGTCACTATTGTCAATATCATTGGTATTACTGAGTGTAGCAAAAAAGTGAAGTATCAGTTTATCAACTAATAGATGTGTTTCGTTTGTCAACAAGAAATGAAGCTATAAATATAAAACTCAATGTCAGTCAAGGTCTAATAAACATCAATTGGAAAATTGCTGTAATCTGAACCCCTCACATGTTATTTTGCTCTGAGTGTAGATTGTGTAGTAATGAAATAAACTGAGTTGAGCACTATATTAACTTTAAAATAACAATACTTCATTCAACATCATCTAGATACTCATGCCTTGCTCGTGAATACTAATAACTCGTTTCTGAATCATCTACTCCTTTCAGAGATTGCTTCACAACAATCTATTCATTGTTACAAACTATGAGATGTTAATTGATTGCCATCAAATGTCAATGAGCCGAAATGGTTTAGATTTTTGGATATAAACGTGTTTATTCTTACAATTAATTATCTTTTAAAACGAGGAAAAATGTTTGTTTTTTAAATTTTGTGACTCTATTTCTAAAGAAAAAATTGTCCGCAATACATCACCGCTAACTAATATGTAACCATCAATTAGTCTTGTTACAAAATCTTTGATGTGTTTCGCTAAATCACGCACCGTTTCCTGGGAAGATTAAATCTTTTGAACGACTTCATTATACTTTTGAACAGACAAAATTAACTAGGTATAACGTCAGTTTTTGACAAATATAGTGCACGAGACTCAAAGTTTGATTTGATTTAGCTAGTATATGAAATACTCATTTTTGATCACCTTTCAATAATTTAATTCTCAATTCAACCATTTTATCATATCCGATAATGTCAATTGTATTTGTTTGGGTACATTTCTTTATTACCTACCTTCTTTATTTATTATACTTCAAAATCAGCAAGATGATGTATTTTTGTATATCAAATATTCTACTATGCACAAGCGTCATCTGACTAATGTTTAGTTACAGTACCGTTACAATGAGTTTGCGACGGTTTCACTCGCTAGCGACGATGTAAAAAAGTTTATTGTAATTTTAGTTCTTCAAGTGACCGCTAGAGGCGCTGTGCAATTCTCCATAGACTTTTTTTACGTCGTTGCTAGCGATAAAAACAGCCGTAAACTCGTGGTAATGGTATAGGATTTCTTCGATCATCTGCCTTCTTTGTAAATCACTATGATCAGTCACTCTCAGATCTACAAGTAGACTGCGTCCAGGTATGATAATAAGACTATCAATGTTCTTATACGGCTAATTTGAATTCGAATAATAGCCATTTGCCCTGCAGTACAATTTACAGTCTGTTTATTTTTATTTTCTTGTCACTTTTAAAATTTATCAAAATCAAGCTTCCCATGCTCTTCAAATCTCCATAATGCTTTTTTTGTTACTGGTCGCAAAATCTTTTGCATAACATCGGCATTTTGATGGAACGCCGATTTTGGTCTCATTGATTATGTAAATGTGTTTATTTTGAAATTGAAAGTATGTTCTTTCGTTAAAATTACCCAATTTCAGACAATCAGTAACGATGAGGTTGAAAACCTTTTTTGAGAGATTGCAATATTTTCATGAACATAAACCAATTATTATTTACACAGAAAGTATCAAGATTTTGAATCCAACTTTATTTACAATGAAATTGTGACGTTTTCGTATCAACTGTCAACATTTGGTTGATTTAGGAAGAGTAGATTTTAAATTATATTGTATTTCAATTTTATAGTATTATTTTATTGTAAAACATTTGTCTTTTTTGCATTCAGAAACATAATCGGTATCATTCAACCCAGACGAAATATATAGTTAAATGTCTGTTCACGATATCATATTTTAACTTTTTTCTCGAGGTTCTCTTCCTAATTTGTCTTTAAATGAATCCTTAATTACCACATTTAGACGTATTAGCATTTGATTGTATGACAAACTGATATCATCAGAAATTGCAATGCCATCCGATATTCTAGTTTTAAGTTCTATTTCCATATTATCTTTATCAGATCTCAGATAGTTTATGTTCAGAATTGCAATAAACACTTTTGATTCTTATCATCATCCGGTTCTTCCAATCAAGTATTATAATGATATATTATTTTATAAATATATCTAGTATGAACCAGTTTTGACTTCTTTTTCTCGTAATAGTTCTTCCATATTCGCAGAACTCTGGCACTGGCGATTTTATAATAATCTTACTCAATTTCAAAGGCAATTTTATAACAGTTTTCTAGTACATATGAAATTTTATCATATAGACAATAGCAGTAATGCGAATAATGTTTAGATCTATCATGTTAAATAAACTTGTTAATAACAATATTCAAAGATGGTTATTTCTGAATTACCACGGAATTCATCAGCTTTGATAAAAGGATGAATGTTATCAACCTCATATTAATTTAGCGCTCTTTGAGTGAAGGTTAATGACCTCGAAATAATGTTTCCTAAACAGGTAAAGGTCATGAGAGACAAAGCATATTTGTAGAAATATTATTCGGTAAGGAGTTTTCGTGTCAAGCGTTGATTTAAAAGAAACTTTGTTAGTTCCTTATGTTGAAAATACCTACTATTTAAAAACTGAGCCCTGAAACTATTGAACTTTGTTTCTTATATTCAAATGATGACAAAGGCATTCCCCTGTATTTTCACAAAATCTGTCATGAAAAAAAAAAACAAATATCTTTACATGCAAATTCCCAACAATAATGTTTTTTCGAAGTGTGCTCCTACAGTATGCAAGCTGCGATATAGCGCGAAGTACTGATGACCGTTGGAGCAGAAAAGTTATTCATTTTCCTTTTGACCAAAAGCGCAGCGTTGGACGTCCACCGACAAGATGGACGGACCACCTTATAAAGATCGCGGGATCACACTGGATACAGACCGCTCACAACCGGTCGCTATGAAAAACCGTGGGGGAGGCCTATGTTCAGCAGTGGATGTTCTTTGGCCGATAATGATGATGATTTATTCTACATTAATTTGGTTATTTTTTTCAATCCAAATGTTTATTTGTTGATGTCTCATTCATCTGCATATTTTTAATTCTTTTCATAGTTCCTGGTCAACCAAAGATCAAAATATCAAAACAGCCTAATCCGTATACATCTCAAGAAACCACGTTTATACATCTTGCTGATTATCCTGCTCAATCCCTTCTGAGCAGTTAACCGAAAATAGCTAATAGTCGAGCCCAAACACCGTCTGTACCCAGAAACCCTTAGCTGTTTAAAATAAAAATAGCTCCACTCAGCTCGGCTGGCAGTTAAGAAACAGTGTCAGACTTATCGAGATGATACCGAATTTTGGTATCTACTGTTTTTTGGCACCAGAATCAGTTCACCCCGGCTAGCAGTTAGGAAGCAGTGTTTGGACAGATACCGAATTTGATATCATCATTTTTTGGATGCTCGATATTGCTTTCGATTTACATTTTTAGCTATATTTTGAAATGTGTTTCTGGGTATATTTTTATATGATTTAGCAGACCTTTGACAACGATTGCCCCCGATTTAATTTTTAACGTGTTTATGCAATTTTAAAAGCTATTTTAGTGATACTTTTGCATTTTTGTCCTATCCTTTTTTGCTGCAAATCAAATGTATCAAAATAAGAGTATACGAGCCTATTCACAATGTACAGGTAAACTAACCTGCCCGATACTTAAAACTAAATTATTTTTAGTATATGAATTATTGGTTGGTCAGTAATTTTTCGAATACGAGAGAGGCCCTAAATAATATAATAATTTCTATTTAATAACGTAATCTAAACTGGAGTATTGAGAGAGATGTATATGCAAAAAAGGAAAGTAGTAATTGAAGTTTTCACATAGCGAGCAAAAATGACTTTATATTAACAAATGAACAACTGCTGCCCTAAAATGGCTTTATCAGATTCTTAATATTTATTACACTACACATTTGACTAGCCTCAAATGAGTTGATACCGAAACCGATACCAAATCGTCTGACACTAGAGGTGACCGACCCAACATAATAGTACGAGTATGTTTGTATGTGTTTATAAAACATTAGCATTAGACTCCACTGTGTTTGTCAGGTTTACGTTTATCTGATTTAACGTGTTTTTCTTTTGTAGTACACGTCCAATAAAAGTCACTGATGTTTTTTTACTTGTTTAGTTTCAGACGCATCTGTCAAACTGAACTCTATTTTTGGTGGTGTCAGTCAAGTCAAGATTGTGATCTGGAGATTTTGTTTTTATTACAAAATGTTGTCAAACAAAAGAATCTTGACAATAGTTTTGAATACAGTCAGTAAGTAGTCCATTATTTTGAGATATTATCATTTGGGTACAAATGCATTGACTATAGTAGGTAAGCTGAACTGATATTGCTCATACTCCATAACGTTTCAACCAGATTGTTTTGTTCTTTTTGACTTAATTTACTAATAAATTTTATATAATTACTTGCTTTTGCGGAAACATCTTTATAACCAATTTTTTTGAGAGATAGACAAGTAAAGTTTGTTTTTTCTGTCTTCCTTTTTTAATTTTTAGTTAGTTTCATAAATATCTTAATAAGTTGCCAAACTACGCACGCATTACCACACTGTGCTGCCAGAATTACCGTAAATTGTATCCCATAATTACCGTACAAAATTTTGTATGAAAAATAACTTGAAGTCACTATAATGGGTTTGATTTTTGGCAATTGTTCATGTTTGACGTTTTGCTTGGCTATTTGTTTATTATCCCGTCTAACAAAAATATAAGAAATACCGTACCCTTTTGGAACTGCGATAGATTACCGTATAAGCCTCAAATGACTGTACGGATACGGTAATTACCGTACTTCTGGCATCACTGTGCCCAAGAAACTCAATTACTTAATACTGTCATAGTAAGGTTTTGTATTATTTTATAACTAAATCATGAGTCTTTAATATTGATTTATGAATCTGAACACGACTTGCTATGATTCATACAGATGTGTTCACTTAATTGTCTCAATGAAGACGATTGGTCTGTGGTGATGCATTCTGATTGCAATTCCTTTTTTTTCCTTATGTCACTGGGTAGGCAATTATGTATGTACAATTTATTGAAATTCATCGACTTGTAAGTGGTGAGAATTGGATCTTAGTATTAACAATTCATTACTACTTTATATTTAGATCATAGTTGCTAAAAGATCTTTAAATTTTGTCACAAATAGTGGGTTAGTCCGTCTATGCACCCTTATTAAATTCTTAATCCCTCAAGCGTATGTGAACGAGACACAATGCAAATTCTATTGTTATGCGGTTGCCTGCAACCGCTCGGGTCTTGAAGCATTAATATTAGGTATTTTATAAGTGGTGCAAAGCGGGACTTGTACATATACAGACTAATTCCAAAATAGTGAACATTGATAGTAACGATTTTCGTTACAGGTCATATAAATATATATTTTTTTTAATTTTAGTTTATTGGATTTTCATCAAATACAGTATAGATCCCTACACAATTTGTAACTCGACCGCTGTCTTAAGCACTACCTAAAATATATCAACTGTCACTAAATGCGTATGGCTAACTGAAAACCGGTCTATTTACCTACTATTTAGCTATTTGACTATTTCGTTATAATGCGTAAAACGATCACACAATTCAAGATGGCACGTCCAGTGCTCGTTGTTAATAATAACGGCTCTTACACAGAACACTTAGTATTAAACTTCGTTTCAACATGATCAATTATCTTAAGTACTTGAAAATACTTCGCAGAAGGCTTTCAGTAATATGCTTGTAACAAAGTAAATACATTATCAAAGAAATTGATACCAACAAAACTTATGGCCGTCTGCCTTCGAAGTCACTCTACGGTTTTAATTATGAGATGTATTATTATTGCTAGATCGAAAATTATAAGAAAAAGCACAAATGCATAATCAGTCGGAAAATTGTTAATGAATGCTATACGTTTATACATAAACATTATCACATAATAAAAGCATATAAAGAAAAATTTACATTCTAAATAAACCAAAAATCACAGTTTTTCTGGACTCATTCATAACCTGTCCAGGTTAATTTTTATTTTACATAAATTAATAATAAGTCGTAGGGAAAACAAATTAAATGTCTTTTGAACTAAATTAAAAAGCTACCTAAATTTTTCGTTCTATATAGATTTTTTTTCCCTATATTTAATTCTGTACTCGATTCACCGTGAATCCTAAGTCTTAATCAAATATTCATCATTGCATTAATGAAAATATAAAAATTGTTTAATTCCTAGTGGTTTAAGAAACCTATATTATCATTATACATGTTAACATTCTTTATATATATATAGATTTAAACGTCGTAACTACTTCGCAGTGTCACTTCACCATTGTATATTATTATTCGATTACTCAGTAGGCCCGATATCATATAGTTACAATAGTAAAAATTAGGCTCTCCAGTCCTTAATCTACGTGGAACTAAGATAGGACAGTCCATCACACATTCAGTCTTATGTGGAGATACTTACTACATCCACAATAGGGTCATCACTTCACATTCACGAGAACACAAGAGTGTCTGGTCGGAGGTGGAGTGATTGTAAGGTCTGGGTGTTGTGGGCTGGGCACGGCTTCGCGAGGAGATCTGGGCGCGGCGGTCGGGCAGCCCTGGCGCACATTCACCGAGCCAGAGGTGCCAGGACAGCTGACGCGGCCAGGGCCAATGCAAGGGAGGACGCCAGCGCCGCCCCTCTTGAATACGACAGCTCCTCGCTTTTGACGACTTCGTTCTGCGCTTTGTCGTACTTGTGCGTCTTTTTTGTCACAGGTTTTAGAGTTGTCGTGGTAGTGGTCGTCGTTGTGGTTGGAGAAGGTGGCGGAGGCAGTGGCGGCAGCGTCGGCTGTGGCGGCGGTGCTGGCGATTGCTCCTCCGCTTTGCAGCATACTCGGAACACAAGCTTCATGTTATGCGTAAGACATCGTCCACCGATCCGTCGATGCAAGTCATCTTTACTCGACGTCGATATAAAGTAGTAATCCTTCCCAGGAAGGAACTCTAAACCTCCCGGCTGAGGCGTAAACGGTCTGAATGTTATTGTAAAGAACATCAACTTGTGAGGCTTGTCACATATAGCTATTATACGAGGATTCGGATTCGTTATCCTACACGTATCGTACTCCTCTTTACTGACGTTGTAAATTATATATTTCTCCGTGTCTTCTTCATACGTCCCTGGGGCGTACACGGGACATATTATATTCACTTGATCATACTCGAACTGAGCGTTCCCTTTATTGAGGTCGAATACGTGATCTGTATTATCTATTCTGAATATACTATTTGTGGTGTTCCAATGAATGTAGAAGGACTTAGCGTAGTTCCCCATAACGCTTTCGATGAAGAATATGAGCACTAGTATGGTCCAGGGCGTTTGCCTAAGTCCGAAATAAGCTAGCGACACCATCCTGCATTCATCCAACTCGCATTATCCGATCGAACCAGCTTGCCGCACAAAAGGCGTCGATCTATGCCCGCCGGACCACAAACTCACACCAATCCATATTCCTGTTACGAAATCCTCATTTGGAAATCACAGTTCAACACACGCAATCCACACAGAAAACGCACAATTCAATCCGATTTTCGTCACACAACCGATGAGTCCTCCATGTTTCACTTCACGTTAGATTCTATTCATCGATAAATGTGGAATTTCGAGACGTGGCTTCGGTTAAACGCGTCGAAACACGCACGATTTGGGGTTTTTCTCACTTATTCAAGTAGTTTAAGATCGCGGGAACACTTTTTGTGTAAGGATATTCCAGGAATAAATCAATACATGACGGATTTTTACAATACTTAGGTGTTCTTTGTATTGGGAGCGAGGGACGCGGATCGGGCGCTACGATCGTGCCGCGGCGTTGGGCGAACTACTGGTATGTAAAGCTGGCTGGTACGCATGCGGCCTCCCCCCGTGCCCCTCGCAGCCCCTTCCAAACGGTCGCGTTCAGAGGCATCAAACCTTTTTCGTTATTTTTAACAGCGTTCGTTACCTTTTTGGTGATACTGACCAGTTGTTATCTTGTTTTTGGCGCGCGATAAAGTTATTATTTTGTCAATAAATAGGTTTGATATTTTTTGAGGTTATATTTGGAAGGTTGTTAAGCTATTTTTGAGAAAGGAGGTTGTGTCGGAAATAATTTCTTTGTGAACGCATCCATAGGCAAAAAAGAGCTTCACCACAGTCCAAAGCGAGACGTAAGCTCATAAAACCAGGGGTCGTAGGATACTTCGCCGAGACGATTTTGAATAACTATAAATACCTTCACATACTTGTATTAAAACAATCAAAATTCTTGATTTATCTTTTCATTAGGTCACAAAGCTTACATAAAATGTTTAAATAAGCGAAGAAATGGGTTTAGTATGGATTGAAACCTGTAATTTCTTTGTCAGCTGGTAACGGCGTCAAAAATAAGAAGTTATAGATAAGTATACGATGGTTAGCGTAGTCACACCTCAAATTACTTGAAATGGTTCTTTTAGAGTTACAGACGCGAGGAGTCGAAACGTAAGTTAAACAGGGTTTGTGTAGGTAGAGTATTATTATTAAAGTCGAGATGTTTTGTTGAAGTACGGGTATTACAGAGTGGTTTGATTTTTTGGCTATCAGAGTAATACCGTTACTATTTTATTTGTTTTAAACGTTATCTCAATGAAAAAAATATTAAATAAATTATTTATTTAAACTTTATTGCACTGTAAAATGTACAATTGGCGGACTTAATGCCTTATGGCATTCTCTACCAGTCAACCATCTGGTAATGCAGAGAGTTTAATTATATATATTTTTTTTACTGTGTCTGAAAAAAAGGTTTTATTAAGTGTTATTTTCTCAATGATACGCCTACTTTAATAATAAAAAATACAACAGTTTTGCGAATTATGTTTAAGTTATTTTCCTGCAAAATTTAAATTTTAACTTTGGTAAGTATCAATTCGAAATAACACAATGGCATTTCAACCTCAACATAAAATTAGGAATGTAGGTTCCCAAAAAAACTTGTAGTTACCAAACTATTGACATTGACATTAATACTTATATCACCATGTCTGACATGTTTATTTATGATAGCTACCGGTATGTTTGTTTATTTAGATAATATTTGAGTAGTGTTATACTGATAACGATACTGACCTTACCAACATAGTTTAGATTGAAAATTTTATTTTACATCTTTTGATGAGGTTTCACAACTTTTTTTTTTAATGTATCAAAAATTCCTTACGTACTATCTTTGCCACAGTCTTGTAACTTTTAATGCATTGTTTAGAAACCTAGAGTTAGTCTTTTCAATATTGTAAGTATAATTAGGGAAGTAACAGTGAGTGGTTATTACTACGTATAAAGAAGCTATGCCAAGCCAAAAATGTGTCGCAAATACGACGACAAGATTTTGACGTGTTCCTTAAAATTTGAATTTCGAATACGAAACCGTTTGTACAGTCGCCAGCACATCAGGTTATCCACTTTTGTTGCAAACTATCCCTTATTACAACTGCATGAGATACCGCAGTGTTAACCTTGACGTGCTGTTGTCCGAACGAGCTGATGAAAAGTGGCGTCAATATAATAGCGCACGAGATTTGTTTGTGGTGTCAGTTCACACCACAGTTACAGTTATGCAATTGTAAGTATTACCTCTCACTCAGACTGACACAGTAAAAAATATATATAAAAAAACCTTTGAACATCTTTCACCAAACATACTGAAATTAAGATTTTTTATCAGTTTCAAACAAATCATTAAGTTTAATCACATACATAATAATTTATTTTATTGAAGACGGTTATCGAGGACGGCTTGTCTTCTATCCAACCGAAGTATTCACGCATATCGTTTCAAACTACTGGTAGCGCCATCTATTACGATTTTGGTGAACTAAAAACGTGAACAATACAACAACATGGAATCCCATGAGCCAAAACTGGTTATATTACTGTGAACTATGAGATGAATGAAAGGAATATTTTAGGAGGCATTTTTCCACTTTGATTAATAACCGAATGTAGAGCTTTTTAAGACTTTTATTACTATTACTTTGAGTGAGACAATGAAACAGTTTTATTATCTTACTCTTAAATATTTCTAATTTTTACTGACTTCAAGAAAGGAGGTAATCAATTCGACCTGTATGTATGTGTGTGATATCGTCAGAACTTGACAATATTTTAGTATGATGATTTTAGTGCTAATGTAGTGATGTTTTGCACACTAAATTGTCATTTTATGTGTTTCTCGAAAAAGAGAAGTCCTAGCGAGATGATTCAATCAGGCATAATTCAATTTAGGGTATAGTGTAAGTTTCTTCAAAACCGGTTTTGTAGTTTTAGAGATATGGGTAATAACTAAAAATTGTGAATAAAAAAATGAAAAAATTAAACCACCTTAAAAAACTGTGTAAAAGATTAAAAAAAACGCATACGTCTTTTATTTAGGAGAAACAAAAAACTATTGGAGTCTGTGCATGATGTTACTATACTAATAGTCTGCACACATCATGCAGACACTAAAAGCATTTGTTTCTTCTTAATATGTATGACAAAATTGCGTTATTTCAAGCTTTATAGTCAGGTTTGAGTAGGCGGTTTATTGGGATAATAACATTGATAGGTACAAACATTTCTTGCTAAAAACAATCTAGCTAGGAGAAATAGAATAAGTTATATAAGCAAAATAAATAATTTGTTTATATAGATCAAATAATACATATATAACATACATTATACATAGCTTTAAGAATCATTAAGCTCAAGTGGCAATGGACAGGGCACATAGCGCGAAGAACTGATGGCCGTTGGGGCAGGAAAGTTCTAGATTGGAGACTCTTCGACCAAAGACGCAGCGTAGGACGTCCACCAACAAGATGGACAGACGACCTTAAAAAGATCGCAGGGTCAAACTGGATGCAGACCACTAGTGATCGGTCGCTGTGGAAAGCCGTGGGGGAGGCCTATGTTCAACAGTGGACGTCCTTTGGTTGAGAAGGATGATGATGATGAGCTCAAATAATTATATTCAATTAGGTTATTAACTTTTCACCGTGTGCGTATTAGATGGTGGGGGGACCCAAATTGAACGACAGCGCTCACAGTGACAAAAAAAATCAACTCTGGGGGACTTCTGTCGCCATATCTCTAGCAATTCTTGACGAGTGTTCGTTTCCGGACACTCGTCAAGAATATTGTTGAGGGTATTCCTTTTGAAAAAATATATGAATAGTTGTGTGTGTGCTACTTCTGCTCATCTTTATCTTTATTTTGCTTAAATTCTTATAGTATATTTATATTGGTTTAATTGTTATGTTTAAATTATATTGTTTAATCTAGAAGACACCACTATGTAATTGCCGTGGAAACATGTTTGGGATTGCTATCTAGTACAATACCATTATATAAGTATCTTAATGTAATGAAACTGATTGTAATCTGTTATGTTTTCCTGAAATAAATAAATAAATAAATAAATAAATAAAAGCAATTTTAGTACAACATTTACGTGTCCGTGCATTATATTTAATTAATAAGTATAAAAAGAAACTATAAATAATCAGACACAACGGTGGTACTACAACACCCAGACCTGAGATAATAAAGATAATTTTGATTTCTACATTGACCCGACCGGGAATCGAACCCGGGACCTCGGAGCGGCGACGCCTTGAAATCCAACGTGCTTAGCCACTACACCATGCAGGTCGTCTATATATAGCTATAGATTAACGTAGTTGAATAAAATTAATGATTAATACTATATTCCATTGAAATAAGTTTGGTTTAATTACTTTTCGTAATGACAACCAGCCGTTTGTTATTTTATCGTCCCCCAATAGTTTTTAGTGCTGTCATCGCGCACTATACCAATATAGATAACTTATTAGTTCTTTCAAGAAGAAAATGCAGTGTAACCCATATACTTACGAAACTACACAACTTCTATGAAATTCATGACTTTAAAAACTTTGAGCCCCTGAATTTCAAGCGTCAACGAAAGTTGCTGTTGAGTTTTGATGCTTTTAAAAGAAAGCTTTTTAGTATACGATATTAAACACAGGAAGTTTTGTACCACAAAGAAGAGTTAACACGTTTTTTTATATATTTTTATTAATTTGACACTACAAAGTCCATTGTGTTAGTAAAATGACTTATATTAGTAATTGTCGTATAACCAGCTCTATCCTACTAACATATCATCATCATCATCATCATTATCAGCCAAAGGACGTCCACTGCTGAACATAGGCCTCCCCCACAGCTTTCCACAGCGACCGATCACTAGCGGTCTGCATCTAGTTTGATCCTGCGATCTTTACAAGTTGGAGGACGTCCTACGCTGGGTGTTTGGTCGAAGAGTCTCTAATCTAGAACTTTTCTGCCAAAACAGCTATCAGTTCTTCGCGCTATGTGCCCTGCCCATTGCCACTTAAGGTTACTGATTCTCAAGACAATGTCCGTTACCTTAGTTTTTCTAGGTATCTCCTCATCTCTGATTCGATCCCGTAGAGAAACACCCAGCATAGCCCTCTCCAACGCTCTTTGTGTGATTTTGAGCTTCTTTATAAGGCTCATAGTAAGAGACTATGTTTCGGATCTATTCGGAAAATTGCTTATTGCAAAACAGTCTACTAATTCTTTTAGGCTATTGATTTCTCTTTTATGTAGATAATAAGAGATCTCCTAAGAATCTTTCATGAAGTATTTTGTATAACAATTTTATATTTATGAATACAGAACATGTGAATCTATGTCTTTATCCGTACACACCACAAGCGAAGCAATATATAAACCGTACAATTACAAGTGACGTTTATGTTCTAATAAAATACGCCATTATGACATAAATAACGCTATTAAAATTGTTGTAACGTAGATTTTAATAACACTGGTCATAAACTTATAAATCTATTTTTGATCTACATTAACTGAGTATCGTACAAATCTTGTGTAGTTCATTTATAGCTCAAGAAAGGTATCTACGGTATTTTGGCGGAAAAATGTGTATACCCATAAATCCTTTGTTTGAAAATTCATCTTGGCACTGGCAATCAGGATCTGTCTACTCCTACCAAAAAAAGGATCGTGACCAAAACTCTACAGAAACTCGGCCCACTTTGCATGCGTCTTTACAAAATGCTCGGGTAAATATATAAATACATATTTGAAAGAATACAGACACAAAATATTTTTGAAAAATAATTAGGGGTTTACGAGGAATTCAATGGCAGATTAGACATTTTGAGGTTATGTTTTGTGATTGCAGAGTTATTGCACCTCACCTGCATTTTGATACTTTCAGAAGGTAATTTTTTATATTTTACTTAAGTAATTCAATACTTACTTACTTAGTTACCCTTAAAATACCAGTGCAATTATAATTTAAACAAGATTTTTGAAATATTAACTCAATATGAAATATTGGTCCAATATTAATATTGGTCGTCCTCCTGGGGATATAGGCATGGACTTTATGATAAATAATGCAAATTTCACGTACTACTTTCTTGTGTTTTATCGAATAAAACGATGCTTATACTTATGAGATCGATATTTTGTAACATATGTAAGATTTTGTTGAAAAAGATAAGAACGGATAAAACATGCACATTTATTGGAACACCTGGAATGTAAGCATAACATTCAATTTTTGCTACTGTATAAGTTTTACTTTGTATTTGTTTTAATTTTAATACAATTTGGTGGTGGTATCTCAACCTCAATGGTCTCCACTGAAAACCAGCGCCACGGCTTGCCACGGCAAAAAAGCTGAGTGAAAACCAATCTGGTTTCACTACATATAATAACGTTTTTTTAATGTTTATTTCTGTTTTTTTGTAGTGTACCAAATAAATTTCTTTCTTTCTTCTTTCTTTCTTATTAATCTAGGAAAATACAGTGTCATTTTCAATTTCGTTTTGTACGCTTAATCGAATGAGACCATATTAATTTTTATAACATAAACTATTAGGTAAATTCCAACTTAGGGTACAGAACAAATTTCAATAAAATCAGTCCAGTAGTTTTTGAGATATGGGAAATTCTGAGTATTAGCATACTCACTCATACATAGCATAGTTCTTAGCATACATATAGGTCAGAAAAGACGCAAATTAAGTACCCTTAATTTATTCTTACGTGTACGTTTATCTGTGGTCGAGTGGCTAGCACGCTGGTTTCAAGCGTCGCCTTCCCGTGAGGTTCCGGGTTCGATTCCCGGTCGGGTCAATGTAGAAAACGATCTTTTCTATATTGTCTCGGTTCTGGGTGTTGTGATACCACCATTGTTTCCGATTTCCATAACACAAGTGCTTTAGCAACTTAGCTTGATCGGAGCAATGTATGTGATGTTGTGAAATATTTATTTACTTATTTATTCTAATCATATTCCGCATCTATTAGATTATCTGTAAAAGCAAATTAATGAATAAAATAAAAAGATAAGTAAATAAATAATCTAATGTTTTTATGGAAGAGTTACCTACCTAGTCATAGTTCAATCATTATGACTAACTAGTGGTCCCCCGCGACTTCGTCCGCGCGTTTTGTCTCATCGCAGCGTGATGTTTCTTTGCGTTAAGCCTTCCTCGATAAATAAGCTATCCAACACATTTTTTTTTAAATCAGTACAGTAGTCTTTGAGAGCAGAGCGTTTAAAAAAAAACAAACAAACTCTTTAAGTTCAATTATTAGAAAGGATGCATACTATCAGAATAATAAAAATCAAGTATTTCATGTCGAACCGAGGTAAGGACTGATTAATTCAATGAAAACTTGATGCATAACGTAAGCCTAATAAGCTTGGTATTTAGTATATGTAAATACGGATTTTGTTTCATTTTCAACGTAAATCTCACGTCTCAAACCTGAACAAAGTTCCCATCAAATTGTCCACACAAATCATTTCCCAGCGATTTGTTTTCAAAACATGAGAATTGACGTAAGAACTGGCTAAAGCTAAGTGTTAAACCGCTTTCTACATTCGTTAGCGTTTGTAGAAATAATTTTGTAAAATAATGCAAATAAATATCGTTACTTTCATATCAGTAGTTAAACAAGATGTTATTAAAACAGAGCATATCTCTTAAAAAAAAAACACTTCAAAACCAAAAGACTCAAATAAACTCTTGACCTTTTGAAGGAAAGGAATCCATTTTAGGCGATCCATTTCTTTGTCGAGTCGTTGCTCTCATAGTTGATGCTTGAGATGGTCAATGTGATGGCACTAATGGAGGCATTTTTAAAGAGTTATAAGTTTATTTAAGACTTTTTAGTACATTTTGTTATTGAAAACGGTGTAAACTTTTTTTTTATAAAGCTAATGTCCATGATCTCACTTGAACATAAGACTTGACCATACAACAGAGGATAAGTATCACTATTTTTTGAGAACATATACACAGCTTTTAAATACTTCTTAAAACTCTATAACAAATTGTCATCAATTAATAACAATAGTCCCCCTAGCCGATTTCGACTACGGTGGCCAGTCACATACGATTAATCAACTGCGCGGGACATATTGTAGTGCACAAGTGTGTGCACAAGCACAGGTACACTCTCTATTCCTCTCACTCTCGTAGCTCGATGGGACAGCAATCTGTCACGACCGGAGAGAGATTAGGCGCAGGACCAACGGCTTAACGTGCTTTCCGCGACACGTGGATGAAACACCGGCAACTTCCAAACTCCGGGCAACTCTAAGAATTTCGGAATAGAAAAACCAAGGTATTATAAGTATTTGCGAAAAATTCGTCTTCAGGCGAGACGATGTATATCGTGGATGTAGCGTCGTCCGCGCGTTTTGAGTTTGCTCCCTCCCCTCCCGTCGCAGCGTCATGTTTTATATCCTAAAGCTTTTCTCGATAAATAAGCTATCCAACACAGAAATATTTTTTTCAAATCGGTCCAGCAGCTCTGAGATAAGCGCGTTCAAACAAACAAAGTCTTCAGCTTTCTAATATATTTGCGCAAGCGCACGTTGTACTTAAGCTGCGAACATTATTTTGGTGCGGAGTTATGTTAAAACTGTGATAGCTCCTAAGACATTTATTGAAATCAAATGATATAAAGGGCAACTTGGTTCTAAATGAAATGCTCGTGATGATGAATGTATTTATTTTGATAAGAATAAATACCTGTGTGTATAATACACCTCTAAATATAATGCATCATTTTTTTACAAATTTATTAACATAAAAAAGGTTGTAGTAAGTCAACCATAAAAGATAGACATATGCTGTCGCGGACTTTATTATAGAACTCTTAATGCTGAACAATCCTGTCATACATGATTTTTGGTAACTTAAGCGGTTTCCGCAGCGTATGCAGCGGAAGCTCTCAAAAGGATCTATCTTTCTCCCGTTTTCGCAACATTTTTCATTTCTGCTGTGGTCTTATGAGTTGTATCTTTATGTTATATAGCCTAAAGCCTTCCTCGATAAATGGACTATCCAACGTAAAAAAAATTTTTCAAATCGGGCCAGTAGTTTTTGAGATTAGCGCGTTCAAACAAACAAACAAACAAACTCTTCAGCTTTATAATATTAGTATAGATTATCCGTAATTTCCTTGTTTCTAGCTTTCATTTGATACCCATATTGCAATCATATAGAAAATCATCCTTCCTCCCTTTTTATTCAATATTGGTCACCATTTTCAAAATTCATATAGACTATGCTCACTCCTTTTATAATTACAATTTTAATGACGCCTCTTAGATTAAATTTCGTTCAGCCGTTTGGTCTGTAGGGCATGCCAAAGAAATGGGCATACATACATACATACATACGCTTGAAAAAATATAACCCTCCTTCTGGTGCAGTCGGGTAATAGTCAGAGGTTTTTCGCCTCTTAGCGTTAATGTTAAGAGAACAGACTAAAAACGCGCATGTCAAGACTTCTTAAGAATTACGCATGAGCTTGAGTGATTTGCGCACGAACAGTTCTAAGAAATTATTTCAGTTAACGCAGTTTTGATAGTTGCGTGAATAGTGTAAGTTTGAAGAACTTCGGATTAGAAGCGATGTTTGGGGTTTATTGTTGAGTATTATGATGATGGCGAAATCTGTTTCAGGAATATTAAATCCATTTAGTTTTACTTTACCGCACAAAAAAAGAACATTACACATCACAGTCGGGTAAAAATATAATGATTGCATTTTGGTGTTCACTTTACTAAAGAAAACAAATGTTACGGACTGATATATACAAGGTTACAGGGAAAGTCGTACAGAATATTAAAGGACGTTATTATTGAGGGCATTTCTGATGGAATTGATCGTATAACATGGTATCCGAAACTTAACTGTTATGGATATATTGAATTTTAAAGATTAAAAAAAAATCCTTTATCTTTTGGGTAATCTATCGTGAAAAAAGTCTCGCACAAACAGAATCTAAAAGCACAGAATCGTGATCCTGAGAATCAAAAACATTTTTTTCTTCGCCAAAAACAATTCGATCTTTAAACTTTTTTCGTATACGAATTACACGAGAATTGGCCTCCAGTTCTCGCTAATAAACTAATATATAAGTGAATTAATAGTACTCATTAATGGTCAATTTAATTCACCAGGGTTTAATAATCTATATCCCTTCCTAATACATACAATTACCTACAATAATCCTCCTTTTGGTCTCACCGCGGTCGGTAAAGACTAAAACAACATAACATTCTCAGGATCAAACTCAAAACCTTGAATACTCATCCCGTTATTTTATTGACCATTATAAAGAAAGTGTTGCTTTCTTGACCCTTTCTCCAACGGTAATTGTTTTAAGAATCCTTTACAAAAACCTATTTTAAACAATAAATGGTTGAACTGTTCAAACACACCGACAAACGGTCATTTTATTAGTATCATTTGGCTATTGTTTGCAAAACGCACTTCTGTTAGGTGTTAGTCATTCACTATCTTAAAAGTACTGCTATGCTTTTTTTTTTGTTTTAACATGATAACCATAAAATTAACTTGTGTTTGCTCAATTAGAATTGTAAAAAAAGTTTTGTTGAGAACTATGCCTATGATTATGTCGTATGTGTATGTAAATCAAGATAATGAACGTTTCTTCGAAATTCGAATTTTGAATATGAAACTATTTTTATGAGTTGTTGACAATTGGCGCACGAGATTTGCTAGTGGTGACATTGCTCGGCGTATTCCATATGCTTATTATATAATTTTTTATAATTATACAGGCTGTTGTTTTGGTCAGTGACATCCAACTCAGGGATGATAATATGAGTTATACTTATTCTAAAAAATTTTTTTTTAAATTCTGAGCAAGCTTTTTGCAAGAAAGCCTCTTCACAACATTCAAAAAAATTACAAAACGAATGGGAAAACTCGTGCCCTGGCGTGTAGCTAGCACTTATCTACGAAATACTACGCCATAGCGAGTAAGCTACGAAGAGGCTACCTGGTGTTGATGGTTTTGACTCGATCGCTGTACCGCATAAAAAAATGATTCTGTGGGTTTTCTCCATTTCAAAAAAAATAATTTTTTTAAATATATTTTTTGGCATCAGTATCGTTTGTACGGGCACCCCTGAGTCGCTCGTCGCTGACCAAAACAACACCCTGTATTATAAAGCTGAATAGATTGTTTGTTTGAACACGCCAATCTCAGAAACGACTGGACTTGACTATTAATCGAGGAAGGCTTTAGGCTATAAAACATCATGCTGCGACGGAAGGTGAGGGAGAAAACTTAAAACGCGCGGACGAAGTCGCGGGGGACCGCTAGTATGCTTATAATAGTAGTCCAATGATGGTCATTAAGGGTTTCGTGTTCGTATATTTATATTTTGGAAGCTCAGAGAATCTAAGTTATGAATTGTGGCAGAAAATGTATAGGCAAAAGTATTGTAAAACGGGAAGTTTGTCATTTTTCCCCCATATATTTTTTTGACAACATTAAAATCTTCAAAACATTATTTAGGTAGTTAAATTATACTTTATTGCACATATTGTCACGAAGCTCTATTTTTTAATTACTGGCGTCAATATTACGAGTGATTTTCGTTCGAAAATCAAAATGAAAATCAACTGAAATCTTATATCATTTTACAAATGATTCGTTCATTCATTCGTTCCACTCTTCTTCTTCTTCTTATTTAAGAGCTATGCTCTTGTCGGTGGAGTTTTTTCCAATTTAATCGATCCCATGCCATTTCCTTGACTACTTGGTACGACTTGACTCCTAACTTTTCCTTAATTTGCGTCATGTATGCCCTTCTTCTTCGTTCCACTCATATCGATAAAAAAAATATCGACACTTTTATGCACTAAATGTCAATAATTGACACGACAAGCTTCCCCCGCCCGGCAAAGATTACATGATCAGTGCGCCCGGCAGAAATTAGCTAATGATGTTTTCATGCATTCGCTCTTGCGTTTCATATCCATTGGTTAATTCATCCAAGGTTTTCATCTGTAGTCGTCAGTTTTTTTATGTTATCAGATTCAGAAATAAAGTTTTTAGTTAAATTAAAGTCTAGAACTAATCCATGTCAAGCGCATTTGGGCTTGAGTGTTGACTGAAATAAATAGCATTCAGCGTAAAAACAGTACATTTTGATACAAGATGCTTCATGCGTGTAATAAAATAAAACCAATAATCGAATCGCCATATTTTTGACCATAAAGTGAAACAATAACATAGGTACATTATTGTGTTTCAAATTATGGTCAAAATGGTCACCCATCCAGATACAACCACGGCGTTTGTTACTTGACTTTCATAATTGTACAAAGAGCTTCCGCCAATATTACTAAGACAGCTTACACAATGCGACTATTAGCATCGCGACTCACGCAATGAAAAAAAATATTTTGGCATCGATCCAGTCGCGCGTTAGCATCGATGCAGAGCGTGGCTGCATCGATGCTAACGCTCGTTATTATCGATGCAGTCACCAATATTCAGTACATAATTTGTCAATGTCTGGCTTCTGCATCGCGACTGCATCGATGCTATTAACGCGCGTTAGCATCGCAACAGCATCTATGCTTGTTGTGTAGGTTGTCATTTTGCGACTGCATCGATGCTGCATCGCGACTGCACCGCTGCTAAAAGTCACAGTGTGCAAAGGGTCTTAGAAACCATATTTCTTACCAGCAGATAAAACTCTTTAATTTATCTTCACGACTTCATTTGTTTTATCGCTAATAGCACTGACGAACAAAGAAAGGGTTTAAATGAAAACGTCAAACTGGAAACTCTTATGTCAAAATAACTTATACTTTGAGTGAAAGGCAGAATCGTAGAAGTAATTTGTAATATTAAAATATTAATATTACAAATTACTTCTACGCTTCTTCCGTATCTGAAAGTAATATTGGACACCAATCACATTACATATATTGCTCCGATCCCAAAGTTTGTAGCTATTGCACTTGTGTTATGGAAATCAGACAAAACGGTGGTAGCACAACACCCAGACCCGAGACAATATAGAAAACTTTGATTTCTATATTAACCCGATCGGGAATCGAACCGGGGACCTCGGAGCGGCAACGGATTTTACATTACAAATTACTGTTTTTTGGCATAATTTAAGATTGTTTTATTTATATCAGTGCATTTTAAATAAATCAGGATTAGAGACATGGTGAGGCGATGTATGATATGATGGTAAATTAAACAACATGGCCCGTCTGTAGGTTTTATAAAAGTGTGAGAAAATAGGACACGTACCACGACTTTTTGCCGAGCTTAAAAGGAAGGTAACGATTACTTCTTGATTAAAAACAGCTGTTATTTTATAACTGTTTCCATATGAACTGTGTGTATGCAGTGGATAATAATATATAATATAGTAATAATAATAATATTGGATACCAATCACATACATTGCTCTGATCTTTAAGTAAGTACCTAGCTAATGCACTTGTGTCATGTAATCGGACACAACGGTGGAACCACCACACTCAGACCCTAGAAGACAGTATAGAAAATTTTGATTTCTACATTTACCCGACCGTGAATTGAACCCGGTAACTTAGAGCGGTAACGCCTTGAAACCCAGTGTGATTAGTGACTATACCACGGAGGTCGGTCGTCATCATTCACTGATGAAATATGAAATACATATTTGACTTATATGCCCCATGTAAATGATCTCCTTTATTTACTTAAGCCTGATTTGTAGTCTAAACAACTTTCCTTTTTGCGCTACATCTATTCTTTTTTCGTTACTTGCTAATTATGAGTAAACTAACAAATAGTTTTGACGTGAGTATTAAAAATCTTTTGTGTTCGCTTACGTTTAGCTAAATGTGTTGTACGTAGTAAAATATTGTTCGAGGCCTACCGCAAGAGCTGTATTTTATTCTAGTATTTTATCTTGTTTTATTACATTAGTAAAAGGAGGTCCACAGCCACAGCTGAACTTAGGCCTGCCCATACGCTCAGTTTCATAAGTAGCCACTATAAAATATTTTTTTACCGATTTCAAAAAAAACCGGCCAAGTGCGAGTCGGACTCGCGCACTGAGGGTTCCGTGCCAACTTTAGCTGAATTAGGGAATCCATTTACTTTTACTTAGTAAAATACCACAATATTTTGTTGACTACAAATATAACTTTGTTTTTCATAGTGTTTGTATGAAGTACAAAGTTATGTTTGCGGTTGTTGAAAATGTGCTATATCTCAAAAACTACTACTTCGATCCCGTCCGAACCAATTTTCGTTGAAAGTATTTATTAAGATCTACATCATATATTTTTTTCAAAATTAACACTTGCTTGGTTTAAAAATTAGATGGGGGGGGGGGGGGGACGCCCATTTTACCACTTTGGAAGCGTCTAGCTATGAAACGTTTGACTTTAAAAGAAAATGGTTTTAGGAACCTCTATGCCATTTTAGAAGACCTATCTATAGACACCCCACACGTATAGGTTTGACAAAAAAAAATATTATTGGTTTTAGTTTCATGTATGAGAGCCCCCCCTTAACTGTCATTATTTTTTTATTTTTTTATGAGAATCGGTAAGCGGTTAACAAGATACATCTTCCTACCAAATTTCAATTGTGTAATGCTTATAGTTACAGAATAAAATGGGTGTGACATACGGACGGACAGACAGACAGACAGACAGACAGACAGACAGATAGACAGACAGACAGACTTGACGAAACTATAAGGGTTCCGTTTTTTGCCATTCGGCTACGGAACCCTAAAAAGGAGACATCTAATTCAATGTGTATGTGATATTGTTTGAGTTTGATAATATTTGAGTATTTTGATACACAGGCTTCCAAATACGAGTGTATAATTTTGTAAGTGTATGTATGTTAGTATATTTGTATGTTTGTCCACGAATTTCATGAAAACAAGAAGTCATAGCGAGATGATTCTTTTTAGGGTTCCGTAGCCGAATGGCAAAAAACGGAACCCTTATAGTTTCGTCAAGTCTGTGTGTCTGTCTGTCCGTCCGTATGTCACAGCCATTTTATTCTGTAACTATAAGCATTACACTCTTGAAATTTGGTAAGAAGATGTATCCTGTTAACCGCTTACCGATTCTTATACAAAAAATAAAAAATAATGACATTTAAGGGGGGGCTCCCATACATGAAACTAAAACCAAAAAAAAATTTTTTGTCAAACCAATGCGTGTGGAGTGTTTACGGATAGGTCTTTTAAAATGACATTGAGGTTTCTTAAACCATTTTATTTTAAAGTCTAACGTTTCATAGCTAGACGCTTCCAAAGTGGTAAAATGGGCGTCCCCCCCCATCTAACTTCCAAAACCAAGCAAGTGTAAATTTTGAAAAAAATATGTGATCTAGATCTTAATAAACACTTTCAACTAAAATTGGTTCGGACGAGATCGAACAAGCAGTTTTGGAGATACAGCACATTTTCAACAACCGCAAACATAACTTTGTTCTTCATACAAACACTATGGAAAACAAAGTTATATTTGCAGTCGGCAAAATATTGTGGTATTTTACTTGGTAGAAGTAAGTGGATTCCCTAATTCAGTTAAAGTTGGCACGGAACCCTCAGTGCGCGAGTCCGACTCGCACTTGGCCGGTTTTTTAGTTTAATTAGGTATACTGAACTGATGGTACAGTTTAAGTTTCATCAAAATCGGTTCAGTAGTTTTTGTGATATGAGTTAATAACCTAAAACCATGAAATAAAAAATAAACCGCCTTCAACAAAACTGACAAAGTAGCTTCAAATAACGTATTTGCTTCCTACGAGAAACAAAATCATTTGAAGAAGGTACATGGTGTCAAGCTTACCTACACCCCAGATAATATAATACTACCCTACACCAACAGTCTACACTCATGTCTTCATACACCAACTCCATATGAATTTGTTTCTCCTAAGTGTTCCAATTTTTATGCGTTATTTTAAGCATTTAAGACAGTTTTTTGGAGACAGTCTTGTACGTAAGACTCGATATTATTTATTTCACATTAACAGATTGTTCAATAGAAGCAATTAAGTAAAGTTAGCCTGTTAATATCCCACTGCTGGGCAAAGGCCTCACCTCAACCATGAGGTGGTATGAGCCATACTCCACCACGCGGGTTCAGTGCGATTGGCGGAGGGGTGTATGCCAGGCAAGCGACAAACCTTGCTGTCAGACAGATCTGACTAAGCTTAACGACTAAAACCTATCTAACAATTGTATTATTTACTAGCCGTCCCCCGCGACTTCGTCTGCGCGTTATGAGTTTGCTCCCTCCCCTCTCGTCGCAACGTGATGTTTCTTACCCTAAAGCCTTCTTCCATAAATAAGCTATCCAACACAAAAATATTTTTTTAATCAGTCCAGTAGTTCCTGAGATTAGCACATTCGCACAAAAAAAAACTCCAGTTTTATAATATTAGTATACCTAGATTTATTTATTTAAAGACTTACACAACACTTTATAGCACAACTTTAGTGTACAAAGATGGTCTGAGAGTTCTGAGAGTCAAATCTTTAGGTTATAGAGAAAGATATTAGCCGGGCTTAACTCCCAAAGCACGAAGATGCTCGTGGTATACGTCACTTAATAAGGTCGGAACGGTCACCCATCCAAAGACGAACTGACTGTAGGATGCTTAACTACGTACACGCGGTAGGGATGTAAAAATAATCGATAAATTAAAAAATATTTTATAGTAAAAATCGTTGGAATAAGTGATTTTTAAGTAACTAATAATCGACTATTCCAAAATCGTTTTTACTCTGCAGCACCCCAAAATTTAAGTCTGATTCTCCGTTAATGTCCATAAGAGTAGTTTAGTAAAGTTAAATGTCGGTTATTAGTAGCAATAGTTAGTATTATGAAACATCACATTTCTGTTGTTAATTCAAAATATAAAAAAACAACATGGTTGAATTTAGTGAAAAAAAAAATTGGTAAAATCTATTATTAAAAAAGGTCTATTATTTTAAAAGGAAAACGATTACAAATGAATCTTTTTTTTACTGAATTATCATTAGATTAATTTATAATCGATTTTGTATCCATCCATCATTGCGTTACGTTACAAGCAATATAAGGTTGAAATTCCATTGTACACATTTGGGTAGGTTGATTTGTTACAGACAAACGGACCGACAAAGATTTTTATTACCATCATAATCTTTTGTTTCGGAGACAGTTCAATACTTTCTTTAGGTATAGAGTTAAATCGTAAAACCCTTGCAATTACGTAAAAAGGGTTTGAAAAGGATTCTCAAATAATTTATTAGTATTTATGTTTGCTAAATTGCTAGGAAGTTCCGGAAATCTTTGTAATTTTCCGTCGGTTTATGACTTTTTTGTGTTGACTTTCTCCGTTATCCCGACAGTTTAGGTACAAGTTTTTTTTAACAAATAGAGTCCCGTTGCTTAAAACTGCTTTTTTAACTGACTACGGCATACCAAACCCTTCCTTTAGTTATGATGATTTTAAAGCCTACGTTCAAATTCAGAGTACGTACTTATTTTGAATTCGTAGTCGGGGTTCAAAACTTTGTGTTGTTACTATTAAATTTGATTTTTAATAATGTATTTAATACTAGTATTACTATAATTCAATTGAAACTCCGCAGTTATTACGCATAATTCAATGATTAGATTAGATGATTTTTCTTATTTAATACTGTATCTTCTATTTATATGTGTCACTGTAATATTATCAAAACAGCGAGATTTCAATCTAACTGTTTAGAATCCGATAGATTATAATCTGACGATTTATTGTGAACAAGCTCGTTATAGTATGACGACCCGTCTGGTGTGGTGGTTGAGAAATCGCCTACTACGCAGCGGGTTGCGGGTTCGATCCCCGTACAATACAAACATTTGTGTGCATGAACATGTCTGTTTGTATTGGTCTGAGTGTTTTCTATGTATATCAAGTATGTATTTACAGACAAAAAGTATTTTAGAATTATATCCGTAGTCTGGCACCCATAACACAAGCTTTGAGTAGCTTACTTTGGGACTAGATGGCGATGTGTGGGAATGTCCAAAGGATATTTACTTAAGAATAATTTAGAATAAATGCTTTTATTGCTACTTACATGTCAATCTAACACGAATACCCAGTGATTCGTTATTTCAGTTTACGTTTTAATGTAAGAAGTTTGGTTCAGTTCACAATAAATCGTCAGATAACAATATAACGATTCCAAAAGCTTTTTTTTTGTAAGCAACAGTTTTAACAATCTGACGGTGACATATACTAAAAGAAAGTCGTGTTAGTTACATCAAACCTTATAACTTGTGCACGGGTGGATCGATTTTCATTTTTTTTTGTCTGATTTGTCTTGTCCCCAAATAGAAATCGTTAAACGGGACCGGGGTGGGACGATGCTGTGGCGAAACGAAGTTTGCTGGGACTGTTTTTAAAAGTTAATTACATTATTTTAAAAGTATTGCAAGGTATTTATTACTAAGCCACCCTAGCAGATTTCACGGTTTGATTTCTCACCTCAGACAATTTATTTTCCAGGGCCAATTCATAAGTTTTGAGTTAAGTATTTTAATTATATTATTTTGTGCCATAGTGTTCTGTCACTATGCAAATTTAATAACATAAATAGAACTTGTAGAAAGCAACTGTGTCAGACAAAAAATCTATGCCTAAACCATTTGGTTATACCAAATTGGCAAGCCTGTTGAATATTGAAAGTTCTTTCTTCAACGTGTAGGCTGCGTGACGTCATCAATGTTGCAAAATTGCTCTCTCTACATCCGAAGGAAATATTTTTACTAACATTTAACAATCGATTATTCCGAACTTGACCCGTAATCCTGACCCGGTTGTGGGTTAGGTTAGGAATTTGAAAAAAGTTGTTATTCCGAACGTAACCCTAGTCCTAACCTGACCCGACGTGTCGTTCCTATCATAACCCGAATTGCGAAATAGGTAGGTTTCCCTCTCCCCTTTCCAAAAAAAGAACGTATGTGTCAAAGCAGAGTTTAATATTTGAAGCACCTAATTTAATTAGGTTTAACATTTTATTTAAACTATAACTCTATATTAAACTCTTGTGTTAATTGGTTAAGATGAACACAGGGTTCGATCCCATGACTGACATTGTTGCTTTTTACAAGTGCAATTTATGTTATTAAGAGTCGATTTTACCAATTAAGATAGGACTTATCCTACCAAATAAGTATTAAACGACCGATGGTACAATGACATTTACATAAATGACAAATAGCTGACGTTTGCGAATTTGGCTTATTGTATTCGACGAATATTCCATATCTAACGTTGGTAAAATCGACTCTAATTATTTTAACTTTATTATTAATTTCAATGTAACATGTCGAACAAGAAGGATGGAAACCAGTCAGTTCTAAACTAAATCTTTTGATTCCGTGTTAAGGTTAATTATCGTTTAAATTGATGTTATTATTATAAAGTATGAAACATGACGCATGCGTGGCTGTGAGAACAATCGGTTATTGTCGCTTACTGAGCGAATGTTATGTCTTGGCAAATTGTGTGTGGTTTTTCAAAGCGACCATGGTTCCAGAAATTCTTAGGAAATTCCATTAAATCGTGGTACGGAGAATTTTCAAACAAACTGACAGGCTAAAATTGTAATATTGCATGATTATGAATTTCGATGCGTAACTGACTGATTAAACCAAAACTTTACAAAATCCTTTTTTATGTAGGTACCTAGTTAGTGAACATGAGTAAAAAAGTTTTTGTTTTTCGACTGGTCCCATATGGGCCAAGTTTATTTATGAATTTAATTTTTTAGACCTAATGTGGAAGTACTTTAATTTTTTCTCAATATTAAACTTCATCTAATCAAAAACATTGCAAAACTACCATTGAATCTAACTATTGTTCTTCTGAAAGTAAGTTTGTTCAAAGTGAAACATTCATGCCAGTGGCCAGGAACCTGTGGCTTGCGAATTTTGTTTTTATAATTACCAAATAATCTTGACTATTTGTGATCGTTGATTGCTTTTGCAACTTAAATTTTATTGCCTCCACTTTGTAGTAAATAAACTAAAAATAATAATAATAATTGGATGGATTTAGTTTTTTGTAAAAATCCTCTCGGATGTTTAGTCTTTTAAGCAAATCGATATAATTATTTTCGCATGGTTAATGTTATTTTGCCGCACATAATAAAATTAACAAAAGGATATTTGGATGAGATGGATTTATTTTTTTGTAAAAACCCTTTGGATGTTTAGTTTTTTAAACAAATCGAAATATTTTCGAGTGGTTAATATTATTTTGCCGCACATAATAAAATTAACAAAAGTTTAATTTCTTCTTATCTTGTACTCAATGGTCTAGATTTTGTTTTTGTGTATTTTGTATAATTAAACAAGATGGACAGATGACCTTGTAAAGATCACAGGACCAAAATGGATGCAGGAGGCTTGTGTTTGGTCGCTGCGGAAAACAGTGGACGTCTTTTAGCTGATAATGATGATGATTTTGTATTAACAAGTAGGTCAAATATTTCAACACTTTAGGTTCATTATGTCAATTCAACACAACAACTCTTCATGTACAATGGTCAGCACATCAGGTTACCCACTTTTCTGGCAAACTAGCTCTTATTACAATGGCATAAGATACCGCAGTGTTTACCTTGACGTGGCTATTGTCCGTACATAAAATCAATTAGTTTAAAAAAAATGGCATTCCATCCTTTATTGGCTGTATATATTTATCTATAAAGTAAGAGTAATCTAAAGAGCTGACGAATTATGTAAAATATATAAAGAAGTAAAATAAATTTATGCAAGCCAAATAACTTCATTATTTGAAATCGAAAATGTTGCCGACCCCTGATCGTGGTAAAAGTCTGAAGCACATCGTTAGAAGTTCCAGCTAAAGCCATTGCCGATTGTTTTTGCAACTTATTTTAAGTCTACTGGTTTAAAGTTCTTTCTGAGTTACTTGCTCCATATTCTAATATTGCGTAAGAAAAATACTACCTACACAATTTGAAACAGAATATAATTGCGAGAAATCGCTTTAATACTTTTGTTATCAAAATATCCTAAAAAGTTACAAGTAACTTTATTCTCCATTACTTCATACAATATGACGTATCATTTTTGAATGAGTAATCCGAAAAAAGCATTTTCTTTCTTTTCATTATTCGTTGATTATTGCTTACGAAATAAATTACACATCGGTTTAAATCATGCGTTTCAAATGCCTTCTTATTTCAAATACACGGAAACGGATAAGTGGATTTAGATCATGTAGCTAACAGATTCACTGAGTTATTTCAGGGCATGCCACATCTATCTGAATTAAATTAATACTGAAATAGTTGGCATGACTTTGCAGCTAGTATTATAAATCTATATTAATATTATAAAGTTGAAGAGTTTGTTTGTTTGAACGAGCTTATCTTAGGAAGTACCGGACCTATTTGAAAAAAATCTTTTTGCATAAAACATATCGCTGTGACGCACGGAAGCAAACTCAAAACCCGCGGACAAAATCGAAAGGGACCACTAGTTAGCTAGATAAATGTAATGTAAATCTGTACTCTTCATAATTATGATTTGTACCACATGACATTGAAGACAGGCTTCAACCATAGGAAGCACGTTACGTAAAGAAATCAGATACGCTTTGGCATGGAATCGGTACCGTTACCATGAGTTTACTCGATAGTGACGACTGTTTTACTCGCTAGGGACGACGTAAAAAGTCTATGGAAAATTGTACAGCGCCTCTAGCGGTCACTGACAGAACTAAAATTTTCCATACAAAAAGTTACGTCGTCGCTAGCGAGTAATACCATCGTCGTTATCAAGTAAACTCATGGTAACAGTTCGGCACGCTAGCAATCGCTTCACCTCTAATCGCGTTTAGAACAACTTATGACAGTTCTAGTGAATGACAACCCACCTGATAGGGCGGATCTTAGTGCAATCGAGGGAAAACCTTGAATTAAAAAGGCATTTAGTGTTTTTGTACTAGAATCTTAATGAAGTCTTGTTGTTGCGTCTCATAGTCGACATTGTGTGGAGCCGAGCTGATGGTGGAACTCCTTAACGCTTAGAAGTTCAGTAGTAGTTTAATTACAGAACTTATGATAGGTTATTTATAGCTTATTAAAAAACAGAGTCAATAGGTGCAACCCATCCTGCAATTATTACAAATTAGCAAATAAAATTAACTTTAAAAAAAGTAAAAATCGACTACCGACTAGTTTATTTAAGACTTTTAGTGCATTTTGGTTTTGAAGACGATTTTCACTTTTTTCTATGAGCGTAGATAGTAATAATAATAATATCAGCGCGGCGCAGCGGCTCGGTAAGTACCTACCGACTCCTCTTTCAACAGAGCATCAATCGCAGAGCAAGAAATGATCAGAAGTGCCAGTAAAACTAAAACACCACATAAAACATTGAATTGTTTTTTAATATTTTTTTCTTTCAGAATTAGGTCGATTTAATTAATAATAATTTAAGGTGTCTGAGATTTTGCATATTTAACATTACACGTTATATAGTATTCCTCTATGAAGGGGGAACCCGCCGAGTTGATATTAATATGTGTTAGGAAGTTGATAATTGTTCGTTAAAGTACAGAGTTTTCTTACAAAGAGTCCTAAATGCCTCGAGTTGATATGTTGTTCCCGTAATAGGTGGATATATGTGCTTCATAACCTTTAGCAAATATTAATTTTTTGCCGAATGCTTAAGATTTTTTTAATATTATTTTTGACGATAGTAATAAGCAGTTAGTTTAAGTAGTGAGGTGTTTGTTTTGGTTACTATTTAATTTACTAAATCAGAACAATTAATTATTTCCTAGGAAATTTTGTCAAATTTTTCAGTAATATACCTCATAATGTTGATGAACTACCTAATGAATTTAAGTAACATGTCAAAACTATCCTAATGTCGTAGGTATAAAATTCAATACTATCTTAATTACAGTCCAGCCTGCACCAAACTGATGTACTTAGCTATTTATTTTGATTTCTATCATTTTTGTGGCAGCTAGTGGTGACTGAGTTTGTTCCGGCGTTTCTTCTCAGCACTTGCCAGATTGTCTGTGTCTTGTCTAAGCGCTAGTAAGGTCCAAAAGGTAAGCAGTCATGTTCTGGCCCCATATGGGCCATACTTGATTGATATTAATTATTGACGTTAACACGTTTAATGCGGATCACTCATAATCAGCCCGACGCGGTGTTAAATCAGTGTGCGTACTTGAAAAATAGGTCTGTCGCGTTGGTGCGGCACCTGTTTCTTAGTCGTTTTTACGAGTATGAAAGAGACAAATATAGGTTTCGATTTGTGACTAACAACATAGAAATATAGCAATTTAATACCACGTCGGGCTTTTTTTGACCTCCGCCGCATAGAACATTAAAAAAGTTATTTCAGTGCGGGAGAGGGCCTGTTTTGGTGGATGACCGCGAGCGACCTGTTGCCGCACTGTGCTGATGCGTACGCGTCGAGCCGCCAGTAGTGTTGTGCTTGCAACGGTAGGAGGACGCGCTCTTCGCGCTCGTCGATTTCTTTGCGATGGCACGTCGTAAAAACAAAATAATACTAGACAATGATAGTGATAACGAAGAAGAATACGATGGTTCACATTTTGGAGTCCCTAAACAAAATAATAATAAGTACAGAAAAATATTTCAAAAACAAGAAGTTATCCCATCCACCAGCAAAATTACAGTTCTGGAAAATAAAATAATCCGCCCGGCAAATAAACATCAACGTTTCTTTACCGACGACAGTGAAAGTGACGAAGAAATTTTCCCTAAAAGAAAAAGATATGATAGTCCTGGTTCAAGAAATAGTATTTATGTCAGCCCTAGTGGGACAAAACTTCATGTTATGAAACCTGTCTCCATCCATACTAAGATACGTAAGTAATTTTTATAGGTACAGTCGAACAACGAATCTCCTTCTAAATAGATTTTGTAAGGATTCATGTAATTTCTAAATTAATAATAGGATGTGATTAAGACTTTTCACGTTTCTTTATTTCACAATAATCTACCACTAGCCGCAAATTCAACTGAATCACATTCGTAGTTAAGGTTTAGTTTTACTGTTTGTTTCAAATGTAATCAGTCTCTTTGCTTAACATGTTACAAAGATAGGCATATCTAAATATCTAAGTAATTTTTATAGATAAGAAAAAAAAACTTAATAATAAGTTAGACCGCTTCATTGATTTAATTGATTAAAAATGTATGACTCGATATGTTTCTTTTCTTTCACTATCCCATCACTAAAAAAAATACACTTTAGTGCGGTGTCGGGTCCTATTAACCTGACATTTTCGATTGCTAATTTCTTATTTTCTATTGGGAGGATCCCGGGGCGAGGCCAATGTAAAGTCAAGTGATTCATTAGGATTTTAAGAGCATAAAAATTTTCAATATACGATACGCCTTGACTAAGATAATAGAGCTTGAATACCACCCCGAGGTGTCGGGTCGAAAGGGCCTGCCACGCACAATAAGAAAGTCAAGTGGGTGCATTTTTGGACTGCCACCGCACCAGCTGAAAGTCACTGTTTTTTCTACGCAGTCAACGTGTTAAAAAGTGGCATTTTTGTCCTAAATTGAATCAATGATTTTTTATTTTGACTTTGACTTTATTCCTCATGTGTGGTCACCAGCAACAAACACAAATGGTTATAATATTGTTTTACGACCGGCACTACTGTTTGCCGCGAACATTGTAACTCGACACATACCATTATTTTTATACAAACGTGTGTTTGCATTTGTATAACAAATGCCATAAACATTGTTATAAAATAAAATGAAGCATTGATGCTTTGAAAGCTTAGGATTTACAGGTTAATATTCACAATTTATTCATTTATATATTCTTTATTACACAAAGAAAATTAAATTTTAATGGCGGAGTGGATTCTTTCATTTTTTACCGGTCATACATTGAGTGAGGCAGAAACAGTTGACGGCGTAGACGAACAAAAACATGATTAAGAATTAACTACCTACTTACATATACCTACATAAATACTTCTTAAATAAACTTACATAAATACTATTAAATCCATATTACTTTATGATTAAGAGATATTATGTTATTTCTACTTTTGATTGAGATGAAGATTGCATATTGACTTTTTGAATACATATTTTGATGTTGACGTCTTGATCGTGTCTGTAAGGATATTCCAAACTTAAAACTTATAACTGCGGGTCCATACGCGACGCATATTTATGTCGTAGTATTGTTACTACTTACACCCTCGACGTTTCACCGGGTCTCCTCGTGACCACGACGGTTGCAACACCACCGTTTAAAGTTATAATGCAACGCGAAATTTTTAAAAATTAGGATATTCCAAAGTATAATAGCACTTAGCAGTCTGTGAAAAGGTGTGTACAGCTGCAGGGCATTGCTAGTATTGACGGTCTGGGAACTGATGCCACTCATACATTACAATAACATTTAAAGATAATTTGGATTAAATAAATACTAAAAAAGAGATCTGTTTCACGCTGTCGAATAGTGAGCCAATTAAGCTACGGTATTGAGATATGTGGTCGTACTTTCGTACGCTAAAAAAGAAGCGAATACAGTCACTCTTATGAAGAAGACTATCAAGTTTGTTCAAAAAGTTTTGGAAATTAGTTTTTTTTTAAATTAGGCCTATGAATCTTGTGCTGTACATACTTAAAAATATATTTAGTAAGCTACTCTAATGGGATGTGATGGATGTCAATCCATTGAAGTCCATTAATCAGACGGTGCCATAATTGTGTACTCTTTAAGTTCGCGAGGCGTCACCTACTTCTAAATATCATTGCCGACAACATTCAAAAAATCAATGAGTATGAGAACAATTTTTAGAGTGTTACGAGGTACGAAGCAGGACGGAAACCAGGAGCCCTTTTTTAATCACTCGCTTGGATATGGTGTATAATTTTCGTTCGAAAAGTAATGAAATAAACAATTAAAATCACGCGAAATATAGTCTTGAGTACTTATGAAATTGGGCTGTCCCTTTTTTAAATTCCTTCCGTGTGGATTTCAACCGATCTTTATTCGAAAACAGCACTTTAATCATTGCATATCTAACGCCATCTTGACGCGAGTGATTCCAAAATAGTGGCCCTGATCGAAACTAGCTGATAAATTTATTGAAGGAAATTAAATTGATTCCTTGCTTAAATGCGACGGCTTCTATGACTTTTGATAGAAACGATATTACATTTTTCCACTGGTACAACATTATATGATACCAGTTTTTATATAAATATTAAGATAACAATAATTATAATCGAATTTACAATAAATTTTTAAAGGTATAACAAAATAATAACTTTGTGGCTTCAACAATTTCTATTTCAATATCCAAGAGAAGGATTGAGTTACAAGTATTTATTGAAGAATTAATTTAAATACATCTCTTCAGAAAGTAAACAATAGTTTACACTGACAATAGCAAAAAGGGTTGTTTCAAAACTCAATTTCTTTTTAACATGGCAAATGTTAAAAAGAAATTGAGTTTTGAAAAAGCACCCTTTTAATAACTTTATAAATACTTTTAAAAAATGGCATCAAAAGAAATAAAGGAGAAAAACTTGACAATAGGAATCTGTAAAAAATATACGATGCTCTAACAAAAATATTGAATTGTCATTACGCAGTTAAGATTGCCCAATTTTTCCTTTGTTGACGCTGAAAGAACATTAGTGATGTGATTTTGTCGATACATAATCGAGTGCGTATTGTAAAAATATTTTTTTATACGTTGACGGCTCTTTCAATTGGATACATTTTCAAATTGAGGGCCACTTTTACTTTTATAGACGGAATAAGTATAAATCGACCTGTTTAAAACGACATTAACATATTGAAATTGTATTTCATTCGACGAATTTATATGATTATCGAGAAATGAAGCCAAAGATGTTTAATTTAAAAGTTTTTGTAAGTAGTCAATTAATTTGAGCAATTATTTGTGTTTTACGCCTAAGGAACAGGGTTGACTCCGTGATGTCTAGACTCTTTACAGGAGATTTTTATTAAAACTGCGCGTTATACAAGTAACAACATAAAAAAACGGTAGGCAGGTAAAATTAAGCATTAGGTCGATTCATTGATAATATACTAATATCGATGCCTTGATAATGGAATTTATGAAATGAAAGCCCCATAGTAAGAAAGACTGACTTTAATAATTAGAGAAAACACTTTTACATTATTAGATACGTCCGCCATTGCCCTACGCACAAATAAGAAGGACCATAGATTAGAGATGCATGACAGACGTTCTAATTCTTGAACACAAATAACATGCATAGATAATAAACTCCAATACCCCGGCTCAAGATCAAGTTCCAATTTCTATTTTAGTTTTATACAATTAATATGGCAAATTAACTTGAGCTTGCATTACAAAAAAAAACTTTAGAAACTACTAACAATATTACAACTATTAGAACACTATGATCTGTCATTATGACGTTGACATTTGATATTGACAACTAAAATTATAACCTCCAAAAATATCACTTCAAATATTTTTTACGTGTTATCACTTATTACTGAAAAACAACTGTATGTTTACAAAAGACTAAGTTATAATAAACAAAACATTCAATATTACTTAATGTAACTAAATACAGATCTTCATTTAGTACAAACCTAATAATTCACAAAAATAATTATGTTTTACTTGAGACAATGACTTTGTAAGTATATCTGCTATTATCATTAGTAGAAACATATTTTAACGTTAATAAACCTTTGTTCACAATATCTTTGATAAAATGTACTTTTATATCTATATGTTTGGATCTTTTACTGTTTTCATAGCTTTGTATCATTTTAATTGTACTTTGATTATCAATTGACAATAAGCAAGTTAAGTTTTTATCAAATTGCAAATCTTTTAACACTTCTCTAATAAATTCAATTTTGCTTACAGATAATGCTGCTGCAATGTACTCGGATTCTGCTGTTGACAATGCCACTGACGTCTGCTTCTTAGAACTCCAACTGACTAGATTGCCATGATGGAATACAGCAACTCCGCTGACACTTTTCCTGTCCAATTGTTCACTTCCCCAATCACATTCTGAAAAAGCTTGTAAATTAGTATTATATGTGTTTCAAAAACACACAGCGTTGTTTGAAGAACGCGTCTTAGATCTTTCCAATTATTGTAAATAAAGTTGACTTACCCAGATGAAACTCTTTCTTTCACTCACCACTAGGCTGTATGTGCAATGATTCCCTTGACACATGAAGCAACCCAGAGACAACTGTCACTGTCATTCTCATAGCGTTTTTAGATTTTGCCGGTAAAACGTGCAAAAAGTTTTTCACAGTGAAAATTTACTGAAATTACAGTAAATTGTGAATGAACGAGTGTGAAAATACGTAAATATAATCTTTTCCAGTGTAAGTAAGTTATTTTTTGTTTGTTTGGGTGTATGTGTGCGTTTAAAATGGGTGATGAAAAAAGTTCGAATGCCGTTGCTTCGGATGAAGACCGCGCATTTCGAGCACAAGTTTCATCAAGTGCCACTTCTAACGATTCCTCTTCCTCGTCTTCGGAAGATGAGAAAGGATTCGCTTCTCCTCCGCCTAACAAGCGTCGTAAGCGGAGACACGCACAGCAGGACCCACTCGTCTCATCCCTTGTAAGCCAGGTAAATAGCATTTCTAACTATTTAAATAGATTACCAGAATATCTTCATTCCATCGGTGCCGTACCCAACACTAGTGCCAATACGTATACGCCGACTGTTCCACCGACAGGGTCCACACCATTTTTAATTAATCCATGTAATTCTGATTTGGACATTGGCAGTTTAAAAACAGATTATGATGACAAGAAGATAGTCCCTCCAGCCAGCAAGGAGCGTCTTGTAGAGGTTAGCAATTTGCAACATTTTGATAAGCAGTCTTGGAAAGGGATTAGGTATAAAGCTACCTTGAGAGAATTTGCTGCAACACCGGGCTTTGTGGGTTTAAAAGTGAATGATGAGCTTTGTCATTTTAACAAGACTAAGGATTATCTAGCCTCATCTGAAAACATGTTAGCAGGCTTAACAAATGCTGCCTTGGCACAACGTGAAATGTTAAAGAAGTCTCTTCAGGACCTAGTTAACTGGGCGGCTGCCAATCCAGGGGAGTTAAACCCAACTTCATTATTTGAGAAACTTATAACTTTTATGGGCCCGGACTCTCAGCTGCACAAATGCACTGAGAAGATAATGCAGATAATTTGTGGCAGAAGAAGTGAATGTATTGAGATAAGAAGAGAACGAATTATCAAAGAGGTCAACAGTGTTAATTTGAGGAGTACATTAAGAAATATACCCCCAAGTGCAGAGCACCTATTTAGCAGAGAAGCTTTACAACCAGTTATTCAGTCTCTGGGTGGCTCTCAAGCATGGTTGAACACTCCTACATACCTAAAAGAAAGATTACCAAACCGTGACCCACGTGAACGTGTACCTCAAAACAATAGACAAGACAAGAAATTTGCTAATAACAATCGGAACAATAAGATTGATAAGAGACCTAAACTACCACCTAAGAAGCGTAATAATTTTCGTCGCTACACCAACAACCAAGGAGAAAACACTTCTGAATATCATAATAAACAAAAATGACTATGCCCACAATTCAGTAGTCTTTCAGGGGGGTTGCCTTCGTTTCCACACTCAGGCTTGGAGGAATTTGGGTACAAACCCTTTTATATTAAAGACCATAACAGCGGGTCGCATACCATTCAGGTTGAAACCCCCTCTTATATACCCAAGCAAAGTCATGTTAAAGAGATTTTTGACAAAGACATCAGAAAATATGACTGCGGTAATCAAGGACTTAAAAGAAAAGGGTATTTTGGAAGTACCACCGGTACTGAACACAGGCTTCCTTTCAAAGATGTTTTTAATAAAGAAACCAGATGGGGGGATTCGACCAATATTCGACCTAAGGGGTCTAAACAAATATGTGGCAACAAAACATTTCCAACTAATTTCTCAGATGGACGTTGCCAAAGCCTTGCAGGACAACGATTGGATGATAAAAATAGATTTGCAGCAAGCGTACTTCCACTTACCTATTGCAGAAGGTCACCGCAGGTTCTTAAGGGTAGTATACAACAAGGAAGTACTCCAATTGACAGCACTTCCATTTGGCCTTTCATCGGCTCCCCGAACTTTTGCAGCTCTAAGCAACTGGATTGCAGAGTTACTGCGCTCAAGGGGAATCAGACTTTTGGTATATTTAGACGACTACATACTAATAAACCAAGATCAGAATTTGTTGTTGGAACAGACTACAGAAACCCTCAAGGTTTAAAGCAATTGGGTTGGCAGGTGAACTTTCAGAAGTCCGTATTGGAGCCTTGCCAAAGATTGGAATATCTAGGTATCATTTGGGATACACAAGACATGACCATGGGCTTACCTATCAAAAAGCAGCAGCGAATTACACAGGCCATAGAAGGCTAACTTCAAAAGAACAGGGCATCACTACGAGAGATGCAGAGGGTGTTGGGCTTGTTAAATTTTGCAAATTTAACCACACCAAAGGGCCGCTTGCACTGCAGAAAGATGCAGATGTTCCTCAGGACGTTCAGACAGAGTCGACCAAGAATAAAGCAGGCATTACCCACTCCAGTGCTCAGGGAGCTGAATTGGTGGCGGCAATCAATTCACCACAGTGTGGTACCCTTTGTACAAAAAAGAAGTGACTCATTTCCTAGTAACAGACGCGGCGGACGCGGGCTGGGGTGCTTACCTCAACGGGAGGTACCTCTCGGGGAGGTGGTCTCAGACGCAGAAGCGCTGGCACTCAAACTTAAAGGAGATGTTTGCAGTATTCGCGACGATAAACCAACAGAGATCGAGTCTCCAACATGCCCATATACTAGTCCAGTCGGACAACAGAACTTTAGTGGCACACATAAGGAACGAAGGGGGCACGCGATAGGTCGCCCTGCTCGAATTGACGACGAGGCTGTTGGAGATGATCGAGCGATTCGACATCACACTTTCGGCGGCGTACCTCCCGGGGAGGTACAACGGCATAGCCGACCGCCTATCAAGAGACCGACCAGTGCCAGAATGGCACTTGTTACCCCAGGCCTCGGAGGCCATATTCGAAAGATGGGGCGTTCCCGATGTCGACTTGTTCGCTTCCCAAAAAACCGCGGTTGTGTCCCGGTACGTGACTTGGGATTGCGAAGATGGCTCAGCAATCTTTTGCGACGCCTTCAGCCGACCTTGGCGGTTCAGACTAGCGTGGGTCTTTCCACCACCGAGTCTAATGCCCCGAGTGTTGCGACACCTCAACACAGCTCAGGAACATACATCATAATAGCACCTCGATGGACCCAGTGTTTCTGGTTGGCCGATCTGCAAGCGAGGGCGCTAGCGGTACCAGTGCCAATAGAAGATCTCCAGAACAGCCTTCTAGATCTAACGACACGCAGGAACCCACCACAGATAGAGAAGTTGGAGCTGGTAGCCTGGAAAGTTGGGGGTGGGCTGGGCAGATAGCTCATTGGTCCTCACAAGAAAAGAACCTGTTAACTAAGAGCTGGCGGGGTTCTACATTGGCTACCTATAAAGCACCAATCAGGAGGTGGATTAGATGGTGTAATATGCACAAGATCAATCACAAATCACCACAGGGTGAAGATGTAGCTAGATTTTTAGCCAACTTATATTTGGAAGAAAACCTTGCATATCGTACCATTCTTTTACATAAATCTGCCATATCTACCTATTGTGCAACCACAGAGTACTAACAAACACAGAGTACTAAATTACCAATATGGGACACAAAAGTACTTTTTGACTGGCTTAGAACCACACCAACGACAGACACACTTTTCGACGTATCCCGTAGAACAGCAGTTATTTTACTCTTAGCTTCAGGACGGAGAGTGCATGATCTCACCTTACTTGAATTACCTGATATAGATACCGAGGAAGAGATTTATATTTGGCCACAGTTTGGTTCCAAGACAGATAATGCTACATACAGGCAGTCAGGATGGTTATTGAAACAACATCCTGAAAGCTCCATTTGCCCAGTTCGACATATCAAGAAATTAGTTCAGTTGACAGAAAGTAGGCGAACCTGTGGCTCAAATATAACAAGTTTATTTATCTCCATCACAGGGGAAATTAAGAGAGCTACCAGGACTATTATAGGAGGATGGATCAGATCGGTTTTTAAAGAGGCTGGGATTGATGCACCACCAGGATCCATACGGTCAGCAGTAGCATCAAGAAGTTGGATAGAAAATAGAAATATAGAGGATATTATAAATAGATCCAACTGGAAGAGTGCACAAACCTTTTATAAATTTTATTGTAATAGTGTGCAAACTAAAAGTAGCATAGGTGACCAAGATCTCTTAGTTGATATTTTTTTAAGTGTGTAACTACAGTTTGTTTTTGTTATTATAATGTTATTCTCGGCTAAAGCCTGAGCCTAGGTAGACACTCTGATCTCAGAAGTTGCATTTTTAATTCAACTATTTTTCTCTTTTTCTTTTGAGTATAACTAATTTGTTTAATAGATTTTATGTTAAAAAACATTTGTTTTTGTTGTGTTGATTTTTTATTATTGAAGGACAATAATAATTATTGAGGATAATATATGGTTATTATTTCTTTAGCATTTTCATGCGAGATCACATAGCGTTTGTTATTTCTTTCACCAGCAGATATCAAACAGGTCTTCAAACAACGCTGTGTGTTTTTGAAACACATATAATATGACTGTTTTGCATTCCAACAAAACAGTTATTATGTGTGTGAGAAAACACACAGCGTTGAGCAAGGGCCTTGCAGGTGTTTTCTGAAGACTATGAGAATGACAGTGACAGTTGTCTCTGGGTTGCTTCATGTGTCAAGGGAATCATTGCACATACAGCCTAGTGGTGAGTGAAAGAAAGAGTTTCATCTGGGTAAGTCAACTTTATTTACAATAAATGGAAAGATCTAGGACGCGTTCTTCAAACAACGCTGTGTGTTTTCTCACACACATAATAACTGTTTTGTTGGAATGCAAAACAGTCATATTATTATCATCTCTTCTGTAAACTAATCCTTTTTCTTTTGTTTGTTTCAGGTATCTTAGGACTCTTTTCGCCGCTTTCCATAATGTAGGTGTTGGACAATTCATATATCTGCTAAGAAATCCTGTTGAATAGGCTATATCTGGCCTGCTGATAGTAGCTAGATACATGAGTGACCCTATGAGTTCTCTGTATAGGACATCGGTCAATATTTCTTCATCTTGGTTAATCTTCAGTCCAACTTCCATAGGTGTATTCGTTCCTTTACAATCTTGCATATGAAATTTTAATAAAATCTTCTCAATTATTTGTGTTTGTTTTATTTCCATGCTTTCTTTTGACTGTGTAATCTCCATGCCTAAAAATTTGCTGATAGTTCCCATTTCTTTAGCTTGAAATTGTTCTTTTAGTTTCTGTATGATATTTTGACTGTCTCCGATGATTAGAATATCGTCCAAAAATATTAGTATGTATACATTTGTTCCTGTATATAAGCAGAAATCACTTTGAGATTGTTTTAGTCCATTTTGTGTAAGAAAATTATTTAGTTTCTCATTCCAACAACGTGGTGCTTCCTTTAATCCATATAAAGCTTTTCTTAACCTTAAAACTTTTCCTTCTTTTCTGTTCTCTATTCCTTCAGGATATTTTATGTATATGTTTGTTTTCAGTTCACCATTTAGAAATGCTGTAGGTATATCTAATTGTTTGATTGGTAAATCTTCGTGAACAGCTTTATTTAAAATAATCTTACTGTTTTCATTCTAGCAACTGGTGCATAAACATTTTGAGTTGTCTCCTCTTGAACTCCTTTAGCAACTAACCTAGCTTTCTTTGTATTGTCTGTCTTTGTTCGGAATACCCACTTTGTATCGATTGCTTTGTTTCCTTTTGGTAAATCACTTTCTTCCCATGTTTTTAGCTTTCTGTGTGCTTCTAGTTCCTTCTTTATAGCTTCTTTCCATTCTTCTTGTTCAATAGCTTCATTATAGCTTATTGGATCTTCTGATAATAGTGCATAAGCCATATTTGACATGTCGTATTGTCCTTCGTATCTTTTTGGTAACTTTGCATGTCTTTTACCTCGACTATGGCCTTCTTCTTCTTCTTCTTTATCTTCACTTTCGGTTATGCGGTTGCAGGCAACCGCATAACAATAGAATTTGCATTGTGTCTCGTTCACATATGCTTGAGGGATTAATAATAGTTGGCAAACTTTTTTTTTTTCATCGATTACTATGCCGTTAGACGTTATCTCTTGTATTAGCTTTTCGAACTTATTTATATGTTCTTGTACACTGTCTGACTTTTTACACTTGAGCAGCATTAATTGTCTTTTTAGATGTAGATTATTAAACGTGCTTTTCCTTGAGACTTTATAGGTTCTTGTTCCTCATCTTCTTTTTCATCATCATAAGTAATACTATGTGTGACTTCCTTGCTCTCTTCATATCTGTAGTTTGACTCGTCAAATCTAACATCACGTGACTCAATAATCATATTTGTGTTTGGATCCCATAATCTGTATCCTGATCCGCAGTATCCAATCATGATCATTGGTTTTGCTCTGGGTTCTAGTTTGCTAGGTCGTGGGAAAATCATACCCCATGCCTTTGAGCCAAAAACTCTTAGTTTTTCTAGATTATTCTTGCCATACCATCGTTTAGGTGGTGTGTCTCCTGTAAGTGCTTTAGTTGGGGATCTGTTTATGATGTAAGCTGCACATCGAATAGCCTCGCTCCATAGATATTTCGGTAAATTTGTCTCCAATAGCATTGCTCTTACTTTGTCACATAGTGTGCGGTTCATTCTTTCACAAATTGAATTTTGCTGTGGAGTATAAGCACAAGTGGTTTCCTGTATAATACCATTTTCTCTGTAAAATTTTTTTAGGTCTTCATTTAAAAATTCTCTACCTCTGTCTGTTCTAATTCTTTTCACGTTGTTACCATTATTATTCAATCTTTTTATATAATTAATGATATATCTTTTTGCTTCATCTTTTGTCTGGAGCAAATGTACTTCCATAAAGTGTGAATGATTATCAATTATTGTCAGGTAATGTCTCTCTCCATATTTGCTTATGGGTGTGACAGGACCTCCTATGTCACAATAGATTAGCTCTCCAATTCCTTTAGTACGTGGTATTGGGTTGTCTGTAAATGAGCATCTACTTGCCTTAGCTTCCATATATATAGAGCAACGTTCATTTGATAAAGGTAGTCCAAGAACTTTCATACCACCATAGTTAAAATGACCCATTCTTCTGTGCCATAAGTTTCTGTCTGTCTTCTGGGTAAGTAGTAGTGTATTGTTTGTTTTATTAAGACTTAGTTTGATAGTACATAGTTTCCCATTACTTTGTCCTTGCACTTTCACTGAACTGTTACTAATTACTGTGCTTTTTCTATCGAAAGTTACTTTCAAACCTTTCTCATTTAATTTTAAAACAGATAACAAATTGTGTGACAAGTTTTCCATTATAAGACAATCCTCTACTTTTATAGTCAAGCCTTCATTTGATGTTCCTATTAGTTTTCCTTTCTTATTAGCTGATATTGTATTTCCATTCGCTACAAGAAAGATACAAGATCTTTATTGCTCGAACTTCCTGGATATCTGTCATATATTTTTCATACTTCTTATTTACCATATGAAATGATGCGCCCGAGTCTATAACAAATTCTATCTCATTGTTTTCATAAGATGTACTTTCTGCAGAGTGAGCTTGTGCTGCTACAAATGATAGACTTTTATCATTTGTGATCTGGTTCTCTCCAATATTGGAAGCTGGTCTTCTGTTGTAGTTTGTCCCTCTATTTCCTCTTCTTTGATAACCTCTTGCTCTAGGATTACCTCGGCCTCTCTGATTATTGTTATTATAGCGACATAAGTTATTCTTCGGACAATTTCTTGCGAAATGGTTTGGCTCCCCACAGTTATAGCATTTAACAGTGGTGCTCTGGAAAACAAAGTCTGAACTTGTGGAACTCGTAGGCCTTTGTCGTGTCTTCTCTTTTAATTCAGCATCCAATAGTTTTCCTTTAACAAAATCCACGGTGAGATCAACATTTGACATTTCCAGGGCTGTGACAAGTGGTTGATATGCTTCCTCTACACTTAATGCTTCAACACCCGAGCGGTTGCAGGCAACCGCATAACAATAGAATTTGCATTGTGTCTCGTTCACATATGCTTGAGGGATTAATAATAGTTGGCAAACTTTTTCTTTTTCATCGATTACTATGCCGTTAGACGTTATCTCTTGTATTAGCTTTTCGAACTTATTTATATGTTCTTGTACACTGTCTGACTTTTTACACTTGAGCAGCATTAATTGTCTTTTTAGATGTAGATTATTAAACGTGCTTTTCCTTTCAAATGCTCCTTTTAGTTTTTGAATCATATCGAACGCGGTGCGTGCATCTTTTACATATTCTAGATATTTATCTGGTAACGCTTGTATAATTATGTTGCGTGCTTTTGCATCCTGCTTTGGTGCATTGGTATCTTTGGGGTCTGACTCCATTTTGGTCTTGATGACATTTAATTAACCTTTTTTCATCCAACGCAATCTCAATTCTGAACATCCAGTTTTGGAAATTACCACTTTCTAGTTGTGGGACGCTTGTATTTAGTGCCGACATTGTATTTAATTTTCCTGAAATGCTGAAGTAAAACCCACTACCCCAAAAATAAGAACGTGACCTTTTTGATGGCCGTCCACGCCGTGTCCACTTTTCCTATTTTACTTTCCTAAGCTATTCTGTGTCAATCTGACTTACTTATGAGCTCTGGGCCCATAACCTAATGGAATTTATGAAATGAAAGCCCCATAATAAGAAAGACTGACTTTAATAATTAGAGAAAACACTTTCACATTATTAGATACGTCCGCCATTGCCCTACGTACAAATAAGAAGGACCATAGATTAGAGATGCATGACAGACGTTCTAATCCTTGAACACAAATAACATGCATAGATAATAAACTCCAATACTTGAAATATGTACTAACAGAAAAAGTAAATATTTAGGTGGACTTGCGCCTGATGATTTTAGCACTGCTGGTTGTTGCCGAGTTCGGAATCATACCTTAATCCTGGGATTAAGGTATGATTCCGAACTCGGCAACAACCAGCAGTGCTGTCGCTGCAGTGCTGCCGCGACACTACTGGTCCCCATACAATTTCTATACGCTTATATGAGTTTACATTCCGAGCTAGACAGCAATGTCGCGGCAGCAATGTAGCGGCAGCACTGCTGCGCAACAGTGTCGCCCTGCCGCCGCGACAGACCAGAGTATGGGGACCAGTAGTGTCGCGGCAGCATTGCTGGGCAGCACTGCAGGGCAGCACCTTAGTGGCAGCACTGCAGCGACAGCACTGCTGCTTGCTGCCGAGTTCGGAATCACACCTTTACGCTAACTCTGAATTAAATCTTCATTCTGTCTCTGTCAACGTCAAATAACTGACCGAGACAGAATGATGATTTAATCCAGGATTAGGGTAATCCTGAGTTAAAACATCATGCGCTAGTGGGCCTTATTAGCGTTTTAAATGCTCAGTTTAAATTCTATGATTGTGTTATTTTTGTCTTTTTTCTATGATTTTATTCTATAATTGCGTTATTTTTGTTTTCTAATAAAATGTAACAAGAAACCGTAAACTGCGCACAAGCGGGACTTGAACCTGCATCTTCTGGCTAACCGGGCCAACGCTCTATCCAATTGGGCTTCCGTGCTGTCGGTCCGACCTCGCAAAATTGGAAAGAGCGTTAGCCCGGTTAGCCATAAGATGCAGGTTCAAGTCCCAACCGTGCGCAATTTTAGGTTTCGTTTCATTATATGATTTTGTTTTTATGCATGAGAAACGCACTCCAGACTTAGCTACATACATAAAAGTTTGAATAAATAAATAATAATAAATAAATATCCTTTGGACATTCCCACACATCGCCATCTAGCCCCAAAGTAAGCTACTTAAAGCTTGTGTTATGGGTGCCAGACAACGGATATAATACTTAAATACTTTTTTTTTTGTAAATACATACATGATATACATAGAAAACACCCAGACCAATACAAACAGACATGTTCATGCACACAAATGTTTGTATTGTGCGGGGATCGAACCCGCACCCGCTGCGTAGTAGGCGATTTCTCGACCACTACACCAGACGGGTCGTCAAATTATATTATCAATAACTGGTAATCTCACGCGACTTCGTGCGTGCTTTTTGAGTCTTTGCCCTCCCGTCACAGCATGATGTTTTATAGCCTAAAGCCTTCCTCGATAAATAAGCTATCCATTACGAAATTATTTTTCAAATCGGTCTAGTTGTTCCTGAGCTAAACGCGTTCAAACAATCAAACAAACTCTTCAGCTTTATAATATTAGTATAGATCTTTCTATTTCTATACAATTTGTTCCTCAGTCTTATCCGCACTATCTTATTTATCGACATCGACAAAGCACGACTCACTACACCAAAGCCATTAGCTGTATCGGCGAGACACCGATCAATCATAATCATCTATTGTCAGGGTTTGCCCATCGGAAAACGCACAATGATGGAAACGGTTATCCGGGCAGACCGGATTGGCTGGCAGTGATGGGAAATATCGATATCGATAGAAGTATGTTTTTTATTATTATTAATATAATATTAAAATATAAAATAATATTACAAAACTTGTGTTATGGGTGCCAGACAACGGATATAACACTTAAATACTTTTTGTTTGTAAATACATACATGATATACATAGAAAACACCCAGACCAATAGAAACAGACATGTTCATGCACACAAATGTTTGTATTGTGCGGGGATCGAACCCGCAACCCGCTGCGTAGTAGTATTATTAAGATATCCAGATATTTGGCTACGATTGCACCTGATGTTAGGTGACAAAGCAGCCTATGATGGACCATGTCTGCCTAGTCTTAACAGCTTATTCTCTCTTTTTTTGAAAACGTCAAAATTGTAGTTGGCAGGGAACACTTCTAACGGCAGCAAATTCCACTCCCCGGTACGCAAAAGAAATGTGGACCGAAATCGTTGGGTGCGTATTATTGGGATCTCTACGACATAGGGGTGGAAGCCGCGCCCGCGTCTTGTGTTTCGAAGATAAAAGTCGCCTATGCTCGAGGCTCAGCAATTTATTTTCGAAATGTTCATCGTCATTTATAATTTTCTTTGCTTGGTTTTCAATTGAGTCTAAAGCAGCCAGCTGATATATGGCAGAACCGCCCTAAAGGTAATAGTAGATCATCATAACATGGTTACATCATAGCTCAGCGGGCGAAGTCTGATGCATCATTTTTGACATTTCGCGTCGACAATTTCAATTTTATGATTTTCTAATTCATCAAATATCATTTTAACTTACGTAGCTATATCTTTAATAAATCTTATAAAATATTTGTAGTTTTTACGCATCATTCAGAAATTCTTCTCAATCAATAAATACACGAAAACACCAATTTTGTCTCAGCATTTTTAGAGCGCCACCTGGTGGTTTTACACGGAACTATGTCGAGACTTCCGACACAGGTCACGAAGTTAGTAGACAAAGTACTGTGTTATAAATCAGATACAATTGTGTTACTATAACAATGTAAAAAAGTAAAGTTAGCCTGTAACGTCCCACTGCTAGGCAAAGGCCTTACCTCAAATATGAGGTAGTTTGAGCCATACTCCTTCGAGCCACCACGCGGGCTCAGTGCGGGTTGGTGCAGGGGTGTTTGCATGGCAAGCAACTTACTCTGCTGTCAGATGACATCAATTTACCCATAAGGCCTCTGACTGGGCTTAACGACTAATATCGACCGATATTAGCCGGGACGAACGGCTTATCGTGTCTTCTGAAGCACGTAGATGCTCATGATATACGTCACTTATATGGTCGGAATGGTCACCCATCCAAACACGACCGCGCCGCAGGTTGCTTCACTTTGATATCACTACCAAAGCGCTGCTACCACTGCGCTACAAGCACCCCTTACTATAAAAAACTGATAGACTAGATAGAATTTACATTATGTAGGCTCGGCGCACTTTTATTAAACTGCGCCTAAATTAATTCTCATTAGTGATAGATAATAACAATATTTTATATCTACTAGCAGCTACCCGCGCGGCTTCAACCGCATTAATATCAAATCTCACTCAATAGTATTATAATTAAATCTCATCAAAATCTAATCAGCAGTTTTTATGTGAATGAGTTACAAACATAATATACATGCTCACAAACAAATATTAGTAGGATTTCTATACAATCTTATTTGTCTAGGTAGTAATAATAAACAGGCTTCGCCCTTAATATCGATACAAAGTTATCAAAGTTTTCGCTAACCCTTGAAGGGACAGAAATGTTTGAGGTTCTTGAATATTGGATAGTGAATTGACATTTTGAGAACTAAGGTTTAGTTGCATAATCTTAACCTTAATAATATAGGTACATAGGTAACCAACGGCTACATTTTTGCGTTATGTGTTGGACAGGTATTTATCTACCCCTGGCTACCCCACGACACCGTGTTTCCGTAAGTTGCAGCGTGATAAATAACAGCCTTCCCCCAATAATACATTAGTTGAAAAAACTAATAAATGTTAAAAGCACACAAAAACAATTCAGACTTATTCATGCAAGCAAACTCAGCAGCTTTATAACATTAATACCTATATGATTGCTGGTCAAATTAATAGCGTTAAAAAAACAAATTTTAATAATTATCATTTCACTTTATTATCTTGAGGCTTCTAAAAAAAAATGTAAAAGTAAATAAATAATCTTAAGGGATATTGTTATAAGACCAAAGACGCAGCGTAGAACGTCCACCAACAAGATGGACAGACGACCATATAAAGATCGCAGGATCAAACTAGCCGCTACCGCTAGACCGCTAGTGATCGGTCTATTTTCAGCAGTGGACGTCCTTTGGCTGATAATGATGATGATGATGATATTGTAATAGACGTTATTCCGATTATAATAGGTCTTTTCTAAAATGTCCTCCTCTGATTATTTCTTCGTATTTCTCGTCCCTTTTAAATAAATAAATATTGGACACCAATCACATACATACATTGTTCTGATCCCAAAGTAAGTACCTAGCCAATGCAATTGTGTTATGGAAATCAGACACAACGGTGGTACAGTCGCCGTCAGATATATTGAAGCAGACAATGTGACCAAATACTTCTGAACAGTTTAAAATGTCAATAAGTTCCATACACTACAAGTTATCATTAATATCAGAACATTCATTACTTCATTAATATCTAAACATAAGCTAGTCAATAACTTCTATACACACAACTAACCAATAATACCTGAACACTCATAACGTCAAATGTATGCTTGATGAAATGCTTCCAACTTAACCATAAATATATACTATTTAAAAAATAGGAACTCTTTTCATAGTTTATATTATAGTAAGATGATGCTGGCAGTTTGTAACGCTTTGTAGTTTTCAGTATTGTCATCACTGTCATGAAAGTGTCATTCAATTAATAAATTGAGGCAAGTTAGTATTCAGATATTATTTGTTAGTTCTGTGTATAGAAGTTATTGACTAACATCTGCTCAGATATTAATGAAGTAATGAATGTTCTGATATTAATGGTAACTTGTAGTGTATGGAACTTATTGACATTTAAAACTGTTCAGATGTATTTGGTCACATTGTCTGCTCCAATATATCTGACAGCGACTGTACCACAACACCCAGACCCGAGACAATAATAGAAAAGATCGTTTTCTACATTGACCCGACCGGGAATCGAACCCGAAACCTCACGAGATGGCGACGCTTGAAATCAGCGTACTAGCCACTCGACCACGGAGGTCGTCGTTATTATTTATTTCTCGTCCCAATATCACTCTCTGGGCTAAAAACTTTTGAATTGAGTTTGAGAAACACCTGAAAATTAACGACCATTTAAAACGTAAAAATATAGAGATTAGTGGTCACAAAATTCAGTTATCTTTTTTCGAATCACTCCCGAGTGGAGTAGTACTAATTTTGATTGAAAAATCTGGCATTAATCAATAAATATCACACGCCATACAGACGCGAGTAATTTCAAAATAGGGGCCCATTAGCTGGTAAAATGTAAACAAAAGTTAAACTCCAAACAAATTTCATTACGAATCAACTCGATCTCTGGTTTAGTTATTTGAAAAGTTTTCTGGGGGATTACGATATCGTATTTTCAAATCTAGCCATCCTTGGCGCTCCTTTTAACATGAGTAAGACTGAAAGAGATGGAGATATCTGAAAATGTGGGCAGTCTTAAAGAGTAGAAATTTTGCGACGGCCTCTGTTCATATCCTTGTTTGAGCATAATGGATTGTTAATTATTAGCTCCTATTTCTCTGCGTTAAGGTTCAGAATTGCTTAGCAGTTTTATAGATGTGTTTGAAAAATGTTCACCTTAAATTAATGACATTAAGTTTGTGTAGTTTCTGGTTTTAAGGCCACGTGCATGGTTCGGATAGGCTTATTTAACTCTGGGATATAGTTATTTTGCTGACAGTTTCTTAGATGTTGACAGAGGCAGAAAGAAAAAACGTTTTTTTTAACCCTGAGTAAAATTTTGCAGTTTAAGAACATACCCAAAAGATTAACGTCTCAGTACTGGCTAATTAATTTAATAGGTACCAAAAAATGCCTCAAACTTTCATCTCAACGATTTAAAAAAACATAAATAAAATTTACCATTTTTAAAGCGGTGTCTTAACGCGTATGCGCAAAAAAGCATTTTAATACTGAAATATCTGTCTGGATATAACTACCAAAACTTCAAGAAAATATATTATTTAATCTTCCTTACCCTCCACACACATTCACATTTTCAATCAAATTCCAAACAGCAATCCATCAGGATTACTTACATAAATATTTTTCTAACACTAGCGGTCCCCCGTGACTTCGTTCGCACGTATTTGATTAACATGGTTTCCATAAGTGATAGCGTAATGTATTATATATTGTGGCCTTAATATATGAGCTATCTAACACAAATATATTTTTTTTAAATTAATTCTTACATTTACTATTTTGTTTCAAACATTATTTACTATTTTATACTCTAGCTAAAAGTTACGAGTTTCTTCGCATTTAATTTTAAAAATATATAAAATTGGCTTGCAAATAACAGTAATAAAACGTCGAGACGTTAATGAACCAGTAGTTTCAGATATTAGCGCGTTTAAACAAACAAACTCTTCAGCTTTATATAACTAGTAGATAGATTACCCTTTCAATCTTTGATGGCTCTTAAACTTTTTTCCTTAAGGCATATTTTACAGTGACTCCAATTCTACAAAAGTGAAAATATCAGAAAAAGAGATGTGTCATGTCCGCCATCAGAATTACATTTAATCCCTTGTTGATAAAGATAAGAAGCTAGGGTAGATACTAGTAATTGATAAGAAAGTTTAAGAATGGATTAACTTTGGGACCCAACAGTCGTATTTAAATTGTGATACGTTATTTCAGAAGCAGATAAAATCTATACTAATATTATAAAGCTGAAGAGTTTGTTTGTTTGTTTGTTTGTTTGTTTGTTTGTTTGAACGCGCTAATCTCAAAAACTACTGGCCCGATTTGAAAAAAAAATTCTACTATGGATAGTCCATTTATCGAGGATGGCTTTAGGCTATATAACATAAAGATACGACTCATAAGACCACAGCAGAAATGAAAAATGTTGCGAAAACGGGAGAAAGATATTCCTTTTGAGAGCTTCCGTTGCATACGCTGCGGAAACCGCTTAAGTTACACAAAAATCATGTATGACAGGATTGTTCAGCATTAAGAGTTCTATAATAAAGTCCGCGACAGCATATGTCTATCTTTTATGGTTGACTTACTACAACCTTTTTTATGTTAATAAATTTGTAAAAAAATAATGCATTAGTTTTAGAGGTGTATTATACACACAGGTATTAATTCTTATCAAAATAAATACATTCATCATCACGAGCATTTCATTTAGAACCAAGTTGCCCTTTATATCATTTGATTTCAATAAATATCTTAGGAGCTATCACAGTTTTAACATAACTCCGCACCAAAATAATGTTCGCAGCTTAAGTACAACGTGCGCTTGCGTTAATATATTATAAAGCTGAAGAGTTTGTTTGTTTGAACGCGCTTATCTCAGGAACTGCTGGACCGATTTGAAATAATATTTCTGTGTTGGATAGCTTATTTATCGAGAAAGGCTTTAGGATATAAAACATGACGCTGCGTCGGGAGGGGAGGGAGCAAACTCAAAACGCGCGGACGAAGTCGCGGGGGACCGCTAGTTAAAATTAATAAAGTACTAAATGGAATATGTACCAAAATTGAGTTGTTAAACCAGTGAGCCGCAGAGACGTTTTGGAAATGATTAGTACGGGCCGTAACACACAAATTACACCCCTATCCCATTTCACTCTATAAGAATACTGGCAAGTCTCACATGGGGTCTTGGTGGTTCACAAAAATGGTTGCAGGCAGCAAGTTAACCACGAGTGGAGTTGTAAGTCCAATGTATTCTACCAAAGCAGTATAGCATTCCGGTATACTACGGTAGACTTCGGCATCCTTCCATTTAGCGCAGTAGCTTTCGTAAATTTCATTAAATTGTATTGCAACTTAATTATTTTGAGAAATATGTTCTTCTTTAATCTGAATTTAAAATAAATCATGAACTTCTGACCGAATCATCATCATCATTATCAGCCAAAAGACGTCTACTGCTGAACATAGGCCTCCCCCACGGCTTTCCACAGCGACCGATCACCAGCGGTCTGCATCCAGTTTGATCCTGCGATCTTTATAAGATCGTCTGTCCATCTTGTTGGTGGACGTCCCACCGCTGCGTCTCTGGTCGAAGGGTCTCCAATCTAGAACTTTGCCAACGGCCATTAGTTCTTCGCGCTATATGCCCTGCCCATTGCCACTTGAGCTTACTGATTCTCAAGGCTATGTCAGTTACTTTAGTTCTTCTACGTATCTCCTCATTTCTATCTATTTATATCTCCGAATATGTACACAGCGGCATTGGAAGACGCCTTCAAACTTCTGAAATGGGAAGGCTCAAGGCTGAAGGATCGGCATCAATATTAATGGCGAATACATCACACACCTCCGATTCGTCGTTGTGGCAAAGACGCTGGACGATCTTGGCACTATGCTCGAAGACCTTGACCGAGTATCCCAACAAGTGGGTCTTAAAATGAACATGGAAAAGACGAAAATTATGTCGAACTTCCTTGTCGTACCCACTCCAGTATCCGTTGGAAACTCAACTCTCGAAGTTGTCGACGAGTACGTCTACCTGGGACAAGTGATCCAATTGGGTAGGTCCAACTTCGAGACAGAGGTCAATTGACGAATCCAACTCGGCTGGGCAGCGTTCGGGAAATTGCGCACGAGTGTCTTCTCATCTCATCTACTTCAAGGTCTGAAGACGAAAGTCTTCAACCAGTGTGTGTTACCAGTGCTGACATACGGATCCGAAACATGGTCTCTTACTATGGGCCTTATAATGAAGCTCAAAATCACACAACGAGCGATGGAAATGGCTATGCTGGGTGTTTCTCTACGGGATCGAATCTGACCGAATAGTGATTATTATTTATTACTATTTAAATAAGTTTCATTTAAAAACATAAAAAAATAACGATATTTGATACAAATAGGCACCGCAAAAAAGTTATACAGGAAGTAAAACAGGATTTTCAATCAACTTAAAATGATGGCGAGACTTGGTACGTTACATTTGGTGCTTTTCTAAATATGCTTCAGTTTTTTTCACAGGCAGTGGACAAAGCTGGTATGCAATAGAATTCCACTAGCAATTGGACGCAAAATTTGTTATGTATAAAACCGTGCTTTAACCATGATGCATTGTGATATCTTGCAAATTCCATTATACAAGTTATCTACGAAAGCTACGTAGTAAGCCGTAGCATTCCGTATCCTACCGAAAGGATTTCGTCTGTTATTGGTAGGCTACGGTTGACTTATAACACTACCCGCGAGACGCAGATTTAGTAAAGCTTTTTAACAATTGCACTCACGTTAAGAAAATCGTTTACTAAACAGAGCTCATCTCGGACATAGCCTTGGGAATCAGTAAGTTCAAGTGACAATGGGCAGGGCACGTGGCGCGAAGAAATGATGGCCGTTGGGGCAGGAAAGTTTTTAGATTTGAGAAACTTCGACCAAAGACGCAGCGTAGGATGTCCACTAACAAGTTGGACAGACGACCTTGTAAAGATCGCAGGATCAAACTGGATGCAGACCGCTAGTAATCGGTCGCTGTGGAAAGCCGTGGAGGAGGCCTATGTTCAGCAGTGGACGTCCTTTGGCTGATAATGGTGATGATGATAATGAACAGAGCTCAAAAAAAGATGACAATTTTTTTTATTTCCAACTTATATTTTTTTTTATTCCATTTCACCTCCTCTTAAAGTTCCTTTAGTTATTCATAGGGATACAATTTAATAAAACACAATTGTAAGCCAAAAAGTATTATATTATTTTCATCCAATTGCATAGTATTTTTCCGCTTTAAACTGTGCTACCTGTTGTGTGAAATGCACAAATTTGGGGTGTCTGAGGTAGACACCCCAAATGACTTTTAATTCAATTGATTTAGTTCTGAAAGAAAAAAGATAGTTTTATGTGGTGTTTTAGTTTTACTGGAACTTCTGATCATTTCTTGCTCTGTGGACGACGCTTTATCGAGATAGGAATCTTTAGGAATTCACACGGGCCGTTGCGCCGCGCTGACATTGTTATTATTACTATCTACTCTCACAAATAATTAACCATTGCTTGTTTACGCATTATGGCGGGTTTGCGCACGTGATGGTACTATGTCTTCTTAATAAACAGACAGGGCAACATTTTATTGAAGTTTTTTTTTTAAATGTCACCCATATTAAAAAGTGGTTCACATGATTCTGCTCGTTATTTCAAACACAGTATTTTCAGGTTTTGCGCATTTATCGTTACACGTTGCATATTTTTAACATATTTGATATAATCAACGTCATCTTTAAGTTAATATAGGTTTATTAGACGTATTTTATTAGGTATTGCATATACAACAACTAGTATTAATTTCGCTCATTCTTCAGACGGAGTAAGTAAACGTCTTACAGAATGTTTCATTCTGCATTGTATGTGTCCCAAGAAACTTACTAATTTCCTCTTGGTATTTGATCTTTTTTGCATCTTATCTCTTTGAGATGTATCCACAGTATTCTTAGACTTTGACGAATGAGCACTAAATCTCCACCATTTAGTTGATTTAAAACTAACTTTTTTTAAACTTGTGCCGTTATCCATATCAGTAAAATCATGTATTGGTTTGTTGCATTCATTTAAGTGTCTCTCAAAAGAGTCTTTTATTTTCAACTCTTTACTTTGACTGATTTGTAGCGATTTCTCTTTAATAACACGTGATTTAATTTCATTTTCTTCATTATTAATATCTTCAGTTACAAAATAATTTTCGAAAGATTCTTCTGATGACCGTTTTTCATGCAACTCAGATGTCGTCTCCCAGAACTTTGTGGATGCTTTGCTGCTTGCAGTTTTCTCAATGTCATTGTAACTTAAATTAAGTGCAATTTCTTCGCCGATTGCATTCGTATTTGAGTGTTTTCCATCGTCTATCATAAAAAGTAATCTATCCATTGGTTCCATGACTTCGTAACCATGAACTAGATTTTCAACCGACAACTCTGATTTCACATTGTCATTATTATAATTGTTGTAATATGTTTGATACAGTGGACTTAAGTCACATCCAGCGCACACTTTTTGAAGGTCAGTCATATAGTTATGGCTTTTTGCATTTTCTATATTTCTAAGTTGTTTGACTGTTGGTGCCATTGCCATATGTTTTAAAAAGTCAGTGCTTGTTTTTTTCTTAGTTACTATTTGCTTTGCGTCGTCATCGTAGGAGTAAATATCATCAGAATGTGTTGAATCTTTATTATCTTTAGAATAGCTTGATTGATCAAATCCTATTGGTTTATATCTCTCTTTATCAACATTATCATCTGCTTTTACGTTTGTAATTTTATGAACATTAAATGAAACTAGAGGAATCCTATAATCTTTACTACTCATCGGATCATCAAAGATATTGATAGATGTATGTTTGCTGTGAGACCAATTTTCTAGACTATCATTTTCATCGTTTAGTTTATTCATGTTGTAATTAACGTTTGCATTTCCATCTGAAGTATCACAACAATATTCGAATAATTTTGAATCTTTTGTGTAACTGTTTGATTTGATGGAGTCCATAAAATCCGTTTCTGGATTATGGCAGAAATTACTCAAAGATTCAATTTCTGAAGAAAGATTTACTTCTAATACAATGGTTGAAACTGTAATCTTACTGTCATTATGATTAAGTGATACTGTATCAATTTCTTTAATTGAATTCTCGACGGTTTCTTTACTACTAGTTTTTAGACCACTTTGTGATGTCAAAAATGAGGTTGGCTTCTTCTTAAGCATTTTGTCAATATCAATTACTTTATACTTGGAATCATCTATAAAGCGCACATTCTCAACATTGTTTTGAAAATTTGAAACTAGGCTATTTTTGATGACCAATTCGGTCTTTTTAGGAGAATGTTCTTTGAAGTTTTCGTGCTCATTGAAGTCCCAACTGAATTCTGACTGATCATCATCGTCAATTAAATTATTAAAAGACAGAGAATTTTGATTTGTTTTGATGTTCATGAAGCTTTCAGCAATATTAATACCTTTAGCATTACTTATACCTGCACAAATTACAGTTTTGTTAGCAAAATTTTCAGTTGAGGTATTTGCTTCTTCTTTTTCTTGTTTGTTTATTTCACCTATATGCTTATCACTATTGCTAGTTAACAATCGTCCATCTATTGTGCTCGTTTTAGGCTGAGTTGGATTTGATGTTTCTTCTTTAGTTAGAATAGCTGTACGATTGAGTTTTAAGATCAAATCCTGTTTTGGGGTTAAATAAGTTGTGTTTCTATTCATTTCTAATATAGGATCAACATTGATCACTGGTACATCATGATTTGTTTGTCTTTCTAACTTGTCGATTAGGGTTTTCGATTTAATAGAATTATCAAAAAAGAGTTGTGGTTTAACTATCTTAGTTGTGTTTTCATCATAAATTACCAATTTCATGTCTTTAGATTTGATAGTCAATTCACTGTAGATTTCCTGTTTTGATATACTGCTGATTTCACTTTTGGCACACTTAGCAAAATCATAGAGTTTTGAGTCTTTTTTGGAAATGGCTGATTGACTGACAATAACGTTTGTCTGTTTAATGAAGTTGGCTGTTTCGTCAATTACAACTTGATCAGATTCAGCCTTATCAACATGAACCACACGACTTCCTTCTGCATCAAGATTTGACGTTACTGTACTCCCTGCACAAACTGCTGCACTATCAACCACATCGAGAGTGCGAAAATTATATTCACTATCGCATTCTTTATCTGTTTTATATGAAGCTACAAATATTTTAAACTTATTAGTTCCGTTTTTATAATTTTGAGAAATTAAAGTATCGTCACTTTTGTAACTGTCGTTTCCAAATATCGAAGAATTTTCTATAACTGATGAGCTGTGGAGTATGCTTCTTAAATCCATTGGTATATCGTCAATGCCTTCAGCTATAATATCTTGTGCGAGTAGGTGTCTTCTTTCATCAGGAGACATATTTTTAAACTTTTCAAACTCGCTCGATTCCCAGTTTAATTCACTTATGCTTTCCGCGTTGCCGTCATTTTTTTTGTCAAGATTAGTACCGTCTTCGATTTCGGATGCACTTTCAGTGTTCAGTGCAAGCATGATAGTAGGAACTTGGTCATCTAGATTTATTGGAACGTTAAATATTGTTACTTCCATTTTACTGTCACTTGGTTTTATTTCGTCTTCTGTGAATGGTAAGGAAGTTTTTGTTTCATCTTGTGTTGGTGGTGGTTGAGGCTTATACGGTTTATCAGAAAAACCGTCATCACTGTGTATGTCTGGCGTGTACCGGTTGTCCTCTTCACGTTTGGTTCTTTTGATTTTGAAGTTTTTTACTAGTTTCAAACGGAACATCTCCTCGCGCTGCATCTCTTCTATTTCGTCTAATATGTAGTGACTAGTCACTGATAGTCGTGGTATGGTAACTTTTGAGAGGACATTGCCTTTTCTGTAACAATAAAATTTGAGAATTTATACATTTATTTACTAGCGAACCAGTAAGCTATGTGGAAATAGGCAGGGGACAAAGCGCGAAGCACTGACTGACGTTAGGAGCAAAAAAGCAAATCTACAATTTTTAACCATCATCATCGTCATCATCATCATTGACTACTGCATCTATAGCAGATAATAATATTGTAGAAGCACTAGTGGGTTCTTTCCTACCCTCTGGTTATCGCAGCGCCGTTGATGGCTTAAGAAATTTATTTAATTGCTATTGTGTTTAACTACTTTTCCTTCAACTTAAAAACATAAAAACTTAAATACGTAAACAGTGCTGTGGATAAACACATTTAATATTATTAGATTAAGAAACTGAAAGTTCTCAAATATATATAATTGGTTATTAAAATTTCACTAATTCGGATGAACATTTTAAAATTATAATTCTCGGTACTTATAATACATACAATGTTGTACGCCTCATAGGCATATTATAGCGAAATATATTTTATAATCTTGACATCCGCTGTTTCAAATTTACCTGTAACAGAATGCAAGAAACGAATATTTGATTGATTGATTGATTGAACGATGTGGCCGCACTTTTTAACAAAACAGTGTGTTCCTTGTTAAAGTGTAATCCAGATAGGAGGTGAAAGTAAACGTAAAACGCAACAAATAATCTTTTTCATTTATACTAGGTTCTTTTTTAAAATTTAACTGCGATACATGATAATGTAGGTATAATACAAAAACAACAAAAAAAAATCTATCATGAGTTCATGACGTAAACTCCTTTTTGTTCAGAAAATGAATTTTCAGTATGTATTTTCGATACTTAAAAAAAAAAGATTTAATATAATTTTATCTTTCATTTGAGATACAAATCTACGGCTTAACTCAAGGAACACTTTAGTTACAATATTTTAAAGTTGACCACTGTTGGCGTCACCTCAAGGACAATGTAGAGAATTGTTTTTATTTTGTTATATTTTAGCGAATTTATTATTATTTTATTTAAATTTTCATGTATTTGGCTAAACATATTTATTTTATCGAAATCGTCTCACAATTACGAATGAAATCGTCATTTTAGCACATTGCGTCCTAGTATACAATGGGAATTTCATGGGTTTGGAACACTGATTGCAGCGGCGGTCCGATCCATACCAAATTGCCCGCATGCGGTCCATATACGTACCGGTTCGCAGACCGCAACCAGTGTGTGACATCCTTAAATATTCAATACAAGCTAAAAAACCGAAAAAAATGCATTTAACTTTTTTGTTGCTTTTTAACTATTTCTCTCATTTCTATTCAAATTTCACTAAAACCAGGAACACACTCGTAGCATTTCTTAATAGGTATCGTGAAGTTATCATCAAATTGGAAGTATTTCCACAATGAGTTGTTTTTTCCCAGCACTTTATAGCTCTCACTAGATGGCGTTAGGATAGCTTTAGTAACATATTTTTTCATGTTGGCGGGAAACCATAGACAAAGAAAAATCAGTTAGGTTAGAAAAAAATACTTTGAAATGCGTCTATGACTTTAAGATTCCTGTAGCGTCCTTAGAGCGTCCTGTATTTACCTAAAGAACATGTCAATATTGTTTTACTGTTGATGGTACAATTGGCGGATTTAATGTCTTATGGCATTCTCTACCAGTCAACCGCTTGGGAAATGCAGGGAGTTAAATCAGTGTTAGTATTATTTACTTTGGCAAAAATAAATTACCCTGTAATTAGATACTTCAGTCAAATTTTAAAAAGTTATTTCTTAAAGTGTCGCTAACGCCATCTATCGATAATGTACTCATCTAATGACAAAAAAACAGCTCATTGAAGACAATCACCTAATACCAAGATTTATTGAAGTCATAAACATGAACAGAAACAAAGACTAATACTATTCTATTATATTTTGCTACCTGGTTGTATCACTCTCAGTTTTAAAATTTGTAAAAGTAAATCCGTATGGGTCTTTCTGAGAATAGAACAATGACGGTAGCTGTGACATTGGTTTCCTGATCACAGGTACCTGATTTCGCTATTTATTTGCAAACAATAAAAGTTATGTGATAATTGAAAGAAATCGCTATGCGTGTGAGTTCTTTACCCATATTATGATAAAATTAATTATTTACAAAAAAATACATTTTCTATCAATATTTCACGAGCTTCCGAATTTCATGTATATTTTTTCGTCCTTGCGTTTTGAGTTCGCTCGCTCCCCTCCCGTCGTTGCGTGATGTGTCAACCTAAAACCTTGCACGATAAAGAAGCTATCCAACTCAAAAATATTTTTCGAAATCGGTCCAGTAGTTATTGAGATTACCGCAAGGAAACAAACTCTTCCGCTTTACAATAGAGCTTTCTAATAATGATAACAATTTTCAGAAACTTTTTAATTAAGCTTAGCACATTCATAGTAAAGTAGGTTCTGAAAGGGTTCTTAAAAATGTTCTTAACAGACAGAAACATTGTTTCACCTTCCTCCGCATTGTCCCGCCTCAGCCCCAGCCCCGTCAAACGAAATTAAAAGTATCCTATGTGTTTTTCCTGGTTTTAAGCTACCTCCCCACCAATTTTCAGCCAAATCGGTTCAGCCGTTCATGAGTTATTAATATTTTTAAGTCACACAAACTTGGACTTTACTTAGATCATCTGTTAAGTAAGAGTCTTAATTACGATAATTGGAAAGATTATTATTTTCGACACAATGGTGGGTACTTAATCAAAATCATAATTTGACCACATTTTAGTTATTACTACTTAAAGATTCTATGTACGCATACGCATCCCTAAATTTAAGGATCCTTTTACAAGCTTATAAGTCCTTTTTTTGTTCCCCAAAAGAAAAGGAAATTTGTTTTAAGTATCACAAATAACTATTGTTCATCACTTCCGAAACATTTATTGTGTTATTACACATTTTAGTGACGTAATTTAGTTTCACTTTTAGTTTGAAAGAGAGTGTAAATATTTGGAGCAAAAGTCATAAATCAGGCGGTAAACTATGGCTCTGCTGATTGTCATGGGGAAGTTATGTCATGACGTCATTATTTCAAATTAACAATACACCTGTCTGAAAATTTTAACAGTAATAACTATTTATTATTCTGCACATATCTGACAATTTTATCAGTAATTACTACTTATTGAATTCTGCATCTTTTTTAGTTTTAAACAAAATTTAATTTATCTTAACTTGTTATTATAAGAAAACAAACTCAGCGAGCTTCTTTTCACCTCGGCCCCTTCTCGCCCCAGCCCCTTTTTATGATTTTTTGTCTTATTCATGGCTAATACAAATCTATCAAATAAAAGTAAATTAAAATCTGTTCTAAATATAATTTGTCCTAGAGTTAAAAGTGCTGTGTTGTAAATAAAGTACGATTTTCTTTGTAAGAAGAAAAATGTAAACAATCTTCTAACTTTTCTTTAAAAGGGAATGTAAAGAATTATTTCAATATTTGACAACTAAAGAATAACGGACTTTAACACGACTTTTATGTAGGTATCATAAAAATCAATAGATATTATGAAGATAAAAAAAGATATACAATGTGTTAATTTCGCACTTGATCAAACTTTTAGGGAGTGCTCTAATGATGGTTTTCAACAACTTTTGCTATGGGACCAACTTCGAAATCGAGAAAAGAAAAACAGCTGTTCCATACAAAAACTCATTTCATTTTGGAGAAAATGTATGGAACAGCTGTTTTTTTTTCCGAAGTTGGTCCCATAGTTTCCCCAGTCCCTAAAAGTTTGATCAAGTGTAAATTTAACACATTGTAGATAAATAAATAAACCGCCTTCTGTATAATCATTCAATTTAGAATATAAATCAGTTTTTTAAATAAGGGTAAAAAAATAATTTGAGTCGGTGCACGATGTGAATAGACTGTTATTTCGTATGTATGCATGCATGCATGTTTTTTTTTAATTAAGTTCTTTTATTTCTTCATTTTAGTTTTTTACCCGTATCTGGAAAACAACGGAACCGATTTTAATGAAACTTGTTTTATTCACTAAGTTATAATAATATATCTGACTGAACTAAAAAAAAAACAGCTCGATATCACTTCTTGTTTTCGAGAGATCCGAGGACAAACATACATACACTTACAAAACTTGGTATACCTACGTGTTTTGAAGCATATCTAGAGCATCATACACAAATGTTATTCAATTAAAAAAATATAAACATACAAATCGAATTCAATATCTGTTTTTTTAGGTCGGTAATGACTATCTCCCTTTTTTTGATGTCGGTAAAAAGAAACATAAGAAAATTACCATTTTCTGTCGAAGTTACTCGAACCATAATTGACTTACGGAGCTAATTTGAGTAAACATTTTTTTAAAATTTAATCCAGGTTATTATAATTAAAAACTTTTTATTGAAATAAACTTTAACTTACAAAAATATCTCTCTCTTACAAAAATAGATATACCGCCACCCTAATTGACTGTAAGATAGACATTGCTTTTTAACAGACTTCAAAAAAGGAGGAGGTTATCTATTCGACTGTATGTTTTTTTTATTATTATTTTTTTTGTATGTATGTTACCTCATATCTCAGTCGTTTGTCGATCGAATCGAAAAAAAATTTTCACCTACTCAGAGGGTGTACCTTCTAGTTGGTCCCATTTTTTCCATTTTGGGATCTGATGATGGAATCTTGGTGTAATCGAGGGAAACCCTCAAATTTTAAAGGCATGTATAGTGTTTCTTAACTAGAATCTTAATGTTGACGTGTTGTTACGTCTGATAGTCAACATCTTGTGGGGCTCAGCTGATGGTAAAACTCCTTAACGCTTAGGAGTTCAGTAATTATAATGACGGAACTTATGATAGGTAATTTGTAGCTTCTTAAAAAATTGAATCATAAGGTGCAACTCCCCCTCCCCCTCTTTTTTAATCACTAAAAATGAAGAAATAAAATAAACTTTAAAAAAAAGTAAAAACCGACTTCAAAACCAAAATGCACTAAAAAGTCTTAAATAAACTCTTTACCAAGCCATCTCTTTGACCATCAAGTATCAACTATCACAGCACCGACTCCAAAATGAAATTGTTTGCCTAAAACGGGTTCCTTTCTTTTCAATGGTGAAGAGTTTATTTAAGACTTTTTAGTGCATTTTGGTTTTGAAGTCGGTTTTTACTTTTTTTTAATAATGAAACTTGTTTTATTCACTAAGTTATAATAATATATCTGACTGAACTAAAAAAGAATTAGCTCGATATCACTTCTTGTTTTAGAGAGAGTTCCGAGGACAAACATACATACACTTACGAAACATGACATACCTACGTGTTTCGGAGTTTAATTAGAGCATCATACACAAATGTTATTTAATTAAAATATGACAAACATACAAATCGAATTCAATATCTGTTTTCTAAGTCAGTAATGTCAACTTTCCTTAAATTGAAGTCGGTAAAAGGAAACATAAGAAAATAACTATTTTCTGTCGCAGTTACTTGAACCATAATTCAGTGACGGAGGTCATTTGAGTAAACATTTTTTTTTTTAATTTAATCCAGGTCATTATAATTAAAAACCTTTTATTAAAATAAATTTCAACTTACTCTCTTACAAAAATAGATATACCACCGCCCTAATTGATTAAAAGATAGACATTGCTTTTATCTATTAGGTTTCACGTAGACTTAGATATAGAACATTAGTACTTATGTAAGGAAAATTTACTAGAACAAAATATCATAGTTTCATTTAAATTGCTGATGGAGTTAGGTGAGCTATAAATTGACTTAGGCCTGATTTTACTAGCGTCAGTTAAGAAATATTCGTCGGATAAATAACAACACGCCTAATTCGCAAACGTCACCTATTTTCACCAGTGTCAGATAAGGAATATTCATCAGATATAATAAAATATGCCTAATTTGAAAATATCACCTTAGCAATTATTATGTCAATGACATTTTAAAATCGGTCGTTTTATAATTATTCAGTCGAATACGCCTCAACTGATGTTGGTAAAATCGACCCATTGAACTATCAATATTCATACGGTAAGGGAGTTATATCGAGCCGCTTACCTCTCTTTAAGTTGAAACTTTGAGGAATGATTTTACTTTAACAATTACTTCAAAAACAAAGTAATCTTTATTACAACAAATCTTTCAAATAAATAATTTCCGTTACTATAATTTAAAAAAAAAAACTTGCTTTCACAATTTTAATAATTTTCAAGGTAATAATAAAACATCTTACAAAATATCATCGTATAACACGTAGGCTCGATTTAACCAACATCACGGCCCCCTGTTTTTTGAATCACTTGCGTCAAGATGGCGTGTGATATGAATCGATTAACGTCCGATTTTTCAACGAAAAATAATATAATTTCGCCCGGGAGTGATTTCAAAAAAGATAACTGTATTTTGTGAGTACTGACTTTTTATATTTTGCGTGATTTCTATTGATATTTTATTCGTTTTCGAATAAAAATTACACAATATTCAAAAGCGAGTGATTCAGAATAAGGCCCCAGATAAGAAATATTCGTCGAATACAATACAAAATGCCTAATTCGAAACGTCACCCATTTGTGAGCTATCATTTGCGTTAATGTCGTTAAAATCGACTCTTAGTAAAATATCGGAAGTGGGTACCGTAAAAACAAAAACGCTGAAATATGTAAATCAAACACAAAATAGCGAACGAAAAAATCTGAAAGTGCCTGTTTATTTAATTTGAAAGAAAATAAATCAAGTGGTAGGCGTGGAAACTCGAATGAGGCGGGTATAAAAGCTAGGGCATCTTTATTTAAGACGGAGGAATCGTTAATTATAGGGAAAAAATATTAGAAACGGAGATGGGGAAATATTTTTGGTTCTAGTGTAGTTCCACTATAGTGAATCATGAACGCACAAGTGTGAAGGTATATATGTACTAGAATGTTCAATTTTCACGCCAAATGGCTGAAGCGATTATGATGCTTTTCATTATAGAGAATGCGAATCGATGAAAACATATGGAAAAGGAATGAAAAATGTACTTATTTTGCTAAAATATACTTTATCTTAGGTACTCTTGGGCATTTGTTAACTGTAAAATATCTACAGTAGCTTAAATGGCGAATTTGATCTCGATATTTGCCACGACTCAGGATTTAAAGATTTCTTCAGAGAGAGTCGAGTCATTTTATTAGCGACACAGTTAGTATTTATAAATTGTTATTGATTTTTTTAATTACTATTTTCATGTTACGTAACAAATATGAAATTTTCAACTTATTATCTTAGTCTGTCGTATTTTAATCAATGTGTTGTTCACCTATAATTGGGTTGCATACTAGATGCAACATTTTTTTTTTTTATTGACAACGATTGTAGTAACCTGTTGGTGTACCAAATAAACAAATAAAATAAATAAAAATCTGTAACTCAGTATAAAACATAGAGACGACTAAGAGTCGATTCTAGTCGAGCATTTGAATTTCACCTCCAATGAAAATAAATAATTAAAAAAGCAAAGCAAGCAAACTAGCAAAAATAATAAGCATTTTAATATGTGAAGGCCCCAGGCTAAGAAGAAGCGAAGAAATTGAATACATATTCAGAAAGAATCCATATTAATAATTTCGTCAAGGGGTACGGTAGACTCGATCGAAACCTTATATGAATAACAAAACATAAAAATATATTGATTTCGAGTCGACAACATATATCCGCAAAATTCGGATTATGGAGAATTTAGTTAAATTCTAATAGCACTGACAAACAAACCGCAGTCGCCATTGACAAGTTGTTGACAAGGCGTATAGCGCATAGATATGACAGATAGATTGGAAAGCTCTTGGAGCGTTTAGGACCCTTATAAAGTTTGGGGAAGCAACTTGTGGTGTCGCTAGCGTCGTTTTATTTTTCTTTTATACGGATGATATACAGGCAAAGTAAAACCATCACACATTAACTCAGTTATAATATTTTAATTCTCATTTACAATCGGCTTAGATATTAATTTGTATTTAGGTATTTATAACTGGTAGAGAATGCCATTCGGCATTAATTCCACCTCATGTTATGCAATAAAGTTAAATTAATACGTTTTTTAATTTTTCATCATGTAGTCACATAGAATAATTAAAAAACTAGAAGTGTTTATTTTTGTAAAAAGCGGAGCCGATTTAGCGCTTTAATGGTTCGTGGATATATTCGAATCTAGCGCTTAATGCACCGCTGTCAGCGCTGATTAGATGATTTTTTATTTTTAAAATTAGTAAGTACTCATCTACCCGCCAAAGTAGAGAAAGAGACTGAGGGCTTAAAACAAAGCGGTTTACAGAGAATAAACCTCAAAAGTTACGTTTTGTTAATTTATGTTAGTTTAGTTAGAATGTTGATTTAAAATAAAAAATATTTGTGTAAAAACTATTGCAGTTTTTATTTAATATATTTATTAAACACAATGAACGAAGCTACACGAATCTATGGCTTGCCTTTAATATTCCTTTAGAACCGATGACTACAGAAATATTTACCTACATTGTGTACCTAGATGTGTATTATAAGTCACATTTCACCCGAGCGGAGCCGGGTTTTCGTCTTGTAATAAATAAATATGCGCCCGACAATACACCAATTGTCTTGGTTTCGACGTAATAAGTTTTCCTCCTTGTGTTACGAATACCAGACAGCGATTATGACAGGGGCATCTCTCATAAATACTTAAATACTAGCGATCCCTCGCGTCTTCGTCCGTGCGTTTTGAATTTTCTCCGTCCCCTCCCATCGCAGCGTGATGTTCTATCCTAAAACCTCTCTTGATAAATAAGCTATCTAACTAAAAAATATTTGTTCAAATGGTCCAGTAGTATCTGAGATTAGCGCGTTCAAACAAACAAAACTCTTTAGCTTTATAATATTAGCATAGATAAATATCCATGACTTACAAACGAATGCCCATGCTCATCACATAAACATTCGAGCCCGAGACCGCTGGTTTTGTAGCATCAACCAATTATATATCGACGGTGCCCGGGCTATTTGTATTAAGCGACATTTTGGGCGAAATTGACTTATATACATATTCGGAATCAGCGAATTTTTCCGCGTCGTTTGAGCTGGGTTTTGTGACGATCTGAGCACTTTTTGTCGCTTCATACTATCGCATTTTCGGAGCCCATTTTGCACTGCGATGTATGTACCGACACAAAATTTTGTCAAATTTAGATACTGTGTACTTAAGCTCACTATGAAATACCAAAGAGTTACTTAAACCCTCATTCCTGGATCAAAATTTACAGGCAATGTTCGTTAAACCAATTAGCCTCACCTTATAAATATTTTGAAATGTCGCTTCATACAATTGGCTTTACCTTATGATTATATAAGATTGACGCTTAATACAATTAGCCTTTCCTTACAGATACATAATAATGTCGCTTCATACAATTAGCTTTACCTCATAAATACATAAGAATGTCGCATAATACAATTAGCTAGATACTTGAATTTACTAGATATGGAAACACTTGAAACATTAGGTTTTTATGTGAATTTTAATATGACCACAAAAAACAAAGAAAATGGTTAAGGAAAATAAAGTGCAGGACCTAAAAAAAAATATGGTGAATCCGTTGCCTGGAACGGTAACAGTTTTCGGAAGTCACTGCTCAGCTGAGTTTAGAATACTAAGTACCTAAACAAATTTAAAATAAGTATGTATGTATGTAGTTCGTTTAAATCATTTATAATGAGACTATAGGCTACTTAAATAAAATACTGTTAACTTGTGATTCCTATACAATTGTGATAAAAAGGTTAATCGGGTAAACTGGAAAGTTACTGTAGTTCCTAGCTGATGATAATTAAAATAAAAAGTACATTTGAGTAATACAATCTGTTTTATTTCTCATTTCCTAGTTATTTTTAGGATAATAATTCCTAGGTTCCTTTAAATTCAACAATATTTTAACTGCCCCTTTCAGTAAACTTCATTACTCAGGCACGATTAGGAACAAATTAGTAATCGGCGTAAGTAAATCGGCGCTTAAACTGAATAGGCCATACACGAAATTGTATAGTTTATGACATTTAAATCATTTAGTTCAGCTATAAAATATGAAAAACTCTTCAATTTAAACCATTTAACCTGGAGCTATTACATTCAGTACTAGGTGGTTAGGTCATTTAACCTGGAGCAAGTATTAATAAACCTAGGCGGATAAGTCACTTAGCCAGGAACAACAAAAACTATTCTTAGGCGGTAAAATCATTTAGCCTGGAACAAAAAAATAAAACAAAAGGATCATTTTGCATTAAACGACATGTATCTTCGTTAATAATAGGAATATCAGAAAAAAAACCTATCAGATTATGCAGACTATGTAACCTAATCAATAAATATCTATTTTTTTCTAAAATTTTACAAATTGCGATAGTTATGTTTTTTTTTTCAAAAATCAAAACTTTAAACAGCTCTGGTATAAAGTTTACAAAATGTCGCTTAATACAAATAGCCCGGGAACCGTCGATATATATATATCTTATATATAACATTTTCGTGTAACAATGTTCGTTCCCGTACTCCTCGGAAACGGCTTGACCGATTCTCATGAAATTTTGTGAGCATATTGAGTAGGTCTGAGAATCGGCCAACATCTATTTTTCATACCCCTTAGTGATAAGGATTGTCCACCCTTAACATTTTTTTTTAATTACGTGGCTGGGCGGGACGAGGCCGGGCAAGACGAGGATGGGGGCGAAACAAAGTTCGCTAGATCCGCTAGTATACATATGTATAAATATATATATACGAGTATTGTATATTAGTCCATACTTTGGAGTGTCATCAAATGTTTATGTGAGAGTTTAAACGAACGCTTTGCCATCCTTTGACATTTCCTAGGAAGTGAACCACAATTTTCAATAGAATCCTTTTCAGTCTATAATTAAAATAATAATAGATTGAAGGAACAATTAAAACGTCTTTCCAAACGTCAATTCCCATACTTAAATAAATCCTTTAAAGGACGCGGCGTTAGCTTTTCACCTATTTTGGACCTTACATAATGCAGTGAAAATTGAAAATATAATATCTGCTAGCTTTTAGTATAAATTCGCATTTGTAATAGGCAAGTAACTTGCCTTCGCATTATATGTAATAAATTATTACATCTTTATTAGGTAACTAGCGGTCCCCCGCGACTTCATCCGCGCGTTTTGAGTTTGCCCCCTCCCCTCCCGTCGCAGCGTGATGTTTTATACCCTAAAGCCTTTCTCGATAAATAAGCTATCCAAAACAGAAATATTTTTTCAAATCGGTCCAGCAGTTCCTGAGAGAAGCGCGTTCAAACAAACAAACTCTTCAGCTTTATAATATTATTAGCGCAAGCTCACGTCGTACTTTAGCTGCGAACATTATTTTGGTGCGGAGTTATGTTAAAACTGTGATAGCTCCTAAGATATTTATTGAATTTAAATGATATAAAGTGCAACTTTGTTCTAAATGAAATGCTCGTGTTGATGAATGTATTTATTTTGATAATAATAAATACCTGTGTGCATAATACACCTCTAAAAATAATTCATTATTTTTTAACAAATTTATTAACATAAAATAGGTTGTAGTAAGTCAACCCTAAAAGCTAGACATATGCTGTCGCGGACTTTATTATAGAACTCTTAATGTTGAACAATCCTGTCATACATGATTTTTGTGTAACTTAAGCGGTTTTCGCAGCGTACGCAGCGGAAGCTCTCAAAAGGAATAATTTTCTCCCGTTTTCGCAACATTTTTCATTGCTGCTGTGGTCTTATGAGTCGTATCTTTATGTTATATAGCCTAAAGCCTTCCTCGATAAATGGACTATCCAACGTAAAAATAATTTTTCAAATCGGGCCAGTAGTTTCTGAGATAAGCGCGTTCAAACAAACAAACAAACAAACAAACAAACAAACAAAATCTTCAGCTTTATAATATTAAGTATAGATAAATAGATTCGGTTATAACATAACTCATATTTTTTTATTTGGTGTTTAACAGCTTTTGGACGACACAGACTTTTTAGGTGACACAGAGAAATCACTTGCAAAATGCAACAAGTTTGCCAATGAGTCGGTGACCGAGTGGTATCGGCATGCACCCGGATAGCATAAGACACAGGGTTCGATTAGTTACTGTTAAGCAAGTAATATAGTTACATACGGTAGCATCCTTTAAAACGCATATGAATGGTCACTCGCAAATTCCCTTTGACTTGGTTGGTTGCGACTAAGAATTTTTTATTGACATCTGTGTACTACGTAACTCAATCGCCATCTCAAATTAGATTAATTTATTTTTGCAAGGAATCGAAGAAAGCATAATACTCGCATTTTACAGCGGTAACAAATAATAGTATTGATAACCGAGTAACTTTTTGTATGGAAAATTTTAGTTCTGTCAGTGACCGCTAGAGGCGCTGTGCAATTTTATATAGACTTTTTTACGTTTTAGCTAGCGAGTAAAATCGTCGTAAGTACATGGTAACTGTACATGGCAAGATAATGATGATGGTTAAAAGGATATAGAGGATAGTTAAAAAAAAAAACAACAAAAGTATTGGACACCAATCACATACATTGCTCTGATCCCAAAGTAAGTTGCTAATGTACTTGTGTTATAGCAAATACTTGTTTGTTTTTATAGTTTTTATTGGTCAATTATTTTTGATAGATGATTTTGTTTGATAGTTTTTTGTGAGTTTATGATTGTCAAGAAAGTAAAGATTTTATATAAAAGTTCAGACTTTTCCTTTTAGGTGATCAATAAAAATAGTTTTTGATTTCTCAGGGTTACGATTTCCTCGTTTTTAGATTTTGTTCGTGCGACAGTTTTTTACGTGTTATGTACATGTAAAAAAAACTTTTACTTATTTTTTTTGGTTAAACGGTTGAACTCGCAATCGAATTACGATACGAAAAAAGTTCGATTGCCGTGAGAATCCTCCAGACCCGAGACACTATAGAAAATTACCACTTCTCCATTCCTTAAAACCCAGCTCGGAGCGGCGATGCCTTGAAACACTATTTTTTAAATATTTTTGGTACTGTAACAAAATATAAATCAAGAATTAAACTAACATTTTTATATGCTCACATATCATATCATATTAAACTAGCGGACCCGACAGACGTTGTCCTGTCAACACGTCTACAATTTGAAAATTTAAAAAAAAAATGTGAATCTAAACCATTCCCAGATCCCCTTGAACACACACAAAAACATTCATCAAAATCGGTCCAGTCGTTTGAGAGAAGTTCAGAGACATACACACTCACAGAAGAATTATATAGTTATAAAGATTTGCATTTCGATTATAGCTATGCACAACATTTCAACTATATCACGGAGGTCTTCTTTGCGTCACTTAATGCAATCGCATCGCTATCGTTAATCAGTTACATAATCACACTGCAGGTATCGATTCCGGTCTCAACTACGGGACAGGGGCTATTATTAGTTGGGACAGATTTATTTTCGTGGGGTTTTAGTTAAAATCGTATAGACAGGTTGATAATGGTGCACTTTTTATGCTTTTTCTGCGGCAGTAAATTTAAAATTTTCCACAAAAACCTAGAATACTTTATTATCATTATCAGCTAAAGGACGTCCACTGCTAAACACAGTCCCTTACAGCTTACATAAAGGTAAATGATATACCGTTACCTGTATGATGAACTATTATTGTATATCAGAAATATGGAGATACATTGAGGTAACGGACATAGCCTTGAGAATCAGTTAGCTCAAGTGGCAGTGAGCAGGGCTCATAGCGCAAAGAACAGATGGTCGTTGGGGCAGAAAAGTTCTAGATTGGAGACCTTTTTACTAAAAGCGCAGCGTGTGACGTCCACCGACAAGATAGACAGACGACGAGAATTCTTAGGTATTTTCAGTAAATTAAGCATAGTTATATCCAAAAATGAATTTTGATTTAAGTAGCGTAATTAATTCTACAAACTCTAATGACAGTTATTATGTTTCGGGAGCTGATTGTAGGATTTTTTTGTGAGACACAGCACTTATATTATTATGATCAAAATATTTAATGAGTTTGTAAGTAAATCAATACCACCTATTTATTTACGTTTTGAACTTCAAATTACAATAGCAAAGCTACTTAAGACCGGTTGAATTATAAAAAAAAGTTTATATTAGGACCGAGCGCGACAGCAGCGCCACAAACTATTGAAATGACGTTGAAATGACAAATGGCTGGCTGTCATTACGAAAAGTAATTAAACCAAAGTTATTTCAATGAAATATTGTTTGGCGCAACTGTATTAGGAAGGCAAGGGGAAGCGCTTCCTACCGACCGGGTGTTATGGCCGGGGACCAAGGTCCAATGATCACCGTCTTATACTAATGTAGTTAGTCCGCTTTAAGTCTTTAATATCGCGGTTCAGTCTCCATACTTCGACTATAGCGCCATCTAGTCGCGTCGAGCCGAGTCAGCATGTTGAGAGGATATGTAGTGACAACGATTGATCATAGACGTCGTTACAATTGTATAATCCATTTATTATTTTCAATAACGTTAGTCGATAGTTTTGATTTTTATTGTTAAAAAATGTAAACGTAAATTTCGTACTCAAATTGCTTATAGAAATGGTGACAGACGTCCTCCAAAGTTGTTTTTTTTTGGTCACTGCGAGCGCTGTCATCGATTAGGGTTTCCCCACCACCTACTTCGCACACAACTAATGGGTGCATTAAAGTACATAAAAAATACGAAAATAAAACCAACCAAATATTTGGTTACCCGCCGGGTTCAGTTAGACAAAATAAAGTATCTTTCTCTCCCCTCCCCTTCTCCCCCCACTTACTTGCAAGTGAGATCCTGTTTCAGACCACTTCAAACAAATATATAAATAAAGCGGAGTACACATTCAAAAAGAGAAACATTGGCAAATTAGATATAATTCTGTTATAATATGATCTTAATGATTTTCATAGAAATTGTTAAATATTAATGAAGTAGGCAGCATTATATTTTCTAATTTAGAAAATGTTATAATTCAATATTTTATTTGACTTTTTTATGCAATTGGTCAATCTTATCCATATTCTTTATTTAAAAAAGTCACCATTCGTCTATAAATACCCCGAAAATATTATTTTTATCAAAAAAAAGTTGAAAGTTGCATCTTATGATGAATTGTATTTAATGTTAAAAATATCTAAGATTGCCTCCTTGATCCAACGTTTCTGTTTTTTGATAAATAAATAATGTTTAAGTTTATTAGCCCCAGAATTCTAATATTTTTTATAAGGGATTGGTAAAATTACGTGTTACGTTTGGACGAATATTTTACAAATAGTAATAATATAAACATCTACCTTGAAAAAGGGTCGTATAACTTTTTTCTTTATAACGTTTAATTTTCTTGACAAAATAATAATTTCAAAATATAAACTACCTTCAAAAACATTACTAAAAAGATCTCAAGCTTACGTTCATCAATAGTCAACGCACATCATGCACCGACTCCAATAGAGCTCAAATGTGTAATTTTGACTTTTTCTGTCAAGTTTGTGATTTAGATGATTTGTAGTTACGTTTAACTTAACTCAAAAACTACTAGACTGATTTTGATGAAACTTACACTTTACTTTTGTCTCTAATTTGAAATATACCTAATTAAACTTTAAAAAAATCATCTCACTTGGACTTCTCGTTTTTGAGAAATCCGTGGATAAACATTTAAATATACAAACATACATACACTCGCGAAATTTTGCCCAAGTGTTTAGAAGCCTTAACAAATCAACATACTCAAATATGATCAAACACTAACGATATCACATACATACACATTGAATCGACTACCTCATTTTTTAGAAGTCGGTATAATTAGGAGAGGCGCTGCCATGTGCACACCGCCCTGCAAACAGTGAGTTCCACCACCTTCATTCAGGAAATTGAGTTTGGCAAAGTTGCGTTAAATTTCTCGTCTGTCCGTGTATCATTTATTTCTCCATAGTTTATGGGAGCCGTAATGAGAAATTACCCATGAGGGACGACGAAAATGATGTTTTGGAAGTGGTGCTATTCGTCGCTAGTGGGTACGGGGCCTTATTTTGTTTCATTTGGATTGGGAAACGTAATTCTGTCTGACAGTTTTTTTTTACATCGAGCAGGAAACGTAGTCGAAACAAATTACGTCATTTTTACGCGCCGTTTAACTCAGGGTTAAATCATAATTCTACTGAAATTTTGAAAGAAAGTAAGAAAGAACTTTTTCTTGGCACAGATCTATCGATCCGATCTAGTTCGCGTTTAAGTCTTGCGTGCGCATCGGTATCGCGGCAAGAAAAAAAAACAACGCGCCATTTTTCGTAAATAATAATTGTCGGCTGTGACGAACTTTGGATTAATTATAAAGTTTAAAAATGAAAATGTCTACTTCAAGTGAAGAAAATGAAGAAAACCTATTATTAACTCCACCGGTTATACGTAACGAGGCGAAAAACGCGTGCGAAAGTCTTTGCCATCAAAATTGATTGAAATGTATTTTTACTAACTGTTTTCATAATTAAAGACTTAGTAAATGAAGAGTCTTGTTTTTTCATCGCAAGTGTGTTGAAAAACGTCGTATGAAACACATGTGCCTGTGACCATAATACACGCGGCTTTCTTATGGCGCACTCGCTTTCGCTCGTGCGGACACAATATCGCATTGTATATAATGGTCAACTTAGCACACTTGTATCATAATGTACTATTATACTACTACGATGCATAAAAGTATCCATGCCAGCAATATAATTAGCCAGTATAATTTTCTGTTGAACCCCCTTAAAATACCAAAAATAAAAATAATTTGATGTTGGAAGAGACAGAACATATACGTGTTGACATTTTAACTCCGAGTTAATATGTTTACTTTAGTGTTCCCTAGTTGTGTTACAAAGCTAGACTAAAAAGTTAACGACTTTTGAGTTTAAAATCTATGGCGTCTTCAAATCGCTCGACGTAATCTACCTTATTTATTATTTGTAAGTAAACTGCCTAGATGTCGTTACGGTAGCTTGCAAAATGGAGGCAAAATTGACTAAAACTGTGAGAGAAAAAGCATAGATGTTGAAAATATTCATTACAGTATCTGTACGAATATTATAAAGCTGAAGAGTTTGTATGTTTGTTTAACTCAAGAACTACTTAACCAAATTGTTTTTTTTTTGTGTTGGATAGCTTATTCATCGAGGAAGGCTTTAGGTAGTACGCTGCGACGGAAGGGGAGAGCGCCAACTCAAAATTTTTATAATATATTTGTGTTTATTTTTATTTTATTGTATTTTAATTTGTGTATTATTTTTCTGAATATGTTCAACGCAATGTGTTTTTCTTTTTACTATGAATAAATATTGATTGATTGATTGAAAACACACACACACACACACACACACACACACACACACACACACACATTCATACATGCGCACACTTATTTATAAATTAATACACAAGTAATCACACTTTACATATACAGGTCACACACTCTACATATCTTTATAAATAATGAAATGGGCAGCTGTAAGACGTAGTCTTTATCGGTTAAGCTCTTTATTTTAACTTTTATTTTTTAAATATTTACGTGCACTTTATATTTGATAGTTTAAGATCATAAATTCCCAAAACACAGTTTTTTCTAGTTTGGGAATTAATGTAATCACATTTTTTTTTTAAATGTTTACCTTACCCACTTCTTTAATGTGTACCTCCTTACAAATGTAATCAAATGAGAACACCTTTATGATGCCTACCACCACTCGAGATACAGGTTAATTCCTAGTTTGATGGTAGTTGGCTGATTGTTGGCTGTTTATTGATATAATACTATGTTTAACATGTACAACTGTTTTTTACTGTAATTTTGAAGTGAACAATAAAGGTTTTTTATTTTATTATTATTATTATGAATGCGGACGAAGTCGTGGGGGGCCGCTAGTTTATGTATAATTAGCCGACCTTTTGAACTTCATTTACCCCTTTATGTCATTAACGAGCCAGCGATGAATCCAACAAATTAAAAATTATAAAAATAAGCCCCTCCGTTTTTTAGCTATAAATTGTAAAGTATTTATACTTGCGGTTCCAGCACACTTCGTTCGCCCCAGTGGTGTCCCACCGCGGCCCCCTTTATTGTTAAAATCCTATTCAGGGTGGTGTCTAATCATGAAGTAAACATCATGAAAATCAGCCTACCCGTTCTCGAGGTATAAGTGGGGTAAGACTTTCTTTTATGTATATCAGTTTTACTTATAGAAAAGGATATTTTATTAGTTGAATACAATATAAGTCTTAATGTAGTATATTTCGATCTAACAGCAATACGCTGTAAACTGTTCACATCTTTGACAAAATTGATTTCATTTTGTTTTCACAAAGGAACTTTATAATGAATTACTTTTGCATCCTAGTCTTAAGTATTCATCCTTTTCGTCTTCTGTAAATATTTCTACTTCTTTAATCTGTGTGTTGTGTTGTATTGTGAGTGTAATATAACTGTAATGTAAACAAACATCGTGTAAATAGACTTCTACTTCTTTTGCTACGAACATCATTCTACATTCACCACCGACACGACTCTATACAAGCAAGCGCTAACCAATCAATAACTTCAATTTTTCTACGTTATTTCATATGAAGTAAGGTAGTAACACTAACTAGAACTTAGGGTGAAGATAAAGCGGTTACTGGTACCGATAAACTTCTACGAACTCGTAATGTGCCGAGTTGGCTACTTTTTGGCATAGGAATATTTTTGTCCGCTTTGTATCTTCACCCTCACTTTGATACAGTGAAACAAGCCCTTAGATATGCATGAAAGTAGTTTCTAATTTTTCTATTAAATTCCTGCAATTATATTTCATTAGAAAAATAAATCGAAATTATCTTTGTTTTCGTGTGTAAATCGTATTTTTTTTTTCTAATAGGATCTTAAAAGCTAAAAATAGTAGGTATACTTCTATGTTTTGCACTTTAACCAAACGGCAGCCATTTTGTGGCAAACGACAGAATGAATTTAAAATGGTCTATTAGACCATGACTTCAGAGAATTCAAACAAATTATGTATTAAATATTTGATTTGCTGTTTTTTGAGGTTGCCATTTAAAATTTATTTATGTTACTTCAGTGAAAAGAATGAGGGCAATCAGGTTAAAATGAAAAATAATTTGACTAACTAATGAATAAGCTATTAAATAATACAATACTAGATATATGAATTCCAAATAATACCTTTAGTTAAAATTTTCCTCATATTCAACCCTTCAGAGGATGATTTTTAGAGTTAAATAAAGTATCTTTTATAAATATCACCAAAATCTGTTCAACCGTTTACGCGGGAATACAGGTAATTTATATACGCCTTTATTATTTTAACAATAGTAGGGAAATTACCTCAGAAAATAACTAAGTTAAACATAGAAAATCGTACCTGAAATATTTCCCGTAAACTTTTCTAAGAGAGCCTTATCTATGGAAAATAAATTGCAGTAGATCCTTTAAAACGAATCGTTTTCCCGATGGTGAAAATGAATCTAGTCAGACTTAAACTTGGGTGCTACGTTTTTGTGATATTTCCCAGGTGTATAAAATATCATCAAAATCAGTTCAGTGATTCACAATTAATAAATAGTCCCCCTCGCCGATTTCGAAGCGGTGGCCAGTCACAATGACTAACCGAGTCCGCGGGACATATAGTGTACAAGTGTGTGCGCAAACACAGGTGCACTATCTACTCCTTTCACTCTCATAGCCCGATGGGACAGCAATCTGACACGACCGGAGAGAGATCAGGCGCAAGACCAACGGCGCAACGTGCTTTTCCGAGGCACGGGGAAAGACACCGCCAACTTCCAAACTCCGGGCTACCCTGAGAATTTCTGAACATAAAACCGCAGGTACGTATTTTAAGTCCGAGCCGGCGGTCGTAACCGGGACCTCTGGCGCAGCCGTCGCTTTAAAGTACGACACTAACCGCTGCGCCACCGAGGCAGTAATTCAAGAGATTCACAATTATCGAAAATCATGCATGTATGGCTACATCCTCCATCGAAAATTATCTAAAATTAATTATTAATTATTTTTATTTATTTAAAAAAATACCTAAATTTAGGTTTTCATACCACTACACCGTAGCATACCATAAACAACGTGAACGTGTTTGGGAAAAATATGTGTATATTATCTTTACTAATATTATCAAGCTGAAGAGTTTGATGTTTGAACGCGCTAATCTCAAGAACTACTGGACCGATTTGAAAAATATTTTTTGTGTTGGATAGTTTATTTATTGAGGAAGACTTTACGCTATAAAACATCACGCTGCCATAGAAGGGGAGAGAGCAAACTGAAAACGCGCCGAAGAAGTCGCGAGTCTTCAGTTTGCTCTCTCCCCTCCTCCCCCTCCCCTAGTATTTGTCTTGAAAACTATGATACCTTTCCCACTAGACCGTTCCGTTACCGACAAACACCGACATGTGCCATGCACGGTGCGTGTCGGCACCGGCAAAATTCGTTCTCACTCGCACCATATAATGGTAAGACAGAACGTGACAACCCGTGCACTGGGCAAAGTAGGGCGTTTCGTGTTGCTTTTCGTGCTTGGAAGCCTACTACGAAAAACAAAATCCGTCAATACGATAATCGTTCTGCGGATCCGTAGCATTATATGGTAAGGATCCCATTTTAAAAAAAAATTGGATCCGAAAAACGATATCGATATTGACGAATTTCGTTTTTCGTAGTAGACCTTCTGATATGATCTTAGCACGATCATTACATGGCACGTAGCAGTGGGAAAAATCCTTTACTCCCCCCCCCCTTCCCGTCGCATTGTGATTTAATAGCCTAAAGCCTCCTCAATAAATTAGCTCACCGACACAAAAATATTTTTTCAAATCGGTCCAGTAGTTCCTGAGATTAGCGCGTTCAAACAAACAAACAAACTCAGTTTCATAATATTAGTATGATTATAAGTTTTAATGGTGGTACACAGATCCGTAGTGAAATAAAAGTTATCCACATATTTATTTTTCCTTCAAATAGAAATCTATGCTTACTGAAAAAGCAGCATTAGTACGAAAACCAATCATACGAAGATGGCTAATTAGCAAAGTTCGACTGTCCACACCAAAATATGCTTCAGTAAGCTGTCTACGTGTAAAATGTTCTATTTGATGGTTATGAGACTGATATTAAAATGACTATAAATTTAACTCTGCTCTTTTAAACGTTTAAAATATTTGGCTGAATAAATTCACATGAACGTGGAAGTAGATCGAAGTGACATGAACAGTCAAATTAAGAAAACGGTGATAATCAGAACTAACGCTGTCATCTTCAAAAATGCGGTTGTCAGATCTAGCGTAGCCAAATCTTCCCAATCTTACAGACTTTTTTATTTATTCATTCTAATGTTTTATTTTCATGCATATTCTGTGTTAACTTTTAAAGTAATTTTTTTTACTATTTTTCGGACATTTTTTTTTATAATGTGTCATTAAAAAATACATATAACCCTAAATTTTTACTTTTTTATCACTAACCCCAATTTTTTATAGCCATTTTAGTAATTTAATCATTTTTCATCCCGCTCGATAACTGATCAATTATTGTGTTTTTAACTGTACTTTGATTAAAATTTCCTTTAGCTTATGACAAATCTAAAATTTATTTTATGAAATCAACATTTATTTTTATTATTAATGTTTAATCCTGATATATGCAAAACAACGTTTCCAGGGTCAGCTAGTGATGTTATAATTTTCAATGGTTTTAGTTTATACAATTGTTTTGCATTTTAAATCAATGAAAAACACATGATACAAACATACATGCTTTTAATTAGTACCCTTCTCTTTTCCTTTGCCATGGTTAGATAAAAAAAAAATCATTTAATATCTTTCTAAAGAACCTCCTTAAATTAAGGGAGATTTTTGCGTTGACTATCCTTATTGAATGCTAGCGCCCCCCTGTCAATATCATCTATCGGCCAGGTGATCTTTGTCGCCCTGTAGCAAGCGCCAACAAGCTTTCGACGTGCCATCTACTACGACACTGGTTTTTCTTATTACCGACTTAAAAAAGGAGGTTATCATTGTTTTTTTTTTCTTTACTTTTATTTAGAGTTTGTTGTTCTATTATGCCACACAAAATTCGTTCGTGATAAAGATTAAAATTAAGGCTGTTTGTTCCAATTTTCAATGGATTTGCTCTTGACGAGGTAGACTCGACGATTCACTGAATAACACTTAAATGTGTCTATTTAAGTAACACTCAAATTTATCTTAAATCCAAACATTTATTTTAGGTTTTGGAATTTATCTATGCATTGTTATTTACTAAAATAAAATTTTCTTCTGATTCGTAGGGAGACCGATGTGTTAATTACAAACTTTTGAACCTACTGACCCTTTTTTATCTGTGGTCAATACGCCCGCTTTGTCTTTATACTGGAGAAATTAGAGGCCGAATGCTTTTATTATTTACCGAGGTAGTTTCACAGAAGCGGGACTTTCGGAGTTATTGCCCTTTGGCACGAATCAATACTAATACCGGCCGGTAGGAAGTTATTGAAGATATTAATTACTTCTAGCCGTGTTCCTGTGAAGCTGAAAATCACACAACGAGCGATGGAGAGCGCTATGCTGGGTGTTTCTCTACGGGATCAAATCAGAAATGACGAGATACGCAGAAGAACTGAGGTAACGGACATAGCTTTGAGAATCAGTAAGCTCAAGTGGCAATGGGCAGGGCACATAGCGCGAAGAACTGATGGCCGTTGGGGCAGGAAAGTTCTAGATTCGAGACCCTTCGACCAAAGACGCAGACGTCCAACAACAAGATGGACAGACGACCTTAAAAGATCGCAGGATCAAACTGGATGCAGACCGCTAGTGATCGGTCGCAGTGGAAAGCCGTGGGGGAGGCCTATGTCCAGCAGTGGACGTCCTTTGGCTGATAATGATGATGATGATGTGTTCCTGTGACTTAGTTCGAGTGGTTAGGTACATTTATGCCTCGTGTTTATTGAATTATTATTTTTGTGTACGGTAAAATCTATGGGGAAATCGTAGAGGTATATTAATAAATGAAAACACTTATTGTGATAATCGCTTTTAAAAAAAAAAACCTTTAAAAAGTGCAAAATATTTACTTTTTATTTTACTCCAATGGTAACGTTATGAATACGCTACCTTTGGAATTAAATACCATGGCAATCATCCGTGGTGACGACCTCCGTGGTGTAGTGACTAAGCACGCTGAATTTCACGGCGTCGCCGCTCCGAGGTCCCGGGTTCGATTCTCGGTCGGGTCAATATAGAAATCAAAAGATCTAAAGCAATAGAAATCAAAATTTTCTATATTGTCTCGGATCTGGGTGTTGTGGTACCACCGTTGTGTCTGATTTCCATAACACAAGTGCATTAGCTACTTACTTTGGGATCAGAGCAATGTATATGATTGGTGTGCAATATTTTAAATAACTTTTTTTTTATAATGCTATGGCAATCATCTAAATTTTATGATATCAAAAAGTGTTTGGAGAGCAAGGAAACCACACACTTGTATTTTTTTTAATCACACAAAAAGCTTCCACAAATCAAACCACAACATATCTAAACTCAAAATACAGTTCCAACTAACATTCAGCGTTGAATCAAAAATTAACGACACATTAAAACGATTCGTCTCTACTTTGAAATACTGTCTGTATTTTCGCACTACCTGTCTTTGTCACTTATGTCTGCTTGACAGTGCGTGCGAGCGAGACAGCTAGAGTCTCAAACACAGACCGGCTACTTAGTTGGCTCAGACACAACCGCGCCCGATCGATGCTAGATCAAAAATAACACTTAGGAACGGCGAGATAGCGCGGGGGTGGGGAGGATATTAGAATCTGCATCTGCGGCTGATAAAGTTTTGCAGGTTCTAAATAGAAGTGAACGACTATAATAGCTTATGTGTGTGTGTGTTTATTTATGTACTACTGAGGCTCTCCTAGCCACCTTTAGAGCTAAAAATGGCCAAGTGCGAGTCGGACTCGCGTACTGAGGGTTCCGTGCTAACTTTAACTGAATTAGGGAATCCACTTACTTCCACTTAGCTAAATACCACAATATTTTGTTGACAGCAAACATAACTTTGTTTTTCATAGTGTTTGTATGCAGAATAAAGTTATGTTTGCGGTTGTTGAAAATTTGCTATATCTTAAAATCTTCTTGTTCAATCCCGACCAAACCAATTTTTGTCAAAAGTATTTGTTAAGATCTATATCTCATATTTTTTTCAAAATTTACATTCGCTTAGTTCAGAAGCTAGAGGAGGGGACGCCAAGACGTGAGGTTTTAAGAGAAAATAGTTTTAGGAACCTCAATGTTATTTTAAAAGACCTATCCATAGACACCCTACACGCATAGGTTTGACAAATAATTAGATTTTAGTTTCATGTATTAATTGCACGTATGTATGTATGTAACATACTGTTAAGTGGATTCATTAATTAATTAATTGAAAAATCGTATCACAAATTAATTGTTCACTATTGTACAGACCACAGCAAGTCAAGGTAAACACTGTGGTATCTTATGCAGTTGTAATAAGAACTAGTTTGCAACAAAAGTGGGTAACCTGATGTGCTGTCGACTGTACTACAAGCGTAGAGCGCTTGCAACATCAAAAAAAATAAAAAGTGCTATTGAAATTGACATTCTGGTCTATGTAATTAAAAATCAGTATAAGATTGTTGTACACATAGTGAGATAAGGTACAAGGTCTTATGTACACAATAACAATAATTAAAAACATTCGAAAATCCAATTTCATCATTATTTTTACAATATTTGCACCAATTTATAAATTTAAATAAGATTATTTTTTGATTAATGCACTTTGGTACTAATCAATAAAATAAGATGTAGATATTTTTGGCTCTCATTTTATTTCTATATTATGTAATTCTGTATGCTATTATTTTGTGAGCTCGATTTGAACGTGTGCATGTGTTTGTGATGTTCTAAATAAATAAATAAAGTTTTTCTTTCTTTAATATTATAAAGCTGAGTAAAGGAAACTGTACTCTACATAAATCTATTTAAACAAAAAAATATTTAGCAAAAAAGTCCAACTCAACAATCCACCGCATACTAAAATGTTTCTGACGGTAAAATATGCTCGAACACATGAACCCGGAACTTCACTATTCATAACCACTAAACCATTGGCACGAGTGAGCAGCCCTCCCCCAGGGTCAATGAACTCAGGGGTAGAAGTGAGGCATGGGTTGACGATAGGTTAAGAGTGAATGAATGAGTTGTTTTTCTTTTGGATCAATTATTTATGTACTTATCTCGTGTTTGTGTTAAAAAAAAATTGATGTTTGAGCCAACTGAAAATTTTATGTGGTTTAGTAACTGACGTTTCCTTATTGCGCTGGTACCTTCTCACATAACCTCAAAATCTCTTTCGCAACTAAAAATAAACATCCGAAATATCTTATAGGTAAAATGGATATACAGACAAAAATTCAAAATAAAAGGTATTCAGGTAACCAGTAATCTATCGTAAATGGTTTTGATTTATTTTAATAAAAATAAATTTATTGTTATTTTCCAACAAAATAAATACAACCAGCAATGTATTGCAAACAAAATATGTGTCCAGTCATAAAACTTTACATTGACATGTACTATAAGAAGTTAGCGATTTTAATATATATTGATTAGAGATTTTACATTTAGAGTATTATTACTCAGAGTTAAAGCATTTTAGACTACTGTGACCAGTTCAAGGTAAATACTTTTACTCTGTAGAATCCTTGATTATAAATTTTGCTTTTGTTTTTAAAAAGATAGAGTAAGGTGATAGACAAGATAATATAAAATAAGTATCATAAAAAATCTATATCTACATATAAAAGATGTGTTAGTTACACTATTTATAACTCAAGAACGGCTGAACCGATATGGCTGAAAATTGGTGGGTAGGTAACGTAGAACCAGGAGACGGTCATAGACAAATAATATTGACACATAAAAAAGGTGAATTTTGTAAAGTGTAGAGTAGAAGTGAGTTAAGCAGTAATTTGTAAGTGTATGTATTTGATGTGATTGTGAGAGAAAGTCGCGACGGAAGAGTGAGGATTATGTGAACGAGCCTACGAAAATACCGTAAAAGTAATAGCTGGTAGGTAGTTAAAGATATTACTAGGTTATAGTCTAGTTTTATAAGTTTCATTTTCATGTTTTGCAAGTTACAGGCTGTAACCTGTCTGTACTAAACAATAAATTAAAATAACGCAATCAGCAATTTTCGGACTATAATCATAAATAATAATAATAATATAAATATTGGACACCAATCACATACATTGCTCTGAGCCCAAAGTAAGTAGCTTATGCACTTGTGTTATGATAATCAGACACAACGGTGGTACCACAACAACCAGACTCGAGGCAATATCGAAAATTTTGATTTCAACATTGACCCGACCGGGAATCGAACCCGATACCTCGGAGCGGTGACGCCTTGAAACCCAGCCTGCTTAGCCACTACATCACGGAGATCGGACTTTATTTCCTTTTTAGGGACTACTCCAAAAATATGTTAACTTATTAAACACAATTTAACCACAACATAAATCAGTTACAATAATTATGACATGCACTCTTTCAGGGGCTCCTTAAAAGCGGAACATTTTATCTGAATCGCCGGTAAAAAAGCTGGCAACCAGAGCGAATTCTGTTACCAAAATTAAGACGCAGGAGGCCAATTCTTGCGTCAATCGAACTTTTTTCGTGTGGTAATTCGATAGCGAGTTTAACCGTTTCACCTAATAAAAAAAAGTGAAAACTGACTTTAAACCAAAATGCACTAAAAAGTCTTAATTATTTAAGACTTTGACGTGTCGCCGAGAAATCCAAAACTATTTTATCTTCGGCAACGAACATTCGATCGGTAAACTTATTTCGTATATTATTGTTATATAATTTCGTAATTGCACGAGAATTGACCAGATCCTTTTCCCAAAATTCAAATATTTTAATAATGTCTTTGATCAAGATAATACAAAGGTATAAAATTAAGTCGCCTTTAATAATAAAAATAGGTGATTTTAGTTTTCAAAGGACATCAATACGCTTGAATTCATTGCTCTTTCTAACCTTTTAATATTTATTTACACCTGGACTGTGAGCTTAAGGGGTTTATTTATTCTCAAACACCAATTATTTAGCTAAAGGCAAAACCTTGTTGAGTCTTAACATTATATTTTTATCAAATAAGTGGATAGGTACTTGAGTTTATAATAAATGTCTTTTGATCATAAAAATCAGATTTAAGTGCTAAAGGGAATGAATTCGCATTACGGAGTTGCGATCAAAATATTTTGCCAATGCTTTTCTCGCAGCTTCATTTTTATTTGAAACTAGTGGTCCCCCGCGACTGCGTCCGCGTTTTTTGAGCTTCTCCTCCCGTCGCAGCGTGATGTTTTATAGCCTGAAGCTCACTTCAATAATAAGCTATCCAGCACAAAATATTTTTTCAAATCGGTCCAGTAGTTCCTCAAAATAGCAAATTAGCTACGTTTTAGTAAAAAACAATTGTATGGGAATAATAAAAGGGCTGTTTTTATATTTTTCCCGGCAATTCAATTGCTCAAATTGTTCTAGGCGTTTTTGAGTTATGCGCTTACCAACACATACCAGACTAAACGAGACGTGGCATAGACAGAGATTTCTATGGAGCGCGATAACCCTAAAGAAGCCTGTTCACTCAGGCTTTAAATTTTTTTGGATTAAAATCCATTGGAAACACTGATGCGGGTTTTTTTTTTGTTCTGGTCATAATATTTGTCCATCGAAGGCGCGGCGCTTACGGTTTACGCGTTGCCTCCGACTACCTGGATGTGATTAATTTAACTATTGAAGGTTTTGAGATTGTTGACTATGTGTGCGACGTGGGTGTAAAACGATTTTACGCTTGCCTCTTTGGTGGTAATTGCTGTTAGGTTGTAGGGATTAATATTGAGCATTTGGCATGTCATTAGGTGGTTTAATCTGGAGGTCTGAAATCTTGGACAGTCTCGGATCAGGTGGGAAAAAGACTGAGTGACGAGGTTGTCACAAGGACAACAGTCGTCCCTGGTTATTTTGAAACGATAAAGGTACTCTTTGTGATATCCGTGGTTTGTAAGGAACTGAGTAATGGGAAAAGAAGGTGGGATATGGGATAAAAATTCAGAAAGCTGGGTAAATGTTGGAAGCCATGATAGTATGTAAGCATTTATCCAGAGTAGCGTAAACACTGATGCGGGTAGAGAGTTCCACATTTCTGCTGTGCGCATTATAAAATTTAAATTTGACGAAAAGCCCTTAATTCTAATCAGTAGAATGTCAACTAGGTAAGGATGGTAGCCCGCAGTGCGTCTAGATGGGCGATGATAATAGTTTTGGAATTTACAAATTTACAATTCCTCTTTTTACTCATGTTGTAGGCCATCATCATCATAAAATTTAAGAGCTATAGTTATATCTCCAAATTAAGGAAGATAGTTTTTTTTTAGTATGGGTTCTCTCTTGATTCTAGACCAAGCCTAGTGCGACTAAGACGAAGTCGAAGATGGAACGATCTCGGCCGGAAGAAGCCTTCACTCGAACTTTGAATAGATTCGGATTCCACTCCTTTGGCGTGCGCATTATAAATGTTGATGAAAAGCGCTTAGTTTTCAGCAGCGGGACATCGACTTCGTAAGGATGGTTCCCGCCTCTTAATACCATCAAAAGCCTTTCCATACTATATCTGGTGACAACCCGTCTGGTGTAGTGGTCGAGAAATCGCCTACTACGCAGCGGGTTACGGGTTCGATCCCCGCACAATACAAACATTTTGTGTGCATGAACATGTCTGTTTGTATTGGTCAGGGTGTTTTCTATGTATATCATGTATTTATTTACAAACAAAAAGTATTTAAGTATTATATCCGTTGTCTGGCACCCATAACACAAGCATTGAGTAGCTTACTTTGGGACTAGACGGCGATGTGTGGGAATGTCCAAAGGATATTCCAAAGGATATTTGTCTTCCTTAGTATATCTTCAGCCCTCTGCCAGCTCTGATGTTGCTGCTACATTACACTAGCCAGGGGAACGAATTTTCTTTGTCGTAGAAAAAAATGATTTTGATTTTTCAGTGTCACGATTTTTATGTATTTAGATTTTGTTCGTGCTATTGTTTTTTGTACGTGTAGATATTTTGACGACCTCCGTGGTCGAATGGCTAGCACGCTGGTTTCAAGCGTCGCCATCTTGTGAGGTTCCAGGTCCGATTTACGGTCGGGTCAATGTAGAAAACGATCTTTTCTATATTGTCTCGGGTCTTGGTGTAGTGGTACCACCGTTGAGTCTGATTTCCATAACACAAGTGCTTTGGCTACTTACTTTGGGATCAGAACAATGTATGTGATTGGTGTCCAATTTTACTTGATTTTTAAGGTGAAAAATTTAATTGCCGCTAGAATCGGCCTCCAGGATTACAAGAATGTAGTAAGTAAATTTCTTAAAAATAAAGTTATTAAAGACAATTTAGTGAGTCGACCTGACCAAGAGCAAAAGTTCTTTTCTTTTTTTGTAATTTTTTAAACCTAAAAGTTCGATTTGATCAACGTAAGATAAGATTTATCGGAACCAATTTAAAATGACATTTACATACATGATTGCTGACAAATAGGTGACGTTTTCAAATTAGGCGTTTTATTGCATACGAGTATTCGACGAATATTCCTTATCTGAATTTGGTAAAATCGGCCCTGTAAGTAAGTTTTGTGGGAAAGTTGGTATTTGCAAAGATAGATATAATAACGAATCACCGCCAATACGTTTATAACCGAACATACAATATAAACTCATTTACATGAATTCACTTGACGCGCTTCAAACGCGTTGTAGTGATACGCGTTCCTATCCTGCATATGACACGCCAGCCGTCGCGGGTTCGAATCCCGCTAGGTGCAAATGATGTATGATGTGCAATGAGGGTAGCACGAACATTATTTATACCAAAGTCATGGATGTTATGCATTTAAGTGTTAATGAGATACGCCCTCGTCATTCTTGCTGTCTGGCGTTCGTAGCACAAGGAAGAAAATTCCTTACTTCGAAACCACGACAAATAGTGTGATGTTTGTCTGGCGCATATTTAAATACAGGATGTTGTTTTGGTCAGTGACATCCAACTAAGGGATGATAATATCAGTTATGCTTATTCTAAAAAAAATGTTTTCTTTAAATTCTGAGCAAGTTTTACAAAAGAAAACCTCTCCACAACATTCAAAAAAATTACAAAACTAATGGGAAAACTCGCACCCTAGCGCGTATCTAGCGCTTATCTACGAAAAACTACGCTGTAGGTAGTAAGCTACGAAGAGGCTACCTGGAGTTGGTAGTTTTAACTCGTTTGCTGAACCGCATAAAAAATGATTTTGTGTTTTTTTTCCGTTTCAAAAAAAAATATTTTTACCACGCTTTTATTAGCTTGGGTTGTATCTATGCATGTATGTAATGGAATCTTTGAGCATAAATTTGACCGATTTCCAGAAGTTTGATTAATTTGAAACTTTGCACACGTATCAAGGACCGATGACAATACAATAATTTTATAACAGTTTCTCAATATTCTTATAAGGACCGCCAGGATTAAATTCTTTCGTGGATCCTCTGTAAGGGAGTAAGAAAGATAGAGCTATCGCGTAATAATTAATTGAAACATCGAACAAAAAAATGAAAAATAATTTAAAGTTTAAAAAATCTAAAAAAAAAACACGCTTTTAAAGCTAACCGAACTAAAGAGTAGAAAATATTTTTTAATTATAAAGAGTTAAGATTACCGTAGTAGAAGATCGGACAATCAATCATAACTAATTACTCGAAAATAAAATTATAATAAAATTTGCGTGGGGTGCTTGATATATTAAATGTTACAATTATTCTACATGCAATTATCTATGTGCGGAGAGTTATGAAAAAAACATAGTAAAAAGTTATGAAAAAAACATAGTAAAATATAGTTAAATGCACCCCACGCTTTTTACTCTGAATTAAATTATTGTCCCAATAACTAAAATTTTATTATAATTTTATATTGGAGTAATTAGTTATGATTGATTGTTCGATCTTCTACTACGGTAATATTAACTCTTTGTAATTAAAAAATATTTTCTACTTTTTAGTTCGGTTAGCTGTAAAAGCGTGGTTTTTTAGTTTTTTAAACTATTTTTTTTTGGCATCAGTATCGTTTGCACAGCCACCCCTGAGTCGCTCGTCGCTGACCAAATCAACACCCTGTATATATCCATCCAGCCATCCATCCACTTGCTATCAAATAAATAATGATTAGGATTGATTCATCAACTTGTCCAAATAAATCTCTGTTTTCCACTAATTATGGCGTTAATTGTCGCCAATCTCGCTGAAGTTAACCTCTTAACCGATACACATTATAATTTTCTTTAATTTTGAACCTTAAATTATTGAAATAGAATTCAAATTGTCATAGATGTGGAAAACGTTAGCAGTATCTTTCGGCATCATGTACAAAAGCGACGTTCTATTTTCAATCCTATGTGAAAGAGTTAAAGTTGAAATTTATGGGTTGTAAACGTTTGTAGTGACTTTCGGCTCACCGCCCTATGCTATCCGGTTACAAGCGTTCGCTACTGACGTTGTGGTGTGAGTAATAAGTAACGCTCGGACCGACAGCACGGTAGCTCAATTTGTAGAGCGTTTGGCCCGGTTAGCCAAGAAGTTGCTGGTTCGAGTCCCACGCGTGCGCAAATTTTTAGTTCCTTATTTCATCTTTAAGAATATAAAATATGACACTGTAAGTGTTAAAACACTTCCAATCAATTTGTAGATACGATGCACGTTATTTAATCCCTCAAGCGTATGTGAACGAGACACAATAGGTATTCTATTGTTATGCGGTCGCATGCGACCGCTCGGGTGTTGAGGTATTAAGGCAACAATTCTATCGATATCGATATCTAAGAACCGGCTTTGCCAGCAGAGTACAAAAACGTTTAGAATAGAATAGAATAGAATAGAATAGAATATAATTATTATTTACTTGACACACAGACACATGAAAAGAAATTACACAACCATAAAAAAACAACAAAAAACAGCAAATTTATAAAAAACAAAGCGCCCAAGTGTGCCAAAAAGGTCCCCTTGCTCAGTATATGTCGTGAGACGACACAGCGCACGTACGGCAAAGAACCTTCTGTCTAGGTTTAAATAGTATACCACATATGATAGTGAATACTCTCACTACAAAAAAACATGAAATATAAGCTTTGAAGACTATCAGGCAGGAGTTAATTTATGATTCCTAAATAAAATTTGTCACTTTATTTTTATTGTAATAATCAAAAACTTGTTTTAATCGTGCAATTTTTTTTGCTTTAGTTAAAAAAATGTAAATAAAAAGTTATCATCGGAGATGGATGTCAAGCGTTATCAGCACTGTGGCGCTTGTACAAAAATTAAACAAGTTCAGAGTGTTGCATACCGATACCTTAATCCGCAAACCAGCCAACTCCACCTTTTATGCAAAATACTTTTTTAATGCAGTCTTCGGCCTATATGACTGACGGATGATTTGAAAAAACAACAACTCCATTTTTATCCCTATTTTCGTAATAAATCGCTATTCGAATACCGGCTAACTCCACGCGCAATGGAACGCCACAATTTTGACAGCTAACTCCCGAAGATCGGCCATTTTGTATGGCGTCGCAGAGTAACACGCGTGGTGATTCGTTTTCGCGAATTTAAAAATAAAAATATCGTCGAGAACTCAATCAATGCTATTTCATTAGTTCTTCGTATATTCAAGGTATGTTTATTTTTCATTTGTTTTGCATCATATCAAGTTTCTAAAGCTGTTTTGATGTTTTTATTCTAAGCATGGAGTTAGCCGTTTTTCTTTAACATTTCTGTGAACGTGTTGGGAGTTAACCTTATTTTATCTCATCGTCATAGTTTGCTTGCAGAGTACTAAAAACTATTTTTTTGTTAAAATAAATTATTATAAATAATAATTTTGCATTGTATTAAGTAAAGTTTTATTTAAGTAGATATGTTTTGTTATATAATTTGTGCTTATTCGCTTTTTGTTTGTTTCATGTGTGTTAGATGTCTACAAAACATTCACGAGCTAGAAAAATTCTGCTTAGCATTCAAAATGAAAATCCTATCAGAAATGAGCTTAATGATACTACTAATCCTGACACTGCTTTATTTCTCGATAACCAGTTTCCTAAGCCCTATGATGATAAAATAGAACACTATGATCCTTTGCTCACCGCATCTTCTGACGCTTATTCACAATCTTTTGCATTGCCTGTGACTGATAATAACCCAGATGAATATACCGCTACTGAAACGATTTACCATGATGCGACCAGCAATTTTCTTTCCAGTTCTATGCTTTTAAATATAGATAGATTTCATATTGTTGAGAATGTCACCATTGAGGAATCTGTATTGGATAACGAGGGCGTAACTGAAACGCAAACCTGTTCCCCTAATTTGCTTGAGCAATACAACCCAATCTCAATTTTAAACAGAAGCAGTGTTAATACAGATTTATACGCCAATATCACGCAAAATGCAATGATAATAGCACACAACAATAATGTTTCGGATATTTCTCTACAAAATAATGCTACCCAGCTTCGGACTCCAATTGCTACTCATGAAAACATGCGAGTTGAAGAAAACCTTCCACATGAAATGAATCCTTCGAATAGTACTCAAGAAAGTGCATCTGTTAATCATACTTCGGAAGCAGGCATGGACGAGAGAACAAAAAAGCTAGTCGATTACAGTGATTCAGATTCTAGTCCCGATGAGCCTGTTATAAAAAGAAAAAAACGATGTCAAGTAAAAAAAGAAGAATGGGCTGACGAAATAAACAAAAAAAGCAGAGAAAAGGGGAAAAAATACTTCGGCAAAAAAAAAGTAGATGGTGAATGGAAAAAAAATATTATGAAACCAGAAAGAGTATTAAAGCCAAGATGTACTTGTAAAGAAAAAAACAAAACTGTTATTCAATGTCATCTGATTTCTGAAGAAGATAGAAGAAAGGTGTTCGATAAGTTCTGGAATATGACTTGGGATGAAAAACGCGTGTACATTGATCATTTAGTAAAAGTCATTCATACTAATAGGCAGAGAGACAGAAAAAATCCCGAGGAGTCAAAACGAGTGAACTCTTTTATTTACTATTTAAAGAAAGGTGAAGATACTATAAGAGTCTGTAAAACCTTGTTCCTGAATACTTTCTCTATAGGAAAATCATGTGTTTGGGAATGGAAAACACAATCCAAAAGGGACACCAATGTGCAAGAATCTACAAGTAAAAATACACTGCCTGTTAAGAAGCCGTTTGATAAAGAAATTGTCGTAATGCAGACCTTTTTAAACGAGTTGCCGAAAATGCCGTCGCATTACTGCAGACAAAGAACATCACAATCCTACCTACAGTCCGATATCGAATCCAAACGACAACTGTACGACCTTTACAAAAGCTACTGTAATGATAAAAATGTTAAGCATTTGTCGATGGCTACATTTTCAAATACATTAACGGTTCAAAAAATATCAATATTCAAACCAAAAAAGGACATGTGTGTCATTTGCAATGGATACAAATTAGGAAAGACTAGCAAGGATGATTATGACGAGCATGTGAATAAAAAAGAAGCAGCAAGAGTAGAGAAAGAATCAGATAAAAAAGAAAAAGAATTTGTGTTTACGGCAGATCTACAAGCGGTGCTTTTAGCACCGAGGTCCAATGTGTCTTCCCATTATTATAAAACAAAGCTTTGTGTGCACAACTGGTGTATATATGATATGAAAACAGGTGATGGTTTCTGTTTTCTGTGGAATGAGACTGAGGGTGGTCTAAACTCTGACGAGTTTGCAACTATAATCTCCAAGTTTTTCATTGAAACCGTTATCCCAAAAATGAGAGAAGATAACCGAGAAATCGTATTATACTCTGACGGTTGTACCTATCAAAACAGGAATACTACTTTAACTAACGCTCTTGTCAATGTTGCAATGTTGCATAACGTAACGATCATCCAAAAATACCTGGAAGTAGGCCATACCCAAATGGAGGTTGACAGCATGCACGCCATGATTGAGAGGAAGCTAAAACACCAAACGATTAATGTCCCTGCAGAATATATTAATATTTGTCGGAAGGCCAGAAACAGCAAACCATATCATGTCAAGTATTTAAACTATGGCTACTTTAAGAATTTCGAGAACCTGAGTTTTTATAAATCTATCAGACCAGGAAAAATGAAAGGAGATCCGAAGGTACTGATTACTGAGGAGCCCAAGTTATTGTTTAGTATCTATATAATACAAATATACATAGCATAATATCCATACATACTTCTCATACACACACATACAAACTTACAGTCTGACCTACACATATACATACATAAAATTAGGCAGACATTCTTAATTTTTCAATCTTACTCATAACATTCGCTTTGCTCACACATGATGGGTCGTCCAAAGAGCTTTATATCGTTCAACATTCGACCTTAACTATAATTTTCTTTTATGCATCCTTATATCTTCTCTGTAACGTTTTCTCCTATTTATTTGATCAAATTACTTTCTCATACTTACGTGGTTTTGGTTTTGGTGTAGTTATAGCTGTGTTAGATAATATTGATCTTTTTTCAGGTAACTGACATAAGGTGTCTCAAGTACGATCCTTCCGGAAGGGTTTATTACAAACTCAGATTCTCTGACCAATATACATTGTTGAACCAACGCAGAAACAAAAATGTGAACCAAACTCCATTTGAAAATTTACCCCAAATGTACGACCAACGCAGAAAAATAAAAAAGAAGAAGTATTTAGACCTACAAGAGCTAAAAAATACTATGCCTGATGATTACCAAAATTATTATCAAAATCTCCCTCATGACGAATAAATGACCTGATACTTTATATTGCGTTTATTTTACCTTCACACTAAGTAAAACCAGCTAACTCCATATTCCATACTTTTATTTAGTAGGAAAAGCGGATAACTCAAAAAAGCGTCTATAATTTAGTAACGACATTATTTTAAATAAAAAAGACAATGGAATTTAGTAGCTACTGACATAATACACCAACGGGATTTTCATTTCTTAAAAGTTCTCATTAGTGTGGAAATTAGAAAGTTTTAACTGTCTCCTGTAAAATTTTGACATATGGAGTTGGCTGGTTTGCGGATTAAGGTATCGATACTATTTTATACCTGATTCAATTTATAACAGCTGCTTTGGCCTCTATTTTTGAATCACTCGCGTCAAGATGGCGTGTGATATGCATTGTTTAATGTACGAATTTCCAATGAAAATGCGTATCATTCCACACGGGAGTGATAAGAAATTCGATTTCAAACAAAAATCACACGTCATATTCAAGCGAGTGATTCAAAAATAGGGCCCCTGGTCTTGGACCATGAAAGTGCACGGAAATCCGAAATGGCATAATGTGCACTGAATTATGATATAAGTAATGTTAAAAATGATGATGTTAGCACAGAAATATATTTTTTATATATTTCTTGAACAAAATAAAATATCTAAGAAGCGATTTTTCGAACGTCGCATAAGACTTAGCAGACTAAGTAAGTATAAAATAACCGATTTTAAATAATTGCTGACAAAAAGGTGTCATTTTCAAACTAGGCATATTGTATTTAATTCGGTGAATATTCCTTATAAATAAATAATAAAAAATAAAATTGGTTTATTTCAGACTATTTGTCCATATTTTGTGAGTAATAAAAACAGAATAGTACATTATGATACAAGTGTGCTAAGTTGACCATTATATACAAGGCGATATTGTGTGCGCACGAGCGAAAGCGAGTGCGCCATAAGAAAGCCGCGTGTATAATGGTCACAGGCACACGTGTTTCATACGACGTTTTTCAACACACTTGCGAGGAATAAACAAGACTCTTCATTTACTAAGTTTTCAATTATTAAAACAGTAAAAATACATTTCACTCGATTTTGATGGCAAAGACTTTCGCACGCGTTTTTCGCCTTGTAACGTATGTCCGGCGGAATTAATAATAGGTTTTCTTCATTTTCTTCGCTTGAAGTAGACATTTTCATTAATATTAAACTTCATAATTAATCCAAACTTCGTCACAGCCGACAATTATTATTTACGAAAAATGGCGCGTTGTTTTTTTTTTTCTTGCCGCGATAGGTACCGATGCGCGCGCAAGGCTTAGGCGCGAATAAGATCGGCCAAAAGCCAAGATTAAAAATGTAATAATTCGTGTTTAAAACACAAATCACAGAAAATGTTAAATGAATTCGAGCTATTTTTTAGTAATAAATCTGGATTTACCATTTATTTAAATAAATATGTTATTTTTCGCATAAATACTGTTTGTTGCTAAAATAAATGTATTGTATAACCCAACTAAATTAAATCGCTTCTTCTTCTTACTTACGACTTGGTACTAGGGTACAAATGTAAATTGGTCGGGTTAATAAACTAAAAGCACTAGTGCAATAATATAATGAAAAAGCACGCGTGTTTAATATCTATGATTATGAGCCAAAAATCGGTGGAATAAAAACGTCGTTTTGAGCAAGTGTGTTGAAAAGAAACTTAAAGCTATGTTAGTACAATAGTTTTCTTAAATCTTAACTTAAATATTTGCCTGGACTTCGTACTTATGTGACGTTGGAATAATCAGGCCTTAGTAAATTATCCAAATCTTTTTACAAAACACAATGTGAGAACCTTTATAAGTTTAAAAGTAAAGTCATTTTATTCTGCATATTTTGTTTGTTTACTTTTTTTTAATTTTGTATCTAAATTGTTCCTTCGACTACGATCAAAAGTCGCGTGTCTCTTATAACTTGCACCTAATCAGACATAATTGCGTGACATGTTGGATGCCGTGATTTTCCTTCTAAATTGATTTACCAGGTTTCAGCAGTTAAGACATTCTGATGCCCCGGATAAGTCGCTCTTTAGGGTTACTTAGGTCTTTTATTAGCTAATTATGCGATTATATAAATTTAGGCCTGATTTAAATAAATATATTTTTTTTTTCACTTTCTTCATGTCACAGTCATGGTATGCTAGCGTGTATACTGGGCAAAGACATTTAGTTTGATTTTTAGTTTTACATAAAAGATCAATTTATCATTACATACTTTTGTAAATTTTCTTTGTACTTAACAATTTTAAATCAATTTATGGAAAATAAAATGCAAAAAATATTCAAGTGCGCGTCATCTGCAGTACCTTTTCAATGGCAGAATTTTTATTACTACTTAAATCATTATGTCCCACTTGCAATTATGTCCCACTTGCGGGTCTCATTTGTAGCACTGGATTGGTTCTCTTCATAATATGAAGGCGTCCCTGAAGATATTATCTTCAGGGACGCCAACAGGCTATTCGGATTGACCAAAAGTTTTCTGATTGGTCCAATATAACAACTGGTGTTCCTCAAGGTGGTATTCTCTCTCCGCTCTTCTTTTCCATTTTATTAAAACTATCACTAACCGTCTTAACTGCTCTTTTCATCTGTATGCAGGCGATCTTCAACTTTACGCTCAGGCAGAGGTGTCCGATATAGAATCGGCCATATCGGCCCTGAATCGTGACCTCGCCTGTATCGCCGATTGGTGCGAGAAATTCGGAATATCAGTAAACCCGTCCAAATGTCAGGCTATCATTGTTGGTAGTTCACGGCAACTGGCCAAGATCATCGTGGACTCCACTGCTCCAATCTTATTTAGTAAAACCGTGATGACATACAATGAGAGTGTTAAGAACCTGGGGCTGTATATAGACAGCACCCTCAGCTGGTCTAAACACATTGCAGAGGTCAGCAGGAAGGTAACTGCCACTTTACGGGCACTCTATAAATTCAATAACTTTCTCCCTCTTCACACGAAAACTCTTCTTGACCAATCTCTCGTCCTGCCTCTTTACGACTACGCCGACGTGTGTTGTACGAATATCAGTGAAACCTTTCTTAATAAACTTGATCGTCTCCTCAACTACGGTAATCGTTGCATCTTCGGTCTCCGTAAGTACGACCACATTTCTGCCTACCGTTCCAAGATTAAATGGCTTCCCATCCGTCGTCACAGAGAAATAAGAATCCTGTGTACACTCTTCAACATACTTTGTAACCTCTCTGACCTATATGACACATCTGACTTCTACAACTTCTCACAACCTGCGCTCTTCCCATTTTCTCACTCTTCACACTCCTCTTTTCAAGTCCGGCTTTATGTCGGACTCTTTCATCATCACTGCTGTCGGTAAATCTTAATAGATGTCATCAATATCTTCACTTCCATGTCTGTATTTTTTTATATTAAAAGATGTATTTTATGTACGTTCACTAATCCCATGCTTATATATTTACATTAAATTTTGCTTATCTATGTAATTTTAGCATGTATGTTTATGTTAATGCATTTTAGAATATTTTTTTTGTCCCTCTCAGTACTTTTAAATATTCCGCCACTGATTTAAATCTCTGCATTTCCCAAGCGATTGACTGATAGAGAATGACATAAGGCACTAAGTCCGCCCATTGTATCATAACCAGTGCAATGAAGTTCAAATAAATAAAAATAAAATCATACCATCATCAAGTACTTACCTTAGGCTAGTTAAAAAAAACAATAACGGTTTCTTTCACATGACAAAATAAGGTTAGGTTAGCGTTATCTCCCAGATGCTTCATACGAAATGACGTTTTTGGAATCATTCGCTGGTTAGTGTTTCTTCGTCGATAGTAAAACAGTTTTTTTTGTTATGAACAAGTAAACTAAATTTTTCTAATACCCCATAAACATCTCCATAACGACTTTCCCAAATTAATTTAGTAAAACAATGAACAGAGACAACAAACGGTTGAATTAAGAGTCGAAGTTAAGCCGGAACGGTCGGCCGCGTAAGAAAATTAAAAAAATATAATTGGTAAAGCGTAAGCGGAGTTCAACGTGCTGGGTTCCGCAAAATAATATTGTACTTGAAACCTATAAAAGAGTTTTGGTAGTTAGAATGTCTCCACTTACGTCCAATTTTTTGATAGGAAAAAAGAAATCGTTTGTATGATGCTAAAATTGGAAATCCAACTACGTTTCCACGACTACAAAATTACCATATATGAGTTAAAGACTGAATCGTTTGCTTAGTTAAACAAAATACCACAATATTTTGTTGACAGTAAATATAATTTTGTTTTTCATAGTATTTGTATGAATAACAAAGTTGTGTTTGCGGTTGTTGAAAATGTTCTCTATCTCCAAAACTTGTAGTTCGATCTCATTCAAAATAATTTGCGTTGAAAGTTTTTTTCAAGATCCACACATGTATTTTTATAAAAACGTACACTCGCTTAGTTTTAAAGTTAGATGGGGGGCACGCCCTTTTCACCACCACTTTAGAAGCGTCTATCTCTCAAACGTTGGACTTTAAGAGGAAATGGTTGTAAGAACCTCGATGTCATTTTAAAATACCTATCACTGGACAACCTTTATGAATAGGTTTGAAAAAAAAAAGGTTTTAGTTTCATGTATGGGAGCCCCCCTTAATTATTATTATCTTTTATTTTTTGTATGAGTATCGTAAAACAGTTAACAGAGTATATATTCCTACTAAATTTAAACTGTGTAATACTAATAGTTACAGAATAAAGTGGCTGCGACATACTGACGGACATACAGAGAGACAGACTTGACGAAACTATAAGTGTTCCGTTTTTTGCCATTCGGCTACAGAACAATTATGCCATTTTGGATTTTCGAGCACTTTTATGATACAAGACCAAAACAGCTGTTATAAATTGGATCAAGTATAAAATAGTATGCAACACTCCGAACTTGTTTTATTTTTTTATAAGCGCCTCCGCCGTCCTCCTAGGACGTAAAAAATAAAAATAATAAATGGAAAATTAAGCTGAGCGTTATATGAATAGATCAAATATGGAACGTCATTAAGTATAAAATATAGGGCAGATAACATTAACCAGAATTTATTCTGAAATTGTGAAACAGGTTTGTACGTTACGAGAATCTCCTTAAGAAAAAAAAGGATAGTGTACAATCGACAATAGCATAATTAATTAAAATAGATCAAACCAACGCAAAGGGTTTTCTTCTTAGCCTATGGGAACCCAAATAAAACAAATGTAGGTTAACCGTACACGTTTTTGTTGTAATAATAATAAATATAAAGGAAATGGCGCCGTGGGCGGCGCCTGAAAGCCTTCTTCAGCTCCTAAAGGTTGGCGAGCTACTGATAATATCTTTCGGTTTAAAAATGCATTATTTGTATATTCGTTATATACGGCCACCCGTGACTTCGTCCGCGAGTTTTGAGTTTGCTCCCTCCACTCCCATCACAGCGTGATGATTTATAGCCTAAAGCCTTCCTTGATAAATAAGCTACCCAACACAAAAATATTTTTTCGAAACGGTTGAGAAGTTCCTGATATAAGTTCATTCACACAAACATAAAAATAAACTTTCCAGTGTTATAATATTAGTACATATAGATTTATTTATTTAATTTAAACTTTATTGCACTGTTTATAGTAAAATTGGCGGACTTAATGCCTTATGGCACTCTCTACCAGTCAACCGCTCAGAAAATGCAGAAAGTTAAATAAGTGGCGGAATATTTAAAAGTACTGAGAGGTACAACAAAATATATTTTAAAATGCAGTAACATAAACATACATTCTAATATTACATAGATAAAAGAAGTAACTCAATATATAAGCATATATTAATGAACGTACATAGAATACATAATATATTAAATAATAATAAAAAAAATACAGATATGAGAGTGAAGATATTGATGGCATCTATTAATATATTCACTACTTAGACTTAGATGATCACTTTTTGTACTCAAAATACAGGATGACTTTGTTATCAGTACCGAAATTTTGTGTAAAGACTGCACTGATGAATATGAACAACTTTTACTATGAGGGCAATAGTGAAATCGAGAAAAAAAAACAGCTGTTCCATACAAAAGTTCAATTGGCGCGTGGTCAAAATGTATGGAACAGATGTTTTTTTTTCTCAATTTCAATATTGCCCCCATAGTAAAAGTTGTTCATATTCATCAGTGGAGTCTTTACACAAAATTTCGGTACTGATAAAAAAGTCATTCTGTATACATATTTAACGCAACCCTTAAAACTGATACTGAACGTCCGCATTTTAATCATGCCTGAAGCGGCTGGCATCGGCTATACAGTATTTGTTGTACAGTCGCCACCACATCAGGTAATCCACTTTTATTGTAAACTAGCTCTTATTACAAGAGTATTAGACACCGCCGTGTTTAACTTGACGTGCTGTGATGTCTGTACAGATCGCCCATCAAGCTATACAGTATCTTATGATATTTGTTATAGGGTTTTTTTTTTGGTTTAGAATGTTTTTAACACTCAGTGTCATCTATACTATATAATATTATAAAGCTGAAGAGTTTGTTTGTTTGTTTGTTTGAACCTGCTAATCTCAGAAACTACTCGCCCGATTTGAAAAAAATATTTTTACGTTGGATAGTCCATTTATCGAGGAAGGCTTTAGGCTATATTACATAAAGATATGACTCATAAGACCACAGCAGCAATGAAAAATGTTGCGAAAACGGGAGAAAGATATTCCTTCTGTGAGCTTCCGCTGCGTACGCTGCGGAAACCGCTTAAGTTACACAAAAATCATGTATGACAGGATTGTTCAACATCAAGAGTCCTATAATAAAGTCTGCGACAGCATATGTCTATCTTTTATGGTTGACTTACTACAACCTTTTTTATGTTAATAAATTTGTAAAAAAATAATGCATTATTTTTAGAGGTGTATTATACACACAGGTATTTATTCTTATCAAAATAAATAGATTCATCATCACGAGCATCTCATTTAGAACAAAGTTGCCCTTTATATCATTTGATTTCAATAAATATCTTAGGAGCTATTACAGTTTTAACATAACTCCGCACCAAAATAATGTTTGCAGCTTAAGTACAACGTGCGCTTGCGCTAATTGCTATGGGTGCTGGCTTCTAAGTTACAATAAAACTGCGTATGTTTTGCGTTAAAATATCTTACTATTTTTATTAGAACATTATTTTTGAAGGTGTTTTGAACACATGGGTATTGATTCTTATCAAAATAAATACATTCATCAACACGAGCATTTCATTTTGAACAAAGTTCACATCATTTGATTTCAATAAATATTTTAGATGCTATCACAGTTTTGAAATAACTCCACATCAAAATTATACTCGCAGCTTAAGTACTTACAACGCGAGCTTGCGCTAAGTATTGTTGGTGGCTTCTCACTTACATTAAAATATGTGTTTTGCGTTGAAATATTTTCCCTATACATACCTATTAGATTGATTTAGTCGGCTCCCTACGGTACGGTTGTCCCGCGCAACTGCTTTTTTTGCGATACTTCAAGTGATTTCAGCGCGTAATACATAGTTTTCCTTTCGCTACTGAGTAGTAAAGGACTGGAGCTCATTATTTTGATTGCAGATATTTTCTATTAGGTAGATTTAGTAAATACTTTTGGTTAAAATTCTTTCTTCAGATTTATGCAGGTTAAAGTTTTCTTTTCGCCACTGAAACCTACTCAGTTAATTTTGAATGCATCTGTTAATTATTAAGTTTAATAGATTTAGTAGGTAATTACTTTTGTTATTCTTTCTTCTGATTGATGCAGGTATAAGTAACTGCGATAGCTCATTTCAGCATGTAATAAAACGTTTTCTTGACTTAGTAATAAGTACCATTTAAAGTAGGTAGGAGGTAGGTATTAAATCTAAATGTGCATTTATAATTTGATTTTTTAGTAGGTAATTTGATTTGATATTGTTCTTCTTATTCTCTGTAAAGTGATTGATTACATTAGGTTAATGCTTAATTAATAGGTTGGGTGACTTAATTTATATTTACCAATCTTAAATGCAAAATTTGTTTTCATTGTAATTGGGTATTGTTTTGTTGTAGCTCTACAAAGCTTTGACGTTTTGGTCATTTTTTATGTCAAAATTGTAAAGTTTTGTTTATCTTCTCACCATTTTTAAATTACCTACCAAATTATAATTTTAAAAAAAAAAGTACCTACTGAATTAATTAGTAGAATGCCTAGAAAAAGGACTCAGCTTTCTCGGCAGTCTGCCACGTCTACAACGTCCATCCGTCTCAAATTGAATGCTATTATTTGAGAATATTGCTGCAACATATTCGCGGTATATTTTATTTGTAAAATAATTAGCCTAAATAATTAAATATCTACCCAAAGTCACTATTCCACGCGGACGAAGTCGCGGGCACAGCTAGTATTTTATATTCATGAAGATGAAAATAAGAAACCAAAAATTTGCGCACGGGCGGGACTTGAACCAGCAACCTTTTGGCTTATCGTTTTGGCCCGGTCAGCCAAAAGGTTGCTGGTTCAAGTCCCGCCCGTGCGCAAATTTTTGGTTTCTTATTTCATCTTAATGGGTATATTTTTCATATTTTTTTAAAGTCTTAAGTACTGTATCCTGTGTAATGAAGAAAAAGTAACTTTAAAAAAGTAAAAACCGACTTCAAAACCAAAATGCACTAAAAAGTCTTAAATTAACTCTTGAACATTGAAAGGAAAGGAATCCATTTTAGGGAAACAATTTCTTTTTGGAGTCGGTGCTGCGACAGGTGAGGCTAAATTTTCAAAGTGATGGCAGATGGCTCTAAGTAGGCGAAATTTTTTTTCCAATCGGTCGACTAACGACTGAGATATGAGGTAACAAACATACAAAAAAAATATAAAAAACAACATACAGTCGAATTGATAACCTCCTCCTTTTTTGAAGTCGGTTAAAAATACTAACATTAACATCTGTCATTGAAAGTGTTAATTTTTCAAATCCTTACGATGCTACTGCGACCCGCCCCGTTTTCGCGCGTGCAATGCAATACTTAAACTAAATAAACAACAAGAAAGGTATTGTGGATTATCCGTCATACATAACCATATACCACCGCGAGTTTTTTTGTAAGTTGTTTTGAGGTACACAATACTATAGATGACATTGACCTAATATCGTATGCCCAACCAATACAAATGAGACTTTTCAATTAGATAGACCAGAAAAAAAGCTCCAATAGAAAAGATACATTTGTATGATATAATATTGAAATAAAATCTGTTTATAAATATAAATCTGTTTATATTTTATATAAACAGATTATTGATTTTATTTAATTATTATATAATCAATTAAAAACAACAGTTCAAAAATTTCGATTATTTAGGAACAACACTATTATTATTTTTGCAAAAATGTGGCCATCTACAAAATGTCATTTTCGTCTATCTATCTACTCAAAAATCAGAGTATAGTAGTCAGAAGCTCTAACCACTACACAAAACGCGTCGTTAAAATTATGTTATTGATATCCAATATTTATTTTATTAATTTTAACCACGACAGCTCTTTTAGAACAACTGCCTCCAACTTACACCTAATAATACCCTATCGGCACACGTCACATTACATTTACCACTAACTCTTGACAAGTGAGCGCCATAAGGCGAGAAAATATCGCGTGACGCCGTCATCCGATATTCATACTAGGTCCGCACCGACAAGATACCATCACGCAAAGAGGATTCGGTGACGCAAAAAAGAAACGAGTTCGCGTAAACAGGGTGTGATAAAATCTGCACTATTCAGATTGAACTTTTTGTTTCTTGTAAATAGTGGGAATAATGGCATTTTGAGTTGAGCTATTTGGTTAGTATGGTAAAAAGTGACGATCAAGTCCGACTTACATGCTTTTCCTCCTTCAGTTGCGCGGGAAATAAATAAAGAAATAATTACATAAAAATAAGATATCTTTTATAGTTTTTTAAAAGGCGTATGTAAATACGTCAAAAGATACACAAGTCATTTAGCATTAGCAGAAACGGCACCCATTTCCAAATGTTCTAAACTTTTCTTAATTTATTTAATCACACTGATGAAATTTGGTAGGAAGATGTATCTTGTTAACGGCTTTACGATTCTTATAAGAAAAATAAAAAATAATGATATTTAAGGGGCTCCCTTATATGAAACTAAAACCGAAAAAAAAATTTGTTAAACTAATGCGTGTGTTGTTAAAATGACATATGGGAGACCGGGTCAAAACCGTATAGCTAAGACTAAATGCCTGTAAAAATGAAACAAAAACCATTACAAGTTTGTTATTATACTTCTTTATTTATGGTTTTCATTGGCTTTACAAATCAACAAAAGAATAACAATTAACTTCAACAGAAATAATTATTTTGAAACAAAAGAAAAACCTCTTATAATTCCGATTTTGCCCCGGGGACTGGACAAAACCGTATATATGTATACGATATTGACCCACGAGCTAACGTAGAGCTACACAACCAAAACACTGAAAATTATCCAACTCATTTGTATCCCAGCCAGTACAGCACCCGTGTGCCCATCCTTTGCAAGTGTACCCAGCCTTCGTCTGTTCGAATTGAGCCATATTCTTCTTTACAATATAAACAAAGATTTTCATTCTGATCTGTCCTCGTTGTTGATTGTTTCGATTGCTTATCTGTCTGCTTTAAGTTGAGGGTAGGTTTAATTTTCTTTTTCGAAATATTAATGAGCTCATTTTTGTATGGAGAAGAAGAAATAGCTGCAGTTTTTCCTTTACGGTGATTGGTCTGTCTCTTCTTTTCATTACTAATCTTAGGAACTGGCATAATATCAGCTGGAGTGACAACTGACTTAGGTTTTTGGGTAGATTTTGGTGAAACACAGGTTTGAAACGCCCTGATCCTTTGCTTGTAGAAATATCTATATCACCGGATGACCTGAATTTATTAACACGGTCCTGCAAAGTAGATTTTGGGATACCGTACGTAATCAATGCTTTCAAATATCCCATGCCTCCTTCAAATAACACTCCTCACCGCTTTTTTCATTATTTCTGCATCCCAGCTTTGTCTACTAGTTGTCCTTTTATAATTACGCGGCATATTCAAATAATCTGTAACAAATTACATCGTTTATTTATTGACATGGTTTTGGGTCAAACCCGTATATTGTACGATTTTACCCCAAACGGTTTTGACCCTACGCACACATTGAAAACATTCACCAAATACTACACACACATATACGATACTTGCCGGTAAACAATTGCAATAATTAGGTTAATACACACAATTCTACGTAAAATAAATCACACTTACTTGTTCAACATATTCATTTCACTACTTGAACTTATATTTTCTTGAAACTTAGATCAAAACACCCAAAAACAAATAAATAACTATAATACGTTTACGTTCGTGCCTGCAGCAACAAGTTTCTGTTGACAGATTGATATTATTGGTTGCTTTCTGACGTAATTAATTCGCGGGAAAATTTGAAATAATAACGGCAAAATCTGTACTGTACGATTTTACCCTGGTATACGATTTTGTACAGGTCTCCCCTAGAGGTTTCTACAACCACTTTTTTTTTAAATCTAACGTTTGATGGATAGACGCTTCCAAAGTGGTAAAATGGGCGTCCCCCCAACTCTAATTCCTAAAAAAGCGAGTCTAAATTTTGAAAAAAATATGTAATGTAGATCATATCAAATACTTTCAATGAAAATTGGTTTGAACGGGATCGAAGAAGTACTTTTTGAGATATAGTAGGTACATTTTCAACAACTGCAAACAAAACTTCGTTCTTCATACAAACACTATGAAAAACAATGTTCTATTTGCTGTCAACAAAATATTGTGGTATTTTAGCTAAGTGAAAGTGACTGGATTCCCTAATTCAGTTAATTTTGGCATGGAACCCTCAGAGCGCGAGTCCGACTCGCACAGGGCCGGTTTTTAGGGTTCCGTAGCCGAATGGCAAAAAACGGAACCCTTATAGTTTCGTCAAGTCTGTCTGTCTGTCTGTCGGTCCGTCCGTATGTCACAGCCATTTTATTCTGTAACTATAAGCATAACACTGTTGAAATTTGGTAGGAGTATGTATCCTGTTAACCGCTTTACGATTCTCATACAAAAAATAAAAAAATATGTCATTTAACGGGGGGGGGGCTCCCGTACATAAAACTAAAACCAAAAAAAAAATTTTTAGTCAAACCTATACGCTATATTATATTATCATAGGTCATTTAAAGACCTATCTATATTTATAGATAGGTCTTTTAAAATGACACCGAGGTTTCTCAAACCATTTTCTTTTAAAGTCTAACGTTTCATAGCTAGGCGCTTCCAAAGTGGTATAATGGGCGTCCCCCCCCCCCCCCCCCCCCAATATAACTTCTAAACCAAGCAAGTGTAAATTTTGAAAAAAGTATATAATGTAGATCTTAACAAATTCTTTCAACGAAAATTGGTTCGGACGGAATCGAACGAGAAGTTTTTGAGATATAGCACATTATCAATAACCGCAAACATAACTTTGTACTTCATACAAACACTATGAAAAACAAAGTTATATTTGCTGTCAACAAAATACTGTGGATTTTACTAAGAGGAAGTAAGTGGATTCCCAAATTCAGTTAAAGTTGGTACGGAACCCTCAGTGCGCGAGTCTGACTCGCACTTGACCGGTTTTTTTTGAAAGTGTGTTATATCTATGCAATATTGAGTAATATGTTAATTATGCAATATCTAGTATACTTTCTCAATTAATAAGGTATTTTTTACAATGATTTAATAGGTTCTGGTTATAGTTATCTGCCAAATGGTAAATTGACTGACTCGTAGTCTTTCGATATTGTTGACATTTCTGCCCTTATGTTTTGTTTTAATCGCGTTAGATTTGAAGAATTATTCTCATAAATCTTCATTTGAAGGTGTCTCCGTACAAAATAGTAATGAGAGATAAATATGGGGCTCCTGGGAAACCAGGTGATGTTACCTCCACTGAACTCTACCTAATAGAGAATAATTCGTTGACATCTCCAATTTATTGATTTAATGTCTAGGCCAGTGACCCTGTCTTGTTAGAACCAGGAACTTTTAGTCGAAACTACAATCTCCTACAATTTCAAGCATAAAATTGCGCGGCATATCGCAATATCTGTCGCTATTAACATTGTAACGATGGGAGTCACCGATTTTATGAACACAAGGACCGATTTTATGCTTCTGCTTAGTGCAATCTGCCCCGTTTTGTGTGGGCTTCAGAGGCCCGACCACAGCCCGGTTAACTATTTTTCAGATGAATAACTTAAAAGTAAGATTCGTGATAATAGTTCATCAGACACAACACAACCGTATCATGTCAAAACAATATCGAGCTGTTATATTATATACGTGTATTCGCCAATTTTCGTTCCAGCAGCGAAACGGCCACCAATCGGATGAATTATCATTTTGAAATTAAATTTCATTTTGTACTCTTATATTCAAGACTGAAAAAGAAAACAACAATACCTAGTCCTTTTTCTTTAACTGAATAAACAAATACGCGATACTCTTTTTGGGCAACCTGTATTTTCAATTGTTATTTTTACTCACAAAATTCTGTGCCAAAAAGTTCATTCAGTTTCTTTGTAATTTAGTCATCTAAGTCAGAATATACTTATATGCGATGAAAGGAATTGTCTGCCTATCTGTCTGTCTGTCGATACGTTGACTAGTGCTAATGTGTTGAAGTTTCTGAGCCAAAATATCTGACTATGTCGGAAATAAAACTAACTGTCTACTTGGCACAGTTTAGATTTTATTTATTTTAGTAGATTTTTACTAGGTTGTATTCAACAAGGTCGCCAATGTATGCGGCTAGATAGCGTAAGACACAAGGTTTTTACCTATGTCTGACACAGTCGTAGCAATCTGTAAGTTAGTATGTAGATATCTGTAAGGTACTTCCATTAATTTGTAATGAGAACATCTTGGAAATCATTATTTTGTAAAGAATATAGATTTCAAATATGTTTGCAACGATAACGTTGATGTTAAGAATATTAAAAGTATAAACGTCACTGTCAATTTGTGAGATGTCAAGATCGGAGTGTCAATCGAAAGGCGGTATAATATGTGTGCGGCAGAAAATTATAATTGTTTGTACAATAACTGGAATAATGTAAAGAATATGATGATTGTTTAATATAATGCTGTAATGAAGACTGGCGTTTAATTTGGAGTCCACACAGTTGCGTTCTACAAATGCAATTTATAATAATATACGACAAAACACTATAAAAACAAAAATAAAGTTAAAGGTAGTATGTGCTCTGTGCCAAAACGCTAAGAATAAATAAAAAAACCGGCCAAGTGCGAGTCTGACTCGCGCACTGAGGGTTCCGTGCCAACTTTAACTGAATTAGGGAATCCATTTACTTCTACTTACTAAAATAGCACAATATTTTGTTGACTGCAAATATAACTTTGTTTTTCATAGTGTTTGTATGAAGTACAAAGTTATGTTTGCGGTTGTTGAAAATGTGCTATATCTCAAAAACTGCTCGTTCGATCCCGTCCGAACCAATTTTCGTTGAAAGTATTTATTAAGATCTACATTACATATTTTTTTCAAAATTTACACTTGCTTGGTTTAGAAATTAGATGGGGGGGGGGACGCCCATTTTTGGAAGCGTCTAGCTATGAAACGTTAGACTTTAAAAGAAAATGGTTGTAGGAACCTCTATGTTATTTTAGAAGACCTATCCATAGACACCCCACTCGCATAGATTTGTCAATTTTTTTTTGTTATACATCTTCCTACCAAATTTCAATTGTGTAATGCTTATAGTTACAGAATAAAATGGCTGTGACATACGGACGGACAGACAGACATACACACAGACAGACAAATAGACAGACTTGACGAAACTATAAGGGTTCCGCTTTTTGCCATACGGCTACGGAACCCCTAAAAAGGGCCTGCTTCACCATCTACAAGTAAGCATTAACCAACGAATAATTCAATGATATAATTCAATGATGGTACATCATTGCGTGAGAAGCAATGGACAGTAACGTTACTGGTTACTTAATAGGACTTTGTGAAACAGACCGTATGGATTAAAAGCCGTAGAAACTAAAGAACTGTAAGTACAGTAAATACGAAAAATTAAATCGTTTTCATTTATCATTTATATGTTTGTAAATATCACTTACACTTGATTCAAAATGTCAGATAAAATTATTTTTAATACACAAAACACCCATAACTCGCTTGTCAAGCACGTCACGTCTCTTTCTTGGCACAAACACACACGTAGACATCGCGCCTTATACTCGTAATCCCGCTTGACTGATCGATTGAGGACTGGGTCCTACTTTTAAAGATAGTTTTGATTAAATACTTTGATTTACTACTTTAATTTATACCCATTTGATATTGGAGCAAGTTTGACGATGGAGGACTGTTATGGACGTCCCATCTGGGAGATATAGGACCTTAAAGTCATAGATATTAAATTGTGCAAGAAAAAAAATCAAGAAAAGGGATAGGTACTCTGGGAACAGACATTTTCACGCTCAAAAAAAACTAACTCTGTGAAATGTTATTATGTATGAACAACAGCGCGTCAAGGTTAACATTGCCGTATCTTATGCAGTTGTAATAAGGGCTAGTTTGCAACAAACATGGATAAACTTATGTGCTGGCGACTGTACACTTTTTTTTTCAAAGTTATTTCCTGAATGCCTAAGTTTCAAGCCACGTTATACCTTCAGAATAGCCATGAGGTGATGAGAATAACTATGGTCGTATAAACAGCAGTTGTTTTATCTTAATTTTATTTCTCACAAATTATTAAAAACAAAAACGTTAGTAAAAATATGCCATAAAAATAAGTAGTTTATAAATTAAATCTGTATTTACTACCATTTTTTTTAAATAAATTTTGGTCATCTTTTTTTTCTATTTTCGATCAACTCGACTTTTTCTCACGTTTTCTCTTATCATTCAGAGTAGCACCCCTGGTATTCGTCCAAATGATCGTAGGTAAATGACACGCGCTTATTTTAATCATTTGTAGTGTATTTCTGAAAGTTTGGTGTTCGTGTTTTGCTGTTATTCGTATAAACTAACAATTCGAAGTAGTTTGCTGTTAAATTGTTTAGTATTCTACTAACTTACGTAAAAAAGACAGTCTTCCATCTCTAGAAACTTAGGTTGAATTGTAATTAAAATTATTGATGCCTTCAAACCATTCAAAACGAAATTTAACTCACAACCATTTCATACAGATTCATTTAAGAGGCTGTTTTACAATGAGCAAGTAAACACACTATCCATAAAAAAAGATTGAGTGTTTTCATATGAAATATAAATGTCTGGTAAAACTTATCGGAATTAACTGAAACATTGTTCTGTAAGACTCATAAACTAGATTCCGTGTAAATCTATTTTATTTTATCTTAATATCGGTTCTAGTGTCAAGTCTCAAATCCTCAAATCTGATACTTTCAAATTGTATTTCATCATCATCCTCATCATTTCCAGCCAAAGCACGCCCAATGCTGAACATGGGCCTCCCCCACGGCTTTTCACAGCGACTTATCACAAGCGGTCTGCATCCAGTATGATCCTGACAAAGCCATCTGTCCCTCTGGTCGGTGGACGTCCCACGCTGCGTCTTTAGGCAAAAAATCTGCAATCTAGAACTTTTCTAACACAACGGCCATTATTTTAGCTTATTTACCAGGTTAAACGTGCGAATCTTCAGCACGTCACCCTTTATTTCGACGCTCACGCTGAATTAAATTTATAAGACTGATTCAGTCAATCAAAACTCAATGATTGATAGCCTATATTCAATTTTAACTGCCTCGGTAGCGCAGCGGTTAGTTGTTCGTACTATAAAGCAACGACTGCGCCAGAGGTCCGTTCCGTCCGTCCGGGTCCGGGTCAGGGGGGTGAGTTTTTCTGTTCGGATATTCTCAGGGAAGCCCGGAGTTTGGGAGTTGGCGGTGTTTCACCCCCGTGCCTCGGAAAGTACGTAAAACCGTTGGTCCTTCACCTGATCTCTCTTCGGTCGTGTCAGATTGCTGTCCCATCGGGCTATGAGAGTGAGAGGAATAGAGAGTTCACCTGAATTTGCGCACTCACTTGTGCACAATAATATGTCCCATGCAGTCGGTTAGTCGTTGTGACTGGCCACTGTAGTCGAAAATCGGCTAGAGGGACTTTAACTAGAAGGACTATATTCAGTGATCCCTACAACTTATTTCATTCTCAATAATGATTTGATATTATAAATAAATTTCTCAAGATGAGTTTTATTAAGGTTCATGGTGACAATAATGTAAAATGATACTTTGAAGGCCTCTCATAAAATTAAGATCATGAGTGCTAAATAGCAAAAATTACTCTAAGATAAAAGTTAATTAGCTCCCCTTCATTTGCTATCACGCAAAGTATCGAGTTGCCTATTGTTTCTTGTTGTTTTATTTTTTCTTAACTATTTCGACACTTGGCACCGCTTGCGTGTTATAAGACGGTTGGTGTATTAAGTTACTTACCCTACTAGTGTTACATTATTAAAATAGCTTTAACTTTCTAATTAAGGCCAATATGGTTCTACTAAGCTTCATTTATAATGAAACTATTACATTTTTTTTGGTTGTGCTATCAAATTGTGAACTAAATCAGTGATTTAAATAACTAATGGATTTTATCTATACTAATATAATAAAGCTGAAGAGTTTGTTTGTTTGTTTGTTTGTTTGTTTGAACGCGCTAATCTCAAAAACTACTGGCCTACTACTACTGGCGATTTCAAAATTTTTTTTACGTTGGATAGTCCATTTATCGAGGAAGGCTTTAGGCTATATAACATAAAGATACGACTCATAGGACCACAGCAGCAATGAAAAATGTTGCGAAAACGGGAGAAAGATATTCCTTTTGAGAGCTTCCGCTGCATACGCTGCGGAAACCGCTTAAGTTACACAAAAATTATGTATGACAGGATTGTTCAGCATCAAGAGTTCTATAATAAAGTCCGCGACAGCATATGTCTATCTTTTATGGTTGACTTACTACAACCTTTTTTATGTTAATAAATTTGTAAAAAAAAATAATGCATTATTTTTAGAGGTGTATTATACACACAGGTATTTATTCTTATCAAAATAAATAGATTCATCATCACGAGCATTTCATTTAGAACAAAGTTGCCCTTTATATCATTTGATTTCAATAAATATCTTAGGAGCTATCACAGTTTTAACATAACTCCGCACCAAAATAATGTTCGCAGCTTAAGTACAACGTGCGCTTGCGCTAATCTATACTAATATTATAAAGCTGAAGAGTTTGTTTGTTTGAACGCGCTTATCTCAGGAACTGCTGGACCGATTTGAAAAAATATTTCTGTGTTGGATAGCTTATTTATCGAGAAAGGCTTTAGGATCTAAAACATGACGCTGCGACGGGAGGAGAGGGAGCAAACTCAAAACGCGCGGACGAAGTCGCGGGGGACCGCTAGTATTTAATACAAGTGGTCCCCCGCGACTTCGTGCGCGCGTTTTTCGATTTTTTTCTCGCCTTTTAAACCTTCCCTACACCTCCAAGAATATTTCAAGACTAAGATAAGATAAATCTGTTCAGCCGTTCTCGAGTTTTAGTGAGACTAACGAACAGCAATTCATTTTTATATACATATAGATTTTGTTGCAGTTGCTTCTTATAAACAATATTAACAATAAGCTTCTGAATACTATAAACAACTCCAAGCCTGACCGGACTAGTGAATTGAAAACCGTTATTTTACTAGAATTATGCTGAAAATGTTTACAATTACGCAAAACAAATCCTAAAAGTTTAAAGCCTTTTTAGCAATTTTATCAACATGCACATGGGAACGAAGTTTACTCTCTGAATTACGTCCACTTCTTGAATAATTTGACCACCTATATTGTATGTATTTGTATTAGGAGTTATTTTACGTGAAAATTGTATGAAATAGCATTTTTCAGCGTTAAGATTAATTTTGTTAGACTCTATGCCCATATAGGCCCATAGTTCTATTCTATAGAACTATGGGCCTTATAGAAAAGCTCAAAATTACACAACGAGCGATGGAGAAGGCTATCCTGGGTGTTTTTCTACGGGATCGAATTAATCAGAAATGAGGAGATACGTGGAAGAACTAAGGCAACGGGCGTATCCCTTAGAATCAGTAAGCTCAAGTGGCAATGGGCAGAGCACATAGCGCGAAGAACTGATAACCGTTGGAGCAGAAAGTTCTAGATTGGAGATCCTTCGACGTAATACGCAGCGTAGGACGTCCACCAACAAGATGGACAGACGACCTTGTAAAGATCTCAGGATCAAACTGAATGCAGACCGCTAGTGATCAGTCGCTGTGGAAAACCATGTGGGAGACCTATGTTCAGCAGTGGACGTCCTTTGGCTGATAATGATGATGATGATGATGATGAACGAATTCGCTAGGGCAATAAAAGATATATGAAAAAAAGTGATCACAATGGTCAGATTTAAAACACATTTTGCGTCATATTTTCTACTTTTTCTCTTTATTTGAGTTAAATTATCACATTTTATTAACTTTTGATCTGTTTGGCAATGTCAGATACTAACCACAAAATGACGGGGTTTAGAATGTTTCTAACACTCACTCAGTGTCATTTTGTACATAAATAAGAAACCAAAAATTGCGCACGACCGGGATTTGAACTTGCTACCTTTGGCTATCTGGGCCGATGCTCTTTCCAATCGAGCTACCGTACAACTGGTACAGTTTTCGCTATTTATTTTAATATCAAGCTCATCAGAGGATTCAGAGGTGCAATTGTGTACTAAAGCAATCGTATTCATTTGACAGTTCAAAACTTACGCTCACATTGAATGAAAACGTTCGGTATGATCTGTCTGTCAAACGGTAAAGATCAAAGCGTTTGACAGATCATACCGAACGTTTTGAACTGTCAAATGAATACAATTGCCGCACACAGTTCCACCTCAGGTTACACATTTTTATAGAAAACTAATCCATATTGAAACCATAAAATTATTATCCCTTTGGAATAGAACGACAAAAGCGAGATGTCACTAGCAGCAAACTGTGTGATAAAAAGAGATGGGTAGCAGAACCATTTTTGTCAGATGTCAAACAGTCGCCCCTGTAGAAGCTCGCTGAAAATTACGTGCATTTGATTTTTTATATTTAAAAGTGAAATTGTGTATATTTTGGACAAATATTGCGTCTGAAACATGGTGACTTGATCGGTGATTGATTGTTATGCATAACAGCGGCATAACCCCAACAAATAATCATTTAACAGGTAGATTAGTCCAAATCGAAGCCTCTTAATATACGACTTATATTTACCAATGCGCTTCAAATTTTAAGTACGCAGTTTGATTATTCTATTCTACAAACGTTAATTTACGTAAAAAATAAAGACAGAATAACACAGGGAATGTATATCGACGAATATTTTGTATAATGAAATAACATTTAGTTTTATACTAGAGCTGCATGTTCAATATTTTGTGTCGACTGTTAACATGCAGTAAACTACTATATTTAACTTAGGAACATTGTTATAAATCACCTGATCGAAAGGTTATCTCATTTAAAGCTACAATTGCTACTTACTTATGTTAGTTACTGACATCTTAAATCGGTTTCGTTTGACAGCTTTTACTTGTCTTTCTATTACGATAGGAATATTAATTTTATGATTGAAACCGCATAAGGTATCGCCGTGTTTATCTTGACGTGCTTCTGTCCGCACATTTTTGACTCACCAGACTCTTCATTAAAAAAAAATGCACTAAAAAGTATGAAATAAGCTCTTAAAATGACTAAATTTTCCAATGATTTCCATTTTACATCGAATCCAAGAAGAAATGGTATGCCAAGAAAGTTATACTTTGGAATAGTTATAATTTTTAGAAGGGTGAGAGTGGGGAATGGGTGGTTGGACCTTTTGACTCTGTTCTTAATAGTTTTCAAGATGGTGATTCTCAGGTGTAAAAACATGACAATATAATAATAATAATCCTTTGGACATACCCACACATCGCCATCTAGTCCCAAAGTAAGCTACTCAAAGCTTGTGTTATGGGTACCAGACAACGGATATAATACTTAAATACTTTTTGTTTGTAAATACATACATGATATACATAGAAAATACCCATACCAATACAAAGAGACATGTTCATGCACACAAATGTTTGTATTGTGCGGGGATCGAACCCGCAACCCGCTGCGTAGTAGGCGATTTCTCGACCACTACACCAGACGGGTCGTTAAATATGAGCGTTAGGTACTCAACAAGATGGTTTGAAGCGGTGCCCTTACTGAATGTATATCATACTTCGTTTACTTTGTTAAGTTTTAACCCGTACTTTTGTTGCAAACTAGCCCTTTTTACAACTGTATAAGATACCGCAGTGTTTACTTTGACGTGCTGTTGACCGTACTAGCTATACTTAGTATTTATATGTGGAAACACGTAAATGGTTTTAAGTTATTTATCTTGTAGTTAATCTAGTCTTGAGATACTGTAGTGTTTTTCTAATAAAATAAAATAAAAATAAATATCAAAATGAAACACTATAATATACTAAGGCGAGTGTGTTTGAAATTTGTCGGTTTATCCCGATTACACCAAGATTGCCATCATCAGATCCAACTTGGCAACAGTTGGACCAACTAGGGGCACCTTACAAGGTAGAGGTTATCTAAGTAGATGAAAAAAAAAAGAAAAAAAATGGTCCACAAATTACTGAGATATAAGGAAACATAGACCCCCCATAAAACGTACAGTCGAATTGATAACTTCTTTTTTTAGTCGGTTAAAAACAGACCTGTCACTTATTGTTAAGCATATCATGTTAACATTGCGTGTTGCTACACTTTGATAGTGATCCGATACTGGTGATACGATTTGACATTGCTCGCAGAAGCGTTGAAATGTTACATGTTTTGACCGCAAGAAGCTGTGTGTGTTCTCAGCATTACATTCAGTAGGCATGGTGTCTTGAGGTATTTACAGATAGATAGATAGATAACTCTTTATTGCACATAAGATACATTGATTTACCATTTTGTTTTAATGAAATGTACTTTTAGGCGGTCAAATCATTGGGTAAAGAAATTAAGAGTTATATAGGAAGAGGTATTTTGTGCATAAAAGAAAATGAAGAGCTTGAATAAGTGAAATATACATATATTTGTATAGTAAAATTATAATAAAAATAATCGTATAAGTAATCTTATGTGTTCACAATAAGGTATAATATTGCTGATATTAAATTAATTACTACTAAGGCAGTACGCAAGCATCAAAATATAATTTTTTTTCTAGGCAAAAATACCTCTCTCAAATTTAGTTCAGGATGGTCTTCATATTTGGCTACTAAATGCGCACCATTGACAATAAAGCACTAACTAATGAATAATTCAAATATGTTACATCATTTTATATAAAGTATTGGGTGGGTAATGTTTTTAATAAAAAAATATACCGCAGCTTATAAGCTAGACGTCCTTTTTTTATTAATTTAGTATGTGTTCGCTCTTGACTCCAGTCCAAGACTAGTGCGACTAAGACAAAGTCGAAGACAAAACGAGCTCGCCCAGAAGAAGCCTGTTCACTCGAACTTTAAAAAGGTTCAGATTGTAATCCCTAGGAAACACTGACGCGGGCAGCGAGTTCCACTCCTTTGCCGTGCGCATTATAAATGTTGATGAGAAGCGCTTAGTTCGAAACAGCGGCACATCGACAAGGTAAGGCGATACTGCACACCGGAGTAGCTTATTCAATTTTACCAAGCTCAGATCCGGTCGTGTATAGAGTATTGCTGACACTTTTGGGATGGTTCTGCCAAATATCAACAGGCTGCCTTGGACTCTATTGAGAACCGAGCAAAACGATAATTGGAGACACTGAGCTTTTTGAATGTAGCCTACTAAGTCTGAAACATAGACGTAAAGTGGCGTGTCTTTCAGTCTTTTACAGGAGCATTTCTGAGAGTGAGCAAGAGAACTGCACGATCTGATTCCACCAACCCCCTTTCGCCAGCGGAACACAAGACGCGGGCGCGGTTACCGCCCTTCAATAGAAGTGTTTTTGGGTTTTGTTTTGCATTCGAAATGATAGTGAAATTGCAGTGCTCCACAAAAATGATGTTGTGTGTGATGAGGGTTCGAAAGAAGATTCGTTTTGTTTTGAAAGTTTTTAACGCTCAACTAAACGCAAAACCTTTTATTTTTAATATTCGACACCAATTACATACATTGCTCTGATCCCAAAGTAAGTAGTTAACGCACTTGTGTTATGGAAATCAGACACAACGGTGGTACCACAATACCTTACTGGCCTTTGCTTGTGAAAGAGGAAGGCTAAAATCGTATCATACTCGTAATTACTATGAGTATCAATAAATATGGCATGTCATTAGAAATTCATCCATTTCCTTGATACTTGTGTGTTGCTAAATTAAATCATCGCAAACACAGCTTGTATACTTGCTTCAGAAATTGCAGAGAAATAACGTAGGTAAGTTATTATTTGCTGGTGTTTCACTGTCATTTTCATATAGCACTTTACCAGACACAAAATCTGAGATCGATATCGAAATTGTTCACATGTTTGGACTCAAAATTAGTATGTGCCTACTCCAGTAAAAATCTAGTAATCTATTTATTACACACTAGCACGCCCCTGGTCGTAGACTTACCAGCAATGCGTATATATATATATGCTAATAGGTTTCGAACTACATTTCTCATGCGCACAGCTAGGCAGTGGAATTCGCTGCCGGCAGATGTGTTTCCTAGCCATTATAATTTGCCCAACTTCAAGCAGAGAGTGAAAAGGCTGTCATGATCCATCCTAGGCCATATTATTACTTACCATCAGGTGATATTGTGGCCAAATGTCTGCCTAGATGCTATAATAAAAACAAAAAAAAAACAGACATTGTTACAACCAAATTCTAACGCCAGATAAGGAATATTCGTCGAATAAAGCACATTACGCCTAATTTAAAAACGTTCCTATTTATCAGTCAGAAATCATTCATGTAAATGTCAATGTGAAAAATGTTTTATACTTAGGTGCGATTTCATCAACGTCAGATAAGACATAGTTATATCCTTTGGACATTTCCACACATCGCCATCTAGCCCCAAAATAAGCTACTCAAAGCTTGTGTTATGGGTGCCAGACAACGGATATAATACTTAAATACTTTTTGTTTTTAAATACATACATGATATACATAGAAAACACCCAGACCAATACAAACAGACATGTTCATGCACACAATGTTTGTATTGTGCGGGGATCGAACCCGCATCCCGCTGAGTAGTAGGCGATTTCGCGACCATTACACCAGACGGGTCGTTGTCGAAGTTATAAAAAGACCAATTCTGGAGTCTCCGTGAAAAGGGGTTTAAGTCGACTTATATCAATTTTAATTTTTTTGCACATTACGAATGACAAAAAAAATACCGATTTTTCTGTCTTATCCACGTGTTCCTACGACATAAAGCGCCGTAGTTAGCATTCGTGCCTAGTGATGTAAGTAGGCAATTTTTTGAATATTTTAAGAATTTATTCGTGTATAAAAATGCATGTTTAGTTATAACATTATGAACCTAGCAAAAAAACACTATTTATTCATGTATAACAATACAACTCGAGTTATAACGTTTAACACTATTGTCAATTTCAATTTGGATTTTGTGCTCATAAATATAACTCAAGTTATATTTTAATACACATGATTAAATATTGATTTTTTATCGGTGAAAACAACTTTTATCGTTTTAAATGAAATTTTAGGAATGATTTTTTAATGTATAATGACATAAGTGAAGTTGTATCATTGAAAACCAAATGAAAAAGATGTGTATACTGCACACATAGAGTTATATCAAGAAGTATTACAATATCTTAGTTTAATGTCTTTATGATTTCTTTACTAAATTCAAATTACGTTCTTAATTGCTAAACATGAACCGAAACTAATTAGATGTAATATATATTGAGTTGTTTTATCGTTTTTTTTTAAATTTCATCATAGTGTAAACATGACGTGTTATGACACACACTCATAACTAATGCTGCGCATACAACATGCTTTGGTTTTCAGTATAATAATTTTAAGTGATAAGTGATTTGTAAGTAGGTAGGTTTATAAAGGTATATTCGCGAGATTATTTTGACTGATTAGAAATAAGTGAAGTAATGTTAACCTAATCCATAGACTTATTCTGCCCTTAAAAGTCAAGTTCGTTTACAATTTTGTAACAATTGATTGATGATCTCTTCTATTATTTTCAAAAAAGACTGCTTACAATGGTGATAAGATCTTTTCTGTATTTTTTACGTTATTGTTATCCTTTGTTATCCTTTTTAGACGACCCGTCTGGTGTAGTGGTCGAGAAATCGCCTACTACGCAGCGGGTTGCGGGTTCGATCCCCGCACAATACAAACATTTGTGTGCATGAACATGTCTGTTTGTATTGGTCTGGGTGTTTTCTATGTATATCATGTATGTATTTACAAACAAAAAGTATTTAAGTATTATATCCGTTGTCTGGCACCCATAACACAAGCTTTGAGTAGCTTACTTTGGGGCTAGATGGCGATGTGTGGGAATGTCCAAAGGATATTTATTTATTTACTAGCGGTCCCCCGCGACTTCGTCCGCGCGTTTTCAGTTTGCTCCCTCCCCTCCCGTCGCAGCGTCATGTTTTATATCCTAAAGCCTTTCTCGATAAATAAGCTATCCAACACAGAAATATTTTTTCAAATCGGTCCAGCAGTTCCTGAGATAAGCGCGTTTAAACAAACAAACTCTTCAGCTTTATAATATATTAGCGCAAGCGCACGTTGTACTTAAGCTGCGAACGTTATTTTGGTGCGGAGTTATGTTAAAACTGTGATAGCTCCTAATATATTTATTGAAATCAAATGATATAAAGGGCAACTTAGTTCTAAATGAAATGCTCGTGATGATGAATGTATTTATTTTGATAAGAATAAATACCCCTGTGTATAATACACCTCTAAAATTGATGCATTATTTTTTACAAATTTATTAACATAAAAAAGGTTGTAGTAAGTCAACCATAAAAGATAGACATATGCTGTCGCGGACTTTATTATAGAACTCTTAATGTTAAACAATCCTGTCGTACATGATTTTTGTGTAACTTAAGCGGTTTCCGCAGCGTATGCAGCGGAAGCTCTCAAAAGGAATATCTTTCTCCCGTTTTCGCAACATTTTTCATTTCTGCTGTGGTCTTATGAGTCGTATCTTTATGTTATATAGCCTAAAGCCTTCCTCGCTAAATGGAATATCCAACGTAAAAGTAATTTTTCAAATCGGGCCAGTAGTTTTTGAGATTAGCGCGTTCAAACAAACAAACAAACAAACAAACTCTTCAGATTTATAATATTAGTATAGATTATTTATATTTATTTTTAAATATTCAAGTAGGTATCTAATGGGTACAAACAAGTCTGTTAAATGATTAGAACTACAAAGTTTAGGGATTGTAAAAAACGACTGGTTCAGTGGCTCGTGCTCCGCCGAGGCGACAACATATCCTGAGGATGCCACGTGTAGTGGCGAAACGCGTCGAGGTTTTTTGCACGTTGGTGTTGGGTACTAATAATTGCATCAGCTGTGCCGCATGCGTATTGAGGGAGGGCGGGTGGTGCATCCTGCATTTGCCTGAACTAATACTAAACGCGGTGACGGTACGTGTTGTTAGTTTCCTGCGCCGGCGTCTCTTAGCGGAAATTTAAAGCAAAATAATTTTACAAATTTCAACTTAATAATGGATTTCCGCAAAGTAACGCCTGATTCCATTAATTGTTTAAAATGATATCTATATACATATATAAAAATGAATTGCTGTTCGTTAGTCTTACTAAAACTCGAGAACGGCTGAACGGGTTTATCTTATCTTAGTCTTGAAGTATTCGTGGAGGTCTAGGGAAGGTTTAAAAGGCGAGAAAAAATCGAAAAACTCGCGGACGAAGTCGCGGGGTACCACTAGTATTAATATATTATAAAGTTATCGTGCCAAATTTTTACATATGTCAAAATTTGGCACGATTGATGCAATGGAAATATATTATTGTTGTAAAAAAAGATTTTTTTTACAACCTGGATTGTTCTATAACTTTTTCCTAACCTTATCCATTAGCCTGCCTTATGATTATAAATTTAAAAAGTTCTTTTATTTTTCTTAAATGATTAATTTCTTTTCATATTGATAGCACATACTGCTAAAAATACGTTCTGATCCTTAAGCTTATTAAGACTGGCAAGCCTTTTGTATTTTTTTTGTACTTCTCTTTTATTGTATTTACCCTTTAAATAATTATGAAGGTCTAATGAATATATAAACTTAAACTACAACTTTGATACCTTTATAATATAATAATAATTAAAATATTATTTGTACTGAAGATAACATACCAGATTATGTACATATCTCTTTAATATTTCGTTTACTTTGTGTAAGTGAAAATGTTACCTCAATTATTATAATAGGTACATAAAGATAATTAAAATTGATTGAACTGAAGTTTAGTTTTTGTTAACCAACACAACGATCATTATTTTTTAATTTTAGGAGGAATTTAACATTCTTCAATGTTAAGAACTTCGCACTATGGCAAAAAATAAGCAATTTTCAAATAAAATATTAAATATTTCATTTAGATATTTACACATCGTTTATTAGGGATAGAGTTAAATGATGTTCATGTTATTTTAGTATATTATATTAACTTTTGAATAGAAACAAAATACAATGCCTTTATTTCGTTTTACTAAACTAACAGTTGTTTTTAAAATTAATTAAAAAATGATGCTGTAAATGTATCATAATACACGAAATTCATGACAAGTTATATCACTTAAATGACTAATTATATCACTATACACCCGTCTTATATCGCTCAAATGCTGTGTAAGTTAATTTAAATTAATAAAATGATAGCAAATTAAAAACTACATACGAACAGAATATTCTACACACAAAAGTATGAATATTCGCTCTTTACCCTTTTATGATATACCAAACATAAATGAAAATATGCTTGTTTTTAAGGAAGTTGTATCATTGAACACTAAGATAAGTTTTGTTGTGTAAAATGTTTGAAGTCAAGTTACATCAATATACACAAAATAATTCTTAAACATTCTAATGTGTCAAGTGATGTAATTAAATATTTTTGTAGATAAATAATAAACTAAATCATTTTAAAATTTTAATCACATGTAGAAAAATACTTCAAATTAATAATTTTAATTTCCATAAACCCGTTTCAAAAAATCTGTACCAGAAAAAGAAAAATAATTTTTTAAAACTTTAAACGCCATTTCCCAAAAATCAAGATTTTCGAGTTATATCCCTTTTCACGGAGACTCCAGAATTTTAAAATGCCATTTACATAAATGATTACTGACAAATAGTTGACGATTTCAAATTAGGCGTATCTATACTAATATTATAAAGCTGAAGAGTTTGTTTGTTTGTTTGTTTGAACGCGCTAATCTCAGAAACTACTGGCCCGATTTGAAAAATTATATTTATGTTGGATAGTCCATTTATCGAGGAAGGCTTTAAGCTATATAACATAAAGATACGACTCACAAGACCACAGCAGTAATGAAAAATGTTGCGAAAACGGGAGAAAGATATTCCTTTTGAGAGCTTCCACTGCGTTAAGAGTTCTATAATAAAGTCTGCGACAGCAGAAGTCTATCTTTTATGGATGACTTACTACAACCTTTTTTTATGTTAATAAATTTGTAAAAAAATAATGCATCATTTTTAGAGGTGTATTATACACACAGGTATTTATTCTTATCAAAATAAATAGATTCATCATCACAAGCATTTCATTTAGAACAAAGTTGCCCTTTATATCATTTGATTCCAATAAATATCTTAGGAGCTATCACAGTTTTAACATGACTCCGCACCAAAATAATGTTAGCAGCTTAAGTACAACGTGCGCTTGCGCTAATTATATTATAAAGCTGAAGAGTTTGTTGGTTTGAACGCGCTTATCTCAGGAACTGCTGAACCGATTTGAAAAATATTTCTGTGTTAGATAGCTTATTTATTGAGAAAGGCTTAGGATATAAAACATCACGCTGCGACGGGAGGGGAGGGAGCAAACTCAAAACGCGCGGACGAAGTCGCGGGGGACCGCTAGTCGTATTATATTCGACGAATCTAACCTTGGGAAAATCAGGCCTCAGTCGGATTTAAGTTTTAACTGACGTTGTTAAAATCGGCCATAAGTATTTTCGTAAAATCACAGTATATTATGAGAATTTACTGACATTTCTAACGTTTAAATTTTCTTAGAGTTTCTTTCATTGCAATCAAACATTGCATTTAACAGGTAGGTAAATAAACTTTTGTAGTCGTTTAAAAACATTTCAAATATAGCCTTCACCTAAATTGCATACTATTCAATACCATACTTATTTAAAAGTGAAACTACATAATACCTACTCGTCATACTCTCATAATGAAATGACAAACAGACGGACAAACGGGCCGTGACCGAGTGTTATTAATAGCTGAACAATGCAGCAAGATTTCGCAACGGACAAACAACGAAAATGTATTGTTACAATTCTATTACGGGCGACCTATCTAAGTTTAGACTTCGCCACTTTTTTTTATTAATACCTACTACATATTTCGGTACGTATACTACGTATTTTGGTAATGACTTCTGAAGAAGCCATAAAATTAATATTCCTATCGGAATAGAAGGACTAGTAAAAGCTGTCAAACGAAACCGATTTAAGATGTCAGTAACTAAAATAAGTAACATTTGTAGCTTTAAATGAGATAACCTTTCGATCAGGTGATTTATAACAATGTTCCTAAGTTAATTATAGTAGTTTACTGCATGATAAACAGTCGCCCCAAATATTGAACATGCAGCTCTAGTGTAAAACTAAATATTACTTCATTATACAAAATATTCGTCGATATACATTCCCTGTGTTATTCTGTCTTTATTTTTTACGTAAATTAACGTTTGTAGAATAGAATAATCAAACTGAGTACTTAAAATTTGAAGCGCATTGGTAAATATAAGTCGTATATTAAGAGGCTTCGATTTGGACTAATCTACCCGTTAAATGATTATTTGTTGGGTTTATGCCGCTGTAATGCATAACAATCAATCACCGATCAAGTCACCATGTTTGAGACGCATTATTTCTCCAAAATTTACACAATTTCACTTTTAAATATAAAAAATCAAATGCACGTAATTTTCAGCGAGCTTCTGCGGGGCGGTCAACTGTTTGACATCTGCCAAAAATGGTTCTGCTACCCATCTCTTTTTATCACACAGTTTGCTGCTAGTGACATCTCGCTTTTGTCGTTCTATTCCAAAGGGATAATAATTTTATGGAAGAAACAAATCGAATCTACTACTACAGAAAAAATAATAGTAGTATCTATTATATTTTCTGTGTCTACGTTCCATAGTCTCTGAAGAATTATATTCTTAAATAGATGTTCGATCCACAAAAGAGATGTTAATTCAACGCCCTTGAACCAATTATTATTGAGCCATTTGCCTCAATGCATAAGATATCTATACTAATATTATAAAGCTGAAGAGTTTGTTTGTTTGTTTGTTTGTTTGTTTGTTTGAACGCGCTAATCTCAAAAACTACTGGCCCGATTTGAAAATTTTTTTTTGCGTTGGATAGTCCATTTATCGAGGAAGGCTTTAGGCTATATAACATAAAGATACGACTCATAAGACCACAGCAGAAATGAAAAATGTTGCGAAAACGGGAGAAAGATATTCCTTTTGAGAGCTTCCGCTGCATACGCTGCGGAAACCGCTTAAGTTAAACAAAAATCATGTATTACAGGATTGTTCAGCATTAAAAGTTCTATAATAAAGTCCGCGACAGCATATTTCTATCTTTTATGGTTGACTTACTACAACCTTTTTTATGTTAATAAATTTGTAAAAAAATAATGCATCATTTTTAGAGGTGTATTATACACACAGGTATTTATTCTTATCAAAATAAATACATTCATCATCACGAGCATTTTATTTAAAACAAAGTTGCCCTTTATATCATTTGATTCCAATAAATATCTTAGGAGCTATCACAGTTTTAACATAACTCCGCACCAAAATAATGTTCGCAGCTTAAGTACAACGTGCGTTTGCGCTAATATATTATAAAGCTGAAGAGTTTGTTTGTTTGAACGCGCTTATCTCAGGAACTGCTGGACTGATTTGAAAAAATATTTCTGTGTTGGATAGCTTATTTATCGAGAAAGGCTTTAGGATATAAAACATGACGCTGCGACGGGAGGGGAGGGAGCAAACTCAAAACGCGCGGACGAAGTCGCGGGGGACCGCTAGTTATCTAATAATAAGCTATATGACTTTGTCTTATATTATTCGGCTAAAAAAAGACGCATTTTTACAAATCAAAGTTTAATAAAAATATTTTGAGTTTTTGACAGACTTCCACTGGCCATGAAAGACAATAGCATTTACTTAATGACTCTTAAAAACAAGAAACTTATTTTATAAGCTATCTGATAGATTTTGATGTGCTCTTGCCTCGTATCACAGCCAAAATGGCGTCCATTAGTACTTTTCAGACGATATCTCCTTTCCGGCTCATTTTACGATATAAACATCCACAACGAAACTAAAGTAGCGTCAATTTTCTACAAGTAATGTTCAGCATCATAATTATTATCAGCGTAAGACGTCCACCAACAAGATGGACATCCACCTTATGAAGATCGCAGTATCTAAAAGTAAACAGACCGCTTGTTGTCGGCCGCTGTGGAAAACCGCGGGGAAGTCCTATGTTCAGCAATGAATCTATAGCAAAATTTTCATAACATTAATAGTTTCGGTGTACAAGCTCCGTAAAATGTCAAGTAACTCGCGTTTGTTTTTAATTTTGTTTTGTCGCCGTATTCCTTACAATAAGTCTAAAGACTCCTAATTTCAAGATTTAATTTCAAGTTAACTTCATAGTTTATGTGACTGTTTGTATGTTTGTACCGGGCACTTACTCAAAGCGACAGCGTTCATATTGTAACCTATGCCTGATTATTGCCTTGCGTACTTTGGCTTAAGGCCTAGTTGAAGCAATTTCACCTATTACCGACTTCAAAAAAAGGAGGTGATCAATACAATGTGTATGTATGTGAAATCGTTTGAATTTTATAATATTAGAGTATATTGATCTAGTAAGGCGTGTGAACACGTATGGTAAATTTCGTAGGTGTATGTAGGTATGTTTATAAGTTTGCCACGGATTTCTCGAAAATGAAAATTCATAGCGAGATTTTTTTTGAAGTTCAATCCAATCAGGTATATTTCAACTTAGGGTACAGTCTAAGTTTCATCAAAATAGGCCCCGTAGTTTTTGAGATATGGGTGATAATAACTCAAAGTCATGTAATAAAAAATAATGAAAACAAGGGAAAAAAACCTAAAGCTACAAGAGCACTAAAATGATGGCAGAAAACTGCTCATTGTAACGGTCATTTTTCAATGTTTAAATAAGTTCAAGATAGCGAAACATGGCTGACACTTTATTAGACAAATAACGATCTTTCAATATTTTAATTATTCGTTGGAATAAATCGTTAGTGAAACAGGCCCATTTTTATTCGTAAACTGTTCAAGTTAAAGATTATTTATTTTCCCACAAGAATCATACAATTCATTTATGTGAGATACTTACAGATTAACAAAAAGTAGGTAATGGTAGAAACATAGCGAGCGAACTTAGCGCAATACAATATTATAATTAAAAAAGTAGGGTATTTCTAAAACTAAAAGCCGCTTGTTTGCCGCTGAGAATAAAAAAAATCTTCATCCGATCGCAAACGTTTTTATTTTCTTCTTTTTGATCGCCTTCTGGCTTCTATTGCGGCTTTTCAGTATACTTATTCTATTCTGAACTTTAAAGCTTTCAATTTTGGTCAAACCTGACCGATGAACGCATGTGTGACAAATCCTGTATGGTACTTAACAATAGATTTGTCAGAATAAGCTTTCCCTTAATCTAACAAATGTGACGTCACGCAGTTGTTACACTATCAGTCCGCTATCGGCTAAGCCCTAAGTTGTGCTTCGTGACTGCGCTGACCTTCAGACCAGGACAACAATAGTCTAAGGGATTCCTGCAATTCTAGCTGGACATGATTGGAAATGTTTTTGATCGGTCAAGGTTCTGGTGGTCGATTCTCGCGGCAATCAAACTTTTTGCGTGTAATAATTCGATTTCGAGTTAAACCGTTAAACCTAAATAATCAAGTAAAATACATAGAAATTGTGACACTGAGAAATAAAAATAAAAAATTCTTCGACAAAGAAAATTTGATCGGTGACCTTTTTTTGTAAACGAATTGCACGAGAATTGCCCCCTGGTAGTAAGTTAACTAAACTTAACGGCTGTTAGTTTTGGAATATATAAAATTTGGAAAATACAAGCGTCAGTGTCTCCATAAGAAATACCGTGTTACAAGGGTAAAATTATCGTATATTTAGACAAAATTACGGTGAATCTGCTTAAAGTTTATCATGTAAATTACCTACTGTGTATATTTTTCAATATGAACCAAACCCAGTTTGAATTATTGAAAAAAAAACAACATATTACTAACCTGAATCAGATTCTCCTGAGACGACACTGTCTTATTTTCGTAAATGAATTTATACATTTTTGCATTTGAATTTGCATTGTGAATTGAAGATCGTTTAACCTCTCCTATGCTTAGTCTCAGATCTGTGCAACCCCCGTCAACTGCTTTGTCTTAGATCTGAGACAAGATGACTTTGGTCAACTTTTACGCAAAAATAACTCTTACTATAAATAAATTACGTGTTTTATTCCTTATTTCCGCTTCCCAATAAAATAGTCAACCATTTTCACCATTCATCCGGTCAAATCGAAGCCGTCATTTAGTCAAAAAGTGTTTTTCTAATTGCGAAGCCGGTACGGTAAAGTGCGATCACAGTACTCCGGGAAAAACTAAATTATCTGTGGGAAATCTATAAGAAAGGTAACTAAATGTAACTTTTTATAATTTTTTATGTTCTCTGGAACCAATACATTAAAAATCTTCTAAGATTTCTCTAAAACAACTATGCTAATGACGAATAAAGATTAGGTGTTCTCTATCAGATGTAAAGTACAATGATGTTCTCAGTGTTTGTACGCGTAATTATAACATACTAACCAAAATGCTTTTGTAGTTTTAATTGATGTTTATTATATATAATTGTAATTTACACTAGTTTTCTTTGCAATAAGTACGTAATATTGTCAGAAATCGATGTTTTTCATGAAACTGACATTGAGTTACATGCACACATGAAAACGAAGTCCGCCATTTTTGCTTGTATTTAGATTTATAAGATTTTTATTCATTTTGCTTCATTATGACGTACTGTATGACTACCTATCATACTGACGGTGTGGTCAACTGTAAGTCAGTATGTATACTGTGTATTAAAATAAAATTTAAAAAAATATCATTATTACCTCTAATAATTTATTTTAGGTTATAATGAACAGAAGAAAATGAGAAGAAACCTAGATGTTTTTACTCCTTACAAAACTGTTTATGTATTACATTTATTTATAGCTTTATGTAACGTTTCACATTTATTAATTATCCTTTTTAGTAAAATCATATGAATGAAAATTCATATCACAAGTTCAATTGTTTGCGTGCAATTGAAATGTAATGACACTATTGGTACTACACTTGCAACATTAAAATAGAAAGTGCGATTGCAGCTGTCATTCTGGTCTAATTAAAAATCTGAGTATAAGTACCGGCACCTATAATCACCTGTCAACTTTTAGATATATTTACCTCATTACTATTCAAAATATATTCTTAAGATTAATTTAAAAAAACTAATGACAACATAAGCTTCTAACTCTCAAAACTCCTACCTCCAAATCCCTGTTTAAATCTTTATAAATACAACGCGGCGTCTAGACGTGCAAAACAAACCACGACCAAAGAATGATTAGGATAAATCCGATTCTTGGCATTCGGTAGCGGATAATTAGTGGGCAATAAAATGATTAAATAAAACAATCAGATTGTAGAGAGGAGACGCAAATTGTGGGACGTAGGGTTGTGCATTTTCAATATCCGTGAGGTCTTTTTTTGGCGTGACAATAGTGAAAGTTTGGCGTAGGTATAAGCAACGCAAAATTCCTTTGACTTGTACGAATAGGTAATACCTACGTACCTTCTAGTAAACATAAGGTAAGCTGCATAATACGGATATATATCCAGAAAATCTCATGCTTCCTAGCTAGATATAGCTAAGACGCTTTCATTTTGAAGTCTGTGACTTGGTAACCCAAAGACTGATTTTTAAGGTTCCGTAGCCGAATGGTAAAAAACGGAACCATTATAGTTTGGTCAAGTCTGTCTGTACGTCCGTATGTCACAGCCACTTTATTCTGACACTACTAGTATTACACAGTTGAAACTTAGTAGGTAGATGTATCCTGTTAACCACTTTACGATTCTCATACAAAAAATAAACAATAATGATATTTAATTTATTTTTCCTATACATAAAACTAAAACCTATTCTTTTTGTTAAACCTATGTGTGTGTGGATAGGTCTTTTAAAATGACATTGAGGTTTCTACAACCATATTCTCTAAAAATCTAACGTTTGACAGGTATACGCTTCTAAAGTAGTAAAATTTTGTGATATATAAAAAGTTATAGTGATCTTTTACATCAGAGCCACTTTCTTTCTTTCTTTGCCAGTTATCTACTCGCGCTATAATAATACACAGTACTTAAATTTTAAAAAAAACCGGCCAAGCGCGAGTCGGACTCGCGTACTGAGGGTTCCGTGCCAACGTTAACCGATTTAAGGAATTCACTTAGCTAAACTACCACAATATTTTGTTGACAGCAAACATAACTTTGTTTTTCATAGTGTTTGTATCAAGAACAAAGTTATGTTTGCGGTTGTTGAAAATGAGCTATATCTTAAAAACTACTAGTTTGATCTCGTTCAAACTAATTTTCGTTGAAAGTATTTCAACAAGATCTACATTACGTCTTTTTTTTCAAAATTTACACTTGCTTAGTTTAGAAGTTAGATGGGGGGGACGCCCATTTTACCATTTTGGAAGCGTGTATCTCTCAAACTTTGGACTTTAAAAGAGAATGGTTTTAAGAACATGAATGTCATTTTAAAAGACCTATCTATTGATACCCCACACGCATAAGTTTGAGTAAAAAATTTTTTTTTTGGTTTTAGTTTCATGTATGGGAGCCCCCCTTAAATATCGTGATTTTTTATTTTTTGTATAAGTATATTAAAGCGGTTAACAGGATACACCTTACTACAAAATTTCAACAGTGTGATGCTTATAGGTACAGAATAAAGTACATATCTGTGACATACGGACGGACAGACAGACAGACAGACTTGACGAAACTATAAGGGTTCCGATTTTTGCCGTTCGGCTACGGAACCCTAAAAACTGCAGATCTAAGTAGGTAAATGTTGATCGAATGGATCCAAACAACATACCGAAAATGCAGGTTTACAGCAATTATTGCAATCTCAAATGTTATTACGACTGGCATATAAGACTATAATTGATTGTTGGTACTCAGGGCAGTGTGTCTAATGATGTCTAATTATAATTAATTTATAATTTAATAAATTTAAATTGATATTAATTTGTCACAGCCATCCCTGCACCACTCCTGGCACGGCTCCCGGCGTACTACTCGTGACGTCACACGGCGTCCGAGGAATTTTCACACGCCGCGTATAGACGTCACTATTTGTAGTAGTACTGTCTGATCGGATTCGGAACTATTTGTGGTCTGTTACTAGGAAGGAGCACGCTCGAGTGCTTATAGTAAACGAGCTACAGAGTTTACTACAGGTGTTGATTGTTTTTATTTGCGCATATTTTCTAAGTTTCTTTACGAGATTGAATCAGAAATGAGGAGATACGTAGAAGAACTAAGGTAACGGACATAGCCTTGAGAATAAGTAAGCTCAAGTGGCAGTGGTCAGGGCATATAGCGCGAAGAACTGATAGCCGCTGGGGCAGAAAAGTTCTAGATTGGTGACATTATGACGAAAAGCGCAGCGTGGGACGTCTACCGACAAGATGGACGGACGATCTTGTCAAGATCGCAGGATCACCCTGGATGCAGACCGCTTGTGATCGATCTCTGTAGAAAACCGTGGGGGAGGCCTATGTTCAGCAGTGGACGTCCTTTGGCTGATTATGATGATGATATTTTATAAGATATTGTTTTTTAACGACACGTTCGGTGCAGTGTTTTATTGCTCCTGATAACTGAAACGGCGGTCGCGGGTTCGAGTCCCGCAAGGGGCCAATATTTGTGTGATGAGCACGATCATTTGTACCTACCTACTTACCTAAGTCATGGATGTTATAATTTTAGTATTTTTGGGAGACGCCCCCTTAGTAATCGTTGTCTGGTACTTTGTAACGCAAAGAAGATTTTTTTTACTTCGAAACAAGACAGTGATGTTTTGTCTGGCGCATATACAACGTGTTATGTTAAATTTGCAAAACCTCAGACACTCAAAATGATTTTATTTCAATTTACCTAATTCTGTAAATAAAAACGATTTAAGGTTTTATGAAGTTTTTTTTAGTTTTACAGGCACTTCTAATCATTTCTTGCTCTACTTCCAAACGCTCTGTCGAGAGAGGAGTCGGTAGGTATAGCTGGGTCGCTGGCACTTCGCCGCGCTGACATTATTATTATTAGTATCTACGCGCATAAAAAACACACCATTGCTTGTTGAAATAGGTATTTTGGCGGGTTTGCGTACGTAATGGCTTGTCTTATGAATAAATAGACAGGGCAACATTTAATTAAATATTTTTTGAAAAATGTGAACACTAAAAAGCACTTGTGTTATGGAAATCGGAAACAACGGTGGTACTACAACACCCAGACCCGAGACAATATAGAACAGATAGCTTTTTTTATTGACCCGACCGGGAATCGAACCCGGAACCTCACGAGGTGACGCTTGAAACCAGCGTGCTAGCCACTCGACCACGGAGGTCGTCAAAAATAAATTATAAATCTGTAAAATGTTTCACTCGAGAGTAGATTAAGGTAATCTTAAATATACAACAGTTTGCTTTAAAATTTTAAACTTCATAATATATGACAATACATCCTACTAATACAATTTCAGAGATTCCTGTAGATCCGTTATGGAAAATAAAGTGGGTAGAAGCCGTCCGAAGAGAGGCAAAATGGATCCCCGCAAAACATTCACCGAATGTTAATTATCCGTTATAGGATTTTAATGGTGCAAGGCTATGTGTATTTACGGGCTGTTTCAATATGTCGTAGGAATTTCTAGTCAGTGTTACTTGCCAGACCGTTCATATAAAACGACATTCTATGTTCCAATTGTTCATTTGATGGTTTGTGCATTACATGCCCATAATTCAATTTATTGTTTTGGTGAAAAAAAAAATCATTTTACAAATGAGTCGTTCATTCTTTCGTTCCACACATATCGACAAAAAAAATTCGACACTTTCATGCACTAAATGTCAATAATTGACACGACAAGCTCCCCCCGCCCCGCAGAAATCAGCTAATGATGTTTTCATACATTCATATCCAGTGGTTAATTTATCCAAGGCCGAAACAAATTAAGGTGTGAATCAAATCACATCAAATCCCTTCGACCAAAAACTTTTGACTTCGACTTGACACCCTGCATAAAAGGTATGGCTGCAGGATTTTACCACTGTCCCGCTATTTTTGCCAATGCGGGTATCGCTATGACCCATTTGGTTGGCTGCCAGCGTGCCAGTTCGATTCTCCGGCGAGGTAATAAAAAGTACTTTAAAAATCTAGAGTTTATGACTGTGGGGCTTAACCTAGGGCGCTTTTTATGTCGTCTCCGGAGTGAGTGATATCGTCTTTCGGTTCTTAAGTGTGTAATTTAAATTCAATTGCCAGCAGTTAATGTGGGTGAAACTTTAAAATGAGCAGATGTAAAAATAACGAATTGATATCATGGTACACTTATCTATGTGCAAGCGCTCATTCCTATAGGCAGTTAAAAAATATACCTTATATCTTTTACTAAGGGCCGATTTTTCAATGGTCAGATAAAACTTATCAGACTGATAAATTATAAAGCGACAGATTTACAAAAATGACAGTTACGTATGATGGCTGACAATTAGGTGAAGTTTTCAAATTAGCCGTAATGTATTTTGTCCGACGAATATCTCTTATCTGACTATTGAAAAATCAGCCCTAAATACATCAGCTTATGCTTCTTTCAGGAGCATTTAAGCAATTGGTTGTGAAATGGTTATTAAGGAATTTGATATAATTATAAATATTATTAATAATACCTAACTAATACTTAGTGACATTTTAATTAATTTAATTTTAATATCTCTACTGAAATTAAGACATGCCTTTCTTATATTGTTTTGTCTAAAATTGATTAAAATTTATGTGAAATTAGCAAACCCCGCGAACTCCGATTCGCCACCAGATGGCTTCGTTTTATGTAACATTTCGTTTGGTGATTAAAAGAAGAAGAATTTTTGTTCTGTTTTACATTTGAATTTCCTTTGCTATAAACCTCACGGAGCCCGAGACCTATCCAACGAATGCAAAACCGTGGAAATCGGTTCGTGCGTTCTGGAGTTATAGCGTCAGGAAGGAAAACCCGACTTATTTTTATATAGAAGATGTGTATACACCTGAAAAGGTAGAATCAAGTGAAACTTGAATTAGCTGTAAGACCTCTGTAACCTTGTTTCCATGCACAATAAATATCATTCATTCATTCAAAAAGACGCGTGACTTCGCGCGTCGCGTACTATGTGGCATACCGCGGCGCCTCGGGCGTTTTAAACAGACTTCAAAAATGGAGGAGGAGGTTATCAATTCGACTGTTTTTGTTTAATCTATGTTACCTCATATCTCAGTCATTTGTCGATCGATTCGAAGTTCGCTTACTTAGAGGTTATACCTCCTAGTTGGTTCCATTGTTACCATGCCCGGATATGATGATGAGATCTTGGTCCAATCCAGGGAAAACCTCAAATTTAAAAGGCACATATGGTGTTTTTGAACTAGAATATGAATGAAGACTTGTTGTTGCGTCTGATATCAATATTGTGTGGAGCTAAGCTGATGGTGGAACTCCTACACGCTTAAGAGTTCAGTGATTTTAATGAAAGAACTTATGACACGTAATTTGTAGCTTATTAAAGAATTAATATTCTTAAAAAAAAAGTAAAAACTGACTTCAAAACCAAAATGCACTTAAGTCTAAAATAAATTCTTCACTCTTTAAAGGGTAGGACGTTTTTGTAGTTGGTGCCATTGCTTTGAACATTTTAAGCATCATCTATCAGGACACCGACTCCAAAAAGAAATTGTTCGCCTAAAATGGAGTCCTTTCCTTTAAAGAGTGAAGAGTATATTCAAGACTTTTTAGTGCATTTTGGTTTTGAAGTTGGGTTTACTTTTTTTAAGTTAATTTTATTACCGTTTATAGTGAGACGGCGCGTGAAGCGACCTGCGTCGTTCCACGCTATAGAAATTAACCCAATTACGCTATAGAAGTTAACCTTGGATGAATTAACCACTGGATATGAAACGCAAGAGCGAATGTATGAAAACATCATTAGCCAATTTCTGCGGGGCGGGGGGAGCTTGTCGTGTCAATTTTTGACATTTAGTGCATGAAAGTGTCGATATTTTTTTATCGATATGTACGGAACGAATGAATGAACGAATCTTTTGTAAAAAGTCATATAATTTTTATCACTAAAATAATAAATTACATTATGGACATGTTTAATGCACAAACCATCGAATGAACAACTGAAACATAGAACGTTTATATGAACGGTCTGGCAAGTAACACTAACTAGAACTTCCTAAGACATTGTGAAACCGCCCATAAGCACATACAGCCCAGCACCATTTAAATCCTCCTATGGGATAATTAAGCAGTAGATTTTTGCGTTGGCATTAAATCACACTGGTGTTAAATGGATACCACATATTCGGTGATGTTTTGTGGGGATCCATTTTGTCTCCCTTCGACCCACTTTATATTACTTAATGGATCCACAAGAAATCTGAAATTATATTTTAAAGACGAAAATATGAGGTATCATAAAATATGAGGTTTAAAATTTAAAAGCAAACTGTTGTATTTTTAAGATTACCTTAATCTACTCTCGAGTGACACTTTTTACAGATTTATCATTTCATTTTAAAATAATTTATATTAAAAATTTACTAAATGTTTATCGATACGATTTATCGACAATTGTCAAGCACAATTAAAATTAAACTTACAAGAGAACGAATGATAAACATACGACAATCCTACCGTATAAAGTATACGTTATCTTGTTGATTTTGTAGTAACTGACCACCACTTTTTTAAATGGCAATGTTACTTTTCTCTTGGAAAACACATTTCACTATTTTCATGAAAAATATCAGCTTTTATGGGATAAAACGTTACTTACGGATGAAAATGAATATTTTTGTCTTACCGCTATAATTTTTATACAAAAATAAGCCACATTTACCCATTTATTCCAACAATGTTTCTCACTGAGCTCTATCACCGTACTGACAAGACGTCACCTGTAAGTGAGGCCAAAAAGCCCTCTTCGTGGCTAAGGGGGCACAAGCGAAATTGCACGTCATTGCGCGTCCAGTGGTTTATTCGTCCAAGAAGTTAACCCAAACTATCGAAATGTAAGTACTATTCTTCGCCCACCGCTTCAGCCGCCGCGTAATATGCCACGATATTGCTAAGGATAGCTAAATGTCTTTTAATTATCTACATTTTTGCTGAATTTGTTGCTAAACGATGAAAGCATGCTAAGCGATTAGTAAAAAATTGAAACAGGTAAAAAAGTAAGTAAAGTTAGCCGGTAACTTCCCACTGCTGGGCAAAGGCCTTACCTCAACAATTAGGTAGAACTCCACCACGCGGGATCAGTGCGGATTGGTGGAGGGGTGTTTGTTTGTAAGGCAAGCGACTAACCCTGCTGTCAGATGTTATCAAGCCGCCCATAAGGCCTCTGACTAGGCTTTACTACTAATATAAACCGAAATTAGCCAGGACCAACGGCTTAAAGTACCCTCCGAAGCACGCAGATGCTCGTGATATATGTCACTTATATGGTCGGAATGGTCACCCATCCAAACACGACCGCGCCGTCAGTTACTTAACTTTGGTATCACTACTAAAGCGCTGCTACCACTGCGCTACGAGCACTCCTAATTTAAATAGGACATAACAGAAATATTAAGTCAACGCTCTCATAAAGTAAAAATAATACCAGGTATAATTCGCATCTCTAGGTTCATGGGTGTGTTTCTATTCCTAGAACTATTTTTATGGGATGCTAACCAATAAATCCGGTACCTAGAAATAGAATGGAATCAGATGCACATTCGATTATAAACTTATAGAAATATAAACCTTATAGCATCTGCATAAGATACATGTTTAGGGTGATGTTTTGTTGTCTGTACTAGCGATTCCCCGCGACCTCACCCGCCCCAATATAATAAGATTTGCCGTATGAAGTTATTTCTTACCATCTGAATATCTGTTATTGTCCTATAATATCTGAACAATTTTTTTTAACCTACTAAAAAAGGAGGTTTTCAGATAACCTTTATTTTTGTATGTGTATATGTATGTATGTATTTTTGTCCGCAAATTGCTCGCGTTTGGCTGGATCGATTTTGATCCGGTTTTCACTAAAGTGTTTGTTACACTGATGAGAAGGTGTTGGTAACTATTTTAGTTCAATCAATACATTGTAACTTAAGCAATAACTAAAAATGACGAAACATTTTTTTCATAAAAATTTAACCGCCTTAGGAACACTAAAATGACTAAAATAACGCTAATAGGAGATATCAACTTATTTGAAGTCGATGCATGCTGTCAACTTTAGCGGATAACAGCATTGAAAGCGGTTCAAATTTTTTCAATGAATAAATGAATGTCTAGTCTTCTATTGGAAGTGATTCCTGGAACAAAACTCTAATTACTCATCTGGATACCGCAAAAAAAAAAACAGATTTCTCTATGCAACCGGGCAATAGTGTTAAAACGTGACTTTTACAAACGGACAGACATTAACTACTTTCGAATACAGTATACCTCTTAACTGCAGACATCTTAGCAACAGGTATGGCTAATTTCTTGGATGAATTAAAACACAGTAATTGAGAGATGTGTGATTGCGTGTACTAATTTATAAGGTTATTCGAGTAAAGACATTGTAGATGCATTCAATTTATTTAATATGGCGTTTCTAATGAGTAATGTAGGTCACATAACTTATGGTAAGACAATCTCTAATATTACATAATGGAAAACAGTTAGTGGTTTGCAAATAAAGATAAACTTGCGAAATTGTACCATTCCTAAACCACATATTTACCCTTATAGCAATTTCTTTAAAAAAATTTAGTACCTACCTACATATTTATTGCTTTATTGCTTAAATAAACTCCTTTCTGCATTATTTCCAACCGGCAACTTTATTCCAAAAAATTATAAAATTTAATGGTAACACGATATTTAACTACGTGGATAGAAGGGCGTTTTCAGAACGAGTATTTTAAATTAATTTAATCATTCACAACTAGCCGAATCAGTGTTGATATAACCTTTATTGAATTAAATCTAATAGTATTGTTTATGGTAGCCACAGAAAGAATTTGATCTTACAGTGATTGGCTTTTCCATATGTGTGTAGGTTGATTGCGATGGACAATTACACATCAACAGCTGTGATCTGCGAGGGCTCTTTGGCATTTTAGTGCCAGTAGCTATCATTTTGATGGGTCTTACATCGAACCTGTCAGTGTTTTTTGTGTTGACTGCAGCGTCTTTCACTGGTGGCTCCCGGTTATCAGGTTGTTTTGAATCTTCCCAGCTAGAGGCAGAAGGCCTGCAATCAGCATCACAAAATTTCACAGACGATTTTCTATTGTAAGCGCTGTAGCGGCTTTGAACATCATCACACTTGTGAGATTTACGGGATTGAATGCAAGAATCCGTTTCCACGCCCACACTTTTTTCAGAAGAACAGCAAGACCAATTGTAAAAGTGGTCCCATCTAATATCGTCTTTAGAAGGGTTACGACTCTTGCAACGATCGCACGTATTTCGAGATGACGACCAATTTTTTTTGGCGTGAATTGGACATTCTTTATCTTGTCCTTTCTCCTTACAACTGCTTAGTTTTTTAAAACTTGGTTTAGAATTGTCGCAAGTGCAAGGAAAGTCCATGAGATTACCATGTACTGTAGAGTGATAGCACAAAGAACTAGATTGAGAATCAGACTTCCTTAAAACTGGCTTTTTTCCACCGCAAAATTTGCAAATGTCTGCTTTTTGAATGTCATGCAGTGATTCTTTACTGCACGTGCAGGCTGGTTTTTCTGGTATTTTTATGGGCTTATATGGTAAAGTCGGCGAAGGTTTACGTTCATTGTGCTTAGAGCTTAGATTCACATCCTTTAGTTCTTTAAAACCAGTTAAATGAGATTCGTTGGCATCTGCTGCACTTGTATGTGCAGGTGTCTCTTTACCTGCACTTCGTGATGGTATTTCATCTTTTTTACCTGGCTTGCTTGACAAACTTGCGTTTTCTGGTGTGGCATTAGAACTTTTCATCTCTTCAGGTTTATCTTTAGCTTTGATCTTTTCAGCATTTTCTTGACAAATTTTACATTGCAACGTTTGCTCATCTCGTTTCCGACTACAAGATGGACAAGAACTATCGAGGGGCTCATTTTCAGATGTTTCAAGTTCTGAGGACCCAAAAATCCATTCCTTCCAGTTTTTACACTTGCACTTATTACTTGGATTTGACTTTATGCCTTCCTTGTTATACGAATACGATAAATAAAGACTTTTAGCCAGTAAATCTACTTCTGATTTAGAAAAATGCACACAGAGCGTACTAGTATCTACGTTATCTGTTTCTTCCTCACCAAGCTTGCAAGTGGCTTCTTTCGGTTTAAAACTAGTTTTACTACGTTTACAGCTAGGACAGTGATCACTTTCTTTTTTTACCCTCTCTTCACATGATTGACATGTAAATTTTGTCTCTTTAGGCATTCCGCTTAATGAACAGTCATCAAATTTGTATTTACCTCTTTTTTCCTGATGACAAATCGCAGGACGTGACCTTTTGAAATCAGTTGCATGATTTTCATAATGACCACTGATTTTGCATATAAATTTCTTGAAATTAGCCTCTTGAACTCTTTTAGCTTCCACCGCAGCACAAATAGGACAGGTCTCAGCTTGGTTTTTGTCACTACAAAATGTGCAACTGTGAATCATTTCTGTATTTCCGATTTTAGGTTCCTTTTTATTAGTAGTATCATCTGATTTAGCTTTCTTTTTAAGTTTTTCACACTTTAAAATATTATCACTAATAGGTTTTTCAGATTTGTTGTCATTTTTGGGTTCATCTTTTGTTCTACTGACTGATTGTTTTGGTTCCCCTGATTTTTCACCGTCCTCTGCACCATCTTTTACCTTTGTTTGAGCTTTTTCTTCACATACAGGGCAGTTCGTATAACTTTTAATTTCAGATATTTTAGCACATCGAGGACAACTGATTATTCTCATAGATTCATCAAACTTTCTTGCGCATAGAATACAACTAACTTTTTCATTTGTTTCACCACAAGATGGGCATACTTTTGCTGCTTGTTGTTTTTCCTTACAAGGTTTGCAGAATGGGGTTTCGGACTCTGACACCATATTTGAGGGTTTGACAGAGCAGCTGTATTTGACAGGTAGTTTCTCTATTTCTCTGCCACACTCAAGATGGTAACGCTTTGGTGGATCTTGATCGTTATAGTTTGGATTAAGATGACCATCAGAAATACTTATTTCACCAGCAATATCTCTGCATGATGAACATATAGATGATTTAGACGAAGAGGCAGAATAATACTTAGAATTATAATAATTAGAAGTTTCACAGCTAGCTTTTTGTGCCGGTTGCGAGGAGTTTATAGAAAGAGGGTTTGTGCCTGAACTGCTGATGATTTTAATTGTCCAAGTATTGGACTGATCGCTTTCTAATTTACTATCAAGTTGCTTTAATTCTATTTTGTTTGATGGGTTGATGGTAGTTGGTCTTTTACGACGTGTCATGCCTAAATTTGTCGTTGAAGTTGCAGCGTCCCTCACAGCTTTATTCTTCATTGCTTCTAATAATTGACTGCTTGTTTCATCAACACAGAACGGTCCTTTGTTTTCTTTGTCTTCAGATAAAACTAGCTGTTGATCAACAATTTTAGACCCTAATGGGAAACTCACAGATTTAGTTGTACTTGCACGTGGCGCCTGTGGTATCACCAAACTACCTTGTTCTTCGCTTTTCTGACAAATGGCGCAGAGAGAATTTGATTGGTTATTCGTTAAGCTCTCTATATCTACTTTGAACTTGGAACAAGACTCTATAAACTGTTCTGTGCTTTTTGTTACTTTTTCTTGGTTCTTTAAATCGTATATTACATCATCTATGTATGACATTAGTTTTTTCAGTCTCTCTTTCTCTTCTGTTTCACTGCCTGGTGGGTCATTTAAAGACATCTCTGAGGAATAAACAGAATCATCTTCTGAACAACTACAGACTGAATCAGGATCTTCTCCAGAACCCCCTTTTCGTGTTCCATTATTATAAACAGGAGACATTACGTTTGCGTCCTCAGTGTCTATTACTTCCTCCGAATCTTTGTTTCCAATATTATACGTCGTAAGGCAGGTGTAACAAGCTAGTTTTACTCTCTTGTCATTTCTCTCATTATCTGCATTCGTTTTCTTATTTTTCGATTTGTTACCTCGGACATGTTTTACTTTAAACATATCATTTTCACTTATCTTCATTAGATCCGTTTGACTGTTACGTATACCGACCAAAATCCTCGGTACAAGTGTCTTAGGTAACACAAAGTTTTTCCTGTGAAACAAATCACGTGCCTAAGAAACTTGATCACAATTGTGCAAGCAGCCAACGACTCACCCTTCGTTAATCTGGATTAGGTTTTAAAGGACAAAAATTTAAAATAATTGTTCATGTTGCTTTTTTATTACATTTTGAAACGTAAAATAAGTGAAGTTATTATATTTTATAATTTATTTATATATTTTATTGTTCGTTTGAATAAATAATGACATAAATAAGTTATAGCTCTTATGTAAGAGTATGTAATGCTCAAATTTACGAACTTAATTTGTCATTGTAAAATTTTCGGATGATTCATTGTTAGAACATTTACTAATGTTGTAAATAGATTGAGATGAATTAATTTCATGCAAATTGTCATCTTTTAGCATATTCATGTCTATTGAAATGCATTGCCTGAAATCCGGAACCACCATTGAAGGCAACTTGATAAGTCCTTCCGATTTCGACTTTCTAAACCCTAGCTGATTTTGATTCAAGTTCAAACACAAAGCACAACGATGCTCGTCACTGTCATTTCGAGTATTATCAAATCTTAAAGTCGGGTCTCGCGCGTTTTTTCGTATAGTGATGGTTTCAGTTTCTTCTCGAATCGACCCGTCTTTATCCATAGTTCTAATAATACGAGTAATTTTATTGGTGTTCTTCTCAAAATAGCCAAGATCGGTATCAGTCACTTGAGAGCAAGTTTCACAAGGGTATCCTATATCTTCATATATAACCTCACCACGGCTACTGCTTGATGGCTCGTTCATCATCTTCTTACATATATCACACACTTCACCATTACCCATCAATTCCTCTACCAATTCTTTACATTTACACTTATCTGAACATGGAACCATTATAGAGCTCTTCTTGGACTCTGTACTTGGACATCGGTCATAAACGAAAATTTTGGCTTTGGTTGTTTCACAAGTTTTCAAAAAGTCTTCAATGTCATCCACTATTAACCCTTCAGCTTTTAAGTCCTTTATCAAATTTATGACACCATCAATACCAGTTTTTAATGCACCTAACGTTTCTGGTTCATAGTCTTCGTCTTTGCTTTTCAATTGGTTTTTCATATTTTCACAACATTTTATAAAGTCATCAACACTTTCCGAAATCAAGCCATCCTTTTTAGCTGCAGCACTTAAATTCATAGTTTGATCCAGTGAGTCTACTAATGCAGACACATTGCCTAAGTCATTTCGAGATGATGACTTACTTTTCCCTTTGTAATCATCCAATTTCATTTTGAAATCTTTGCAAGAAAGTAAAAACTTATCCAAGCTAGGTGATGTCATTCCTTCTTGTTTTATATCTGTAGTTAAATTTTCTAGCTTAACAACGTGGTCTTTCAAATGATTCAACCTCTGGATATCAAGATTTCTGTCAGTTTCTTTTTCTGTACAGTATCTATCTATTTTAGAATAAACACTTCGACAAGTTTTAATGAATTTTTCAGCGCTTGGCCTTAACAGTCCTTTTGATTTGTAATTCTCTGTCATTTCTATTACACCATTAATTTGTTCTTTCAGATCGTTCAACCTTGTTGAAGTATAGCCAGATATTGGTGTATTCTCCACATCTTTCATATACACGTCTAATTTTTCATCTACTTCCTCACAAGTGTCAATAAAGTGTTCCATATCATCAGTCAATGAAGTTTTATAGTCATGTGTTAAATCGATTACCTCTTTTAAATGCACTTTTAAATGTTTTAATCGGTTCTGTAAATTCGGGTCAGTCTGGGCTGAAGATGTTTCTTCGTCAGTGAGAAAATTTTCAATTTTACGACCTGCTTCCTCGCAAACGCTCAAAAACATATCCATGTCAATTTTGTCGACTGTGTTTTTCACCATTTCCCTTCCAAACATTATAATTTTTGTCAGCAACGCCTTAAGGTATTCAATTTTATTGTTTTGATAAGATTGTTGTCTCATGGATAAATTCCGAGAGATATCATCAGTCTGAAGGATCTCCTTTACACTTGATATTTCTGCCGCGGCTTTTGGTGATTCATGTATTTGATTGATCTCAGTAAAATTTTCTTTTAGCTTGCTTTTGTCCATAATTACGCTTTCCGAGCAATGTATACAACATTTGGCGTTTTTACAATTTTCCTCGGTACATGATTTCTTATTTTTTCCTTCTTTTAGTTTAGCAGCTTTTAATTTTTGTTTTTTAATTAGTTTAATCCTGAATATTTCTTCTCGGGCTCTTTCTTCTAATTCGATCAAAATATAGTGACAAGTGACTTGTGTTCTGGGGACTATGATTTTGCGAATGGCGTTGAGTCGTCTGCAGACAAAGTTTAATTTATAATTAATTGTATCTTATATTTGCCATTGTTGTTGCTGCCGAAAACCACCCTTCTCGCTCTTATAAGGACTGTCCATTATATTGTATTGTTTCAATTATTTTGAAACATAACTCGCGAATTTTATCAAATCCATACAGTATCTTAAATTAAAGATATGTGAACACAGTGCGTGATTGCACTTTATATCATTGTTTTTTTTTTTAAATTTTACCCTAATTTTATCAATCTGTTATTAAACACCTAACTAATATTCTTCAAAGCATAAGGTAAGTACGTCCCCAATTTTCACTTTTAGGGTCGTGTTTTTTTTTTGGTGGCTCCACAAACAATTCTTGTTTCTTTAACCTGTCTCCATAACTCGCGTTCTGTCAGACATATTACCATCTTTTTTTTAGTTCGATTTACTTCTGTGTACAACTAGAATCACTTCCGAACAGGCCAAATTGTAAGCTTACTTTTAATAATGCCCATTCATCTATTGCTAGTTTTTAATAGATTGAGTTTTACCGATTTAGATACTTCGATTTTGTGGACTTTTATTTATATTATTTAATTTATTATTTTCTACTCCAATACTTTCATTACTATTTTATTATCTTTAAAAACCATATCTATCTAGCATCTTGTATCTATTATGTTTGTCTCAGGCCTTTTTTATTTTTTCAGCCAATTTTGATTTTGATATCATTTTAGACACAGATTCCACTTCTAAAACATCTGTGTTCCATATCTTATTATTTTTATCTTCGAATTTATATGACCATCCACAGGATTAAACACATAATATAATGCTACAACTGTGACAATGTGGTATTATTTAGCCTTGGATCTAATTTTGTCCAAAAAAATCATAAGGTTCCTCAACTTCTGGTCCCGGGCACAAAAGCTTTTGACAGTTCATTATGCCTCCTGTAAAATTTTTAGTTTTCATTCCACAGATGTGTCTGTTTGACATTCACTATATCTTCAATATGACATTGTTTTCTGTATTTGGCTATATTTTTCTGTTCTAATATCAGATAAGAAGCCATGCTGACGATGAACTCTGTGTCCTTAATCAGAAAAGTAATAAATAATTTAAAATATTCCATTATTATTTCATGAACATATTCTAATATAATGTTTGATGCTTGCAAATTGCTTCGTAATTTATAGAGAATATTACACGTATCCGATAGATTGAATTCGTAATAAAACTCTCCGGAATAACCCTTCTATCCAAATAAAGTTTTTTTTAAGATAAAATGTTACAGACTAAAAAATGTTGCATCGATCCCTATTCCTTATTTCATTTATATCAACCACATTTGTGAATATATCACCAACATCTGCTGCGTTATTGCTTAAAGTGAAACGTATGTAAATATATTAATTATAGAATAATTCAATTATAACTACTGCCTAGTTAAAATTACATTTTTGTTCTTAAAGCCTGTTGTCTTACACCATAATACTCGTATGCTGGTAAACTAATCTTTGATTAGAGAACCTACTGAATTTTCTTAGTTCATAATACAGCAAATTGTAGTCCATAACTTTTAAGGTGAACAACAAAGTTGTATTTAATCCGCGTGCGTGATGTTCATATGAGGTGATTTGGCCTAACTCAAGTGGTATATCTTTTCTGGTAAAGAGGAGGGGGGAAAAGTTCAACTCACAGGGCTCTAAATGAAATTAGGGAATACGGTTTCAATATGGAATTCAGCTAAAACGCTAGTTACTTGACGCTTTGCGGAGCTTGTACACGAAAACTATTGATATTATGATAAACATTGCTAAGCATTAGTTGAAGATAATTGTCGCAACTTTAATTTTGTCATAAATATTTATATATATCATAAAATAAGCCGGAATGAAGATATTGTCTGAAAATTTCTAATGGACGCCATTTTACATTTATTTAACGTGGCGACGCCAGCGGCTGGGGTATCTCAGCCGCTTCGAAGTGGCAATGTTGAAAATAGAAAAGAGCACATCAATATCTATAAAGAATTTTCTAAATGCTGACATTCCTCTCAAACGCAACAATATTTCATTTCATCAGCCACTCCTCAGGATGTGTAGACTATAACGCATGCACAAAAAGCAACCACTGTCTGCTGGATATCTTTGAGCACAGGATGCCGCTGTTTCGAAGGCGTGCAAAAGACTTTTTCTCTAAAACTACATTGGACTAAAATTACTTTTATTTTTTTATTGTATTTAGTCACATTTAATTTTGTCAAAATGTAAAAAAAACACATATTTAAGGTGTCATTCTTTCCCACATTTACTAAAAATACTACTGCATGTAAATCATGTCGTGAAAACTATTTAGGGTATTACTCTAGTTAAATCAGTAATTCCCTTTTTTTGTATATGTATTAAATAATACCTGTATCGTTTTCCAATTAAAAATAATAATAAAATAAGATGTTTCTCTACGAAATCGAATCAGAAATGAGGAGATCCGTAGAAGAACGAGGTTAACGGACATATCACTACGAATCAGTAAGCTCAAATGGCAGTGGGCAGCGCTAAGAACTGATAGCCGTTGGGGTAGAAAAGTTCTAGATTGGGGACCTTTCAACCAAAAGCGCAGCGTGGGACGTCCACAGACATGATGGACGGACGACCTTGTTCTGATCGCGGGATCACACTGGATGCAGACCGCTTGTAATCGGTCGCTGTGGAACACAGTGGGGGACGCCTATGTTCAGCAGTAATAAATATTTTACTGTTAAATAATTCTGTTGCACTTTATTGTTAAACAATTCAGCGATTTTAAACTGGCACAGAAACTTTTTTTTAATAAACGTACCATGGCATAGCTCAGCAAATCAGTAAGCTCAAGTGGAAATGGACAGGGCACATATTGCAAAGACCTGATGGCTGTTAGGCCAGAACAGTTTTAGAGTGGACACTCTTAGACCAAAATCTCAGGGTAGGAGGCCCACCGACAAGATTGACTGATGACCGTGTAAAGGTCGCAGGATCGCACTGGATGCAAACCGATTGCAACTGGTATCTGTGGAACACCTGTGAGAGTTTGTTCCGGCGTTTCTTCTCAGCACTTGCTTAATTGTCTGTGTCTTGTTCCGAAGCGCTAGTAGGGCCCAAAAGATATGGAGACATGTTCTAGCCCCATAAGGGCCACAATTGATTGATATTTCTCTAATTATTGACGTTCATAAGTGGCATTTTGTATCCTAACTTGAATAAATTATTTTTGACTTTGACACTTTAGGGGACGCCTACGTTCAGCAGTGGACGTCCTTTGGCTGATAATGAAGATGACGATGATTTTTTCGTGGAAAATAGTAAAAAATCGGATTATATTGACGACCTCCGTGGTGTAGTGGCTAAGTACGCTGGTTTCAAGGCGTCGCCACTCCGAGGTCTAGGGTTCGATTCCCGGTCGGGTCAATGTAGAAAACGATATTTTCTATATTGTCTCGGGTCTGGGTGTTGTGGTACCACCGCTGTGTCTGATTTCCATAACACAAGTGCATTGGCTACTTGCTTTGGGATCAGAGCAATGTATGTGATTGGTGTCCAATATTTATATTTTATATGTATTCGGGCCGAGACCCCATGTCTAGAGTTCAAATCATTTAAGTAGATTTCGTTCATCATAAACACACGTGTAAGTAAATTTCTAGTGCATAATTTGGTAAAAAAAATACATCTGCCATCTAAGAGTGTATTGAGAATACGGAAAAGATTGATTAATACATTTTTAATCAGAACCTGTACATACCTGATTTACAAGTCAACTTTAACAATTTTAGTTTTAACATATTTTAGTTTTAACGGGGGTAGTTTTAAAATTAGCAAAATCACAGTTACTCCGTCCAGTCCTTAAGCGGACGGAAGGGTGAGTTCATCGGCAGCTTCGGCCAAAATAATAATATACTATTAAACTATATTAAAATATTGTTTTATACATCACTAACATTAGAATAATTAGATACGAAACGGCTCCAATGTAACTGGTTAGGTACTCCGCGACCATAGCGCTTGCAACGAAGCCGAATGAACGCTCATAACAATACTAATATTAGGTTAGTACCCACGGATAGTTCCCGTATCTAAATATTCTAAAACTCTAACCCCTTTATTTATAATATCTCAAACAGCCTATTTAACCTATTTTAGCTATAACACTTTTTGTCAAAAGATTACTCAAAAAATGACAGCGCCAAGAAAGGACGAGACAAAACAGTGAAAAAGTTATAACAGGTTTATTAGACTGTTTGCGTTATTATGAATAAGGGGGTAATACTATAATATTTATTGAAAAGTATTAGGACCGTGTGTGATGACAGCGCCACGAACTATTGGCGGACGTTGAAATGACAAATGGCTGGCTGTCATTACGAAAAATAATTATACCAAAGTTATTTCAATAAAATATTGTATTATACATTTATTCTATTCAATCAGGCCAATCCATAGTGACGTACATATATATTTTTACTTCCTCATAATATAGCTGAAGGTTTTTTGGGCACTGTGAGCGCTGTCATCGATTTCCCTCACCAGGACCGTTACCATGAGTTTACGGCGGTTTCACTCGCTAGTGATGACGTAAAAAAAGTCTATGGCAAATTGCACAGTGTCTCTATCGGTCTATCGGTCACTAACAGAACTTAAATTTTCCATAGGTACATAAAGTTACGTCGTCGCTAGCGAGTAAAACTGTCGTCGCTAGCGAGTAAAACTGCCGTCGCTAGCGAGTAAACTCATGGTTACGGTACAGGACTCAGAAAAGAACACGTTGACTATGGATAACGCAACGGATATCGTTAAAAAACGCTCGTCTCAACGTAAATGGTTAGTCATTCACTTACCTTCTTTATTTCCTATTTAACTTCTATAATAAATTGTTACTTATGATTAGGTCCATTAATACAATCGATAACAGTAATTAAAGTGATGATAATTATGTGATTATAAAATCCAATTATGAAACGATAATGTCAAGATAATAGCAAAATAATCTCAAATTAATTAATAGAACGTAATCATAAGATCTTATTCCCTGCCGTCGATCTAGTCATATTACTACAACCAATAAATGGAGCTTAGTTTGCTCAGGTTAGTTTCGTTATCGATAATTCTAACTTAACTTATGGTAAAAAGTCGTTACTAATTGTTAAATAATATCTAACAATAGTCTAGTTTCCACTATGAACAATATTGGTAGTTTCTAGAAATTAATTATGGTATGGAAATATCAAAACACTAATTTATTTCTGAATTTAAATCGGAATTATTAATATTTTATATAATTAAGTTGGTCCCAAACACACCTTCGGTCACGTGACCGTAAACGCCTATCAGAGGATGTGACGTCAAGCCTTGCACAATGGCGGGCTTTTTTTTTCTGTCGTAGACCAGTATTTATATTATTTTGCTGTCAATAAGATCTTTGATTGCAAGAAGTGACGTCATTTAGGACGCCATGACAGTTCGAGCGTGAAATCTAGAATGTTTAAAAAAATATCAATTATTTTGATTGTAATATATTATCTAGTTTTTTATTTATTTATTTAGTCAACTAGCCTATTGTACGTGCTTTGAACATATACCTTACCCAATGATCATTAAAATAGCCATTCTGTCAATTGATTAAGGAATTTGTTCAAATTATTCAACGTAATTATTCAACCGGTGGTAACGGCTTTTAACCATTGTTTAAGTTAAATATCGATTACAAAACCGGCACTCAGTTTGCGCAGTTTGCGCGGAAGAATGAACCTGTCGGTGCGCGGTGACTAGAAAAAGTGTGCAAAAATGAGCTATATTCACACGAAACGGACAAACGCGGTGGGGTGAGCGGGAACGCGGGAGGGAATTGACTTGCTTGACAGTTCCATTACTACGCAAACCGGGTGGTAGCTATAAAGCTCAAAATAGTACTTACTTGGTCGCGTTTTTGTTGGCTGTATCCAAGAGTAGAAATATTTGACGGAGTTCCAGCATCATGATCAACTTTTTGAGCAGCTCCGACCAAGCTACTTTCACCTCGTGAATCTGCTGGCCTCCTTTTTCTATCCCCAGATGCTCGTACGGCTCTATTCCGGTCTAGGGAGAGAAAAAAATATCTTATGTAGTAATAATAATATTTCCCCTAGCCGATTTCGACTACAGTGGCCAGTCACAACGACTAACCGACTGCGCGGGACATATTTATAATGCACAAGTGTGTGCGCAAACACAGGACACTCTCTATTCCTTTCACTCTCATAGCCCGATGGGACAGCAATCTGACACGACCGGCGAGAGCTTAGGCGCAGGACCAGGGGATTGAACTCGGGACCTCTGGCGCAGCCGTCGCTTTAAAGTGCGACCCTTCTACCTCTGCGCCACCGAGGCAGTGTAATAAAATAGTATTTTATTTACGTTGTAGGTCATAATGGTCAACCCTAATACAATTACGATTTTAGCAGTACCGTTACCATGAGTTTACTTGCTAGCGACGATGTAACTTTTTGTATAAAAAATTTTAATTCTGTCAGTGACCGCTAGAGGCGCTGTGCAATTTTCCATAGACTTTTTTACGTCGTTGCTAGCGAGTAAAACCTTCGTAAACTCATGGTAACGGTACAAAGCAGTGCCGCGACTTTCTCCGCGCGTTTTGATTCAACTTTGCCCATAAACATGACAGTTAAAACAAATCACGATTGATGCGTGTCGGATACTTATTGACTGACTGAGAACCGAACCTAGGCTCTAATTAAATATATTTTTTACCTCTACGACTTTATAGTGACTGCATCTCACAGCAGCTACAATCTTGATTTTTGTTTCCACGTTGACACTTGCCTGTAAATTAAATACAAATAGAATTACGCATTCTACCTCAAACACGGTAGGTAAGACATATTTCTACTTAAAATCCCACCCACTGTAACATCCCACTGCTGGGCAAAGGCCTTTCCTCAACTATGAGGTGGTTCGAGCCATACTGGACCAGTGCGGATTGGTGGAGAGGTGTTTGCAAGGCAAGCGACTAACCCTGCTGTCAGATGTTATCAAGCCGCCCATAAGGCCTCTGACTAGGCTTTACGACTAATATCAACCGATATTAGCCGGGACCAACAGCTTAACGTGCCTTCCGAAGCTCGGATATGCTCGTGATGTACGTCACTTATATGGTCGGAATGGTCACCCATCTAAACATGACCGCACCACTGCGCTACGATCACGTTATATAAAACTCAAATAAAGAATTTGAAAAAACTCACAACGTTAGAAAATATATTTGTTAATTGAAAAAAAAGCAGAGCAAAAGTGAATACGCAGCTATTTATTAATTGCAAAATTATAAACATACGTCGTGACTGCCAAAACCTGCCGCGTACCAACTTACAATTTTTCACAGTTCTACGCGATTGTGGTTACCAAATATTCCCATACTTAAAAAAAGTAAAAACCGACTTCAAAACCAAAATGCACTAAAAAGTCTTAAATAAACTCTTCACTATTGAAAGGAAAGGAATCCGTTTTAGGCAAACAATTTCTTTTTGGAATCGGTGCTGTGATAGTTGATGCTTGATGGTCAAAGTGATGGCACCGACTCCAAAAAGAAATTGTTTGCCTAAAACGGAATCCTTTCCTTTCAATGGTGAAGAGTTTATTTAAGACTTTTTAGTGCATTTTGGTTTATTTTATTTCTTCATTTTTAGTGATTACATAAGAGGGGGGGGGGAGTTTCACCTAATGATTCTATGTTTTAAGAAGCTACAAATTACCTATCATTAGTTCCGTCATTATAATTACTGAACTCTTAAGTGTTTCCTCTCTCTCTTAGGGTTTCCCTCGATTACACAAAGATCCCATCATCAGATCCCAAAATGGATAAAATGGGACCAACTAGAAGGTACACCCTCTAAGTAAGCGAAAAAAATTTTCGATTTTGTCGACAAACGACTGAGATATGAGGTAACATACATACAAAAAAAAGAAACATACAGTCGAATTGATAACCTCCTCCTTTTTTGAAGTCGGTTAAAAAAAGAACTAATCTCTATCACAATTTCTTAAAATTATAGCTTAAACTAGGAGAGCAAATGGATGTGTCTCAGCTAGTGAATAGAATAATGCCTTAATGGCTATCTATGAGCATATCATTAATGATGTAACAAATCCATTGCACAAAACCGCATGTCAATCGGTCAAGCCGTCCTGGAAATTCAAATGTTCCAATGTATTACGAACATAGTCGTTTTACGAACGAAAGAAATTGTAAGAGCAGCGCCCCCTGTCGGATTAGCACTATGATGCCTATCTGTCTATCTGTTTTACTGCAGAAAAACTGCATGTTAAGCCGTTCTGGAGGTACATGGGAACATGCGACTTTTAACCTCGATGCAGTCGCAAAATGTCAGCCTTTAGACCCTTTACACACTGCGACTTTTAGCAGTGATGCAATCGCGATGCTAACGCACGTAAGCATTGATACAGTCGCGATGCAGAAGTTGGAAATTGACAAATTACACATATGTACTGAATTTTGGCGAAGGCATCGGTACTAACGAGCGCTAGCATCGATGCAGTCGCGGTTCTGCATCGATGCTTACGCGCGACTGCATCGATGCTAGATTAAATCTACGATTAAATCTACGTACGTTGCGTAAGTCGCGATGCTGAAGTGCGTTTTCAATACGCGGGACTGCATCGATGCTAAAAGTCGCAGTGTGTAAGAGATCTTAGGTTATTTTTTTGTTAGTTTTAACGATTTAATTATTATTTGATCTTCATTTTCATGTATTTTGCTTATACCTTTTTTATATAAGTAATCGTAGTTTTAGCGATGAAGGAATTCGGAATTATAGCACCGAGTACAAAATCAGAATCTACCTTAATTTCAATACCTAGAAGCTAAAATATGTTTTTTTTTGTTGCTGTTGTATTTTAGGTCTACTTTCATCTACCCGGCCCCGGATTGCATACACTTTATCCAGAGACACACTGTATATTTAAGTCAAGAAAACTCTCGTTTTTCCCTTAGCAATAGCACAACACAGCTGAATAAACAAATTAGGATCATTGTTATAATCAATAGAGACATTATAGATAGCAAATATTGGGCATGTCTAATCGATGATACGCAATCAGTACGAAACGTTGCTATTATCATTTTCGGTGATTTCACCATCGCCTTCGTGGCGCAATCGGTTAGCGCGTTCGGCTGTTAACCGAAAGGTTGGTGGTTCGAGTCCACCCGGGGGCGGCTCACATTTTTGCACAAAAATGGCGGCAAAAAAACCTTTCTTAAAAATGCTATTAAGAATACACTGACAGAGTTATTTTATAAAACAGAGTTTTTTTTTTACGAATTATAAGCTAGTATATTGCACTTTAACAAATATTTCAAGCTTTTCACTTGATTTATTTCTATATATAGTCCCTCTAGCCGATTTCGACTACGGTGGCCCGTCACAACGACTAACCGACTGCGCGGGACATATTATAGTGCACAAGTGTGTGCGCAAACACAGGTGCACTCTCTATTCCTTTCACTTTCATAGCCCGATGGGCCATCAATCTGACACGATCGGAGAGAGTTCAGGCGCAGGACCAACGGTTTTACGCGCTTTTCCGAGGCACGGGGGTGAAACCCCGCTTCCAAACTCCGGACTACACTAAAAATTTCTGAACAGAAAAAATCAGGTATATGTTTCTGGCCCGACCCGGGGATCGAACCCGGGACCTCTGGCGCAACCTCTGGCGCCGTCGCTTTAAAGTACGACGCTGCGCCCCCGAGGCAGTTCAGTTTATTTATAAGTATCAAATAAATACATAGTCTATTTATTTTATAATTTGGTATTTCTCACTTTTAACATAATTATTTTAGGCGTCTCGAATAGAAAACTTCGCCTTTTCACATAATTTAAGTAAAATTAATGGACTTTGCACCTATTTATGCGGTATCAGCTATGTTCTGTTAGAAACCATATTATTTTAAATTCATTTAAGTATGTACTTGTTGTCTTTCAAAAACAAATGACCAATATTAAAAGATAGGCTCTGGATATGTATTTCAATAGCTGGATAGATAACCATTTACCAGTCTCACTAAAAGAGCTCGAATTTAACGGTTTTAAACGGAAACTATTTAAAATATTGCTAGAAAAGTTTTACTATTCTTTAGAAGAATATTTCAATGAAAAGATCTCCATTTATGGTTTATGATATTGTTTAAATATGTGTGATTTTCATGATACTGTAGGTATATATAGCTACACTGTATATATGTTGTACGCCCAATGGGTAGGATATAGTGTGTCCAAAGTTTTAACAAACAAGGAGATCTGTTATGTTTATTTTAACCTATGACTTGCAATAAATAAATGATTGATGGATTGATTTACGAAACGATGAATTGAAAACGAGTAACGGAGTTTTTTATTTTGATTTCGAAAAACATTCTTAGCTCTTTCGCGGACAGTGAACGCCTATAGGCGTGATAACAATAAAATTTCTATTGTGTCTGGAGTACTGTCCGTAAAAGTGTTAAAAGGGACTGAAAATTTTCAGCAGCAGAAATTCAAATAATTCCACAAACAAGGTAGTGGGCTACAGCTAGTATTTAATGAAAAAAAAAACTTATCAAAAAAAAATCTTTTATGCGAGGTTTTTGTCTTGAATCGTTTTAATAAAATATGCTTTTGACAAAAATGTGTGCCGCCCCCGGGTGGACTCGAACCACCAACCTTTCGGTTAACAGCCGAACGCGCTAACCGATTGCGCCACGAAGGCGATACGCATCGCGTCTAAATTATAATACATATACATACTCGTAAGTGATAACATTAATTATGAATGTACTTAATTGGTATTTACATAGTTGATGCAGATTTTGACAAAAAGATTATCGACAGTACATTGGTTCTAAAACTTGAGTAAGCATTATTTCGGAGTGAAAACGTCACCGCTAGCGCAATACTTATATTATATAATATCATTTAATTTAATCATCAAAAGGATCATACAATTACATTTTTTTAAATTAGTTTTAAAATAATATGAATTAAAAATTCAATTGAATTTAATTCAATGAGGTTCTCGTAGCGCATCGGTAGCAGCGCTTTGGTAGTGATACCAAAGTTGAGCAACCTACGGCGCGGTCGTTTTTGGATGGGTGACCATTCCGACCATATAAGTGACTTACATCACGAGCATCTCCGTGCTTCGGAAGGCACGTTAAGTCGTAGTTTCCGGCTTATATCGGTTGATACTAGTCGTTAAGCCTAGTCAGAGGTCTCATGGGTGGCTTGATAACATCTGAGAGCAGGGTTAGTCGCTTGCCTGGCAAACACCCCTCCACCAACCCGCACTGAGCCCGCGTGGTGGAGTATGGTTCAAACTACCTCATAGTTGAGGTAAGGCCTTTGCCCAGCAGTGGGATGATACAGGCTAACTTTACTTTATGAATTAAAAATAATCATTTCGAAAAGAATACTGACTGAGGTCGTGTCGTGAAATGTGAAATGTGTCGTGAAACCATATCACAATGGTTCAGGTAAACACAATCAAATCGCTCTGCGAATGCCTACAGTACGCTATTGCGACTGGCCCTCACCCTGCGCACCAGGGATGTGCGCCCTGAAAGCATTTTTGCACTGGATACGTAGGGCATTGTACTGTTTCTATATATGTATATATGCTTGTCTCTCTAGCTTCATTATAAGGCCCATAGTAAAAGACCATGTTTTGGATCCGTATGTCATCACTGGTAACATACACTGGTTGAAGACTTTCGTCTTCAGACACTGAGGTAGATGAGATGAGAAGACACTCTTGCGCAATTTCCCGAACGCTGCCCAGCCGAGTTGGATTCGTCGATTGACCTCTTTCTCGTAGTTGGACCTACCCAATTGGATCACTTGTCCCAGGTAGACGTTCTCATCGACAACTTCGAGAGTTGAGTTTCCAACGGATACTGGAGTGGGTACGACAAGGGAGTTCGACATAATTTTCGTCTTCTCCATGTTCATTTTAAGACCCACTTGTTGGGATACTCGGTCAAGGTCTTCGAGCATAGTGCCAAGATCGTCCAGCGTCTTTGCCACAACGACTATATCATCGGTAAATCGGAGGTGTGTGATGTATTCGCCATTAACATTGATGCCGATTCCTTCCCATTCCAGAAGTTTGAAGGCGTCTTCCAATGCCGCTGTGAACAGTTTCGGAGATATGACATCTCTCTGTTTCACACCTCTCCGCAATGGAATCGCCTTCGTGTTCTGCTCCTGTACTCGGACCGACATCGCCGATCGATCGAAGCACCGCCCAAGTTTCGAATGCACTTGAAGAGCTAATGCACTTGTGTTAAGGAAATCAGACAAAACGGTGGTACAACAACACCCAGACCCGAGACAATATAGAACATTTTGATGTCTATATTGACCCGACCTGAAATCGACCCGGAAGCGCCGACGCCTTGAAACCAGCGTGCTTAGCCACTACACCACGGAGGTCGTCAAATTGAGAAATATATAGTTTTACATATTTTTTAGAATTGTACAGACAGGGTTTCTCGCGCCAAAATCACTTGCACCTCGCTTCGTTATTTGTATGAAGTGACACCCGATTTTGTGTCGTGTGCAAGCGGTTTTTGTTGAAAAATGGTAAGACGCGACCCGTACAATAAGTTTGGATCAAGAAAAAGTCAAATTTTTTCGTAACAATGGAATCAATCTTGAGTAAACATGAGTTCATAAAGGTATTTTCGGACGAATTCTAGGACGAATTTAAACAACACGATTCGCTCTACCTTGCCCACTGAACCCGTCTAATAGTCCCCCTAGCCGATTTCGACTACGGTGGCCAGTCACAACGACTAACCGACTAGGCGGGACATACTATAGTGCACAAGTGTGGCGCAAACACAGGTGCACTCTCTATTCCTTTCACTCTCATAGCCCGATGGGACAGCAATCTGACACCACCGGAGAGAGATCAGGCGCAGGACCAACGGCTTCCCGAGGCACGGGGGTGAAACACCGCCAACTTCCGAACTCCGGACTACCCTAAGAATTTCTGAACAGAAAAACTCAGGTATATGCTTTTAGCCCGACCCCGGGATCGAACCCGGGACCTCTGGCACAGCCGTCGCTTTAAAGTGCAACCCTCTTACCGCTGCGCCACCGATGTAGTTAACCCGTAACAACCCGTATGATGCCAGTGTGCAACGCGGATGATACACGTATGACGCCCGAATGATACCTACCCGTATGTTATTTGGTAGCAGTGAACGCACCGCGATTCGTTTAACATTTAGTTGGTAAGGTCTACCTCCTAAGGCTTTGACACAGAAGTGTCGTGATCAGTCCATAGTCTAAGGTAAGGTATTATAGTCTAATGTTTTTAAATTATAGATACGTTGTATGCGCTCAAATATGGCTACGACGAAAAGTCAGGTAATTGTCCGGAGTAAATTCAGTTGGGCACGCTCTCTTTTTTTGGCTACACCTAACGTCCCGACAGCGCCTTAAATGATTTCTCGTTTTCTGGTAAAAATACCTTCCTGTGTGTTTAGGAGTAGTACCAATTACACTGCAAATGTTAGAGACAAGAAAAACGTGTCATTACATTCATTAGTACACATTTTTCATTTAAAAGTATTAAAACTTAACATACGTATTTAGTCTTTACCATAATTTGGCAATGGGTGACATTAGGCTTAAGATCGAGATGTCACGTGCTCGCGCCAATGAGGGCTTAGTAGCAATAAGTACGTAGGGGAGAGAGGGGCATAGTGGAAGAGGGGGGCAAAGCGAAAAAATTTATTTTACCAACACTCTTTCACCCAACGGCACCCGCACCTCGCACAAGCCTAGCGCACGTCCGACCAAGGTCATTGACAAAAATCAGTCCAGCTAGCACCACCTAGCGGGCTACCCGGCTGCGCGATATGTATCGAGTGAGTTTTTTATGAAATTCAAGGATTTTGGAGGCTGGATATTTATGATAAAAGTGAGTAGTGGCGGTGTATTTATTATTTTAATCTAATATCTGTTTATTCTACTACACTCAGACTTTTAGTAGATTGAACAAATTTAAATATTTGTTTAGTAATGAATTAAAAACTATATTATTATCATAAAGGCAAAGTGGAAGGAATTACAAGGGGGCAAAGTGGAATGATTTCCACTTTTGTTGAAAGTTGATTTAATACGTTATATTAAAGCGACATCAACTTTTATTTCATAACTACGAAAGAAAAACAAACCACTGCTCATGAACGGAAGGTCAAATGAGGAGAGCGATGGAGCGAGTTCGGTATCCAAAAAATATGGTATCCCAATTGGAACTCTCCATCGCTCATGAACTTTGTGGTGAAATTGAAGGCGGTTGTTTTGTTTGTGTTAAATATAGGAACTAATGCATTTTGTATGTGAATGTCAAATATGTGCCTTTTTAAATTAAATAAAAAATCACCTACTCCTAATGATGAAAAGTGGAAAGTCTTTTATTTAAATAGTTCCTTTATACCAAATTAGTTGATTATCTTACTTAATTTTATTGATTTCATTAGCATAATACTCAAGTTAATGGGAAATACGCCAAATAAATCCCTTTTTCGCTTTGCCCAATGTGCAATTCCACTTTACCCTTGTGATAAGGGCAAAGCGGAAAATTACTACCTCTAAAAAAAGTTAATTTATTACCAAAATGGTTAAGAATTCGTTAAAAATATTTAACCCTATATGTAATACAATAGTTCTAGAACCATAACGATTAAAATTTGACTTCAGAACTACTCTAGTCCTTTTTATTTTTTCGATTGAAGTTAAGTATTCCACTATGCCCCCCTTTCCCCTAACTAATGTTATATAATTATCTCTTTCTATCAACAGGCATGCTCCATCATTTGTCTCTCTTAGCGCTTAGTGTAGTAATCCTTGCGCCACTTGAAAATGCTTTAATATTGGTGTATAACATGTCTATCCTTTTGAACGTTGGTTATAGTTTTCAATACTTTTTTTGCCTGACATGTTCCTAGCACGGTCATGGTATGCAACAGTGTAATGGGCAAAGACTTTAATAATGTTCATTACCCCGACAGAAATTACCACTAACATGTTGAAGTTAAGATTCTAGCGCTGTGATTTATAAGCAAATCATCCGTATATACATTTTAGGGTAAATAAGCAAATCATTCGTTTGTCTGTCCATCTGTTAGTCAATCTGTATTGTCCATGTGTCCGTCTGTATCAGAGGCAAGCGAAATGTTTTTCAAGCAAGTCATAGCAAATGTTCATGTGTTATGCTTTTTAACCGACTTAAAAAAGGAGGAGTTAATCAATTCGACTGTGTTTTTTTTGTATCTATGCTACCTCATATCTCAGTCATCTTCGCCTATCTTTTAGTTAGTCCCATTGTTGTTAAGTCGGGATCTGATGATGGGATCTTGGTGCAATTGAGGAAATACCTCGAATTAAAAAGGCACGTTTAGTTTTTTCGTACTAGAATCTTAACAAAGACTTGATGTTGCATCTAATAGTTATCGCTTTGGCCATTTCAAGCATCATCTTTCAGAGCACCGACTCCAAAAAGAAATTATTCGCCTAAAATGGAGTCCTTTCCTTTAAAAAGTGAAGAGTTTATTTAAGATTTTTCAACACACTTGCTCATAACGACGTTTTTATTCCACCGATTTTTGGCTCATAATCATAGATATTAAACACGCGTGCTTTTTCATTATAATATTGCACTAGTGCTTTTAGTTTATTAACCCGACCAATTTACATTTGTACCCTAGTACCAAGTCGTAAGTAAAAGAAGAAGCGATTTAATTTAGTCGGGTTATACAATACTTTTATTTTAGCAACAAACAGTATTTATGCGAAAAATAACAGTATCTACATATTTATTTCAATAAATGATAAATCCAGATTTATTACTAAAAATAGCTCAAATTCATTTAACATTTTCTGTATGTAAAAATGTAATAATTCGTGTTTTAAACACGAATTATTACATTTTTAATCTTGGCATTTGGCCGATCTAGTTCGCGCCTAAGCCTTGCGCGCGCATCGGTATCGCGGCAAGAAAAAAAAAACAACGCGCCATTTTTCGTAAATAATAATTGTCGGCTGTGACGAAGTTTGGATTAATTATGAAGTTTAATATTATTGAAAATGTCTACTTCAAGTGAAGAAAATGAAGGAAACCTATTATTAACTCCGCTGGACATACGTAACTAGGCGAAAAACGCGTGCGAAAGTCTTTGCCATCAAAATCGAGTGAAATGTATTTTTACTGTTTTATTAATTAAAAACTTAGTAAATGAAGAGTCTTGTTTTTTCCTCGCAAGTGTGTTGAAAAACGTCGTATGAAACACGTGTGCCTGTGACCATTATATACGCGGCTTTCTTATGGCGCACTCGCTTTCGCTCGTGCGCACACAATATCGCCTTGTATATAATGGTCAACTTAGCACACTTGTATCATAATGTACTATTAAAGTGCATTTTGGTTCTGAAGTAGGTTTTTACTTTTCACGATCAGTTTTACCAAATTTACAAATCTTAAAATGAAAACTAATATGCTCAGGAGTGTTTTTGTTTAAAACCATAGAAAAAGTTAAGATAAACCATAATTATAACGTGGTTATTGTTAGAATGGACCTGCCCCGGTCACTGCGCAGTAAGCAAAATGTGCAAAAATAAACTGTCATCATCAGCATCATCATCATTATCATCCAAAGGACGTCTACTGCTGAACATAGGCCTCCTCACGGCTTTCCACAGCGACCGATCACTAGCGGTCTGCATCCACTTTGATTCTGCGATCTTTACAAGGTCGTCTGTCCATCTTGTCGGTAGACATCCTACGCTGCGTCTTTGGTCGAAGGAAAGGGAAAAACCCTGGCCTTATTAATAAAAAAAATATAAAAAAACTCACTTCAGGAGGGCAGTTCTCCAAAACCATTCTATTCATATTCGGATAATAGAACCGGCCTCTCGCCAACAGCATTAGTTCATTCTTGAAATCTTCGTCAAATCGGTCATAGATACTGCAAAGAATATCCCATTTAGTTTTTTGCCCACCACCGTCATAACTGCCTAAGCACTTTCAAAAGTAATTCCCTTGTACAATAAAATCGGGCGTCACTTTAAATTAAAACGATGGGAGGTTCAAGCGATTCTAGCTTTTAGGATGGTAAGGCGGCAGTGACCTTGATACTACATATTGCAAGGCTTTTTGTTAAAGCCCCACTAGCCGATTACGACTACGCTACGGTGCATAATTGTGGACCGGAGAGAGCTCGGGCTCAAGACCATCGGCTTTAAGTAGGCGGTGTTTTATCCCTGTGCCTTCACCTTCAAACTCTGAGCTACTCAGAGAATATCTGATCAGGAAAACCCAGGTACATATTTTTGCCCGACCTGGGGATCGAACATGGGACCCCTGGAGTAGCCGTCGCTTTAAAATGCGACTCTCTAACCGCTGCGCCACCGAAGCAGTAAGTGTTTATAAGTATCAGGCTTACGGACCTACCTAGAGTCTGGAGTCTTCAGGTAGACGTTAAGTCCATTTGAAAGCAGTTCCTCACCCGACTACCAGGAGCCCACCTCAGTTTGCGGCCGGTAGTGAACGAGGTCCATTTTATCAGCTTCCGTAACAGTATGCCAAGTGCACTTGGTTCCGCATCTGCTGCAGCGCTACTAGCGATAGCATGGTAGCCACGTGCAATTACAGAGCTAGCCATCTCTGTTGCTCTTGCCAGCCCAATATTGAAAGTGAAAGAGATAGCACTATTCGTAAAATTGTTGTTGCTGATCGTGCTACTGGTAATAACAGGTAGAAGGGTCCTTAGGGTACTTACGGAAGAGTTTCTTGGTAGAAAATAGCGTTTATAAGCAATCTTCTAAATATTTTTGGCAAGGTCATGTTTCCTAACATTTGTTTACCTCAGCCGCCATCATTGTTGCGTTAGCATCATCATCATTAACAGTCAAAGAACGTCCACTGCTGAACATATGGTTTGCTGAGCCTATGTTTTGCTACAGCGCCCGCTCGCAACCGTTCTGCATGCAGTGTGATCTTTACAAAGTCGTCTGTCCGCCTTGTCGGTGGACGTCCTACGCTGCACTATTGGTCGAAGAGGTTTCCTAACGGATATCAGTCCTTCATGCTATGTGCTAGCTAGATTCTAAAAAGTAAAGTTAGCCTGTAACATCCCACTGCTGGGCAAAGGCCTTACCTCAACTATAAGGTAGTTTGAGCCATACTCCACCACGCTGGCTCAGTGCGGGTTGGTGGAGGGGTGTTTGCAAGGCAAGCGACTAACCCTGCTGTCAGATTTTATCAAGCCGCCCATAAGGCCTCTGACTAGGCTTAACGACTAATATCAACCGATATTAGCCGGGACCAACGGCTTAACTCGCCTCCCGAAGCACGGAGATGCTCGTGATGTACGTCACTTAAATGGTCGGAATGGTCACCCATCCAAACACGACCACGCCGTAGTTTGCTTCACTTCGGTATCACTTCGGTAGCTAGATTCTACCTAACAGAAAATGGTCTGCTCACCTGACTATCTCAGCGGAGACCCTCCTCAGTTCGCGGCTGGTGGCGAGCGTGGTCCACTTCATCAGCTTCCGACCCAAGTACGCCAGATGCAGCCGGTTCCGCATCTGCTGCAACGCCACCAGCGATGGCATGGTGGCGTAGCGCATCGCTCCATATGTTTCCTCATCCTCTGAAATCGAAGGAACACTCCGATGAATCATATGTACTGTGATAAGCTCGCAACCAGCGCACCATACAGACGCGCGGTTGACGGTTCTCTTTTTAGCTTGTAAGTCATCCACTTTTGAGCAGCATGACTGTCGTGCTGCTTGCGTCGTTAGAATCGCGGCTGTATCAATGCTAAAAGTATGGCAAGTGTGTAAAGGTAGAGATATTGCGACTGCATTGATGCTGCATTGCGATGGTGTTGCTGTTAAAATTCGCAGTGTGCAAAGGGTCTAAGGGACAGTTTAGACGAATAGCTGTATGTCAATACTGAAGTAGCCATCACCATCAAACTACAAGTTGAAAATTTGCTTTGCTTTGCACCGCTCACGCCTCCCTCCGCACCCTTGTACTCCCGCAGTCAAAGTCTCAATAAAGCGGAGTATTATAGACAGATGGATCAGACTAACGCCAGACTGTTTTTTAACCGTTGCCTAAGATGTCATTTCATTACATGATTTTCCCGCGTACGCTCCTTCTAGCCCTCATGTGTCCGTCGCCGTCATTCGTACAGTCCGGGTAGTTCGCGTGATTGTTTGGGGTTATCCAAGGCTCCCCTTCCTTATAGACTGAAGCCTTGATTAATTATGTACGTGGCACTGTCTTTTACGTGGCATTATTTTCAGTGAGTCTCGGACTTTGTCGGATACCTAAATAAAATGGCTGCCGCCGAGCCCAACCCAAGATCAAAGACACTAGAATTTTCTTTTTTTATATTATTATTATTATTTTATTTATCTTCTCCAAATCTTGGGTTTGGCCACGTTCCGTTTCGCGGAAACAGCATAAATCGCAGAGCTCACAATGGGCTCACCAAGGTGACCCGAAAGCCAAAACAATTATTTAGTAGTATTAGTTAAATTAATTATTATGCAATTTGATTTATGTTATATTTATTTATATTATAATTTGCAATTTTTAATAATAAAATATGTCAAATTCTTATTGTGATTATACGAAAGATAGTTTTTTTTGTGTTATTTTATGTCAATTTTGTTTGCACCCACAAAGGTACTCGCTAAAAATCAGCGTCGTGGTATGCGTTCTACTGCTGCCACGACCAATTCTGACCGGGTGCCTTTTCGGCCTAAGTAACGTAGTATGTGCAATTTTGTTCATGTTATTCATTTTTGGTCGAATAAATTAACTTTTTTTCTTTCATTCATTTTTTACGTTCGCCTAAATATTACAGATAATTTGCGCGGAAAACCTAGTCAACGCCAGAGGTATGGGTGCGGTGAGAGGAGGTGGGTGCGAATGTAAACGCACACTCGTGATCGAAGATATTTGTGTGGACTGACGATTGTATACAACCCCCGCTCTCAGCGCTCACATACCTCAGGCGGTGAATAGTGTATCTGTGAAAACTATACGAGGATAAAACTTTTACAGCGCTGTATCTAATATATTATATCCATCGTCTCAGGATCCAAATCAAATGTTTTTACCAGCGTCGTGGCATTCCTGAGATGCTACGATACATGATGAGTGTACGGAACAACCGTAAATTTTTGTTTATGTAGCATAATTTGTAATTAGGCCAAATGAACGCGCGTCACTCATTTTCCTTTCCCATCAGTTCACGTTAATCACCGATACACGGCGGACGCGTTCTCATTATCAAATCATTAGCAATATCAGTAGTAATTTAAGTTATCAATAGCAATAAAACCTTTTCTATCAAATATCATCTATCATTTAAAGGTGTCCCGTACAATCTTTATGGTCCTTCGAGCCTTCGAAAAGGCGGGATCATTTGCGCGTAAAACTGACTATAGTGATCGTGTAAGTGGTCTTTGGAAACAGTGCATTTTCGAAGTTATCATCAGCAACATCAACAGCAGCCTTCATTATCAGCGGGCAGCATCAGTACTACACAGGAATAGGCCAGCTAGCTTGTTCCTACCCTAAGCAGATACAACAGCAGCACACAAGTAAGATCTTTCCATTTCATTAATCAGGCAAAGCATTATCATCATCATGGAGGATCTACTTGCAACCCAGAACCAAATCATGGGCGCTATCAACCAGCTCCTTATCAATTTCAAAAAGGACGGGGCCGATCGCAAGACAGCACCGTACATCAGAAAACGATTGGAAACTTTAGATGCGTACTGGCAGGAGTTCCAATCGAATCATGAGCAGTTGCTTACGTGTGAAGATCAATCTCATAACTATTTCTCGGAAAATTGGTATGAAAAAACATCGACGTTCTATAAGGACGCGCGAGCATTTATATCAGCATATTGTCCACCACCTCAAAATGAGGACAGACCTCTTATCAGACCAGCAACTCCTCTAGCATTACAAAGAGTAGTAGACACAGTAAATCCAAGGTCGACGCTTCCTGAGGACACTGGTAGACGTACACCGGGCCCTTCTCAGGACCACAAACTCTTTGATCTACCACCAGTAACAGGTAGCTCACACCCTCCTCAAAAAATATCAAGTGGTAGCAATAGCAAGTTAGATGAGATGTTACGAAAACAAAGGAGCAATTTCAAGGCCTTTTCTCGCACCATCGCCAGCATAGATCTTAACGCGGTGGTCGAGAAGTGGGAATATGAAGACATTTTAAGATCATTAAACTCACGATGGTCCGCTATCGATGACCTTCATTGGGAAATTGATAGTGCACTGTATGAAGAAAACGTAGAGTATGATGAAACTTTTTGTACCTACGAGCAAAAATATAATGATATCAAAAAGCAAATCAACAGCAAAATGTGGTCAGCATGCCATCGAGAAAAATCAACTCCACAGATGGATATTCCAACATTTACTGGAAATTATCACCAATGGCTTTCTTTCAAAGACTTGTACTGTGAAGCCATTCACAACAATAGATCATTATCAAGCGCACAAAAAATGCAATTTTTAAAAAGCAAATTAAAAGGTGAACCCGAGAAAATTATACAGCATCTCCATATCAGTTCCGATAACTATCAAGTTTGTTGGGATCTTCTTAATCATCGGTACAATAATAGCAAATTAATATTCAGTTCTCAAATCAACATCCTACTCAATTTACCTGTAGCTCAACAACAATCGCCAACTCATATCAAAAAGATTTATGACTGTACCAACGAAAGCTTAAACGCCATTAAAAACCTGGGCGTAGATATAAGCTCGTGGGATCCACTTATAGTACACATTTTGTCGCAAAAACTTGATTCAGAGACTCACAAAGATAACATTGAGTCACTCAAAAACCCGAGAGACTTGCCTACATTAGCAGATTTTCTCAATTTCCTAGAAAATAAATTTACATCATTGGAGTCATCTCGCCGTAAACAAGATTCAACTGTAAAATCACCTCAACCTGAAACATCAAGCTACAAAAAACCTACTAATTATATCAAATCATTTACGAGCAATCAAAATCAAATGACACATTTAGGTACAAAAAACATACAAACCGGATGCCCACTATGCAAAAATGAACACCACGGAATTTTTCACTGTAATTCGTTTCTCAAATTACAACCAGCCGAAAGACGAAACACAATTACGAAACTTAAATTATGTGTAAATTGTCTTTACGATCACAATGGCAAAAATTGCATATCAGACAAACGATGCCGCGAATGCCAAGGCAAGCATAATACGCTAGTGCACGAGGCATATGTTAGGCAATCAAACATGGGCGCTGACCGGAAAAATGTATCTAATGTGTCCCTAAATGATATCACTGAAACTCTCTTAGCAACAGCATCAGTCAGAGTACTATCAGCCGACGGCACTTTCATCAACCTGCGAGCGCTCATAGATCAGGGTTCGCAAACTTCACTTATCACCGAAAAAGCAGCTCAGATGTTAAAACTACCTCGACAAAGATGCAAAGGTGTCATTTTTGGAGTAGGAGCCAAAGAAAACAACTGTAAGGGTGTCATCAACATCACGTGTGCATCAACTTACAGCGACTATCAATTCAACACAGAGGTGTTTATCATGAATAGTTTAACAAAAAATCTGCCGAATCATACATTTAGCAAACCGGATTGGACGCATCTTGAAAACATTCAACTTGCCGATCCCGATTTTCATATCAGTCGCCCGGTAGACTTACTGCTTGGAGCCGACGTCTATTCATCCATCATTTTAGGTGGCATCATATCATCAGATCAATCACAACCCGTGGCACAGCAAACCCGCCTCGGGTGGATTTTATGTGGCAATGTAAAATCCTATCAATGTAACGTTATTCTAAACAACATAGAAAGCATTCAACGCTTCTGGGAGATCGAAGACATCCCCGAGGAATCGAGTATGACCCAGGATGATGCTCGATGCTTAGAATACTTCAAAAATACAACACAAAGACAGACTGACGGAAAATATATTGTAAGACTACCACTATTATCAGACGCAGACGATCGATTGGGAGAATCAAAATCAAAAGCAATAGCACAGTTCAAACAATTAGAAAAACGATTTACAAAACGATCAGATATTGAACAAGAATATAAATCATTTATCAATGAGTACATTGAATTAGGTCACATGCGGCTGACGTCACCCAGTCCGCAGCCGACATTAGGTGTCTTTTTACCGCATCACTGCGTTTTACGCGCGGAGTCTTTGACAACAAAACTTCGCGTCGTTTTTAACGCATCATCAAAAACATCATCTGGCCAAAGTTTAAACGACGTTATGTCGCGAGGTCCAAATTTGCAGCAGGATTTATTATCATTAATCATAAAATGGCGACAATACGAGTTTGCCTACACGGCCGACATCGAGAAAATGTTTCGCCAGATTCTTCTTCATGATGACGATCAAAAATATCAAAAGATCATCTGGAGAGAGTCACAACAAGATAACTATCAAGAATATCAATTGGCAACTGTCACGTACGGGACAAAGGCAGCTCCTTTCCTTGCGATGATGGTTTTGAAACAACTAGCAGAAGATGAAGGTCACAAGTTTCTTTCAAGTCCAGCTGCCAGGACTCTACAAGAGCAATTTTACATGGATGATTTGATTAGCGGCAGCCATGATCTTCCCTCGGCAAAGCAGTTACAATCAGACTTAATAGATTTACTAAAATTGGGAGGATTTAACCTTCGGAAGTGGTCAGCAAATACACCTGCTTTATTACAAGGAGTCAACACAGCAAACTCATTTGATCAATCATACGACTTCAAGGAGTCAACCAAAACTTTAGGTTTACAATGGCATCCTCAATCAGACGAATTCAGCTATGATATTAAAATCAATATATCACAGTCAACACCCACAAAACGCAGTTTACTATCAGACATATCAAAACTTTTCGACCCACTGGGATGGCTTACACCCATTACCACTAAACTTAAATTACTTTTTCAAAGCATTTGGTCGCACAATGTAGGATGGGACGATGAACTTCCTACCGATATCATAGATGAGTGGTTAAAAATAAGACAAGATATACAGCAAATTACACATATTCGAATCCCAAGATGGTTAAAAAGTAGCAAAGACGACATCATTCAACTTCATGGATTTTGTGATGCATCACTCAACGCCTACGCATGTGTAATTTACTGCAAAATCAGAAAATTCAATCAAAACGGCACGCAAAGCAACACAGTGGTACTAGTCGCTGCGAAATCAAGGTTAGTACCACCAAAGAAAAACACTAGCTTGCCTCGATTGGAGCTGTGTGCAACCCATCTCTTATCAAAACTTATGCATAAAGTGAAATTATGTTTAGCAGATTTAAATATCAAAGTGTTTGGATGGAGCGACTCAACAGCCGTGTTGGGTTGGTGAAATGGTGAACCGAGTCGCTGGAAGGCTTTCGTAGCTAACAGGGTGATTCAAGTTACAGAAGTTTTACCAGCTGAATGTTGGCGCTACGTAAAGTCTCAAGAAAATCCAGCTGACTGTGCTAGCCGCGGTATCACCACAGAGCAGCTAAAACATCATTCACTTTGGTGGCAGGGACCAACGTGGCTATCAGAGTTCGATGACAAAAACGATGACGACAAACCTGTTTACGTCACTGATGAAGAGCTAAAAAAGACAAAGCAAGCAAACGTCACAACCTACTCGAGTGACGATAGCATTATTACACAATTATTAAACAAACACAGCAATTTCATGCGCGTCACTCGAATAGTTGCATACATATTACGTATGAAGCAAAAAGCAAAGCAAAACTATTTAACAGCGGACGAACTACAACAAGCAAAACTTACGATTATCAAGCATATTCAACATCAAGAGTTCGCAGAAGATATACAGCATTTAGAAAAACATAATAACTTACCTTCAAAAAGCAAATTACTGTCACTAAATCCTTTCATCGACTCAGATCAACTGTTGCGTGTAGGAGGACGATTAAGTAACGCTATGATCAGCAAAGATATGATGCACCCTGTCATCATACCGCACGATAGCAGGTTGACAACCCTACTCATCGATCACGCTCACACAATGACGTATCACGGGGGAGCACGTGTTACCTTATCATGGCTACGACAGCAGTTTTGGATCATAGGTGGTAACCGCGCTGTTAAAAAGCATTTACGCCGCTGCGTAAGCTGTAGGAGACATAATCCGACGAAACATCACCAGTTAATGGGAGAGCTTCCCGAAGCAAGGTCAAATCCATCACGACCATTTTATCATACTGGTGTCGACTACACTGGCTACGTGGACGTGAAGTCAAGCAAAGGAAGAGGCATCAAAACCTTCAAAGGGTACATAGCAGTGTTTGTTTGCATGGTCACAAAGGCTGTACACCTTGAATTGGTGTCAGACTTGACCTCTGCAGCATTCTTAGCAGCATTGAAAAGAATGGCAGCGAGACGTGGTACACCTGGTCACATCTACAGTGACAATGGCACGAATTTCGTGGGAGCCAATCGAATAATTCAACAGGAAATCATTGAGTTGAAATCCATTATCAGCACAGAGTTTTTATCAGATATCAGTGAGATGAACATTACCTGGCATTTCAACGCGCCATTATGGGCTAGTGCAGGGGGGCTATGGGAGGCAGCAGTGAAAAGTCTCAAATACCACCTTCGCAGGGTCATCGGCGAACAAAAACTCACATTTGAAGAGTTTTCTACACTACTAAGTCAGCTGGAAGCCTGCTTGAACTCTCGCCCACTCTGCGCTATTACTGAAGATCCCGACGATATCAATTATCTCACTCCATCACATTTTCTAGCAAGTGGTCCGGTACTCAGCATCATAGAGACGGAAAGAGACGAAAGAACACGCTGGTTTTTAACTCAAAAGATATTTCAAGACGTATGGACACGTTGGAGATTGGAATATCTTTCTCAATTATCAGCTAGAAGCAGATGGCATCAATCAAAAAGCAACATCAAATTAGAAGACATCGTAATCATTCATGATGCCAACCTACCTGCAGGAAAGTGGACATTAGGACGAGTCATCGACCTACACCCCGGCAAAGAGGGTTTAGTTAGAGTCGTTAGCGTCAAAACAAAGAACGGAGTTATCAAGAGACCTATCACAAAATTATCAATATTGCCAGTCAACTCTGAAGCAGAACATCAAACTTCAAGTCCCAAAAACAACCAAAAAACATCATCTGTAAAAGAAAATCGCAAGCGCAGTAACTTAAGGGCACCTGTAATGAAACTCAGTCATCTTATTATGTTTTCATTGATATTATGCACAACATTTATGCAAATAGTTCAAGGAGCATACAATGTTACGCCTTTCAAAAACACTCAAAGTCTTTACTTCGATAAGACATCAAGCATGCGACTTATCAGAGATGAATGGAAAATGATCATTTATTACGATATAAATCCGTACTGGCAGGGCTCAGCGTTATTCAATAAATATATCACTCACCTTGAAAACATATGTTCAAAGTTGCATGAACGACAACAATGTGACGTAATCCTTTTACAATTACGTCACGGCAGTACCGAGTTACACTACTACGATCAGCTGCTCCTTGGTCAGCAATCTGCGGCGGCTGGAATGCGAGTACGTCGCGGGCTTATCAATGGAATAGGATCCGTCGCCCACACACTGTTCGGCGTATTGGACGATGATTTCGCAGTACAATATCAAAAGGACATTGACCTCATCAAACATAATGAACAACACCTTGTGAATTTATGGAAAAATCAGACATCAATAGTAGAAGCCCAATACAACTTTCTTAAAAGATTAGAAACATCAATTGATCAACAACACACACTTTTTAATCAACATTTAAGCAAGCTACAACAACAGATATTCATCATGAAAGAGGAGGTAGAGAGGTTAAAAGCTATCAATGAGTTTATTTTATCATCGATTATTGCTAATAACATTTTAGCTAACCTGAAAAGAATTCAAAACACGTTACTCGATACTGTTACTGACGTTTATCATGGAAAATTTGATATTCACCTTTTATCACCTGATCAACTAAAAGATGAGTTAAGCATAATTTCTGGACATTTAGCAAAAGAGTTATCTTTGCCGATTGACGACATTCACGGTGGTATATCAAAACTATATCATTTGCTGAGGGTCAAAGTAAAGGTAACAACACAGTATCTTTTATTTGAAGTCAAGGTCCCATTGCTGACTAGAGAGAGTTATGACATCTACAGAGTTACGCCTGTTCCTCAATTAGTCAACAAGGACATGATAAGCATTATACCAATTTCCGACTACATAGCAATTAATATTCAAAGAGATTCATACCTACCAATGACCGAGTCTGATGTACAAACATGTTTCCACTCAGATCTCGCTACAAAACTATGCCAACTTAGAGGGCCTATTTATCATATGCAGAACGATCAAAACCTTTGTATCACAGATGATTCATCAGGGAGATGCAAAACTATAACAACCAGTTGCAGGAATTCATGGAATGCGCTGAATACTATAAATACCTACATGTTTTTCTGCTGCAATCAATGCATTCTCAGATTCATGTGCGGCAGCCAAGTCGAAACTGAGAGCGTCAGCAAGGCCGGTGTAATATCAATCGGCAGCAACTGTGTGCTCAAAGGAGATTCATTCATGATTTATTCACACAATCCTCAAATCAACACAATGCATATGCAACCAGATTTAATCGCCATAGATATTCCCCCTATCAATAACATTATCAATATAATTGTACCTATAGGCAAAGGTAATGCAAATCAGACCGAGCAAAATGAACGCCTAGAATCCCTAAAGGAAATAGGACGTCAAATAGAGCAACTGAAGCGCGAAGACGTAACATCCGATTTAGATGGAATATCTCATCACGACCTACACCACTATGTCGTCATCTACATTTTGGTAGCAGCATGCGGAGCAGCAGGAGCGGCGTTCCTGTGGAGGCGGGTGCGCGCGCGCCGCCTCGCCCGTGCGCCGCGCGCGCCCGCGGAGGCGCAGCCGCGACCGGCGCCACGGCTATCTCTTCAAGCGACGTCTCTACATGACATCGCCAGTGCTAGTGTTAGTGCGAGTGCCAGTGATAGTATGGCTGACAATTCTAAAGCAATAGTGCAAAGTGAAATTGTGCGAGTGAAAAATAAAGCCACTTCTCCATTTTTTACAAGTGTGCGTTTAAGTGACATCAACCACTAACATAATTTTAAGAAACAATGGAATCACCTCGTTAGCATTAAGCCATATCATTCTATCACTGACTAACAAAAACATATCATTTTTATCTATCAATCTCCATCACCCATCATCTGCCGCCCGGCAGCATGTACGGAACAACCGTAAATTTTTGTTTATGTAGCATAATTTGTAATTAGGCCAAATGAACGCGCGTCACTCATTTTCCTTTCCCATCAGTTCACGTTAATCACCGATACACGGCGGACGCGTTCTCATTATCAAATCATTAGCAATATCAGTAGTAATTTAAGTTATCAATAGCAATAAAACCTTTTCTATCAAATATCATCTATCATTTAAAGGTGTCCCGTACAATGAGTGAGAGTGAGAGCCCACCTTTTCAGTATCTTGGGTGCGTGCAATTAAATATAAGTATTTTTCTATTTTGTTAATTATGTGATACGAATAAACATGTTTTATTTCTTTCCTTCTTTTTTGTCAATTTCAGGGCGTGTGATATTCATTGAATAAAGTCCAACTTTGGTTGATTTTTAATAAGTTTTCAAACAAAAATCACTCTCAAATTCAACCACTTAAAAAATGGGCAAATTGATTTTGTTTGAATGCGGGCAAGCGCTATCGTAGGTTACACAACCTATGTGTTTTAGTCATCAGGCATAAAATCAGGTTTAGGTACGCAAGAGATAGTAAAAGAAACACATACCTTCATCGTCAAACATTTTCTATTGTATCGGTATGGAGATAGTATTTCACAAAATGTAACTGGTTTCTTGCTGACACAGATTTTTATATAACGGGTTCCATGTTTCTATTATACAGTGATTTGGATGTGGTTTGATGTGATTGTATTTGAACTACATTTTCTATTACATTTTTGGAATTTTATGAAAAATACGGTGGTTTTTATAAAATAAAAGGGGTGAAAATATGCTATTGATACATTTTGAATTTTGTGAGTGACTTTTGGCTGTCTTCTTTTCTTCTTTCTTTAATCGAAAAGAGGCGGGACTTACAGAGTATGTATAACAAGAGCGTGACTTAAGAAAACCCGAGATTAAAAAATATGTATATCAAAAACCAAGACCAATTATTAAAGTATACCTCTATTTTTAAATACCATCATTACGATATTATTCTTAATTTGGTACGCATGGTAGGGTAGTGTTTTGACACTATACAAGCTTAATAATATAAATTGCACTTGCAAAAAGCAACTTTAGCTGTGTGGCAGACGAGGAATCGAACCCTGCGTCTTACGCTATCCGGGCGTATGCCTGTACCACTCGGCCACAGTCACATTAGCAAGCCTGTTGAATTTTGCAAGGTTTTTTTCTAATAATATTGGACACCAATCACATACATTGCTTTTATCCCAAAGTAAGTAGTTAAGCAACTTGTGTTATGGAAATCAGAAACAACGGCGGTACCACAATACCCAGATCGAAATGACGTATTTTTTTATGACATCTAAAGGGGTAATAAGGATCCTTTCAGTGAGGTAAACTTTGATTAACTAGAAATAACAAGAAATTCGAAAGCTTTCCGAATATTTGTAGTGCTACAAAGTGCTCAAATTCAGAATAGTTACACCATGGGTCTGATTCTAGATACGTTGTGACTAAAATAATTGTAAAACGTCTCAATCTCTTCTAAATAAGTGAAAAGTGTTACTCAAAGACTTAGAAACGTCAAACTAAACAACTGTCAGTTGCAAAAAGCTCTTCTTCTTAGCATGTCGATGGTAAAAGCAAATGTGTTGTGCCCAGTAATTCGCGACGCGGATTGCCTTGTCATTTGCACACATGAGGTCCTCCAAAGAGCAAGAATCTGGGCACGCAGGACAAGACAGAAGGTGGAGCATGTCTTGATTGAAGCTCTCTTCTATTTATTTCGTTCACGGCTAAGCAGACTTGACCTCAATCGCACCTGATGTCAGGTGTTGATGAGGTCTCAAATCAATAGGCTTCTTCATCTTGACGGATGATTTAAGCAGCGCCTACGTGAAAGGAGCATCGTCGCTTGTGGCTAAACAAACCGATCCTTGAACGACACATTCTTCCGCACTTGCGGCACGCGAACTGATAGTCCGTTGTGACGGAACCCTCTGCACGAGCATGTCGTTTTTCCCGTTTTTGGGCTAGAATTTGAAACCAGGCTTTATCATGGGTCTTACAGCCCTCGTAGATGGCTTTTCTCCACTCATCGCGGTCGGTAGCCAGGTCCTCCCATGTGTAGCGATGATGAGGTCTAGGGTGGTGCATATCTGCTTAGTAGCTGTTCACTCTTGCCATAAAGAGGCTTAGGTTGTATTCCTTAAGGGAAACTTTGGAAGGCAACGTGTTCCTTTCCCAGAAGCCGTAGTGCGAGTTGGTGCGAGACGAACTCGATCGAACTCATCGAGCGCGTAAACGTAATTTTATATGGGATTGTTTTAGTTTACACGTTAGCCACTAGACGGCACTGCTTCGATTCCATATAAACTCACGTTAACATGCTCGATGCGTTTGACCGAGTAAGTTTCGCTCCGACTCGCACTACGGCCACTGAACGCATTAAAAAGGCGTCAGCAAAGTGCTTAGTGCACGCAGGTGGAATGTCGACCACATAAGGATAATCACCTTGCCTATGTCTGGTCCCCTTGTTGGTGGAATAAGGTTATGCAGTTCATAGCCTATGTAGATAGAAATTTTATTTATTTATTTATACTTTATTGCACAACCAAAAGTTTGTACAAAAGGTGGACTTAACGCCATATGGCATTCTCTACCAGTCATACCTTTGGGCTAAGCAGAAATGATTGTAGGCGGTGCGACAGAAAAAAGAAAATGGGTTACTATTAAAAGAAAAAAACGATAAATTTCACACATAAAAAAATATATATACATGAAAAACATATCTCATAAAACAAAACAAAATAACTACAATTTACAATAAATACAATATGATCTAATAAAATATTACATATACATAACGCAAACGATAAAATAAATACATATACTTGTACATACTATAATAATAATATACTATGACGATGTATTAGAAGCTTATGGATTACGCTTTGTTGATGCTTCCGATATTATACAAATGTAGAAAGTGTGCACGGACGAGTCTCTTAAATGAAAATTTACTGGGAGTCTGTTGAATTTTTGCCGGAAGGGCATTCCAGAGACGAATGGCCTGGACAACAAAAGAGTTTGAAAGGAAACCTGTGCGGTGAGCAGGAGTAGCGAGAGAAAGTTTATTAGAAGAGCGCAGCGGACGCGAGTGCGTGGCACTGAGATTGGTGAACTGGGATTTTAAGTAACAGGGAGAATTAGGGTCGTTTAAGATCGAGAAAAGTGGAATCCGACAGGGATGCAGCGATGGTCAAATTTTTGGAGTGAGGTGTCAATTAAAAAGGAGAGAAAGAGACGTTTTATCTGTTTTAGTTTCATTATAGACTTTTAAAAGACCTGTTGTATTGTTAGAATTGGTTGAGTGTGTTATTCTATTAAGACTTCAAAACACGTTTACAAAATTTCGTAAGTGTATGTTTGTCTATGGATTTCTCGAAAACGAGAAGTCATATCGAGATGATTCTACGTTATATCAATCAGGTATATTGCAACTTAGGAAACAGTGTAAGTTTCATCAAAATCGGTTCAGTAGTTTTTGATATATGAGCTATAATAACTTTAATTAAGAAAATGTTTATTTTTTATTATCATCGCCTTCAAACAAACTATAAAAAGCTTAAAACAATAAATTCGTCTTTTTTCGGAGGAAACAAATTCTTTTGAAGTCGTTGCAATATGTCAAGCTTACGTAGGTAGAATCAGACCTATTATCCATCTATTTTAGGCCACTAACCTCCGATTAACTTCCCCTTAATTATTATCAAGCCGCGGTCAGGATGCTGAAGAGTTCATCAAGAATCCAGCCACTTAAGTTAAGGCACTCTTACATCGTAGTTGAGAGGAGTACACACTGCAGGCCGGTAGGTAAAAAATAAAACTATGAAGCGAAAGCAAGTCTCATTTATTATTATTTCAAATAAACGCCCTTGCACGGCGTCACATGCCATTTTATTTTGTAAGTACAAACAGCTTACTACTATGTGACATGCAATAAAGATATTGAATTGAAATTATATTACCTAAATTAATCCTACCAGTCTCAGAGCGCCACCTATTTAAAAATATGAGTTTCCCATGTTTCTTCTCCAAGATGGCTGAGGAAAAACTATCCCAAAAAATCATTATACTAATTATTAAATTTACCTTTCATTAGTTCCTACATAATACGAACCTCATCACAAAAAAACCTGATATACAAGATCAAATCTTACCAACTGTAATACAAAAAAGTAATGACCACTTAAAAAAAAACACCAATTAATCTCAGGAATCATAGGATTTTTAAATATATCCGTAGTAATATTTTCTTCAACTTGACAATATAAAGACCGTGATTTTTTGCATAACATAAAATTAAAATAATATATTCTATTAATTATAAATTGCAGAAATAACATACTACTTTGTACTTTAAATAAGTCAAAATCTTTTTTTTTAATGTATCCCGAAGAAATCACATCTAGTGTAGCCTTACCTTAAGGCGTCCTCGTGTAATCCTTCAAAATTAGATTTAAATCGAGTTAGACACCTTAAGAGTCTAGTTTCAGACTAGACTTAGATACCACTTAACTGTCTCGATAGCGTTGCGATTAGAGGATCGCACTTTAAAGCGACGGCTGCGCCAGAGATCCCGGGTTCGATCCCAGGTCGGTCCAAAAATTCTTAGGGTAGCCCGGAGTTTGGAAGTTGGCGGTGTTACAACCCCGTGCCTCGGAAAGTACGTAAAGCACCTGATCACTCTCCGGCCATGTCAGATTGCTATCCCATCGAGTTATTAGAGTGAAAAAAATTGAGAGTGCACCTGTGTTTGTGCACTATAATATGCCTCGTGCAGTCGGCTGGTCGTTGTGACTGGCCACCGTAGTCGAATCGAGTAGGGGTACTATTACAACTTAATATCTATTTTGAACATAGTTCTCTGGACTCGTATTTTTTTCTTAACAACTTGATAATATTGGTATCAAATAATCATCATCATCATCATTATCAGCCATAGGACGTCCACTGCTGAACATAGGCCTTCCCCACGGCTTTCCACAGCGACCGATCACTAGCGGTCTGCATCTAGTTTGATCCTGCAATCTTTATAAGGTTGTCCATCTTGTTAGTGGACGCCCTACGCTTCATTTTTGGTCGAAGGGTCTCCAATCTAGAACTTTCCTGCCCCAACGGCCATCAGTTCGTCGCGCTATGTGCACTACCCATTGCCACTTGAGCTTACTGATTTCCAAAGCTATGTGCGTTTCTTCTACGTATCTCCTCATTTCTGATTCGAACCCGTAGAGAAACACCCAGCATAGCCCTTTCCATCGCTCGTTGTGTGATTTTGAGCTTCATTGATGTCAAATGGTTTCAACATATATATTTTTTTGTTCACTTTCCATGCGATTGAAGTGAAGATTTGCTGGTAGAGAAATAAAATATTTCTCATCATATTACGGTCTTCTTTTAATTTTCCAAATAGTTGGTAGAGGTTCGTCATATTCAGACTCGGATTCATTTATTGCAAGGTGTGACTTGTAATAAATAAATCTGAGGGCATGGTATTACAAAGTATATATTATCTATCTTCAACAGACCTTTAAAATAAAACCGCCTTCAAAAATCTATAAAGATTAAAATAACGCTTAATTAGCCACCTACTAGGAGAAACGACGACTTCCGTGGTGTAGTGGCTAAGCACGCTGGTTTCAAGACGTCACCGCACCGAGGGTTCGATTCCCGATCGGTTCAATATAGAAATAAAAAATATATTCTATATTGTCTCGGGTCTTGATGTTGTGGTTGTGCCTGATTTCCATAACACAAGTGCATTGGCTCCTTACTTTGGGATCAGAGCAATGTATGTGATTGGTGTCCAACAGATACTAGATACTAGAAACAAATTCATTTCGAGTCGGTGTATGATGTCAAGCTTACCTACACCAACATTCAACACTCATTATGTTTCGAAACCAAACAAAATGTTTCCGTTAAGTAGATAAGTATAAGGCTAATGCGTTATTTTAAACTTTTAAGTCAGTTTATGAAGGCGGTTTTTTTTTTCATTATTTTTAGTTATTTACCTATATCTTAAAAACTACAGGACCAATTTTGATGAAATGTACACTTTTCCCCTTAATCGAAATATACTTAATCGAACTAAAGAAGAATCATCTCGTGATGACTTCTTGTTTTCGAGAAATCCGTGGACAAACATACATACACTAACGAAATTTTTCACACGTGTTCGGAAGCCTTTTTAATATCACACACTTACACATTGAATCCCGTTTTTTTTAAAATCGATAGTAATATATTTCAACCATCTCTTTTTTTGGGATCATGGGTTTGCTCTTGACTCCAGACCAAGCCAAGTGCGACCAAGACGAAGTCGAACATGAAACAAGCTCGCCCAGAAGAAACCTTCACTCTTACTTAGAATGGATTCGGATTGTAATCACTAGGAAACACCGACGCGGGCAGCGAGTTCCACTCCTTTGCCGTGCGCATTATAAATGTTGATGAGAAGCGCTTAGTACTTATCAGTGGGACATCGACAAGGTAAGGATTATAAAATATCATCATCATCATCATGATTATTAGCCAAAGGACGTCCACTGTTGAACATAGGCCTTCCCCACGGCTTTTCATAGCGACCGATCACTAGCTGTCTGCATCCAGTTTGCTCCTGCGATCTTTATAAGGTCAACTGTCCATCTTTTTGGTGGACGTCCTACGCTGCGTCTTTAGTCGAAGGGTCTCCAATCTAGAACTTTCTTGTCCCAACGCTATAAAATATGTAAAAAAAAAACATAAGGCATCAAACACTTTACAAACTAAACTGATAAACTTCAACTTTGAATTAAAATAAATGCTAATACTTACGAAACTACAAAACAGGTAGGTACATTTAGATTAAAACACAGCTCCCTACAAATCCTACAATTCACTTGCTCAAGCAATCACTAACTTGACATTTCAATAAAAAGAAACGTCACATTCACACCTATCCCCATCTCTCTCACATATTCAACACCCCACCACTTTAAAACAAAACTATGGAAAATAATAATCTTCCCTTCTCAGTATTGGGTAACAAACCAATTTAACCAGGCCTCTGTCATCTCTTAATTTCCTAAAAGGTTATTGTAAAATGAAAGTTCAGGAAATACTGGTTTTGTACGTGTCAAATACCTTTTATGAATCTATAAAGAAAGACCCTCTCTTAACACCTCGACAGAAGTTTTTCATGTACGAATATTTATTATTCATTTTAATATCACATTCTTTGGAATTCTTATTCTTTGGTAAGGAATAAATGAATGATCGTTTTAATTCATTTATTATAAGTGAGAGGTTGAGACTGAATGCAGAGGTTAACGGATTTTAATAAAATATATTGTCATAAAAAATCTGAGATGGACATAATTATGTAAAAAATAGTATCATTCTACGTATAAAGTTAGTAATCAAAAGTAAAACTGTTACCATTATTACTAAGACTATTAACAAAAAAAATAGGAAAATGATCTTACTTATTGACGATTTTTACTTGGTTTTACTTCAGGAAGCATTTTAATGCATTTAATAAAGAATAATTTATTTTAAATAATGAAAAGAATGTATATCTCCACAATATCTAGGTATTAGGTACAGTTGACAGCATATCAGGTTAGCCACTTTTGTTGAAAACTAGCCCTTATTACAACTGCATAAGATGCAGTGTTTACCTTGACGTGCGTTCGTAGGTACATATTTATACAATCAGAGGTGAAATTGTGTCGTATTCATTTGACAGTTCAAAACATATGGTATGATCTGTTAAATAACAGGACGGCCATACATTTATTTGACAGATCATACCGTACGTTTTGAACTATCAAACGAATACGATTGTTTTAACAAATTCCACCTGTGATTTTAATAATGGTTTTACAGTGTTTTTTTGTGAAGACAGGTGCTTGTTATGTAATAGTTTTTACATTAGGTAACACAAAACACCACGTCTCCACCTCCTAAAGATTCATTATAACAGTAAACTACTGTTTAGTGTTATCAGTAAGTTACAAGTATAGAGAAGTTATGCCAAGCAAAAAATGTGTCAGAAATAGGACGTCTAGATTAAAATAGTACATTATGATACAAGTGTGCTAAGTTGACCATTATATACAAGGCGATATTGTGTGCGCACGAGCGAAAGCGAGTGCGCCATAAGAAAGCCGCGTATATAATGGTCACAGGCACACGCGTATCATACGACGTTTTTCAACACACTTGCGAGGAAAAAACAAGACTCTTCATTTACTAAGTTTTTAATTATTAAAACATTTAGTAAAAATACATTTCACTCGATTTTGATGGCAAAGACTTTCGCACGCGTTTTTTGCCTCGTTACGTATGTCCGGCGGAGTAAATAATAGGTTTTCTTCATTTTCTTCACTTGAATTAGGCATTTTCATTAATATTAAACGTCTTAAATAATGCAAACTTCGTCACAGCCGACAATTATTTACGAAAAATGGCGCATTGTTTTTTTTTTCTTGCCGCGATACCGATGCTCGCGCAAGGCTTAGGCGCGAACTAGATTGGCCAAAAGCCAAGATTAAAAATGTAATAATTCGTGTTTAAAACACAAATCACAGAAAATGTTAAACGAGTTTGAGCTATTTTTAAGTAATAAATCTGGATTTTCCATTTATTTAAATAAATATGTAGATACTGTTATTTTTCGCATAAATACTGTTTGTTGCTAAAATAAAAGTATTGTATAACCCGACTAAATTATATCGCTTCTTCTTCTTACTCACGACTTGGTACTAGGGTACAAACCTAAATTGGTCGGGTTAATAAACTAAAGGCACTAGTGCAATAATATAATGAAAAAGCACGCGTGTTTAATATCTATGATTATGAGCCAAAAATCGGTGGAATAAAGACGTCGTTATGAGCAAGTGTGTTGAAAAATTTCTTAAAATTTGATTGTCGATTAAGAAACCATATGTATGAGTTGATGACAAGTGGCGTCAATTCATTGCGTACGAGATTTGTTCGTGGTGTCAGTATCACACGCTAGTAATATTAGTTATTTTTTTTTTACTTAAAGACTTTATTCCATAAATCATAGTGTACGAAGGTGGACTTAATGCTAAAAGCATTCTGTGCTGTAAAATGTCAAATGACTGTAATGAAAATTTAAACTGCCTTCAAAAAAATATTGATGATTGATTATTGATTACGTCACGCAGCCTACGCGTTAAAGTAAGCGCTTGCAAAATTCCACAGGCTTGCTAATATGACGGTTGCCGAGTAGTATAGGCATACGCCCGGTTAGCGTAAGACACGGGGTTCGATTCCTCGTCTGTCACACAGCCAAAGTTGCTTTTTACAAGTGCAATTTATATTATTAAGTTTTTATAGTGACAAAACAATACTGACAAACCTATTTTTAATTAAAATTAAGAGCTAACCATATTTTTTTTCTATACTGTTATTATCATATCATGTACTTAAACATTGTAGAAGCAAGAAATAAACGGCTTATTTTTTTATTATAGTGACTAGTAACTACTAGTAGCATAGTACTAGTAACTGACATAAAAGCTTAAAATAACGCATTTGTCTTCTATTTAGGAAAAAAAAATTCTTATGGAGTCGGTGCATGATTTCAAGCTTACACCAACAATCTGCACACATAATTCACCGACTACAAAAGAATAAGTTTCTTCAAAGAAGACAAATGTGTTATTTTAGGCAATTAATCAGTTTTATGAAAGTGGTTTAATTTTTAAAATTATTTCAAAATTTTTAGTTATTACCCATATCTCAAAAATTACTAGGGCGATTCTGATGATACTTACATTATACGTTGAAATATAATATTAAATCTAATTGAAGTAAAATTGAGTAAACCCGTGGACAAATATACATCTTACGAAATTTTGCACACGTGTCTGCAAGCCTTACTAGATCAACATACTGAAATATTATAAAATTCTAATTATATCACATACATAAACATTGAATTGATTGCCTCTTTTTTTGAACTTGGTAGAAAAAAACATGTGTGAAAAGAACCTAGTATTTATAACACCTAGCCACTTGAGATCTGTGAGACGATCCGTCCTTAAGCGCCATTGTACGGTTAATGAATGACGCGTCTCTATTTCACTTTATTGTGAGGAAATGGCGCGAAATAGTGAGCCATGAGAATGGAATCAAATGGATGGAGTTCAATGCCTTGTCTTTTGATGTGTGATTTAATTAAATTACGCCTTAGTTATGTATATTAACAATACTAAGGGCCGTGTTTTCATGGCAGATAAAACTTATTAGACTGATAAATTATAAAGCAACAGATTTAAATAAATGACGGGTACATATGATTTCTGACAGTAAGGAGATGTTTTGAAATTAGCCATATTGTATTTTGTTTGACGAATATTTCTTATCTGACTATTGACTAATCAGTCCTTACTCAAATACTTACTGTTACTTTGTAGTCTGTCCGTCAACCATATATTCAAACAATATTTTTCCGTTTAACTCAATAAAAAAAACTACAGAAAAATATCTACAAATAAAAAAATCTTACGTTTTCGCGTTATCGTGATGAAATAAATCTTAATGGGGATAAAATAAGACTTAAAAAAAGGTTTAGAATTTAGCAGTCACTAAAGTTTAGATTTTCTGGCACATTTGAGTTCTTTTTCCAGCAAAAAAACTAGGACCTGAAAGTGAAGTAATTTAAAAAAAATGTTGGTCAGCCAGGACCTTTAGTGAGGCCCAAAAAGGATAAATTAGCATCGCATTTTCATACTAAATTGCTGTGATAGGGTTAATAATGAGTGATCGTGGTCTTAAAATAGACTCTATGTTCGGACAGTATGGTACAAATTAGCAAAACATGAGTGATTCATTAACGTGCCTAGAAAAAAAGAACATTTAAGGAGCCTACATACTAAAATATTGAATTTGCTATCTCATCCTCAATAACTTCCTTTAGCGGACCCAGCAAACTTTGTTTCGCCCCGGCCCCGAATCAAACATAATCAAAATCATGAAAGAAATCATGAAACCCACTATATTTTTTGTTATATCTTTAATAAGAATCTTCTCCTGACAATAATAAACACAAAAAAAGAGTTACCGAAATCGGTCCAGCCATTCACGCGTGATGTCGTGACCAAGAGAAATACGGATTCATTTTTATATATGGAGATCGTATGTTAATTTAAATGCGCAAAACCTCAGGCACCCCTAATTATTTTTATTTTTATTGACCTGATTCTAAAAAAAATGTGTAAGGTTTTATGTGGTGTTTTAGTTTTACTGGCACTTCTGATCATTTCTTGCGTCTACCTCTACGTCTACGTACATGTAAAGTATTTGAAACAGGATTTGGTAGTTATATCTGCATTGTAATATGAACTGTTATTAATCCGCGTATGAGAAAATTTAAATCGGGCGACAACCACTGTTTGTTTACGTATTTTTTGCGAGCATGCGCTTATGATGGCTTGCCTTATTAATAAATAGACTGGGTATCATTTTTTATAACTATTTTTGAAAATTTTTACCTATATTGAAATTTAATCGATTGATGCAGCGCGTTATTCTGATCATTAACTATTTTCAGGTTCATGAAGATGAAATAAGAAACCAAAAACTTATGCTTTAGAATATTTTAACACTCACAGTGTCATATTTTATATTCATAAAGATGAAATAAGAAACCAAAAACTTGCGCACGGGCGGGATTTGAACCAGCAACCTTTTGGCAGACCGGGCCAAACGCTCTTACAAATTGAGCTACCGTGCTGTCAGTCCGACCCTGCGAAATTTGTGGTCTGTGAGTGTTAAAAACATTCTAAACCTATTTTCAGGTTTATCGCATTTAACGTTTCACACTGTACATTTACCCTTATAATTTGAATATTTTAAAGGTTACAGAGATCGATTCGTTTGTTAAGATGGTAAGGAAGATGTGTTTAGTTTTATTTGAGGTTTTTGAAAAAAAAAAACACATTTTACAATTTCTTTTCATACACGTTTTTAGACTAATATTTCCAAAATTAGTACTCTGATATATGAATATTAACAAGCTACATTGTTTTAAATTTTGTTTTGCAGAAGATTTTTAGTCAATTCCTACTTTAGAAAGACTATTTTCCCGCAAAATTTCATATTGTTCGCCTTGCCATAGACAAAATTAACTTTTTCGCAGCCAGTTAGCCGTTAGTGGAAAGCGTTTTTGTCTTTTTCGAACAATATTTGAAAAAGCTTCGATGTTCATGCCTGAATGGGTATTCGATAGTAACACTTTTTATATTACAATCCAGTTGAAAGGGCATTGCAACTATTCGGAGTATGTGTTGGGGATTTGAAATAGGTTTTTACTTTTTGTGAAGACAAAAAATGGTGTATTAGTACGATTTTGTCGTTATTTGGTTTAATTTTTAAGATTTTTTGACATAGTGTTTGGAAATATTTTGATAGTACTCGTACAACATTAATGCCTTAAAATCATAGACTTAATATGTTTTTTGACAAAGTGATTGGTAAATATTAAAATGCCTTAAAAAAACACTAAAAAGACTAAAATAACGCTAATAAAAGAAAAAAAAACCGGCCAAGTGCGAGTCGGACTCGCGCACTGAGGGTTCCGTGCCAACTTTAACTGAATTAGGGAATCCACTTACTTCTACTAAGTAAAATACCACAATATTTTGTCGACTGCAAATATAACTTTGTTTTTCATAGAGTTTGTATGAAGTACAAAGTTATGTTTGCGGTTGTTGAAAATGTGCTATATCTCTAAAACTACTTATTCGATCCCATCCGAAACAATTTTCATTGAAAGTATTTATTAAGATCTACCTTATATATTTTTTTCAAAATTTACACTTGCTAGGTTTAGAAGTTAGATGGGGGGGACGCCCATTTTACCACTTTGAAAGCGTCTAGCTATGAAACGTTAGACTTTAAAAGAAAATGGTTTTAGGAACCTCAATGTCATTTTAAAAGACCTATCCATAAACACCCCACACGCATAGGTTTGACTAAAAAAAAATTTTTTGGTTTTAGTTTCATGTATAGAGCCCCCCCCCCCCCCTTAAATGACATTATTTTTTATTTTTTGTATAAGAATCGGTAAGCGGTTAACAAGATACATCTTCCTACCAAATTTCAATTGTGTAATGCTTATAGTTACAGAATAAAATGTCTGTGACATACGGACGGACAGACAGACAGACAGACAGACAGACAGACAGACTTGACGAAACTATAAGGGTTCCGTTTTTTGCCATTCGGCTACGGAACCCTAACAAACTCATTTGAAGACGGTGCATGACATGTATTGTCCGTTAGAATTAACATACTGTTTGTTTGACGAACTATTAAAACTTCTCCTCAGTGTAACAGTCCAGTCAACCGTGACATATTCACGGATAAACATGCAAGTCGAACTGAGAACCTCCTCTTTTAAAATTCGGTTAAGCGGACGAGTATTAAAATACGTATGTGTCTTACTTTTATTTTTTCTTTCGTATATTTTCTAAGTCTCTTTGAGGTTTCGATCAAAATATATTATGGAATTTTTAAATAAATAAATACGGATACCTCACTCCGTCAGTAGGGCGCGCGCCTGCTCTGCATTATGCGATGCGTCGCGCTAAACATCCATTACTGCAGTACCATAAACTTCTATACTTTTAGAGCTAACAAGATTAAATAAGAAAGCAAAATTTTACGCACTGACTGGATATTATTAACCAGAAACCTCTGGCAAACCAAGCCAATGTCATTACGCGTTATACATAGAGCGGGCAATATTTTTATGTTGCTGTATTATTTTTCTGGTTTAAATACTTTACGTTCTCTGTGCCTGGAAGATATAACCTCTGGCTTTCCTGATGCTAGATGATAAAGATTCCACTCATGCTGTACATTAGCGATTTGGCGTGTGGCTTAATAGCGTATATATATTTAGTTACGCATGCAATATTTTTATAGGAGAGAAGCGTGCCATATGCTTTGTTGTATGCAGAAGCATATGAACATCAGTCCTCATTATCAGCCAAAGGCCTCCCCCACGGCTTTCCACAGCGACTGATCACTAGCGGTCTGAATCCAGTTTGATCCTGCGATCTTTATAAGGTAGTCTGTCCACGTGCGTCTTTGGTTGAAGGGTCTCCAATCTAGAACTTTCCTGCCCCAACGGCGATCAGTTCTTCACGCTATGTGCCCTGCTCACTGCCACTTGAGCTTACTGATTTTTAATGCTATGTCCGTTACCTTAGTTCTTCTACGTATCTCGTCATTTCTGATTCGATCCCGTAGAGAAACATCCAGCATAGCCCTCTCCGTCGCTCGTTGTGTGATTTTGAGCTTCTTTATTAGACCTATAGTTAGAGACCATGTTTCAGATCCGTATGTCATCACTGGTAACACATACTGGGTGATCAACATCAGTAATTGGCGCTGTATACAATGAGCTTTTTATTTGCCAATCTGTATTAGTATCATGTTCGCTTCAGATAACTACTAGCTGAATCTAGCCGCGATGACTATTGATCGCTTGTAGTAAACGATATGTTGAAAGATTCTTCATCATCATTCTCCTGTGCTGTTCCCAGTTAATCAGGGATCGGTGCAATATAATTAAATAATAATAATAAAATGTCTATTAAATCACCACAAACTAAGATTAGTGAGTAGATCCTCACAGTATAGGGATGACTTAAGAATATTAAACTACTACTAACAACTAATAAATAATAAAACATATCTAAGAACTCACTTTTTAGGGTTGCATAGCCGAATGGCAAAAATGGTATAGTTTCGTCAAGTCTGTCTGTCCATCCGTGTGTCGCAGCCACTTTATTCTAACTATTAAATCATTAGAATTATACAGTTGAAACTTAGGCAAGAGTAAATTTAAAAAAAATACATGATGTAGATCTAGACAAAGACTTACTTACAGAAGAATATTAGATTAAACGAGATCAAACTAGTAGTTTTAAAGATAGATACATTTTCAATGTGGTGCTGGAGAAGAATGTTATCAATACCTAAATATAAATAAAATATGTTATAAAAAAAAAACATGGACGACTAAGAGAACTAACAAGTCGATTCGTGACCAGCTCAAAATTAAAACTAGACTCTCCACCACAGAACTCAGCGCGTACTTACCTACTTTGGCCACATAGTGCGAAGAGAGCCTGACAACCTTGAAAAACTTGTGGTGGTTGGCAAAGTGGAAGGCAAAAGACTCAGAGGCCGATTACCGAGCCGCTGGCCGGACTCTTTAAAAGAAATCACGGGGCTCCCGGTGACTGCCGCTCTTAGACAAGCTGAAGTGGCGAGGAAACACCTCGTAAGAGCATACACCAAGGCTTAATATACGATTTGCACTTTAATTTAAAAAATTGGCCGATTTTTTAAGTACCGATATTTCTGCCAGCTCTACCCGTTTCTCAACGCTATAAACCCTTTGATCTGGCGAGGCCGTGTTGAGCGCTCCGTGCTTGTATTAGACCACAGCAACGCATTAATGTGACAAAACACAGCTTATGCAAAAACTAACGGTGTTTTTAAGACAAACATAAATTTTATTGCACTAGCACAAAAGCTAGGAATCGAACCCTGTGTTGTTTAAACACGAAAACTACTCGGCATCTTAGATATTGGCAAAACTATCCGCAGACTAAACGCGACGCTTAAAAAATATTTTCATACTAAATTTTGATGGAAATCCTATTCGGTTTCATTATCACGTGCTAGCGTTTCTCCGCAATGTGTCGGTTTCGATTTTTCTCCACTGATAAAATAGATAGTAGACTGCGTGATATTATTAACTTATAGCCTTATAAATAACAAACAAGAAAAAATAAAACTAAGACATGCAACAAAAAAAAATAACTTAAAATCTACCAATTCAAAAACGAAAACATTTCCTTGCAGCAAGGAGGCTATGATGCTGGCTGCGTTGCCGCGTTGAAAAGCTATGGTAATAGCTAAATGCTATATTTACAGCCTTCCTCGATAAATGAACTATCAAATATATCTTCAAATCGAACCAGTAGTTCCTGTAATTAGTGTGTTCAAAATACAAACTGTTCAGCTTTTTGTACGAGTAGGGATTGAAAGTCTAGTAAGCATATCATAATGAGTTAAAAAATATTTTGGACTAATATATAAGTTTTGTAGTTAACTAATATATGCGTTTTATACAATAATATATTTAGGATGCTGTTGCGGCTGCCGCGATACTGCAGCGCCTCAGGAATGTTTGCGGATGCAGGCGTAGATGGGTTTTCAGCCATCTTACGCAAAAGAACTGCGTCTTTGATGGGCAGACTTCGTGGCAGCGGTAACGGCCTCCTCACCGTTATTGCTGGTCGGGTCCAGGGTTCATTTTTTGAACACTGGACTAAATTACATGTAAACCCTAAACCTAGTGCGTATTTATAATTACTAACATTAGTTAATAAGTTTTTTGTGATACTAACCCATATGGATGTAATTTCTGAAATAAAATTATTATTATTATTATTATTATTATATATTCGCCTCAAGGCATGCGCCGAGTATAATGTAAAAAATATATATAATGTAGATCTTAATGAAGTATTCATTAAGAATGAAATTTCAACGAATATTGGTTTGGTTATAGCACATTTTCAACAACCGCAACAAACAAAACAAAACCACTATGAAAAACAAAGTAATATTTGCCGTCAACAAAATATTGTGGTATTTAAGCTAAGTGGAAGTAAGTGGATTCCTTAATTCAGTTAAAGTTAGCACGGAACCCTCAGTGCGCGAGTCCGACTCGCACTTGGCCCTTTTTTTATGTTGGTTTTTTTTCAGGATTTTTCTCCACTGATAAAATAGGTAACAGACTGCGTGAAAAAAAAAATTGGACTATTACATATTCGCCTCAAGGAATGCGCTACTTACTTTTCTTTATTGACTTTGATTAACCTCGCATTGTAATATTTGTATGTTTTTAACTTTTACAGTGTCATACCTTATATTCATATAGATGAAATAAGAAACCGAAAATTGTGCACGGGCGGGACTCGAACCAATTGTAATGGGTAGTAGACGCGAAATGACGTATCCATAAGAGGCTAGAAATTTCGCATGGTCGTACCGACATAGCACGTAAGCTCAATTGGAAGAGCGTTCGGCCCGGTTATCCAGAAAGTAAGCTTGTGGACAATAGTACCTGCGTAAACGACTTCGAAGGAGGGCAGACCGATATTGAATATAGGACACCAATCACATACATTGCTCTGATCGCAAAGTAAGTAGCCAATGCACTTGTGTTATGGAAATCAGACACAACGGTGGTACCACAACACCCAGACCCGAGACAATATAGAAAAGATCGTTTTCTACATTGACCCGACCAGGAATCGAACCCGGAACCACACGAAAGGGTGACGCTTGAAACCAGCGTGCTAGCCACTCGACCACGGAGGTCGTCAAAGTTGCAGGTTCAAGCCCCACCCTTGCAGAATTATTGGTTTCTTAGTATCGTTACTCTCGTTGTAAGTCGACAATTATTTAGCTGTTTTGACAACCCGTCTGGTGTATTGGTCGAGAAATCGCCTACTACGCAGCGGGTTGCGGGTTCGATCCCCACACAATACAAACATTTTTGTGCATGAACATGTCTGTTTGTATTGGTCTGGGTGTTTTCTATGTATATCATGCATGTATTTACAAACAAAAAGTATTTAAGTATTATATCCGATGTCTGGCACCCATAACACAAGCTTTGAGTAGTTTACTTTGGGACTAGATGGCGATGTGTGGGAATGTCCAAAGGAAGGATATTGCTTTGTCCACGAAGAAAATATTGCCAAAAACTGCATCCCCATTTCCTTGCCTAGTTTTTCTTGCGGAAAATAATATTTTCTCACAGCAAACATACAATAAATGTAAATTCACGCTTTTGCAGCATCCACAGAGATGAAAAAGTGGAAAAATATTGAGATCGTACTGGCTTATTATGCCTATAAAGCGTCGACTGAGGTTCTCTGAGATAAGTCGAGGATATATAAAGATTGTTTGAGTATAACGTTTTTGTTATTTCCACTTATGATATAAGTAAAATAACAAATGTAAAAATATCCGCAGATACTAAGATAAGACATATTTTTTATCAACGTACATGTTGCACAAAAGAAACTTTTGGCCTTATAGCAATGTTTTTTTCTATTTTTACCGACTTAAAGAAGGAGGTATACAATTAAATGTTTATGTATGCGATAACTCCGTCATTTTCTCAAAGAATAGCTAAATTTCAGAATATTATTTATTTATTATGTGTAGGTATTATTTATGTATATTTTTATACATGGGTTGTATTTATTTTGTATAAGTTTAAGTAGGTTTATTTGTTACTACAAGTATTAGTTAGTTGTTACGCATTTTGTTGATTTTCTCTGTTTTTCTTTTCGCTGCACCCATTGCCATCTCTCTGCATGACCTAAAGGGCTGACTGGCAGAGAATACTTTTGGCATTAAGTCCACCTTTGTACACTATGATTTGTGCAATAAAATCTTTAAATTAATAAATAAATAACTGATATTGTTGGAATCTGTAATATATGCTTACTATCTATACTAAGAATTCAAATCTAAAGCTGAAGAGTTTGTTTGAACGTGCTTATCTCAGAAACTACTGGACCGACTTGGAAAACTTTTCTTGTGTTGGATAGCTTATTTATAGAAAAAGGCTTTAGGCTGATAAAACATAGCGCTGCGACGAGAGGGAAAGGAGCAAACTCAAAACGCGCGGACGAAGTCGCGGCTGACCGCTAGTTTTATAATATTTGAGTATGTTGAACTAGTAAGGCTTCCAAACACGTGTGCTGAATTTCGTAAGTATGTTTGTATATTTGTTTTAACTAAAAATTATGGAATAAATAAAAAAATGTAGAAAATTAAATAGCCTTTAGAATACTAACTAAATAAAAAAAAGTAAAAACCGACTTCAAAACCAAAATGCACTAAAAAGTCTTAAATAAACTCTTCACCATTGAAAGGAAAGGAATCCGTTTTAGGCAAACAATTTCTTTTTGGAGTCGGTGCTGTGATAGTTGATGCTTGATGGTCAAAGTGATGGCAGCGACTCCAAAAAGAAATTGTTTGCCTAAAACGGATTCCTTTCCTTTCAATGGTGAAGAGTTTATTTAAGACTTTTTAGTGCATTTTGGTTTTGAAGTCGGTTTTTACTTTTTTTTAAAGTTTATTTTATTTCTTCATTTTTAGTGATTACATAAGAGGGGGGGGGGGGGGGGGAGTTGCACCTTATGATTCTATTTTTTAAGAAGCTATAAATTACCTATCATAAGTTCATCAGATCCCAAAATGGAAAAAATGGGACCAACTAGAAGGTACACCCTCTAAGTGGGCGCAAAAATTTTTCGATTCGGTTGACAAACGACTGAGATATGAAGTAACATAAATACAAAAAAAAAATGATAAAAAAAAACATACAGTCGAATTGATAACCTCCTCCTTTTTTGAAGTCGATTAAAAATGCATAAACAAGTTCTTTTGGATTGCATAATGTTGAGCATACGTACTTCAACAGTCTAGGTATATCTTTAACCGACTCCAAAAGAATGTGTTTTTTCTAAATTATAGAACAGAAAGCTTTTGAGTCAGTTTTTGGAAAGCTAAATTTTGTAATTCACCAACTTTTAAACAACGACGTTTACTCTTTCTGGCGCAGTTGAATAGTTTATTTTAAATCTTTAGAAGTACCACCCGTTTGTTTTGTGCCTTTAATAGTATATAGGGTCTAAAAAAATAAGCAGCATTCCTTCTTAGGGCTAATTTTGATGCTCAAATAGTAACTTTTTGTATGGGACGAACATCGTTATCTCAAAAAAAAAAACACTTTCCCATACTGGAGTGCCGATCAGCTGATGTTTGTTTGGAGTAGTAGTATTTTTTTGGGATTTCGATGTTGGTCTCATACAAAAAGTTGTTGTATTTTCGCAACTGAATAACTACCGAGAAGCAATGCCGTTAATTTTGTAAAACCCTGTGTTCTAATGCGTCAGTGCATTATATACATATTGTATACATTATATACATATACATTATATACATATACATTATATACATATACATATAACTAAATACACAAAATCATGTTATAAAGGGGACTCTTCTGATTTGATGATTACATTTAGTGAAATATAGATAAGTCACGTAGTTTTCGGATATTTTAGCTTTAAATAAACACAAAATGATAACTATTGGAAGGAAATATTGGTTTAATATTTAACTAGCGGTCCCCCGCGACTTCGTCCGCGCGTTTTGAGTTTGCTCCCTCCCCTCCCGTCGCAGCGTCATGTTTTATATCCTAAAGCCTTTCACGATAAATAAGCTATCCAACACAGATTTTTTTTTTCAAATCGGCTAATCTCAAAAACTACTGGCCCGATTTGAAAAATTATTTTGACGTTGGATAGTCCATTTATTGAGGAAGGCTTTAGGCTATATAACATAAAGATACGACTCATAAGACCACAGCAGGAATGAAAAATGTTGCGAAAACGGGAGAAAGATATTCCTTTTAGAGCTTCCGCTGCATACGCTGCGGAAACCGCTTAAGTTACACAAAAATCATGTATGACAGGATTGTTCAGCATTAAGAGTTCTATAATAAAGTCCGCGACAGCATATGTCTATCTTTTATGGTTGACTTACTACAACCTTTTTTATGTTAATAAATTTGTAAAAAAATAATGCATTATTTTTAGAGGTGTATTATACACACAGGTGTTTTTCTTATCAAAATAAATACATTCATCATCACGAGCATTTCATTTAGAACAAAGTTGCCCTTTATATCATTTGATTTCAATAAATATCTTAGGAGCTATCACAGTTTTAACATAACTCCGCACCAAAATAATGTTCGCAGCTTAAGTACAACGTGCGCTTGCGCTAATCTATACTAATATTATAAAGCTGAAGAGTTTGTTTGTTTGTTTGTTTGTTTGTTTGTTTGTTTGTTTGAACGCGCTAATCTCAAAAACTACTAGCCCGATTTGAATTTTTTTTTTACGTTGGATAGTCCATTTATCGAGGAAGGCTTTAGGCTACATAACATAAAGATACGACTCATAAGACCACAGCAGAAATGAAAAATGTTGCGAAAACGGGAGAAAGATATTCCTTTTGAGAGCTTCCGCTGCATACGCTGCGGAAACCGCTTAAGTTACACAAAAATCATGTATGACAGGATTGTTCAGCATTAAGAGTTCTATAATAAAGTCCGCGACAGCCTATGTCTATCTTTTATGGTTGACTTACTACAACCTTTTTTATGTTAATAAATTTGTAAAAAAATAATGCATTATTTTTAGAGGTGTATTATACACACAGGTATTTATTCTTATCAAAATAAATACATTCATCATCACGAGCATTTCATTTAGAACCAAGTTGCCCTTTATATCATTTGATTTCAATAAATATCTTAGGAGCTATCACAGTTTTAACATAACTCCGCACCAAAATAATGTTCGCAGCTTAAGTACAACGTGCGCTTGCTATATAATAAAGCTGAAGAGTTTGTTTGTTTGAACGCGCTTATCTCAGGAACTGCTGGACCGATTTGAAGAAATATTTCTGTGTTGGATAGCTTATTTATCGGGAAAGGCTTTAGGATATAAAACATGACGCTGCGACGGGAGGGGAGGGAGCAAACTCAAAACGCGCGGACGAAGTCGCGGGGGACTGCTAGTATATTATAAAGCTGAAGAGTTTGTTTGTTTGATCGCGCTTATCTCAGGAACTGCTGGACCGATTTGAAAAAACATTTATGTGTTGGATAGCTTATTTATTAAGAAAGGCTTTAGGATATAAAACATGACGCTGCGACGGGAGGGGAGGGAGCAAACGCAAAATGCGCGGACGAAGTCGCGGGGGACCGCTAGTCAAATGATATAAAGGGCAACTTGGTTCTATATGAAATGCTCGTGATGATGAATGTATTTATTTTGATAAGAATAAATACCTGTGTGTATAATACACCTAAAAATAATGCATTATTTTTTTACCAATTTATTCACATAAAAAAGGTTGTAGTAAGTCAACCATAAAAGATAGACATATGCTGTCGCGGACTTTATTATAGAACTCTTAATGCTGAATAATCCTGTCATACATGATTTTTGTGTAACTTAAGCGGTTTCCGCAGCGTATGCAGCGGAAGCTCTCTAAAGGAATGTCTTTCTCCCGTTTTCGCAACATTTTTCATTGCTGCTGTGGTTTTATGAGTCGTATCTTTATGTTATATAGCCTAAAGCCTTCCTCGATAAATGGACTATCCAACGTAAAAAAAAATTTTCAAATCGGGCCAGTAGTTTTTGAGATTAGCGCGTTCAAACAAACAAACAAACAAACAAACAAACTCTTCAGCTTTATAATATTATAGTATGATAGATAGAACTTTTATATTATTGAATAGGTAGGTACTAGCGATTCCAAGTAACGAACCGGGGTAAAAAGCAACTATTAACCACTAGCGGTCCCCCACGACTTCGTCCGCGCGTTTTGAGTTTGCTCCCTCCCCTCCCGTCGCAGCGTCATGATTTATATCCTAAAGCCTTTCTAAAGATAAATAAGCTATCAAACACAGAAATATTTTTAAATCAGTCCAGCAGTTCCTGAGATAAGCGCGTTCAAACAAACAAACTCTTCAGCTTTATAATGTATTAGCGCAAGCGCACGTTGTACTTAAGCTGCGAACATTATTTTGGTGCGGAGTTATGTTAAAACTGTGATAGCTCCTAATATATTTATTGAAATCAAATGATATAAAGGGCAACTTTGTTCTAAATGAAATGCTTGTGATGATGAATCTATTTATTTTGATAAGAATAAATACCTGTGTGTATAATACACCTCTAAAAATAATGCATTATTTTTTTACAAATTTATTAACATAAAAAAGGTTGTAGTAAGTCAACCACAAAAGATAGACATATGCTGTCGCAGACTTTATTATAGAACTTTTGTTGCTGAACAATCCTGTCATACATGATTTTTGTGTAACTTAAGCGGTTTCCGCAGCGTACGCAGCGAAAGCTCTCAAAAGGAATATCTTTCTCCCGTTTTCGCAACATTTTTCATTGCTGCTGTGGTCTTATGAGTAGTATCTTTATGTTATATAACCTAAAGCCTTCCTCGATAAATGGACTATCCAACGTAAAAATATTTTTTCAAATCGGGCCAGTAGTTTTTGAGATTAGCGCGTTCAAACAAACAAACAAACAAACAAACAAACTCTTCAGCTTTATAATATTAGTATAGATAAATACTAGATCTCACAAAATATTAAGCCTTGGAATGAAACCTTTCGTGACCAATACCAATCTATACTAATAGCTGAAGAATTTGTTTGTTTGAACGCGGTAATCGCAGGAATTTCTGGACCGATTATTAAAAATATTTTGGTGTTGGATTATCGAGAAAGGATTTAGCATGTGATTCATACACAGAACGTCATTTCGTCATTTTCAATAACATAATACATTTTAAAACTCACTTGTCAATCTCACACAATTATTTCTAACACCTACCTCCCTTCTAAGCCCTAGACGCAACGCCTAGGCAGCCTAGGTACTACCTAGAATTATCTAGGAAGGGGAATATCCCTTATGTAAAAAACCCCTTTGATGGTCTAAGAATAGAAATATGTCAAGCGGCCGCCATCTTGTAAAGTGCGTAGGGAATGGAAAATTTTCAACAAGAACGTGCGTTGGGTTTAATCGGTTTGAAACTTGACTGTTGGTAATGAATTTGTGTTATAAAAGCTGGTTATAATTTCAATTTTCAGGTTAAAACTAAGACGAAATTACAAAATAAATACTTATAAATCCTTCAGGTAATTTACCTAACGAAACATATTATCTATACTAATATTAAAGCTGAAGAGTTTGTTCGTTTGTTTGAACGCGCTAATATCAGGAACTATTGACTGATTTTAAAAAATATTTCTGTGTTGGGTAGGTTATTTATCAAGGAATAAAAACGCATGGAATAATCAAGCTGCGATGGGAGAGAGATGGGAGATGAAACTAAAACATTTTTTTTGTCAAACCTATCCGTGTAGGTTTAGGGATAGGTATTTTAATGACATCGAGGTTCCTAAAACTATTTCCTCTGAAAGTCTAACGTTTGATAGATAGACGCTGCCGTCTAACTTTTAAACTAAGCGAGTGTAAATTTTGAAAAAAAAAACATGATATATATTTTGACAAAGACTTTCAACGAAAATTGGTTTGAACGAGATTGAACTAGTAATTTTTGAGACAGAGCACATTTTCAATAACCGCGAACATAACTTTGTTATTTAAACAAATACTATGGAAAACTAAGTTATATTTGCTGTCAACAAAATATTGTGGTATTTTGGCTAAGTGGAAGTAAGTGGATCTCTTATTCAGTTAAAGTTGACACGGGACCATTAGTATCCGAGTCCGACTCGCACTTGGCCGGTTTTTTAACTGTAATAGTCGATATTTATGGACTTTTGTACAGTAGAATAATTTGCATTACATACATCTACTTTTCCACGTAACACTGAAAATTTTGCGAACATTTTACAATTTGGCGACTCTTGAGAACAAAACGCTGTGTAGTTTAAAATCTCTGATTCAAAAGATAACCTATAAAGGTTAACTTAGTTTCCCACTATTTCCCCATAAACTAAAGATAACATCCCATAGACAATGCCACACAGATGGGATCCCGCAGTGGTGGAATGTTTTATTTTAACGAAAATGCCGATCGCTTGCACAGAGAATGGGTTATGCGTCGCATTATAAGGATACGTCCACATCACTTATATATTTTACTTAAAAAAAGTTTCACTTTAGAAAAGTAAAACACCTTTAAGTTTGCATCGACTTTTCCTTGCGTCGTCGTATTGCGATGTAGTTTTGATAGGAAAGCGGCTTTACTGTCAAAATTGCACTTCATATTGTGATTTTGCATGATATTTATAATATTATTGTAATAAAACAACATACATTTTAATATACGTACCATTGTTTTTTTATTATACTAATAATATAAAATAATAATAGTCCCCCTAGCCAATTTCGACTACAGTGGCCAGTCGCTGCGCGGAACATAATATAGTGCACAAGAGTGTGCGCGAACACAGGTGCACTCCCTATTCCTCTCACTCTCATAGCCCGATGGGACAGCAATCTGATACGACCGGAGAGATATCAGGCTCAGGACCAACGACTGTACGTGCTTTCCGAGGCACGAGGTGAAACATCGCCAATTGCTAAACTCCGGGCTACCCCGAGAAGTTCTGGTCACAGGTTTTGGCCCGACCCGGGGATCGAACCCAGGACCTCTGGCGCAGCCGTCGCTTTAAAGTACAAACATCTATCAGCTGCGCCACCAAGGCAATCATTATTAAACTATTATTATAATATTGATAATATTCCTTTACACTGAGTCAGAAATGATCTGCCTGGAAATTGAACGGCTTAACTTGGATCGCAATACGCCCCCTGATCTTCCTACGTCTCAACTGAATTAACAGTATGATCATAAAGATGAAATAAGAAACCAAAAAATTGCGCACGGGCGGGACTTGAACCAGCAACCTCTTGGCTGACCGGGCCAAACGCTCTTACCAATTGAGCTACCGTGCTTTCCGTTTCGTTGCTGTTCGTTTGAGTCCGACCTTGCGTAATTTGTGGTCTCTTATGGATACGTCATTGCGTGACGCTCAGCGCCATCTTGCAAATTTTGCGAGGTCTTCATCTTTATGAATATAAAATAAGACACTGTAAGTGTTAAAAACATTCTAAACCATTAGATAGCGAAGCTTTCTCAATTTCCAAGTTGAATTTATTCTGTAAGGAATAACTGCTTGGGCCCCCTTTTTATAAACAGACGGCTAGATGGCGCTAAGCGTCACCCAATGACGTATCCATAAGAGACCACAAACTCCAGCACTAAGTTGAACAGCATAGGTGACAGGGCATCCCCTTGTTTAAGACCGGTATCGACCTCGAACTTGTCCGAGAGTTCCCCGCTACCTTCACTCTCATCCTGCTCTCCCTGGTGGCCACCTCTATAAGGTTAACCAGCTTTTTCGGGATCTCAAAACTACGGAGGATGGAGTAAAGTGCGTTCCGGTCTATGGAGTCGTAGGCTTTTTTTAAATTCCCATTTCTTCTCCATGAGATGTTTTAGGAGGAAGATTTAGTCAGTAGTGCTGCGATTGCGTCGAAACCCTCCTTGGTAGTCGCTGAGAATTCGCTCAGAGAAGGGTTCTAACCTCTTGAGCAGCACGTAAAACAGGACTTTGTACGCCGTAGGCAACAAAGCAGATCCGCGGTAATTTGTGCACTTCATCTTGTATCCCTTTTTTGTGGAGAGGACAGATGACTTCTACGTTCCTTGGGTTGCCTTACGTTATCCCAGATTTTTCGGAAAAGCTCATACAACTTGGCCTGCGCATCTTTCCCTCCTCCTATAAAAATATCGATATGTTAAAACCATATACATAATCAATTGTAGCACTCATCGGTTACTGTAGTTAATTAATAGTTAAGTTAAATGTTGACGACGCGTTTGGTGTTTAGAGCTCCTAACTATTACGCCGGCCGTCGCGGGTTCGAATCCCGCAAGGGGCAAATGGATGTTTATATGTCTTGAAGTATTTTTGGGAGACACCCCGTCATAATCGTTGTCTGGTATTCGTTACTCAAGGAAGAAAACTACTTACTTCGAAACCACGACAATTGGTGTTTTGGCTGCCGCATACCTATTTATAATTATATGATAATGTATCTTCTAATTTGGTACTTTGATTCTTTCATTTCAAATCTTGTTGTAATATTGATGTATAGAAGCGGGGCTACCTGCCATTACAAGAATTGTTCTAGTATTAATCTTGGAAAGAAATAAAAATATTGTATCATTATTTTATCTTATCTTATATCTTTAAAAAGGCTCCAATATAAACGTGCCTTTACAACTGTGCCATCTGGTATGCGAGCCGATATAATATTTGCCTAATACAGCGGTTTTGCTATCCGCCAGTTATGATATGTCTAGCCAATGTTTTGACGGGTTTTTGTCTGACTGTTGGAATAGATTTAGTTTGATTTGTCTTGTTCTTCTCGTCTTTGTTGAACTTTCTATATTGTCTCAGGTCTGGGTTCTGTGGTACTACCGGTGTGTCTGATTTCCATAACACAAGTGCAATTAGCTACTTACTTTGGGAACAGAGCAATGGTGTCCAATAAATAAAAATATTGAACAACAAACACAAAAATTGGCACTGATCCCAAATAAAGTGGTCAATGCACTTTTGTTATGGAAGTCAAAAACAACGGTCTAGTACCACAGTATCATATCTTTAGATCAAACAAAAATGGCAATATGTGAATGACAGAAACTACTAACCTACCTTACTTTAATACAAACATAAAGCTTTTTCGCTCTGCAAGAGTACGTCAAAGACTCTCATGCCATAGGTTTTGACTTGAATAAATTTTACTTCCGTTTCTAGAAACATTAGGAAGCAAGTACTCACTTTGTTCACTGAAAAAAACCTATCAAAGTTCTATGAAAGCCCTCCGCAGTGTTGCCAGCGCTATGTTTAAACGGCGTGAATAATTTGAAAGATGTTGCCATGTTCAACTAACAGGCATAGACAAGGAAAAACGGGTAAAAAGATCTTACCATTGTAGAGTTATAGCGTCCAGTTAAAGCGAGGCTATACGAAGATATGCAGAGTGGTAAATATTAGAACTATCAAAAGTGGCTTAAAAGATTTGACGAAATAACACATGGCCGGAACTGCTTTTGCTGCTTCGCAAGACTTGGCTGACATACGGCCGTGTGCTTAAATTTAAAAGTTATCTTTTTTATTTATTATTTCTATTATAATTAGGATTAAAAAACGTGCAAAATAAAGATTTTTAATACCATCCCAAAGGACATACTAACATTGCCGAATAATCTATTTAGACGCAAACTAATAGAGTGGCTTAGAAACAAAAAATTCTATAAGATTACTGACATTTTTAATACTAGATTTTGACCACCTCTGTTTTGACGTTTAAGTACGAGTAGTATTGATAGACTAACATAAATCTTAAATGTATATATATTTTTGACATTGTGTTTATTAATTATAATTAATTTGTAATCATTTAGATACAGTTAATGATAATTAATTTGTAATAATTTAGATGTATTATTATGATAGCATGACATAAGTCTTTATTTAGTATGTAAATGCGATTCTGTTGGTGTATAAATATTACGAGAAAATTTGCATGCCACACCATGACAAAACATGAGCATATTGAATTTTAAGGTCACCTTTGTAAAACCGTGTTTTAGGCAAATTATTGAATTTCATTTCATTTCAATCACTGTAATATACACAAAAAGACTCTTCGCGTAGTCAATCATGAGTCAAAGACGTAATTTTGTAGAATTATTGATTTTTGCACCCATTACAGGTCACACGCTGTAGAACGTAGTACGGACGACAGCATGTCAAGGTAAACACTGCGGTATCCTATTTAGTTGTAATAAAGGCTAGTTTGCAACAAAAGTGTGTAACTTGATGTGCTGGCCACTGTACCTACTTCTGTAGATTTAGCTGGAACACAGACTTAACAGCAACTACGCAAAGGCGCACTTCCAGCCCCACTCACATCATAAAAAGAGAAATAACGTAAAAAATAATATGTAAAGAGGGCTCCACGCCTATTGAACGACTGAGGAACGTCTGTGTGGCTTTAATAAATGCGTACTGAGGGAGAAAACGGCAAAGCGTTAAGTCTACCTTATGTAGAACTAGCTGTAACTTCGCCTGTTAATTTTATCCCCTTTTCCACCCCTTAAAGTATGTTTTTGGGATAAAATGTGTCTTTGTCCTGTAAAGGCTTAGGACTGTCTCTGAACCAAATAAAGCTATTTTGATGTTAGTTAAAAGGTTATTCACAGAAGCTGCTTTCGCGTGTGAATTGTTAGAAATAATCCTCTGCTCTTAGTATGTCTGATTTAAGTGTGCAACCAATATTACAAACCAGCTAGAATTCGGGCTTCACATACTTCCCAACTACCTAGCGAAATTATCACAATAGTTTTAACAGCACAGTAACTTTGCTCTTACATAGTGTTTGTATGAAAGATGAAGTTATATTTGCGTTTGAGGAAAATGTGCTATATCTAAACAACTACTGGTTTGATCTCGTTCAAACCAATCAACGTTGAAATAATTTATTAAGGTCTACATTACTTTTATTTTTAAAATTTTCACTTTCTCAGTTTCAAAGTAGTGGAAATTTTCACATATTTTTCCACTTTTCAAAATGGTTGGAAATATGATACATATATTTTCAAATTTAAGAAAGTTACTTTTTTATAGTGTTACTATACAAACTTAAATATATAAATTGCACTTTAAAATTGCTTTTTACAAGTGCAATTTATATTTTTAGGAAATTTGTTAACAGACCTAATATTAATAATTAAATTTGCTAATAATGTAATATTTTTTCATTTTTCAATAGTAATAATACATGTGTGTCACACTATTAGATTTCAAGCATCTCAAAACTTGTCGAGGGACCTACGTAGCATTGAAAGGATAAGAAAATATTATGATTCTATTATATTTCTGATTTGTGGTTTTATTATATTATAGTAGTTCATGTTGTATGTGATTATTTTTTAATGTAAGTCATTATTTTTTAATTTTAATGACCACAAATTAGATTTCCCATGCAGAATTCAACCCTTCTTTTCATCTTATTTGTTAAAAAAATTATATCTAAGAATCTATGATAAACACTATCTCACTTGCCTCGGGTAGCGTCACTGCCAAAATCTAATCGTAGCGAAGCGAGAACGCGCCCTTAAGCTTTCTCTGCATTTCTCTTAATCGGTTTAGCGGTTAAAGCGTCTATAAACCACAGATATTGCATATATAATATTAGTATAGAGTTTGGATTGTATGCCTACAGTGCAAGTAAACAATTCACGTAACAGGATAATATAAATAAGTCATACATTTTCATGTAAGAACATGAATTTTAATTAACTCAATCTTAATTTACAAATAGAGGTGTATTATTTATGTAACATTTTTCAGAAATACTTATATTAAACACACACACTAGTATCTTATATATTTTTGCACCAGATCATATTTAATTAAAATACAGGGGGGGCCTATTTTTGGCATCATTCGCTTCGAAATGGCATGTGATATTCGTTCGAAAACGAACAAAAAACAACGAAAATGAAGAAAGAAGAAGAAATGAAGACATGAATTCTCGTGAAATTTAGCTATACTTTTCAAATCCCCTCTGTGTGGATTTCAACAGATTTTCATTCCTAAATTGGACTTTATTTCATGAATATCACACGCCATTTTGACGCGGATGATTCAAAAATTGGGCCCGGCGGTAGCGAACCTAATCTGTTTATGTAGTACTTTAAAATAAATTTGAAAAAAAAACTTATTCGATGGAGGGAACGAATACGATATAACATTTTTTATCAGTATAAATTAAGTAAATGAACAACATTAAGCAAATGTTCCCAAATGCACAATAAAAACACAAAACATACGTGACAAAAACACCTATTTTGAAGTCGTTAAAAAAACTAAGTATCACTTCATAAGGATCCCAATTCTTGTGCAGTTTACTTAGAATCATTCCATCATGGCCCCAATTCTTCATGGCTTACATTCGTATAAAGTTCACGAATCAAATATTATATTTCTAAGAAATATCATTTCATCACATTTCGATTTCTTCCATGCAGCAGTTTTACTATTTTTTTCGATTGCAAGTTGAAAAACTCATTATCACATAACATCCGAAAAATGTTCGGGAAAATCGGGGCTTGAAGAGCTTCCACGTTGAATTGCCAAACCTTCATTCAAAATCATTTCAGATAGGGACTTCGTCAATGTGTCAATATTCCATCCTCACTATCACTACAGTCGGTAAGCATCAGAAATACCGGATACCTTCCTGAAATTCTCTTCGACATTGCCTTGGAAACATCCCCGATCACAATTGCATCCGAATATATTGCAAGGACCAAGTCCACAGTACGCTCCGTCATGTACCCTTCCATCATTGCACACCGTGGCGATCTTTGAACCTCTCCAATACATATCCGTTGTTCCACAGCACTCTGAATTCACTTGGATCACACAAAATAATAATCCAAAAATGAGGAGAACTTTCATTTTGATCGTATTTGTCTTCACTCTTCAAATTTCCGTATTGAAATGGCGTTAACAACAGTGCACGTCTGATAGATATCATAGCAATTAGTGGCTTATATACTTGTGATAAAGATGCTGTCATCAAATCTGGTAGTGGGTTTTCCTTATGTTTCACATTCCAGTGACCCCTTGATCCTAAGATAACACTATGATTGTAATTATAAATAATACATACCAAACAGCAGTTTTTTATCACATATTCAATAGTTACAGATTATGTCTATGAACATTAACGTCGCCACATATAAAGCACTTTCACATTTAAGGCGCTCCCCGGATTTTTAACGCGCACACTAGCGCCACTTTAGTAGAAAAATCATAACTCGTTAAATAAAAAACCAATCATAAATCAAAAAATATTAGGCACTCTTTTCGATAGTGAGTCTTTCCGGGTGTGTGTGGGGCTCCGCCTTGGCACCCCTATATGTGAAATTTTTACGTATCCCTGTGGCAAGGAGGTTGACAAATTTGGTCTCCACTGCCTTTGTTGCCAACAAAGCGCTGGGCGTCTCGCCCGTCACGCTACCCTTAATGAAGCCATCAGAAGAGCTCTTGCCACCAATTAATGTTCCTTCCACGTTGGAACCACGTGGTTTGGTCCGTGACGATGGCAAGAGACCCGATGGCCTCACGCTTATTCCCTGGGAACGGGGTCAGGCCTTAGTTTAGGATGCAACTTGTGTCGACTTTGGCCCCATCCCATCTCAGAGAATCAGCCCTTAAAGCTGGAGCAGCAGCGGAGTTGGCTGAAAACGCCAAGCGTCGCAAGTACGTCTCACTTGCAAGTGATTATGTGTTTGCGCCGTTTTGTGTTGAAACATTTGGGCCGTGGGGACCCTCTGCTAAATTGCTGTTTGGTAAAATTGCGCCAAAATTAAATCCTGTCACAGCCAATAATAAAGCTGGCTGGTTCCTAGCTCAAAGGATTAGCATAGCTATTCAACGCGGCAACGCAGCCAGCATCATAGCCTCCTTGCCTCAAGGAAATGGTTTTGTTTTTGAATAGGTAGACTTTAAGGTTTTTTTTATGTAGCATGTCTTAGTTTTATTTCTTCTTGTTTGTTATTAATAAAGATACTGCCATCATAAATCTGGTTAACACAATTGTAGTACAGGTTCTATAGTTTATTTAGTACGTTTAAATTGTTTCAAAAGTAGTTTACTGTAGTTAGAGATAGAAAAACTGCTAAATATGGCCACTTTTGGCAATTTTTCTAAACTGTAACTGCAGATAACTCTGTTTTATTGAACTAAAACATTGTATCTAAACCACATAACCAAAGCTACAATCGTGTCTAGCAGATTTTTGATTGATCTTTTATTTAATGAGTTATGGTTTTTCTAGTAAATTGGCGCTAGTGTGGGCGTTCAAAATCCGGGTAGCGCCTTAAGGTGAACGCACACTTAGCCGAGCCGAACGCATTGAACGAATCGAAGTCAAGGAAGCCTGGCACACACATATTCCCACTAGACGAATCGATCGCGTCAAAAGATTCGACCGCGTCGAAAAAATTTTATATTATATTGAATAATATTTTAAGCAACGCAACAAAATAACGTTGTTAGGTATTGTTTAGTGAATAAAAGCAACGTTAACCTTGTCACGAAAACTAATTGTAGATTCGATTGCGTCTCATGAGATAGCGCTAAAAGTGATAGCTCAAGGTGGTCGTGACTATGAAGATTTTTATTGAACACCCTGAACACCCGACGAGTCATCCGAGTCCGCATAAGCCGTACCGAATCTGATGAAGTCGTTCAAATTTAAATGGGATTTCTGTGGTTCTTCCAGATTAGGACGATTCGACGCGGGGAAGTGTGCGAAGTTTCAAGAGATTTCATATACAAAATTCCAAAATTCGTTTCGTTCGACTGGTGCCGCTCGGATAAGTGTGCGTTCACCTTTAGGCGACTTAAGCAGCGCAACGATCGCGCGACAGTTGCACTGCTGATAATTTCATACATAAATGGCAGCAGCTGCAGCGGTGCGCGGCAGTCGTGCGGCAACAGCGTGGTAATGTTATCCATATTAAGTTTTGTTCTATAACATACATAATGTTGTTTTTTTATGTATAGGCATCCTCTGTTTGTTACCGCGCAGTGTCACGTTACCGTGTCGTAGCACAAATGTATGGTATGTATACATTGGAAGCACATTTGCCGCTTGATACCGCTTTAAGGATATTGACATCATCGTCTGACGACGGCGGTTTCTTGATTTAACATCAAGAAAAGAGGAAAAAAATCGGTTTCATCCGTTTTATTAAGATTCTTTCATTCCCTTTTCATGAAATTTTTCGCCAATCTTATCCCACACGTTTTGAGTTTGCTCCGTCCCTCCCCTCCACTCCCGACAAAGCGTACTTTTTTAGGGTTCCGTAGCCGAATGGCAAAAAACGGAACCCTTATAGTTTCGTCAAGTCTGTCTGTCTGTCTGTCTGTCTGTCCGTCTGTACGTCACAGCCATTTTATTCTGTAACTATAAGCATTACACAATTGAAATTTGGTAGGAAGATGTATCCTGTTAACCGCTAACCGATTCTTATTCAAAAAATAAAAAATAATGACATTTAAGGGGGGCTCCCATACATGAAACTAAAACAATATTTTTTTTTAGTTAAACCTATGCGTGTGGGGTGTCTATGGATAGGTCTTTTAAAATGACATGGAGGTTCCTAAAACCATTTTCTTTTAAAGTCTATCGTTTCACAGCTAGACGCTTCCAAAGTGGTAAAATGGGCGTCCCCCCCATCTAATTTCTAAACCAAGCGAGTTGAAAAAAATATATGATAGGTAAGTAGGTTTACATTTTGATAAAAATATATGACGTAGCCGAATGGCAAAAAACGGAACCCTTATAGATAGTTTCGTCAAGTCTGTCTGTCTGTCCGTATGTCACAGTCATTTTATTCTGTAAGTATAAGCATCTCACTGAATAAATTTGGTAGGAATATGCATCCTGTTAATCGCTTTACGATTCTTAATCCAAAAATAAAAAATAATGAAATTACAGGGGGGGGAGGGTATTTTTTTTTATTTTAGTTTCATCTATGATAGATACATGAAACTAAAATAAAAAAAAAATACAAACCACATACGTGTGGAGTGTCTTTGGATAGGTTTTCCCGTCCCCCCCTCTTTAACTTCTAAACTAAGCGAGTGTACATTTTGAAAAAAAATATTTAATGTAGATCTTAACAAATAATTTCAACGAAAATTGGTTCGGACGGGATCGAACGAGTAGTTTTTGAGATATAGCACATTTTCAACAACCGCAAACATAACTTTGTACTTCATACAAACACTATGAAAAACAAAGTTATATTTGCAGTCAACCAAATATTGTGGTACTTTACTTAGTAGAAGTAAGTGGATTTCCTAATTCAGTTAAAATTGGCACGGAACCCTCAGTGCGCGAGTCCGATTTGCACTTGGCCGGTTTTTTGAAAACCTAAATCGTTCCCCAATAAATAAGCTATCCACCACAAAACTATTTTTTCAATCCTACTTCAGACACCAGTCTCTCACAAATTACTGGTGAAAAATTTCATGTGTACCCTTAACTTAATGTAAAGTTGCTTTATAATTTACCTATTTGTGAAGAGATATAAATATATATATTATTATTATTAAATTCAAACCGGCCCAATAGTACCTGAGATTGGCGCGTTCAAACAAACAAACTCTTCAGATGTATAATATTAGTATGAATAAATTCTGTTTTCTGTCTGTTGTTATAAAAAGCAAATATGTATGATATAATATATGGTATTTTTCTTCTGCATTAAACTCCACGTACCAAAAATGCAATATTCTCTTTCTTATTTCCAAATGTGGCACCACATAAAACGGACGTGTTTAATCTTCAATCCAATTGGGTTCGTGGACCCCAGTGGTCTTTGTCCCCGTGACCCCGATTTCTATAAAAATAACAGATTTCTTTGTTGCGTTTTGCACTAAGTACGTTAACATAAAAGTTTCCGAACTAAACTATTATACTACGGGCTGATTTTTCAAAAGTCAGATAAGAAATATTCGTCGAACAAAATACAATAGGGGTAATAAATAAATCATACGTAACTGACATTTTTTAAAATCGGTCGCCTTAAAATTTGTCAGTCTAATAAGTTTTATCTAATCATTGCAAAATCGGCCCTTAGAGACGATTTTACCAACGTCAAATAAGACTTAACCGAGTGAATAAGTAAAAAACAACCGATTTAAAAATGACATAAATGTCATGTAAACATAAATGGTGATAAAATCGACTCAAAATCATACATGTACAACGTAGTTATTATAAAGCATGATGCCACTATTTGCCGCGGTTTTAAAACTCATTGTTATAAATAAACTTAGTAGGTACGGTGATTTTCATAATATGAAAGTATGTAATTCTAATCAAAACTGTGATTTTCCAGTATTTTACAATAGATTTTATAAGACACATTTTTTGGCTTAGTAAATAAATCATGTGACATAATTATTTTAAAGACTGCATATTGTATATCGCGGCAAATATCTCGCCACATCACTGCTATTTTCAATAGCAGGGTCACAGGTGACGGATAGTGAATGGCCACCAGATATGGTGGTTAATAGCTGGTGATATGAATAAATAAAATAAATATTTCATACCAATCACATACATTGCTCTGATCCCAAAGTAAGTAGCTAATGCACTTGTGTTATGGAAATTAGACGCAACGGTGGTAACACAACACCCAGACCCCAAGACAATGTAGAAAGTTCTAATTTCTACATTGATCCGACCGGGAATCGATACCACAACACCCAGACCCCGATTGACCCGACCGGGAATCAAACCCGGAACCTCAAAGCGGCGATGCCTTGAAACCCGGCGTGATTAACCACTACACCACGGAGGTCGTCGAATATGCTGAAGAATTTATTCATTCCGTACTAATAAATCTGCGTTCGTTAATTAACGCATTTCCTACGTCTGAACAGTTTTGTACCCACATTTTACGCATCACGCATTCACACCTTTACTTTTCTATATAGTGCTAGTTTCACACAAACGACAATGGACGAGAGGCATAGAGAATAGTTTCTGCTTTATGGTTCATCGCCTCCGAATGGACCCCTATGAAGACACCCCTTTATTTCAAACAATCCATGTACAGGGCTTTGAATGTCTAGCTTTTGTCTAGTATTTTACAGGAGTGAATTTCTAGCAAATATTAAAAAAGACGGGAAATCTTTAAACCTTACAACTTATACCGAATTTTAAATGTTTTGTATGTATGTTAGTCATAGTCAAGACATATTGGTGTGACTGAATCGTTGTGAACTACTTGTGCAAACCAGACAGGCTATTAACTCAAGGTTCAAAAATTAAAGCTAATTTCTGTATATTTTTCAAGAGCATAAATCTATCAGTTACAGAATAATAATAATAATAACCAGTGTTCAGGAGAACATTAAATAGTTAAGGCACAGAAGACAATTGTACTACCCGTTTAGTAGAAGTAAAGTAAAGTAAGTGGACACCAAAAATCGTCACGCGTAATGACGTCCTAATCCATAAAAAAACCACAAATTCGGTAGCTCCGACCGACAGCACGGTAGCTCAATTGGTAGAGCGTTTGGCCCGGTTAGCCAAGAAGTTGCTGATTCGAGTCCCGCCCGTGCACAAATTTTTGGTTTCTTATTTCATCTTTATGAATATAAAATATGAGACTGGAAGTGTTAAATAACATTATAAAACATTAGGTCCTGCCTTAGGATGAACATTTAATACCTTTACTGCGCCTTCACATTACAGCGACAGCAGCGCGTCTCTCTAATGTGAAGGGCTTACTGTTGTTATTTTATGTATGAAATTGACAGCAGCGCGACTGTCGCGCGACCGTCGCACTGCTAAAAACGCCTTAGTGTAATAGCGCTCTAAATGTTACCAAGAGAGCATTTATTAACCATTTTCATGGTAGGCCGGCGTAAAAATCGTACCAGACAGTTAAGGAATGGCAAAAGCTGTCAGCAACTCTATTTATGGTTAGATACCTTACTGAGTACCATTTTATGATTATGTACAAGTAAATACATAGGTACTTAATATTATAAATGCGAAAGTAACTCTATCTGTCTGTCTGTTACTCAATCACGCCTAAACTACTGAACCAATTTGAATGGAATTTGGTATGGAGATATTTTAATACCCGAGAAAGGACATAGGCTACTTTTCATCGCGGGAAAATGACGCATTCCCAAGGGAAAATTCAGGTGGGCCGATCGCTTTTACGCCGGACGCCTAAACTACTGAATAGATTTAAATGAAATTTGATAAGGAGATACTTTGAGACTTAAGAAATTACATGAGTTACCTTTGACCCCGGGAAAACGAAGCATTCCCCTGGGAAAAAAAACTTTCCGGGGAATCTGATTGCTTTCACTCCTAAATTACCAAAGATTTGAATTACATTTGGATAAAATTGATATATTTCTCTATGACAATCACGCTTAGTATGGCCTCATCCCATCTCGGCACAATACAAACATACGTACAAAAAAGTACAGCTCAGGTTTAATGAAACTACCTAATGCGGACGTAGTCGCGGGTAAAAGCTAGTCATTCAATAACTACTCAGGACCAAAGAAAATCTAGAAGAACTCCTACGCGTATCCATAAAAGGCAGATTGCCCAACTCATCAACGCTCAGCCCTCTTATGATACCCGTCTTTCTACCTATATTCCTAGATCACACTCGATGCATATCTTGGTGGTTGTGGCCGATAGGCTCCGGCTAGTCTTAATGTACTTAATGAACACATATATATCACCTATGTAAGTTTGTAACACCTAGTATGCATGCATAAATAAATGAAATAAATGAAATAGTCGGTCTCCTCTCCCATCCCAGAGCGTGTCCCTCCTTCTAAAAATCGTGCTATTTGGTGTGCCGGTTTTACCGGATCAGGCTTTGATCCTGGCTGAATAGTACTTCGTATCGTATTGTACAGTAAATCATTTAATAACTACTCAAAAAATATATAATTCTCTGTATTTTAATACAACATAAAAAAATCAATTTCAGCCCTTATCTTAAACTACTAGGGACAAAAAACTTAAAACAAAAACCCTCGGACCCCTAGCCCTGAGCAATCGCATAGACAATACACAATTATTTGTTTGAACTCTATGGTAGTGTGTGCTGGCCAGTAGGGCGGTCGATGGTGCCATAGAGTAAGAAAAATGTAGAAGAGACAATTAACAATTAGTTTGGAGATTTTTATTTACCTATGCAAGCATGATCAAAGATGATTTAATACATAACTTAATAGCTAATCCATTGATGATAAATATATATATATATCTTTTCCTTGACTTACATAGTACGACAAGAATATGATATAGTACGGCATGATTGAAATTAAATTGAATCGGTGCTTTTGCACTTGCAAACGTTATTTTAACACCCATATTAAGTCATTACATTCACTTCTATTTTTTTATAAATATATATATGTAAATATATGTATATTGGATACCAATCACATACCTACATTGCACAGATCCCATTCGATTAATCGCAGATAATTAAATTTACTTTACTTTTAACCTAGTTTAATAAAATGTGCATGTTTTATAGATCTTTGTCTTTTTAAACAAAACCTTGCAAATCTTAAATAATATCGATCACATATAATATATCATCGTCTTATTAGACAAAGCGCAAAAAATCTATAAAATATAATACCACACTTGCCTTGTATGTGAAATTTGCATTACTTACAATGGGGTCCATGCCCATAGGAGGGGGAAGGACGCCTAAATTTTTGTATGACTCGGCAGATTCTGATTCCTAGTGCCAAGATGAAGTTATAAACAAAGGTTTTATTGATATACCTACATATTTTTCCGCCAAAATATCCAACTTTTCTTCAGCTAGTTGTCAATCTGTTTACTTTTGGTACCTATCAAAGATAACAAAACAGTCAAAACTTCAACTTTCAGCGACTTTTTTTTTATTGATCTGTGCCATAAACGCTTTAAATAGGCACCAAATATTAACCTTTCTACACCCCATAATCTTTGACAGACCGGACCTCAAACATATTAATTTTTAATAATTCCATTCAACGCAGAGAATTCCATTGAGAGTACCAGCACTCCAATGGCCGTGGTCGGCAGCTGTGGGGTAGACCATAGACTAAATAGTTCATTTGGAAGGGAAATAAAAAATAACTGTCTATGGTCAAGAGTGTTTGACTAGGAACTAAGTTAAATAGCCCTATTGTGCAGCTTTGATCTTGATAAACGGTTTATTATAGGTTATCTAAAATATTTGTATTTTAGTCTGTGGGTGAACAAGCATCATAGCAACCTAGTCAAGATGAAAAGAGTTATAAATTACAAATATAAAATCATTTAAACTATAGGCATACGTCTGGATAGCGTAAGACACGGGGGTTCGATTTCTCGTATGTCACAGCCAAAGTTTTTTTTACGAGTGCAATTTTTATTATTAAGTTGGTAAAATTATAATTATGACTCTTACTAAAGAAACACTAGTGCCTAGGATTCACAATGTCAAATTACCTAAGGAATTAATTAATAAAAAACTACCCAACAAATAAATTCAAATAAAGAACGTTATTTCATAGGAATTAACAAAGACATTGTGAAACCATAAACGAAATGAAGTTATAATCTTTCACAAAGCTTCTTCTTCGGCCTAGCTTCACGCATACTTAAATTTTAAAGTTTAAATATGAAAAACACCTAAACTCTACCATCCAATGGTGGACACTCAATAAAAGGTTTCATGTGTCGTGTATTTTTATCTGTGCGCCATTCCGTTCGCCGAGCGGTAATTAATTAGTGACTCTGAGTGCCGGCAGAAGGGTTAAGAGAATCGCGGTTTGTCAATATTTTACAAATATCTATCTGTCCGTCCGTCTGTCTGTATTCGTACGAATGGTCGTGTGGTCGAGGACTCTCGTGCCTAATTAGTTTTTAACGAAAATCGCCCCACACACGTCACAAAAAGGCGTCATTTCATACAAAAGGTAAGTACGAGCGATTTTGACTTTCTTAACTCGTTTAGTGCCGACCACTCAGGCCCAAGTGAATCGGTGCTATCCACTCGGGTCCGAGTGTGCGGTGACGTTATTTAGCTGACGTCGCTTTAAATTGCGACCGTGCCCGATGAAAGCTTCACAAACTATTGGACGTTGAAATGACATATGGCTTGCTGTCATGACGAAAAGTCATTGAACTAAAGTTATATCAATGAAATATTGTAGTAAGTAGGTATTCATAATTATATTCTATTATATTACAATTAGGGTAATCTATAGAGGTGCTCGTAGCGCAGTGGTAGCAGCGCTTTGGTAGTGATGCCGAAATGAAGAAATCTACGGCGCGTTCGTGTTTGGATGGGTGACCATTCCGACCATATAAGTGTCGTTCATCACGAGCATCTCCGTGCTCCGGAAGGCACGTTAAGCCGTTTGTCTCGGCTAATATCGGTTGACATTAGTAGTTAAGCCTAGTCAGAGGCCTTATGGGCGGCTTGATAACATCTGACAGCAGGGTTAGTCGCTTGCCTTGCAAACTCCCCAGCAAGCAACCCACACTGAGCCCGCGTGGTGGAGTATGGCTCGAACTACCTCATAGTTGAGGCCTTTGTCCAGCAGTGGGATGTTACAGGCTAACTTAACTAACCTATAGTGTCGAATTTTATTTATTAACAAAATTTATTGCAAACGTATACGTAAACTTTGTCTTAAAATTGCTAGAGAAATGGTTACAATCGTCCTGCTAGGTTGTTTTAGGGTTCCGTAGCCGAATGGCAAAAAACGGAACCCTTACTGTTTCGTCAAGTCTGTCTGTCTGTCTGTCCGTCCGTATGTCACACACACTTTATTCTGTAATTATAAGCATCACACTGAAGAAATTTGGTGGACAGATGTATCCTGATAACCGCTTTACGATTCTTATACAAAAAATAATGATATTTAAGGGGGGGCTCCCATACATTATTTTTGTTTTACTCAAACCGCGTAGGTTTGTAAAGGAAATTAAAGTGTAGGATTTAGTAAAGTAAGTTAGTTTACGGATAGGTCTTTTAAAATTACAAAAAGGTTCCTAAAAGCAGTTTCTTTCAAAGACTAACATTTGATAGATACACGCTTCCAAAGTGGTAAAACGGGCGTCTAACTTCTAAAAACGAGTGTAAATTTTGAAGAAAAAAAAAGTTGTATATCTTAACAAGTACTTTTAACGAAAATTGATTTGAACGAGATCGAACCAGTAGTTTTTGAGAATAACACATTTTTAACAACCGCAAAAATAACTTTATTCTTCATTTATTAGCTAAGTGGAAGCAAATGGATTCCCTGATTCAGTTAAAATTGGCACGGAACCCCTTAGTGCGCGAGTCCGACTCGCACTTGGCCGATTTTTTTTTGGGCACTCCGAGCGCTGTCATCGCACGCATCGAATAGCACTCGGATCTGAGTACTTGGTCACCAGCACGTTAAGTTCCCATCACTCGGATCAGAGTGTCTAGTCTCTCCTAATAAATTAAAGACGAGAATAGTAAGTTGAAATTTATAAAATTATTTTGCTTTAAATTTCCGCGAAGCGACGCCGGCGCAGGCAACTAACAACACGAACCGTCACCGCGTTTAGTATTAGTTCAGGCAAATGCAGGATGCACCACCCGCCCTCCCTCAATACGCATGCGGCACAGCTGATGCAATTATTAGTACCCAACACCAACGTGCAAAAAACCTCGACGCGTTTCGCCACTACACGTGGCATCCTCAGGAGATGTTGTCGCCTCGGCGGAGCACGGACGACTGAACGGAGTTCAGTCGTCCGTGCCATTTGCCTGAACTAATACTAAACGCGGTGACGGTTCGTGTTGTTAGTTGCCTGCGCCGGCGTCGCTTCGCGGAAATTTAAAGCAAAGTAATTTTATAAATTTCAACTTAATAATGGATTTCCGCAAAGTTACGCCTGATTCCATTAATTATCTAAAGACGAGAATAGTCGTAAGTCATTAAAAATATTGGACACCAAGCACATAAATTGCTCTGATCCCAAAGTAAGTAGCTAATTGCACTTGTGTTATGGCAGTCAGACCAACGGTGGTACCACAATACCCGAGACAATATAGAAAATTTTGATTTCTATTTTGCTCCGACCGGGAATCGAACCTGGGACCTCGGAGCAGCGACGCCATTAAACCAGCGTGCTTAGCCACACCACCACCATTTTGAGTTAGCTCCCTCCTGAATGAGCAGCTGAATGAGCAACACAATAATTTTTTTTTAGTCCGACCAGTAGTTCCTGAGATAGCGCGTTTAAACCAATTTGGTTTCACTACTCATAATAACGTTTTATTTTTTATGTTTATATTTGTATTTTTGTAGTGTACCAAATAAATTACTTTTCCTACTTTCTTTAAACTTCAGAGTTTGTTTCTCTGCAAATTTTGTTTCTCTGCAATGGCTTAGAATGTTTTTGACACAGTGGCATATTTTATATCCAAAAATTGAGCACGGGACTCGAACCCGCAACTTTCTGGCTTACCGGGCCAAACGCTCTTCCAATTAAGCTCCGTGCTGCAGTCTGACCGTGTGTAAACTCTTCAGCTTTATAATATTAGTATAGATAATAAATATCGCGCTAAGTTTTCATCTTGCACCCTTCCTACCAGCATATCTCTCGCCGATATATTTAACCCAGCGATCTCCGCTAAACGGTGGAAAACCTCTTTTTTCCTTGAAATGCGGTGGATAATTCAATTGAAGATATTTAAAGGGGAAATGCCCGTTTAATAGACATGATTGGTTTATTTTAAAATTTATTGACGGGTTAGTTTTTGCACAAAAAAATTCATTGGTTGTCATTTATGCCAACCTAAGAAAGGTTTTAATCTCCCATCGCAAAAAGAGATGGGTATGTAACGTGTCTGTCTGTTTATGTTTACCTTTTTTTTTTAATTTATTTATTTCCACAGTAATTACAGAGTTTGCGATTCTTTACATCTGCCAAACTGCATGTCGGCAGTAGTTCTCGTCTTACTTTATAATCATAATCTTATCACAATCTTATTGGTTAGTATACAATCGTAGTAGGTAATTAACTATATTATATAAACTAAGTAACCACAGACCAGACAGCCAATTACTATCTTAAATGTATAATTATAAAACTATATATTTTGTTGTATATACATCCCACCCATCTTATATATTATATTATATTTATACACACACACACACACATATATATATATATATATATATATATATATATATATATATATATATGTTTATATCCACAGCTACCGGCCATAATTTCTGAAACATATTAGTTTTACAACAGAGCGCAGGGTTAAATTCCTTATGTAACAACAAAAAATAAAATAAGATAAAAATATAAATTATCTATCTAGGACTTTAAATAACTAATAAAAACATAACAATGGTAAGCAAAAGTAAACAAGCTCCGGATTTGTCATGGACACGTTGACAGGTAGTGTTTTTTTTAATATATTTAAAGTGATTCTTTGAGATGACCTCTGCGAGCAAATCTGTAGGTAACTCATTAAGTATCGTCGGCACAATCCACCTCCTTGTCCGCATACCAAAGTAGTTATTAAATCTTGGTACAAAGTATTTTTTTATTTTTTATTGACGCGTTGGGTAGTTATACTCCCGTTCCTTTTTGTGCTCAGAATTATTAAATTGTTCTGTTAATATGGAAATTTTAACTTTTTTATCTATCGGTATAATTTTACATAATTTAAAGTATCTGTGGTCTCGTAGCTCCGACTTACGTTTAGTTTTTTCCGACTTAAAAAAAACAGCCAAGTGCGAGTCGGACTTACGCACTGAGGGTTCCGTGCCAACTTAAACTAAATTAGGGAATCCACTAACTTCCACTTAGTAAAATACCACAATATTTTGTTGACAGCAAATATAACTTTGTTTTTCATAGTGTTTGTATGAACAACAAAGTTATGTTTGCGGTTGTTAAAATGTGCTATATCCAAAAACTTATCTTTCGATCCCGTCCAAACTAATTTTCGTTGAAATTATTTGTTGAGATCTACATTACATATTTTTTTCAAAATTTTCACTCACTTAGTTTAGGAGTTACATGGGGGGACGCCCATTTTACCACTTTGGAAGCGTCTAGCTATGAAACGTTAGACTTTAAAATAAAATGGTTTTAGAAACCACTATGTCATTTTAAAATACCTATCTATAGACACCCCACAACCGAAATTTTTTTTTAGTCATGTTTAGCGGGTTTTAGTTTCATGTATGGAAGCACCCGCTTAAATATCTTTTTTTTTTTTGAAGAAGAAAGCGGTTAATAAGATACATCTTCCTACGAAATTTCAACAATGTGATGTTTATAGTTACAGAATAAAGAGGCTGTGACATACGGACGGACAGAAAGACAGACAGAGAGACTTGACGAAACTATAAGCGTTCCGTTTTTTGCCATTTGACTACGGAATCCTAAAAAGGAGGTATCTAATCATTACAATGTGTATGTATGTTGTAATTTTATAATATTAGAGTATATTGATCTAGTAAGAACTCCCAAACCGTGTGCTCTATTTTGTAAGTGTTAGTGTGAGAGATGTCATGGCGAGACGATTATTTTAAGTTCAATTAGGTATATATCAACTTAGGGTACAGTGTAAGTTTCATCAAAATCGGTGCAATAGTTTTAGAGGTATGGGTAATAACAAAAATAATGAAATAAAAAAACCTAATTTATAAATTAAGTAGTTAATTAAGTAGGAACATTTTTGAGGACGGTTTATTTTATTTAAGATAAGTATAGCCCGAGTGTTCTCAGCCATGTTTTATGACAATCTGTTGGGCGATTTAAAAATGTTATGTAAGAATAGCATGTGAGTTAAAAAGGTCAGCCAATAAAGGGTTTTTTTATTACGCACCGCATAGTATTATTTCTTAAGCACCTGTTTCTCAGTATCGCTAAATATAATAGCTCCCATTAGTGTCATCTGTCCACTACCTACTTCAAACGAAATAATATTCGAATCATTTGTTAGTTAGTGCTTATTTGTCGATGGTGAAACAGTTCCTAAAAACAGCAGTTACAGCGAAATAACTTAGGTACAAATACAAATACACAAATATTTATTGACAACAAGATTATTGTTATTGCATATTACAAAAGATATTATGTAGAAGATTTTAGAAGTGGATGTTACACAATGCAAATCACGTTATGCCAACAACAATACATAAGGCAATTAACTGTGGGCCCCCCACACTAGGAAATTCCTGTGTCGTGGCACCCAATGGTACAAGCGTATCCATCCTTTAAAAAGTTTCAAAGATAAGTCTTAAACGGGAACCCATCACTTAATCGCAATTTTCTTCATCGATTTTCATTCCCCATAAAACGATTCGCAAATGTTTCAAAATAATATTCAACAAATTCTAGAATCTTCTTACATCACAATTTCATTTGGTCGAATGCTTATTATCTACGAACTTACTTCATCGTTACTTCTTTTCATAAATTATGTGTTTGATCGAAGTAACGTTAGCCTTCTTTTTTGTTACCCATAATTTTATTTCCACGTAAGTTTCAATATGCAGAATTCTTGAGACATCGAATTTTACTTCTCTAAAGTCCGTATTTCCAAACGAATTTGTTAGTAATATTATATTGCATACTTTATTAATAGACAATTTAAAGCATAACTGATAGAAATATGTAATAAATATTGGTCTAATAAATAAACTGCGTTAATCCCGACTCGCCGTGGTCTCCTCGCCGTGGTCAGTCTGCCCGATACTAGAGTGTAATTCAAAAGCCGAAGCTGCGTAGGCGAGCGTGGGTGACTGCGCCTTGTTACGCAAGGGCGACGAGGCTGCTATTCCTGCAGCGCCGGAGACGAGGAAATCCTAATGCATGCTGCTTGTTTGCATGCCTGCTTGCTTGCTGCATGCATGCCTGTATGCTTGCATGCATGCATTAATGCATGCCTGCTTGCTTACTTGCATGCATTAATGCATGCCTGCTTGCTTACCTGCATGCATTAATGGATGCATGTATGCCTTCTTACTTGCATGCGTATGAAAAATTTATGGAAACCGTTACACATTAAAACAAGTTTTTATGAAAGGTTATATCGATAACTTAATTATTCTATGAAACATTAGTTTGATATATCGTTATACTGCTTAACAAAACAGTTGCGAAACATTTTTTTAATGTGAACTGTTATTCGATGTTATGAATCGACGATTATTAACTTTTCGATTAATCAAGAAAAAAAGATATTAACATTCATTGAATAGTTTTCTGTGAAATGAAATTCGATATCAAAAAATTCTGTGTTATGATAGATACCCGTCTTAAACACATCTTGATAAATGAATGTTAAAATGCGAAAAAACAGTTATTTCTCTTTAACCTAATCCCCGGTGAATTGCCAGTGCATATATTCTTTTCAATATTTATCCCATGCCTCATTTATAAGCACACAATAACATTCAGAAACTCGACAAAACACATAAGGCAACAATTCTGTTGGCCATCCTAAAGTTTCTTAAAAGCCCGTCGCATTAGAAAAAAAGTTGCGAACATTTTCATAATGTCCTTCTTAAGCACCGATTGGGTACAACTTCGCAATATTATTGCCAAAAGTGTACACCATTCTCGTCTTTGTTTCTATGTATTTAAGAGTGGGGTGTGATATTGTCTTAATAAGGAGGATTGTACTTTGAAGAGGTACGTATCATGACCTTTCGCCGCCCTAGCGTCTCCTCGAAACATTAAAAAAATATAAAGAGTTCTTGAAAAGAAACTTGAGGATTTTCCTTTGGGGATGCTCGAAAGTGTTCTCTGGATACGGCATTATTGTTTCTTCAGAATAAACTTTTATTCGGAATTTTGTTTAGAGATCAATAATCCAAACCAAGAGTACCAAACGCACTTTTCTGTTCCTAGGTATACAGGGTTGACTTAACAGTGACGTCCAAATTATATTTTTTGGATTCTTAACATCCAGGGCTATCCAAATATATCATATGAGCATTTCTACAGAAGCGACTGATTGACCGACTGGAGCAAAAAACCTACCTTTAAAATTGAATAACGTGTCTGAAAAAAATCACACGTATTTATACAACTCTTGGCCTGATGGAGAGCATATCAGGAAGACCACCAGGTTGTACATACGGTCTAAAAAAAATCGGAAAGTTCAAAAACGGGCAGAATTTGGCCTAAAATGGAGTGTCCGGTTTCCAGAATTTACTCGTTTTCGTTTCATAACTTTTAAAATAATAAGTTACTGATTATTATTCCTACATTCCTATAACAAGGATTAAATAATAAAGCCATATACGTGCTTACATATATCGTGAATCCTTTAATTTGAATACAGTGACCCATTAAAGTTTTGTCCGAGGCTTGTGCCTCAATTCGATGAAATTTAATTTTATGTACCTGTAGCACTAACTATGCATAATAGGAACGCGCACTACTTGTTCCCGTCATCTGACAGTTGCGCCCGAGCGGACGAACAGTGTAAACGGCAGATCTGTAGCACTCGGGAGCAATTTTCAAAGGTACGAAATCGTTCGGTGTTTTTGGTACAGGGTAATTTCTCAAATCGGTGTGCCACCTCGATTATGTATCTAAAGTATTTTATGAGATTTGTGCTAAAACTATTGAGTGTTTAACAGCTTTCTTTCGTTAGGTTTAGTAGAAATTACTGTAACTCATAACATTTTTGGGTAATTTGATGTATTGTGTTATTTTCTCAATTCCATGGATCTCAATTCCGTGGAAAATGGTGCACCGAATTGAGAAAACTTACACCGAATTGAGGTTTTACTTTTATATTATTAATTTAGCTAATTGTTGTTGTTGATTATTGTTGTTTATCGAGAAAATCAACAGCACATTCATTGCTATAACTCACGTTTTAATACATTGGGTATGGCCAATTACAGATATCCCTATAAAGTATCAGTAAGTTAGTACAAAAATACAAGCAAGTGTCTTAAAATTGACAAATTAACAATAACATATTACGAACGTATCTAACATATTCAATTTTCTATTTTATGTGATTAATTGTATTTAAATATTAAATTGTTTAAAATATTTTATGTGATTAATTGAATTTAAAAATTAAATGTAACAAAATATTATGAAGACATAATTTACTAACAAACATGCTGCACCAAGTAGCTAGTTATGGAACCCCCTCGCCCTTCTGTCTTAGATTAGGGTTGCCTCAGCATATTTAAGGGCAAGCTCATGTATTTTATTATCGACTTAGCCGTTTCAGCCTCAACGGCCCGTGCCTGTATTTAGAATTAGTTAGCCAGTAATAAATAATCTTTGAATCAGTGCAGACATTACTCACATTTTAATTTTAATTAATTTAGTTAGTTTTTAAAAACTCCCCACCCGGCTCCCGATACGTAACTGGCGCAGCCGGATCGGATTTTTCAAGGAGTTTCCGCGTTTTCCCTGTGTGGCTAAATTCACAATTAAGGGAGATTGAAACAGCTCTAGCCTTAAGTAAATTGTCAGTTTTACATCAATCCATAGTTAATTTGAAAGAATTACTAAATCATTTAAAATCGATAGCTCAATTTGCAAATCTTATGTATTTACCTAAAGATGGAATTAAAAAAGAGGTTTTTTTTTTAAATTAGAGGAAACAATGTATGTCAAATCATACGTTAAGAAAGACAAGATAACATTTATAATGGAGATACCAATAACTGATAATCATACTTTAGTTATTATAAGATTTATTCCCTACCAATATTCCACGAGTCACAAAACATCACAATATCAATCTTTCCTGAATTTCCTTACCTATTGGCGAGAAAGTCTAATTACTTACCAATTTCCAAGCCATGCCGCGCGCTCGCTGCTGGCGACCATTTCTTATGTACGACAGACAACCAAGCTGTCTACCATGAACCTACCTGAGCAGAGCAGCTTATGGAGTTTGACAATACTCTCACACATTGTCACCAGCATCAAATTCAAATCGAAGAAGTAAGAATCCAGAGGGTTAATACCAACAATTGGATCTTGTATAGTCGAAGACCAACAACGATAACTAGTCTGTATGATAACGACGACCAGAATAGTAAGCAGCCTATTTTTGGGACTTACCTCGTTACTATTGATGAACCCTGCAACCTAGAAGTCCTTGGACTCAAAATCAATCACCATATCTATGAGTCGCTAGATACCGCGAAACCGATCCCGATCATAAACTTACCTGTGATGCACGGTCATACAAATCTATCAAGCACACACGCACTAAACATGGTTGGAGTTAACCTGGATGAAATAAAGTATATGTCATCTGCTCTAAAATATATGTCTCTATTGTGTTATCCTCTTTGAAAATTGTAATGTTTAAATTGTTTGAGTTTTAAAAACAAGACTGATTATTAGTTATATCGAAAAATAAACATGTTGATCAGTTTTTTTTTTATAATTAGCATTAGGTAAAGAGAATTATTGATATAGATAGGCACATAAACTAATAAACCGATAGACCAGCAGTCAGTTAACATAACGCTTTTGGTATTTTTTTATTTTGATCATTCAAATCAGACGACCTCTGTGGTCGAGTGGCTAGCACGCTGCTGGTACCAAGCGTTGCCATCTCGTGAGGTTCCGGGTTCGATTCCCGGTCGGGTCAATGTAGAAAACGATCTTTTCTATATTGTCTCGGGTCTGGGTGTTGTGATACCACCGTTGTTTCCGATTTTCCATAATACAAGTGCTTTAGCTACTTAGCTTGGGATCGGAGCGATGTATGTGATGTTGTCAAATATATATTTATATATAAATACATTATATATACACAATAGAATGCAATACAATACAATACATTAGATAATGTTGCATCTATTCTCAATTCGGTGCATCGTTTTCTCGATTCGGTGCTTTCTCAATTCGGAGCCTAACTTTTCTCATAGATCAATCAACAAAATTTAGGCAAATCGTTATTTTATGTTTCAGGATGGAGTAAACTTCATTTTTTATTATTTAAACTACTAAAAAATCCAAATTAAAAATCAACCACCGAATTGAGAAAAAAAGTGCCCTTCTGTAGAAATGTCCATATTAATGATAGCCAAATTTTTGAAGTTTTTTTATTTTTTTAAAAAACTTTTGTTAGTCTTAGTTTTAGCTAGCCGATAATTTTATTAAAGTAAATTTTATTTATAACGACCATACTGCAAAAAAAAGACATAACATTATTTGTTTGAAAATTCTTAAAATTTGCGAATAAAAATTAATACAAACATATAAATAATAAATAACCAACTGTTTATTTATTTCTTTTGCTAAAGTTGCTCTGATAATTATAGTCAAAACTTTAAGAAGTCACTGTAATTGTAAGTCCAAAATTTAATACTTTTAAGTTTTATTGTTATTATTATAAGATAATTATTACATAATTTAATATAGCTCTCAAATAATTTTGCAATACCCAAACTGAAAGGGTTACTAAGTCATAAGTGCAATTGTCTAGAATAACACCTGCTATATGTATGTATGTAACACTTAGTTGGCAAATAAATGAATATGAATATGAATATGGATATCTCGAAAACTACGAAAGTTCGGCTTACATACAAAGGGTACACAAATACATATTTTGACGGTCCTGGATGTAAGGCTTCAAAACGGCTTTTTACATGTCACTGTTTGAGCCAGCTTTGTAGTACCTTAGGTACAGTCGACAGCACATCAGGTCGCCCACTTTTGTTGCAAACTAGCCCTTATTACAACTGCATAAGATACCGCAGTATGTACCTTGACGTACTGTTGTCCGTACAGTTCTGAAGTATTTCTGATCGCCACTTAGATGTATCTTTGTATATCTGATGTAGAAATGTGAGGTAATGAAATAAAAAACCGATAAAATGAAATTTAGGAAGAGGTGAAATAAGAATTTAACTCAGTCAAACACCTGTCTGGTTCATGTCCATATTATACTTACATAATTTATTTAACTATCTCGGTGGCACAGCGGTAAGTGAGTCACATTTTAAAGCGGCGGCTGCGCCATTGGTCCCGGGTTCGATCCTCAGGTCACGGGCAAAAATATGTACCTGTGTTTTTCTATTCAGAAATTCTCAGGGCTATCCCGGAGATTGGAAGTTTGCGGTGTTTCACTTCCGCGCCTCGGAAAGCACGTAAAGCCGTCAGTTCTGCGCCTGATCTCTCTCCGATCGTGTCAGATTGCTGTCCGATAGGGCTATGAGAGTAAATGGAATAGAGAGTGCACCTGTGTGTAAAAAAATAAATGAAGGTAAAATATTGACCATTGAAAGGAAAGGAATCCATTTATTTGGAGTCGGTGCTGTGATAGTTGATGCTTGATGGTCGAAGTGATTGCACCGACTCCAAAAAAGAAATTGTTTGCCTAAAATGGATTCCTTTCCTTTCAAAGGTCAAGAGTTTATTTAAGACGTTTTAGCGCATTTTGGTTTTGAAGCCGGTTATTACTTTTTTTTTAAGTTAATTTTATTTCTTCATTTTTAGAGATAACAGGTGAAGGGGGGAAGTTGCACCTTATGTCTCTGTGTTTAAGAAGCCACAATATTCCTATCACAAGTTCTGTCATTATAATTGCTGAACTCCTTGGCGTTAAGGAATTCTACCATCAGCTCAGCTCCACAAGATGTTGACTATCAGACGTAACAACACGTCAACATAAAGATTCTAATAAAAAATCAAATAACTGTATGTTCCTTTAAATTGACAACATTTCAAAATTTTCACATGCATATTTTTATTTTTTTCCTGAAAGAACTTCAAAAATGAAGGCACCCGTATTTTTTCATTTTCACTTCTTTTCAGTATTTTCTCTAATAATAATTGTTTAAAAACTCTCCATTCTAAAAGCGCGTAAGTACAGGAAGTTGGATGTTACAAGGTCTCATCTTTGCTATATTCGACAAAAAATAACTGACGTTTATAGTGTTGTGTTCTGTATCAATTGTAGAATTAAGATGTCGATATCAACGGTATATCCATTGAGTATTTAAATTTACTTTATTATGTAACATTACCCGATTTAAGTTATGTTAAAAGTAACCAAATAAAACAAAGTAGTAACCATTCTTATTTAGTATTATTATGATGTCTGAATATTACTTCAATATTTTCTCATAACTACAAATATCAATCATATTTCGATTGAGGAATCATGATAATTATTTCGTATTTGAACTAAAAATTTGTTTGAATGAAAATGTATTTTTTAAATTATCTTCAAATTACCACATCGTAATTTATCGATAATGTCCAATACAATACCGGAAACAACAACAACACTAAACGTCAAAGTGACAACTGACAGCAAGCTCAAAGTTCAAAAGCATTTTTTTTCTGCATGAAATGTCATTGCAAAGGCGTAACCTGTGAAATGCAAACTTTCATGTTCTTTTCAGTCTTTATCATTTAACTTTAAAAATAAAGCGGAAAAAATCTGAAAAAATGTTCAACGTGCTTAGAATCGCTAAATCTCGAAATGGTTTTCGAATTTCCATACCTTTACAAAAATGAAATGTTGTAAATTTTGAGGATTTCCCTCTATTGCACCAAGATCCCATCATCAGATCCCAAATTGGCAACAATGTGACCAACTATAAAGTATACATCTAGGTAGGCAAAAAAAAAATTTTAGAATCGGTCGACAAACGACCTAGATATGAGGTAACAGATACAAAAAAAAACATACAGTCGAATTGATAACCTTCTCCTTTTTTGAAGTTTGTTAAAAATATATCTAAAATATTGTAAAATATTATTCACACGTAGGTATCACAATAAAGGTTCTTTTTTTGGCATGTATATGCCGAAAATGAATGTGATGCCTTATCCATAAAAACACAATTGATTTTCGCAGCTCCCAGCCATTTCGAGTGAAGAGAATATTATGTATTGCATATTCAGTGAAAATATAACCGCTGGCAAGTTGTTTTGTTTGCAAAGACTTCGAGCTGTTTGGAGAGATTTCAAGATACGAGATATATAGGGTGGCTAAACAAATATCAGTAGCTTGTTGGCACTTTTGTATATAGATTCAGTCGTAGAAACCTATTCGGAAATAGGCTTTTTCTGTTGAAGAGCAATTGAAAGTCAACGCCACTTTTTACGGTCTTCAAAAGGACGTAATCAATTCAATATATAATATGCATGTTTTATCGTTAGAATTTGTAAATTATTACTAATGTATATTAATTTCGTAAGTGTATGTATGATGTATGTATGTTTGTAATATTTGAATATTAGACACGTATTTCTCGAGGGTTACAGCGAGATAATTCTTTCTTTGTTTAATAAGGTATATTTCAACTTAGGGTTCATTGTAATTTTCATCAAAATTGATCAAGTTATTTAGAGATATGGATGAATGAATAATGAATAATAAAAAACATGAAATAAAAATTATTGAACCTTGATAATATGCTGAGATTTTATCGTACGTAAGCTTGAGATCATGCACCGACTCCAAATGAAATTGTTTCTCCTGAATAGAAAGCAAATTCTTTATTATTATTATTTTGTGGTCGGTTTTTTGAAGGCGTTTTTTTTGGCTTGGCTAATAATAATATTGAAGGGACAAATGTGTTTTATTATTCTTATTTATTTAAACTTCATTGTATTTACTATACAATACGCATTTGGCGGACTTATTGTCATAGAGCAATCTCTACAAGTTAACCACTTGGGAATGCAGAAGTTGTATCAGTGGTCGTACATTTTAGTGGGTAAAGTCACTTGAGTGTCAATATCTTCACCTATTCGATGTTCGGTTGAATTGCATACCTGATAAGTTCTAACTATTGTGACCGTGTGTGGGGTGCGTGAATAATAAACACGTAGTATAAATCTTCAGGTTCTTCTCCAATAGATTTATTTAAAGAAAATAGCACAGAGATAAGGCACAAAGTCAGATAAATTACAAATAGAGAGACTATATTCTGACATGCAGCTCGCTTTTATACAAATCAAAACCCTGAACAACGGTAGGAAAACAGTGGGGACGACATCCGTTTCCATATATGAACATTTACTATAATATTTATTTGTAAGGATAAACAATCTGCTAATTAAATACATAAATTCATTAATTATTTAGTTATTCATCGTAATGAATTTAGTAAGCCTTTAAGATTACTATTTTAATAGTTACAATATTTAAAATAAATCTAACCTCCACCAACCAATCAGAGTCAACTTCCTTTTGGCGGCAAAATGAACATTTGTTATACGGCAAACATAAAAATCTAATAAGTGTCCCAATAATCTTTAAACAATCAATTTACAATTAAATAAATATTATTACAATAATAATATAATCTAAAGATTAATCCAAAATATTCTTATATCATAGCCAAGCTACATTCAACATGGTGGACACTTCCGACATTTCCATAACAAACGTTAAATAGGTTTGACACCTAGATAAGAGTATGAATTATGATGTATTGAACATAATATGAGGAAGAGAATGTGTAATTTAGTGAATACAGTGGGGTTACATAAATCACACACAGTGAGTATATGGTTTAGTGCATAAGTCTACTATTACAGAACTAAGTAAATATGTGGGGCAGACTAGGATCGGGAATCATCGTGTAACACTCTGCCATCCTGCAATCACCGTGTCCCACGGTGCTCTGGTGGTGTTTTGAAGTCTGCGTTGTTGGTGTTCTGAAAATGAGAAGAAGCAGAATCAACCAATACACTGGAAACTTGCAAGAAATTTGTTTGATGGACACGCTAATAATTTGTTTTGATGGACACTGTAATATTCTGTTACTTTGTATTACAAAGAAAAATTTCTAGTAAGGAAATTTTGGCATATGTAATAAATTCTGAAGGGGTATTAGCCGATACCAGTTACACAGACATAACTTTACGTAAGTCACACACACTACTTGACCTAGATCACTCAGACCATAATTTATGTTCGTCACACAGCTTTGCTTTATGTTGCTAACACAGCATTGTTCTACGTAGTTCACACAAATATTACTTCACGTAGGCCACACAGATACTGCTTCTCACACAGACAGTTTACGTAGCTCACACAGCATTGCTCTACGTAGTTCACACATTACTTCACGTAGGCCACACAGATACTGCTACTCACACAGACAATTTACGTAGCTCATACAGCATTGCTCTACGTAGTTCACACAGTACTTCGCGTAGGCCACACAAATACTGCTACTCACACAGACAATTTACGTAGCTCACACAGCATTGCTCTACGTAGTTCACACAGTACTTCACGTAGGCCACACAGATACTGCTACTCACACAGACAATTTACGTAGCTCACACAGCATTGCTCTACGTAGTTCACACAGTACTTCACGTAGGCCACACAGATACTGCTACTCACACAGACATAATTTATGTAAGTCACATTTCACATCAGCATTGCTTTACGTCATTCACACATTACTTCACGTAGCTGCATAGGTCACATAGACACTGCTGCTCACATAGACAATCATTATCCGTATGTGACACAGAAATCAGTTTTTTTAGATCACACGGAGTTTAAGTAGGTAACATAGCTGATGATTTATTCCGGAATATTTGAAATACTATAGCTAATACTAATATACTCCGATTAATTAAACTACTGGACTACTGCTCCGATATAAATGTTTATACCCTAATATCAATGTTCTTTTGTTTAAGGTTGAAGAAAGAAAAACTCAACGGTGGAAAAAAGAAACCCGAACCGTCGATTCCTCATTAAACAACTATTTATTTTTTGCATAATGTTTACTTTTCATACTGCAATAAAAATATATTGTATGCGTGGTTTTACTTACAGTTAAATCAAATCTGTTGTAAACGGTACTCATAAAATATGTATACAGTACACATAGTTATTGTATCACCCAGAACAAAGTTATTAGGTTTAACAATTCATCAGTAACTACCCCCTTTTTCACGCACCAACTAAAGTATAATCACCGTTCAAAATAATAACCTTACTAAGTTACTCAATTAACTTTCGTCTAGATCGATTGGATTATCTCTGTCTACCTCCCGTCACTAAGCTTTCACCAAAATAATTTGGTTATAGGTTACCGAACAATGAGATCTTTATCAGCGTAATCGTAATGTATGCGTTAATATGAAACAATCACTCGAGCAAATGTTATCTATGTGTAAAACTATGTGTGATCCACCTAGCGACTGCGTGTAAGCATCTCGAAAGCTTCGCATTGCACTGGTCGATGGCAAATTTGCAGTATTTAATAGTTTGTTCTGTTTTGTCTAAATACAATCGTCACTTAGGAGTAAACATAATGCGACTCACCTTGAGGTGGCTGGAGCGACTGATGCGTTGAACTGGGTGCTGCGAATCATCAAGCGGTGCATATGTGGCCGCTGCGACGCTGCGCTGGTTGGTGTCGCGTCGTTGAGTACTGCAGACTCGCATCTCTGGCTGACCCGCCGACAGATGTAGCACCGCCTCACTCCTGGTTGCTGCAGTATCGTTGCCGTAGGTCATGTTGCACTGGTTCTTTCTTCAGAGTTCCCTCTTCGAGTTGATTTTCACAATGCCGTCGTGGCTTCTACTTGTAGTTTTCGAGCAATGATAAATAGGAAAGTTCACGCAGCTGGTTGATTTTGAGCAGTCAATTTGTGATGTTGCCTCTTCTCCAAGTTGATTTTCGCAATGTCGTTGTGGCTTCTACTACGTAGATTTTCAAACAATGATCAATAGATTAGTATCCACAGAGTTCATGCAGCTGGTTGATTTTGAGCAATCAATTTGTGATGTTACACGTACTTTCTTCTCGATGAAATTTGGGGATGTCTTCCGCGTAAGCACGTGTCACTCGACGATGCCTTTGTCTCATGTCTTTCAAATCTTAGCAGTTTTCTTGGTCCTTGAATCTTCCTTGGTCAGAGCCGGCAGCGTAAGGCCCGTGATTTTCGCACATCCCACTTCTGAGGTGTGACCGTGTGTGACCCCGCTTGAATAATAAACACGTAGTATAAATCTTCAGGTTCTTCTCCAATAGATTTATTTAAAGAAAGTAGCACAGAGATAAGGCACAAAGTCAGATAAAGTACAAATAGAGAGACTATATTCTGGCATGCAGCTCGCTTTTATACAAATCAAAACCCTGAACAACGGTAGGAAAACAGTGGGGACGACATCCGTTTCCATATATGAACATTTACTATAATATTTATTTGTAGGGATAAACAATCTGCTAATTAAATATATAAATTCATTAATTATTTAGTTATTTATCGTCATGAATTTAGTAAGCCTTTAAGATTATTATTTTAATAGTTACAATATTTAAAATAAATCTAACCTCCACCAACCAATCAGAGTCAACTTCCTTTTGGCGCCAAAATGAACATTTGTTATACGGCAAACATAAAAATCTAATAAGTGTCCCAATAATCTTTAAATAATCAATTTACAATTAATAAAATATTATTACAATAATAATATAATCTAAAGATTAATCCAAAATATTCTTATATCATAGCCAAGCTACATTCAACATGGTGGACACTTCCGACATTTCCATAACAAACGTTAAATAGGTTTGACACCTAGATAAGAGTATAAATTATGATGTATTGAACATAATATGAGGAAGAGAATGTGTAATTTAGTGAATACAGTGGGGTTACATAAATCACACACAGTGAGTATATGGTTTAGTGCATAAGTCTACTATTACAGAACTAAGTAAATATGTGGGGCAGACTAGGATCGGGAATCATCGTGTAACACTATTTACTGAGTCCCAGGTTCGAAAACTGTTTTGGTCAATACTAAAATCATTATCTACAATGTAATAATTCCTATGACAAAAGTGTTTTAATATACTCCTACTATACTAATATAAAGTGTAATAAATGAATTCGACGACGCGTTTGGTGTATTAGTTAGAGCTCCTGCCTAGGGTTCGAATCCCGCAAGGGGCAAAGGTTTGTGTGATGAGCCCGTATTATTTGTACCTGAGTCATGGATGTTTAACATAAATATTTAATTACATATTTATAGGAGACACCTCCGTCATAATCGTTGTCTGGTATTTGTAACACAAGTAAAATTCCTTACATCGAAACCACGGCAATTGGTGTGCTGTCTGGCGCAAGTAAAAAAAAATAAGTTGCGTTCAGAAACTGGAAAATCGAAAACGTAACTATGAAAGTAATTAAAAGGTGGACTATAAAAATTGTTTTCTTTTCATATTATATTTTTATTTAAATTGCTTAAACCGATATAAGCCACTGATCGTCGATTTACTTTTCAGGTTTTTAAGGCTCATCAGACTGTACAGGACACTCGATATTTATATGCCTGCAACCCTGTATAACCTGAAGTATGATGTACCGAGTAATGAGGTATGTGAAGCAATTGTCGGCAGTAGAATTGTTGCGCTTCCCAATTATAGCACGCTTGCACTACACGGAAGCCGAATTTAGAAGGCTTACCTCATTTTTATACTATCAATAAATTGTACCAAATTTCTGTATAAATTTTGTAGATTTATTTTGGATACCGATCACATACATTCCTCTGATCTCAAAGTAGCTAATGCACTTGTGTAATGGAAATCAGAAACAACGGTGGCACCACAGCTAGACCCGAGACAATGTAGAAAGTTCTGATTTCTACATTGATCCCTCGTATATAATCTAAATCAGAGCTACACAAGAGGGCTATTTAGCTTAGTTCCTATTCAAAAACTCTTGATAGACAGATATTCATGAATAAATATTTTAACATTACCCAGACTGCTTTTATTTAAATATTTTTAATAATTGATTTATAAATTTCACTGGGATAACTATAATGGGAAGCACTAACGCAATAAAACCTAAAAAAATAGTTTAAAAGAAAATACGAAGAATTTAAAGTGCCTGGCTCACTTGACCGTTTTTTTATATAAATGAATCAATTCATTAAAGAAAACAGTAAAGAAAAAAATATATAATTGCTATGATTGATGTATGTTTTTACAATCACACAATTCAATATTCATATTCAATACACATTGGGTATGGAAGTTATAATACAGAATACAATTTATATGACAACTTAATTCATGTAGTTAAAATTTTGATCATCGACTGAGAAAATAAATCACACTTGATATCGCTCTCGGTAAGCTTCAGTTAAGCCAGTGAGTCTTCTGAAGTTTTCTTCCACGTTGCCTCTAAAACAGCCGCGTTCGCAGTCACATCCAAATATATTGCACGGACCAAGTCCGCAGTACGTTCCGTCATGAACTCTGCCATCGTTGCAAACTGTACCAACCAGTTTTCCTCTCCAATACATATTTGTTGTGGGACAACACTCGGAATGAGCTTCCATCACGCACAAACAAATCAATCCAAACATGAATAAAAACTTCATTTTTTTATTTGAGGTGTTTCTCACAAGTTATTTATTTCTTCTGTTTGATAGCAGCAATACGTGTCTTTATATACTTAGGTACTCAAGATAAAGGTGTTGTTATCGAATCTGTAACCTAGATTTTTTTATTTATTTATGCTACTACAATAAACACTTTACAAGAAGAACTTTACTCAGAGTGTATAATTTCATAAAATGAGTATTTCTTAGTATTATACAGGGTTTAACAAAATAAAGTAACTGCATTGCCTCTCGGTGGTGATTCTGTTGCTAAAATACAGCAACTTTTTGTATGGAACCAACATCTAAATCCTAAAAAAAATTTCGCTCTCGTAATACAAACTAAGCATAAGCTTATCGGCACTCTAAAATGGAATTGTAAAATATTAATTTTAAGATAACAATCTTGGAATCATGCTAAAAGTTGTTGCATTTGAGCATCAGAATTAGCCCCACGACGGAATGCAGTTAACTTTGATAGACCGTATATATAACATCAAATAATATGCATTTTTATGTGCACTTTTAAATAAATTATATTAACTACTTTATAAAAACTATATAGGTACTATTTTCAATGCCAGTATCTGAATCAAAAACATAGTTTTTTTTTCACTTAGCTATAACCTAGAAAATGGCACTTTAGCAAAATTCTCCTTTATTGTGATCATTTAAAAAATAATAAATTGGACGAAGAACAAAATAAGCGCCCCCGGGTGGACTCGAACCACCAACCTTTCGGTTAACAGCCGAACGCGCTAACCGATTGCGCCACGAAGGCGGTATGTGACCCGGCGAAATTGAGCATCAGTTTCCCTAAACTTATAGTTTTACGTAGAGATATTCTATTGTTAGCGTTCATGTGGTTTTGTTATCCAACTGTGCCAATATTATCTTCTGAAATGTGCGTTGGTAACACAATTATCATTATACATATTATTTTTGTATCAGCAGATTATAAGGAAAGTGCTAACATAAATGTCAGAACTTGCAATTGTTTTAGATCGGTACGGAAAGAAACATTCGGAAAAATTGGCACTTAAAAAAATATAATATACTTAACATATTACCTTACTACCTACATGTTATTTATATACCTATGTTTTTTTTAAATATTTTGTTATTATTTTTAAGGCAAAATAATATATTTCATATTTATGACACGCGAAAAATAAGCCTGAATTATAAATAAGGCCCCAGTTCCTACATTACGGTGGTACTAGGGCTGCTCTTTGACAAGCCCCCTAGTTCGATAAAATGCCGCATAGGGTTGTCACCATGATTCTATCACATGTGGTTATCTATATAAAAGACATTTTTACAAGAAACTGTGGAAAAAAATATCATCTTGGTTTTCAACTCAGTTTTGGTTAGATTTGTTTATTGCCTTACCATAATTTCCATATTTTTTCATTTTTGTATACAACTTCACCAACTTGTCTTCTTTTAAGTCCGAAATAGAGAGATTTTTGTTTTAATTAATGAAATGTTTTTTACGTAACATTAGTTACAACTTTTTCAGCGTCAATCTCATGATTATATTATGTCAACCATTTATTTTTATAGAATTTTAACATGTTTTTTTTAATACCCTGTCCATTTACTTTTTTTTAATTTCATCCTCTCCCTATACATCCTCATTATCTATTACGTTTTTTTTTCAGATATTTTTTTATTAACTTTCTTAACTTTTACCAACCCCCCAATCGCCACCCCTAGCCTAGCCCCCTCGGCAGGGGTGCGACAATAGCGCCGCGGGGTTGTAATTAAAAAAAAACGCGAACCAGCGGTGGGGCGTGAAACTTCACGCGTTTCAATGTGTGTAGTCGTGCTATAGTACAGGTACCATAGTGTGTGAGGTTTGTGATACACTGAAAGCTATAAAAAAGGCAGTAAAATCATTGAATTCATATTTGAAATTACTTAGGAAAACTTTATAAAGCTTGAAATGAAATCAACTTATATACATTTGTACGCGAAGCCAGACTCAAAAGCAGGGGCCAGGAATATAAACACTTAAATATACTGGCACTCGCACTCACTTACTATAAAACTATCTATTAACTAACACTCATGTCAGAAATGGCTTATGTCTAAAATTACACAAAAACAAAACAAAAAATATCAGTAACAGAATAAGGAAAAACCGGCCAAGTGCGAGTTGGACTCGCACACTAAGGGTTTTGTGCCAACTTTAACTGAAATAGACATACACTTACTTCCACTTACCCAAAATACCACAATATTTCGTTGACAGAAAATATGACTTTGTTTTTCATATTATATGTATAAATAACAAAGTTATGTTTACGGTTGTTGAAAATGTGCTATATCTCAAAAACTACTAGTTTGATATCGTTCAAACCTCAGTCAGATTTAATGAAAGTCTTTTTCAAGTTCTATCATGTATTTTTTTCAAAATTTACACTAGCTTAGTTTAAAAGTTAGACTATTTTGGAAGCATCAAAGGTTAGACTTTAACAGAAAATGGTTTTAGGAACTTCGATGTCATTTTAAAAGAACTATCCATAGATACCCTGAATGCATACGTTTGGCAAAAAAATAGGTTTAAGTTTCATGCATAGGACCCCCCCTTAAATATATCCATATTTTTTATTTTTTGTATGAGAATCGTAAAACGGTTAACAGGATACATCTACCTTCTAAGTTTCAACTGTGTAATACTAATAGTTTCAGAATAAAGTGTCTGGGCCATACGGACCGACTGACAGACAGACAAACAGACAGACTTTACAAAACTATGAGGGTTTCGTTTTTTTCCATTCGGCTACGGATCCCATAAAATAAGAATTCTTCAATACAATAAAAAGAAGGTCTGCGCTACCAACATTTCTTTTTAAAATCATATAAAATTTCTTCTTAACATTCAAGTGCATTTATATAGACATTTGAGAAAAAAATGCTGTCAAAAATAATGTTTTTTTTCCTATAGACCGTCGTTTCTTAATCATTTTGCCCATTCTCCTTTAAAAAGCCACCTACTTTACTTTAACCACTACTTTGGTCGGGTCTATTATTTATTGTATATGAATAAAAACGTAAATCAACTTTTTGATTGCTGCGTCATACTGTCATTCTTCACATAAGTTGGTGACACTGTAAGCAAACGTATTATAAATATTATCAGCGAGATTGCTGTCACAATATCGAAGGAAATATTATTACAAATATTTAACAGTCTTTTAAGATGAAGGAACCCAATTTATAATTACCTTTTTGTCTTTGTAGTGTTTTGTCACTGTGTTGTTGTTAAGTAAGCGTTTGCAAAATTCAACAGGATTGCTAATGTTACTACGGTGGCCGAGTGGTTTAGACAAACACCCGGATAGCATGAGACACTGGGGTTCGATTTCTCGACTGTCACAGCCAAAATGCCATTTACAAGTGCAATTATTTATGTTATTAAGTTTGTATAGAGACAAAACAAACGTATTCTAGCATAGCGCGGTATTATGGTGAGCACTTATGTAAGCCGTCTTCTGCTGAACACAGCCTGTATAGCTTCGCTTTTAACTGGACGAAAGACGAAAACTCTCGGCGTTCTACTCCGTAATGTGTCAGTGAGTAATTAGGTACATTAAAAATATTAAAAACATAGACTCGTGTGTCAGATGCGCTTTTACGCGAGATATGTTGCAGAAAACAAACCGTAATGATAGCTGGTGTTAAATTTTATAATTTTTAGGGTTCCGTTGCCGAATGTCTAAACACGAAAGTCTTCAACCAATAAGCTCAAAATCACACAACGAGCGATAGAGATGGCTATGCTGGGTGTTTCTCTACGGGATCGAATCAGAAATGAGGAGATGCGTAGAAGAACTAAGGTAACGGACATAGCCTTGAGAATCAGTAAGCTCAAGTGGCAATGGGCAGGGCACATAGTGCGAAGAACTGATCGCCGTTGGGGCAGAAAAGTTCTAGATTGGAGACCCTTCGACCAAAGACACAGCGTAGGACGTCCACCGACAAGATGGACAGACGACCTTATAAAGATCGCAGGATCAAACTGGATGCAGATCGCTAGTGATCGGTCGCTGTGGAAAGCCGTGGGGAAGGCCTATGTTCAGCAGTGGACGTTCTTTGGCTGATAATGATGATGACGATGATGATGGAGCCGAATGGCAAAAAACGGAACCCTTATAGTTTCGTCAAGGTTGTCTGTCCGTTTGTTTGTCCGTCCGTGTGTCACAGCCACTTTATTCTGTAACTATAAGCATTAACCTGTTGAAATTTGGTAGTAAGATGTAGGTACCCTGTTAACCGCTTCACGATTCTTATACAAAAAATAATAATATTTAAGGGGGCCTTCAAGCATACATGAATCTAGAACCGGAAACAAAAATTCTACTCAAACCTATACGTGTAGGGTGTCTATGGATAGGTCTTTTAAAATGACATAAAGGTTCCTAAAACTATTTTCAATACTATTTTTTATTCAGATCTTAACAAATACTTTCAACGAAAAATGGTTTGAACGAATCGAACTAGTAGTTTTTGAGATGAGCACATTTTCAACAACCGCAAAGATCACTTTGTTCTTCATACAAACACTATGAAAAAAACAAAGTTATATTTGCTATCATAAAGTATTTTGGTATTTTAGCTAAGTGGAAGTAAGTGGATCCCTAATTCAGTTAAAATTGGCACAGATTCCCTTCATGTGTGAGTCCCACTCGCACTTGGCCGGTTTTAAATGTAAAATCTACTCGTTTTAACGATTGTCACATATTACTTTCATGCTGATAAAACGTTTGCTTATTATGATAACGCAAATAACGAAGCAAGTATCGTTTTCATTCTGTACTTTACGTACACATGTTCATTATTTATCATCACTGGTTATACTAATTACATCATATTACTATTACTAGCAGTACTCTGCGGCGTCGCCTGCGTTAATTTCGGATTTTCCGTAAAATATTTCAAAGCGAAACACATATTTTCATTGAAAGCCAGAAACCTTAGCGGTTAGCGCAAGGGCTTGTTTTCCTAAAACTGCAAGCTTTTTTGGTGCGGAGTTATTTTAAAACTGTGATCTTCTAACTTCTAAGTAATTATTAAAAGGAATGTTAAGGTACTTTTTTTCTTTTTTTTTTTTAAATATTGCTCTTATAAGTTAATCGTGATGTTTCTTAGCCTATAGCCATCCGATAAATAAGCTATCCATCACAAATATATTTATCAAATCGCTTAGTAGTTTCTGAGATTAGCGCGTTCAAGCAAACAAACAAACTCTTCAGCTTCATAATATTAGTACTAGTTTAGATAACTTTAACTTTCCTCAATAAATAAGATAACACAAATATATAGGGTCTAACAAAATTAACTGCATTCGTTCCTAGGGCTAATTCTGACCCTCAAATATAGCAACTTTTTGTATGGGACCAACATCGTATTCCCAAAAAAAATCATTTTCCCATACTAATACTAGAGTGCCGATCAGCTGATTCTAGTTTGTTTGGAGAAGTCAAAAACTTTCTTGTGATTTCGATGTTGGTCCCGTACAAAAAGTTGTTTTATTTTAGCAACAGAATCGCCACCGAGAAGAAATGCAGTTGATTTTGTTAAACCCTGTATATTTTTAAATTTCGCCAGTAGTTATTAAGATTACCGCGTTTTTACAAACAAACTGTTTTGGAATGTTAAATATATATATATCTCTTTAACCTCATCTTATTTAACCTCTACAGCGTCCACTATCTTTGATTATCTTCCTTAGGGTTCAATATTCGTTACAATGACAGTAAATGACGTTCAAGTCAGTATATTCCAATGTTGATAGTTAATTTAATTTGTCATAATCATCTAATTTAAGAGCTAAGCTCTTGTCGGTAGAGCTTCTTCTATTTTTTACGCTCTTCCGCCATTCTCTTGACCTCTTGATACGACGCAACATTCAACGTTTGCTTTATGCATATAAATTATTCTTTTGTTATTTTATTTATTATTACAACAAAATCCACAGCTCTCAAAATTACAGCTTTACATGTTTCTTAATGCTAAATATACTTACAGCCAACATTGGATTTACATTTTATAAACAAATAACATATGTATAAGCGAGTGTGACTGATGTCCTCAACCTTTCTATGTAACCAATTACAATTATTATATATGTGTGTGTGTGCGTGCGTGCGTGAGTGCGTGCGAGCGTGCGTGTGTGTGTGTGTGTGTGTGTGTGTGTGTGTGTGTGTGTGTGTATATATGTTTTTTTAAAATGTTTTTTTACTTAGGTGTAATGGATCTACAGAGTGAAAATGTTTGTTGTATGATCTCAATATGCGGCAAACAATGGATTTTTTTGCAGCATAGGGCGTCCACCAACAAGATGGACAGACGACCTTAAAAAGATCGCAGGATCAAACTGGATGCAGACCGCTAGTGATCGGTCGCTGTGGAAAGCCGTGGGGGAGGCCTATGTTCCGCAGTGGACGTCCTTTGGCTGATTATGATGATGATGATGAATGGAATTTTTTGCATAAATCGTTTGCATGAAAGGTACAGAGAATAGAGTATATACAAGATGTTTCAAAACAACGAGTAAAGATTGAAGGGAGTTACTCAGAATCAGTAACTGAAAAACTTTCTCCTAGAAACATGGGTCGCAATATGCCAAAAATTAATTGACTCTCCATAGAAATAAGACGGGTCACATGACCGATTTACTCGTTGTTTTGAAACACCTTGTATACATGTGTGTCGTGTCCGACGTTCTTAAAATTACATCCGCCAAATTGACGGCGCATGTAATTTTAAGAACAGCGACGTCAGGTCAGTGGAGTCTATCCTTGGTCGAGTTTTGGTCTTCATTCTTCTATTCTTGCCTCTATTCGCGTTCTGATCTGTCGTGTCGTTTCAAGTGTCCAAACATTCTACCTCTTCTAGTCTCAATTGTTTCTATTAATTTCCTCTTTTCCTTTTTATGTTTAAAACTGCCCCATTCGTTTTTTCTCCGTCCAGCTGATTCTCTCCATGCTCCTCCAGCACCACATCTCAAACGCTTCCAAGCTCTCCCTATCTTTCTTGGTCAAGGTTCACATTTCACACCTATTAAAATAAAATAAAAATTTATTATTATTATTTAATTATGCAACAAACATTGAATTTATTATAAGCTAAGTCACAATGGACTTTTTAACAGGCCTCGTTTTTTGCCATTCGGCTACGAATACAAAAGGATTCCGTAGCCGAAAAGTAAAATACGAAACCCTTACAGTTTCATCAAGTCTGTCTTTCGGTGTGCCTGTTGTCCGTCCGTATGTCACAGCCACTTATGGTTGGTAGGTTTTACAATTCTCATACAAAAAATGAAAAAAAATTACATTTGAGGGGCTTCCATACACGGAACTAAAACAAAAAAAAATTGAAGTTCCTAAAACCATTTTATCTTAAAGTCAAACATTTGTAAGGAAGAGGCTTTCAAAGTAGTAAAATTGGGGTCCCCCCACTCTAAGTCTTGAACTAAGAAGGACGAAAATTAAAACAATAATAATACTATTAAAAATTGATGGTTCAAACGAAATTTAACTAGTATTTTTTGATATATAGCACATTTTTAACTTTATCTTTCATACAAATACTATGAATTAAAAGTTATAAATGTTAATTTATTTCAGATCAATGATCCAGATCAACGCTGTGAACAAAATATTGTGTTTGAGTAAATTTTTCTTTGCTTGTGGAATATTGTAAACAATCACGACATTTCTTTTTAACAAAATGGTTCATTTTAAAATAAGATAAACACTAAACTCACAGGCTACATAGTTAATTCGGCATTAATAAAACAGTGTATTAATTTTATTTCCTGATACTATTTTAAAAGTAATAAAAATATTATTAATATTTTACAAGCAAAGAAAAACAGACTTTATTTTGGCTAAGTGGATGTAAGTGGACACCTATTTTTTTTTTAAAGTTTTTTCTTTATTATTTTAAAATTCTTGGACACCGATCACATACATTACTCTTATCCCAAAGTAAGTAGCTAATGAACTTTTGTAATGGAAATGACAGACACAATGGTGGTACCACCACACCCAGATCCGAGACAGTATCGAAAATTATGATTTCTACATTGATAGAACTGTAAATCGAACCCGGGACCTCGGAGCAGCGACGCCTTAAAACCCATGCCCTCAGCCATTAAACCACATTATCAAGCCCAGAAAAACTGCATTAACCCTTATAAATTACTAAAGTGTACATTATGGATGTCTGTCACGCATGGCTGGACGGTATCTGATGGGGCTTTCCACCAAGGTACAAGGCTTTGATGGAAATTTCACTTTTTTATTCACATACTAACAATTCCTCGCGAGTACGGTCACGAACATGAATGGCATACCTAGAAGGAAGAAAGAAGAAAGAAGAGAGATAGATAAAGACTAAACAATAAAGAGTGTTGTGTAAACACTTAAATTACTACATGAAGGACTACATTGACCATGTATGCCAAAAACTTAGTCATTTTACTGTCTTTTTTTAGGCTAATAACATGTTATTCAATTTATTAATAACAAACAAGAAAAAAAACTAAGACAACAATAAAACTAAGGCAACATAAAAAAAATAACTTAAAATATACCTATTTAATTTCATATACTTTAATCTCACTTAGTATTCTGGCATCATTCAGTCATAAATTTTCATAAGCAGTTATTTTCGTGCACATTTTGTATTGTAAAATTATTTTTATTCCCAATAAACTTTTCATTTATTTATTTCATTTTCGCCCTTAATAGAATACGTCAAACTATTTCATTTAACGCGGCTTTAGCTACATATCATGGTCATGTATCATCAGTATTTGGCTACGGCTAAAGCATTCAAATTACAAAAGAGATGCATTTCAGTTATCAACGGTACTTGATTTTTTTGGATAATTGGAAACCACTGTTTAAGAAACGCAAAATTATGCAACTTCCCTGAATGTAAGAGACATTTGCATATTCATAAAGAAGAAATAAGAAACCAAAAACTTGCGCACGGGCGGGACTTGAACCAGCAACTTCATGGCTAACCGGGCCAAACGCTCTACCAATTGAGCTACCGTGCCGTCTGTCTGACCCTGCGAAATTTGTGGTCTCTTACGGATACGTCATTACGCGTGACGTTTAGCGCCATCTACCCGTCTGTTTATGCAACAGTGGGCCAAGTTGTTATTCTTTACAGAATAAATTCAACTAGGAAATTTGACACTACTCTTAAAAATAGTTTGGAAAAATTTTTAAATTTACATTTTGATAACAATTCTTGGACTCAGGCTTCGCTTCCTATTCGTTTTGGTGGGATCGGAATTCGCCAAATTTCTAGTATAGCCCTCCCCGCTTTTCTCTCCTCTTTGCATAGCACTTCCGTTTTAGCCGGAAAAATCTTTGAGCATCCTCGCCAGCTTTCTGAGGTGAGAGAGGCGGAGGAGTTTTGGCAAGGTCTCTGTCCTAGAGAAGACATTCCAAAGGAACGTCACCAACAAAAACTTTGGGATGTCCCTCTTGCGAGAGAGACCTTCAATTCTTTACTTCAAAATTCCGTCAGTGACAGTAGTCGAGCAAGGCTCTTGGCGGTTTCCTGCAAAGATTCTGGTCACTGGCTTCATGCTTTACCGTCAAAAAATTTAGGCACTCTTTTCGATAGTGAGTCTTTCCGGGTGTGTGTGGGTCTCCGCCTTGGCACCCCTATATGTGAAAATTTTATATGTCCCTGTGGCAAGGAGGTTGACAAATTTGGTCTCCACTGCCTTTGTTGCCAACAAAGCGCTGGGCGTCTCGCCCGTCACGCTACCCTTAATGACGCCATCAGAAGAGCTCTTGCCACCATTAATGTTCCTTCCACGTTGGAACCACGTGGTTTGGTCCGTGACGATGGCAAGAGACCCGATGGCCTCACGCTTATTCCCTGGGAACGGGGTCGGGCCTTAGTTTGGGATGCAACTTGTGTCGATACTTTGGCCCCATCCCATCTCAGAGAATCAGCCCTTAAAGCTGGAGCAGCAGCGGAGTTGGCTGAAAACGCCAAGCGTCGCAAGTACGTCTCACTTGCAAGTGATTATGTGTTTGCGCCGTTTGGTGTTGAAACATTTGGGCCGTGGGGACCCTCTGCTAAATTGCTGTTTGGTAAAATTGCGCCAAAATTAAATTCTGTCACAGCCAATAATAAAGCTGGCTGGTTCCTAGCTCAAAGGATTAGCATAGCTATTCAACGCGGCAACGCAGCCAGCATCATAGCCTCCTTGCCTCAAGGAAATGGTTTCGTTTTTGAATAGGTAGACTTTAAGTTTTTTTTATGTAGCATGTCTTAGTTTTATTTCTTCTTGATTGTAATTGTAACTGTACGTCAGTTGGATGGACCAATTTATAGACAATCATTATTACAATTTGTTTATATCGTAGCAACTAAAGATAACAATATTGAAAGTAATTAAGTTTTCATAACCGATGTTTCAATAATGACTAGGAAATTGATGCCGCTTCGCTATCTAATGGTTTAGAATGTTTTTAACACTCACAGTGTCATATTTTATATTCATAAAGATGAAATAAGAAACCAACTTTATTTTATTTTCTTTGTATGTTTGTTACCTCATATCTCAGTCGTTAGTCGACCGATTCGAAATTTTTTTTTCGCCTACTTAGAGGGTGTACCTTCTAGTTGATCCCATTGTTGCCGATTTAGGATCTGAAGATGGGATCTTGGTGTAATCGAGGGAAACCCTCAAATTTTAAAGGCACGTATAGTGTTGTTTTACTAAAATCTTAATGTTGACGTATTGTTACGTCTGATAGTCAACATCTTGTGGGGCTGAGCTGATGGTGAAACTCCTTAACGCTTAGGAGTTCAGTAATTATAATGACAAAACATATGATAGGTAGTTTGTTGCTTCTTAAAGAACAGAGTCATAAGGTGCAACTTCCCCCCCCCCCCCCCCCTCTCTCTTGTAAACTCTAAAAATGGAGAAATAAAATTAACTTTAAAAAAGTAAAAACCGACTTCAAAACCAAAATGCACTAAAAAGTCTTAAATAAACTCTTGAACATTGAAAGGACAGGAATCCATTTTAGGGAAACAATTTCTTTTTGGAGTCGGTGCCATCGCTTTGAAAATTCAGCCTCACCTGTCGCAGCACCGACTCCAAAAAGAAATTGTTTCCCTAAAATGGATTATTATTCAAGACTCATCATCTAGTTTACTTTTAACAACGAGGATTTAACGTCGTCAAAAGCGAGCAAAGTTTAAATGTCTACTTTTCCAATCTCGATACTGTAGGGATATTTTAAGAGATACTTTCACAATATGGCAATATAAATATACTGGTTGTCCCAAAAAGAGCGCGGCGTGCGAAACTGAAAGAGTAAGCTTAGCCATCGACCTTTCTAATAAAAATAACATGACTCTAATAAATGTCTCATAGTTTAGGACATAACGCCTTTTTTTTACGTTTTTGTATTTTTCTTGTATGAAGAAAACAAGAAAGTGGCATTATCTCCCAAACCATGACACTTTCATAGATATATGTTATTTTTATTTAAAAGGTCTTTTGGTAAGCTATCTTCAGTGTCAGTCTGGTGTGCCATTTATAAGACAAAATGTTGCATAATTGAAAAATATTGTAGAGTATATTTCAAAGGCTAAGACTTCGCCAACTCCAGTGTCAGTTTGGCACACTCTTTTGCCGGAGCATCTGAAAGCACATGATGGTAATTTGTTTAAGAAAATGTTAAATAGTTGGTTAATATGAAATTGTTTAAGTGTACAAGTGATTATTTAAAGTCAGAATAACATGTTTATTTATATGTCATTTCTCGATTTCATTTTATGACATCCATCAATTTGTTTAATAATGACATGTTTATTTTATAAGTTTGAATTGCATTGTTATTTTTTTTAATTATTGGTTATTTTTTTTCATTTTGCCCACTGAAACCAGAAAGTGCGTTTTAGCAACTTAAACGTATATGACACTAGTTTAAGGTTAAGAATGCATGTGTTAAGTGAATTTAGTATGTAAACAGATTCAAATTGTAAATAAATCTGTTGACTCAGACGACTTGGATGATTCATTGCCTTCTTTTAACTTTATTCCTCTCACTGTGGCTAAGGACACTTCTAGCCATCTGTCCCTGATCAGTCTTGAGAGTCTGCTTGACTGGCAGTGAGAAAACCCATTTCTCACCTTATTCCACACACACACACACACACACACACACACACACACACACACACCACATCACACGCACACACACACACCACACACACCACACGCACACAGACACACACACACGCACACGCGCGCACACACACACACACACGTGCGTTTCGTGATTGTAGCGATAAAATTTTTGTTTTGTTCAGTATTTGTTGTTTAGTTTGTAAATAAGATTTGTATTGATAAGGAACAGTGACTCCTTCTGGCACAGGTGCTATGCACTTAAAAGAACGAGTCCACATCTAGTATTGTTATATGTCTTTGCAACAAATAAAGATTTTTCATTTTCATTTTTTCATTTTCCTTACCACTTTCCGTCTGCCACCTTGAGTCTCATGGTGCAGACAACCTGTACTTATTAGAGACGCGTTTGGTGTATCGGTTAGCGCTCCTGACTATTACGCCGGCCGTCGCGGGTTCGAATTCCGCAAGGGGCAAATGTTTGTGTGATGCGCACGAACATTTGTACCTAAGTCGTAGATTTTTATTTTGTATTTAAGTATTTATGGGAGACGCCCCCGTCATAATCGTTGTCTGGTATTCGTAACACAAGGAAGAAAATTCCTTACTTCGAAACCACGACAATTTATATGTTGTCTGGCGAATTTTTATTTATTTATAACACTATTAGACTGTAGGTTAGGGCTGTAAAGACTTAAGAACTTAGGGTCTTGGGACTAAAGTCTGTAGGATTAGGACACTGTTACGTAAATTATATCCTCAATAGTATAATTTATTATTGCCTATGGTAGTATTGTTGCCCGATCTTAGGGCATTGGAATAGAGTGTACGTTGGCGCGAAACCTTCGTTTGTAAATGTAAAGTAAATTGTAAAATGTGATCAACACTAACACAAGTCATAAGTCCCTATTTTTAACCGACTTCAAAAAAGGAGGAGGTTATCAATTCGACTATATGTTTTTTTTTTTTTTGTATATTTGTTACCTCATATCTCAGTTGTTTGTCGACCGATTCGAAAAATTTTTTCGCCTACTTAGAGGGTATATAGTTGGTCCCATTTTTTTCAATTTGGGATCTGATGATGGGATCTTGGTGTGATCGAGGGAAACCCACAAATTTTAAAGGCACATATAGTGTTTCTTTACTTGAATCTTAATGTTGACATGTTGTTACGTCTAATAGTCAACATCTTGTGGGGCTGGGCTGATGGTGGAACTCTTTAACGCTTAGGAGTTCAGTAATTATAATGAAAGAACTTATAATAGGCAATTTGTAGCTTCTTAAAAAACAGAGTCATAAGGTGCCCCCCCCCCCCCACTCTCCTGTAATCTCTAAAAATGAAGAAATAAAATTAACTTTAAAAAAAGTAAAAACCGACTTTAAAACCAAAATGCACTAAATAGTCTTAAATAAACTCTTGACTATTGAAAGGAAAGGTAGGTTCTAGGCAAACAATTTCTTTTTGGAGTCGGTGCCATCACTTTGACCAAGCATCAATTATCGCACCGACTCCAAAAATAAATTGTTTGCCTAGAACCTACCTTTCCTTTCAATAGTCAAGAGTTTATTTAAGTCTTTTTAGTGCATTTTGGTTTTGAAGTCGGTTTTTACTTTTTTTAAAGTTAATTCTTACAAATCCACTTTATGAAATTTTGTTCTGAAATAAAATTAATTATATTATATAATAATAATTTCATGAGTTCATCTTACACATCATGGACATCTTACACTTATCAGTAACATTAGTCAGCAGCTTCCCAACTAATACGGATTTTTGACATACTCTGTTATATATATAATGTATTCCGGCAAATAAACGATTGTATTTGTATTGATTTTGGTCAAGTACGAGCGACTCAGGGATCGTTGTACAAACGGTACAGATGCCAGAAAACATTAAAAATTATATTTTTTAAATGAAAAAAGACCCACAAAATCAATTTATTATTGCAATATTAGCGAGCGAGTCAAAACTACCAACACGAGGTCGCCTCTTCGTAGCTTACTAGCTACAACGTAGTATTTCGTAGATACGCGCGAGCTACGCACGAGAGCCAGTTTCGAAGTTAGGTTAGGTACCACTACATGTTGACATAGATACGATTTTTAGTAATCCCTTTGAAATCCGTGCGTTAGTATGACTAGTCAAAATGTTCTTCATCACTACAAAAATTTTCATGAATCAAAAAGCGCATTTTAATTATTTTTTACCCTCTTAATTAGAAATCGCTGTAACTCTGTCAAGCAATATCAAAAATGGCCGACTCTTGTATAAAAAGAGCCTCAGTGTCAACACACTTTGAGGGTTCGAATCATAGACAAACTGGTATGTAGACTTCGCTGAAAACTCATTATTTCTTGCATCCCATTATTTTTTGTCCTTTCATTTTAAAATTTATAAACTTCGAAAATATTTATAACTTTAAAAAAAAAAGGTTTTTTTATTAACATGTTGTAAAGCCCACAATTATCAATATTAAAGGAATAAAATATTTAAGGTACTTAATTGTATAATTATCAATGCTGTTCTGCTTAAAATCACAACGTAAATAAGCAATAGTTTTTCGTAAAAAGTAAAAATAAATAATGGTTATTGTAGGCTCGTAGGGTTCAGTCAGCGCTTGCATTGTTAGTGTTTATTTACGACTTCACTCAGAAAACTCTAAAATGAGCAGTGTTTCACTACTATATTTTATGTTAAGTCCACCTTTTCAACAAATTTTTGGTTGTGCAATAAAGTATAAATGAATAAATATGATTGTCTAATTGTCTGTGTTCTGTCTCGAAGCGCTGGTAGGGCCCAAAAGATAAGGAGACATGATTCGGCCCCTTCAGGGCACAATTATTTTTATTTTAATTTTCACTGTACAATTGTCGTTTATAAGTGGCATATTGTGTCCTAAATTGAATAAATATTTTTTGATTTTGATTTTGATTTATATTATATAGATACATAAACCTTCCTCTTGAATCACTCTTCTATAAAAAAAAATTGTACTCCGGGAGTGCCGGCAGAAGTGAAAACTTGAATATCAACGTTGTGCATTTTTGATTTTTTGGAATAGTTAGGGAATAATTTTGAATGAATTGCTCTTATTATCAATATAAAAGTACTATGATTTTTGTGATAGAATACAATAATAATAATAATAATAATAATATATTTTTGTAGAATACAATATTTATTTATTGCGCTATCGTACACAAACATTACAATTTATATTATATTAAATTACATTAAAAAGTTTATCTCTCAGAAAAATCAACTTACATCCATAATTTCGCCAACCGTCTTACGGTTTTTCGATCAGCCCACGTGTCCTGACGCGAGTTTCACATTTTTCCCCTATCCCACAAAAGTGCTCAACGCCGCTAAAGAAGTTTTCACTTCAAAAAACTTATCAAAATCATTCCGTAGTTTTAAAGATTAAAACAGAGATACATACATACGTCACACACACATACAAACAGCGGAAAACGACTTTGTTTTACACTATGTAGTGATAGAAACGGACCGAGAGTGCGGACTCCCAATGTCATAGTGCATTGTGCCCTGTGGAGGGTTGATTATACAGAACAATTTTTCCCCTCAATTTCAAAATAGGTATACCGCTTGTGCTAGAAAAAGCAACAGCACCAAGTGCGCGCGGGATCATGCAATTTTTAAATATATTATTTATTGATCTCAATATTTCAATTCAGCTCAATACTTCTACTTTTAAGCTCAATACTCTTCTTTACAAAGCACACTGGCAAAAAATGTGTATGCTTTTGATAGCAGGATAATACGTTTTCTGTATGCGTCTATTAACGCATTGGTCTGAAATTTGAATGCAAATCATAGGTCTGGACCAGTCTGAAGGCTGCATGGTCTGAAAATGCGTGTATGAGGGGTGCGTGGAGAGTCGTTATGAATTGCGAGCGACTGTTTCCGTTGAGTCACGAGAATATAGGTACACCAGATAATAAGCAGAAAAGTTTTTTTTTATGGGTATGATTGTGAATCATATAAGTGTAGGATATGAACGTGAAACGGAGCGCATAGGTGTAATAAACGTGAAATGGAATGCAAGGGAGTGACAGGTTAGATGTACTCTTACTAATCTGTGGTGACAGGCGTGGAACACTACAGCGAGAACAGAGATGTGCCTACGTTTGATTTGAATTGAAATGAATATTTATTTGCTCAAAACTTGGTTTCAATAGATGGTAGGTAAATTACAGAAGTCCTCACATTTTATCAAAATTATGGCATGCAAATTTATAATAAAAATAGAAAATTTAAAAATATTATAATTAAAGTTACATTTCCTTTAAAGTTACACACTAATATAATAATAATTCCTGAATTCAAATGAAATGTCAAAGTTCGGTTAAATCCATTCAATAAATTAAATTATCAATATACAAGAAAACATCCAATTAAATTATCCGTAAAAATGTCATTGTTTTTTTTTTTTCTCGAAGCCATTTTATGAGTCTGCGCTTAAATATTTTTTTTTGGAAGTAGTCCATTGAATAAAAAGTTCTAGAGTGCGTGAGTTAGTAACGTAAGATGTTTCTTTGGAAACATGTCAAGAGTCCCTAGGTAATAAACATACTAAAACCCCGGGACACTAGGACGAGCCCCGGAGTGGGGAGAGTGGGGGGAAAGGGTCAATTTTTTCATTTTTCGCTTAAATCTCAAAAACGGTACATGTTAGAGAAAAACTTTCAAGGAAAAGTTGAAAGGCCATAAAATTATCCATAAGTTGTACCTAAATCATGTTTTCCTATATCCTACCATTTCTGAGTTACACGCAGTAAAAAATTATTTTGGCTCAAACAATTTCCCCATACTACATACCCATGTTTATCACATCAATCGAGCAAAAAATATTTCTTTCTTCCAAAAAACTCAAATGTGCAACTTGCGACCGGTACTGATAGATTGCTCTTAATTAGGTCTATAATTGGTAAAATAAACACATTCCTCCATGGAAGCCTTTAGGAGGAATCAATTGTCAAAATATTATATTAGGGTAGTTTGAGTTACTGAACTTGATCTTTTTATTTTTTTTTCTTCCAAAAAACTCAAAAGTGCAACTTGTGACCGGTACAGATAGATTTCTTATAATTAGGTCTATCATTGATTAAAATACCAGATTCCGCCACGGAGGCGTTTACGGGGAATTGAATTTTATTAGGGTAGTTACGATACTTGAACTTTTTATTTTTTTTCTTCCAAAAAGCTCAAAAGTGCAACTTGTGATCGGTACTGATAGATTGCTCTTAATTAGGTCTATCATTGGTAAAAAAAACACATTCCTCCATGGAAGCCTTTCGGAGGAATTGATTGTCAAAATATTATATTAGGGTAGTTACGCAACTTGACCTTTTTATTTTTTTTCTTCCAAAAAGCTCAAAAGTGTAACTTGTGACCGGTACTGATAGATTGCTCTTAATTAGGTCTATAATTGGTAAAAAAAACACATTCCTCCATGGAAGACTTTAGGAGGAATCGATTGTCAAAATATTATATTAGGGTAGTTTGAGTTACTGAACTTGATCTTTTTTATTTTTTTCTTCCAAAAAACTCAAAAGTGCAACTTGTGACCGGTACAGATAGATTGCTCATAATTAGGTCTATCATTGATAAAAATACCAAATTCCACCATGGAGGCGTTTAGGAGGAATTGAATTTTATTAGGGTAGTTACTATAATTGAACTTTTTATTTTATTTTTCTTCCAAAAAGCTCAAAAGTGCAACTTGTGACCGGTACCGATAGATTGCTCATAATTAGGTCTATCATTGATAAAAAAAAACAGATTCCACCATGGAGGCGTTTAGGAGGAATTGAATTTTATTAGGGTAGTTACGATACTTGAACTTTTTATTTTTTTTCCTCTAGTGCCTCTCATATCACATCAATGTCCCAACATTTTCCGTTGTTCGGATTTTTTCGATGAAGTTTCACACGTAGCATGGGAAGGGGTCCGCCCTCGTTAAGCTTATGCTAAAGTTTGCTTATGTTTTCGAATTTTTCACCTTTCATGGGATGTAGCTCGAAAACGGCTGCTAATAGAAAACAAATGATTAAGGTACAATTTGTAGATAATTATATGGCCTTTCAACATTTCCTTGAAAGTTTTTCTCTAACATGTACCGTTTTGGAGATTTAAGCGAAAAATGAAAAAAATACCCTTTCCTCCCCTCCCCCCACTCCGGGGCTCCTCCTAGTGTCCCGGGGTTTTAGTATGTTTATTACCTAGGGACTCTTGACATGTTTCCGAAGAAACATCTTACGTTACTAACTCACGCACTCTAGACCCCCCTTGGAGGGACTTATTCAATGGACTAAAGTGATTTGATTTGATCAGGAATGGCATTAAAATCTTGACACACATTCCATTACACTGTTTCTTGTAAAAAAACAATCGTGGTGTATTTTTGTAAATAAGTTTGTTGGCATGCCTTAGGTACCGATGCTGTATTTGGTGACGTTTCTTAAAAAGATCAGTAGGTATTGTTCTTGACAAAACAGGCAATTTCTAATATGTATGTTCATGTAAGGAAGTGGCAATATTTTTAGCTTTTTGAACAGTGGCTTGTAAGAGTGACGTGGTGTTTTCCCACATATGGCTCTCACACATTATTTTTGTGTTCTAAACAAAAGAGGAGAGCCGGTTGAATTTTCGCAAACTAGAAGTCCATACCTAAGGAGCGAAGCTACGTAACCATGATATACTGCTAGGGATGTTTTACTTGTAGATATGTGACTCAGTCTATTCAGGACAAATACATAACGCATACCTATATCCAATTTGAATGTGGAATGCAGAAGGTATCTTTATGTTTGTGAGTGTGAGGCGGATAGAATTGTTATGCTTGTTTGAGAGTGGAAGCAGATATTAAAGTTAAGTAGGTTATCCCGTATTGTATCGTCTTATTAATAAAGAAGAAGTAGTTTATAACCGATAAGACACGTAAGATATTAGATTAGATTATTCTTTATTGCACATCACATAGGTGTAATACCTTTTTTTTCGAGGAAATGTACACTTTAGGAGGTCTTATCGGTATTCAATCTTTGGGTCACAGAAAGGGATATTTTGTGCATTGACGCAAGTGATATAACATGATGTTATTAACATCGTTTAAAAAGCCCTTAGCATTCTTTATAGTTTAGGGAGCTATATTTATCCATCATAGACAAAAAGAAAGAAAAAACATTTTTGAACTACATAATTAAATAAATTTAAAATTTAAAAACAAGAAATACCATTCATATGATTAACAAAACGAATTGACTAAAGCTGGATGCACTTGGGTCAAAAAGGAACCCACATATTTTCTGTCAACAAAAAATTTTGTGGTATTTTTGCTAAGTGGAAGTAAAGTGAACCTCTTATTTAGTTAAAGTTGGCACGGAAGCCTTAGTGTGCGAGTACGCACTTGGCCGGTTTTTTTTAATTTTTTTTTGTTGTTGCTCACGGATCAAAAGGCCGCCGGCGGTCGCATAAACAAACGTATAACAAAAGGCTGTATTAAACACATCCGTGAGGAATTAATTGATAAAATACGATGCCGTAAACAACAACACTGGACACACACTTCCAATGAAAGTGCGTAGGTACTTTCTGATGCTACGCCTGTATGTGTGTGTGTGTGTGTTTGAGCTTGTGTGTGTGCTCTTCAACTCTGTTCCCGGAGGAAGGGTGACCATGAGCGGCAAAGAAAATAAGTCGCCAGGATTTTCTTTAGCTGAGGATGATAATTTCGCAAATATTACTGGATAGAAACTGTGACTCGGTTTCACCGTATTTTTTCTACCTAACGTTAATCGTCAGACATGTTTCAGTAGGTATATTTTTTTAGAGATTTGACAAGATATACCTAAGTAGTAAAGTTATGTGCACTTAGCTTAAAAGCTGAAGACCCGACATTTATTAGTTTCCTTTTTTTCAGAATCTTAATAGACAGCTGCAACTTCCAAAAAATGAGGCAGTTTAAAACTTGTAAGGCAGAGCATCGAGATAAGATGTTTGTATATTCATTCTTATAATACAAACAGCATTTATTGTATCTTCGCCACTACCAATAGTTATTTTTAGTAGCAATCCAGCAATCAAATTATAGAATTAAAGCTTAGGGATATACAATGATGAAGGTACGCTGAAATTCATAATATTAAAGTGCTCAGTCCTAAAAGAATTCGTTTTAGTTAAACAGAAAATTAAATCCAAGCACTTTCATCAAGTTATGGTCACCGTACTCAACTAGGGTGACGGCACGCGGTCGCATAATGTGCCATGTTCTAAGTTATTTTTTAACACGTATTTTTGTAATGAACGAGTAATTATCGGGGTCATACATTACACGAATAAGCAACATCATAAGCCATTAATAAGGTTGACCACAAACGGATTATCTTATTCAACTTATAGCAAGTGCCTGGGGCAAGAAATGAACTCGCGTCCTTCGGTACCTACCTGGGGGACTGCCAATAGATACTCGTCCATCTAGACCTGACCGTGAGTGGTATACCTAAATAATATACCTAGTAAATTGTACCTTCTTAGAAACTAATTGTTTACAACTCCTAAGAAATGACCGATGCTATTTTAGAAATGTATAAAATATTGATTCAGGGATTATTTAATACACTTATATCCTACATAAGACATAAATACATTTCCTTAAAAGTTTTTGAATTCCAATCTCGTATTAGGGAATTCAGAAATCAAACGCTATGTGTAAATAAATAAAAGACGTTTTTAAATGAAGAATCAGAGGTGGTAATAAGGGTCTCTTTGAGACAAAAATGTAAAAATCATACCTACGGTACATAATATCTTTATTTCTAACTAGCGGTCCCCCGCGACTTCGTCCGCGCGTTTTGAGTTTGCCCACTCCCCTCCCGTCGCAGCGTGATGTTCTATACCCTAAAGCCTTTCTCGATAAATAAGCTATCCAAAACAGAAATATTTTTTCAAATCGGTCCAGCAGTTCCTGAGAGAAGCGCGTTCAAACAAACAAACTCTTCAGCTTTATAATATTACTAGCGGTCCCCCGCGACTTCGTCCGCGCGTTTTGAGTTTGCTCCCTCCCCTCCCGTCGCAGCGTGATGTTTTATATCCTAAAGCCTTTTTCAATAAATAAGCTATCTAACACAGAAATATTTTTTCAAATCTGTTAAGCAGTTCCTGAGATGAGCGCGTTCAAACCAACAAACTCTTCAGCTTTATAATATAATTAGCGCAAGCGCACGTTGTACTTGAGCTGCGAACATTATTTTGATGCGGAGTTATGTTAAAACTGTGATAGCTCCTAAGATATTTATTGAAATCAAATGATATAAAGGGCAACTTTGTTCTAAATGAAATGCTCGTGATGATGAATGTATTTATTTTGATAAGAATAAATAACTGTGTGTATAATACACCTCTAAAAATGATGCATTATTTTTTTACAAATTTATTAACATAAAAAAGGTTGTAGTAAGTCAACCATAAAAGATAGACATATGCTGTCGCGGACTTTATTATAGAACTCTTAATGCTGAACAATCTTGTCATAGGTACACACGGCAGCACGTCAGACTACTACACTTTGACCTTGAGCGCTTTGAAAGTTGAACGGAGAGAATCGTGCGAAAGAGACAAATATCCTATTTCAGTCCTACTTCAAATAAGTTGTGCAGTCGTGCTGTATGCATTGCGCCGTGGGCTCGCTTCTCATGTGATTTTGGCGGGAAGGATGGTGTGATTTATTGAAATGCAAACAAGCGGTTGCGTATTTCTTTACTTTTCGTTTTTTTATGATATAGGAGCAGTTTTGCAGTTTATATACTTATTACTTTTAGTGCCTGTATAACCGGTTCCTGTTAAAGTTCCATATAGCTATCTGGAACCCGTGAAACAAGCCCTTAGAATACTTTTTGAGTTTTATCTCATTTAAACTACGCTCTCGTTACACTTTCAAAGAATGCTTTGGCCCCCCTTTTATGAATTACTATTAGTTACGTCGCCCGTTTTTAAAACAAATATTTATAAAAGTATCGTGAGAAGTAAAATAGTGCTTAAGCACTCAAAATGCACATCATTTTTTAACTGTCTTTTGATATATTGTTTGAACCGTTTAGCCTTAGGTAAAGCATTTCAAGCATAATGTTGATAATACCCGCTTGATACCTATGCGAAGTGTGGGTTCAGTTCCAGTCTTGGACAGAAACATTTTATTCCAAGCGTGTGCAATAAGTGCAATGAACTAATGAATGACTGACTTATTATTACGCTGTAACATTACCTTTTGTTCTGAATTAGCTGCAGGTTTACCTACCACAAACCATTACAAAATAGTGAAGCTGAAGAGCAAATCACAACTGATAATCTTCACTGATCAGATTGACGAGTTCAGAAGGCACTTAGCCTATCAGTTCGCGGTCATGCAACCATGAGGTTAGTCTAGTAGTATTATATTATCTGGGGTCTTAAGTTAGGCTAAGAGCGCACATTTGGCGAGACGCGACAAAGAGAACGAAAAGATAACAATTGAAACTAAACCCTAACTTAATTACATACAGTTGAAATAGCAAACGCAAGGACATCCCGATGCCACAAGAGCCGCCGCGCGACTCACGACTACTCCTACTAGCTTCAACCGTATATCATTACTTTAAGGTTTACTTTAAATTTTTATCTTCTCATTTTTTTCGCCGCGCCTCGCCAGCTGCGCGCAAAGCCAAGTTAACTTGTTTGCGTCTGCTTCACGTTCGCACGACCCGTGTGCCGAAAACTAGTGAGCCAAGGGATAGGGGATATTATAAAGAAAAGAAGATAGTAGATAGTATTGAAGGCCACAGAACGAACGATCGATGGGATGACGATTTGACGAGTTTTGAAACGCAAAAGGAGAATCCGAGGCATGATAATGGCTCATAAAAAAGTTACTTTTAAAATTCTGATATAAATAACAAAGTATAAACAAACAACAAACGATAAAGTATTATAATCCTAGTCTGAGAATTGAGTCAAATTGAGCTCACGGCATCCAAATTTGGTGAGTCCGATCGCATGAGCTAATATTGATTATTTCAGATATTTAATATCTATATCGGATAGCTTATATTGATTATTTGGGATATTATAAAGAAAAGAAGATATAAGATAGTATTGAAGGCCACAGAACGAACGATAGATGGGGTGACGATTTGACGAGTTTTGAAACGCAAAAGGAGAATCCGAGGCATGATAATGGCTCATAAAAAAGTTACTTTTATAATTCTGATATAAATAACAAAGTATAAACTAGCTATTGATAGGAAAAATAATAACATCATAATAAATTAAAAATATTTATTTATTAATTAATAACTAACTTATAAGAGCATAATAAATTATTTATACTAAGATATTTATAAAAACGGCAGTTAAAAAATGAATTACATACTCCATCATAAAATTTGCAAAATTATCGCTTAAATTTGTAACAAAATGAATACCCATAGAAACAGAAAAACAAGCTCACCTAAAGAATTACAATATTTATTTTTTACAATATATATTTATTCTAAAAACTCTCAATGATATCTTTATTCATGATTGATTGATGATTATAAAAATTTTCAAAAACAATAATATCTCAAAAACTTTTTTTAAAATAGATGTAATTTTAATTACAATATAACATTTTATGAAAAAAAGATAACTTTTTGATAACATTATTAACAATAAAAAAAACATATAAAACTTCTCTACGCTAGTTCATTTTGGTTATGCCATCGTGAAAAAAGAGGCAAGAATATTTTTTTTACTTTTTTAAATTATTACCAACCTAAAAATAAATCTGATTAAACAATTCAAACCTAACCATCTATCAGGACCAGAACTACCATTTATTTATATTTTTTTACCTTTTTGTGTGTCCAACTGGTGATTGGACAAGATTACCAAGATTTACAGACAGAAGAACGAAAATTATTATGACACTAGTAACAAGCAATATGGCTGAAATTCAATGTCAAATTCATCATGGTTTGTAGGTAATAATGAACATGTTGATGCTGATATTACTATTGACATAGATACCTACAATTAAAGCCATCTTATCGCTAGGAGCGTTCTCTTCCAAACAACATCTAGGTGGAGAAAAAAGGTCACAAATAACACAAAATTACCTACGTTAAAGTCATTATTTTTGTAAATAGGCATTTTTCCATGTTCTAACTTAATGATATAATACCACAGCTTCGGAACTTTTTTGGGCTACTACTGAAAAGATGGAGCGAAACAAACTCAGACTTTATTTATCTTGCCACTTTTTCTAGATTTACAATAAGTTTAATACAATTATGTCTTTGTGAGACCCGAACATTAATTTGTTTTTTTCACAATTAATATGAACCCAGGACTACTTTTCTCGTCGACAAATATAACAATGTTATTCTCCCAATCAAAATTATAAATTTCTAAGCAAAAACTAACTCTTCCCTCTTTGTGATGAGAATATAGTTCTATTTTCTTGTCTGTCCTGCAGCACTTCTTCCCCGCTTCCTTCAGTCTCCTCCTGACTGTATCCAGGGAAATCTAAAACAAAAAAAAACAAGTGTTGGTTCCTTTTACATAGAACATGATAGTGTGAACCAACGCTATACTGCTGCAACTGTAAAAGCTTGTATGGCCGCAGCTGTACAGGCCCTGATCACACTTTACCTTAGCAAACCAAATGAACACTATGTTTTTTTTGATATTTTTGAGACTTATTTTTACTTTTATTGTTATGATAATGAATTATATTATAATATAAATTTATTCATAACAACCACTGAGATATCGGGCGGATATGGAAAATAAATAAAAACTTCATTACTATAAATTGCACTTGCACAGCCAAAGTTGCTATTTACAAGTGCAATTTATATTATTAAGTTTGTATAGTGACAAAACATTACAAAAACAAAAAATAATTATAACTTTATTACTCTGTTTTCCCTATTAAGGGGGGACCTAACTAATAAATATAACTTGTGACTCGATTAAATTAAAAGCAAAATATTTTTTTGAAATAACTCTAGCAGGGTAGTCAATAAATTATTATAGAGTATGCATTGGGCGAAGGATTGCCTTTGCAATTTTTCCATCAATTCTTTTTTATAGTCGGTCTACTTCCTAAGAGTTTGAAACAATCAAATAAGTAAGTATTTAAGCAAACTAAATGCCAGTGTTTTATAATATGCTATATATATTTTTTCATTCTACTTCTAAAAACAAATCTAGGATTGATGCAATAAACTCACATTGTAAGTAGAAGAAGTAGCTCTCGTACTGGGGAAAGGATCAGCGGAGTGTGCCGCGACTATGGCCGCGTCCTCCTCTGCCGTCGTGGCTCTCTCATAGCGCTGGCGGTGGTGGGCTTCGATGGTCCCTGACTCTTACCATCGCCGCAACCAGAAATAAACAGTTTTTCGCTAAAACAAAACGTCAAACTTAGTTTATTTGCTATTTTAAAAGTTATTAGTAAAACCAGCTCAAAACTAAAAACAAAAATGGCATCGATGACGTTGGTCGTGAGTAAAAGTTAATAACATTTTAAAATATTGTTGATGGTTTATATATATATCTAATTTTTTCAAGAAGAAGAATGATACCTAGCTAAGTAAATGACACATCGCTCAGGTATCAAATGGCCGCTGGCGGTCGCGTAGGTAAACAAACAAGATAATAACAACAGATTGTTGTTAAACACATCCGTGAGATTCATCCATTTTATTTTGTAATGTGATATTTAAATTGAATCGTTATCTGACAGTCAAACACTCGTAATAAAATCAAATAATGAATTGAGTCTTTTTTATAATTGTTACGTTTATTTATGAAAATTTTAAAACTCAACTTTAGTTAGCTAAAAGTGCTTCGAAACAGTGAGTAAACATGAAAACAAGTAAAGTGTTTGGGAAACTGTTTGTGTGTCTATAAATTCGAATGAAATTAATTCTTCCTAAATCTTTAAAACAAATAAAAATCTCACTTCAGTAACTAATTTGAGGTTTAAATTGATGTGAGGAAAATCATACCTAAGTTAACCTGTTGTTTTTGTTTACACTTTCAAACAAAACGAAAAAGTAAATAAATAAATAACTTACCGTTTCTCCAGTCTGATCACAAATGTCTTTCACACGTAACACGCAATTATTCGCTCCCTCTCTACTTGGGATAGCGAAGGCGCCATATTTATACACTTTCTTTTTGGTAATTAACAACATGCAAACAATAGCAGCAATGCCGAAAACGTGACTGAGGAGCTCGGGAGTCGGGACTCGGGTCCGGTGGCAGACTGGCGGTGGCGGCGGCGCAGGGAGGCGTGGCCAACCCCCAGTATTTTGTCTCTATTGGCCGTTAGCTTTGAGTAAATCGCACATTGGCAAATTTTGATAAAATAGACAACTTCACCAATAATATCAAGGAGACTTTCTTTCTAACACTCCATACTGTGTCGTAGTTATAGATATGTATAATGGGTAGCATGACGTGCTGCCGTGTGTACATGATTTTTGTGTAACTTTAGCGGTTTCCGCAGCGTACGCAGCGGAAGCTCTCAAAAGGAATATCTTTCTCCCGTTTTCGCAACATTTTTCATTGCTGCTGTGGTCTTGTGAGTCGTATCTTTATGTTATATAGCTTATAGCCTTCCTCGATAAATGGACTATCTAACATAAAAAGAATTTTTCAAATCGGGCCAGTAGTTTCTGAGATTAGCGCGTTCAAACAAACAAACAAACAAACAAACAAACAAACTCTTCAGCTTTATAATATTAGTATAGATTAGCGCAAGTGCACGTCGTACTTTAGCTGCAAACATTATTTTGGTGCGGAGTTATGTTAAAACTGTAATAGCTCCTAAGATATTTATTGAATTTAAATAGTATAAAGGGCAACTTTGTTCTAAATGAAATGCTCGTGATGATGAATGTATTTATTTTAATAAAAATAAATACCTGTGTGTATAATACACCTCTAAAAACAATGCATTATTTTTTTACAAATTTATTAACATAAAATAGGTTGTAGTAAGTCAACCATAAAAGATAGACATATGCTGTCGCGGACTTTATTATAGAACTCTTAATGCTGAACAATCTTGTCATAGGTACATGATTTTTGTGTAACTTTAGCGGTTTCCGCAGCGTACGCAGCGGAAGCTCTCAAAAGGAATATCTTTCTCCCGTTTTCGCAACATTTTTCATTGCTGCTGTGGTCTTATGAGTCGTATCTTTATGTTATATAGCCTAAAGCCTTCCTCGATAAATGGACTATCCAACGTAAAAGTAATTATTCAAATCGGGCCAGTAGTTTCTGAGATTAGCAGGTTCAAACAAACAAACAAACAAACTCTTCAGCTTTATAATATTAGTATAGATTCAAGGTTCACAGTTTTCATTTAGGATCTTATTTAGACAATCAAGTAACAATCACACGGTTTTTAAATTACCTAACTTCATACTTCTTGATGAATTAGGAAATAGAGTTATTATTTAGGGTCTCATTGACACTTACAGGGTCAATTAATTAAATATTTAACATTTCCGATGGCTGTTTAGGAAATGAATAAATTTCTAAGTAACGTGTCTATTTATATTTCTGGACCTTAAAGGCATAAGGTCGGATCTGCAAAATGACAGGTTTTCAGGAGAGCCAAAACAAAATTGAGAAATATATTTGCCAATTTTCATTGAAAAAGCAGAGAAAAAAAACAGCTTTTTGTAACACATATGTAATAACTAATAATATCTTTCATATTTCGGTATTCAGACAAATCAAAACAATAAAAAACTATTTTAAAATAATTGTTTTTTAATTTTTCGCCAACATACGACTTTCTGCTTGAAATAATTACTTAAATACCAGCTTCGCGGAGGAGTATCGGTGATACGATGTTTTGCTTACGATTATTGTTGTAAAATTAAATTCGCAAATTAAGATATAGTATTATGTTATTAATTACCCAATGACAGCATACGTCGGAAGTCAGCTTATGTAATAGCATATTTTTGAATATCTAATAATTATTTTAAGCAGACAGCGGTTAAGCATTTATAAATAACAACTTGTACCTCAAAAAAATCATCATCATCATCAATATTATCAGCCGAAGGACGTCCACTGCTGAACATAGGCCTAATGAAAACTTATAATATCTAGTTTGCTTTCTAAACATTATTTTAAAGAAACATTATTTTTTCTATTTTGGGGAGTGTGCACAGGAACTCCATGAGCTCATTCCTCCATCCCCTTTTTACCACCGCACGTCTAGACGCACCGCGGGCTACCACCCTTACCGTGTAGATATTCCACTGTTGCGAACTAAACGCTTCGCAACATCTTTTATAATGCGCACAGCCAAAGAGTGGAACTCTTTGCCTGCATCGGTGTTTCCAAGGGAATATAACCCGAAAACTTTTAAAAACAGAGTGATCAGGCTTCTTCTGGGTGAGCTCGCTCCATCGTTGACTCTGTCTAAGCCCAATTAGGTGTAGGCTAAAGTCAAGAGCAAACCCATTTCGAATTACAAAAAACAGGGAGACGTTATATCTCCGAAACTGTTTACAGCGGTATTGGAAGACGCCTTCAAGCTCCTGGAATGGGAAGGATTCGGCATCTGCGTCAATGGCCAATACATAACACACCTCCGGTCTGCCGATGATATAGTCGTTGTGGCAAAGACGCTAGATTATCATGGCAATATTCTCGAAGACCTTGATCGAGTATCCCAATAAGTGGGTCTTAAAATGAATATGGAAAAGACGAAAATTATGTCAAGTTCCCGTGTTGTATCCAATCCAGTATCTGTTGAAAACTCAACTCTCGAAGTTGTCGACGAGTACGTCTATCTTAGATAAGTGATCTAATTAGATAGGTCCAACAATAACAAAGGAGAAAAAGGTCAATCGACGAATCCAACTCGGCTGGGCAGCGTTCGTGAAACTGCGCAAGAGCGTCTCCTCGTCTCAAATACCTCAGTGTCTGCAGACGAAAGTCTGCAGACACTGAGGTATTTAAGACGAGGAGACCAGTATGTCTTACCAGTGATGACATACGGATCCGAAACGTGGTCTCTAACTATGGGCCTATCAACGAGATCGAATCAGAAATGAGAAGATACGTAGAATAACTAAGGTAACGGGCATATCCCTACGAAACAGTAATATCAAGTGGCAGTGGGCAGGGCACATAGCGCGAAGAACTGATGGCCGTTGGGGCATAGAAATTCTAGATTGGAGACCTTTTGACCTTTTGGCTCAGCGTGGGACATCCACCGACAAGATGGACGGAAGACCTTATTAAGATCCCGGGAACACACTGGATGCAGACCGCTTGTCTCGGTCGCTGTGAAAAACCGTGATGGGAGGCCTATGTTCAGCAGTGGACAGCCTTTGGCTGATAATGATGATGATGATGAGGTTCATCGCAGTATTTTCAGTTGCATCAATTATATTCAATTCTAACGTCCATTGTTTACGCATGTAAGCCGATTTTGTGTTTGTAAGATTGGGAGTCGCCAAATAAGAACTTTTTCTTCTGAGAATTATTTGTTGCTTCTTCTTTGTCTTTCTTTTTCAATGTACATCACTCTTCGGCTAATTTAATATGAGCTTTATGCTCCTCTTCTATTTTTTTCTTTTAGTTTCATCTATCTCGATTGTAAATTTACATACATAGAGCACTGGCGCACTAGTTTCATCTCGCTTTGCCACGCGCAATAGAAACAGTGGATGAGAGAGACAAGTAATACATTTGACTCCCCGCACATTTACCTACATGCAACGTCGCATTGCGTAAAGTTTTGGCGGTATTTTTAACTCTAGCCATCTCGTTTGCTCACCCGGTCTTCCGGATAGAGGCAAAAAACCATCGTCAGCATATAAATTAGGACCTTAAAACTGCTCGCTCGACGATTTTCAAGGACTTGGTGATTGGAAAATATTTAAACTATCTGCAGTACCGACTATAATGGGACCACATTTTCATGAAATGTTTGACGGCATAAAAGTATATTAAGACATACGACCAAAAAAAATTGCGTAATCTTGCTTTATTATAGGAATAATGCTTGATATTTACTTTCGACTCATGCGTTTGTAGTAAAGGTAGACATATTTCTAGCATAATGGTGTATCTTTAGATCCAAACATAACATTGCATGCAACGATTAGAGGCAGAAAGGTGTATCTGTGAATACACCCAACGTGAATCACAGAAAAGACTGAAACTTCATAAAGGCATAATGGTTGACGTCGATATACGTATACTATTAGGTATTGGTTATTTGTGCAAGAAAGGTATATTTATAAATATGCTACTATGCAATTTAGCCATATTGTAAATTTGTCAAAAACATCATTAAACACCTTTTGTATCTCCGCAATGAAACAAGATAGAAATAAAAGAGTTAGTTTGCCAGAAACAGCAAAAAAAGTGTAGTTCAAAACTGGCAGAAAGTGTTTTAGGGTGTATCGTGAGATTCGACCTTATGCTTTTATGGTCCAGATTTACATCACACATTGCTATTGCCACCCTGCCTCAAAAACTTATAGACGATTTTTGTTAATTTCGTTTTCGATAAAGCTTAAGTTATAGTTTTATACGGCAACCGAGCTCTAAATAACATCAATGTGGCAGAATCAATCCATTTTTCGTGGCCCAGAACAGTGAATATGTTGAAAGCATCATCCTGGCATCAAAGGAGGGAAGTGGCGAGCAGAGCAAACAGCTCGCGTTTCTGTGGCTGACAGTCACACCGTGGTGTAATGCACCTGAGATACAGGATTCAATCCATCATAATATGTATTTGTCGACGCATTTGGTGTATTGGTTAGCGCTCCTGACTATTAGGTGCGCCGACGTCGCGGGTTCAAATCCCGCAAGGGGCAAATGTTTGTGTGATGAGCACGAATATTTGTACTTGAGTAATGGATGTTTATTATGTATTTATGGGAGACGCCCCCGTCATAATCGTTGTCTGGTATTCGTAACACAAGTATGAAAATTCCTTACTTCGAAACCACGGCAATTGGTGTGTGTGTTGTCTGGCGCATATTTATTTATATTTATTTTGGTATATACTATATGTAATTAGATAATTTTAGTGTAACTTTTGTTCATGTATCTTGTTGTAACTAACTAAGGCTTATAGTTCGGAATAAATAAATGATAAATTATTTAATAATAACGATAAAAAATATACATAGGAATTTTGCCCATGTATGAATGAATACTCTATGTAGGTAGTAGGGTACGTAGGGATTTACAGCTTAGTTTAATGAAACCAAAAGCCAGTGATAATAATAGAGTTTTTTTTTTTTTTTAAATCTTTATTTTTAATGAGCTTGTTCACTGAGTGAGCATGCCGCTCAATAACATTTACAAATTATCATACGCTAAGTTCGTTTATCTATACACTCTTTAACAATTTTACACAAGAAAAAGGAATCTTTGGATAGAGGGGAAGACAAAACTTCATTACAGACACCTAAATCATTGAGTCTACTTCCGAAATAAATATGTCTCAAATCCTGGCCCCGGACACATTCAACCATAACGTGGTATGCATCTTCAGGGATGTTGCACTGACTACAATTAGGAGATGTAACCTTTCTCATCATAAATGCAAACTTATTTAATGGTATGTGACCGGAACGGAGTCTTAACAGCATCGTTATATAATTTCGACTTAGAGCACAATCAATCCATGGAGAACTCAAGGGGTGTGGTTGAACAGTTCTATACCATATACCTTTCTCTGCCGACCTTTTATCAAAATATTCTCGCCATAATTCATTACACCGTATTTTAATAGAGGGAATATGTTCTGTATGAGAAGGAACTACAGATAATTGTACACCATCCAGACAGGCCAGTTTTGCCAATTTATCAACTTCATCGTTACCTGACAGCCCAATATGAGACGGTACCCACTGAAGTGTAATCAATTTGTTTTGTTTGAATAGAGAGCGAATTGATTTCAAAATGTCATAGGCTATCGGTAGACCTCGTATTACCGAGGTGCATCGAGCCAAATGCTGTAGGGAACTTTTTGAGTCTGTCAAGATAACAAACTTGTCATAATCTAATGTACTAATATATGACAACGCTTCGGCAATAGCGATCAGTTCCGCGTGCATGATTGAAATATTCGCATCTATTTTTATTCTTATTGAGCTTCGAGTGATTGTGTCTAAAAAAGCAGCTCCTATACCATTTATTTGTTTTGAGCCATCAGTATAAATCGACCAAAAGTTTGGATATTTATTATTAATATACTCTGTGCACAATTTTTTTAATTTGAATGCATCATAATTTCGTTTAGCCTTTTCAATCGATGGAATATTATGAATCACAGTTTTATCTAAGCAAATATTATTTACCCAAGTGTCTAAGGAGAACATTCCCAACTGATTATTATTGCTGATAGGTTTAGATTTTATATATCTATGGAGTAAAGTTAAAACTGGTATTTTCCTTGTCCATAAATTAGCTGCACAAAGACCACATAAAGTTTCTAATAGACGAGAAGTGGGGTTGCCTGCAAATGACATTGATTTTAAGCAAAATTTCGCACCTAAGTACCATCTACGTAATTCTAAAGGTTGGAGGCATAGTTCACTCTCCATAACATGGATTGGAGTGCTCCTGATAAAACCACCTATAACGCGAAGGGCTTGATTTTGAATTTTATCTAACTTTCCTAAATTAGTCTTACAGCACGTATCGTAAAGAAAACTACCATAGTCTATCCGGCTTCTAATACTACATATGTACAGCTTTCTTAGATGTTTAGGGTGAACTCCCCAGCCTGAGCCTGCCAAGACCTTAAAAACATTGATATATTTTAAAACGCTAACAGTGAGTTCATTTACATGTTTAGTCCATCTTAATGACCTGTCTAACCACATTCCCAAGTACTTCACGTTATCTACCGTCTGTAAAGGTTGATTATTTATATGAAGATTTATTGATATTCTTTTCGAGTTTTTTGTGAATATACATACCTTACATTTTTCTGGAGAAAATTCCAACCCTATTTTATTTAAAATCTTTGTAAAATTATCTAAAGCTGCCTGTAATGTAGTTTTGGCTTCCAGGGCGTTAGTCACCGAGCTGTACAAGACAAAGTCATCCGCATATTGAGAGACATTAATATTAGTTAAAACTGCACACACTTCTATTGTAATAACGTTAAATAGCAAGGGCGATAAAGGGTCCCCTTGTGCCAGACCTCGGCCAGTGGTTCTACATAACACAGTATTTTCAATTTTAATTTGTAGACATCGATTACTTAAAAAATTCCAAAGGTATTTACAGATTTTGGCACCTACGTTAAGACTATCTAATTTACTAATAAGAGAGGTCACGTTTACATTGTTATAGGCATTATTAATATCCAGAAAGCATCCAACAGTAACTTGTTTTTTACAGAAACCAATTTGTATAGCTGAAACCAATCGACTAAGACTATCTATACAGGACCTCTGTTTTCGAAAACCTACTGTTTTATCTGATAACCAACAATTTTTCTCTATAAACCACTCGAGCCTCTTGTTTAGGATATGGTGAAAGATTTTACATAGACAGGAGATCAATGAAATAGGACGCAGGGATGTCAATGAGTTTGGTTCCCTGCCAGCTTTTGGAATTGGTACCACTGATATGTTGTGCCATTGCGAAGGAACAAAGCCAGTATCTAAAAATCTATTAAATAAATCTAATATACTTTGTTTACATGTGATAGGGAGATTATTGATCATTGAATACGAAATACCATCCATCCCTGGGGCAGTGTCCTTTGCTTTTATACAGCTCTCCAGTTCATGAAGTGTGATTCGATCTTCCAAAACCTCATTCTTAGAAATACATTCAGGTGGACATGGAGGTGCGTAATCAGGTGTTAAACTGTGAAGTAGGGCACTTGCTTTACCCATGTCTACATAACTACCGCGGGATTGGTATCCTTTTAACCATCTCATTTTTCTCCATAACTCCCCAGTAGACATTACCTCATCCGTAGAACAGCAGAATTTGCGCCAGCTCTCGCTTTTAGCGTTACGGATTAGTCTCTGAGCATCTCTGATTTTTAACTTGAGCTCATCGTAGTTTCTAGGGCATGGGTTACGTCTGAATTTTGAAAGTGCAAGACGGCGTTCGGCGACAGTCTTGGAAAGGTTTGTATTCCAATATGGTTTAGGAGAGAATTTATTAGCCGGGTTCTTATTAATTTTAACTATTGGAATAAATTTGTCTGCGGATTTATTAATAATCTCTAAAAGCATGTCATATGCTTCTTGATTATCATTGGGGAGTGGCAAATCAATAAGGTTTTCCTGAATATATTTTGTGTATGATGCCCAATCGGCATTTTTAAAGTTTCTTTTTATAAGAGGCGACCGGGTAGGTTCGATATTTGTTGTTAATTTAATAATAAGATGGTCACTTCCAAGAGATTCACATGTAACATACCAAACTAATTTAGTTGCCAGATCAGTAGAAGCCATTGAAATATCAGGTGATGACTTTTGCAACGACCCATTTACGAGCTTTATGCGAGTAGGGTTGCCATCATTTAGTGTTACTAAGTTATTATCTATAAGCGAGTCAAAGATTTGAACACCTCTTGCATCTGTTTTGTAAGACCAATTGGAATGGTGGGCGTTAAAATCCCCTAGTACCAAGGTTTTACGCGTACCTGAGCTAAATATAAGATCCCAATCCCGCTGAGTAGTCTGAACGTATGATGGACAATAAACCGCAACTATGTTCTCTAACTGGTCACAATTGAACACCCTCACACTGATAATCTCCATCCCGCCCGTACGATATTGCAGCTGATCTATTTGAGATTGGATTGAATAGTGAGTCATTATAGCAACACCTCCGTACGAATCATCCCTATCTTTTCTATATATATTGTAACCGGTCACTCGCAAACTACTATCAGGCTCTAACCAAGTTTCACATATTACTGCTATATGTATATTTTCTTGACATAATATTTGCTCGAATTCTACTAATTTAGGTCTTAAACTTTGTGCGTTCCACTGTGCGATATTTAATTTTAAGTGTTTAGTTGTCCTACCCATCAAATATGTTTTTTAAAAGTGACACATATTTGATATTATTAATTAAATATGATAAAATCCACTCTCCAATTATTTGCACGGTCATCTTAATTTTAGTTTTCAAGTCGTATTCCTTAATAAATATAATTTCTTTTAGTCGTTGAAGTAACTCTGGTCTGTCGCTCGCTTCCTTCGTTTCCTGGTCATCACCCTTTGAAGGTATGTTTGAAGTTGTCGATTCCGTTGATAAAGCCATATCCTCCCAGTCAGGTTGAGTTTGTTCTCTGATTCTTTGTGTATTTTGTTTGTTGGCAGGTTGTTTTTTTTTACTTTGTGTGGTTTTATTGCTTACTGGAGTTTTCTCAGTCTCGCTTGAAAAAGGGCTATTTATAGAAGATGTCTGGTTCGTTCTCACATTAGAGGCCAGGGGTGTGTTTGGATTTTCTCTTAATGGTGAAGTCTGTAGTGAAGTCCGTGGTGATGTCGGAACGTACATGTTTATTGCCATTTTATACGTACAATTGAATTCTGCCATGATATCCCTTATTTTCTTTTCTTTTAAGTAAGCTGGGCAGCCTTTGAACATGGCCATGTGCTGACCTCCACAGTTAGGGCATTTAAAAATACGGACTTCACAATTTGCATGATTGTTACTGCATTTAGGACACGTTGGTTTTCGCGAAGGGCACAGTTTACCTGAGTGACCAAACCGCCAACACTTAGAACATTGAGTCACTGGAAATTTGAATTGGTCTACCTTGGTTTTGATTCCATGAATAAATACAAAAGTTGGCAGTGATGATCCTTTGAAACATATTCTCACACAGCCGCTCGGTGTCCACTTTCCGTCAATATCTCGATAGTTGAGCCTCTTAACTGAAATAATATCCGCTACAGGTGATGACAAACTTTCCAAAATCTCTTTCTCTTCCAACTCCACCTCACAGTCTCGAAGTACACCATACGATAATCCCACTTCGAGCGTCTTTTGACATTTCCAGCCTTTATCTAAAAAGGTTTTATTAAGACATAGTTGACTTGCATAATTGTCGTTATCAAAAGTGATCAATACTTTGTACGGGTTAACATACTTCACTTTGCATACGTCTTTAATATTTTCAGATTTGAGTAATCGTGCCAATGCAAATTGCTTAGGTAAGGCTTCCTTACTTGTTACACAAACCTCTATTTTATTCTCCACCGCTTCTCTCATTGTGCCTCTCCCTTCGCGTACTCGTTTCTTACCACTCTTAGTAACTTGTGTCCAAATCTCTTCTTCATCTACAGTGCGCATTCTTTTTTCAGCTCGTAATAAACTTTCCTCCGTACATTCCATGCTGCTCTCAATAATTTCTCGATTTCTCGATTGCGTCTGGTATTCAGTACACCTAATATCTTGTGTGCGGTCCTCAATCTCCCTTTCTCTTAAATCTTCCACTTCATCGATCATTAAATTCACATACATTCCGTCTGCATCTTGAATTAAACCATTATCATTCATAGTGTAAACACCGGCCCGAGCCGCGTATAGCAGGCTCGCCGCACCGGGCGGCTAACCGGTTTCTTATCGCGGGAACGTAACACGGTATAGAAAAGTAGCGAACGTGCGATCGAAACGGGTTACGCTGCGACACTGTAATAATAGAGTTGCAACACATCATCAGAAAAAGACACTTATCGGAATTAGACTTCAAAAACTTACTTTTACTTCCTCCAATGCTTCGTAGAAGGACTTTGATAAAAGTTTGTTTTTATACTTAAAGGGGATCAGTAGATATAGCACTCTTTTTATTCTTTTAAGAAGGACTTGGACAAATCTCTGACTGCTGATAACTGTAGCAAAAAATGTTTTCCGTCCAAAAATAAAATGTGAAATAAGGATCGGTTTTATTAAGATAATTATTCCGCCATTTGTCGCTCGCCAGAGCCTTGTCTGTTGAAACAGGACACATCACGTGAAGGTGAAGTAGGCTTGGATCTTTCAGTCTTGGTTAGGCTTCCTTGCGTCCCATTATGTTGTAAAGTACTGACGTTATACGAGGGTCAAACTGAAAGTTCTTAGAACTGGCCACTTATAAACAATATAATATAAAAAAAATTAAAAATTGGAAAATAGAACTCTTTGCCAATATTACTGAGTATATATTTCATTCATTTGTCATTTGTTTTACGATTTGGCGGCAAATTGAAAATTGTCTGTGTCACGTCAACATGAATTTAACACGAGAAAATTTTCGTGCAATGATTTTTCATGACTTTCGATGTCATTTAAGTCAACAAGAAAGTTATGATAGACTACGATTGGCCTTTCACGATGAAGCCACATCTCGTGCGACTGTTTACAACTGGTTTAATGAGTTTAAACGTGGTCGCACTAATCTCACTGATGATGTACGTGAGGGACGGCCTTCTACGGCGACGACTGAAAATAACATCTGTGTTGTGCGGCGTATGATAGAGACTGACAAAAGAGTGACCTATCAGCAGATTTGGACAAGCTTAGGCATCGGTATGAGTCAAGTGCACAAAATCCTCCACGAACATTTAGCGGTCAGGAAGCTTTGCGCCCGGTGGATACCTCATAATTTGACTAAGGCTCAAAAACTCCATCGTGTGGATTGGTGCCGTAAAATGATTGAAAGATTTAACGGAGGTGACTCAAATGCTGTGTTCGACATACTAACAGGTGACGAAAGCTGGATTTACTGTTATGATCCTGAAACCAAAAGACAATCTGCTCAGTGGGTGTTTCCTTTCGAGGAGTTGCCAACTAAAGTGAAGAGAGATCGAAGTGCGGGAAAAAAAATGGTGGCCTCGTTCTTTGGAAGGATAGGTCATTTCGCAACAATTGCGTTAGAGGATCAAAAAACAGTTTCTGCAGAATGGTACACTACCAATTGTTTGCCACTTGTCTTGGAAAAAGTTCGAGAGAAACGACCTCGCAGTAGGATCCTCCTTCATAACGACAACGCCTCGTCGCACACCGCCAAGCGAACGATCGACTATTTGGCGACATCAAACGTTGAATTACTGGGTCACCCGCCGTATAGCCCCGACCTCGCGCCTTGTGATTTTTATTTATTTCCAAAAATTAAAGAAAAACTTAAAGGAAAGCGGTTTATGAATGCTGAAGAAGCGGTGGCTGCGTATCGCGATGCCATTGAAGAGACCCCTAAGGACGAGTGGGCAAAGTGCTTTTCCCAGTGGTTCCATCGCATGCAGCGGTGTATTGACGTCAATGGACAATATTTTGAAAAGATATAATAAAACTAATAACTGGCTAATGTAATCAGTTTTTGATTTTCTAAGAACTTTCAGTTTGACCCTCGTATGATGGTGCACGATAAGACTAGATAGTAGGTACACAATGAAACACTAGTTTGTTGTGTCCGTAATGCAACTGTTTCATTGTTGAAACTTATTTTTACCTATTTTTAATCAAATGTAACTTTGATAAATATAATTATATAACTCTTTAAATAACTATTTTAAACAAACAAGTTTTGTACTAATATTGTACTAAGACCTTATGTTTCTAAGGCTGTTTCTTTCCGTATTAAGTGGGTTAATGGTAGGTTTTCATAGGAAATACGAAATGACCAACCCAAATTTAAAGAAAAATGTACAATTATAGCAGAAAATACTTACTTTTTCGTAAAAAAAAAAAACGTAAAATGTTCCATAGAAAATAATGTTGTATAGAAAAGTGAAAGTGAAACCCACGCGGTGCCGATGCAAACTGGGGTATAGAAGGGGGTTCTCAAGATCGTTCTTACGCAATGTATTGCACGGTGTGGCAAAGTTTTATTTCATAAATATCACAAAGTTTCATCGTGTACCTCTGTTTCATTGTTGGACATCTGACCTACAAATAGACGAAAAGTTATGATTTTTTTTCCACTTTTCAAATTGTTTTTCGGTTCTACTCTTAAATTGGGTTTTGAGCTCCTACAGCAAATAGGTACGTTTTCTTCCGTCGATATAGGGAATGGCCTTAAGACACTAATTATCTATGGTAATTTGAAGTCTATTTACGGCTATTTGGCTATGTTGAAATTTTCGTCTATTCTGTTGAAGTTTTGGTATTTTTAATATGTTTTATTGATGACGTGTTAAGTTTGTCATCAACTTATTTTCGGTTGCGCTACAGTGTAACAGGCGGCCAAAATAAAGGTGTGGATGCAACTAAGTGCATGCAGGAGGCGGCTCCAACGCAATTGTGGCTGTACTCTGTATTTGTGTCACGCGCCGCGTTTTTACAATCGCTATGCTGTGTGTTCGACAATATAGTTTTTGGGTAACATTGTTAGAGCTGCGATTGAGAGATCAATTAAACGAAACTTGTAGGTAATAAACTTTTATGTTTTGTTCTTAACAGATCCAGTGCGTTAGGTGTGTTTTTAAAATAGTACTAACTGGAAGGTACCAACTTTTGTTAAGTACCTAAATAAATAAAAGTATCCAAAGTAAGTCTTACAATGTGCGATATGTAATCTGTACATGTATCTGCCATTAATCACATTTATTTTCGTGTAATATTTTTCTGTTTACCGTTATTATATTCATATTCATATTCATTTATTTGCCAACTAAGTGTTACAATATGCATGATAATAAATTATTTCAGTTACTTTCAAACCTTTCTGACTTTGAAAATTATTAATTCCCGATAACGTTAACAATTTGTTATTTTTTAAATGTTTTTAATGTTGATTTGACTGAACGCATCGTCGTTTTGGTCTTTGGTAAAAATTACAGGGTAACCAGTTTAGAAACGGGTACCACAAATTAAAGGAAAATTTAAAGAGAAGAGGGACATTACTAATAAAGGAACATTTAGATTTCTGTGTGTTACTAACCTATTACTAAACACGAATATCCAAATTAGAAAAAAAACGATATATCCAACATGTTTTCGAGAGAATCCATTACGATTATTACATTTGTGCTGTTTCCACACTGTTTCTGGACATAGTTAACAACATTTCCAAAAGGACAATTTTTTTTTTGTATGGGAGTTGGGCTTAAAATACAATTCTAACTAACAGAAACAAATGATACACCAAATGAAAGAATAAATTCAAACAAACAAAAAACACTCATTTTTGTTAATTTTTCGATATGGGTTTTGTTTTTATTTTCAATCTAAGTCTTTTGTTACTGGCATGTACAGCAGAGAGTTGCAACACTGTCCGCAGTAAGTTCGTTTTGTTTACAGTTATAGAAACATTTCATTATGTTTAATTTTGAGAAAATGAATACAAAGATACTTAAATTACATTAAAAATCCAAAAAGAGGAAATGCCTACTTTACAATCAGCTTGATACTCATCCTAAAACAAAGATTTTTACTCTTTATTTTTTTTAAATTCGACGAACAAAACGATGGTTTGGTTCCATCCACTTCTTCGTAAATATTGACATCTGTCATATGTCAGTGCCAGCAAATCAAATGTCAAAAGCGGTAAAAATCAACGTTCTGTTCGACGCATTTTCAAGAATAATAAAATGTTATCAAAAAGAAAACGGGCGTATTAAAAATCTAAAATTAATGTTAAATGAAAGTATTTAAGTTTCTAAGTAATCCACAACTATATTATGACCCTGTTAAATATTCACGTATTTTAGGCCCAAAAAAAATGATGTCCTTTTATATGAATACTTTAAATGAATGGTGAAAGGCTACCGTAAAATTTCTTTTTGAGTATTTTTCCTAATATTAATTGGTTAAAAACTTCCCAGTCTAAAAGAGCGTAAGTACAAGAGTGACGATGTTACGAGGTCACGACTTTGTTTTATTCGATTAAAAAAACCTTTGATGTTTATAGTGTTGTGGTCTGTAGCAATCCTAAAAATAATATATCGATATCGATGGTGTAACTATTAAAAGTTACCTTTTTTATGTATTTTTCTAAATTTAAGTTATGTAAATATTAACCAGAGCATCCAGTTAAAGTTACGTAGTATCGTTTCCTTATACATGTTGTTATGATGATTTCTCATAATTACTAATATCAATTATATTTTGAAAGACGAATCAAAGTGGTTTTTTTTAAAATCAGAGCTGGAATTGTGTAAAGCAATCGTATTCATTTAAAAGTTCATAACGTACGGTTTGATCTGTCAAACCCTTTGTTCTTTGCCGTTTGACAGATCATACCGTACGTTTTGAATTGTCAAATGAATACGATTGCTTTACACAATCGCACCCGAACCAGACAATATTATAAATTATTTACTTGCATTATATGCATACTGTATTTTTTTAATAATCTTCAATGTACCACAATTGAAATTATCGATAATATCCAATAAAACACTGGCAACAAAAACAACATTTAGTGTCATAGTGACAGCTGACAGCAGGCACGGTTGAGTGTTTTTCTTCATAACGATGTCATTACAAAGACATAACTTGTCTTCTGTGTAACTGCGATCTTTCAGTCTTTTTATTTAACATTATAAATAAACTGCAATACACATACTTGTGTTTAGAATCGCTAAGTCAGGAAACGGTTTTCGAATTTCCATACCTTTATAAAAAAGAAACATTGTCAGTTTTATAGAGCATATATTTAAATACAAGGTGTGGCCTGCAATTGGAGCAAAAATTTTAAATAAAGAGCCTTCAACCAGTTATCAATTTTTAAATGGTTTTAACTTATTACGATGAAAAACAAATGATATTATTTAACAAAATAAATCAAACAAGCAATAAAGTATTGCAAACAAATGTGTTCAGTCATAGAGCTTGGCGAATTCATTTTCATAAGTTATCGATTTTGAAAAACATTGATTAAGGATAATAACTTTCGATTACTACCTATATATCTCTTAGCTAAAGTATTTTAGACCACTATGACTTAGTGAAGTTGACTTTAATATCACGAAAATAAGTGTTTTATTTTCATAGTACATTTGTTTAAGACAACAATCAAATAACAACGGAATTAGACATAAGCCAACTGACATGACAGCGGCACGTCATTTCATAGACAACCGACATTCTATTGCGTACGCATGCTTTTGTCTATTACATTCCTCCCTGCTTAGATCGGTGCTCAGTGATTACATTTCTTCAATCAGCCGCCAGGGTGGACGGATAGTTCGCTTTGGTCGCACCGGTGTCCTGGAACCCTCGGTAACTGGTACTGTAGCTTCTCTTGTATGTGGTACGGAGTCCAGCTCTAAAATTAGTGGTTCTGCTGCCGGCTGTAACCCTAGGTCAGCGGTGAACAATGGTATTAGCGGCGGTGGTGTTACCACGTTCTGCTTCTTCTCTATTCACGTTCCCGGGATATCACGGGCACGGGTGTGGTCTACCTCTTCCTCCCCTCGCACACGCAATCGAAGATGGTCAGCATGAGCTCTCTTCTTAATGCCGTCAGCAGTTGTGATAACGTACGAATAACGATTGGTGCGGTGATCGATAGTAGCCGGCGTCCACGTTTTGTCTAATGACGTTTTAAAATACACTGGTGTGCCTGCGGGATAGATGGGTGTTTCCTGTTCTGATATAATATTGGCTTCTATCTGGCGTTTCTGGCGATTCCTTTTAGCATTTGGCCGCATGTTGGAAAGTACACAGGATAGTCTACGACCGAACATCATTTCTCCTGGTGATTTGCCGGTGGTTGTGTGTGGTGTGATACGGTACGTAAATAGGAAATTTTGTAACCTTTGTTTCTGTGTTTGCTTGTCATTCTTGCTTGCTGACATTCTGGTCTGAAATGTGCGTACAAGTCTCTCACCTAGTCCATTTGATCGGGGATAGTATGGTGCAGATGTTACAATGCATTTAAAGGAATAGTATTCTTGGAACTCATGTGACGTGAAATGAGGTCCATTATCAGATACGATAATTTTCGGCAAACCAAACGTGCCAAATATTGTCTCCAATTCGGCAATCAATTTATTCGTCGTGATTGTGTCCATAGGTCGCACTTCGATCCATTTCGAAAAAGCGTCACAGAGTACTATCCAGTACTTTCCCTCGTAAGGGCCAGCAAAGTCAATATGCAACCTTTCTCAAAATTTATCTGGAATAGACCACGAAAATACCGGAAGCTCTGCATGGTTTGAACGATTTTCTTAGCACGCGTGGCACCTTTTTACAAATGCATTCACATCTTTGTCTAATGAGGACCCTCATTAGAGATCACCAGACATAAAATCGAGCCAAGGCCCGCATGGCAGTAATACCTGGATGCCCTAAATGTAGGTACTTTAGTGTTGCTTCTCGGAGGGCATGAGGCATTACTATTCTGCCCTCCCACATAATGATTTTCTGTTCTAATGATAGCTCTTGACGTTTACGTTTACGTGAGATCAAGCCATACTACCGTATGGCTTGATCTCACTGGGTTCTGTTGTTTTCCAGCCCATTTTCAGCCGTTGCTTAACTTCCTTAAGGATTGGGTCATTCTTAGTAGCTTTTCTAATGCTTTCTTCCGATAAACATAAGTCTTTAATTTAATTTTCTCTTAGGTGATCCACAATTTTGCATATTGCTAGCTCTTTTTTAGTTGGTTGTACGTCTGAGTTTGGCAACTCGAACAGTAGTCTGCCATGATATTTGTTTCCTCTTTAGTGTGTTTGATATCAAAGTCATAACTTCCTATGATGAGGGCCCAGCGTACAAGGCGGTTGTTAACTACCTTGGGTAGATTCCTTTGTGGCCCTAAAATGTGAATTAGGGGCTTATGATCGGTCACTTTACTTTTAGGCCAGCGGCTTCTAACCTCTGAAAAACTTCAGCCAGAGTATTTAGATGCTCTACATCATTACGTCCTGTCACAGCGATGTCATTAAAATAAACGGCCACGTTTTCTAGGCCGTCAAGAAGTTTTTCGAGGATACCCTGAAATAATGATGGTGCTGTAGTGATACCGAATGGCATCCAGTTAAATTCAAAGTATCCTTTGTGTGTATTAATGACGAGGATTATTTTTGAGTCTTACATCGTGTTGGGTGTTTGTTAATTTTGTTTACAGTGTCAATGTCGTCTTCTGAATCACTGTCTGATGTTGTCGTTGGGGTTGCAGCACCATTGTCAGTACGTTGGCCGACATGTTGAAGTTGGTTTTTGTTTTTCTTTCCACGCTGGTGGTAACCGTCACGTCTATCGCTTGGCATTAAGTATGCGTTTCCACTCTTGATGCAGCAGCTTTCAAAATGCCTTTCGACACTGCATGCGTTGCATGCGGTGACGAAGGGCATTTTGCATGCTTATCCGTCTTGCCACAACGTCGACATTGGTTTGGTTGTAGCCTTCTAGCTGCTCTTGATGTAGACGGCCCATGCTTGTCTTGTATTTTTTTCGTTAAAGGCTGTGGGGTTTCTTCGTTCTCAGCTAGCTCACGAGCTGCACTCATAGTCAATACGTTTGCGAACGTGACCTCTTTACCGTTAACATCCCTTAGGTCCGGCCACTTCTGTCGCATTTCGACTTGCAGGTCAGTGTGATTTACTCCGGTTGCAAATCGGTCTCGTAGCTGTCTTTTGAGGAGTTCACCTTCATATCCACAATATTTGCTAAGCTCTCGCAGTCTGTTGGCGTAGCGTTCCATGGATTCTGTTGGTTGGCGAGTGCAATTCCAAAATTCTGTCAGTGCTTTGAGTCGAGTTTTTCTTGCACAATATAAGTCCATCAGTTTATTTTTGAGTGCATCATATGGTTGTTCGTCGAAATTAGGGGTCAAAGCTACTTTCACTTCGTGGTAGACGTTCGGGGTGAGGCAAGATACGAGAAGATCGCGCATGTTATGTGTCTGTTGTAGTATGTCGCATTTGGCTTCAAAGTACTCGATAAAGTGTTCTATAGTGGTGTTTTCGGGTTCAAATTTTTCTCTGAATTGGTTTAAGATTTGATGTTTCCCTTTATTTTGTTGAGCCATGTTCGATGTTGAGGCTTGTTGAGCCAATATCTGGGCGAGGTGGCATACCTGTGCTTGTGTCGCCTGTTGCGCCTTTATAAGTTGTGTAATAAGGTCAGCGTTGACGTCGCCATCGTATGGCATTTTTTTTGACTCGTCGCCAATTTAATATCACGAAAATAAGTGTTTTATTTTCATTATAGTACATTTATTTAAGACAACAATCAAATAAAAACGGAATTAGACATAAGCCAACTGACATGACAGCGGCACGTCATTTCATAGACAACCGACATTTTTTATTATTATTATTATTTTATTGCAAATACTTAGTAGAGTATCAATTTACATAATCAATATCATACATATGCACATCCTGTAGGGTACAGCAATTAATGGTACTTTAGGTAAATAACATCTGTAGATACATTTAATAACTAGAGTTAAATTCAATGGATAAATTACAATTTAAATAGCTTACAACTATTAGAATCAGTAATTACAGTTAAAATATATAAAATCAAATCAAACAACATCATTTTTTAATATAGGTAATATTGCACTTTTTAAGGTGTAGTAGTATAATAAGCAAACCTACTTGGCTGCGTACGCATGCTTTTGTCTATTACATTGACTACGTTTAGTCTGTAGAATCATTGCTCCTTTTACCGGCCACACCCTGTATACTTCAAATGCAAATAAAGTTTTAATTGCTTGTAAGATTTGCTTATTATACAAAAAAAAACCGAAGTCTTTTTCTAAATTATAGGGAGTGTTTTCTTACGTGCGCTGCAACCCTGACGGTGACAATGACAGCTGTCACTGTCAATGTCAACACGTAAAGCAATAACACGTCACGCTTGCTTGTTGTATTTTTCATTCTAAAATTGTATGTTTCTTCGAAGTTTCTTCGAAAATCTTTCAATAAATCTCTCAAATAGTAGCGAAAATGGTTCACACAAATACCATGGATGGTGCTTTATTCGTAAGTACTAATCACAGTTCGAGTTTTCTGATAAACATGGTTACTTTCCGACCGCTATCTTGTAACACGATTTTCTTACATTTTAAAGCAGTAGCTGTTGAAACACTGCAAATGTACATTTTATTTACTTAAAATAAAGCTACAATTTGCATAACGACTTGTTTAGTTTTTGCTGTTTGATTTAGTTACGTTCGGTATTTCATCACTAACTGGTAGAGCTTGCTTTAGACGTGTAAAAGCGCCCCTCGTGTATCTGTTAATGGTCCACATGCAGAAAAATAAATGACTTATTATAAAACAATTCAAACAACTGTTTTATTCTCATAACATTTCAGGAGCCAACATTATACATTGTCAAAGGTATGTGTATACTCGACAATGACGGCAACAGGATCTTGGCTAAGTATTACGATAAGAACATCCTACCCACCTCTAAGGAACAGAAGGCATTTGAGAAGAATCTCTTCAATAAAACACACAGGTAATTAATCTCTCATGGATGTATGTAACAAAAACAAATTATATTTATCTAGCATAAGCAACAGCTTAACTCATATGAATCTATTACCACCTACACTAGGTTAAACCTTTATAGTAGGCAATTAAATACTTCCAATAATATAGATTGAACTGCATTACCAAATAATGATGCAAACAATAAGAAAATATTATGTAACTTGCTTATAAATTTATATTTTTTTATTATCTATGTAATATTAGTATATGTTTATTTTACTGCATTTAATTATTTTTTTTACCCTCAGTACTTTAAATATTCCATAACTGATTAAACTCTGCATTCCCTAAGCAATTGACTGTAAGAAAGATTCAATAAATGATTGAAGAAGAAAAAAAATATGTGCAACATCTTAAAAATATTTTTTACACTGTAAATCTCAGTTTGAATGCTATTATAATTATTTTTGAATAAACAAGTGCCTAGCTTACATTATAATCTAGATTTAGTAAGTAATTGGCATAACTATCATGCTGTTTTTTTTAAAATTATTTATTGCACTGACAAAACTAAAGAACAAATGGCGGACTCATTCTCTACCAGTCAACCATTGGGTTCACCCAGAAAAAAAGGCAGAAATGATTGAGGCGGCATAAAATAACACATAAAGACAAAAAATATTTTAAAGCTACCATTAGTAGCAATATACTTCTATATATATAATATATAGTAGTAATATACTTCCATAAATAAAAATAAACCTACTTAAAACATACTTGAATACATACAATTATCCATACGTAGGCTAACAGAGATTATAATAGGGGAAACAATAGAAGGACAAACCTTATCCAGCATTACGTGGTATTGTCACTGAGAAAAAGCTCACAAATAGACTTTTTGAAGGAATACTTAGACAATGAAGTCTTGATGGTATCAGGGAGGGAGTTCCAGAGTCTTATAGCACTGAGAGTGAAGGAGTAAGAGACATAAGCAGCCTTGTTCTTTTCTCTCTTTGCAGGTTATTAGATACTAATTCAGTATATTATATTTAACAAAAGCATATGGCTCACAGCATAAGTACTAACAATAAATGAATTAAAGGCACCCTAATCAACCTGCAGGACAACTTGACACCATGCATTGCTTAAAAAAAACCGGCCAAGTGCGAGTCGGACTCGCGCACTGAGGGTTCCGTGCCAACTTTAACTTAATGAGGGAATCCATTTACTTCTACTTAGTAAAATACCACAATATTTTGTTGACTACAAATATAACTTTGTTTTTCATAGTGTTTGTATGAAGTACAAAGTTATGTTTGCGGTTGTTGAAAATGTGCTATATCTCAAAAACTACTTGTTCGATCCTGTCCGAACCAATTTTCGTTGAAAGTATTTATTAAAATCTACATCACATATTTTTTTCAAAATTTACACTTGCTTGCTTTAGAAATTAGATGAGGGGGGACGCCCATTTTACCACTTTGGAAGCGTCTAGCTATGAAACGTTAGACTTTAAAAGAAAACGGTTTTAGGAACCTCTATGTTATTTTAAAAGACCTATCTATAGACACCACACACGCATAGGTTTGACAAAAAAATTTTTTTTTGGTTTTAGTTTCATGTATGAGAGCCCCCCCTTAAATGACATTATTTTTTATTTTTTGTATAAGAATCGGTAAGCGGTTTACAAAATACATCTTCCTACCAAATTTCAATTGTGTAATGCTTATAGTTACAGAATAAAAAGGGTGTGACATACGGACGGACAGACAGACAGACAGACAGACAGACAGACAGACAGACTTGACGAAACTATAAGGGTTCCGTTTTTTGCCATTCGGCTACGGAACCCTAAAAAGTGTTGAAACATTTTCAAATGACAAAATTCCATATCAAAAGGGTTGGCTTCACTAGGAGCAGCACCCTGAAACTCAATACTCTCACTCTCAACATCCGTGTATTAAAAAAATATTGCATGAAACAAAGACAAAATAATAGTTGATTGTAGAGGCTCAATCTCTCTTAATTCCATCCTACCCCTTCTGTTTTGAGAGTGATTTTGTTTGTATAGTCTCTTGGATCAACTTTTAAGTTCAATAGTTTTAGAAAACTACTTGCTAATATATGGTCTATCTGAGTATTCGCTATATAATTGTGTAGTTTCATCAAAAATCATCCTGTAATTTGAATTAAGAATTAACAAACATATATCTATCCTTACAAAGTTTCGCTTTTATAATAGAAAAAAGGGTTATTGTGTCAGGGTTGCCATAAATAATATTAAAAGATTTTAATATTTAGTAGACCCTTGGACAAAAGACGCAGCGTAGGACGTTCACCGACAAGACAGACTGACAACCTTGTAAAGATTGCAGAATCAAACAGGATACAGGCTGCTGGTGATTGGTTGCTGTGGAAAGCCGTGGGGGAGGCCTATGTTCAGCGATGGACATCCTTTGGCTGTTTATTTAATGGAAAATAGTGTTGCACTTGTAAAAAGCAACTGTGTCAGACAAGGAATCGAACCCCCTGTCTTGCGAGATCACTTATATACCATTTGTCATCAATTGCACTTTAATTAGTTTCCAGCATTTTATATTACAAATTTAATTCTGTGAATTTCAGGGCAAATGCTGAGATCATAATGCTGGAGGGTCTCACCTGTGTCTACAAAAGCAATGTCGACCTCTTCTTCTATGTTATGGGCAGCTCACACGAGAATGAGGTAAAATTATAAAATATAATGAGCCTGTAATTATACATAAAGATGAAATAAGAATCTTCTCATCTAACCGGGCCAAACATTCTACCAATTGAGCCCACCCGTGCGGAAAAAAAATTGGTTTCTTATTTCATTTTTATGTATATAAAATATGACACTGTGAGTGTTAGTAAGTTAGTTTGGCTGGGGTGTTTTCCGCACTTAGCCTCACGATTGGGCCATTGTTCGTATGTCCCTCTTTTTTATTCTAACCACTCCAAACTTTCCCAGAAGACTAGCAGTTTACCTAGATTGCTAATGGCGTCCGGGAAAGTGGCTGGGGATTTGAGAATATTTGCCCGTTGTTGCATCACGCCTGTGCACTGCATGAGCACATGGTGTGGTGTTTCTTCTGCTTCCATGCACCCTCTGCATAGGGGGCTGTCTGTGACACCTATTGTAAATAGGTGCTTGTTTAAAAGACTGTGGCCAGTTATAGTACCTATAACTGTGCGTAGTTTGTCTCTTGGTAAGCGGATGAGGTTGCGGGCAAACCATTCCGAAGCTTCCCGGACTGCGTTCTTTGTTTGCCTGCAACCTTCACTGTTTCTGCGCTCTGCTTGGTGTGCTGCTTCGGTTTCTGCACGTAGCCAAATTCTTATTTGGGCCTGCGGTATGGGCAGTAAAGGTTCCGGTCCATATACTGTTGTTACTGAGCCCCGCTTGGCTAGTTCGTCAGCTGCGTCGTTACCTAAGGAGTTCCTATGTCCTTTGATCCATTTCAAGGTAACCTTATTTGTCCTTGCAATGTACTGGAGTGCTTTATTTTGTAGGGCCTGGAGCACCGATGCACTGTCCGAGACGATTTTAATATGCAGGTTTGTGACGTCTCTGGCTGCGACTACCTGTGCTGTCCTAATTATGCCGATACATTCTGCTTGAAAGATTGTATTTAGTTTGTCTAAAGTGGTTGATATTTTGATGTTAAGGTCATTTGAGAATACTCCAGCTCCAGTACCCTGTGGGGTTTTGGAGCCGTCTGTGTATTTCCGATCCTCGTTTATGCCTGAGTCTTTGGGCTCTTCAGTAAGTTGGATATTGTACCTCCTGTCAAAGACATACTGGCACGGTGTCCTGTCCATGGGTGCGTCCAAAAGTGGTCTTTCTTTCAGGGTCGCATTTAGGATTTTTGAATGAGTGGTCACTGTGTTTTGCTTCCATAGTCCGTTCGCTCTAATTCTGAGGGCAGCTGCCTTTGCTTCCTCCTGAATAACCAGATGTAGCGGTTTTAAATTCAGGAGAAACTCTAGTGCGGCTGATAGAGTGGTTCTAATACATCCTGTGGCTGCGATGCTCATTAAACGTTGTAGGCTTTGAAGTTTTGCTTTCATCGTGGTCAGTTGCGTTCTGGGCCACCATACAACTGATCCGTAGGTAAGAGAAGGCCTGATAACTGATGTATATAGCCATAGTGTGATCTTAGGGTTAAGGCCCCATTTCTTGCCAATGAGTGAAACTCTATGAGTGATAAAAACATTTTAAAAACCAGCCTGTAATTATTCATCTGCTTGGTTTTTGCCAAACCTTTCTTACCTTAATTATGAGGCGGTATGATCCATACTCCACCTGCAGTGTTCAGTGCGGATTGGTGGAGGAGTTTGACAAGGAACCTACCTATTTAATGTAATGTCGAAACACAAGACGCGGGCGCGGCTTCCACTCCTATGTCGTAGAGATCCCAACAATACGTGCCCAACGATTTCGGTCAACATTTCTGTTTTATACCGCTAGGGAGTGGAATTCGCAGCCGGCAGAAGTGTTCCCTGGCAACTACAATTTGGACGTCTTCAAGAGGAGAATGAATAGGCTGTTACAAGGCAGACATGGTCCATCTTAGACCCTTTACACACTGCGACTTTTAGCAGCGATGCAGTCGCGATGCTTACGCGCGTTAGCATCGATACAGTCGCGATGCAGGAGCTGGAAATTGTCAAATTATGTACTGAATTTTGGCGACTGCATCGATACTAACGCGCTTGACTGCATCGATGCTAAATACAATCTGTTCATTGCGTGAGTCGCGATGCTGAAGCGCGTTTTCAAAACGCGCTACTACATCGATCCTAAAAGTCGTAGTGTCTAAGGGGTCTTAGTTGGCACTGTCAAATAACATCAGGTGCAATCGTAGCCAAATGTCTGGCTATGTAATAAAAAAAAAAAACATAAACAATAGGGCCTCTGGCTGGGCTCAACAAAACAACCAACAGCTTAACATGCCTATATTCGAAAAGGTCACCCATCTAATCACTACCGTATCATATGTTATTTACACTGTATAGAACATCACCTCTTTAACTTTTTATGAACGGATTTTGTTCACGCAACGCAATGGACATGTTTGGTCCGTACTGGCTGGAAAATGCATTTTTTTCTGTTAGTAAAATTCGCTGAAACACCTTTTCATTTAAAATAACTCATAAATCCCAATAAAAGATTGCTTGGGTTCATCTGTTCTTTGACTAAAACTATGAATAAAGGTGAAATAAGAAACCAAAAATTTTCGCACGGGCGGGCCTATAACCAGCAACAAGAGACCAGAAATTTCGCAAGGTTGGACTGATAGCACGGTAGCTCAATTGGTAGAGCGTTTGGCCCGGTCAGTCAAGAGGTTGCTGGTTCAAAGCCCGCCCGTGCGCAAATTTTTGGTTTCTTATTTCATCTTTATGAATATTAATTATGACACTGAGTGTTAAACACATTCTAAACCTTAAACTATTAATTTATTTAAAACCGAGCTGGAGCAGGTCGGGGCCGGGATGGGCGATAATCGTAGTTCGCTGGGACCGTCAATTATAATCATTTTTTTTAATTGTCCGGTTAATACTTTTGTATTACTGACTATGTAATCTATTTATCTAAGTATAATACCTAAAGTATAATATAATAAAGACATAAGAAGCATACATACCAAGGCAAGCGCCTTACCCTTATAGTCAGTAAATTTTTGCATTTCACCAATATTTTTGACCTTTCTTAAACCAATTGTAACCCTTTAAACCTTTTACTTACACAGATTTTAACATACATTTGCTTGTCTTACCACATAGTAAAGAATTATCATCATCATCATTATGAGGCAAAGGACGTCCACTGCTGAACATAGGCCTCCCCCGCGGCTTTCCACAGCGACCGATCACTAGTGGTCTGCATCCAGATTAATCCTGCGATATTTATAAGGTCGTCTATCCATCTTGTTGGTGGACGTCCCACGCTGCGTCTCTGGTCGAAGGGTCTCCAATCTAGAACTTTCCTGCCCCAACGGCCATCAGTTCTTCGAGCTGTGTGCTCTGCCCACTGCCACTTGAGCTTACTGATTCTCAAGGCTATGTCCGTTACCTTAGTTCTTTTACGTATCTCCTCATTTCTGATTCCATCCCGTAGAGAAATAGCATCCCGTAATAGCAAAATAAATCCCGTAATAGCATACGAAATAGCAATCCCGTAGCATAGATCTCTCCATAGCTCGTTGTGTGATTTTTTTCGTCTTCAAACACTGAGGTAGTTAAGATGAGAAGACACTCTTGCGCAGTTTCCCGAATGCTGCCTAGCCGAGTTGGATTCCACATAGTAAAGAATGCAATTTATCAATTCCAGCTTATCCTCCAATCAGTGCTGAACGCCCTATACGAGTCAGTCAGCATCCTGCTGAGACGGAACGTCGAGAAGCGAGTCCTCCTTGACAGTCTTGATGCTGTGATGCTGGCTTTTGACGAGATTTGCGATGGCGGGTAAGCCTTATTACACTTATCGGTATCTTTCAATTCAATAATATTATGTAGGTACCAGGACAGGACACCCAGCACGGTACCAGGATAAAACTTCTGACGACATTCGAAAACAGCAGAAGATTTGCTAATAAAAGCTAAGGAACGTGAGAAATGGAGTAGGATATTAGGTCTTTACCCGAATAAGGATTCACATCAATTTAAAGAAATGGTATAAGATTGAAATGTATTTTACTTAAACTCTGATTTTTTAATAGATAAACCAGAATGACAGCATTAATCGCGCTTTCTTTTTTAATGATGCTAGCGTAGTGCAAAAGTGTTGTAACTATCCTATTGTGTACGGTTATTTTTTTTAAAGTATTAAAGTATTGGACACCAATCACATACAATGCTCCGATCCCAAAGTAAGTAGCTAAAGCACTTGTGTTATGGAAATCGGAAACAACGGTGGTACCACAACACCCAGACCCGAGACAATATAGAAAAGATAGTTTTCTACATTGACCCGACCGGGAATCGAACCCGGATCCTCACGAGATGGCGACGCTTGAAACCAGCGTGCTAGCCACTCGACCATTGAGGTCGTCAGGTAGCTTTATAACACTTATCTGTCTCTTGTAATCTATACTAATATTATAAAGCTGAAGAGTTTGTTGGTTTAAACGCGCTAATCTCAGGAACTACGGGACCGATTTGCAAAAAATATTTTTGTGTTGCATAGATTACTTATCGAGGAAGGCTTTAGGCTATAAAACATCACGTCGCGACGGAAGGTGAGGGAGCAAACTCAAAACGCGCGAACAAAGTCGCGGGCGACCGCTAGTTCAATAATATTATGTTGATTTATGTATCAACCATTAGCTCAATGATATGTTAAGACTATCGTGTGTAAGCGGAACGATTGGCAGAATTGCCAATGCCGACACGAAAGAAGAAGAAGGCAGAATTGCCATTATTTGCGGACGATAACAATGCACTTGTGTTATGGAAATCGGACATAACGGTGGTACCGCAACACCCAGACCCGAGACAATATAGAAAATTTTGATTTCTATATTGACCCGACCGGGAATCAAACCCGGAACCTCACGAGATGGCGACGCCTTGAAACCCAGTGTACTTAGCCACTACACCACGGAGGTCGTCAAGGTTAGCTCCCTGGTTGCTACCCAAAGAATTTGAAATTGTGGTAATATTTAAAGGGGTGATTCAACACAATAAATAAAACTTTTTTGTAGAAAACGCTTTGGGTTTTTTATATTTTAGAAAAAAAATAGATTTACTTAGTATTTTTTTCAGATATACAGTTGTGGTCATATAATTAAGAACGATTAGAAGTTAGAATTTGTAATTAAAAACATGTCATACCCAGAGATGTGTACTATCTAAAAAACAACAAGTTATGTTATAAAATAGCTACATTAATAGAGCAACGTAGTTCAGTAAACGTAAACTTTTTGTCTCAATTTTAATTTATTTTACCAAAGTAACACATTTAAATAGTACTGAAGCTGGACAAATAATTAAGAACGATTTATTCAACTGCCCAAGTCTTTTTTGTATGATGCTTACATTGAAAAAATCGCAAAAAATTGTTGCGCAGCAAATTTTAAAAGCTTTTTTCATGCATTTTAACTAAAACTAATAATTGTTAGTAGCATATTCACTACTTTTAACTACTGCTTTTCACCGGTGATGCATTGACTCTATATTTTTTTTACATTTCGCAACAGAAATAGGGTTCCATTCTTCTAAAAAAACGTTGTAAATATCTCTTAAATACCCACACAGCGCATTTGAGACCTTATACTTAACTTTAAACCACAGATTCTGTATTGGGTTTAGATCCGGACTTTTAGCTGCCCAGTCTAAAACAGAAATTGATTCCGCGGTAAGAAATTCCTTTACACTGCACGTATTGCAGTGTGTTTTAGATCATTGTCATGCTGAAATGTCAAAATAACCGGTAGAACGTCTTTAGTATAAGGCAGCATTGTTTCTTTTCTTCCAGTATATTTTTGTATTGGAATTGATCCATGTTGAGCTCCTATAAACTTTACAAGTCCGACACCATATCCAGAAAAGCACCCCCAAATTTTCTCATTCTTAGGGTCGAATTCTGTATTTGGGAGAGGACATACTCATCCTTTTCCATCAAACTTACTCTGTTAATTTTTTACTCGTCACAAAAAACATCATTTTTCCACTGTCGCAAAGACCAGCTTTCATACTTTCTCGCATATGCAAGCCGGGCTTATGTGGCAAAGTTTCAACAAGGGTAATTTTCTTGCTATCCTGCCATGCATTTTTTTCTTCTACCAAACGTCTTCAAATATTGCGTGCTGAGATTGCTGAAGAGTTGTTTCACCAAAATATTATTTTCGTATCTCATTGGACCCTTTAGAAGGATTTTGTTTTGCCAGACGAACGATGTTTCGGTCATCTCGAGGAGCTGTTTTTCTATGTTTAGGTACACGAAGAACATTCGAAGTAGTTAGATACGTAGCAAAATGCTTAACGGCATGGTAAACCATCGTTTTTAACATTGCAGATGGTCGGCAATCTATTATAAGACCAATTCTTCCGGCGAAGTTTTATTATTACTTCCCTGGTAGATTTATCACAGCTTTTATTTTTTCCGATTATTTTTTATAAGAAACAATCACTTTTAATCTTTACAAAAAGTCATAATTAGTGCCAAAACTATACAAACAGTGACCTAATACCACAAATCTATTCAGTGTTCTCTTTTAAAATTGGAGTAAAGTTATAAACTACGTGCGTTCTTAATTACGTGACCAGACAGCTAATAGGAACATTATGCGATACTTTATTTAGAAGTAGGTAAAAAAGTTTATCTTTTTATTTTTAGTGGATCTTGAGTTTTTATTGAATAAATCTTTGTTAAATGAACAGATTTACAAAAGTGAGACAAATGATAAAATGCATGCAATTAAATTTACGACTTAGTTTGAAAAAAATCTTACCCTTATAAACAGCGTTCTTAATTTTATGACCACCACTGTAGATTTTTTATTATTTTAGTTTGAGATTAGAAAAAAAGAAAGATTAGGCATTGAAATTAGAGACGCGAAGCCGATGCTGTAGATAACTTTTAATATTGACATGGTGCTGTTTAAAAAAAACCTTAGTGAAAAAAATGGCAATCTCGATTTTCCAAAAAATATGATAGGGTTCTGTTTTCAAGGCATATACAAAGACGCAATTTGATGTTATATTTTTTGTTGCGTTTTCAAGTTGTATGCTTTATATTTTAAAAAAAGTATAACAGATTTCTAAAGCTGTTCTTTTACCAATTCCAGAGTGATCCTCGACTCGGACCCGACCTCCATAGTAGGCCGGGCAGCTCTCCGCACGGACGACGTGCCATTAGGCGAGCAGACCGTCGCACAGGTAATGGACAATATAAACAAACTGTTCTGGTGACCATAGACAACCGTAGAGTAGACTGAAAGTGGGACCATTGGTGTTTGAATTTAGTACATAGACAAAAACAGGTACTTAGCCCGAGTTTCAAAAAACTTTGGACCAAGCTTTAGCATACTAAAGTAATAACAGGTAAATAAGGAGCAAGAGCATCGATGCAAGAGCACGTCAGCATCGATGCTAAAAGTAGCACAGTGTGTAAAGGTTGACATTTTGTGACTGTTTCGATGCTGACGCGCGTTAGCATAGCCGCTAAAAGTCGCAGTGTGTAAAGGTTGACATTTTGTGACTGTTTCGATGCTGACGCGCGTTAGCATAGCCGCTAAAAGTCGCAGTGTGTAAAGGGTCTAAAAGAAGATTAACTGACCATTTAGAAAAATTTAGCCAAATTTCTCTACAATTAAATGTTGTTATTATGTCATTATTTCTAAAATTAGGCCTGGTACAAAGTTTTCGGAATAAGGGTTTCAATGTACGCTGTTATGAACGGACCTTATTCTGGTCAATAGAAAAAATAGCCGTACAGTGTAGATCGGGTCTGTGGTGTAGTTAGTTGGGTATTCGCTGTGTGCGAAGCGCTCTAAGGATGGGCAAATAGATAAAATATATCGAATCGATATTTTTCATATATATATATATATTCTAAAAATATCGATTTTTCGATGTATCTATTTTTGCTGAAGAGGACCTCACCTATATATCTCACCTCACCTATAAAGCAATTAAAAAATATGTAATAAAAGTTGAAAGACATTCGATATATTTATTCTTTTATTTTTGTGAGTGATAGATTAGATGACAGCGACTGATGACTACTGTCAGTCAGTCAGTGTTCGTTGTGGTCATAGTTGACTTTTCAGGTTGGATATGTAGTGCACTGACCACAAACGAATCATAAATTAAAGATATTTTTTGATATTCCTTCAAAATGAAGGCGAAGAAACATCGTTTTTGATATATAATAAATATCTGAAATCGATATATCGAAAAAAGATATATCGCCGATATATATCGATTATTTGAGAAAATAAATATCGATATTTTGATATATCAATTTTTTTCCAAGCCTACAGCGCTCGCAGTGGCCAAAAAAAACAACTTTAGAGGACGTCTGTCACAATTTCTTTAGAAATTTTAGAATTAAAATACGTAATTGAATTATTGAAAAGCATAAATTCATGATACTTTGATACTTTGGTTTATTTACTCTTCGTAAAGACAGCCAGCCATTTGTCATTTCAACGTCCGCCAATAGTTTGTGACGCTGTCATTTCGCATATAAAGTACTATAAAGTAGACCAAGTATGAACCATAAAATTAATATTCCTATCAGAAGAGAAGGACAAGTAGAAGCTGTAAAACGGAACCGATTTAAGATTTCATTAACAAACTTAAGTAAGCAACATTTGTAGCTTTAAATGAGATTACCTTTCGATCAGGTGATTGATACCAATCTTCCTAAGTTAAACATTATAGTTTACCGCATGATAAACAGTCGACACAAAATATCGAATATGCAGCTCTAGTGTGAAACGAAATATTATTTAATTATACAAAATATTCGTAGATATGCATTACCTGCGTTATTCTGTCTTTACGTCTTACGTAAAATAACGTTTATTAAATAGAATAATCAAACTGCGTACTTTAAATTTGAAGCGCATTGGTAAATATAAATCGTATATAAAGAGGCTTCGACTAATTTATCTATTAAGTGAATATTTGTTGGGGTTATTTCGCTGTAATAAACAACAATTAATCACCGATCAAGTCACCATGTTTCAGAAGAACTATTTCTTCAAAATATACACAATTTCAATTAAATGTTTAAAAATCAAATGACAGAAATTTGTAGCCACTAAAAACGGTTCTGCTACATCGCATCTCGCATCTCTTTTTATCACACAGTTTGCTGCTAGTGACATCTCGCTCTTGTCGTTCAATTCCAAAGGGATAATAATTTTATGATATGATCCGAAATAATACTGTACCGACTGTTTTTTTTTTAATAGAAAAGTGCCATTTATTAGTATTTTGTAGTATTTTTCGATAGTATTTTGTGCCATCATTGCTATCAGTTCCATTTTCGGTTTGACTCTGTTCGTTAGTTATTGACAATGAATTTTACATAAGTAATATTATCTATTTAATAATTATTATTTTAAACTACTGGTTATGATGACAACTTTATATTATTTTAACTGGAAAAGTTTTTCTTTTACGTGTTTATTTAGGTATAAAGTGACTAAAACAATTCATTATTTAGTGTGTGTGTTGAGTCTACATTGTTTATTGTTTGGTCGCCATTTTGTTTTGATTGTACAGTTAAGTGTAAAAAAAACACAATTCAACTGTAAAAAAATACGTCTGTGTTTTTTTGCTGATTACATCTCAATAAATGATTCCAAATAATTATATTATGAGGGGAAATCCTTTGACAAAATCTTTATGATAAAGATGAAATAAGATTTGCAACACATAAGATTGTTTTAAGCGCGTGTAAGTGTGTTTTTTCACCTGACTGTAATACGTATAATACTTTTGTTTGATTTGTAATTTGTAGACGAATAAACAATTGTTTTATTACTAACCTCATTTTTTCAATTTAAATGTGTTTGTGTTCACACTTTTTTGGGTACCTCATACATAACAATATAGGTGTTAATCATTCTTCCCAATCTTGGTAATTTGCCCAACATAGAAATTTAAGCCGCATTGATAAAAAAATAAGTTTATAAGATTCCAATTTTTAATAAAATAACTAAAGTACCTAAATATAATTCGCAATAATCTTTCATTTTTCACTTGTCTCTTGACTTGAATACTGTGTCATTAATATGTGGACTGTTCTGTTTTTTTTTTTTTGGTGTGAGTAGAATTTGAAATATTTGTACTTTGAATGGATTACAAAGTCGTATTTACAAAGTAGAGCACTGTAAATATTAATATTTAAAGATATATAGTACATTTCTTAAAGTAATTTACTATGAATATTCATATATTATGTTTAGTTCACTTGAGTAATAATAGTTTGACATTAGTGTAGTTGCAAACTTTCACTAACGAAGGAAAGTTTATTCATTTGCGGTAAGTTTATTGTTTACGAATACATGTGGAACAGGCAGTTTTTGTGGCTTATTTTTTCTCTGCACTATGTTAATCTGACACCCTCTCGGAAGTAACTAAAAAAAAATTATACACGTAGAATTAGGTGCATGATTTTTTTTTCATTTGGACTCTAGAAATTGTTTTTTTTATGCATGTTTTGCACGTTTTTAGATAGTTAAGTTCATTTTTGTCGAAAATCAAAAACATTTCTTTTAGTTTTTAAACCTATAGCTACAATTATTTTTTATTTTTTGATTTTGGTATTACCCGGGATATTATATTATTTTTATTCCTATCTTTCAGATACTGTACAACATAATGAATACGTAAATGGGAGGCTCCAGGGAATTTCATACTGTAGCCAATAATGTAGTAATTCTATTAAATTAGTTGACTGTTATTTTTAATTTTTATTTATTTTTGTGAAGACAACCCTGTATATTATTTGTAATCATTCGTATTTTTGGTTACAAAAAGTACTTGGTCTTTTGAGGTTTTCGTTCATTTTCAAAAGTTTTTAAAAATCATAAAAGTAGTTTTTATTGTAGAAATAATGTAACATAAAATGCTTTTTTTAATTTATCATTACATATTGCACATACTCAGAGATAACATCAATCATCTTTTATTTTACTCTGATTTTAGTTATTTAATTTTATTTTACTAACAAGCTCTCAATATGCTGTACTGATTTTTGCCATGCATCAATTTTGCTGATTTATTTTTCTTCTTTGAACAATTATGATGTTTCAAGGATATCTATTCCACGAAAGTAAGTTGTAATTTTTTGATTATTATTTTATTTTTTCTAATAAACAACGCTGGAAAATACAACGTCAGCGTATAATACAGGTGGTGGAGCTACTACTAACATTAAAAATAAATGTTAATCATTTCATGTTAAGTTTTCAATTTGCTATTTATAATTTGTAGAAATATTAATGTCTGGTTTTATGGTGATTGTATGGAGTAATATTTTTTTTTATATTTTTTCATCATTTTTTTTCCATTTACTATTCACTATTCCCATCATCTGGGATTCGGGTCTCCTTATAATTCCACGCCAGGATATCCTACCCTGGGTTGTCTTTTCTGGCATTTGGGCTGCCTCGAGTTCTCTCTTGATAGACCATCTGTACCGTTACCATGAGTTTCCGGCGGTTTTACTCGCTAGCGACGTCGTTACTTTTTGTATGGAAAGTTTTAGTTCTGTCAGTGACCGCTAGAGGCGCTGTGCAATTTTCCATAGACTTTTTTTACGGCGTCGCTAGCGAGTAAAACCGTCGTAAACTCATTGTAACGGTACAGGTCCAGTGGTGGGTTTCCTCTGCCTTTCTTCTGTTCAGGCAGGCTTAGAGCGATTTTAACTTGTTCGCTTATTCTTTTCACATGCCCAAACCTTCTTTCCAAATTCAGTAAATATCGTTAACGTCATATATTACATAAATACCTTAGAAGGTTTCTAAAGACGTCTTCTTACAGAAGTGGCTACATTTATAACAAATAACTAGTAGTCGTCCGCGCGTTTTTCGTTTTTTTCTAGCCTTTTAAACCTTCAAAAATATCAAACAAATAATAATTCATACCAAAGTAAGACATTTTGTATTTGTCGTCGTAATGCAATCCCTTTTGTTGAATTGTTTTGCTTAATAATATTAACAAATTACTATTTCTTTTCTTGCTACAATAGTGTAAAACAGCACTTGAGTATTTTTTTAAATTATTTTGCTTTTAAAAACGCTTCGAGGTAAAAATAAGTGCAAAAGCACGTTTGGTGGTGGGCACTAACCATTGCATTAGCTGTGCCGCATGCGTATTGAGGGAAAGCGGGTGGTGCATCCTGCATTTGCCTGAACCGTACCGAATCCGAGCCATAAATCAATTTTGAAACAAGGATGCGCACGCGAAATATACCCCCATTTTTAAAACGTATTGTTATCGATAAACTCACGTACAAACAATACGAATCTCTGTGTCTGTGTGACGTCATCCATTAACAGTGCGAGTACAAAAGAGAAAATGATGTGCGCTGTCTCATTTGCACGTTGTATTGCGCCGCTTGCCACGAGTCCTTGGGTTTACTAAAATACTCAACGCGGTAACCGTTCGTGAGGATAGAATCTTTATAGAAACTCGGCCCACTTTGCGTTTGCATGCGTCTTTACAAAATGTTGGAACAAAATATATATATTTGAAAGAATATAGACAAAAAATATTTTTGGAAAATAATTAGGGGTATACGAGGAATTCAATGGCAGATTAGACATTTTGAGGTTATGTTTTGTGATTGCAGAGTTAATGCACTTCACCTAGGTACATTCATTTTGATACATTCAGAAGGTAATTGTTATATTTTACTAAAGTAATTCAATAGGTACTTACTTACATAGTTACCCTTAAAATACCAGTAGAATTATAAATCAAACAAGATTTTTGAAATATAAACTACAAAGACGCAATCTGGGCCCGGCTTTGGTCAATATCCTTTAAAGCAAAATAATTATTGAAAAATCAACTTAATAATGGATTTCCGCAAAGTAACGCCAGATTCCATGAATTATCTTACTCTTATCTACTGGGTTTAATAAATTTAAGATATGGCAGATATTTTATAAAATACCAGTACAATTATAAATCAAACAAGATTTTTGAAATATAAACTACAAAGACGCAATCTGGGCCCGGCTTTGGTCAATATCTTTTAAAGCAAAATAATTATTGAAAAATCAACTTGATAATGGATTTCCGCAAAGTAACGCCAAATTCCATGAATTATCTTACTCTTATCAAGTGGATTTAATAAACAAAGAATATTTTTTTGTTGTTGATGTAACTTATTTTAGATACGGCAAATATTTTGACCGTAAGCAAAACTGTTCACGACAAACAACAGATATTCAGAGTACAGGAATCGGGCATGATAATTTTACTTCAAGCGCATATAAGTAATTTGTGTCATTCATTTTCAAGTCATACATTTTTATTTAGTTATCCAACTAATACAGATGAGAAAAGTTATTTTTCTGTCTTTTCAGGTACTCCAATCGGCCAAGGAACAACTAAAGTGGTCTCTGTTGAAATAGAATAAATTTATTCATAAAATATATAACAATATTTAAGTATTACATAACATTATTTACAGAGTAAATCGAAAAAAAACATGGAATACAGTTTTTGGAAAAACAGTTGGTCTAACTTTCAAAATAACATTAACAAAGGCACTTAAACAATAAATATGAAGAAAATGATTCTAAACGTTTCGAAACTTATTTATCATTACACATTATGAAGTAAATTCGCTTCCCACAGTCTGAATGAATGTTTGCTTAAATCTTTAAAACTACACAATGGATTATGATGCAGTTTATTTTATATTTTTAAGTGATTTAAGAGGAAGTTTTATATGTTTAATTCCATGTAATAGGAATAACTAAAGTCGCAAATAATCAGTTTTTTTTTCTGACTGAACTCTACGAGATGGATCAAAGATTGCACCCGTGCGAAGCTGGGGCGGGTCGCTAGTTTAACAATAAACAACTGAAGCAATCTTAGGCTTAACTTTTTATCTTCATCATTATCAGCAATATCTTTATCATCATCACCATTATCAGCCAAAGGACGTCCACTGCTGAATATAGGCCTCCCCCACGGCTTTCCACAGCGACCGACCACCAGCGGTCTGCATCCAGTTCGATCCAGCGATCTTTACAAGGTCATCTGTGTATCGTGTCGGTGGACGTCCTACACTGCGTCTTTGGTCGAAGAGTCTATAATCTAGAACTTTCCTGCCTTTAACTTTATCTTGGATTTTATCATATTAGAAAAAAATATTTCTTACTTGTATGTAAATATTAAATTAAAAATGTAAACGTTTTATAACCACCTATGAATCCATCTACACAAGGGTTTTTATCTTCCAAACTTGCGGTACCCGCCATTACGTCCGCGCGTGATGTTTTATAGCTTAATGCCTTCCTCGATAAATAAGCTATTCAGGACAAAAATAATTTTACAAATCATACCAGTATTTCCTGAGATAAGCGCGTACAAACATACAAACTCTTCAGCTCTGTAATATTAGTAAAACCTAGACCTCTTTCATAGTATTTTGTCCAAATTCGTCCGCCGTTGGCTCCCTATTAAGTTTTGATAGCGCTTTGAAGGCAGGATGGTTGTTGTCTCTCATCAGTTTGAAGATCACGTTCTCCGATGTGCCGACGAAACAACCAATTGAGTTGAATCGCTAAAAATAAAATAAAAGTGTCGGAATTTACCGTGTTACTTAACTAGCCGGTTGATTATAACAAAAAAAAATTCACTGTCTCCGCGGTGTAGTAAGCACGTTGGGTTTAAAGGCGTCGCTGCCCTGAGGTCCGGGTTCGATTCCCGGTCGGGTCAATGAAGAAGCCATAAATTTGTGTATTATTAGGAAAATTATAATAAATATGCGCTAGACTAAACAGTTATTCCCAGTAGCCCCCACCGGCATCGCCTCCGCTGAAGGCAAATGAGAATTCGTTAAAAATAATGTTCTAGTTGCCACTGTGTCTCCTTGCCCCAGTGCACTCTCGAAGTGAGGCACTGTTATCAATTGCGATATTATTCCTTTATTAGATCGAATTCCCAGTTGCCCCCAGTGGCAGCGTTGCCGGTGGGTCCTGTGGGGGCAACTGGGAATTTGAATTGTCTTGGAAACCAATTGTCTTGGTTTCGTACTAAGGAATTTTCTTCCTTGTGCTATGAATACCAGGCAACGATTTCGACGGGGGCGTCTCCCACAAATACTCAAATACATATAAACATCCATGACTCAGGTACTATTCGTGCTCATCACATAAACATTTGCCCCTTGCGGGATTCGAACCCGCGACCGCAGGCATGGTAGCGCTAACCACTTCAATCCAAACGTGTCGTGGGTGTTGTGGTACTACAGTTGCTTCTGATATTCCATAACACAAGTGCATTAGCTATTTTGGAATCAGAGCAAAATGCGTGATTGAAGTCCAATATGAATAAGAACTCAAGGGTGGTTGTGCATACTATAACAATGCCAAAAAAATATTTGCAAAAAGCCCTCAAATCAATTTAAAAAATATTTGCAAAAAGCCCTCAAATCAATTTACTTTTGCGTTACTAGCGAGCGAGTCAAAACTATCAACATCAGGTCAACTCTTCGTAGCTTACTAACTAGGTACGGCGTCGTATTTCGAGGATACGAGCAAAGTTCGACTTAATTTTACCCCGTCGTTTTGAACTTTTTAGAATGTTGCGTGGTTTTATTTTATAAAACTTGCATACAATTTATTTATTTACTTTTTAGAATGAGGATAACTCATATTATCTTTCAGTTTATGTCACTGACCATAACAACACTATGAATTTAATAATTGGGTTGTGTTTTAGTAGGTAAAAAGTTCCTAGTTCGACGCTGTTTAAAGGTGTACATCCGGCCGTCTGAGCCAGGCTTCTATAGAGATCTTGCATATCTAGGCTTATAAGGAATCGTTAGTGACGCCGATGTATCCAGGTTTCATCGTTTGTGACGCAATAGTTTTCTTGGAAAATCAAAAAAACTAGGCTCAGACAGCCAGAATTTCGCATTTTCTGACTTTCCAGATCTCAACTATCAGAGGGTTTCAGGTCGCTGTTTCTTATAAAATGTGATGTGACGCGTTAGTGACGGTCATCCGAAGTAGTTCCATCCATTTTAATCCAGTACTTTTTGAGAAATCGTGATAAACGTGTGGCTCAGACAGCCTGATATCCGGTCGTCTGAGCCAACTTGTTTTTCTCTATATTTCACGAAATGTTACGTTTCGTACAAATGTTTTTAGGATTTACTGATGTGACGACGTTAGTGACAGCTCTCGACCAGATTTGAACCTTCGTGACGCACGCGTTTTGGAGAAATTGAGAAAAAACTGCTGGCTCAGACAGCCGGATGCTGGCTGTCTGAGCCACCCAGTTCTACCACTTCCAGGTGTTGTACGAAGCTGAAAACTCATCTAATCTGATGTGACGCGGCCTCTAAGTACAAAAAATCGTAAGTGACGGCTCTATATGCCGCCAATCAAAAGTTATAAGCATTTCAAATGTTTTCCATACATCGATGCATTTGGGTGGCCACACTTCGCACTCTTTATGGAAACGGAAAGACAATTTAGTAGAAAATGTAAGCTTAAGCCCCTCATATCAAAGCGGATGCTTTCTCCTGCTATTTAAATATTTAATTACGTAGTCAATAACTACGCCGATGAAGGAAAATATGTTAATTATGTATGGGGTATTCCAGGTTTTAAAATTATTCTTTATTTAAAAATAATCACTAGCTTCAGCTGATTACTACAATATAAGACTTTTTCGGTATTAAATACATACTAAGTACTCATTCCTCAACTCATCCCATATTATTACGGCCCATTTGGGACAAGATGCAATAATTAATTTTAATCATTATGCAAATCGTCTCCTGCTTTTTTGGGTGCAAAATAATAACCATAAAACAGCGCAGAAGGTGAAACGCAGTTCTCTGGGACCGCTTATTATTATTACGAATAAAAATGTCTATCTTTGTTCGAACAATATTTCTGATGCGGGGGAATAAAGAATGGAATGCGCTACCGGCTGAGGTGTTCCCGAAACCCTTAATTTGGGCATTTTCAAAAGAAGAATGATTACGCTATTACTGATCAGACATGACCAATCCTCGACGACATCATCACTTACCACCAGTTGTGATAGTGGTCAAATGGCTGATCATATATAAAAATATATAGATAGACTATAAAATTATGCAGGATGGAAAGAAATCATCCACTTAATATCATTTATTTTAATAAGAAAGTTTAAATATGTATGTTACAAAATGTATACATAATAAATAAAAATGTAAGTAAGTAACAATGGATATGGCGGTAAGAGGTGCGTAGAAACCAACTTACGAAAATAATGAAATAAAATGAAAAATATATATTTTGTTTTGGACCTATCATGTTTATTACCACAGGTTGTAGCGTTTATCTTCTTTTAAAGTTTATGTTCATAGGACAAGTAATAATTATTTTGTTTTAATAAAGCAATGCTATAAGTTTTGCGCTCGTGGATTTTTACTTAGTTCGTAGACTTTATTGATTTTATGACGAGTATAGTATACCTATTTACGAGGAGTATTATTCACATTTGACTAAAATTGTTTTATCAGATGTATACTATATTTTACTTTGTAATCATTAAAAGGGTTTCCTTTCATACAACAAAATTGTGTTAACTTTTTTGTTACAATACCTATTATTGTTTTTTTTCTGATTATACTCATATTGATAGTTTTAACTTTTTGATTACATTAAATGACGTTAAAAATCATTTGATTAAATTATCTGCATCTCGTCCAAAATAAGCTGTAGACATGTATGGGATGAATTGATGAACTACTATTTGTATAAATGCTACACCAGAAACAATTCGTAAAATAACTTTATTATTTACTAAAATATCAATAACAGGAGACTTCCACATGGTAATTCTTAGACGTTGGGTGATATTAGAATTATCAGTAAACAGCTATCTAAACGCCGAGTAAAAAAGTAAGTGCAAAGCGCTGAGTATGCCTAGTCAGCCTGGAGCCTAGCTTTTTTCAAGAGAACGCTGACTACGCCTAGTAAAAGTAGTAAGTAGTCCAACTAAATACTGCTCTGCTTACTGAGGTCTGAGTCTGGAGCTCACGTCAAAACATGCCTGATTGTTGTCATAAGTCTTTGTGCCCCCTTTTAGTATAACTAGCCCAATATTATCATCATAAATTTCTTTAAATGCATTTTTTTAATGATTAACTTCGTAAGTGCAGGTTTCCTTGTCAGTACATCAGTCACTAATAACAAACAGTAGTGCGGATTTTTTTTCAGCAACTGTCATCACTGTAAATGTCTACTTTTTCGTCTGACGCTATCTTGCATGTCGAATTAACAGTGATTAAAAAGTGTTTTAATATTCTTATTTAACATATTTTCTTTAACTTGACAGCATATTCCTGATTTTTTAAATGGTAAATAAAATATGAGTCTGTACATGGTCTGATAAACTATGATCTTGGCAAGATCATCTCATTTAAACTAGAAATAAAAATAAAAGCCTTCTTTTAAACGTTGAGAAAGTTTAAGAATTACTCAGGACGAGCTGCAGTTTGTAAATATATCTTTGATTTTCCGCATTTCGTCCCAAATATTATATAAGCATGGTGGGACGAGTCAATGAATTACTAAGTTTTCCATCCAAACAAAAAAGGAAACGACTTGCAGGATTAAGTTAGTATTTATATTGATTTTTTGCATCTTGTCCCAAGTGGGCCGTAAAATCACATGGGAAGAGTCGAGTAATATGTAAGTAGTATGTACCTTACCAAAATTCTCTAATATTGTAGTACCTTCGACAAACTACCGGTTGTTTTCAAATAAATAGTAATCTAACGATTTTTTTTCCTTGGAATACCTGAGACCATAAATAATTAACATATTTTCCTTCATCGGCGTAGTTATTGACTACGTAATTAAATATTTAAATAGCAGGAGAAAGCATCCGCTTTGATATGAGGGGCTTAAGCTTACATTTTCTACTAAATTGTCTTTCCGTTTCCATAAAGAGTGCGAAGTGTGGCCACCCAAATGCATCGATGTATGGAAAACATTTGAAATGCTTATAACTTTTGATTGGCGGCATATAGAGCCGTCACTTACGATTTTTTGTACTTAGAGGCCGCGTCACATCAGATTAGATGAGTTTTCAGCTTCGTACAACACCTGGAAGTGGTAGAACTGGGTGGCTCAGACAGCCAGCATCCGGCTGTCTGAGCCAGCAGTTTTTTCTCAATTTCTCCAAAACGCGTGCGTCACGAAGGTTCAAATCTGGTCGAGAGCTGTCACTAACGTCGTCACATCAGTAAATCCTAAAAACATTTGTACGAAACGTAACATTTCGTGAAATATAGAGAAAAACAAGTTGGCTCAGACGACCGGATATCAGGCTGTCTGAGCCACACGTTTATCACGATTTCTCAAAAAGTACTGGATTAAAATGGATGGAACTACTTCGGATGACCGTCACTAACGCGTCACATCACATTTTATAAGAAACAGCGACCTGAAACCCTCTGAGAGTTGAGATCTGGAAAGTCAGAAAATGCGAAATTCTGGCTGTCTGAGCCTAGTTTTTTTGATTTTCCAAGAAAACTATTGCGTCACAAACGATGAAACCTGGATACATCAGCGTCACTAACGATTCCTTATAAGCCTAGATATGCAAGATCTCTATAGAAGCCTGGCTCAGACGGCCGGATGTACACGTTTAAAGGCTCTACATACACAGTCATAGGAGAACGCCAATTAAATGCCTAGTGTACACATTTTTTTTATTGTTATTAGAATTCGTATGTGTTAGCGCTAAATAAAAAAGCCATGCAGAAGATTAGTATAAAAGAAGGCAGATAAGTTTTGTTAGTAAGAAAGTTCATTGAAATAGTTTTAAGAATTAGGTACTAAGTAAGCTGGTTTTAAGATGACAATCGTGTTTTGGATCGAGAATTCACTGCATTTTTATCTTTATTTTCGACCCATAAAAAGTGCTTTAAAGCAAACAAGATAGGTTAATGTTTACAGACACAAATACTTGAACAAGTATTATATAGTTTGCAATCAACTAAAACCAGCAAATGTATTTTATTCAGACTTCAAAAAAAATTTAGTCAGGATTTCTAAAAAAAGAAAAAACTGGCTAAAAAGCTTAAAATAACGCATTCGTCTTCTATTTATGAGAAACAAATGCTTTTGAAGGCGGTGCATGATATTGTGTAGAATGTTGCTATATGTAAGCTAAACATACACAGACTCTAAAATAATTGTTTTTTTTTTTAATAAAAAGAAAAGGAATGCGTTATTTTAAGTCAGTTTTTAAAGGCGGTTTAATTTTGAAATAGTAAGAAAATAATAAAACAAACACAAGTTATGTAAACTGTAAAACAGTTGAGGGGTAAAAATATATTTTGTTAGCATATTATTTGTAAAAATCTTTATAATACATTTAATATATCATAGCTTTGACAGCACAAAACCAGGCAGCTCTGGAGTCGGTTCTCTGCTCAACTGGGACACAACCTTGAATACTGGGTGGTTTTTATCAGCCAACAGTTTGAAGAGGACACTCTCCGAGGTGGTAACAGAACAACCTATGGAATGCATGCGCTGGAATGGTAGAGATTGGAGAGTTTGTAAGAGTTTGGCAATAAAAAAGGCTTATGTGGCATGCATGTATTATGAATGATATTAGAATGGCTAAAGTATTTGGTAAAACTAGCAGGGACAAACTTTGTGAGCCGCAACCAACACTACACAGCAGGAAAAAGCATGAGCAGTTGAAAAAATTCAATGGTGATGTTATGTATGGTGTCAGTTTAATAGTGCAATATCTTTAGATAGTGATTCCAAAAATAATATTATAATTGACAAATAACTTTGTATAAAAATCTTATTTCAGATTAAGGACCTTAACACGCACGCAATTATGCTGTAATAGTTCCCTTGGATACATATTTTCAGCAGATTCCAATTTTGGCATCAATTTTGTTTTTGCAATACACAACATGTATAACTCTTGTATAATTAATTATACAATATACACCTCTGTATTTGATTAAAATCACCTCCAGAGGTTGCACTATTCCTTTGACATAATAATAAATAATAATAATACTAACCTGCAGAGCTAAATTCCTATCCATTAAGGACCGCGAAGAGACTCCATCGGCCAACACATGTACAGCTATGTCTTCATTCAATAAGTCTATGACCGTTTGTTCAACACAGACGTGGGCCTGAAAATGAAAGAAATGGTAAGGTAAGTCAAATGAAAAATACCCATTTTATTGCGTTAAGAGTATTGTAGATGATTTAAATAGGTCCACTTTGATTAAATGCCAGTGTATGAAATGGCATCTTTCTATAAAATTAATAGGTATATCTTGAGTGAGCTCCCATTTACTTATAATTATTATCATTATCAGCCAAAGGAGATACACTACTGAACATAGGCCTCCCCCATAGCGACCAATTCTAAGCAGTCTGTATCCAGTTTGATCCTGCAATCTTTACAAGGCTTTGTTAGTGGACATCCTATCCTCCTCATTTCTAATTTAACTTCATAGTGAAACACACTTTTAATTTATTTGAGTGAAATAACATATTTAAATAAAAATTTCATGTGCAGCAGTTATTAGGCAGCCTTACCCTTCATCACCTTGTCCAAATTTATGGTACAATTCGCAAACAGGTAAGTAGTAATACCAGCAATTTTTTTTTTATACATGTGAGTCCTCACATGTATAAAGTTAGTAAAAAATACCTCAATACCAAACAGCACAACTGAAGCCAGGTTCGGCACATCTTTCTTCAACTTCTCTTGCAGTTCTGGAGTAAACATAGAGAACCGTGTCTTCTCATACACCAAAGCTGCACATTCTAAGTTGATGTCTTTGGTTGTTCGGCCTAAGCCTTTTGGGTATTGCTCTGAAGCGTATACGGGTATGTTCAAGTGTTTTGCTGCTTCTATCTGGAAGTTTTATGATAAATACTGTGAAATAGGTACCTACTATTAAATTTACAGTAAAGCTAAAGAGTAATTGTGGGCAAAACTTAAAAAAATAAAACAATTCAATATGAAGAGCATGGATTGTAAGATGTGACATAAAAGTTTGATAGAGATTCAAGAAATTAAGTTCGGTACAAAACACCATTAAAATCTCAAGGCAATCAAAATAGATTAACATATCTGTTTATCATGCACGTAAATACTTTAATGATCGCGTCAACTTAAGTTACGTAACATAAAAAAAACAACAGTCTTACCATTTTGTTCGCAACTTTTACAACTTGATTAAAATGCTTTACGTGAGGTCTAAATGTCTCCTGTATGTCACACAGAAGGAACGCAGTCCTAGGGGCTTCCAAAGCGCCTAATTTAATAATATTACGACCTGCCATTGTTTATAATAAAATAAATTAACACCGGCAAAATTATAACCACCAAATTGATAATTTGACAACTTTTTTTGAAAATTATCAAAGTGACAGGTGATAAAACAACATTATATAACACGGCCAAATAAAAGGATCCAAAAGCGTTACAAAGTTCACCAAGAAGCGGTCGTTTTTATTTAACCTGGTTATACTACATTCCGTTCTATGCACTGCCATTTAGCGATAATTTTCCGAAAATACTTGTTGCCTTCCTTGTAGCCAAGTTAGGATCTATCTAATGATGAGGTCTTGGACTTGGTGTAACCCAGGAAAACCCTCAAAATTTAAAGGCCACGTCAAAAGAAGTTTATGATGATCACTACCTAATAATTTATTTAACATGGTTGTTACGTCTCGTAGTAATTTTGTGGAGCAGAGTAGATGGTGGGGTTCCTGAACGCTTGAATATGACGCCAGAACTTATGTTCGGTACTGAATAGCCTATAATAGAGCAGATTCAAAAAGTAGAACATGCATAATAGGTACCTGATAAATTTGCAAATAAATGAATACCTACGATTGCTTTACACAATTCTTTTTTTTTAATACTAGTTTAACGTCTTTGGCTGTACGCCATACAGACAATTCTTCATTATTATTTTCATTTTTTAACAATTAAACCTAAAACTTACACTAAACTAACCTAACTTAACCTAACTCATTGAAATGCGAGGTGGTCCGCATTCCAATGCTCAACAAGGAAGCTAAGCGCAGGAAAAACGATCCGGGTAAGACGGCGCGATTGAGTTCGCTTCACCATAATTCTCACTTTAACTTCATTGTTTTCTTCGAAAGCACTAATTATCACGAAAATTCCACCACACAAACACAATAATTGACCCAAAAAAAAACAATTTCTAAAATGAAGAAATATGGTCCGTCCTTCCCTTTTCGTTTCCCGCGCAAAACTCCCTTTACACAATTCCACCTCAGAATGACAATTTCAATTTCACTTTTTATTTTTTTGCAAGCGTAGTGTCTTGTGTTGTAACAATTCACTTTTAGGCGATTAATTGATTGTAATACGATTTTTTAATAATGATACAAGTCTTTTCACTTACAATAGCAATATTCTTGTCTGACTTTAACTTATTTTATCTTTTTATTATCTACTTTCTTTAAATACATTAATTTAAATTATGACGGTATTTTCGAAACATGATGCTATTTTTTTTTAATTAACCATTTTCTTTCATGATAACAACTTCTGCACAACACAAAGTTAAACGTCAAATGGATATATCCATTTAATATTTTTCAATCATTCAAAAAGCCACGATTGAATAACAATTCAGTTTGTCGATTAATTAGAAACAACACTATTTTTAAATAACGAAAACGTAGCATTTCAACAAATATAGTTTGGTCTCTCTAATTAAAAACCCGTATTCACTGTACTCTTAGTTCAAATAAACCAGTATGAACTAAAAAAAATATATTATTTTGGTGCGGAGTTATGTTAAAACTGTGATAGCTCCTAAGATATTTATTGAAATCAAATGATATAAAGGGCAACTTGGTTCTAAATGAAATGCTCGTGATGATGAATGTATTTATTTTGATAAGAATTAATACCTGTGTGTATAATACACCTCTAAAAATAATGCATCATTTTTTTACAAATTTATTAACATAAAAAAGGTTGTAGTAAGTCAACCATAAAAGATAGACATATGCTGTCGCGGACTTTATTATAGAACTCTTAATGTTGAACAATCCTGTCATACATGATTTTTGTGTAACTTAAGCGGTTTCCGCAGCGTATGCAGCGGAAGCTCTCAAAAGGAATATCTTTCTCCCGTTTTCGCAACCTTTTTCATTTCTGCTGTGGTCTTATGAGTTGTATCTTTATGTTATATAGCTTAAAAAAAAATTTCAAATCGGGCCAGTACTTTTTGAGATTAGCGCGTTCAAACAAACAAACAAACAAACTCTTCAGCTTTATAATATTAGTATAGATTATAGTAGAAGTTAAAATCTGCCTGGGCCTATGCGTACCTATGTCGTTTGTTCGCACACAAGAGTTCTAAAACCGAGCCCAATATTTACAATAATTACAATACTTTTTCTAAGTTTGAATTCCGAAGAGTCGAACGAATAAGACAAAGAGTTTTTACGCGAAACTTCAAACCTCTACAGTTCCATAATTTTTTTTATTCAGTTCAGATATCCTGTTATAATTTTATCGCCAACTACTCTACGAGCTACGTCATTGCTTTGGTGTTTTAGCAGGAACTCCAATTAGATTATCATGTACAGTCACCAGGCCATCAGGTTACCCACTTTTGTTGCAAACTTGCCCTTATTACAACCGCATAAGATACCGCAGTATTTACCTTGACACATGACCCAGCCAAAAACGCGTTTTAAGCGGGAAATCGTTATGAATGGATATGGACTCATGGAACAGGGCTAATAAATTGTTTTCATCTCTTCTGTTCGGAAAATTGATTTTCATGTGAAGATAGACGGGTGGAAAAATAGCTTTTCCATCCCTAGGGTGGAAAGTAATTTAGTTTTAATTGCTACGATCAGACATGGAGCCAAAGGTTATTGAGTCACATTATATTATTAAAATAAACAAGTTTTTCATATTTTTAAGATTTGCTAAACATTAAAAGCGTCTTTATTATGACTGTGTGTGTGTCACTGTATAAAAATTTTTAAATGGTCTATTTTTATACAATTTAAAATCTACAAATATATTACGGTTTCCCGCCATACACAGTGTCACTTTTTTTCACTTTAATTTTTCACATTTTGTTTGTCCTTGACGATATTTTTTTTTAGTTTGGTCGATTATTGCATAGATTATTAAGCAGGCGGAGGCGACTTGCCGCCATTTTTGTTGTTCATTAATCTTCTTACTCACTCCCACCTTTAGCTGTCATTCATAGCGCTATCTCATGAGGCAAAATTGAACCTGGAATTTGACATAATCTGTGGTAGTTTTGGTGACAAGTAACCTTGTTTTCGCAAGGTTGAGTTCTTCTCCTATTATTATTGACTGTGAGAAAAAATCGATCGATATTTTTAACAATGATTTGAAATATTTGATATCGTCCGCGTTTTATGTAGAACTCTGTTGTTTTCCGTGCCTTTACTGTCCTTCTAATCTTGTGTTTTATGTGAAACAACGGTAAACAAACTGATATGTGATGTAAAAACTTGAGATTTCATCTCTCGCCAAACACATAATATCTAAATAAATTTATTTATTTTTCCTCACAGTCGAAATGAAAAATAGTATGTATAACTCGGGTGAAAGCACCCATTTCACTCTCGAATTATTAGCGCTCTCACTCCGTTCGAGCGCCAAGAACTTCTCGAGTGAAATGGGTCACTTTCTCCCCTTGTATAACAATCTACTATTTCATCTCTTCACGCGGCATTTGACTTATTTAACGAATGCACAGTACAAATATGTACAACTATACGACTGTAGTATTACTTGACATGTCCAAAGCTTTCGACTGTGTCTCTTTTGATATCTTGCTATCGACACTTGAACGTAGTGGCATAAGGGGACCTACACTAAATTGGCTAAAAAAATCTTACCCGACAAATAGATCGCAATATGTGGAAATAACGCAAATTGACTCATATTCTACAGGTCAGGTATATAAATCTGATAAAAATATATTAAGTACGGGGTTCCGCAAGAAAGCGTGCTTGGCCCATTATTGTATATATTGTATATAAATGAGTTGCCAAATATATCAAAACAAAAAAAACATTATTTTTGCTGATGATGTATCTATTATTGTTAGCACAGATAAATCGTTTTCATTAGAACATCACATAAATGACATTATAAACACGTTGACATCAGTTATTGAGTGGCTTGACAAAAATAATCGTAAAATAAATATATCTAAAACAAATCTTATTAATTTTAATAATTTTAAAATTAAATCCATTGACATCAATTGAGTCGATGAATATCAAATCCCTGTAAGTCACAGTCCTACCCCATATTGATCTATGAGTAGCGCTAAATTTGAAATTAAAAACTGATTCATTCTCTGCCTTTCAAATTTAGGTAAGTCAATCATACCTCGTTGAAAATAAGGGTCAAAGTCATTGATTTTTTTCAAATCCCCGTGCGTCCAATGACAGCGATAAATCAAACTCGGGCAAGTCCATATTGACCAATTAGAACGTAGCATCGGTATAAGATGGCTGCCATTTCTTCTGTGTTTCGTGATGCGAGCACGTTGATCAGAGTTTATAAAAACTGCTTTTGTAGAATAAAATGGAAGAAAACAGTCCAAAAATATGTGTGGTGGATCCTGATAAAGCCAGAAAGATAACGGTGATAAAAACTAAAACTAAAAAGGGCCAGGAGACAGCTAAAAGGTAAGTGAAACTTCAAACACAGTAGTCAGGTAGCCATCCTGCGCTCTGAATGCCAGGGACGTAGTTGAGCAGTTATGATAAAAAATATGTAAATTATTACTGTGTTATTACATAATACTTAACATGATTGATATTTTTTTTATTTTACATATAGAAAACCAGAACATGATAAAACGTAAAACTGTAAGTTTTGTATTGGTGTTGAGTAGCACGTCTGTTTGTGTCACGCTTTTACTAACAATGAAGAGTGAGATGATGTTTAGTGAATGAGCAAGCTTTGTGTACAATTTCCAGCTCCTCACTATGACGAAGACGAAAGAAGAAGACGAAGATGACGAGCAAGTTAATAATTTGCCAGAGTATGTGATGGATGAGGTCTTCGATTTTGTATGATCATGTGAAAAATATTTTTTGTATATTTTTACAATAAATATTAAAATTAATAACTTTCATTTATTGAAAACTTTTATATATAATACAATACCTACACCTACCCTGAGTACGTCCCAATAATGTTGTGGTACATCAAATTCCTGCAAGTCCATAGACGACATTTCAAAGTCCTGTAAGTCCAAGGTGACACTTTTCAAACCCCGGTAAATTTCGCTGGTAAATATCAAATGCCTGTATGTCCAAACTTAATTCTTATTTTGTGACTAATTTAGTCACTTATTCATGTTTTTTATTCTATAGAAATGTTTAAAATGAGTGTCTAATAAAGCCTTAATATTTCAGCAATTCATCACTTTTAAGCTAATGATGATAATGAAACTGTCACGATTCCCGCTCTTCACTTAGCATGGACCTACGGGATTTTGATATTTAACGACTCAATTATAATGGACAAATTCTACGGAACGCTAACAAAGCAACATTTCATATATTAGATTCAAAACTAAGTTGGAAGGATCAAATAGAAAAGGCTCGCAACAAGATAAATGGGTTTGCGTCTGCTCTTTACAAATTAGCTAAAGTTTCAAATGTTAGTACTGCAATTACTGCTTATTGAGCCTATGTTGAGTCAGTATTAAGGTATGGATTAATAATATGGGGAATTGGATCTGATAGAAAAAAACTATTTACAGCCCAAAAACTTTGTATTAGAGTCATCAAACTAAATATAGGTCTACAACGACCGATCATAAAATGACATTTAAGTACATAAATGATTGCTGATAAATAGGCACGGACGAGTAAAAAAAGTAAGGACTCCGCGTCACCTACATATAAAGTGAAGCACCCAAAGTAAGCCAGCATACGTGTAAATACGAACCAACACGCACACACGGACGCAAAAGTAAGCCGATCGGCCGCCATTACCCTCTCTGCCGACGTCTGTGACAGTGCAAACCTTCGCGTATAAAAAAATGAAAAAATGCCGTCAAGTGTCGTTAAATAGTGTAAAAATATTACATTCTTACAAAAAAGTGCCTAGCAATTACCTTTCACAGGTAAGGCGGTACCTATTACATTAATTTCTGTTCTTTTTAAAATACAAAAATATTTATTTGGAACACAAAACCTCCACTTCACGTGATTTTCCGGTGACAGTAACAGCCAGTGTGAAATAGCCAGCTAAGTGCGAGACAGACTTGCGCACTGAAAAACTACAAGTTGGATATCGTTCAAACCAATTTTCATTAAAAGTTTTTGTTAAGTTCTACACTATGTATTTTTTTCAAATTAATGGAGGGGGGGGGGGGGGTGAAGGGCTCGCCCGTTTTACCACTTTAGAAGCGTCTTTCTCTCAAACGGTAGACGTTTAGGGAAAATGGTTGGACATTGGTTACGGCTGTCATGAAGAGTAAGAAACCTCAACGTCATTTTAAAAGGCTTATTACTTATGAGGTTTACCAAAAAAAAAATGGTTTAAGCTTTATTTATGGGAAGCCGTAAAGCGGTTAACAGGATACATCTACCTACCAAGTTTCAACAGTGTAATGCTAATCTTTTCAGAATAAAGTGGCTGTGAAATACGGACGGACGGACAGACAGACAGCCAGACTTGACGAAACCATAAGGCTTCCGTTATTTGCCATTCGGCTACGGAACCCTGAAAATGAGGTTTCGCTGATGGTCCCATACAAAATGTTGTGTTTAAGCAGTATTCTACTACTTCAACATAACTTTTTAAGTTTTTAAATTAAACTTAAGTATAAAATTTTAACATTTCCTTATTTTTTGGCATAATAAATAAATTGTGGCGTATGTTCAACAGAAAATCAAGCAAATTAAATATTTTTTTGGATTCGTAATAATAATTAAAAAGAGCTGGCAAGCACTTTTTATTTACATAAAAATATAATGAAATATATCCAAAAGAATTACAGGTAAGTAATTTATGTAACCATACCGATATCAGGTTGGCGACTTATATTATTTTAATTTAAATTATGGTGTTGAAAGGATGCAAATTTACACCCGTCTCTATTCCGCCATTGTGATACACCTACACAATAAAGGGAGAAATATTTGTGTCAACTGGTATCCCCGTAACGCACACACGTACAGCATAAAAATGGCTTCACGTGCTACTATCGCGGTGCGGAGTCCTTTCTTTTTTACTCGTCCGTGTAAATAGGTGATGTTTTTTTTTAAATTAGGGCCGATTTTTCAATGGTCAGAAAAACTTCTTAGACAGATAGGTAATTTATAAAGCGACCGATTTTTTAAAATGGCACGTACCTATGAATGCTGACAATTAGGTGACGTTTTCAAATTCCCCATATTGTATTTTGTTCGACGAATATTCCTTTTCTGACTATTGAAAAATCAGCCCGTTTCAATCAATTAGGCGTATAGTATTTGATATGACGAATATTTCTTACCGCCTATTAAAAAATCAGGCCTAAACTAAGTAAATAAACATTGCACGTGTAAACTCGAAACCAGTCAAAAACATTTCGCACACCCGATTTGGCTAGCTCACCAAAAAAAATAAAAACCAAAAATGGGAAAATATCCAAAAGGCTTGCTCCCAGACGTATGATTACCGGCGTCGAGCACGCAATTTCTTAAAAAGCCCGAATCTCTAATTTTGTGGAAAAAACTATATCATTCACGAACGGGTCTGTTTCTTCTCTATTTTTTTTTCTCGTTTCCGAACGCGTGACTTTTGACTGACTGTTTTGGCCGAGGGCGATCTTCTATCCCGAGCGTAACCGCAGATAAAAAAAAATGGAGTCAAGCGCGAGTGAGTTTCTCCATACAGGATTCTCTCACAGATCAGAGAGACATATGCCAGGTTCTCCTTACTTTCCTTTGTTTTTAATACAGTCATTTCCTTTTAGTTTAGTTAGCTGTAATTGACGAGTTACCCATAACAAAGCATAAATGTTTTTGCAGACTGATTTACCTTTTTTTTGTGAACTTCAAATCAATTGTGTATAAGTATATTATGATTCCTATATTCTTTCTTATTTATTAGCTCAAATATTAAAGTTTTAAGTCAAATTCTAGTTCAGACAAAAGAACTAATGTACCTACGTGTTAATTTGTAAGCCTGATCTTTTGTAAACTGATTATATGATTTATTTATTTGATATTTTTCATACACTCACTAGTCCAACTGCCGTGTAGTTGCATACGACTACGAAGACGTTAATAATCAATTATTTAAAAAAAAAACTATTTCCTTCTCTTTTCTTGCCTCTTTAACTTTACTTGCACCGCCTGTAGGTATATATCTTTTTTCTCTGTTCTGACCTATGGTTGACTGGTAGATATATATAATTTTATGTTTTGTACATGAAGTTTTTAAATAAATAAATAAAAAATACTTAAGTAAAGCGTTTTTGTTTAGTTGAGTTTTTGATGTTATTAAATTTACTAGGTTCCAGCGCATTAGGAACTAGCGGGGATTATAACAGTTTCTGAACGGAACCCAAAAAATCATGGCGCTCTCTCGCGTGCGTGTTCGGCGGAGAGATCCTTTTCGAAAAAAAAATCTCATAAAAAATACTTTTACCTGTGACGTCGGGATAAAACAAAGCTAGATAATTACAGAGAAATGCTGCAACATCTCTAATAAGGTGTTGCAAAAAAGAGCGATTTGAAATGGGTTGATTAAAAAAATCGCGACTGTGTGTCGCGGACGACCGTTTGTAAAAATACAAACCTAATGTAGGTAATCTCAATCGCTAAAACTGCTAATGTCAACGTATTACAAACTTACATTAGTCCATTACTTTGATGTTACAAACTTTAAGCAAAATTTATCACATAGATATTATAATAATTTACATATACTGCATTGATTATTGTAGGTATAATTAGTAACTTTGTTATAAAATAAAAATATTTATCAACAGACTGAGTTATCTCTTTCAATACATAACTAAGTACAGACAGTGGGAAGAGACTTCGTTTTATATCTTCTATGTAGTCATAAAAATAGTTACACAAATTAATAGTTATTCCTTTACCCTTTTGGAAGGGGATATTACTTTTATGCAATCATCATCAAACCAATAAAGTTTGTGACGAATATCGTGAAAATCTACGACGTTATCAGTTTTTTAAGTAACACTGTTTTACATTATAAATAACACGCAAATACGGCGGAAATTGATAACATTAATATTCTTAAATTCACATTTTTTCCTAAAGTAACTCAAAAATGGAGGTACCCGTTTATTTGATTTTTCATTTCTTTTCAGTATTGTCCATAATAATAATTGTTTTAAAACTCTCCATTCCAAAAGGGCTTACCTAGGTAAGTATAACAGGTCGGATGTTACAAGGTTTAAAAAATAACATTTGATGTTTATACCTACTTTTGTGGACTTTAGCAATTGTAGAAGTATCGTACTTACTCGCTATCAATAAATAGTAATTCCATTAAGTATTTTCTTTATCATGTTACTGACTGCGAGCTCGTTTCAATGTTTTTCTCCATAAAATTGAAAAGGCGTAACCTGAGAAATGCCTACTTCCATGATCTTTTCAGCCTAGGTATTTCTAAGAATATTTTTTTGACAAATAGGTGACTTTTAAAATTAGACGTTTTGTATTGTATTCGACTAATATTCCTTATCTAACTTTGGTAAAATCGACTCAAAGTAAGTTTTTATAAAACAAAACATCTGTTTCTAGAAATGGCGCCAACGATGTTTAGTACCCAAAAATAACGCCTGGGGCGCTTCGGCGCGTGCTTTGTTTCAAACATAAGCCTTTTTGTTATAATAAAATCGTTTATAATTACAGTCATTAGATGGTTTACGTATTTCAGGGGTCCATTTTAATTGTAGGCGGCAGCAGAGCAAAGCGAATTTTGGGAACTGCCTTGTCGGTAATTTTTGTTAGGTTATTTTGAAAAAAAAACAAGGTTAAGGGTACCTACTTGTCCTAAGGGCTTCTAGACCGTATATTTGGTATGCTAAATAGGTATGTTAGGCCAACTGATTACCTATTCGTCAATCCACCATAGTCAAAAGCCCAGATTGAAAATCAAAAACTTCTTTGATCTTAACTAGTTTTTTTTTTTCTTAAGTAGATGAATAGCGTTCTAAACTTCGTCAGAATATAAAACTCTTTAGTAGCATACCTACTTTTGTTTTCGTACGAATATAGTAGATAGTTTCTTGCTTTTAAACGAAATAATTAACTTTATAAGCTGTCCTTGTCAATTAAGGAGGTATTACTTCTGGATGGTGTAAATTATTATTGTTACCTACTTAGGCAGTACTTTATTTAATATGTTATTTGTGATATTCACATCTTAGTCTTCATCAATCAACAAATTACGCGCCAAATCATCTGCTTCGTCACCTCTTCCCGCCAAACCGTCGCATGAACCTAATTAAATAATTAGATTATCCGCGCACCCAACGCCTTTGCCGCGTCCCGAAAAAAATGACGCGTAAAAAAAGTAAAAAGTCAAAAGCGGAAAGGTTCGGCGCCACTGACACTTCTCTTCGAAACGCCACGCCCCGGCGCCGGCGTTAGAAATGAACTTTTGATAGTTTTATAAAAGTATTTTTATTATTTTATTGATATTAGTCAGATGATGAAGCGATAGTTCGATAGGTGAATGTATCGCCGTGCATTAGAGATTGTTACTAATTAATTATCTATGTAGGCAATACCAACTCGTTCGGGCCGTTTATAATTCTAGTAGGTACCAATGAACACACTATGAGTTTCTAAAACTGGCCTGCTATAAACCTTCATCACTTATTTAAAACTCTTTATGACCTAAACTTCTAAGTGTCGATTTATTAACGTCAGATAATACTTATCCGGCTTAGAGTCCATTTCACCAACGTGAGATAAGGAATATTCGTCGAATATCTATAATTAAACACAAAACGCTTATTTTGTCAGCAATCATTTTTCTATAAATTATGACATTTTAAAATAGGTCATTTTATACTTAGTCAGTCGGATAAGTCTTATCTGACTATGGTTAAATGGGCTCTGAAAAAAAAAACGTTAAATGACCGATTTTAAAACGACGTTTACATAGTTAGCTGACAAATAGTTGATGTTTTCAAATTAGGCGTTTTGTATTATATTCAATCGAACTTTGTCTGTTGTAATTCCATTACAAGTTTTGAACGTGTGGAGTGTGGATATTACATGACCCATGTGGCTTCGGTACTATGTAAAACTCGTTTCGTTTACCGCACGGAAAAAGTTAGATTGAAGTGAGAATCGGAGCCCTGCTACGACGCATACAAGGTGCCTTAAATATGGATTTATTATGGATTTGGATGGCCTACTACGCAGTGGGTCGCGGGTTCGATCCCCGCACAATACAAACATTTGTGTGCATGAACATGTCTGTTTGTATTGGTCTGGGTGTTTTCTATGTATATCATGTATGTATTTACAAACAAAAAGTATTTAAGTATTATTACCGTTGTCTGGCACCCATAACACAAGCTTTGAGTAGCTTACTTTGGGACTAGATGGCGATGTGTGGGAATGTCCAAAGGAAGGATATAAGGATTTACGCCTGGCCGGTTTCATAAGTATTGTGTGTGGGCTCGGGTTCTCTTAAGCAACACGCCAAAGTTATTTGAAATCGATTGTATTCCTCATATTCCCATTAAAAGTAAAACTATTTGAAGACACCATCTTGTGGAATGTTATTGTTCTAACGCAAGAAGTTATGAAGTCATCAGCCATATGTAAATACTTATTGTAAGGAATGATTCACACTGGAAGGTAATCTACGTCACTGTTCTATTGACCGCCTAATTAAATCGAAGATTCGAATTTTAAAAGTCCAACAAGATGGGATCCTTCACCGTTACCATGAGTTTCGTTACGGTTTTAATCGCTAGCGATGACGTAAAAAAGTCTATGGAAAATTGCACAGCGCCACTAGCGGTCACTGACAGAACTAAAATTTTCCATACAAAATGTTACGTCGTCGCTAGAAGTAAACTCATGGTAACGGTACAGAGCTAGCGAGGACCCAAACCAGACCACTCACTGCAAAATCACAAGATACAGTTAGCTTTTCTGTGTGAAAAGGAACGTGAATTATTCAGTGACGGTAGTTTAATATTTTCAAAACTCCGTAAATGACAAATAACATCTTAGTCTACCCGTGACCATCAACGCCTTAAAGTGTCCGAAACGTCGAAATAAAATTAAATAAATATTCTCGAAAAGTTACCGTAAAATAGTGTTTTATTCCAGGAGTTATATTCGCTTGAACTTCAGTGACAAGTATATAGCTGGTAAATAAAAAAAATCTAAGTCTCGAAAATTAAGTCCTTTATAACCAATTAAATGCGATCAAGATCAACAGTGAAATTAAATGTTTACGTCAGTGATTGTTTTTACTACGATAGACAAGCAATGTTATGCGAAAAACATAGATATTGTATAATATGCGAAAAATGAGTATCAAATACGACGACCACATCTTGACATATTCCTTGAAATTTGAATTTCGAATATGTTACCATTTGTGATTTAAGTTGCGTCAATTCAATGTACGAGACATCGTTTGTCGAGTCAGTTCCATACGCTAGATATATAAGGTCAAATCATTTTAAGTGATAATATTCTGTCTTTGTATACATCATACTATATATATTTTTTATAGAAATTTGCGATTTATTATTTATTTATTTTCTCTAACATAGCAAATTTCATATTTTGAAACAGCACCCTTACGATTTTAAAAGTTATTTACGTCATCGGCTTCACCTTTCTCAATTCAATGCCCAATTCTTCTTTTTCTCTAGGTAATCTTATACTTAATTAATAAAAAATAAATTAGGGAAAAATAATTATCTTAATCTTTAATTTTCTCAAAATCTAGCGTATAAAAACTTAAAGCGTTTTCTACAAAAAAATATCCATATTGTGTTGAATCAGCCCTTTCAATATTACCACTTAAAACGAGGTGACCTTATAGAAGTAAATTAGAAAAAAACTTGTATTTTTTTATAATTTGCGTGCAACTAAGTAATACTAAATTACGACCAAGCGAAGGGTTCTAAATATGAATGGTACCTAACCCCTCTTCACCACTCTCATTCAGCGATCTATAGTTCTTACCGCTTCATTGTTACCTCACAATCGATTTTATTTTTTCAACTCGATACAATTACATTCGATCGAATAAAACTTATTTATTTTTTGCTCTAAGCATTGTCCATTGTTGTCGATGCACTCAATTAGCGTAATTAGTAGATACGAGGAAATGGTTTCTTGTATTTCGTTTGTAAAAGTATGTTCCTTTAGGTGAAGATGTATGTGGTAGAATAAGATTATCTATCTGCATTGCTATTTAAAAAAAAGGGGGTTAATCCCGATTTCATTCCCGGTCGGATCAATGAATGTTGAGGTATTCCGTTGCTTGTGATTTCCATTAACAGAGTGCATTAACTATTCTGACATTTAACTGGTGGCAGCCACTGAAAAAAAAGATAACGTCATCTCTTTTACTTCTTCTTCTTTTCGTGTCCACTCTGGCGATAATTTTTTTGGAGCAGTACTCGGCGACTGACAGAGCGTTATCAGTAGCGTTGTACAGGTCCGCACGTGTGCAGGTGAAGGGACACGTAGGGCAAGACAATAGGTGTCCCGTCGTCTGTGGAGAGACGCCACACAAGAATGCGTCGTCCGCAACATAACCCCGTCTGTACATGTTCTCCTTGCTTCGCAGTCTATTTGAGGACTTCCAAGTTTGCCAAGGTAGACTATGTCCAGGAGGGAGCTGTTCCGTTAGCGGAATAGGAGATGTGTTGGGGTATCTTCTTCCAAAGGCTTATCCGGGCTTGATTAGCTTGGCCATCCAGAGGCAATAACTCTTTGACGAAGCTACGCCGACTTTTTAACTTCTGGCCTACTGGTATGTGTTGGTGCAAGGGGTGCCGAGCGTCCGTCTCCTTTTTAAGGCACTCCAAAGAACTTGCCATATCTCTGCGGACGTTCGGGGGTGCAACACCAGCCAGCGGGTACAGCATACCAACAGGAGTTGGTTTTAGACAACGTTTACTTAATATTTCAAATAGCTCCAATCCCTCCACCAATCCTCACACACCTTATGTCTGATTTGAGGCCGATGCCCAGCAGTGGGATATTCTGTAGTTTTGACAACTGTAGTCTACTATGGTCATTGGTGAATCATCAAGTTAGGACACCGCTTTGAGTTGCTGAGTTATTTGTTTCTATCAAATCAAGACTGGTAGTAAATAAATGTTAGTTAATATGTGGTAGAAACAGACTTTAATGTAGACTTCAGGCAGAAAAAGATTTCACTAGCCTGACTCAAACCTCCTTGCTCTTAATGTATTAAGGCCGAATACCGCGCGGTCAACGACAGTTATAAAAACAAATCATCGTTTCCCGCGCAAAGTCACGTCACTCAGGGCATGACGCAACAAAATGGCGAATTAAAATGTAATTAAGTTTCGTCTTCCGTTCAACTGCCGTATCGTTTATTGCGTGTGAAAGAAGGTTAATATTCAATAAATCATTTTTAATTTCACGCAAGCGTTTTGCTTTGATGAATGAGTGGTAGATGAATTGTTTTTGTATATTATGTATCATTGGAGTGTAGATTTAGGATCATCAATTTAAGATTTCTTAACGGTAAGCTAAGCTGGTCATAATGAGTTTGAGCATTGGAAACTGAACAACTGATTATCTGGCACGTGCATGTGTCTCGTCTTTTAATTGAAGGTGATATACTATTTCCTTGAATTTGTTTTCAAGCGTCAAAGTAAGGGGCCACGATGCATCTAGATAGCTTGATGTCATCATCATCATCATCATAATCAGCCAAAGGACGTCCACTGCTGAACATAGGCCTCCCCCACGGCTTTCCACAGCGACCGATCACTAGCGGTCTGCATCCAGTTTGATCCTGCGATCTTTTTAAGCTTGATGTGCGTCAGTGTTTTTGCTATCGCTAACTGGCAAGTGAAGGCCTACCCCAATGATTTCCTCAGTAACCTGTGGCAAGTGATCTAGCTACAGTGAGTTGTTACATACTCTTATTTATCTGTGGTTGTTACTACTACATATACAGACTGAAGCTATGAGAAGCAAAAATGAGTCGCAAATACGACGACAAGATTGAGAAGTTTCTTTGACATTTGACAATTTTGAATTACGAATCTGTACTATGAGTTATTGTCTGTGTCGGCAATTCATGGAGTACGAAATTTGTTTGTGGTGTCACTTCTATACGCTAATAATAGTAGTAAATGCCTAGCTATATCTAGGATAACATTTACTATGATGACACTAAGCAACTTCTTACCTACATACTTTTCTCCTTCTTCTTATTTACTATGAGGTTAATTTGTAGTGCTCAGGACCAATGGTTTACATTTTTTCGAAGCAACGCCGGATGTCACAAGAGCGGTTTTCAGAGCATGTAACTTTGAGGCAGAAAAAAAAAAACAAATATTGATCTGATAAAGATGAAATAAGAAACCAAAAATTTCGCACGGGCGGGACTCGAACCAGCAACTTTCTGGCTAACCGGGTCAAACGCTCTTCCAATTGAGCTACCGTGCTGTTCGGTCCGACCGTGCGAAATTTCGGGTCTCTTATTAGATACGTCATTACGCGTGACGTCTGTGCTATCTACCCCAACTGTTTTACAACAGCAGCGGCCAAGTAGTATCATTATAGAATAGATTCAATTAGTAAATTGATAATACTTCGCTATCCAATGGTTTACAATGTTTTTAAAACTCAGTGTCATATTTTGACTTTTCACTCTGTGAATGTTAATAACATTCTAAATATTGATCTGATCCAGGTTCTTGACAAGAGAGATCAGCGTATTAGACTTTTTACCAGTTCTAAGGAAACCACACAATGTAAAACGCAGGGTATTGGGCCGGTTGTTTCACAGAATCACATTTGTTGTTTTTTTTTTCACTGTATCCGTTGCCATCTTTCTACATGACTTAAAGGTTTGACTGGCAGATAATGCTTTTAGCATTAAGTCCACCTTTGTACACTAAAGTTGTGCAATAAAGTCTTTATAAAAAAAAACACGGGTCGCCTCCGCACTTGACCGATTGCGTTTACTTGTCACCAAAATTCAGTAGGAAATCTTACTAGGTCGTTCGTGTTTAAGTACTTACTATTTTGAGGTTATTAGACACCCGAACCTGCCTTCCCACCCAACCTTGAGAATCAAAGAAAGTTGTTACCTGCCTAAACATTCTTGAGTACAAAAAAACGCAGTTGCGTGCGTTTCGTGCGGCAAATGAGGGGGCAGTACATAATTGTACATAATCCGTACCGAGGATAATATAATTTGCGTCCGAGTGTAATGACAAGGCGCGCCGACCACGCATGCGCGGGCCACACGGGTGCCGACGCCATTTTGGTTTTACGGAACTTTTTAGATCCGTTCAATCTAACGGCTTGAAGCTGCTTTACACTATAAAATTGTATTATATCCCGAGTAATAAGTTTTTTAATGCGATTCGAGCAAGTTTTTTTAAGCTATTGCGTAGCTTCTTTTCGGGCATTGAGCTTGGAGACCGAATCCAGAAATTCTTTAACGAAAATAGTTTTTCCATCTATCGATGACTAGCAGAACTTTAATGACTTTTTGAAATATCACGCTTGCCTCTTTAGTTCAGCGACCCGCCTTTAGGTGGCATTGGTTGTATAACTAAAATAAATAAATAATTATAATTGCGTAAGTTGATAAAAATGCTATGCAATAGCTTTACCGCGGCAGTCTCCTAGTCCCACACGTCTTTTTTATCTACGAACTTTTTGTAACATTGTAAAACAGGTTGTAGAACTTGTAAAGTTTATGAAGTTAGGTTTTATTTAGTTACAGTAATCAATAGGAACGGAAGTCTTGCCATAGTTTCCTGTAAAACCACCAGGTGGCGCTCAAAAATAAATGAGACAAAATTCGTGTTTTTGTCTATTTATGAATGAAATGAATTTTTGAATGAAGCTCAAAAATTACATTTTTTTTAAAGATTTATTAAACATATAGCCACGCAAGTCAAAAGAATATTTGGTGCAGCAAAAAATCAGAAAATTGAAATTGTCTACGCTAAATGTCAAAAATTTTGCTTCAAACTTCGACTGCAGGGGAATTCTCGTGTAATTCTTGTACGAAAAAAGTTCACCGATCGAAATTTATTTGTCGGAGAAAACATCGATCGGTGAAATATTTTCGTATACGAATTGCACGAGAATTCCCCCTGCTCTAATAATTTCAAATCTAAATGGTTAGGTTAAAAATGATTTTCTTATTTCATTGAACCCAGGTACTCTGTTTTCCGGAATTTCTGTCATCCTGTTTAAGTAGGTACTCGAAATTAAAGTCAACAATAAGACAGGAGCAAAAAATCTCCCCAGTGTGCCCCGACCTTCGCAACTCGGTACTGTAAGACGTAGTAACTACAAAATACCTACCACAAGAAACTCTAGTTTGCTTATTTACCATTTAAAATGCGTGACATTGCCGATTTAACCAGCAGTGTGCTCTTAAAAAAGTCGGCCGTGTGTCTCGATCTTCGGTACAGACGTAAAAACAATCGCGTTTCCTCCCCGACGTGATTCCAGTGTTCTATTTCGGTACGGCCAGCAGAGGAGCTGGTTTGTTATCTTAGGTAGAGTCATGAAAATCTTATGATTTCATTTTTTATTTAACCGACTCTGAAAGTAAGGAGGTTACCAAATCCCGTTTGCCCCGCTGACATCGCCCACACTGGGGGCAACTGGGAATAATCCTTTATGTTTAGTATAGCGGTGGACGTCCTGCAGTTGATAAAATTGATGATGTTTTACTCACAAACCTGTAACAAAAAGTAGCAATGAACTCTCCATTTATTAAGTGGGATTAATAATAAAGAGAACTAAGCCTACCTAAATAATAAGAGACTTATTATTTCCCTATTTTTTATTTTAACTTGGTAATCCTTTTGAATATCCAAAAGCACCAATTGAAGCTATGTGAAGGTATTTCCAAGCTATTGTCATAAATCATACATTCAAATTCAAATATCTTTTCCTATATCACTTCCTAGAAGTGATACTATCTTTTTGATCGATGCGTCATTTTAGGCCGAAGTTCAAAAACTTAATAAAGTTATTGGATTTATTCGAGATGAGTCATTGCGAGGAAGAAATCTTTTTAGGGTTCCGTAGCCGAATGGCAAAAAACGGAACCCTTATAGTTTCGTCAAGTCTGTCTGTCTGTCTGTCCGTCCGTTTGTCACAACCATTTTATTCTGTAACTATAAGCATCACACTGATGAAATTCGGTAGGAATGTGTATCCTGTTAACCGCTTTACGATCCTCATACAAAAAATAATAAATAATGACATTTAAGGGGGGGCTCCCATACATGAAACTAAAACCAAAAAAAACAAAAAATGTCAAACCTATGCGTGTGGGGTGTCTATGGATAGGTCTTTTAAAATGACATAGAGATTCCTAAAACCATTTAACTTTAAAGTCTAACGTTTCAAAGCTAGACGCTTCCAAAGTGGAAAAATGGGCGTTCCCCCCCATCTAACTTCTAAACTAAGCGAGTGTAAATTTTGAAAAAAATATGTAATGTAGATCTTAACAAATACTTTCAACGAAAATTGGTTCGGACGGGATCGAACGAGAAGTTTTTTAAGATATAGCACATTTTCAACAACCGCAAACATAACTTTGTACTTCATACAAACACTATGAAAAACAAAGTTATATTTGCTGTCAACAAAATATTGTGATATTTACTAAGTGGAAGTAAGTGGATTCCCTAATTTAGTTAAACTTGGCACGGAACCCTCAGTGCGCGAGTCTGACTCGCACTTGGCCGGTTTTTTTAAGTGCAGTTTACATGAATACGAAGGACCATACCGATGTATGGTCCTTCGTACCTACTTACCTAAAAATTATCAATGTCTAAAACCACGACTTTTGTTTCTATGTGTATGGTTCGAGGTTACTCACCCCTAACTACCATCTGCATCTTCAGACCATTCAATAAGCCATTCAGCTTGGGTTTCGGCTAGATTTTCTATGCATTTATAAATTAATGACACAGTTTGATAGAATGTTGATATGTCAGTTCTATAATAAATATGATAAAAAAATATATATAATAGTTGAATCGAATAAGTCCACTTTATTATTTTTTTATTTAGGGCCGATTATTCAATGGTCAGATAAAACTTATCAGACTGATAAATTATAAAGTGACAGATTTAAAAAAAATACAGTTACGCATGATTGCTGACAATTAGGTGACGTTTTCAAATTAGCCGTATTGTATTTTGTTCGACGAATATTTCTTATTTGAAATATCAGCTCTAATAAGTGAAATTTATCGAATCGTAACCGAATCCGTAAGAGTAACTGAATCAGGGGGGCGGATCTGAAATCGCTCCCACCTTGCATCATCATTTGATAGTAGTGGAAGAAGGACATTTTTCGTCGTGCGTGCAAGCGATTTTCGTTGAAAAGTGGTTAGGCGGAAGATAAATCGACCATTTTTTTTTAAATTCTTTCTAAAATAGAATGTCGAAAGCTCTCGTTTATTCTATTACCTTATTTATTAAGTTTCTATAGTTTAAAAAGTTTTATAGTAGATTAACAAGCCTTTTATAGGTTTTTTCCTATATTTTTTAAACTTTTTTCCCTACACTACTTCAAGGCAGTGGCGCCGCTGCTTTCAACAAATTCGTCGTCTCTTTCTTCTACACCTGTCCTGCTTTGACCAAATGACCGACTACTTTCGCTTTTGGAAAATACAAGAAGCTAAACAAGAAGCATATTTTTCGGATTTAAAATGTGTTATTGATAAATGAACCAATTGATATGATATTTTTTTAATCACAAAAAAAGGTTGCTACGTACTAAGCATCTTCAAACTCAGAGGGAACGAATCGGTCCAGTAGTTCCTAAGATAAGCTCGTTCAAACAAACTCTTCAGATTTATTATATTAGTATAGGTAAGTACCTACATATTTTACCTTAGGTAATACCTTTAGCACTGTCTTTAAACTCCATTTAGATATAATAGAAAACCCTTCAAAATACTTAATTTTCGAGACGTGAGTTATCACGTACAGTAAATGTGTCAACATTTACTATTTGAAATAGCAGAAAATTCATTATGTTATTCTGCTGGCATCTACTAATTAATTAAGAGTTAAAAATTCAAATTAACCTATATTTTATTTGTCTTTTGATTGCATAATTTCATGCCTATCAAAAAATAAAAACTTCTGCATAACAGCTTGTAAATCTATATGTAAAAAAAATCATCCGGGGTGGCCCCAAACCTATTTATCAATAAAATAAAACAAATAATTGCATTATACATAATGAGTTACGGTTGAGGCGGTTTCGCTTTATGACGCACGGCCCCTGGTTCGATTCCCGGAACTATAACACCTTGGTTTTAATTTGTTGAAATTAGTTTTGTTAAACGTTTTCTAATTTTTAATTTTATCTGATTGTTTCGATATTCAAAATAAGTTAAAATGTGAGCCAATTCTTTTGCATCGAATTATCAAGCTTAAAAATTGAACCGTCTCAAAAAAACACTAATAGGAGAAACAAACTCATTTGAAGTCGGTGCATGATGTGCGACTGACTGCTGTTGTCTGTTAAGGTTGACATCATGCACTTGGCTGACTTCAGATGAGTTTGTTTCTCTTATTAGCGTTATTTTAGTCCTTTTAGTATATTTTTTAGTTATTGTATAAGTTACAATATACTAAAATAGTAACTGAAACCTTCTCCTCAGTGTAATAAATACCGAAAGTGTAATAATAAACCGAATCAAAATCGGTTCAGTCGAACGCGAGATATTCGCGGACAAACATACAGGTCAAACTGAGAACCTCCTTTTTATAAGTCGGTTAAAAATTGGTTGAAATTTGAGTGGATTTCATAACTCAAATGTAATCAGGTTTTGGACGCAGAGTGAGAGAACTTATCCTTCAATACACTTACCTTGAATAATATTAAAATATCAGTCAAAGCCGCTAACAAATTACATTAGCAACATCGTCGGTGCGCTGGCGCCGTGCACTCTCGGCCACGGAAAGTGGACCACAGAATTATTGCCGTATCGTTATAATATGTAAAAATGTATCCATATTGGTCACGGCATCACGCGTGAATGGCTGGACCGATTTCGCTTAATTGTTTTTTTTGTGTTTGTTATTGTAAGAAAAAATGTTCGTATGATAGAAAAAAATTAGCGAGTGGACTGCTTTTCAAACAAAATTCGTTGGGTCCGCTAGTTCATGTATATTTTCTGGAAATAAAATACAACCGATAGATCTGTTTAATAATAAGACTGAGTGTAAATTTTATTTATTTGCATTACATGTGTGAGTTGTTACTCCTGTCAGTGTCATATCGATCTAGCTTGCATTTTTGATAAACCTGCGCAGTTTTAACATTATAGTTTCAAGACTAAGTGCGCCTTCACATAGAGCGACAGCAGCGCCTTTGCTCTAACATGAGGGCTTACTGCTGTCATTTATGTATGAAATGTGAAAGCGCTCTAAATTGCTAATGAGCTGCCTATACGAATTAATGAAACGCACTTTCGATCTGAACAAATAATGTAAAAATTTCAAAATATTTTATTTTAGTTTATAAAACATGGTACACCAACAGTATACATAGACAATATTAGTAAGTATTCATAAACATAAATAATTTAGGTATTATTCTTCTCCATATGCCAATTATAGGTGTACACATCATTGGCAGGAAAACCACAAAGTTAAAGTAGTGCCAAGAAAAACAATGAATTAGATACAATAAAATAATAATAATACTAAAGAGAATAAGAAAAAAAACAGTAAAGGCAGCTGATTTGTCAGGAGTTGCCTCTGAAAGTCTCTGAAAGCGACAAATGCCTTCAAATCTTGTTCCTGAATCCGTTGAGTTGATCGAAAAACACGTCTAAGTCCGTTAAGGAATCCGTTGATGCTATTATACTCCTCACCCATGCGGACAAATGGAGAATGTCTACCCAGGTTTGTTCTGCAAAGTGGAAGCTAGAAAGTTTTATGATAAGATGTCTGGGTATGCAATAGGGAGTATGCAAAGAAGCATGATTAAAGACCAGAGCTGGAATTGTGTAAAGCAATCGTATTCATTTAACAGTTCATAACGTACGGTATGATCTGTCAAACGCTTTGTTCTTTGCCGTTTGACAGATCATACCGTACGTTTTGAGCTGTCAAATGAATACGATTGCCTTACACAATTCCATCCCTGTTTACACCTCAGTGAACCATTGACAGTTATGTTTTACAAGTTATTTGATCCAGACATCTGGTTATCAATTAGAAGACGTCAAATTTTATTCTTATGAGCAGTTTTCTTCAAATATTTTCTCTCTCTTCTCATCCCAGTAGGAAGTTGTTGTTTTTTCAATACTAAATAATAAAATGTTACCTTTAATTTGTCCCGCAGTACACATACTACACGAGCTGACTCGGCAATCTTGCGCAGACTTAAAACGTTCTCCATTCTGGTGAGCTATTTTGATCTCTATGGTCTAAGATTTTAGGGTTCAAATACAATTAAATATGAAGCTTTTAATAGGTTCCTTTGTACAAAGTTATAATTAGTGATTTTATTCATCTCCATCGAAGCAGGTAGCTGCATTTTGTTTATTTTTGTACAATCCTCAATTTTCAACTAATATTTTAGACCATATTCCGTTAGACTTAAAGAAGGGTTTCCAAACTATTGTCCGCGAGTGTACGGACCCTCTAATGGATACTATTGGTATTACAAGTGACGACAGACACCTTTTAGTATTAATGACTGTTAATTTTTTGTCTGGTCATATTAATAGTTGATGCATCGAAGAGATCGAGATTTCGACTGTTTGGACTCGAAATTCATGATAAGAATTTATCTTGATAGAGCAATTTGGGTATCACCGCAAAATGTTTTTTAACATCGCGTTTTCGGCGTAGCCGCTCCGATGTCCCGGGTTCGATTCCCGGCCGGATCAATCTAGAAATTGTAACTTTCTTTATTGTCTGTTGTGGTACCACCGTTGTGTCTGATTTTCATAGCACAAGTGCATTGGCTACTTACTATAAGATCAGAGCAATGTACTAATGTGATTGGTGTTAATTATCACCATATTGACTATTTATTAATTATTTATTACTAGCGACCCGCCCCGGCTTCGCACAGGTGCAATGCTATACATATAAACCTTCCTCTTGATTCACTCTAACTAATAAAAAATCGCAACAAAATCCGTTTCGCAGTGTTAAAGATTTAGGCATACCTACATACAGAAAGCGGATAGCGACTTTGTTTTATACTCTGTCGTGATAGTGATTATCATTAAAGCCGCCTATAGGATCTTTGACTAATATCAACCGACATAAGCCAGGAACAACTGCTATGGTCATGATATACGTCACTTGTATAGTTGGAATGGTCACCCATCCAAACACGACCGCGCTGAAGGTTGCTTGACTCGGCAATCACTATTAAAGCGCTGACACTACTGCGCTACAAGCAGCCGATTAAAAAAACGGACGTTATATTTCGATCTGTATGTTTGTCCGCGTTTGGATGTACCGATTTTAATGCGGTTTTCACAAAAAAAAATCGACGAGAAGGTTTAAGTTACTTTTTTTGTTCAATCAAGTACATTGTAATTTAAACAATAACTTAAAACTACGATAAAAAAAACATAAAAACAATACACCTTATATTTTTTCCCTGACTCAATTTTGTTACCTTTACTTTTCCAATGAGGTCATGCTGTCGATTTATTTAACTTTAAAGGAGTTGCAATGGTAGGAAATGCCCCTTATTTTCTTCAATATTAATATCCTCATTCTTCAAAGATCTCATCTTATCTCCAGTAGCCGAACGGTACATTTTTTCAACCACCCTAACCAACTCTAGCGTGAAATGCACTTTGTTACAATAATCCTATTACTAGCCAGCCATGTATACTTTTCTAGTCCAATGATTATGTATGGCCGACAAAGGCACAGAGTATAAAACGTTATTGTACCATAATGTTGGATGGATTGTCATAATAACGATGTTTTGGTATTGAAATTAGATGAGATTTTTAAGGGGTTATCTTTCTGTTTTGATATCATTTGAATATTTCTTACACACAAGGGATACAAAATTAATCTTTTGACTTTTGCTTATCTTTTGTAAACTAATATTATGAAACCTATTCCATGTTGAAATTGACTTTGATTGGCTCTGGGTATAAAGATCCTAAATATGTCATTGTTTCAATTATTTTAAGACTATGGGTTGAAGATAGGTCATCATCATCATCATCATTATCAGTCAATGGACGTCCACTACTGAACATAGGCCTACCCCACGGTTTTCCACAGCGACCGATCATAAGCGGTCTGCATCCAGTTTGATCCCGCGATCTTAACAAGGTCGTCCGTCCATCTTGTCGGTAGACATCGCTGCGCTTTTGGTCAAAAGGTCTCCAATCTAGAACTTTTCTGCCCCAACGGCCATCGCGCTATGTGCCCTGCCCACTGCCACTAGAGCTTACTGATTCGTAGGGATATGTCCGTTACCTTATTTCTTCTACGTATCTCCTCATTTCTGATTCGATCTCGTAGAGAAACACCGAGCATAGCCCGCTCCATCGCTCGTTGTCTAATTTTGAGCATATTTATGAGGCCCATAGTTAGAGACCACGTTTCGGATCCGTATGTCATCACTGGTAACAAGATAGGTATTAGTTTGCTAATAAGTAATTTTATGCTATAGTAACACCTACATATTTCAGTTTCTTCTTGTGATTGTGATACCAAATAAAATTAGAGCTTTTGAAAATAAACAAGTTTTTAAAATTGACAATTGATAGTTCCTGAAGCTTTTCTTATCTCATATTTAAAAAAAAAATTCCTCCTACTATTGTAATTAATCAACTAATTTGTAACACACCACCAAATTTACCTTATCGTTGTTCTAAAATTGTCCAAAGCGTACAATTCAAATCCGTAAAATCAAAGAGAATTGCGATTTTTTTTTCACCGGCGGCTTTCTAGAAAGTTTACCTGCTTTGCCGACAAAGGCTGTCAATATGACAAATGTTGGTACCGTTGTGATGCTGTCATAGATTTTGATTTAGGAACATTGCGAAATAGTTTACGGTTGTAGTTTGGTAGTAGGTAAGTACCTACCAGGATAGCAAACGTTTTTTGAAAATAATAATATTGTTCTTAATTTCAAATAGGTTACTATTATTATGGTACTTAATAAGTATGACTTACGGGTGTAAGCAAGAATAGTTGTGAATTGATAGATAGGTATGATACATAGTCTCAAAAGTGACCGGATTCCCTGACTACTTACTTCCTTTGATTATTGTTCTGTTCCTTACAAAAAAGGAGAATCGCCTTAAATTTTGAATTTGCTATGCTTTTTTAAATACTTAATGACGCTCAAAATTGATGTCCACACCTAAACAAAAACTAAAGCCTCCTTCGGGTGGTCAAACCTAAATCTGAAAACACCGGAAACACATTGAAATATCAATAATAATTTAAAAAAGATCAAGCGGACATCGCGACGGCGCTAACATGCCATTTTACAAATTATACAAATGAAAAAAAGGCCGCAAAGGTCCGAGTCCAAAAGAAGCCGCTGGCTCGAAGAAAAAACTAAATTAACACAGACTTTTAGATAATTAAAACCCACCTTGTTAGGTTATTTTCGACGTTTTTACGACTCGACAAGATTATGTTTAACGGTTGGCAGCCCTGTTTTTTGTTTTTATCATTTTTAACACGACGGAATACAGGCCAGTATAGAACACTAAAGAGTTTACGCGGTTGAAAAAAGTTAACGGCGGCATAAGAGAAATGTGCCGTTCTTAATTATATTTTGCATTTTATTGTTTATTTGATTGTGAAACGAAATATAACCAAGGCGATAGTTAAGAAAATATCAGCTACCAGTATTTTGGTTTATGGGATTTTTCATAGAACAGTTATGGTGGATCGTTAAATTCAAACATTAACGCCTGTATTAGACAGTTTTATTTCGCGCGCAAAGCAATAAAATGACGGCCGACTTGATTTGAACGATATTTTTTCTTTCATTCTGCATCATGCCCAATTATAGTGATACTATAATTTACATTGCTTTGATTGTATTTTAATTTGTTATATTTGTTTATTTTTTAACTCATACATTATTACCTCTCGATACCTACGTAACCTTCGTAGACTTCTGCGAATTTTCTACAGTTTTTATAACAATTCAGCATTTAAAAAAAGATAACAGTAACCTCTAAAGCTACCGTTCTGACATTGACATCACTCAGACCCAGAATCGTGATATAAAGACATCTTGCCGCCAAAATAAGTAGCACTAAGAAACCGCTACGTCATGATTTCCTAATGCATAACACAAAAAAATGTCCTGTCATCACTTAGTGTGACGGTCAGTCAAAATACGGCCTGATTTACGAATCGACGATGACATGCCACGTTCGAATTTTGAAGTGATTTTTGATGGCTTTATCTTTTGCTGTGCCAGGACTCAAAAGTTTAAATAGTTGCGAATAATAAATGTCGGCTAAGAGCTAAGCCAAATTGGTAAAAGTAAATACATAGAGCAAGAATTAAATTAAAACAATAATAAATTTACATAGGGCATTTGAAGGTTTATAAAATTATACAATTAGTAATTCCTTATCTAACTCTACTGAATTTCATACGGATATCCCATTCGAGATTTTTCACGTTTAACCAGAAACTTGATATTGCTGTGTATAGAGAAGCTGTGTCAAATAAAAATACCTACGACGACAAGGTTAAGACGTATTCCTTAAAATTTGGCAAGTTGATGGTAAGTGGCATCAATGTTCATGGAGTACGAAAAGCTATTAAATGATAGCTGAAAAAGCTGAGCTAACCATAGATTTATACCATCCAAATGTACCCTTTTTCATGAGCAAATAAACACTTTCTTTCTTTCTTTGTTCGTAGAGTCAATTACATAGTCTTGCGACTTATCGCGGATATACTAGGCAAATAAATAAAAAAAAACATACCTACACAAGTAATAGTAGTTCAATGCATGTCATAAGGATTTATTTTATCAAAAATAGCGGTCTCACGCGACTTCGTCCCCACATTTTGAGTTTACTCCCTCCACGCTCGTCACAGCGTAATGTACACACAACAACACGTCAAGGTAAACACTGCGGTATCTTATGCAGTTGTAGTAAGGGCTAGTTTGCAACAAAAGTGGGTAGCCTGATGTGCTGGCCACTGTACTATCCTAAAGCCTTCCTCGATATATAAGCTATCCAAAAATATATTTCAATAAACTACCAGAACGCATTGTATTCTTACCAGTTAATAAATTTAAAACTATGGATACTATAAAGGACGATAGGGAATTAACTCACTGTACCGTCATTCGAAGCCTATAAAGTGAGAATGGCAACCCTATTTTTCTTATCTGTGGCGGACATAACGTCAGTTTTACACATTTTCTCCCGCCTTTTTGTTAGTTCTCTATTCCTCCACCAGGTGGCGATAGTTTTCGTTTCAGCAAGAAGCATTCTTGGGCGTCATTGGCAGTTTATTTTTCGAACTGTGCGGATGGTTCTAACAAACCTGTTAGAACCTGATATTATCCTAGAAGTAAAAGTCAGTTTTATACACAATAGTGCAGCATTTTTCGGTAAGTGATATTGTTTAAATTTTTAACGGCACTGCCGTTCGTATATAATGAGTGATTCAAGTTCCACGTCGTCATCATCTTCCGAATCGGATCGGGTCGCGAGTCCGTGAAAAAGATACTCGCCCGTCTAGGAATAGGAAGCGCAAAGCGCCAAATAGGAGTGAGAAGTGTAAAATTAAAACGTATAAAATCGAATAGCGAATTGCGCAAATTCGCAGAACATTGCTTTGAACAATTTACACAAAATTCTTTTAATAACTACCCTCCCTTTGCGCCCGAATTTGAACAAAGGAATGATGACGATGTAAGCCTCAATGTTAGCGGCGAGTTGTTCTCGGATACCGAACATAACGTAGCTACCTCAATTCAATTACCTATTCATACCGTGCTTAAAGAACCGTCGATTTCCAAATCATCTTCAGATCACATCCAGTTATTAAATAGTATTCAACAATTGAATAATCCCGAGTGGTGCCACGTAAGATATTCGGAAGTCCAAAAGAATTACTGTTCTACCCCCGGTTTTGTTGAACTTAAGTGTAATGATGAAATTAAACCTTTTGACAAATTACGGAACCTGATGGTTGCTGAACGTAGTTATGCCGCCCTGACGCAAGCCTTAATTAAACACAGAGAAGCCGCGCAGGCTGGTTTCGCATCGCTTTTGTCTTGGGCATCCAATATAGATGATTTATCACCCTTGACTCTTAAAAATAAAATTAATGAAATTTTTATCGAAGGCAGCTATAACAAAATTTCATCTGACATACTTCAACTGTGCTGTGGCCACAGGGCCGATATAATTGAACAAAGGCGTGACGGCGTTTTGCGATACGTTAAAGATAAGTTTGTTCGATCTAATTTTCGTAAAATACCACCAACAAGTGAGTCACTTTTCAATAAAGAGTCTTTTTCTGCTACCCTCGAAAAAGCCGGTGGTGTTAGCAAAACATTTTGGCCCATTCGTAATGTGGCACAGAAATCAAATTGGGCAGCTGCGCAAGCTGGACCATCTAGTACGAAACAACCCGCGCAGGGCTACCAAGACTTAGCCAATAAAGGTCAATATGGTCGGCAGTATTACAGTCAGCCTGCGCAAGGCACTTATCCTGGTTTTTACCCACCTCAGCCTGGGCCATTTCCACCAACGATGTATTATCCCCCGCAGGGGTTCGGATATCCGTATCAAAGCAATAACCCAACTAAGCGGTTCACGCAAAACCAGAATAGACAGGTTCGGCCAGAGAACAGGCCATTTCACCAAAGGCCTCAGTATGATGATGGCCAAGGTAAGAACATGCGCCGCACGCAACAAATTAACAAAAACTTTCGCTCGAAACGAAAATCATGACTCGGATCGGATCGCAGGCCGCTTAGCCCGCTTCTTCCCATGTTGGGAAAAGCTTCAAGCGCCAGTCCCTCTCTTAAATATAATAAAAGGGTACAAAATCCCGTTTGGGCAAAAACCTCCACTTTGGATGCCAACAGTCGCAAGCAAAAAGTTAATAACTCCCACATCGCCTCAAATGACGGTCGCCATAGACGAAATGATACTGTCAGGTGTATTAGAGAGCGCGCAGCTATCTCCGAGCTTCATATCCCCCATGTTTCTGACGCCCAAGAGCGACGGCAGCATGCGTCCTATTTTCAATCTGCGAAACTTAAACAACTATGTCATAATTTCAAAATTCCGTCTTATAAATATGCAAAGAATACCCGATTTCCTGCAGCCTTTCGACTGGCCAGTCAAGATCGATCTCTCGAATGCGTACTTCCATGTCCCGGTATCAGTACCACACAGAAGGTTCTTGCGGCTGATGTACAACAACAGACTGCTACAAATGACATGCCTCCCGTTTGGCTTGGCTACAGCACCCAAGGTTTTTGCAATTATCACCAATTGGATCGCGCAGATCCTGAGAGAGAAAAGAATACGAATCGTGACATATTTAGACGATTACTTAATCGTGAATCAAGACAGAGACCTCTTGTCGCTACAAGCGCAAGAAACAATCAACCTTCTAAAAAATCTGGGATGGCAAATAAATTATGCAAAGTCAATCCTGACCCCACAAAAATGCCTAGAATTTCTTGGAATATGTTGGGACCCGTGGATCAACCAAAAATGGCTACCTCTACTGAAATGTCAGTCTCTAATGAGCAAAATTGTGACGATCTTAAAACGAAAAACGGCGAATCTAAAGCAAATACAGAGTTTAGTGGGCCTAATAAATTTTGCCAGTTTCGCTGTGCCACGAGGACGTTTAAATCATCGCAAACTCATGAATTTCCAAAAACGATTGCTTCGGTTAGATTCCTCTCACCGATTAGTAGTCCCAGAGCCGGCTATCGTGGAACTGGAATGGTGGTTGAAGAATCGCACCAATTCATCCCACTTGCATATAACACCGGCCAAGCACTTTCTTACAACAGATGCTTCCGGGATAGCCTGGGGAGCCCGCCTAGACAACATGGAAATGACAGGTTCGTGGTCAGCCCAAGAAAAACTCCTGAACTCCAACGCGAAAGAGATGCTGGCTGTATACAATGCCATCAAAAAGCAGTCACAACTATTGGAGAATTCAACAGTCATGCTTCAAAGCGACAACAAGACGGTTGTGTCATATATCAAAAAAGAAGGCGGCTCAAAATCGACCAAGCTCATGCACCTAACGAGAAAACTATATACCTTACTCGACGAGTCACACATTCATCTGGTCCCTCATTACTTGCCAGGAAAGATAAATTGCGAAGCCGATCGCTTATCACGTTGGCAAGCGCCCCCCGAGTGGCACTTACTACCCGAAGTTACAGCTGTAATCTTCGAGAAATGGGGGACGCCCATAGTGGATCTGATGGCATCCAGCACAGCTCACGTAGTTCCTCGATACGTCAGTTTGAATTGGACCGACCGGAATGCCTATTTTCACGACGCATTCAGTCAGGAATGGGATTATCCCCTTGCGTGGATCTTTCCACCCCCATTTTTAATACCAAAAGTACTGACTCACCTCAACACCTCGAGAGGAGTATTTCTGATTGTAGTGCCCGTGTGGGACAAAGTATTCTGGATGCCGGATCTCAAAAACCGAGCCATCTCTCCTCCGTTCACCATCCGGCGCCTTCACCGGGTGCTAGTGGACACGTCGACCGGCCTGCCCCCGCCTCGAGTTCGCGAGATGTCCCTGCAAGTGTGGAGATGTGGGGGTGGACTACTAGCCTAGCAGATTGGACACCGGAACAAATCGGACTCCTCAGATCAGGTTGGCGCAATTCATCTATCAAAACCTATCATCACGCTTGGCTAAAGTGGTTGGATTGGTGTAAAGTAAACAATGTTATTACACCTAATAATCCCTCTGGGTCAAACCTTGCAAAGTTTTTAGTAGACTTATATCAAAAAAGTAAATTGTCATACCGAACCATTCTAGTTTACAAGTCAGCAGTTTCTACCTTATGTAACCCCGATTCGTCGGAACGCCTCAGTTCTAATATCCTAGTTAAAAAGGTTTTAAAGTCAATAGCGATTCAAAACCCAAGAGAAATTAGCAAGCCCCCTATCTGGGATACAGACATTCTTGTAACTTGGCTCTTAAATAATATTCCCGATCAGAATAATTTTTACCATTGCTCTCGCAGAGCAGCTGTTTTATTATTGCTTTGTTCAGGACGAAGGGTCCATGACCTAACACTGTTAGCTGTGGACAGTAATCATTGTTTAATTTCAGATGACCACATCATTCTGTGGCCCAAGTTCGGTGCGAAGACTGACAATGCAGAAAACAGACAGTCGGGATGGCGCTTAACGTCAAACGGCACTCAACGAGCTATCGACCCTGTATTCTGGACAAGGAGAGTGATCGAGTTATCATCAGAAAGAAGATCTGTATGTAAAGAAAACAACCTGTTCCTAACCGCCTGCGGCCCTCCAAAAGCTGCATCTCGCACTGTGCTGGCAGGCTGGGTGCGGCGCACCCTAATTGAGGCCGGCATCCCTGCGAGCGCCGGCAGTATGCGATCTGCTGTCGCATCCAAGCACTGGGCGCTGAATATGCCTTTTGACGAAATTCTCGCGCGAGGCAATTGGCGCTCCCAAAATACATTCAGGAAACATTACTGTCGGGAAATTCGACCTTCTCAATCTCAAACTTACCTGGTATCTGATATGTTTTCCCCATAGCAAAATAAATGTCGTATTTGTATTTGTTTATTAATATCGTTTTCATCAAATTAATTAGATGTTTCTTCCTTGGTTTTTTCTTTTTATTTGTAAATGAAATCATTTAGGTTTATAGTTTTACTATATAAATACTTTGTGATATTTTACATGTCTGTAATTATAATAGGTACTCTAAATGTATTGACCTGAATAAGGGGAATAATTACATACTTACCATAACTATGCAAATAGGTTATAATTCAATAAATAATTCTGCAAAAATCAATAAACATTTGATTGTCATTCGCTGTTTTTCTTTATCTTTACATACCCTAACATATTTTACTATTATTGCATAACCTTATCTAGGCAGTCCATACATAATAATTAATAACAAGAGGTTCCTACATACACAACTCACACCAGATTAATATAGGTCATATTGACTTTCATCCTGACTGTCATCATACATCTTTAGACATACTCTAACTTATGTGTGACTTTCACCCTCCACCAGGCGATAACAAACACGTCTCACTTTATAGGCTTCGAATGACGGTACAGTGAGTTAATATACGCGTTTTACCTACCAATAAAACGCTTATTAACAACTTACCTCATTCGAAGCCTACTTCTATTCCTGCCTGGTGTAAGTTCGAATGCAATGACGCCCAAGAATGCTTCTTGCTGAAACGAAAACTATCGCCACCTGGTGGAGGAATAAAGAACTAACAAAAAGGCGGGAGAAAATGTGTAAAACTGACGTTATGTCCGCCACAGATAAGAAAAATAGGGTTGCCATTCTCACTTTATAGGCTTCGAATGAGGTAAGTAGTTAATAAGCGTTTTATTGGTAGGTAAAACGCGTATATTATGAAGTAGATGATTATTTAAAAGATAGTAATGTATGGGCCAGCATGATCACTACAAACATTGTATACCTTTTGAAAGAGACATTGACAATAGTGACTGAGTTTGTTGCGCAGCTTCTTCTTAGCACTAGCCCTCAACTGTCCCGTACCACACGGTTTATTTTGGGACATGTAAAAGGGCCTATTTGCATAAATAAATTTATTTTATGACTGTTTATCCAACACATTTTTTTTTCAAATCAGTCCAGTAGTTCCTGCGATAAGCGTGTTCAAAGAAACAAACAAACACTTCAGCATTATAATATTTATATATATTGTATTACCTAACCTACATATGTATTTTACTATAATTAAGACGCATTCAAGAAGGCAATGAATTGGTTAGGTACTATGACAGTCATGATCAATCATAGGCCATTTATAAAAAAAAAGTTTAGACTTAAGTTCAAGTAAATAGTCAAGAGTTAAAGTACTCGTAACGGACAGGAAAAACTTACTTCTACATAAAACATACCCATAAGTGTAAAAACTTAGTTTCGATAGAATTTCTTTTTTCATCGCAATTTCTCCTTCAATTTCTTTACTCTATCCATTCAATACTTACATATGCTCCTATTATAACTGCATAGTTAAATGTTTCCCACAATTTGTATGGAGCATGTCATCAAATAACTATGATTGTCGTCAATTTGTATGGCCTGTAATGCTACTATTAACTATAATGTGGTCTTATGACGGCCACGGCCTTGGTGTTTTGTAAAATAAACATGGTTTGAGTAAAAACCTGTGTGATTTACCTAAAAAAAAAAATTGCAGCATTATTCATCAGCGTGCCTAAGATACGCGCCTATTTATAATCTGTCGCAGCAATCGATAAATTTCAAACGTCATTTTAACAATACTGGAAGAGGTTTAAGAAACTTTAATGTATTCATTTGTTTTTAAAAGCAATAAGGATTGTTATACTAAAGAAAAAAAAAGTGGGAAAGCATGTTGTTAAGGAAATAAAATTATTCGAGGCTTGCATGTTAGGCCAAGAGGAAAACTGAAATCTTGTCACATTAAAAACCTTTAAATATTACTCGCTATTTAAAGAAACATCCCATAAATCAAATAACCTTATATATTTTTTAAATTAAAATCGAATATTTATGATTCTTAATAATGTAGAGTTACGTAACATGCAAAACATGATATTGAAGAAAAATAGGCTGTCACTGTCTTTGGTGAAGTAAAGTTCTAGATTGGAGGCAAAAAGCGCAGCGTAGGTCGTCCGTGGTATTTGTGAAAAACCGTAGGAAGGCCAATGTTCAGCGGTGGACGTTCTTTGGCTGATGATAATGATGATGTGTCAATCTCTTGGACTTTCTGTCCTCTTAAGTTCTGCATTCAATTTATTTATTATTAATTCACCCAACTGCCTCGGTGACGCAGCGGTTCCGGGTCAAAATAATGTACCTGTGTTTTTCTGTTCAGAAATTCTCAGGGTAGCCTGGAGTACGGAAGTTGGTGGTGTTTCACCCTCGTGCCTCGGAAAGCACGTAAAGCCATTGGTCCTGCACCTGATCTCTCTCCGGTCTTGTCAGATTGCTGACCCATCGGGCTATGAGAGTGAAAGGAATAGAGAGTGCACATGTGTTTGCGCACACAGTTATGCACTATAATATTACCCGCGCAGTCGGTTAGTCGTTGTGACTGGCCACCGTTGTCGAAATCGGCTAGGGGGACTATTATTTATTAATCCAAAAACATTTAAAGAATTTCTTGAGTATTAATTTATTATTTATGAATGCTGTGTTAGTTTGACGAATAAGTATGAATTGTGAAACTACCCAAATTCTGACATAATTATTTACCAAATAATATTATAGTATTACTTGATACTTACCTACTTAATATTAGGAGTAATATATATCCCACCAAAAATATAAATGTGAAAATTAACTTAAAAAAACAATACGCATTAAAAGGTCATAAATGAAGTCTTGACCCTTTAAAGGACAGGATCCATTTTAGGTAAACAATTCCTTTTTGAAGTCGGTGCTCTGATAGCTGATATTTGAGATGATCTAATTGATATCTATGGATTGAGTAGACAATTTATTTATTTTCATAATTAATTTTGTTTCTTTGTCGCACCACCCACCATCATTTCTGCTTAGCCCAAAGGCATGACTGGTAGATATGCCGTTAAGTACACCTTAAAAAATGTTGGTTGGTAAAATTAAAATGTTGGTTGTGCAATAAAGTATAAATAAATAAATTAATTAAAGAGTTCATTCGAGACACTTTAGTGCAATGCATTTTGGCTTAACTTTTTTAAGTTAATTTTATGTATTCATTTTTCGTGTTAGTAGGAGGGAAGGGAGGCCTTATGACTCTGTTCTTTAAAAGAAGCTACAAATTACATATCATAAGTTCTGTCATTATAATCACTGAACTCCTAAGCGTTGAGGAGTTCCACTATCAGCTCAGCTCCCCGTAATGTTGTTTATCAGACGTAACAACATGTCAACATTAAGATTCTAGTACAAAAACACGATACGCGCTTTTAAAATTTGAGACCTTCCCTCGATCGCACCAAGATCTCATGATCAAATCCCAACTCGGCAACAATGGGACTAACTAGAAAGTTTACCGCTAGGTAAAGTCCGCTTCATATTGCTTGTCGAATATTGTAAACAATCTTGACATTCCTTATTACTTACCGAAATAATTCATTTTCAAATATAATGAACACAAAAATTACTGACTAGATAAGTCAATCAATCATCGTTTACCTAACACTGAAATCTCTTTTAATTAGATAGTAGATGAATTTTACTAACAGATATTATTTTAAAAAAATATGAAAAGATTGCTTACTTTATTCGACTAGCAAAGAATAATGGACTTTGGGCGAAATCATTTTTCAAATCGGTCTACAAATGACTGTGATATGAGGTGACACAGCAGTCACAAAAAAACATACAGTCGATTTGATAACCTCCTCCTTTTTTGAAGTCGGTTAAAGTGGCGTTAAATGATGTTTTTTTTACAAAATGAAAGAATTCTCTTAGTATATTTTTATTGAAGATTAGTAATAAATTATTGATCACAGTCATTCTTTCATTAAACCCTCTCCCACCGCCTATCACAGCATGGTGACCCTGCTACAATAAATACGCAAGTATTACGAATTACAGTTTTAGCTATGAATTCGATGAATTTGGCAATGTTTTGGCTTTTAGATTAAACGTCGAATTGTTAACCAGAACTGTTAAAACAGAACTTATGACGTTAAAAACAATCCCGTGTTTTTTTAGTGGGTTAGGTATTCTGTTTATCTAGCTTAAGAAAAAAATACTTTCATTATATTTATGTAACAAGGTAGAGAAATTAATTCAGATTATAAATAAAAACGCAATATTTTTTTACTCATATATCATTTTACTAGCGGTCCCCCGCGACTTCGTCCGCGCGTTTTGAGTTTGCTCCCTCCCCTCCCGTCGCAGCGTGATTTTTTATATCCTAAAGCCTTACTCAATAAATAAGCTATCTAACACAGAAATATTTTTTCAAATCGGTTCAGCAGTTCCTGAGATAAGCGCGTTCAAACCAACAAACTCTTCAGCTTTATAATATAATTAGCGCAAGCGCACGTTGTGATGTTAAAACTGTGATAGCTCCTAAGATATTTATTGGAATCAAATGATATAAAGAACAACTTTGTTCTAAATGAAATGCTCGTGATGATGAATGTATTTATTTTGATAAGTAAAAATACCTGTGTGTATAATACACCTCTAAAAATGATGCATTATTTTTTTACAAATTTATTAACATAAAAAAGGTTGTAGTAAGTCAACCATAACAGATAGACATATGCTGTCGCAGACTTTATTATAGAACTCTTAATGTTGAACAATCCTGTCATACATGATTTTTGAGTAACTTAAGCGGTTTCCGCAGCGTACGCAGCGGAAGCTCTCAAAAGGAATATCTTTCTCCCGTTTTCGCAACATTTTTCATTGCTGCTGTGGTCTTATGAGTCGTATCTTTATGTTATATAGCCTAAAGCCTTCCTCGATAAATGGACTATTCAACGTCAAAAACATTTTTCAAATCGGGCCAGTAGTTTCTGAGATTAGCGCGTTCAAACAAACAAACAAACAAACAAACAAACAAACAAACAAACAAACAAACTCTTCAGCTTTATAATATTAGTATAGATTAAAAGTTCATACATTGATCATTATAAAAATACACTTAGCATTTTACGATATACAAATCAGTACATATTCATAATATACAACTTTATCTAACTTTTAAATTAGCACACCATAAAATCATGCATCACAAAATCTTCTCCAAACAAAATGTCCGACATTTAATTAATAAAAAAAACTACAAAGGCATGCCATGCCATAAACAATCGTACAACCAAAAAGGTTTGTTCACGCCTCGTAAACACATAAACGGTCATACAAATCGGCAACAGATAATAAATGTCACTGGCACACAAATAGTTGAGTTAAAAAAGATTTGAAATACGAACTGACTTGACTACTGGCTGGTAAGATTTGAGATGGTGTTCTTATTGTAGATAAAAAAAATATATAGTTTAGTCCACGGTCTCGTTAGTGATAAAAGAAGATTATCAAGCGGATTTTTCACCGTCGGAAAATTTTGCGAATAATTCAAATATGGAACGTCATTGCGTATGATTTTTTTGTAAAGATCTGGTAATAGTAATATAAACTTATTCAGAAATTTAGAAACAGGCCGTAAGAGTACTTATGATAAGAACATAATTTGTTTACTAAGCAATCTTTGTGATATCAATGACCAATAAGGTAATAAGCCCTTAGTAAGTAGTCGGGGTCGTTATTGATGAGAAAGAGCTGACTCTTCCTAAGTATTAAAAAAACCTAATTGTTAGATATATCTAAATAAAATTTTTATTGTTATTAACGTGATATAATATTATTATATAGTACTTAATTAAAATTATAATTAATTAATATAATAAAGTTAAGATATAATACTTTTGTACCATTTTTTCAAGTTTTCTTGGATGAGTTAACTGAATTTATCTTTTACTTTAAATAGAAGTAAAGTGAGTGATTGTATTTAAAATGGTAATTGCTTGTCAGATTAAAATACTAATATTCTTTAATATTTTTTTCGTTGTTATCATTGGCATTTTGTTAAGTATAGAAAATAATTTATTAGTGGTAGCCAGACTAAAATTAAAATTAAAGGACAGAATACGCAGTATTGACAAATTCTATTAGTAAATTACGAATTCACGTTATAGTTTAGATACTCACAATGCAAATAGGTTTAACTAAACACACTGATAATAATTTGTCTGAACCGAACAAAATCGGCATAAAGAGATAAACATTTATTTAGCGCCATGCGCCAATCTTAAGGGCCTTATTAGTTTCGCAAAGCCCTATTCAAGCGGCTTCTTTGCCTTCTCCATTTCATTTTAACAAATAAAAATAGAAGTGTGGCCAAATTCGGAACTAGCTTTTTCATTATACAATCACGAAGACACTAGCGACACTAGCGCTTGTTAGTAAATTTTGTTAAATTCGCATTGTCCATCATTTTTTATTGCCAACATGACAGACGGAACGGGCGACCCTTTGCAATTTTTTTTCTTCAATAATAGACTATTCAGGTATTGTCTATGGCATTGTTACGGGGGGTCTTTCGCCATTTTTTTTCATCTATTGTCAGGTGTAGCATGTGCTTATTACAAAAGGGTTCATGGTCTATTTTGAAGCGATTATTGATATTTAAAGTTAGTTTAGACAGTGCTGCATTGTAGTCTCACTAATGATTATAAATTGTACACTTTTGTGGATGTTTCTGTTTATTTTTATGAAATTAAAAGTCATGTTTTATCACTCTATGATTTATTATTCGATTCTTTTTCTACGAGTTGGTTGGTTAACATAAATGTAAGAAATAATTACTAATGATGACACTTTTTTTTGACAACACGATAATTTAGCCTTCAATTTGTAAACATTTGGTTAACTTAGGTAATTAAATTCACGTGAATTATGTTAAAGGAAATTTGAAAAAAAAAAACGCATAAACAGGAGGTTCAATTGTTCAGCAATACCAACATATTTCAATGAAAACATTATTGCCAAAATTAGCTTGAAATAATTCATTCAATACATATTATCAAACAGCCAAAAACTATTCCAATGGTCAGTAGCGCCGTTAAACAAAGCGTTTCATGTTCTCAAATCGTGCTAACCAAATAAAGCTGCCTAAACAAAGATTAAAGGAAATTAACCAATGTTCCGGCTCACGTTTTATATTAGTCCGACAAATAAAGTCCACAGTTAACAGCATTAGCCGCAATCATTTGATGAAATCTCCGAATACTGTATTCCAAGTAGAAAAATAAATAAAATACAATAAACAAATAAAATGGCCACTCCACAACCCTATTAGCGCTTCTAGGAACAATTCCAATTTTAAATTTGAATTTTCGAAAAGAGAACCGCGCGCGCTTTTATTGCGCAATAAAAGCGGCTTGAAGAGTTTAAATTACTGATTATTATGTTATGGTACTTTTTTTAGAAAGGAGAAAAAAGTTTCTTATATAGTACCATCATGAGGTTTAATAGTCTGTGGAGCATGAACTTGGCGCCATGCGTTTTAATTTTCGAAAGAAAGTAATGGAGTGCATACAAGTTGTATGCACCGAGCTTTAAAAAAAAGAATGAACCTTAGGAGTAAATATTATTTGAAGTTTTCTCTCTAACAGAACATAGCAAAATAAGCCAACTGAGTAGAAAGTGGTCCGAACAGTCCCAAGAACTTATTTACGATCCTTCATTTCACATTTTATTCTAATCCAAAAAAAATGTTGACCCCTTAAAGTTAAGTACCATAACCACTTTCATTTATGATGGAAATAAGAACTTTATACAGATTTAAGGAAAAATATATGTTTGGCCATTTTTAGTCCCAGCTATACCTACGCCTCATAGGCTGGTGCTCTGAAATACATGGTGTCATGAATTTTACTAGTGTTGGTTCAATTCCCTGAATTAATAATAATAAATATCCTTTTGGACATTTCCACACATCGCCATCTAGCCCCAAAGTAAGCTACTCAAAGCTTGTGTTATGGGTGCCAGACAACGGATATAATACTTAAATACTTTTTTTTTGTAAATACATACATGATATACATAGAAAACACCCAGACCAATACAAACAGACATGTTCATGCACACAAATGTTTGTATTGTGCGGGGATCGAACCCGCGCCCGCTACGTAGTAGGCGATTTCTCGACCATTTCTCGACCACTACACCAGACGGGTCGTCTGGTGTAGTGGTCGAGAAATAGTGAATTGTGAAATTATTTATTTTTCATAAAAACAAAATGTTCTCTTTCAGCAAAATGTTCTATTTTCAGTCACATTTACATTTTCATTCAGTTAGCATACAAAATTACTATCCTGTGAACAAAAAATTGTTCAAATCCGTGACATTAATTAATTAAAATTATTTTTCTACTTTACAAAATACGAGTAGGTATAAATAACTATTAAAAATGGGACATGTCAATGCGTATCATCTAAGCAAATTACCGGCGGATTAAATTACTTCCATACATTACTAATATTCTTACTATTGCAAGGATGAAATAGGTTCATTTTAATGTATTCGCATTTTTTAAATAGGTTCATTTTAATGTTTTGCGCAACTACACGATGTTTCTTTATTAACCCTTTAAGTCCAATAGCTTAGTATTTATAACAGTTCAGTATTTATTTTTATTAATGTCTATCTTTGATGGCAATTAGAGGTAGGTTTAATTACGTTTGTGATAGTAAATAATAATAAAAATATTAATTGTATGAATGATATGTTTTATTAATTGTAAAATAATTTAAAAAAACAAAATTAAGAAAATACAGGTGTAAGAGAGAGACTGATCTAAACAATTTTTAAAAGTTACTATTTATAACCGATAAATGTTTTTGGTACCTTCTTTAAATAATTGAATTGTATGTAAAGGTTGACGCTAGTGTTTCCTCCCTTCTGTCTTTTTGCAGCCTTTTGTACTACGAAAAGATTATAAAATAATTGAAAGTACGTAGTTTTTGGATTCCATCTTAGAATTATATTCAAATAATTTAAAAATGTATTAAAATTATTATGTCCAATGTGTTTTTTTTGTATCGTCGCTCTTTTGCAAACTGTTTCATTACAATAAATGAAACCAAAAAATTGGCACAAATTAATTATACACTCAACTCTTTGATTGTCATTTTTTAGAAGAAATGAAATCCAATTCCATGAAAAAGACTCAAGCAGTCAAAAAGGTCACCAATACAAATGTCCTCAGCAACAGCCTGACTTTGATAAAACATACTTAATAACATTGATGTTTAAAAATTATTTGGATACTATTCTTACCATCAGGGGGCCAATTCTCGTACAATTCGTATACGAAAAAAGTTCACCGATCGATTTTTTTTGATATCTTAGCCTCACGATTTCAATGTACTTATATTTTGTTTGTATGCTTGTTTTTTAACGTGTCGATGTTTTACTTCATTTTTTAGGTAAAACGGTTAAACTCGCAATCGAATTATACCACATGAAAAAAGTTAGTTTGCCGCGAGAATCGTCCTTCTGATCGTACGAATAGCGGTCTGAAGGCATTCTCAACCAGTCAACCATAAGCAATATCTGCTGCTACTAAAACTCTAATATACCTTGCTTTGAGCATTGTGAGTTTGGAATCCAATCCTTTATTTTACGCGAACAAAAAAAACTTACTGTTGGAATAATGCAATATAAATATTCGTCGAAAAAAGTTACAATATGGCTGATTTGAATACGTTATTTAACCTTCCTCAACATCTACCTATATAATAAAATATATTTTTTTATTAATCAAAAGTAGGTAGGTAAGTTATTTTTATCTTGCTATTGAAAAGACAGCCCATAGCATTAAATAATTCATCCCCATTCGTATACATAGCTAACGACCCTTTCCCCTTACCTATACGTAGTAAGCTTGTGTAATTTTGTTATGGATTGACACTGACAACTAGTTAACCCATGATGCCTCGACAAACTTCATAAGGTACTTACTACTTAATTATCTACATAACTTCTATTTATTCTACTAAAATATATCATTTCACTATCTCAATTAGATATTATGTTATCCAGACAATATAGTTTACTTTTGTTACTTTCATAGGTAATAGTACAAAAAGGAAAAAAATGGTTATTGTTTTTATAATATTAAGATTAACAATAAGAAAAGTAATTTGACTTAAATACAAAAATAATACACTGGATTTATGTTAAATAATGTGAATTGCCCAAAAAACTGGCAAATTCAAATTGACAAGTAGCATACCTACTTAATTGTTCAAAAAAGTCTCTACACGACTTACAATAAAACTCTACATAAAGTCGACATACACCTGACATTGGACATTCATACCCAACAATGACAGAGTTCGTCGGCCGTCACATAAAACCACCACACAAAAATCAAAGACACCGTCACTAAAAATTAAAAAAAAAAGCACAAAAAAACTCGAGCCTACGGCTTGAGACTCGATTGATAGCTTCAACCCGTCTCTCTGCACGTACTAAGTCTGTTGGGCGTGGTTACTATAACAGGTTACCAAGGAAAGAGGACCGCCAAAAAATAGCTATAAAAAATATAATGGGCTAGCTGGCGCCGACAATCGATCTATGGTGCCAACCCGCTCGGGCTGCACGTACGAACCGAAAAAATCGCACCACAGCATTTAACCAATGAAACCCTGATCCCGCCTCAGAATCGCCCCACCTACATTCAAGCCACGCCTGCGCAGCGTAACTAGCGCCACGACTCCCATACAAGTGGCGCGAATCGGAACTAATTAGAGCGAGAGCGCGATACATTGGGCCGTTCGTTTCTCGGACAATTTCATCCAACCGGTCATTAAGTGTTTAAATTCAACGAGAGCTGGTTGTGTCGGGTTTCTCTGCAGTGGGGACGTTATTAAAATATCCACAAACATTAAGATAATTGGGCTGATTTTTGTGCTTGTGTGCGTCAGTGCGTTTTTTTCACCCGGTTCAGTCGCATGAACGTTTTTTCCGAACTGATGACTGTTATCATTTGAGTTTTGTGCTGTGATCGTGTGTTGAACGATTTGACTCGAAAATGACATCAGTGACGTGAGTTGCGAAGTGAAAATCGAGAAAATCGAGAATCTGTTGGAAAATGCGCCCCACGTGCTTAATAATTGTTCAATCGTATTGCACGGGCTAATTGATCGGCAATTATATTCCTGTCCCACTCTAACTAATTGCCGACAATAATAATTTTGATTGCACCTACTCTAGTTACAATATAATTGATCCATTTTCGAATCAAGCGAATTGATTGTGTCGATTGATCGAATAATTCAATTGCAAATATTAAACTGATAGTTTTTTGAGTGAAAGACAAGTTGAGTGTAAAACTAAGTGTCGTGACGATTTGTGTGAAATTAAAAAAATATTGTGGAAAGTGATATGCTGTGGTCTTACGTTTGATTTCCGTTGAACCGTAAGTACTTTTTGATTTTTTTACACATAATTACATAACAAAGGATACCATGATAGAAACGGAATCTAGAGAGGTATACACAATATTTATAGAGCCCAGAATTTATTTATTAATTTATCAATACAAGAAAGCAGTTTGAGAGTTTCTATCTATATCACGAATGTTTAACCATTAAAAAAAAATGTAAATACTAATAAAAAACATAGATTATTCCTATATATTAAACTGAAAATGTAATTTATTTATCATTATCTTATAGTATGCGAGTGTATACATAGATACATATTAATAAAAACGATTCAATAATTGCTTTCAAATAACACGAAAATTCACTTATAGGACGGCGAGCACACTTACTTAAATAAATGCTTTGAGAAAGCCAAACTTATGGCTTACACAGGTTTTCGTTAATCGCACAAAATTTTATATTTTATAGCACAATCTGTTATAAAGGATGGTTATAATACTAATACGAAAAATTTTGGCCTAATAAGAAACTTATAAGATTCGACTCAATGCAGTCATATATTTATTGTATTTTCAAAGAAAGAAGGCAATATTATTTTTTAATAAAAATGTATAAAGTAAGATTTTAAACAATGCCTATTTTAGTAACTTGTAAAATTAGAGGTAGGTGCACAAAAAAAAATTATGTTACTTCTAATAATAAGCCTTAATTAAAACTACAAGACAGGAACGTACAATGCTAATAGTTTTATTCAAAAATATACGTAATACAGTAATAAACTCTACTACACGACAATTAATTTGAATTTATAACCTACCCTAATACGTAACCATCAATCAATTGAAATATATATATAAGTACAATTCACATTAGTTCACTAAGCATTTCATCCAAGACTACAGCGTTATTAATATTGTTTGTATAAAAATAAAATTAATAATTAAAAACACGCGAAAACTTTTGGACGCTTTGGGCATCAATAGGTTAAACTCTGAATTAGTGTTTCAACAAATACATTCACCATGTTACCAGTGGGCTTGCGGTTAATAGTAGCCATACGATTATGTTTAAAAATATCATAGACCATTGAACATAAAAACTCATACTCCTATGATATATCTCTCTTCATCATAAAATTTTAGAGCTTAGAACCTTTTTTGTGGAGATGTTTCTATAAATACTTAGTTAGAGAATTGGAATCCAATGTTCTCATCATACCTTGAGTTTTGTTATTGATAACTTATTATTTATAAATATTTAGACAATGTTTTATGCAAACTTCCACGTCGCAGGAAATAATATAAACACTAATTTATACTCGTATATCTATCTATCCAAAAAAAACTATTAAAATCCTCCACGGTCACGGGTGCTCGAAAGGTTTCTACGGAGATCCAATTAGTGTAGTGGCTAAGCACGCTGGTTTCAAAGCGTCGCTACCCAGAATCTCGAAAAGTTTGGGTTCGTTTCCCAGTAGGGTCAATACTGTCTCGGGTCTAGATGTTGTGGTACCACCGTTGTTTCTGATTTCCATAAAACAAGTGTATTAGCGACTTATTTTGGGTACAGACCAATTTATAGGATCGGTGTCCTCTATCTATTTAAAAACACATACTTTCTGTAGCCTAGTAGTAACCTTATATCACCGAAAATCCTAAGAGGGAATTATAAGAACTGAGGCTAAATATAGCCTAGGATTCACAACCTAGCTTTATAGCTTTATCTATCTAGCTGCTATAAAAAATGGGCTGGAACAATATCATTAAGCTGACTACCATTTGACGTTTCGTTAAAACAAAAAGTGTTTTTCTCATAGGCAGGTCAGATCAAAAGCGGGCCGTATAGATTATGTTTCAAAATAGGCAGTGTGCTGTAATGATTAAATTTTGGTATACCTGCCACTGCAAAAGAAATTCGCCGATACAATTTAGAGCCAAAATGGTAACTTGTATAGGTTATAAAATTCAATCGTCTGTAATGAATTATTACTTAAAATGTGTAGGTGCATTTAATATATCTCAATAGGAATTAGAGATTAGCGGTAAGCTAATAGTGCAAATAGAAAACAGCCACCAGGGGCCCTATTTTGGAATCACTCCCGTCAAGATAGCGAGTGTAAGTCATTTATTAAAGTCGAATTTTTGAATGAAAATCAGTTGAAATCCACACGGTAGGGCCTTGTAAAAAGATATCTCAATTTTGTGAGTCTTTACGTCTACAATTCGCGCGATTTTCGTTTTCAAACGAATATCACAAGTATAATATATAAATTTTGGACACCAAACACATACATTGCTCTGATCCCAAAGTAAGTAGCCAATGCTCTCGTTATTTTTAATTGGTTTTGAAACGAATATCACAAGTATAATATCATAAATATTAGACACCAATCGATCACATTCATTGCTCTGACCCAAAGTAAGTAGCCAATGCACTTGTGTTATGGAAATCAGATACAACGGTGGTACCACAATACCCAAACCCGAGACAATATAGAAAATTATGATTTCTTTATTGACCAGACCGGGAATCTAACCCGGGACCTCGGAGCGGCGACGCCTTGAAACCGTCGTCAAGATATGGTGTTTAGCTGCGAATTATGTTGAATAAGCAGTCCCAACCATACAGCGGCAGGCTCACCAGAATGTAGTATGGAAGTCTTGTGGGATGGGCTTCTCTATTAAAAGACAGTACAAGCATCCACCTCCAAATTCTCTTTCAAGATGACCCTCCGAGCACTTTACAAGGAAGAGATATCGAACTTGTCTCACTGACCTCTTCTTCTTTTTTTCTCACATGTGTACCATTAGTATTATTAGTATTTTTATTATGTGTATGTACTATGTGTATGTTGTTTATTATTCCATAATTATGTATAAATGTTTACGGTATTTATGTAATAAGTAGTATGTATGTTTATTTTTTGTTTAAATACCTATCGTAGTTTCAATCAAGCTCTACTTATGCCCTTCTATCGCTTCCTTCGCGCCGCCAGCAATTTCTCTGTATAGACCTATGGTTGACTGGTAGAGAATGCTTTTAGCATTAAATCCGCCATATGTACCTTTTGTTTGTGCATGAAGTGTTTTAAATAAAAAATAAATAAAAGCTACAATATTCAGTGACGATCCATGGCGAGTAAACGCCGCCATCAAATTAGCGTTCCTCTGGTGTTAGGTAGCAGTTACATCAGTACTGGCAGAAGGCTAAAGGTATACTATATCAGGAAAGGCTTTTAATTGAGTATTAAGAGGCGGGAAACACCCGGTTCTTAGCAAGCGAAACCATAACTTATCTTCCCTATTTTGGATTTTTTAATGGAAAGAAGTCCACCGATGAGAGCTTAGCTCTTTAATTTAATGGTTATAAGGAATTAAAAATGATTTGTCTTTCTAACAAATCAAACACTGCATCCTTTTTAGATTGTATTTTGTATGCCACTTCGGATATGCGAACAAAAAATCTGTCAAAACTAGTGTTCAAAATCCGATATCGCCATTATTATTTTGTAGGATTTTCCAAAGATGATTCTAAAAAGCCCCTTAACTAAATCCTGGGTTATCCCAATGCAGATTTAAAAAATGAACAATATACTTGTATACCTATAGAAACTCTGAATTACTCAGCATTTGACTCATGACTCAGTACTAAGAATCACAATCATTATGGACAACAAACATAAATTATCTCACTAAATTGGCATCATCCTGTATTTTTACCGCACAATACTGTTTTCCTTCTCTTTTCATAATTATATGGTAGAAAAGGATGACCTCTCAACCACAGATAAGGCTAAGAAAATTACTTGGTGTTTTCTGTCTGTATGTACATATATACTAAAATGGTTACTATGGTTATCCAACTAGTACTGACTTTTACAACTGCCTCGGTGGCGCAGCGGCAAGAGGGCCGCACTACGAAGCGACGGCTGTGCCAGAGGTCCCGGGTTTGATCCCCGGGTCGGGCCAAAATATGTACCTGAGTTTTTCTACCTAAAAATTCTTAGGGCAGACCGGAGTTTGGAAGTTGGCGGTATTTCACCCCCGTGCCTCGGAAAAGCACGTAAGCCGTTGGTCCTGCGCCTGTTCTCTCTCCGGTCGTGTCAGATTGCTCCCATCGGGGTTTGAAAGTTAGAGGAATAGAGAGTGCACCTGTGTTTGCGCACACACTCGGTCACCCGCGCAGTCGGTTAGTCGTTGTGACTGGCCACCGTAGTCGAAATCGGCTAGCGAGACTACTACTTCTTCTTTATAAATATTAAAATGCTTACTTTGGTTATCCAACTAGTACCTACCTTCCTACTTTTAACATAACCACGATAAATTTTACGATTTTTCATCGTGATATTGGTTAAAAACGAATTTGATGCGCTTTTATAAAAAAAAATTTTTGAAATATTTACATTTCGCACATACTCGTATGGGGCTTGCCAGACCCATGGACGAAAAAAAGTGTACATTGACACTGACACAAATTTTAAGGCGCCATTAATTTTGTTAACCAATAGACATTCGTCAATTAAAAATATTTGATCGAGATACATAAAACCAATCATCATTAAACATATAGAAATAAAAACTTATAACGGACGCAACTTAAGTTTTGGATTACGAGATTGCAAGATCATATAAACGTTTTTATTATAGCAATTAATTTAAAAACTGAGTTTCCACAAAAGAGTAAAGTTCGTATACAAATCGATTGTAATTAATGATTAATATTCTGTAAGGGTTAGGCCACACTACACAATATGACACGGTGTCACAACAAACAACTTTCAAAATGATATTCCTGAAAAGAATTGTCAAAATCCCAGCTATAAAAATCATGGAAATGTTACTTACATTATGAGAATCTGAAAAAATGAGCTAATTTTAGAATTTAATGGAACTTTGGTCTAGATAACTTTGAATGAGAGTTCAACTTTGAAGACTATGCTATGTATTTAGTGTAATTAATGTGCAAAATATCGGCGTTGTGATTTCATAGCATTTAACTAGCACTAAAAGCGTGTATTAGCCATAAACTCCTCTTTTGAAGTCGATTAAAACGTTTGTAATAAGTTGATTTTAAAGACTTTTCTAGTAGTCCTTTGAATTTTTGCAAGCAATCGATTATTCTTTACCTACTTTCAACTAACCTAACATTCAAGAGGTTATTGTATATCTCTTGAAACGTCAGTAGTGTGGCTGCACCCTTACAAGCTATACTGTGGCGTCTATTTAAATATTTTATGTGGGAACAGGGTTTACCAAGCATTTTCAGCGTGCATGTTTATAGTTTATAGCTAGTTTTACTGGTTGGACCATAAAGCCTGCATGGACACGATATAGGTCGTCAATAAAAATAATAATCTTTAAAAAAACAACTGTACACATTATTCGTGCTTTTAAATGTCTAAATATTTCTCCATTAAGGTAGTGCAATCAGCTGAATATATGACACCATATAATAACATTTTTGTTTTTATAGAGTTTTGTCACTATACAAACTTTGCACTTGTAAAAAGCAACTTTGACTGTGACAGATGAGATTCCTTGTCTGTCACAATCAAAGTGTTTTTTACAAGTGCAATTTTATGACACCATATTCTTAAGTTTAGTTGCATCAAGTCAGTTTAACCATTAGCCAAACTTAAAGCCTATTTCACAATCTCTAAGGGCCAGTTGCGTGACCGATAGTTAGCTTAAATAATTGTTAAAAGTCGCTAGCATTAGTTGATAACGTTTGTGCGACCTTTTAAGAAGGCTGGGTGCCTAGGCGTCGATTCCCGGTCGGGTCAACGTGGAATACTTTTTTTTTGGTACCACCGTTGATTCTATAACACAAGTGCATTAGACTTACTTTGGGATCAGAGCAATGTATGTGATTGGTGTCAACTATTTCAAATTTACTTTATCTCTCTAAAGGCGCCTCTCAAAAAACTGAAGTAGAAAACACAAGTTTATAGCTCCAATTATTATGGTTCTTTTGATTGGGTTTTCTTCACCAGGCCTTATATTTCAGCCTTTAGTTGACATCGCATTTATAATAGCAGATGCTTTAAAGTTGACAACTAGGAGATTACTTCAAGCCATAAATAAACTTGATGGATCAATATTAAGGATGGTGGAAATATTAATCGATAGTATCTTGACTTAAATAATTTTTAAAACAGTAAATTATTTAATGAAATTTTTCGCATTTAAATAGAAACCTGATATTGCACTATAGCGCAATTAATATTTATCATTGTAGAAAATAATAATAAAACTTCGTGATCAGTGAGTTGTTATTACAACGCTTAAAAAACCTATTTCAAGCAAAAAATTTGTTTCAAATACGAAGACAAAATGGTGACGTATTCCTTAAAAATTCGAATTTCAAATATGAAACCGTTTGCACGAGTTGATGACAAGTGGCGTCAAATCATAGAGCACGAAATTGGTTTGTGTTGTCAATTCCATACGCTAGAAATAGTAGTTCAATGTTCATGACCGTGTTTTTGTCTAGGGTTTGGCATTTATTAGTATCTGTTACAGTAAGAATCATTTCACTATCGATAAATAAGTGCTAACCAACAAATCATTCAAATATGGAACGTCATTTCTTTTTAAGTAGAAGACAGATATAACGATAATTAAATAAATAAATATTGGAAACCCATCACACACATTGCTTTGATTCCAAAGTAAGTAGCTAACGCACTTGTGTTATGGAAATCACACACAACGGTGGTACCACAACACCCAGATCCGAGACAATATAGAAAATTTTGATTTCTGTATTGACCCGACCGGGAATCGAACCCGAGAGCTCGGGGTGGCGACGCCTTGAAACCAGCGTGCTTAGCTATTACACCACGGAGGGTCCAATTAGTCAGACATTATAAAATTGGGCTGTAAAATTTTGCTAGTGTAATCGTTTCGTTTTTAAAGGTGCAAAGATGAAACTCATTCCAACAAACTTAATCCTAACACTATTGTCAAAGTAATAAGTATCAGTTAACAGAAATTAGCTAAATAATAACATAGACACAGCGACTGTTGAGTAAAACAGCCATTACGGATCGAACAGTTAATAATCAAGTCAAATCGAGTCGTAGGTTAACGATTCATAACCCCTTGGTTGTAGGAATTATTTATGATAGTAGCCGAAGTAAAATCTATACCAAGTGTAGCTTTGTAACAAGGTTCTGTAGATTGACGAGGTATGTATGCAGCGCATCAGAGGGTGTATTGTGATCCAACTTTAGCCGTTTCATTTCCAAGCTGCTCAATTCCGACTCAGTGTAAACGAAGATTATCTATATCTTATATATAAAATTCTCGTGTCACAATGTTCGTTCCCGTACTCCTCCGAAACGGCTTTACCGATTCTTACCAAATTTTATATGCGTATTTAGTAGGTCTAAGAATCGGCTACTATCTATTTTTCATACCCCTCAGTGATAAGGGTTGTTCACCCTTATTTTTTTTAAAATTTTTGGACGATTTTTTTTTTTTAATGTGGCAATAAAAATACATACAACCTTAAATTTTTACTTTTTTTATCACCAAACCCTACTTTTTATGGCCATTTTAGTAATTTAAGGGCGAAACAAAATTCGCTGCGAATGCTTAACTTTTAAAATTACGGGACTCGGCGGGACGGGGCTGGGGCAGGACGGTGCTGGGGGCGAAACAAAGTTCGCTGGGTCCGCTAGTCTAATATTTAAAATTCTCGTGTCACAATGTTCGTTCCCGTACTCCTCCGAAACGGCTTGACCGATTCTCATGAAATTTTATGAGCATATGGAGTAGGTCTGAGAATCGGCCAACATCTATATTCCATACCCCTTAGTGACAAGGGTTGTCTACCCTTAACATTTTTCTTTAATTACGTGGCTGCGCGGGACGAGGCCAGGCAAGACGAGGATGGGGGCGAAACAAAGTTCGCTGGGTCCGCTAGTAATAATAAGTATAATAACACTATAATGGTACGAATATGATGACGAACTCCGTGGTGTAGTGGCTAAGCACGCTGGTTTCAAGGCACCGCCTTTCCAAGGTCCCGGGCTCGATTCCCAGTCAATAAAGAAATCAACATTGTCAACATTGTTTCGAATCTGGGTGTTGTGGTACCACCGATGTGTCTGATTTTCATAACACAAGTGCAATTATCAGCTACTTACCTACTTTGGGATAAAATGTATGTGTTCGGTGTCCAATTTTCTTTTTCTTCAAATTAATATTTATGTTGTTTTATTATAATAATATTAAAAATATCATGTGAAATTGCAATAGAAATTGCTTATTTGTCAGTAAAGCTGAGCCGGTACCTATCAAAACATCGCAACATGCGCTCAGGATTGTTTACGGAGGCTAAAGTTGATTTTTTTACCCAATAATTCGAAAAAGAGTTGCTTCTCTGATGCGACTTGTGAACACAATATTGATAAGGCTGGATTGTCTTTTAATCAGCCATGGAACCGAGTGCACATGTTTGCCAATGTTAGTGGCACAAATGTATAGGTTTAATAATAAATATGAATCAAATTAATGAAAAATAATTGTATTTGTTTATTGAATCAGACTTATTATTATTTCACATTCCTACAGAACTATTATATTTTCTGTGTTCCTACTAACTTAGCATAAGAAACTACTGACAATAATGGGTTGTACCTATTATCTGACTTACTAAATGCAATTAGGTACCATTGTAATTTGGTTGGTTAACTTTTGGCTGCATATTTATGGTGGCATAGCTAGTATATGGCACTCGTTTTTAAAATATCATAAGGTTTCTTAATGCTCTAATTCAATATTTTAGTAAGTGAATTTTCTTGTTTAACAACGGGTAAAGATCTATCACCCTTAAGAAAAATAACAAAAGTGTCGCAGTTTTACATTATTTTATTTTATTATTTTCCAATCTTCTAACAATCATTACGGGATAATCATAACATTCATCACATCATAATTTGAATGTGAATTCAATTAAAAAACAACTTCATCGACAAAAGCACTAACTAAAAAAATAATTCAAATATGGAACGCTATTTCGCATAAACTATTGGACAGATAACACTGACCAGAACTTATTAGCACATTGTAAAATAGACCGTAGAAGTAAAAGCGGAATGATTCCCTCTTCACGTTAGAAGCTTTCCAACGCCATTGTATATTCACCTATATAGACGCATAAATCCTATATAACCAACATAAAATTTCAAAATGGTTCCGTTCCGTTGCATACAAAACACATGAGATTTGAATACAAGTTTGGCCGCGGCCAATTTGAGTGTTTATCTGCGCCTACACACTTCAGACGTTGATGTGCAGATATTTTTGCATTTGGCGGTGAATTGTTAAGATTTATTGTTCAAAGCTTAAACAGAGTTCAAATAATACCTACTTTCCTAACTTTTTTGATGTTGGCGACTCATCTGATAGGTAAAATGAACTACTATTTTACTAGCGTATGGAACTGCCATCACGAAAAAAAAACGTGTCACATGAATTGACGCCACTTTTCATCAACGCATAAAAACGGTTACATATCCGACATTAAGATTTAAGGAATACGATTCAATATTGTCATCGAGTTGCAACACAGTTTTTGCTTGGCATAGCTTCTCTTTACGTAGTAATAACACTCGCTGATCTGAACAGAGATCAGCTAAAGTACGTGGAGATATAATATAATAGATATAATAGGCATGTGCCCAATAGTTCACTTTTTGTTTATTCATTCTCATAGTCCGACGAGACGCTTACTAAAAATAAGTACTTCACAAAGAAAAATATTTCGATTGCGGTCAAAACACTTGAAGCCACGTTTTATAACACGTAAAGTTCATTTTTTCGTAGGAAAAGTACACCTGTTTTCACAAATATGTAGTGCACCGCTCTTAGTAAATATCTCCTAGCATATATTCATAAGAGCATATATTCTCCAAATTGACGAATTATTTCAACAATCTTACCCTATAAAGAAGCTCAAAATCACACAACGAACGATGGAGCGGGCTTTGCTCAGTGTTTTTCCGAGATCGAATCAGAAATGAGGAGATACATAGAGTAATTAGGTAACGGACATAGTCCTGAGAATTAGAAAGCTTAAGTGGCAATGGTCAAGGCACATAGCGCGAAGAACTGATGGCCGTTGGCGCAGTAAAGTTCTAGATTTTAAGCTCTTTGACCAAAGACGCAGCGTAGGACATCCACCGACAAGATGAACAGAAGACCTTGTAAAGATCGCAGAATCAAACTGGATGCAGATCGCTTGTGATCGGTCACTGTGGAAAGCCGAGGGAGAGGCTCATCTTCAGCAATGGACGTCCTTTGGCTGATGATGATGATGATCTCACTCTATCAGACTCTAGCTATACCAAAGAATGTCTTCTTCTCAAAAGCTTGTTGTAACGATCTAAATAGCCTCAAAACTGAACTATGATCTACTTATGGCCTGTTTTACAATATCTGAATAAGTTACTATCAGCTTAATCTGTCTACTACTTTAATATGAAATGACGTTTCGTATTTCAATTATTTGTTGGTTATTGCTTATTAGTCGATGGTGAAACAGGCCCTTAGCATCAAATACTTGACTACCGTACACCGTCGATAGGTTTACTCAACGTCAAGATGTGAGTGGTCTGATAATCATCGAGTCGTCCATTTTGAATGGCATTAACATTGTCCGTTTGTAATACCACTTAGTTTAGAAATAGGTACGATTTGAAGTATTGTTTGGGTTCGGATAATATAGGACTTAAATGACTTACTGTTGCTAATACTGTTAGAAATATACACAATAAAAAAACCTTTAGCTTTTTTATTCATTTTAAATAAGGCTGCCTCTACATTTTTTATATTAACTGATCTGCCAGGTACTTACACCAATCCTTTCCTTTCCTTTGGACATTCCCACACATCGCCATCTAGCCCCAAAGTAAGCTACTCAAAGCTTGTGTTATGGGTGCCAGACAACGGATATAATACTTAAATACTTTTTTGTTTGTAAATACATACATGATATACATAGAAAACACCCAGACCAATACAAACAGACATGTTCATGTACACAAATGATTGTATTGTGCGGGGATCGAACCCGCACCCGCTGCGTAGTAGGCGATTTCTCGCCCACTACACCAGACGGGTCGACAGACTTAAGTATTCCATACAAAAATTTCGAAGTTGAGAAGTTCTTACTTGGAAATTGCGAAACAAGCCCTGAGTTTATATCCGTATCTTTGTAATAAACTTTAAATAATACTTTTAGCAATACAATTGAGGCATTGCACACCAGATGTAGTACTTAAAAATGTGATAAATGTACTAAGTTCATATTGGGAGAAGGTAGGTATGTCATTTGCAGTATGAATTTATATGCCATTTAAACTTGCATACATAATTTTCTTTGCCACTCAGTAGCAGTTTTCATAGCGATGCAAAAAGTATATCAAGCCGCCATCATTATAACTCCTATTATTAGATTATAACAAAGACATCAATCGGCTATAATACGATGCTACAAAGAACAATTAGACTCCAACCAATTACGGTACTACTTGCCTTATACGGATAATACGGCAAAATGGAGGAGCTGCTTTCGGCCCGTTTGACACATGATTAACGACGCACAAACCGCCAAATGTCATAACTCCCGCCATTTTCATTTTCTTTTGCGAGTTGACAACTTTTTTTCTTGATGGCCAGCGGAAAGTTGACTGCAACCTGTTTGTAGAAAAAGGGCTTGTAGCTGGCAGGTTGCATTGAAAAATTCCTGTGACTAAGTTTTTTACTGACAATTTGTTTTTAAAACTGGTTGAAATAGGGACACTGGGTGCACGTGGTATGTCATTTTTTTTGTTCGGCTTTTATTGTTACCTAGTCGTTTGTATGATGAATTGATGAATGTGTCCTCATACCCCTATGCTAAATTATAACTTAGGTTATAATAAACTATCCGCTATTTTTTTTATTAGCAAGTGCTATTGTGCAAGTAAAACCAACAATAACAATTGGTTAAGAAGACAATGCAAAGAAAACAGCGTTACTGGTCTCGTACAGTCCAACAAAAAAAACAATATCTATCAAGTACCTACCTGTAATACCTTTTAGAATAATTCAAATAGCAAAGATAAATGAAATTTATTTTTGACCAGGTTAATATAATTTTTTGAGCATGCTGTTTTTTTTTAAATGAACTATCACAGATAGAGTTACCAAGAAATGTTTCCCTTGATCTAAGACTCTTAATAGTAAGAATACTGAACAATTCGACGCTCACTCCAATCTGTCAAAATGACTTTCATTGCATTTTCCGATTCCTAACAAAAAAACAAAGCCGAGTTTACTAGCGTGCTTACAGCTAGATTCGCGTGAGATACGCACACCCACAGACGGACAGACAAAAACGAGTTTCTCCATAGTAATTATGAAAATAATTGCATCATACTTTGACATTCTTGGGTTAGACTTAAAGTTTCATGTGGATGCTTTCAAAATTAGACCAAAAATGAGACCATCTTCCTTAGCTGCAAATCAATCAGTTGTCATTACTACGTATACAGAAGCTATGCCAAGCAAATAATATGTCGCAAATACGACGATACGATTATAATTTATACCTTGAAATGTATATTAGTTTAAAAAATATGCAACCGTTTGAGTTGATGACTAGTGGCGTCAATTCTTGGAGCACGAAATTTGTTTATGTCAGTTCCATAAAAAAGTCATAAAGTCATAAAACTTTAAAAGTAAAACAATAATAAAAGTTTAATAGAATATTAAATTGCAGACTTCATATTTTTTAATGATTTTGACCAATTATTTTTGGAAAAGTAGTTAAAAATTGCCTCCTAGACATTACTTACCGATACTAATCCATCAGGCTTGAATCACAGTGTTTCTTTAGCCAGATAATAAGATAATGCACTATATTAAATTCATCGTCTGAAATTAATAGGGCATTAAATAAAGCGTTCTCCGAGCAACCACTCAGATGTCAGTCCGTTGACATTTTCTCCTACTTATTAATCAACTAGCGGTCCGCGCATTTTGAGTTTACTCGCAACCCTCCCGTCGCAGCGTAATGTTATATAACCTAAAACCCTCCTCGATAAATAAGCTATCCAACTCAAAAATATTTTTTCAAATCTGTCAAGTAGTTCTTAAAATTAGCGCATTCAAAAAAAACAAACAATCAAACTCTTTAGATTTATATTATTAGTATAGATTTATAGGTTACGTAGGCCTTTTAAGCTTGCCAGTTGGGATACCTTCATGACTTTATCGTTTACTTAAACAGATAAGAACTTACATATCTGGGATGGGATATATCTTTTCGCCAAAACAAGGGTTAGCAAACACCATAGAAACAAAAAATACGAACACACAACTAACAGACACTATGTCTTAAATCATCATCCGAGCCTATTTTCACAAAAAGATCCAAAAAAGTATTCGTAAAATGAGATTAAACTCACATATTCTTTTTACAGCTTACATTCCTAAAGTGCGTGCGACACGAAAATATAAAAAGTCAACAATTACAAATACATAGGTAATCGATCCATAAACTTGGATCACAGACAAATTAGTCTTTAATACTCTATGGTACAGTTTGCCGTACATGTCAATTGAATGCGATGGAACAGAGTTAAATGGTAGTTTTATACGACAAAGGTGACATACGATTTGTAATGGAAATATTTAAGGACAATTTCGATGTCGAGTACAATTTTAATTGTTTTTCGATCTAGTTTTCTTAATGGCATTCTTCGTATTAACATATTTTGATCGTGGTGTTCAAACATGGAAGAGTTCATTGTTTTTTTTTTATGCTGGTGTGTTTTTCTTGTCTGTGGTAGTAATTTGTGACATTAATGTAATCGACAGTTCTTTGGTCTTGAGACATTAATTTGTTCTGTACTAGAAGTTGGAAACAACAGACGGCTCTACATATTCAATATAAAATTTATTTGGTTTTTATTGTTACTTCTTGTTGGAATTTCTTCGTAAAGTTGAAATTGGGATTTCACTTAAACATAGTAAGCAGTTAATTATCTCCAATCTCTTTATAGCTCTCACTAAGTAGGTGGCGTTGGGATAGCTTTAGGATTTTTTTCACGATGGCGGAAAACCATAGTCAGAGAAAAAAAAGTGCGTAAATAAATATAGTACAATGCGCTTATGACCCTTAGATTAATGAAAATACTTATTTTAGTCATTACAGTCCTTTCTTTGCTAAAGGTACACTGTTTATAATTTACGTTTGCAAAAATCAATTACTTCCTGCTATAAATACTTAAATAATGTTTAAAAACTTATTTCCTAAAGTGACGCTAGCACCATCTCTCGGAAATTCTGTATCCAAATTCCAACTTTGGAATCCTCAGTACTTTTTTTGCCTGCCATTGTTACTTCGAGCCTAAATCTTCAATGCTTTCAATAAATACCTAACTGCATTATTCTATACATGATATTGTATGCTTTATTAAGAATTTTATTATACCTTTGATAAACATTCACGGATGGCATTGAGTTTAGCAGTATATTAGCTTGAAAATCATACATTGTACGATCGCGTGCAAAGTTCTGTTTATTTATTCTATTGACGTAACATGTGTCAATACAATCACGTTATTCTATTAGATCGAAAATGGCGCGAAATGCTTTGCAAATATGGCTGACTATTTTGCGAAAGGTTGAAACTATTTGTATTGAAAATGTATCTGTTCTTTGATTTGTAATGTTTATATAAGACTTATTTTGATGCACTCACAGATAAAGTTACTTGGTATAAGCATTAATATGATTACTATTGTGATTGAATGCTAATAAATTGTTTTCTTTCTGCTTCGCGCCGCCTGTATTTGCTCTGTTTAGACCTATTATTCATAACATTCTCTACAAGTCAACCGACTGGTAGAGAATGTTTCCGCCATATCTATCATTTTTGTTTGTGCATGAAGTTAAAAATAAATCATTAATACACCTAAACGCTATCATTATATAAAGGGTGATTCAAGTGCTAAAATTAGAACTGGATCTTACTATACTGCTTACTTAAAAATAACATTAGAAAGATGATCTCCTTGTATGATTACGATTTAAGTCAATTGACAACTAGATTTTTTGCATGATATCTGAAAATGAGGTTAAAATATGATCGAAATAGAATAAAAGTATTTCTGCCAGTAGATAGTTTTTAATGATAACACCTACACGTAGACGTAATATTAAAGGATTCCACAGATAATCTAGGATTGTGCACGTAAGCCGCGTATTTCTTTGTTTCTAGCTTGCTATCGCACAATCTATTGTACCATAGAGCATAGAGTTGTACCGTTCGCCAAGCGCATTGAGTCCAAGGCTATGACGCGTTTGTGAGTTGTTTTTTGCTTGTTGCTAGTACTCTGGTTGGTTTTTAAATTTTGAATTGTTTTCAGTGCTCTTTTTAACATTAAATTATCAGAGAAAATAAGTAAGCAATAGCAGATTAAGATGATTGACAAATAAAGCAAGTATTCAGAAGATATGACGATTAATTATTAAACAAAAACATGCTAGCAATCAATTGAAGGTTATGAGATTATTTCGTCGAATTCCTTTAAAAATATTAATCCGTTATAATAAACCTTTTAAATTCGTTCCGTTACTATCATATCCACAAGTTCCGCGTTAAGTCTCATAATCTAAGAAAATACAAAACTAGAAATACAACTCTAATGAAATGGACAAGAGTAGGTACCTTATTTTTGATTTGAAATTCCGTAGGTTTTTTAATATAATTTTTTTAATTTTTGTTAATAGTAACCCTTTGTATTGCCTGAAAAAAAATGGTTGTCAGTTTCTGCCTTAAAATTACTTAGATACCAGGGGCTCTATTTTTTAATTACTCGCGTCAATATTACGAGTGATTTTTGCTTATAAATCAGTTAAAAGTCAACAAAAATCACGCTAAATGTAGACACAAGTTTTTTACTTGTTATTGACATCGCTCAAGCCAAAAACCGTCAAAAAGTTGACGTAGACACAAAGATAGGTTCATTTTTTTAAATCACTGCCACGTGGATTCTAACTTTCGGAAATCGAACATTGTACAATAAAAACTTCCTGTTCAGATAAATGTAGATGGCCGGTGACACATCCCGTGCCTTAAAAAGTACGTCAACCTGATGGTCCTGCGCTTGATCTTCTCCAGTCATGTCGGAGCCGTCTTACTGAACTAATACAGTAAAGGAACAGAGTGCACTTACGTATTGTGCTCTTAAAGCGAGTGATATTTCACTGAGCCAAAGAGTATACCTTATAAAATGATAGGTACTAATAAAAAAACATAGATCAGCAAAATCAATACCAAACGCGGAACTCTAAAAACCAGCCACATATAGCGGTAACCATAAAAATTCGTAAAAGAACAGCGTATCGAATCCAATATTTTCGATCGTAAAAAACTTCTAGCACGCGAGCGCGGTCTTAGTTTTATTATCTTTACTAATTGATCGTTTTTTTTCCGTCGGCCAGTCTTGCAACATTGTGCGTCCATAGACAATGTTTTTTGATTGTAAGGATGTAGGGTTCCGGGACTGGTTTCATAAAAAAAAAAGGTGAGAATGAAGTTGAGACAAATGACAAGTTGAATAAAACTAGCCTAAATAAACAAATATAGGATCACCTCTCTATAGGTATTTGATTACATTAAAATCTTAATTGATGGACAATAATGACGTCGTTTTAGGTACAGTGGCCAGCACATCAGGTTATCCACTTTTATTGCAAACTGGCTCTTATTACAACTTAATAAGATACCGCAGTGTTTACCTTGACGTGCTGTTGTCTGTACATAAATAACACAGTCATGCCCAAAAAATATTACGACTTCGTGAATGCTTGTCCGAAAAATGAAATTTTGTTTTAATTATACAAATTGTCTTAATACGTATTCTAAAAAGAAATATTATTTTAGACACTTCTTATTCTACAGTTTTTAAATTATACGTATCTACTTCTAGATTTCCATAAACATGTAAAAATCTGTTATTCTTTATTGAAACTGACTGGCGACGGATAAAGGCGCAAAAAACGCCGATATCAATAAAATTTGCATTGAATCTCGAATGCGCTTGACGCATACATTTGCGTGTTATTTTTTTACCGCCATTGTTTTTTTAATTCACTGTGAAAGATCACGCGTTTAGTTGGTTACGATAAAGTACCTAACGCGAAGAACTGATGGCCGTTGGGGCAGAAAAGTTCTAGTTTAGAGTCCCTTCGACCAAAAGCGTAGCGTAGGACGTCCACCGACAAGATGGACAGACGACCGTGTGAAGATCGCAGGATCACACTGTATGCAAACCGCTTACAACCGGTCAGTTCGGAAAACTTTTAGGCCTTTGTTCAGCAGAGACGTTCTTTGACTGGTAATGATCATAAAAATACAATACAATACATAAAAATACACAAAATAATGATAACGTTCATTCCACGAAATTAAGAGTATTTACTTTTCCATATATGAAAAGTTAAATAGTCATCCAACCTAAATTCTTGACTATTATACGAGTGTAAGATAACCGTTGTCGACTTAAAATAATTTTAACAGACTGGTTTTAATGAAATTATTTAAAGGCAAAACACGACAGACAATGATAATATTACGTAAAACAAAAAGTAAATGTTAATTTTTAAATTGTAATTTTCAATTTCATTAACAAACAAAAACCAGACTATTGTAAATCCATTTTAAAAAAGATCCATCGAACAAATATTACAGCCTATTTTGATGAAGTAATTTTAATGACCACTCTACAAAAGTAGCAGGTTTCAACTAGAAATGAAATTATAGGGCTAGGTTCTTTTTGCATTTCCGATGAAGAATTTTTTTAATAGCAAAGGAATAGTAACCAACTAGGTAAACCCTACATACAGAAAAAAAGTACCTAACTAACATACCTATAAAAATAAAAAGTAATTGGGGGAAATAAAAATATGCGTGTTTTCTAATTGGATGTTATCTGTTACTATAAGTCTTTATCAATAAAAAGTAAATCAAAACTCAAACTAAGACATGCGATATAAAAAATAAACTTAAAACCTACATAATATTCCAAAACTGAAACATTTCCTTGTAGCTAGGAGGCTATGATGCTGGCTGCGTTGCTGCGTTGGATCCTTTGAGCTAGGAACCAGCCAGTTTTATTATTGTCCGTTACAGAATTTAGTTTTTGGGCGATTTTTCCAAACAGCATTGTAGCAGAAGATCCCCACGGCCCAAATGTTTTACATAAGAATTTGCAAAATAGGAGGTATACATTTGCCAACAAGCGCTAAAACTGTCGCATTATCGAAACTTTACTTGTTTTTTTTTAGTTTTTGGTTTACGCGGCATGTGAGTAATTGCCATTTAAAAAAATAAATCATTCTGTCATACTGATGAAATGGCACGTGCCAAAACCCTAACAAAACCCATGCGTTTTATACAATCACCTCTTAAATCTCTATAGCCCTTATCTACGTGTCAAACCACCAGTTAACAGATCCAAAGACAAAAAAAACTAATCGGGACCACAGAAATGGTTCATTTACAGCCCCATTTCTCACAGGCTCAAAACATTTGGGCATTAAAACAAATGACTGGAAAAAAAACTTCTTTTCGGCAAGTTCCTTTGTGTTAATTACTACAAAGTTTCTGTCCCTTTCCCTCTCGTTAATTTTGTGTTATATCTCGCTCATGCAGGCGCCGAGGTCAGGTCAAAACGCTTTGTTAACTTTTTTATTTATTTGTTGCATTGTTGATTACTCTTTCGTAATAATAATGTTTAGAACACACTAATTGGTGTAAATTTTTATTGAAAATGATCATCTGTTGGTGTGATGTGTTATTTTTAGCATTTAACAGTTGTACACATCGATGTTTATTGAAAGCCGATATTTTATCAATTGAAAAACAATAATGTTAATCCTATGTGAATAAAACAGTATATTTTTACATTAATCAAATGATGATTTCTTCAAGTGTATGTAACCGATCTTGAATACGTGAATATCTGCTTAACATGCTAAGTAGATATGCTCAAATGAATATTAAATAATTTCGAGCTACCTTCTTTTTGGACGATTTACTTCTGCTGGGTGAAAATTTCTGAATTTGGCATAGTTTTTTGCCTCTGCCTCCTCGCTTTTTGACGATGCGTTTGGTATGGTAAGAGCTCCTGACTATGCCAACCATCGCGAGATAGAATCCTACAAGGGGCAAAAATTTTTGATCTAATAAAAGGAATGCACTCAATTTCAATCCTACTCAAGTCTGGACTCGAACCGTGTGCAGCGGAGCGTGGTGCCCTTCTTTAATGAATACTTATTACTATTTTATGGGGTTCCAATATTTATGGGACCCCTATGTTTCCCATGGTCCGTCTCAGATCAGTGGGTATACGTGCCATGGTTTGATAACTTTTGTGCAAATAGATTTAGAAGTAACTGAGAAATGTTGAGCTTTGATTGAGTTGATGAGAGTTGATAGTTCTTTTGAGTTTTGGTAGCCATTTTTACTGACATCAAAAAAAGTAATCAATTCAATGTGTAGATGTTTATGTCCTATCGTTGGAGTTTGATAATTTTTGAGTATATTGATCTAATAGGGCTCCCAAACACGTGTGCTGAATTTCGTCAATGTGTATGTTTGTCCACGGATTTCTCGAAAACGTGAAATCATAACGAGGTCATTCTTTTTTAGTACAATTAAGTATAGTTGACGTAGGTTACAGTGTAAATTTTATCAAAATCAGTTAAGGAGTTTTTGAGATATGGGTAAAAACAAATAAAAATAAACCGCCTTAAAAAAACTTACTAAAATGCTCATTAAAGTACTAAAAAAAAATTACAGCCATCGCGACAAATCATTGCAGTTTTGAACTGTCAACATGTCTGCGGAACTGTCAAGTTTCAAATTTCCAATATGGCCGCCACGATTTTAAGATTTATGAAAAACACGACACCCTGACAATGGCCAATCATCATAACTATGTTATGGACAGGTACAAGAGAATATTTGCATAACATTATTCATAACATTATGCGTTTTGCATGATATTAACTCCATTGCATTTTTCTGAGAGTTTGGCGTTGATTTTTTGCGACGATCATATTAAGGATATAGTCATTATTTTTGCATATTCCCAAGGTTAACGATTCTTTGCTAATGCATTGTTTTAGATTGTGTATTGGCAAGGATATAGATAGTATATAAATCAAGTAGTTTTCGTCCAAAGTAGCAAAGTTAGAGTGAACAGGAACCTTGCTCTGTGCGAGCTCGTTCCATTTCGACTCCGTCTCAGTAGTTTATAACTTAAAAATAACTGGAGATCTAATAAGATTGGGTGCCTACTGGTATTTTATCCTCAGGGCTGTTCACCATTGAAAAATAAGCACTAAGCAATGAGTAATTGAAATATTCAACGTCATTTCGTATGAAGTATTAGGCAGATAGCGGTAATCAGAACTTATTAAAACATTATAAAATAGGAGATATACTAGCACAGATGTCAAAACTTATGAAAAGTAAACAAAAAAAATGGACACCAATCACATACATTCATACATTGCTCTGATCCCAAAGTAAGTAGCTAATGCACTTGTGGTATGGAAATCAGAAACAACGTTTAATTTATGAAGATGAAGGAATAATCTCTACCAAATAACCGTAGCTCTTAAAATTTGATAATAATAAGAAGGCAAAACGTCAACTCTGTCTATGTGTATGGTTTACCGACTGCAAAAAACTAATTCAAAAGCTCAAAATAAGGCTTATACCCTCTGTTTAGGAGAAACAAATTCAGTTGGAGCGGTGCATGATCCCAAGCTTACGTACATCAATAGTCTACGCACATCATGCAGACTCCAAATGAATATGTTTCTTCTAAAAATAATAGTCCCCCTAGCCGATTTTGACTACGGTGGCCAGTCACAACGACTAACCGACTGCGCGGGACTTATTATAGTGCACAGTTGTGTGCGCAAACACAGTTGCACTCTCGATTTCTTTCGGTTAGGGACAGCAATCTGACACGACCGGAGAGAGTTCAGGCGCAGGACCAACGGCTTTACGTGCTTTTCCGAGGCACGGGGGTGAAACACCGCCAACTTCCAAATTCCGGGCTACCCTAAGAATTTCTGAACAGAAAAACTGAGGTATGTATTTTTGGCCCGACCCGGGGATCGAACCCGGGACCTCTGGCGCAGCCGTCGCTTTAAAGTGCCCTGTAACCGCTGCGCCACCGAGGCAGTTGTGTCTTCTAAACAGAGGGTCAAAGCGTGTTTTGAGGTTTTTAGCCAGTGTTTTGAAGTCTGTAAACCTTACACATAGACCAAGTTGACGTTTTGCCTTCTCATCAGCATCAAATTTAAGAGCTACAGTCTTGTCGGTGGAGATTATTCCTTCATCTTCAGTAGACGCACACAGGTCAAAAAGCCGCCGGCGGTCGCATAAACAAGAGCATAACAAAAGACTTAATTACACCTTGTTTCAGTACAATGTATTCAACTACCGTTGTTTCTGATTTCCATACCACAAGTTCGGTGTATTTTTCTGTCAGTGCCAAAGTACCTAACCAACATTAGACATACCAATAACGAAGCTTTAACTATTATTCTAGTCTACTTTATGGGTAAGCCCGAATCGCAGAACTTAAGTGATCAAAATCAGTTTAGTAAAAAGGAACTTGTGGGAACTCCACAATGAGTAACGAATGTCACAGCAATGTCAACCACCCTGTATCTTTTGATCAGAATCATCCGCTCAATTGACCATGTCGGTTAAATTGTTTAAAGAGTCGGTGCCACCGATGTTTGTTAAGGTTATTGTTAAGTGTTGTTTGAAACTGCTCTGCTTAACTACTCACTCGTATTTATTTTAGATACTTGGTCAATGCTATTTAAGTCTACTACTTCATTAAATACAAAGTCCGACCTGCAGGAAATGGTATCTTGATGATTGCTTGATGTTAAGTTTTAGCACTAAAGTCCGTTCCTTTTTGCTTGTCGAATATTTTAAATAATCTTGACATTCCTTTTTACCGAAATAATTCATTTTATAATAAGATAAACACAAAACTCACTAACTGAATAGGTATATCAAATAGTTAAAACATTTTATTAACTGATATTAATATTAAAGTTTTAAAAAGATTGTATCCATTATTCGACTAGCAAAGTAAAACGGACTTTAATGTTATGAATGAAAGGTTAACAATCAACCATTAATTGAACTTTTTGCATTGATTAAGTTGTCGAGAATGCATTAATTCAGCCAATCGATCAATTACCAGTGTAATATATATATATATAGGATAATTTAACTATTGTCATTTTATGTTAATCAGTTTCAGTGACTGGTAGATATACTGAGATACTTAGCTAAAATATATTTGGTTAGGCTGATGTTCTATTGTTAGTTAAAAACAAACATACATTTGAAACAAACAAATCAACAGTTATAGTTAACCTTAAAGTATCTTGATGCAACTCGCCCAGAGAAAACCCACATCGCATGCCCTCTTATGACCCCGTGAGACTCCGTAAATATTTTTTTTCGAAACGCACGATTGGTCAATCCATAGATAGTCTAATAAAATTTACAACTCTATTAGCTGCGTAATGATTCGAATGTGTGTTGGTACTTCTGGAAAGTTTTTTTTTATTATTTTAAGGCAAAGGAATCGAGTTTTGGATGACTCAAGATCCGGGTCTTTCTTTTCCTTGTTGATGTAAATGTTGAAAATAATTTTGAACTGGTCCGTTAATAGTTACTACGTTATAAGTACAACTTATTGTGTGTTGTATTGTTTATACCATAATAATATGCAGTTTACAATAAGCTACCTTTAACTAAGAACCTACCTGGCACAGGCCATACTTACTGGTACAGGAATATTTCTTTCCTAAAAGGAAGTTTCGGTCAATACATAACTGTGATTGATTTATTATTATTATTACCTAACGCTTAGCTCTTTAGACCGAAACAGTATTTATTATTTGACTGTATGAATCTTAAGTTAAATACGTCATCGAAGTCAAATAAGTTTAACTATAAAACACCTATTTATTTTTTGTAAATTGCAATCCTGTTTCAAATTGCCGTTTTGTTATATCATAAATATTGAAGTCGATCAATGATCATACATTTTCTAATGATGTGATAAATAAAGATGAAGATTTATAATCTATAAATCCTAAACCATATAAAATGGAATCAGAGATGACTGTACTAATGACATTTATAGCATTTTAAGCATCAAGCAGGTCATGGTATTATGACAATGCATTATCTGTCAAAATGCAACCATGCTATTGAAATGTCTCTTTACGGGTCGTAAGGTTGAAAAAATATTGACAGTAATCTATTTGTGACAGCGTGGATTGGTTCTGTTTGATAACTGACATATTTAGGAGACTTAGGGCTGATTTTTCAGTAGTCAGATAAGAAATATTCATCGAACAAAATCCAATATGGCTAATTTGAAAACGTCACCTAATTGACAGCAATCATACGTATAACTGTATTTTTTTAAATCTGTCGTTTTATAATTTATCAGTCTGATAAGTTTTATATGACAATTGAAAAATCTGCCCTGAGTTCCATTTATACCTTCAACACTTAAAAATATGTATATTTTTACACTAAGATAGAGAACGTTATTGCAAAAACAAAAACAAATAGCTGTGAGAGATCGTTTCCTAATTAGATGCAGCAGTAGCAAGTTTTTCAATCCCTTTAAATAACATATTTTATACTTATACTAGGGGTCCTCCGTGACTGCGTCCGCGTGTTTTAAGTGTGTTCCCTAGCAGCGTGATGTTTGAAGACTTAAATCAGTACTCAATAAATGAGCAATCCAACACAATAAATATTTTTCAAATCGGTTCAGAACTTCCTGAGATTAGCGCTGTCAGACAAACAAACAAACTCTTCAGCATTATATTATCATTATACAGCTTTATAATAAATTAACATGGATTTCACATCTGCAATGATTTACAATGATACAGTCGCGATTAAATCTTAGTGAGGTATTGATATATAGATTGCTTAACATTTAACACACTTCTTTCAACTTTCAACTTACGAATAAAAACTAAGATAGATACCTACTCACGAAAGCATAAAAGCATTGATGCAGCAGACATCTAATTGTCAAGCGATCACATTAAGTCGATTTCCGAAGGTGGCTCCACACTGCATTTACGAAGCCGGCTGTCAAATAATCCCATATTATCGCCGGGTAGTATAGAGTCACCTAAAAAATACAGCACTAATAGGGCCCAAAAGATAAGGAGACATGTTCTAGCCCCATATGGGCCATAATTGATTGATATTACACTAATTATTGACGTTCATATGTGTCATTTTGTGTCCTAAATTGAATAAATTATTTTTGACTATGACTTTTTGACTTTTACAAATATTTAAAAAATCTTATTTTCCTTTGTTCCAGGCTGAAGAAGCGGCGAGCAACCGGAGTAGACCCAAGACCTCAAAATTACCCGAATTCAATCCCCCAGCGCCAAACCCTCCACGCTGAGTTTTACAGATCCTTTCGGGCCTCCCCAGTCGAGCGACGGGGGGGGCCCATCGACCCCACAACCCGCCATGACATCCCAAGACATAGACCACCAACACCACCACTTAGGGGGTTCACAGACACCCCACGATATCTCAAACTCAGCGAACTCCACACCAACAAACGTGTCCTCGAAATCCGCCTTCATAGAACTACAGCAGCACGGTTACGGCCCCTTCAAGGGGGGGTATCAGCACCCCCACCATTTTGGCAGTCCTGGGGGGCAGCAGAACCCCCACGAGGCCTCGGGTTTTCCAAGTCCGAGGTCGTTAGGGTACCCGTTTCCTCCTATGCATCAAAATACCTACGGGTACCATTTAGGTTCCTACGCTCCGCAGTGCGCTAGTCCACCTAAAGATGGTAAGTGATTTTTTTACTTCATTTTTATTAGATACTAGCGGACCCGGTGAACTCTGTTTAATTTGATGGTGACGAATCTAACAAAGTAAAAATCATGAAAATCGATCCAGCCCTTCATTGTTCGTATTTTTTTTTTCATAAGAACCTTCTCATGACAATTACAAATAGAAAACAAAGAATTAGCGAAATCGGTCCAGCCGTACACGCGTGATGTCGTGACCAAGAGAAAGGATTCATTTTATCTATACTAATATTATAAAGCTGAAGAGTTTGTTTGTTTGTTTGTTTTTTTGTTTGTTTGTTTGAACGCGCTAATCTCAAAAACTACTGGCCCGATTTGAAAAAATATTTTTACGTTGGATAGTCCATTTATCGAGGAAGGCTTTAAGCTATATAACATAAAGATATGACTCACAAGACCACAGCAGCAATGAAAAATGTTGCGAAAACGGGAGAAAGATATTCCTTTTGAGAGCTTCCGCTGCATACGCTGCGGGAACCGCTTAAGTTACACAAAAATCATGTATGACAGGATTGTTCACCATTAAGAGTTCTATAATAAAGTCCGCGACAACATATGTCTATCTTTTATGGTTGACTTACTACAACCTTTTTTATGTTAATAAATTTGTAAAAAGATAATGCATCATTTTTAGAGATGTATTATACACACAGGTATTTATTCTTATCAAAATAAATACATTCATCATCACGAGCATTTCATTTAAAACAAAGTTGCCCTTTATATCATTTGATTCCAAGAAATATCTTAGGAGCTATCACAGTTTTAACATAACTCCGCACCAAAATAATGTTCGCAGCTTAAGTACAACGTGCGCTTGCGCTAACTATATTATAAAGCTGAAGAGTTTGTTGGTTTGAACGCGCTTATCTCAGGAAATGCTGAACCGATTTGAAAAAATATTTCTGTGTTAGATAGCTTATTTATTGAGAAAGGCTTTAGGATATAAAACATCACGCTGCGACGGAAGGGGAGGGAGCAAACTCAAAACGCGCGGACGAAGTCGCGGGGGACCGCTAGTACAAAAATAAGGCGCCATTTTCTATGGATGATAGAGTGCGTACCTTATAACAAAAAAAAAGCGCTTGCTAGCAAAACCGCGCTCTGGCCTATTAATAAATGTTGTGTAGCGCACTTGAAAATGTTAACGACGTGATAATATGGTAGTTATTTGGAGAAATTGGGCTTAACGGACGCCCAGTCAGCGATGTCAAGTGCTAGTAAGCGCCATTCTTGAAGAAAATATTGCTGTAATGCTATCAAGCTGCGTCTAGATATTAATGGATAGTATTTGTAAGTACAAAAATACAGTGAAACAGTATAGTAACTAGCTGAAAGATATGAGTTATTTAGATTACTGGCCACATAGATAAAGCCATTAGAAAAAATGAGCCTACAAAAATTTTCTGTCATAAAACAACAGCCGGTGTTCCAATTTTGAAATAAAATAAATACACCGTTCAGAGCGTACGTAACAATTTGTGTCCAATTTGCTTACGATGACACAACTTTTTTCATTTTTCCATTTTTCTAACACCAAATTACTATGAAGGTGTTATGATCGTACGTTATTACGGATTATGGAACCATCTCATTATAGAGGCGTGAAACTAGTTACGAACTCCTTGGTGAAAAAAATATAAAACTGTTCTTTTTAATTTTACTTTGCCTATGGTTGACTTGAGCGGGACTTTCTTGGCGTTTACACTGAACTTGTTTCTACTTCGTTTGATTATATCATTTCTTTTTGAAGTGAAAACTTATTTAGCGGCGTTGAGCACTTTTGTGGGATGTGGGAAAAATGAGAAACTCGCGTCAGGACACGTGGGCTGATCGAAAAACCGTAAGACGGTTGGCGAAATTATGGATGTAAGTTGATTTTTCTGAGAGATAAACTTTTTAATGTAATTTAATATAATATAAATTGTAATGTTTGTGTACGATAGCGCAATAAATAAATATTGTATTATATAAAAATATTATATTATTATTATTATTATTATTGTATTATTATTATTATTATTATTGTATTCTATCACAAAAATGATAGTACTTTTATATTGATAATAACTATTCCAAAAAATCAAAAATGCACAACGTTGATATTCAAGTTTTCACTTCTGCCGGCACTCCCGGAGTGCTTTCACATTTTTTTTTTGAAGATTTATTTTATGTCAATTTTCTCATATGAATGATCTAAAATGAATATTGTTAGGAAACATTGGTTTCACATTTGTATTTTTGTTAGTCTTGAAAAGCAGCTGGAAAGTGAATTAACGTTGAATACGTTTCTTTTTCTAGCAAAAAACTAGAACGTTAGGTAGGTGTACAGCATTGCAGCATTTCATTTCATAAAATAAGTCAGGCATGAAATCTTTCCGGATTTAGATTATGTAACTAATCGTCTTAATTAGTTTGTTTGTTTAGCTCAGTAACCTTTTCTGAGTATAAATGAAAATGTTGAATATTTTTATAAGTTTCTGTATATTAGGTACAATAAGGTATTTCAGAGAAATTGGCAAAGTATTAGTCATCTCACAGATGCTTAATTTTAAGCTTTTTGACAGTTTTTGAAGGTGGTTTAAAGTTGAAATATTTTTTAATTTGATGAAATTTAGTTGTTACCCATATTTCAAAAACTACAAGACCGATTATGATAAAACTTACACTGCACTCTAAGTTGGAGTATACCTGGTTGAGCAAAAATTGAATCATCTCACTATCACTTCTCGTTTTTGAGAAATCCGTGGATTAACATACAAATAAACAAACATTTATATACTTGCTAAATTTATCACACGTGTTTGAAAGCCTTTTAATAGATCAACATACTCAAATATCATAAAATTCCAACGAGTTAACATACACACACATTGAATTAATTACCTCCTTTTTTTGAAGTCGGTAAAAAGTATGTATTCTGTCGCATAGTGTAAATGCACCTTTAATAGACGTCAAAACAATGTCCTATCGTTTCACGTTAAATATTAATCGTTTTCTCTTCGTACCACAATTCAGCTAGCCTGTGAATTTTTTAACGCGCCAACCGTCGTTTGTGACATTAAACTTTCATGCCCAAGTGAAACGGAACGTTCGAACTCCGGATTCGGGAAATTCAGGGGAAATGATTTCAAAAGAAATATGGAACCGAAACTTAAAAGCCAAGCATATTTTTTGACGTTTCGATATCATGCTTAATATGTTTCTCAATTGTTAGCGAAAAATAACAAGGCATTTTTAGTAACCACATTGTAACCAAACACTAAGATTAGTTATTCGACCAAAAATCTAAAGAATTACAATTCCTTGCACACGCAACACCGAAAAAAACTTTTTACGCGCGAAAAAATATTCGTGCAAAGGAAACTGGACGTTAAATAAACGATTTCCGACATCGGTTTTCCTCGACTGACGGTTAGGCTACAAGGTCGAGTTTCCAATGAGAGGTTTTTCAAATGTCTTGATTTCTCGACTTTCGATGAGTGAGGTCACGCTATTATCACCTTTAGTACCTTAAGATTGTAGTACAAATTCGAAATGATTTTTTGGCGGACGGAGGTCAAGCTATTATCACGCTTAGTTCGGTTTTAGATTTGAAAATGGAAGGTCATTGTCCAGTTTCAGGGATTTTTTATTGTGTTTTTGTAAAATACTCTTGTTATAAAATAATATTTATTTTATCCAGAATCTATGCCAGGCAAGCAAAAATAAGTCGCAAATACAATGACAAGATCGTGACGAAGGTATTCCTTCTAATTTGAATTTCGAATATGATGCCTTTTGTATGAAATTAGTTTGTGGTGTCTGGTGGAGTCACTTCCATAGGTACGCTGGTAATATTATTTAAATTAATTTAAACAGCAAAGGTATTCTAATTCCATTTCCTTTTTAAAAAATAGCTGCGTAAAAATAACTTTTATAAATGTCATTGTTCAATGAAGTGAATTTACGAGTACTACAAAGTGTGTTTCTTCTGATTAAGAAAGAAAAGTAGTTGTCTTAACTTCTCTCAAGAAGTATCTCAGTTATGAAATTCTTATGAATTTCTTGTAGCAAGAATGAATGATATGATGGCCATGCTGTTAAATTGCTCAAAATAATTATATTAATTCAGATTACCTTATAAGATTTAAACTCATGTGTACTATGACTTTTGAATTTCTAAACGAATTGTCTCAAAACTACGATTTCATTATACAATTAATTTGATTATTTACAAACGTTTGTCATTGGTCAAGCACCCTAGTTTGTCTACAAAGATTTATCACATCATATCGTATTACCAGAATTTTGCTTTACCAATATCAACCTTGTTCTTGAGTATTAAAGATCTTAAAATTTGGAATATGTCCAGTATAATTAGATCCTTTGTTAGTAAGAGTTAATATTCCGAGAGGGGTCTAGATCATTTGGAGTGAGCGAGTAACAATCCAAAAAGAATTTTGCTCTGCAAATATCAACTCTGTAACTAGCATGTTAAGGCTCACAAAACATGGACATTTGTCTGAGAACGTTCCAATTTAAAATTACCTTAGTAGTAGTTCTAATAGTAGGAAATAAGGGGTCAATACATTTTGGACAATTCAGATGAAAATTTATTGACATTGGCGTCCAACATTTGAACCAATTTAAAGACGTATAATTCTTAGTTTAAATTAATTATAACGTTATATTAATTGTTTGAATTAGTTGCTCGTACGGAGTAACTTAATTTTTGTTGATGATTTTTTAATGTTTTGTCTGTTTGTAACACGTTATTTTTAATGGTTGTTGTTATATCTAGCTCAGTTTTTTTTTGTTAGCAACACCTTGGCTTGCTGATTGGGTAGTTATTAAACGCATTACTGAAGAATTGAGATATTTTGTCATTTATGAAAGCTTTGCTTATGTAGATCTTCTTCTTTTCGAGTCGACAGCAAAATAAATCATCGGTCTTGGCTCAAAACTTTGCTAGACTGTGCCTTCATTATCAATGGAATGGATTTTAATGATGGAAATTAGCATATAAATATAATCACAAAAAAACCTTTTTTTTTTTAATCCAAAACCAAAACATGAAATAAAACACTTTGGATCCGTTTCACAACGTCCTGCTACTTCATATCATCATCATCATCATTATCAGCCAAAGGACGTCCACTGCTGAACATAGGCCTCCCCCACGGTTTTCCACAGCGACCGATCACTAGCGAGCTGCATCCATAAAAATATATCCATACTTCATATAAAATATTCATATTCGTAATTCAAATTTCGAAGAAAACATCATCAATCAATAATCTTGTCGTCGTATTTGCGACACCTTTTTTTATTTGACATTTTCTATATACCTATACGTTATTTTATCAACTATAGCTCGCACGTTTCCAATAAAAGGTTTTCTTAATACTCAATGGGTCTCAAGACATTTCTGATCATAAGAACTGACCTTTACACCCATAATCTTCAACTTTTGACCCTATGACCTACGCAATAAAATCGAGATTCGTGTGACAAGGTTTATACTTCTCACCTTGGCAAATTCGTACACGCAAACCTTTTTTATATAGTGACCTACTAAGTGTTTTACGTCTGTTTGTGATTAAAACATCTGATACTTCATTATGTTTGACAACTATATTTTATCAGATTTAACACGCTTTAGGATGGAGACAGCATGTTTTTTTAAATTAAAATGCTTATATATTTTCAAGCAGAATATCTGTATCTGTGTGACCTTTAGATCGGGGGAATTACATTAAGGGCTGGTTTCACAATCGACAAATAAGCACTAGCCAACGAATACTTCAAATATGGAACGTCATTTCGTATGAAGTATTAGACAGATAACGCTAGTGGGAACTTATTCAGACATTGTGAAGCCATTTTGTAGCAATATAATGTATTTGAAAGAAAAGATAAGAAAGAAAATGAATTTATTCGACCAAAAGTTAATATTATTTAAAAAAAACATATACTTAGGCCGAAAAAGGCCCGCTCAGCATTGGTCGTGGCAACAGCAGAACGCATATCACGACGCAGATTTTCAGCGATTTATTTATTTATTTGGTGGTGAATTAAAGTAACCTGACTATTTTAATGACAAGTATCAATAAATAATAAGACCGTGTGGTGGTTTCCCTTTTGCCTTTCGCACCACAATTCAAGAACCGTGGGTTTTCCGCCTCTTAATACCCTCAAAAGCCTTTCCTGATACAATAAGTAAAGGTATTAAGTAGTACGATAATTCACATTTGACGACCTCCGTGGTGTTGTGGCTAAGCACGCCGGTTTCAAGGCGTCGCCACTCCGAGGTCACGGGTTCGATTCCCGGTCGGGTCAATATAGAAATTAAAAAAAAAAACTATATTGTCTCGGGTCTGGGTGTTGTGGTACCACCGTTGTGTCTGATTTCCATAACACAAGTGCAATAAGCCTAAGAGGTCCCGGGTTCGATTCCCGGTCGGGTCAATATAGAAATCAAAAATGTTCTATATTGTCCCGGGTCTGGGTGCTGTGGTACCACCGTTGCGTCTGATTTCCATAACACAAGTGCAATAAGCCTAAGAGGTCCCGAGTTCGATTCCCGGTCGGGTCAATATAGAAATCAAAATTTTCTATATTGTCTCGGGTCTGGGTGTTGTGGTACCACCGTTGTGTCTGATTTCCATAACACAATTGCAATAAGTTACTTACTTTGGGATCAGAGCAATGTATGTGATTGGTGTCCAATATTACAAAACAGTGTATAGTGTTGCTGCTACCTAAAACCAGGGGAATGTTTATTTCTTTGGCGTTGTGGAATAAGTCCACCTACAACAGCGTGGCTCTTAAAGGATCTTGACCAAAACTCTAAAGAAACCCGGCCCACTTTGCGTCTGCAATCTGCATGCGTCTTAACAAAATGTTCGGATAAAATATATAAATATTTGTAAGGATACAGACAAAAAATATTTTTGAAAAATAATTACGGGTTTACGAGGAATTCAATGGCAGATTAGACATTTTGAGGTTATGTTTTGTGATTGTCGAGTTATTGCACCTCACCTACATTCATTTTTATACATTCAGAAGGTGATTGTTATATTTTACTATAGTAATTCAATACTTACTTACTTAGTTACCCTTAAAATACCAGTGCAATTATAATTTAAACATGATTTTTGAAATATACACTACAAAGACGCAATCTGGGCCCGGCTTTGGTCAATATCCTTTGATGATGATAATCAGTAGGTAAACGGAGTCTTAAAATAAGTAATTTATTACTAAAATTAGTCGATAATTCGTAATTAAGATACACACATAAAAATGTAACCCATTCGTCAGGCACTAATAATCACTTAATTGTGTTTGACAAACAAAACAGTCATAAAGCAGTCGTAAAATTCATAATTTATGACAAAATTATGTCATTATAGAACGTACATAATAAAGTGTGTGTAAACATGAAATAATGATTAACGCTACTAATTTGTTAAATCTATAAAACTAGTTGGATTGCGTGTTAAATGAGTTAGTTTTATCACAAGTGATTTCACGTGGTTTCGCCTGAACACAATTTTGTGTATCCTATTAATTCTAATTTCTGGATATAAAGTAATGTTGACATAACTCATCTACCTCTGTGCAAACAGACATCAATATTTTTTTTATATATATTTAGATAGCCAGACATTAAGCCCCGACTGCACCTGACCTTAAGTGACAATGTTTAGCTGGTTCTGAGCTAAACACGAACTTATTTTCTTTTGTGTTGTGATCGTCAGTATTTCTCTAATTTCATCATTGAATTTTTCACATTGGTCTCTCAAACCCAAGGCATAATCATTTTATTCCTTTGCCTTAATTCAATAAACGAAGCAACTATAAAACTGAACGTTACCGTAAGAATAAAATATGAGTAAAAAGAACAACGTAAAAAGTTTCGTAAGGTAAAAACGTCTAAACCGAATCTCGTACCGCCCATTTCGCATGGAAAGATGCTCTAACACATTTTTTTTATCTTGACCAAAAAAATATTTTATGAGGCCAGTATTTCAAAATTTAAGCCGTTAGATCAATCACAGATCCTGTGGTCATCACGTTCAAATCTGCTGCCAACAGATTTATTTATTTCATCTTGCTCCTGAAATATCATGAGACGGTTAATAATATATTGTCTTTAATAAAACTAGTTAAATCTAGGTTACGCAATATGTTTTTTTTTTTAATTTTATGAAAATAAAGTGCAATGTAATTTAATAATAAAATAAAATTTGACTTAAACCGTTTTTTTTTTACGTCAGATAAGGAATATTCGTGAAATAAAATACAATACCACCAATTCGAAAACGTCACTTATTTATTACCAATCATTTATGAAGCTGTCATTTTCGATTCGGTCGTTTTATTTTGCTTATTCAGGCTCATAAGTCTTATCTATCGTTAGTAAAATCGGCCCTTAGTAGAACACATGTGTCAGGCAACGTCAAACGGTAACCACCAACTTATACGAGCAGGAAGATTTGTCAAAAATATATAATATACATTAAACAATTAATATAATAAGTAAATTTAAAAGTTTTTAATAGTGAAACTAGATTCAATCAAAGTTTTTTTTACAGTTCAGTCAAAAAAATCAGCCAATTAACAATTCATTTGCTTTTGCGGATTGTTTAATTAATTTTACTGTAGGCAACCTTATGAAAAGTTTATTTTGCTTATCAAGATGAACTATTATTACGTATCTAAGTACTCGTTAGTAATAAGGCATTTGTTTTTGATGGCATTAAATAGTGATCAATTACCAAGTTGTTATAAATGATTACTATCATAAATGATTAACATCTCTTTGAAAGGTACCACAGTGTCCATAGTATTATCATTTTAGCATATAAAATGTATTTGAGCATTTTAGGAAACAAAATTTAAATATTTCTTCGCAAGTATTTCATTATGTCAAGCAAAACAGTTCGCATCATTTGTTGTGCTTGTTTGATTATGTATTTTTTAATAATCTCAAAAACATTTTTTAAAAATTTATCGTCACTATCACGCTAACTTAAGAGTGCTGGCCATAAAATTATACATGAAGAAAGAAAAAATCTTTGTTTTTTTTTTCTTTTATCGTGTTTGATAACGACAGCGTTACGCGTTACGTTATACCGTCCCGTTGCCCAGGGCACATCGTGTTAATAATAGTGCACTAGCGATAGACTTTTAATTATTAGTTTCGGCCAATTTTTAACGTTTTCCCTGAAAACGGGGCGCCTAAGGGCAACCACGTGTGAGGTACAGAGGTGTGCACAATGTATTGAGCTGCTATTCGTTTTTCCCTATAAACTGCTTGTTACTTTTTCTTGTCCTAAATCTGATTGACCAGATTAATATATTTGTGTAGGTAGCAAATGTACAAAATAGATATTGATCCATAACCGTGTACAATGGGATATGGCTTGAACGAAATCGCTTGTATTCTAGAAGTTGAAGAAAACATGTATTATTATAAAAAAGCTCATTCATTCAAAGAAGAAACAAGAAAACAAAACTTGTATAAAAATAATTACATTTACAACTCTTGATTGCGTGTGGCCGAACAACTTTGCGTAAAAATATCATTAGTCAAATTTGACAGCTGTCAAAACTACATGACCACAGCGAGCGACATCTGTTAGATTCGTCGATAATCTTATTTATTTTTTGCAATTTAGCACACGTCTATTGGTAATTAAACGTTGGCTGTCATTTTGAAATGGGCAGGTGTTTTAACCGATGGCATCATAACATTTTGATTTGGTAGAAAAGAGAAAAAGAGTAAGATGCCAAGTATACGTAGTTTCTTTGGCTAAAGTTCCGTATAAGTGAACACAGAAAAAAAAGGAAATAAGTTTTTTTTTATATCTGTTTAAGTGTTGAACAATATACAGCACGTTACTTATGCTCGAAATAGTCACAAAGTTGGGGCATTAATCATTATGAAAAGTGGTATTTTTACTGTCTTGATGAAAAAAGAGGCACTCACACTTTAATAATAAAACACGACAATTATGATGTTCTTAATAAATACATATTTTAGGTATGTTTTCGAATGAAAAAAATGTTTTCGAATAATAATTCTAGAGCCCTAACAAGCTCGCGAACCCACCTGTCTTTATATTCCAAGTTAATATAAGCCTGTTATAACAAATAACAACAGAAATATCCACTAATTAGCCTATGTGTGGTGCTTAGTGACTTTCTGGCGAAACTGACAGCTTCTATGGTATGTTATAAAGATGTCAAAACGTCTTTGAGGCACCGCTTTTAATAAGAATATAATTAAATGGCACAAATATTTTAAGTTCAGAAGAGAGTAATGGTTATTCTGTCACCTGCAAATTCAGTTACCACTTTTTGAAAATAGTAAAGCTATCGTTTATCAGTTCTTAATAGTCAGCTAAATTTAATGACTAAGAATTGTTGTTATATTTTTTTATTTCTCTACAAGGAAACTGGTGTTAGTTAAAAAACACTCAAACACATTTTATGTTCAACTGTACTTATGGAGAAGTTAGATTATCCCAGATTAGCCCAAAAGAGGTCCCGCCACGGACACACCCCTCACTCTACAAACTTTTTAGTCTATGGTCTCTTTTTAGTTGAAAGTGGTTTCGATTCTTGGGACATACAAAGTATTGTAAGAATCGTATTTTGAATTGATAAAGTAACATTTGATTTGGAAAATCAGCGTCCTAGGTACTGATTTTTCTATTAGTACTGAGAATTGATAGCCAGTGAAGGTAGTCATCCATTCAGATTTTTCATAATGTAGTTACCCGCTTTTTCTAAAAAGGTTTAGTGTTTATTATACCCGATAATTAAAACTTTTGTTTTTCCAATGATTTCGTCATAATAATTTAATATGTAATAAGGTAAAGTCTGTAATAAAAATGAGTGAAAGTAATTAAAATCCATAATTTGATTCCCATACGACTATTTTGTGGGCGCTGTCATCATGTTTTTTTTTAAATTTACGCTGAAATATAAGGGCCTTTTTGCTTACAATCTTTGATGGCGCAGACGAGCTTCTATTTTTTATGAGTAAAATATTAAAGTCGTATCATCTTTTATAGGAATCTATTTTAATTTTGATCATCTGAGTTTATGTATATTAGCAGTGGGTCTTAGCATATTATGTATTCTCGTTTATGATTTTGAGTAAAACTTGACGTTCAAGAACTATTGTCACTAATTTTTCTTATGTTTGTCACCATATATGACGACCTCCGTGGTGTAGTGGCTAAGCAGGCTGGTTTCAAGGCGTCGCCGCTCCGAGGTCCCGGATTCGATTCCCGGTCGGGTCAATATAGAAAGCAAAGTTTTCTATATTGTCTCGGGTCTGGGTGTTGTGGTACCACCGACCGTTGTGTCTGATTTCCATGACACAAGTGCAATAGCTACTTACTTCGGGATCAGAGCAATATGTATGTGATTGGTGTCCAATATTACATATTAAAAATAAAGTATTTTTTTATTAACTTGCTTGAAGCTACCTTTTTTGGCATAATCACCGTTTTTGCGTCAAATCGCTCTGTAGTTGCATTTTAACCTTCCAGATTTTCAATGAGGTTTAAAGTAGTCGCTGGTCTGCACAGCCTCAGGGTCTAAAAGGCCCATCGTCGAAGGTGAAAAAGGTTTTATTGTTTTTTGAGCCCACAACGAGCTTCGTTTTCGGTAGGCGGCGCGGGGGCGTAACCCCGTCCGAGAAAGATACTCTACTTTGGGTTAAATGTATTTTTTAATATATTTTTTAAGTAATTAATTGAAAATATTTTAAAAAAAACTTGTGTTTAAACTAAAAAGAAGAAAAAGTCAAAGCGATTTTCACATACGTTTATTAGCCCATAAAAATTTTAAACGTATTATTGCATGTAATTATACATACGTAACAGTGATAGCTTGGACATATTTTAAAAAATTTTTTTGGTAGAATTCCTATCGAGATTTAGTGAAAAAAAATGACGTGTTTGCTTATTTTGAGAGCTAAATTAAAGATTATTGTTTTCCTACCAGTGTGCTTACTACTTAAGTATTTGTAGATAAATATTTGTGTGTATAATATGCTCTTACTAGTCAAAATGTAATTGTAAGACCTGATTCTGACAAAAAACTTTCTTAACAGTCTCTTTTAACATTTTTCTCTTTGAGTAATTGTAATAAAAAGTTATAACAGTATCATAAGATGTATAAAATAATTAACGTCGACGTTTATTCTTTGTTTATTTAAAATACTATTGTTTTGCAATTGTACCAATTCAAATTAATTACAATTACGCAAGTGCTAATTAAATTGACTCAGTATCTGATGTTGTTCAGTTCATTTAATTTAACGGTTATTTAATTTAATCAAAATGCCACAACCTAATAGGTAATGCAAATTGAAATGACTTAAGAACTTGACCTTTCTTATTTTACTTCTATTGGAGTATTATGTACATTTTTATTTATAAGACTTAAACGTTTTATTTTAGGCAAACTTTTTTTTGTAATTTTTCACTCTCAGTGGTTTAGTTTTTTCATTTCAGACATCACTAGATTAGATTAGACATTTATCTGTGCAAAAAATTGGATATTTAAATTTCATTAAATTATTTTGACCCCCATTTAAAACAAACACAACACCAATAACAAATTTATTCACATCTAGTCGGTAATGAATGGTCCATCTATAGCCGTATTGTCACTTAAGATCAGGTACGATCAAGAGCAAATGTCTGGCTTTCCACATAATTAGAACTTCTTGTAGGTATTTACCCAGCTATTTCAAAAACATCGATTTCAATCGCTACATCACTAGCTAACTCAGCACATCACTAGCGTGGGTGTGTCTACCTCGGGGCCCTGGGCATTGTTTTGTCTGTCTGTCAGACGGACGCCGACATCACGTTAGCTTTTATATACATATACAATTGTCTGTATGTCCGTCCGTCCGTTTGTATCCCGCGCCATGGGAATGGATGATGAGAATTCGTGGTTTCGAGCTGTTCCGTGCGAAGAAAGTAAAGGTGACAAAAGTACCAAATATGCCTTTTAAATCTTCATTTAAAAAGTCCATTCAGTCCTTTTTCATTTAAAAAAGGAATCTCCGACTTAAATACCCATAATATGAATAAGAAATGACATATTTTTAACGGTGATGTTACTGGCTATTAAATTAAACCAAATAAAAAAATCTTTATCCAAATGAGCTTTTATCATCACTTTAACAAAAAAAATGCATTCATAATTGCCAGTTTTGCGAACTAAAACAAATACTCTAACACCATTATTCTTCTTAACTGCATTCGTTTTGATAAATGAGGCTCATACCGTTACGTTTTGCATATCTAGATTTGCTGCGGAAAGGATGCATAGCGTTATTTGCATGTTGTAGTCTATGGAATTAAGAAGTAAAGTGTCATTGACATGTAGGCAAAATAAGCGGGAAAATTACGTTACAAAAAAGTTTTAAATACAATTATATCATACGTAAAGCTTGATCAATCTTAGCTATTAGAACAACGGTATTGAAGTATCTTCAAACTAGGTATTTTATTTAGACTGCGTTTCCATAGATTATTATGCTAACTTAATGCCAATGAACGCTTTTTAAAACACTTTTAATTTATGATTCAATGGTTAATGATTTTCAGACAATACATGACTCATGATGATCATGAGCATGACAGCTTCAACAAAAGAGTAATCGAATCATACACCCTTAAAAAGGATGTATCTGGCCACTTATAAAAATCGCGACGAGATAAAATTTCCAAGATTTCAGAACGCGTAAAAACAAACAAGACACGCGTTCGAATTCAAAAACGGCGCGTACAGATACCTCACCTCGCCGCCAAAAGCGGGTGTTGTCGATCCGAAGTTGCGATATAAGACCCCTTATTACACGTTACCACTGACTATTATCAAGTAGCAACTCGCTTTCATATATTTTACAAAATGGATGGAGAGCCTCCACAGGCTTGGTATGGCTTGAATATTTATATTGTGGATTTATTGCTACGTTTTGTGTATGTTGATTTATAGAGGGGTGTGGTTTCCGAACGTTTGAATTTTTCGGTTCTGCAGTTATGTTTTAAAATCAAATTTAGAATGCGGTCATAGACAAGTGTTTTGATAGTTTGACTGATCAAGGTTGCAGTAAATTAGAATCACGATCTCGTGACTGGTAACGAATTGATTATACCTACTCGCGGCGTATTGCAATGAATGTGACATAACATCACTAAAATCGTGGCTGTACTATTAAAACCTTACGTTGAGTGAGAACTTGGTGTATTCGTCTCTTAAATAACTGTTGGTAGATTTTTATACAGTTCGCCGTATTATAACAAGATATGACGTCGTCATTATAAGTATTTTAAGAATAAAGTAATATAACCAAACAAATTATATTAATGCGACCATTTTGAAGCTAAATGTACCCATTATGGCTTAGCTTTCAAACAGCAAGCCATTACGTATATTTTAACTATTCTTACCAACACTATAAAAACGACCGTGTCAGATATTTCTAGTTAGCTCTGAAAACCAGTAGTAACAAATGTAATTTTAAATGTATCTTTATCTTCCTATTGTAAATCAAAAGCCTCCCCAACCTCCTCCATTGATAGTTATCCACAGACAATGACCAATTTTTTTTTTTCAGAAAAATGCGGCCTATCCGACGACCCCGGGCTCCGAGTGAACGGCAAAGGCAAGAAAATGAGAAAACCCCGCACGATATACTCCAGCCTTCAACTCCAACAGCTGAACAGGCGGTTCCAGAGGACACAGTATTTGGCTCTACCGGAGAGAGCAGAGTTGGCGGCCAGTTTGGGCCTTACACAGACACAGGTAAGTTACACTTTTGATTTTTGAAACGATTTCTAGGACTGTTACCTCTTTGGGAGTGTCCAAGATCCAATACTTGCAAGGTCATCAAAAAAATTAAATGAAAAGCTGTTAAAAATTATGTACCTAAGTTCAATATAAAATCGGATGTATGGCAATGAAAATGATGAGATAAAATATATGAAACTTTAACTAGATCAAGGGCTTGTTTCATCAAGACAAATAAGCATTATTTAAGGAAAAATTCAAATATGGAATGTCATTTTGCATGAAATGTTTGACTGATAATGCTAACAAGATAAAGTACATTGTGAAACAGGCCGTAAGTAGTTTTGTTACGTGTAGTGAAAACTTTTAGCCCTATTAAGTAACTATAATTATTTTTTGTCTAGTTTTCACGTACCCACTCGTGGAATTCGCGTTCAAACTTGTCACAGATTTTTAATTTTATCTATCTAATATCCGATCATAAAATACCACCGTATCGTTTTGAATATGGACTAGGCCTTTTATTTGATATGGACTAAGCTTTCCTCAAACGCGCAAGTATTTCAAGGTTAGAACACATCAGCGATTCCCCTCACCCCATAGCAGACATCCAGTGCATTTGCTTTGGCAACAAAAAACGAAATTCCCGCCTTCTTACAATACGTAACATGCCTTCACCACAGAAATAAGTGAAATACTTCATTATTATTCAAACGGCAACACGACATTTTTCCCGCCACAAAAATCGATTCATCAAACCATAGACTAAAATTTTTAAAAAGCAGTAGTGACACTGAAAAAAATAGTTTTTAATTATACGTTCAGTAATCTGCGTTCTACTGTCATTCGTGGCGAAGAAATACGTGTTTTGAAATGCTAAAGATAAAGTCTATTTTTAGGTAGCGCAGATTGGACAGATAAAAAATATAGCCGGCACACATGTGCTTTAATTGTTAGGTTTGTGACATAATTGCTATGCGCGGATAAGCGGTGTCTGTCGTGTTTTTTTTTAAATTTCGTAAAGAAAGAAATGTTCTACTTACCGTTGGGTCGATAAGGCTTCGTAAGTTCAGATGTAGAACGTTAGGCTGTGTTTAAAATGTCGTTATTATTTCCGTCTTGATATTATGCTGTCTAAATAAAAACACCATAGGTGACGTCAAACGTAGCTCCATCTTATTTTTCTGTTGACTGATAAAATTTAAATTACTTGTTGTAGGCTATAAATTGAATCAGTCGATAAAGAAAAAACCCTTACGTTCTTATCTCGGCGTGCTTCCAAATCCGAAACACTTTATTAGTTTTTTAATGACCATAGACAACGAAAACTGTCATGGCGTCTCCCGCCAACGGCGTACTCGTTCGGAAACGTCCAATCGGAGTCGTGTCTGATTGATTCGTCATGTGTCACCGTGCAGAATGAATAATCGTTGTATGTACTGATCGTATGTTCGGAGTGGTTCTGTGGGAAGAGCTTTGATAAAGTGGACGCGGCATGTTGGTAGCATTGACTTTTGCTTTTTTGAGGCGAAGGCATTGACCTTACTTAGGTGTCTAAGACATTAGAAAAAACGAAGTGAAATACTAGTCCGATTGATGATTATATTTTTATCTATTGTAGTATACGATTCACTTTAAAAAACACTCAAATTAAGTGAATCAACTTAGATGGATTTAGAATTTAAATGATTGATATTAATTATTGACGTTCATAAGTGGCATTTTGTGTCCTAAATTGGATAAATGATTTTTGACTTTGACTTTGAGTTTAGTCTGATATCTTCATTAATGATGCTCATAATAAGAATAAAAAAATATTTTTTGCCGCATCCAAAACAACTCAACTCCTGATTCAGTAACGGTATAAAAAGTAAGGTGGAGTTAATTTTATTATAATTTAATATTTCTCAGTTATTGTCTGAGCGCCGCACTTTGATGAACCCGCATCGATATTTGCTAGTGTTGTGCCTATGATGATATTTTGTTACTGTCGATATTTATTATTTTATACAGGGTAGCCCAAACAGAGACGTCCAATTTTTTTTATGAAGCCTTACATCCAAATATACTCTACTCTATGTATGTTAGCCGAATTTTCGTAGTTTTCGAGATATTAATGTTTTTCGCAATATATAAGAATTTTCAAACAAATAATTCCTCCACTTTTATATAGTTTTTTTTATTGCGGTATGATTCTTGTAAACTAAATTTACTTAGATAAAATTATGAGCTAACTAAAACTAAGACTAACAAAAGATTTAAAAATAAAATAAAAAGTAGCCTCAAAAACTTCAATAATTTAGCTATCATAAATATGGTATATTAGCCCTGGATGTAAAGAATCAAAAAAAATATTTAAGCGTCACTGTTAGGGTCACCGTGTATATTCTAACAAAAGTGGAAATAAATATCTTTTGAAAAACTATCTGCCTACATCTATTTTCATACAGCCGCTAAGACTGTATGAAAATAATAAAGGCAGAATATATGAATAGTTCACAGCCAATTGATTGATTAATAAAGCGTGTGAATAAATAGGTAAGGATTGTAATTACGTTCTTAAAATTTTCATAATTAATGTACAGTGGCCAGCACATCAGGTTTCCTACTTTTGTTGCAAACTAGCCCTTATTACAACTGAATAAGATACCACAGTGTTTACCTTGACGTGCTGTTGTCCGTACAATTATAACGCATGCAAATTGTAGTTAATGATACTGAATAACTTCATAAGCGAAGAATTATGTTTTTTACATAAGGATTATAATTTGAATATTGATAACAGCTAAATTTTGTATTGATTTAACATGATTTTTACACATAAAATAGTTGCCAGTACGTGAAAAAAATTAACACGTAGCTTAGTTTTTTTAAATTCGATTTAACAGAAAATTATCGACGTGAACAAAATCGAGTAAGTAATAACGTCACTACGCCTCTACCATCCGTTCCTCGATTCGATTCCACATTAGAAGATAAAAAAGCAGAATAGTACCCATACGATTCCGGGCTGTTCCCTACAAAAACACTTCTGCTAACTTACCTAGAACTTGATTAAGACTTTGTTATTGCTTATCTCAATTTCTACTCTATTGTGTAATACTAAAGTTGCTTTTTCCTCGGCATTACGCATACCTTTTTGCGACAGATAATAAATCAAGGCATTTGTCTTAGGTGCTGTTTATGATCTATTGTTTTCTCTTGCATTGCGTTGGTATTTTTTGTCTCCTTCTTACTCTTAAGGTCAGGTGGATTAGGTTTTTTTGTCCCGCTTCATGATTGATTGAGTTAAGCTTACTGTTAAGCGTTAGATAATGCGGTTAAGATTTGCGTCCGTTTGTTTAAATTACTGATCTCGCACAAAATTTTTTTCTTCTGTATCGTCCATAATTTAGTTCGAACTTAGCTAGTTAAGTTTTATTTGTTAGGTAACATGGCTAGTGATACTCAACTTTATATAAAATAATTTACAAAACTTCATATTAAATATTATCCTCGAAGTATTTGACAACAGACCGAACAAAAATTACAAATGCCCAATGTCCCTTTTTATCACAAAAACTCAAATGATCCCAGCACCCGTCTTACGCAACGACATAAAAACGAATCGGACGTCATAAGTCACAACTCCTTTGCGTGAAAAAAAAAAACGCATTTCGTCATCGCACTCCCATACCTAATACATTGGTCACAGGCTTTCCGATTTGAGCCGGTAGCTCCATCCATCATACTGTCGGCTGGTCATCAAATGAGGTTTTTTACCAGCCTGCGTGGGGCGCTTTAGTTTTGCTTTTCGAAATTAGAATCGGACTTGCTTGTCTATGATTTGTGCCAGTACTGGCTGGTAATTACAAAGGTAGCATGTTTGAATTAAGAATTTAAAATGTGGTAGATGTTAATGTCAATATTAAATTAAAATAGACATTCAAGACCTCATTGGCATTTAGTTCTGGCATAAAATGATACAAATAGGTGTCCCTCATTAAATCTTTACATACATGTTTTGTTACAACGTTTTGCTCTGTTTATCTATCAGCGTAACTTTTGAATTTCAACTTCTCGATCAATGCACTAAAAACAAAAAGACAAAAAAAAAGTAAAAAGCAATCCGGCCACGGTAAATATAATTTCAAGCGTTGATTAGGTTTCTTTAATTATTACGAAACGAAAGAGGCGTGTCGGATCGTATGGAGAATTTTGTGGGAAACTATGACACGGTTGGTCAACTAGTACCAGTTTTGGTACGCTATGGAATAAATGCGTTTACAGCCTAAATTAAAAAAAATGACAGTTTTTTTAAGCATCCGAAGCATAGGCTGTGATGATTTGGGGGGAAAACTGCTTTGTTATATGGGTTGCTCTTGACGCAAGTTTAAGCCAAGCGTAGCAAAGACAAAAATAAATGAGAACTCATTTTTTTGGAGAGGTAAGGAAAACTTTAAAAACTTTAAAACGTGTAACATGATATCGCAACAGGAAATATCCAGCTTCTTAGTCATCGACTTTTTTAGTTGATTTCTTAAATGTGAAATTCTTATTACTTTGTAAGATTTTAAAAAAGTACGAGATAAGGATCCTTTTAATAATAAAAATATATATATTACCACAATTTAAAAGTCAGACTACCTACTGCTTTTTTCTTTGGCAACTGCAGTTAGAATATATAAAATAGACGCCGAACCAATAGCTGTGCGATCAAAACGCTCAGTCACCTACTCAAACGTTAAAGAACATGACTTTACTATTTCAAACACCCGCCCGTGATTGGCTGTCAAACATCAGTCGGCGGCCAATGGGAGCTCGTCAAATGTCATGACTTGCAATTTCAGAACAATTGTCTTAAAAAAAGATTTCGATATTCAAAAAAAGAACGGCTTCCGTTAAAGTGGCACGGCTTCTGCGTTCTTTTTTTGTAGTTCGCGCCTTTTCAACCATTGACGGCTGTCGATTCGAACGTTCCAAATTCAATTGTTTGATTTTAAATTAATGCGGATAGTTCACACGAAGCGGCCTCTATAAAAATGGAATGGCCAGTGTTTTTAAAAACGTCATGGTCACTTCCATAATGTACGAGCAGTTCTAAAAAGGTTTCATATTAGGAAGAATACCTTATATTTCTGCAGTAATATTTTCCTTATCTAGCAAAATCAAAAGATATTCTTTTGTCCCCTCTCTATAAAATAAATGGAATTCCAATGTATTTTCTAAATAGTGACCTATTTAGAAAATACATGTATCGGAATTCTTACAATTGTCGATAATTGTTTGTCAGTGGGACTTTATCGAAAACAATTGAGATGAACGGCTAGTATAAAACTGGATTGATTGGGACCAATTTTCCAATTGTGGCGGTACTTTTTTCACCTAGTTTCGATGTTTAGTCATCCCACTTAAAAATTAGAGACATTTCAATGAAAAATGACCTTGGTTTATCCTTATAAATGTAGAAACATATGGGATATTAACAACTCTGATCTCAGACGTCTTATATTTATCAAAATTACTGAATAAGTTCCCATTAGCGAAATGAGTTTCCTTAATTGAATTATTCGCTGATTTAGGCTTATTTGTCGATCGAACTGGACCTTTGACACCTAAAAAACACGATAGGCCATCAGTTTTCTCATATGATAATAACTTGAACCTTAACTGATCATATCACACAGCTAAATATACGATTCGATAGCATGCGTGAATAGCTACTTACTTTGACATGTAAGATTTTGTGCCATACTAATGAGTTGTTATTACTACGTATAGAGAAGCTATGAGAAGCAAAAAATGTATCGCAAATACGACGACAAGACTGTGACGTTTTCCTTGAAATTTGAATTTCGAATTACGAATCTGTACTGTGAGTTATTGTCTGTGTCGGCAACTCATGGAGCACGAAATTTGTTCGTGGTGTCTTTTCCATACGCTGGTTATAGTAATTCAATGTGACATACACACATAACCTAAATCTGATTCTGAAGCAGTCCAAACTAGTAGTTAGTAAAGACGACATAACCAGGACTGTGGCGCCACTGGCCTCGTTAACGTTTTACTACCAGAATTGAACTAGTACTGTCATGAACATAAACTCTACGCAAGTTAAGTCAACTAGTAAGGTCTGCGAGTATGCTAGGTTGGTATTATCAAGTTAACTAGTACGGTCTGCAGGTATGCTAGGTTGGTATTATATTTTTTTTAAATACTTAAGCCTGATTTTACCAACTTCAGTAAGCCTAACATGCACGCCTCGATACCGTTTATCGCGTCGATAAAATAATTTTAATCCCTAAACAACCTATTATATTTTCCACTTGTACATCGATCCTTATTACTTTTAAAACAAATAAATACAACAAAATCACTAAAAACCTGTTTAAATATGATAGAAAAGACGTTTGAAATTTATCGATTACCGCAATAAGTGATAAATAGGTGCGCATCTTAGTCCCGCAGATAAAAGATATTCGTCGAATATTAAAAAAAAACGCCGAATTCGAAAACGTGCATGAAGTGTGGAGACTTTCGGTGTAGATAGGTAAGCTTGCCATTATGCACCGTCTCCATAAAAAATGTTTCTTGTAAATAAAGGATGAATGCGTTATTTTGAGCTTTTTAGTCATTTCGGTTTGACTTTTTTATATTCTGTTGTTTTTCGGCAAGATATTAAAAATAATATTTCTACCATAAATTCCTGGCTTTTTTGCATTTCATAACAATTCAAAAGTTTTAAGGCCTCCAATTATAAGTTCTGTTGTATTTGGCAGATAAAACTATTCGAGACTTTTTACCGCGATTTTAAAGAAAATAATTGATTGTTATTAATTTTCTTTAAACTTTTTATATACACCAGTACGATGTATCTTGTTTGCTCAGCTACTGGGAGGCGTGACGTTCCCGATAAGATATATTTCCACTACGTATCAGCAATCGTAATAAAATCTATGCAAGCTGAGGATTTATACTTCCTTGCAATCTGGCCAAAGTTATATCCTGCATTTTATATGATGGTAGCCCTGAGGAGATTGTCGTGACTAAATAAATTATCTTTTGTTTGTTTTAAACCTTGTGTTGAAACAGGGGTGAAATGCTAAAGATAAGATCTTAGTTTATATCTCCCTCTTAATATTGGACGCCAATCACATACATTGCTCTGATCCCAAAGTAAGTAGCTAATGCACTTGTGTTATGGAAATCAGACACAACGGTGGTACCACAACAGCCAGACCCGAGATAATAGGTACAGAAAATGTTGATTTCTCTATTGACCCGACCGGGAATCGAACCCGGGACCTCGGAGACCTCGTCTTGAAACCAGCGTGCTTAACCACTACACCATGGAGGTCGTCGTCGTTTAAGAATCCGTTTGTATGAGTTGATGACGAGTGGCGTCAATTCATGGAGCACGAAATTTGTTTGTGCTGTAATAGCAGTTCTATACGTCAGAAGATATTTGCTCACGATCTAACCTGTGGATCAGTGATGATGTGGCCAATAACCAACTATGAATCATGCCAGCCTAGTCACAATTTTATTGCGATAGTAAGTAAAGTTAGTATGTAACATCCCACTGCTGGGCAAAGGCCTTACCTCAACTATGAGGTAGTTTGAGCCATACTCCGTTTATCGTCTGTTACATTATTGCTGTTCACACCCGAGTGAGGTGACATGGAAATGAAAGAAGCTTTTCACTTCACAGCCATTTATTGAGGCGTATTATCAATGGTAATAATATCCTGTACAACAAAAATCTTCAAAACCTTAAGTAATATAGAAAAACTCGGAATATATCGCAAGCTAATTAAGTGCAACGCCATCTAGTAGCAACAATTAATAAACATAAACTTTACTTACTTTATTTCTTTGCTTTTGGTGGTTCCGAACCTGAACATACCGCCCACCAAAAACAAATAACAAAAATTGTTTTTCTCCATGTTCTAATATAACAATTAAACACACATACAACAAAATTACAATATCTCAAAGAACTAACTCTGAATTCCACCCACCGTGAAACAATATTAACGTACCTATTTACTGTTTAGTTTGTTTGAAATACTTAAAACTGATGCTACAAAACAATCGTACAATTGAATTAAGAATCAAATGATACTTAGCATAATAAAACTCGACAATATTTACCGAAACAAATAAGTAAGAGCCCTGCCGTAACATTACAATCTTAATAGCGCGAAACAATTATATCTATTCGTGATATTCTCTTTACAAAACAATATTTAACCAACTTCGTGTTTTCAACAACTACCTATTGAATGATCTAATACAAAAAGGTAATTTCTTTTGTTTTATAATATACCAACAAGCTTATCTGAACCTAAATGTCCCTTATAATCTTTATCTTTCTGACTGATCCTATTCCACCAATTGCCTTTTCTCTCAATCTTTTTAGTTTTTACCCATTTTAGCTTGTTTTTATCTAGCTCATCGTAATATATATTATCTCCTTTGTCCACTCTATTTTCTTCTCTGTCTTTTGACTTATTGTTTTCTTTCACTAAAGAATGCAATACAACCAAGTTTTTTGGTCTGCCTCTTACATTTGGAACAGTTCGCAAAATTTTATCCCTATGATGATTTGTCCTGTCTATTACTCCCGATGATAAACCCTGTTCCTTAACTTCTCCTGACCTGCCCGTACTTTGATTAAGCCCTTTATTTGTTACAAATGACCCAGTTTGATGCAGCAAAGTGTGATGCAGTCTACGGCAAGATATACAACGTGTTTTAACTTTACATTTCCTAGCCGTATGATCCAACCCCATGCAATTGAAACACAACCTTTTTTCCTGAACGAAATCACGACGTTCGTCAACATTCTTATTTATAAATTGTGAACAACTACTTATTTTATGATCCTGGCCGCAATATAAACAGTTTACATTCACAATATGCATTGTTTTAATAATATTTTCCAGATTACTATCGGTCTTAACAGTTTTACAATAGTTTGTTTCAATAAATTCCAATGCCCTATACCTTTTAGTAATAAAACTTTTAAATTGTTCATATGTTGGCAAGCTTTCAGTGCCCACATTGCTACTGACATATAATTCCCATTGCTTTCTAGTCTCTGGGTCAAGTTTCAGCGCCAACATATGAATCACCAGTACATCCCAGTTTGAAACATCAATATCTAAGTTCAAAAGCGAAGCTAAGCAATCGGTTGCTGTGTTAATCAATTTCTTTAGGCCTAACGCCTCTTCCGACTGTAAGGTTTGTTGATCCAGCAATCGTGTTAAAATACAATGTGATATATATCGTTTATTGTTGAACCGCTCATTCAACATATTCCAGGCGCGAGAATAGTTATCCGAAGACACTGGAATCTGCCGAATCAGTTGTTCAGCTTCCCCAGTCAAATACCCCTTTAAATAATACAATTTCTCTACATTTCCCAATCTATTATTGTTATGAATTAAAGAATCAAACATTTCCTTAAATGTAGACCATTCTAAATAATTTCCCGAAAATTTAGGTATACATATTTCTGGTAGCAGTACATTATTATTATGACTAGCTACTTGATTAACAGATTCAAGTGACAATTTATCTACCGTAGACCTTAGCATACTTTTATAGTGTATATAGTTCTCTTCCGTTTTTTCATATACTTCCTTTTCCATATACTGTTTATAGTTCTCATCTTCCAAGTCTAAGATCTTTACTATAGAAATATGATTTTCCAAGAAACTTTTCCACTGTTGGTCTAAAATTTCTATTCGAACCTGACAGTATTCTACCGTCAATCTAGATGTTGGATATTCTTTGAAGTTTAAAAGTCCTTTTTGTATTCGACTATCCAAATCATGCTGCAATCTTATTAGACCCTCCATATCTAATTTTCAGTTTCTAATATTTTTTCAATACAAATATTTTCCGAAATATTCTAAGTGTTTGAAGTTCTGGGCGAAATCCGGCATGGATTCCCCGTCTCGTCGTTTTTTCGCGAATTATTCTAAGTCCCAAATGACTCAAATAGTCTATGTCCAAAAGTCCCTTTGAATTTTCTAAGTCCCGTTATTGAATTTAAAATGACTATGTCCCTTTACCATAAAGTTCAAATTACTCACAGTTAAATCCCGCACTTATCACCTCACTTCACCCGCACACAACATCCCGGTGCTGCACGCCGCTATAGTGCTGTTGCTGCGTTTTCCTCGTAGATGCGCCGCATAATGTGCAGACCCGTAGCCTGGACTTCTCCCGTCTCAGCCGCTGGCCGCCGACCAAAGTCACCGCCCTTGACGACGATCTGTCGCCCCTGAGTGCGATGCTGAGGTCCTTCCTCCAAGGAACCTGAAAAACCCGCAGAAGTACTTTAGTCAGTACGTCCGACTCGATGGACCATGTTCACACCCGAGTGAGGTGACATGGAAATGAAAGAAGCTTTTCACTTCACAGCCATTTATTGAGGCGTATTATCAATGGTAATAATATCCTGTACAACAAAAATCTTCAAAACCTTAAGTAATATAGAAAAACTCGGAATATATCGCAAGCTAATTAAGTGCAACGCCATCTAGTAGCAACAATTAATAAACATAAACTTTACTTACTTTATTTCTTTGCTTTTGGTGGTTCCGAACCTGAACAATTGCGATAATCTAATTTATAAAATGGAGTGTTTAGATCGCCTCTGACGGCATCAAATGTCATTCATATTTGACATATTGCATACCGTGACTTTTAGCATCGATGCAGACAGCATCGCGACTCTCGCAATAAACAAGTTTTATCGATGCAAAAGCGCGACTGCATTGATGCTAACGCGTGTTAGTATCGATGCAGGCACCAATATACAGTACCATAATTTGTCAAAGTTCAACTTCTGCATCGCGACTGCATCAATGCTAAACGTACCGCAAGTGTGTAAAGGTTGACATTTTGCAAATGCATCGATGCTCAAAGTCACAGTGTGCAAAGGGTCATTGGCCTTTGATTACGCTTTTTTAAATTAAATAAATATAAACCATTTATATATATGTATTATAGTCATACGTTTCACCAAATGTAATATGTGTACAAAATACCCTAACAGTTACTTAAGTTCAACTCGCAAGTTAAGGGGCTCAAAAACTAATTAAAACGAAAGTAATGACGTCTGACGTGGAAAAACTTAAACGCATAACTTAGTTCTAAACTTAAACCCTTAATTAATGGATTAATTATGCCGATAGCTAACTTTGATAACTACTTTAGAACTTGTTGACGAAATGCCACACACCTTCGGATAAAAAATTAAATAACCTGTAAGATTTTTTTTGTTACATTCAGATCACGTTAACAGTCAAGCAGACACAATAGACAGTTAATTATTATCGCTGCCCATATCATGTCTTTGGAGTTTGAGCAAAAAAACACTATAATGAACAATTAAACATCACCATTATCAGCCAAAGGACGTCCACTGCTGAACATAAGCATCCCCCACGGTTTTCCACAGCGACCAATCACAAGCGATCTGCATTCAGGGTGATCCTGCGATGTTTACAAGGTCGTCCGTTTATCATGTCAGTGGATGTCTACGATACATATAAAAAAACAGCCTATTGCAAGTTGGACTCGCGCACTGAGGGTTCCTGAATTATATATTTATTTAAATTATAGGTAAACAGGAACCAAAACTATACGGGTTCCTATTTTCGCCATTCGGCTACCGAACCCTAAAACGTAAAAATCTTAGTTTTGCATAGAATTTGACAGCTGTTTTACATTATTTTCAGTTGCAACAGAACCTGAAAGTTCGTACATGACTTCGATTGTGGGCTTTCACTGCCTATTAGCTTGCACTATATTATTTTTAAACTCGAATAACATTTTCTCATTGACGCTATTTATTTTTTCTATTTCTTATCTCACCACTTAATACAGATGAAATAATCGCACATCGCATCTCTGTGGCGTATCTCAACTTGATACTAGATAAATATGTTCCTCCATGTGTTTATTAGACTTTAATTAACGGAAAACTTGATCTGTATCATTTTACTAATAATTAAAACTATCATTTAGAGGCGGCGTCTTTTGATGTCGAAAGTGCTGTAAATAAAACGGTATAAAAATATTAACGGTTTTCGCTTTAGTTGTGGTAATACTTAAATTAGTCGTTTTATGTCTATTTTTAATAGTAAAATCCTGTTTAAAGTAATATTTTTGCAGACGCAACAGTTTTTCTGGAGGAATAAAATAAAAATTACAAAATATTAATGACATTAAATTGCCAATATTATATGAAGTGCACAAACACAATTCATAATTGAAAATAACAGAAAGCTAATTAACAATATTTCGAGTTTTTTTTTTTTTTTTAATATTTTCCCGGGTGTTGTGGTAGGCTAATGTCCTCGTGTCTGAAATCCTAGCGTGACCTAGATGTGCGATTATTGTTCAATCTTTAAATAAAAACAAATACTCATCTATAAAATCTAGTCCAGTTTTCTTTATTTAGTTTTCACAATACTTTGTCGCTTTATAAAAATTGTGAATATTTTATTACACACAACGAACGAAAAACAGACAAAGACTAAGACATTCGTATATCACAATTGACTATTTACAATACTTTTTCTCAGTTTGAATTCCGAAGAGTCGAACGAATTGGACATAGAGGTTTTCCGCGACGCTTCAAACCTCTACAGTACCACCGATGTAACGGATTTCCATCATAAGTGCATTAGCTGCTTATACTTTGGGATCAGAGCAATATATGTGATTGGTGCCCAGTATTTATTAATTTTAAGTTAACCATTGTTAGCTTTAAAGCAGGTGTAACCAATATTTTAAATACACCTATATAGTTATTAGAATTTATATAAATTCTAGTAATACTAAAACAGGTTAGCCAGGATGTCGTTTCGAAACGGTTTGTTCCTTTTGCGCCTCGCGTTTAAACCCATTTATTTAATGGCGGATTTGTAAAAAGTTATTTTTTAGTTGAAAAAGCTAAAATAAGGCATGTAAAATTTCAAAATAACAATTAAATAATAGTTAAGTGGTAAACTGTACTAAGTACTACCTAGGTAGTAATAAGCAATTTAATTATGAACCTAGTGAAATATTATAAAAATCATTTGGAAATTGACATAAAAAATGTTTTTGATACACAAACAAATGCTATTAATCATGTAGTAATTGAAAAGCTATGAAAACCTATATTGGCTTCAATACTAAGCAAAAGAAAATATTATGGACCTAAAGACGATGCCGTGATCGATAATTTACTCTAAAAGTCATTGTCATGATCTGCGTCTTCCGAATCAAAAAACTAGTCAACCAACACGCCCAACTTATTTTTTTTACTGATATAAATAAAATAGCAATATCCACAGGTCCAATACAGAAACTTATCCTAGATAAAGCCGATAAAACAGCATCTAATATCCTGTTCTTAACTCTAACTATAACTTAACCGTAGAATCGACGCTGACGTGCCCTGATTTTGATCGATCGATCGATACATTGTAAATATAGATCGTGTTTGTTGTAAAACAAGCGAGGTATAAAGTTATTGAGATAGTGAAAGTGGTTGATACTGCAATTTAGGTATGGCTATAGAATTATGGGTAATTTTGAGGGAGTAATCTGATTTTGTGGAGCTAAATATCTTAAGTGTAGAAAGCTACATTGACAAAATACGAGTACATTATACAGCCTTCTATACAAATAAACTCATTTTTATTGTAGCATAATCAATGGCATACCATTTTGAATAAACGATTCCTAGAATGGGTATAACTATTCCATTTTAATGTGATTATAGAAGTTAAATATATGAAAAAACGAATGTATGCACTTCCAGAAAAGTAATTACTTTAGCACTCAAACGATAGAGCGGTTACTAGTGGAATGTGACATTCACTACCACTCAGTTCATTTATGAAACAGATAAATCATATTATTGCCAACAAAAACTGGAATTAAGTAAAACAACTTCTATAACTAAATCAAACTGACAGTGCCCCAATGAATCAGTATAAAACCGAACTATGATTGACTCATAATCGCGCAGCAAAACGCGAATTCTCATAAATGAAATACGACAGTTGCGATACGAAATTCTTCGCTTTATAACACGTTCCTCCCTATTCCTTAAGCCGTAAGGTTCAAAATCGGTTGATAGTTTGTATCTAACTGTACAAGTCGGCAAGATTGAATTTTCCCTTGGTTGGAAGAGGTCGGTTTTTATGCACTTTCCTACCTACTAAATCATACAGCGAAACGGGTGTTGTGACCATGAGTCTTGCTAATGAGTACAGATAAGCCATTGATAGCGTCTGATATTTTACTCGCTGCCATGCTTTGTTGTTACAAAACTGTTTACTGGATTGACAGTTAATTTGTCTTTGCCAAATTAAAGTAACAGTTCTGTGGCGTGTTATGATATTAGTGTCAAACTGTATAATATTATCTTCTAGATTTTCAAACGTTGTTTTAGTTAGAGAAACTAAGTACGTAATCATTGAATTCTCTTTATGTTTTTTTGAAAACCAAACAAGGAGCCAAAGTTCTGTTTTTCTACGTTGTATTACCACTACTTCTGTTTTTACGATCACCAGATCGTAATAATGGACCTATCAGTGTCACTGTGCAAAAAAAAAACTGTGCAAAAATGAACTGTATTGACACAAAATCGATGAGCGCGGGTAGGTGAGTGGGGGGAAGCGGGAGTAATATGATATTTTTGACAGGTCTATTCTTATAATTACTTGGTATTAATCGATTTTTCTTAATGTTCTTTAACAGATACTGCTTAACAAATACATATAGATTGTCACGTAAAACACTAGACTGTGAATCGTTTTTTATGATTTCAGAGGTGAAATTGTGTATAGCAATTATATTCATTTAACAGTTCAAAACGTACGGTATGATCTATCAAACGGCAGAATGGAATACGTTTGCACTGTCAAATAAATACGATTGGTTTACACAACACCCACCTCAGGTTCAGTTTTTCTGAACGTTTCGTTTTTAAATTCACCTCTATAACTTCATCAATTCATTATAATTTTACCAATTTGTCGTCAGAATTCATTGCTTTAAACATTGTAAGACATGCCGTGAATCCCTACATCAACTCGCTTCATGGCGACCTCAACTCTATCCCAGATTAACATACAATAGCTTCCATCTCACGTCCTTGACTCCAAGTTATCTATCTATCAGCCTTCCTACTCTGTGTTCATCACAGACAAATATATTATAGACAGCGCAAGTCCTGGCGACATTTTACCGCTACTGTGAGAGCGATATAGTGTCATAAACTCTGAATATATCCTAACTAGATGAATTGAATGACAATTATGACTTAATAACTATTCGATAACGAAGATTTAATTCACTGATGCAGTGATTTTGAACCGTGAGCTAAATAAAACGCCGTTAAAATCGCGATCGCGAAACACTGTGCAATGCACTTCGTTTATGTTAGTTTTTGGATACACGAAGCACCTAGTACACTTGCGTCCTCTATTTAGATGATTACTATGTGGTGGTAATTCAGAATAAATACTCTTTTGTGTTGACCACTTTGAGAATGTTAGATCTTTGATACGAAAAGTGAAAATGCATCGGCTGGAGTATTAATTATACTTATCTGGATTAAGATGAGAGCTGAATGAAAATATTTGCACCACTCTGGAGTACTTTGAACCATAAACAATCATATGTGCATTTTGCGGTTATTAAACATCAAAAGTAACGTTTATTTTAAAATCTTTTTGAACGTCACTTTTACGTTTTTTTTTGGTAAAAAAACTAGGTAAAGACCTAGTAGAAAATATAAGATTGACTTCGTCTATATAATGCAAGTACGGCTAAAAGTTAAATTTATTATTTATAACGTACTTACTCAACTTCATGTTAAATTATTTATTCAGTGTTAAAACTAACGTTTCTACATCGTATATGTTGCAAAATGTCCGTTGGTCAGAGCATATAAAATATCTAGTTTTTAAAACAGTTTTTTTTACATTTGAATATTCTAGAAAACATTATTATTTTTGTAAGAACATAACTTTTATTTACTTATGTAAATATTATAAAATTAACTGAAATTACATGACTAATAAAATCAAGCAAGAAAAATCATTTCAAAAGTAGGATCTACTCACAGTTACAAAGTGGAGCATACCAATTTGTACCCAAAATAGTGTCATCTCTATTTTCCAGAGAAAACGCGCAGAAAACTTTAAAAACTAAACACTCCAAGAATTGACAAGTCATACGTATTAAAATCGTGTAAAAAATTGTTGCATTTACATTTTTATTGGTAAATCGTCAAGAAGTCGATGGAAACCCACCTTTTTATTCACCTTGCGATAGTTCACATCCAATCAATTGTAAACCTTATTTTTTGGGTAATACAGCACCGAATCTATTGCGTCGGTTCTGTTAAAGTAGATTTACATAAAACTCTTTCTCATAGTCCGCGAAGAATCACTTTCGTTTGTTTAAAATTCAGTTTTATTTCGTATTGATTTAGAGCTGATTATTGGTTTGAATGTTTGTAAGGTAATGTTATGAAAATTAATACCATAATGACAAACACTAATAGCACTTTGCAGTTTAGATAACGCGGCTTCTGCGCTTGCTCGAAATAGTATCGGTTACTTAGTATGAATGAAGAGTTTTATGTTTTTTAATGATGTTTTAAGAACCAAAATTGTGTTATTACTACGTTTATGGGTACATGAACATATTTTTAACCGACTTCAAAAAAGGAGGAGGTTATCAATTCGACTGTATGTTTTTTTTTATCATTATTTTTTTTTTGTATGTATGTTACCTCATATCTCAGTGATTTGTCGACCGAATCGAAATTTTTTTTCACCTACTTAGAGGGTGTACCTTCTAGTTGGTCCCATTTTTTCCATTTTGGGATCTGATGATGGGATCTTAGTGTATTCGAGGGAAACCCTCAAATTTTAAAGGCACGTATAGTGTTTCTTTACTAGAATCTTAATGTTGACGTGTTGTTACGTCTGATAGTCAACATATTGTGGGGCTGAGCTGATGGTGGAACTCCTTAACGCCTAGGAGTTCAGTAATTATAATGACGAAACTTATGATAGGTAATTTGTAGCTTCGTAAAAAATAGAATCATAAGGTGCAACTCCCCCCCCCCCCCTCTTATGTAATCACTAAAAATAAAGAAATAAAATACACTTTAAAAAAAGGAAAAACCGACTTCAAAACCAAAATGCACTAAAAAGTCTTAAATAAACTCTTCACCATTGAAAGGAAAGGAATCCGTTTTAGGCAAATTTATTTTTGGAGTCGGTGCCATCACTTTGACCATCAAGCATCAACTATCACAGCACCGACTCAAAAAGGAAATTCTTTGCCTAAAACGGATTCCTTTCCTTTCAATGGTGAAGAGTTTATTTAAGACTTTTTAGTGCATTTTGGTTTTGAAGTCGGTTTTTACTTTTTTTAAAGTTTTAATATTACAAATCCGTCCATTGTGATTAAATTTATCAAAATCAGTTTAGCAGCACACTTAGTCATTTTACTTTTGCGCATGAATTTAAATAAGTAATCCGAGTTAAGAGTTTCTTTCCCATTTAAAAAAAATATAATTCATACGGTTTAAGTACGATCGATAACACTTTTAATAGAAAAGTGCTTGCACATTAACAAAATAGGATGTCACTTCAAACAAAGGACGATGCGAGGTGCAAGCGATTTTGGCTCGATTACTAGTAAGCCGGAGGTGGCCTCGAAAGTGGATAGGTTTCTCGTATGTCTGTTAATCATAAAGAAGACGACCTCCGTAGTGCAGTGGCTAAGCACGCTGGTTTCAAGGCGTCGCCGCTACGAGGTCCCGGGTTCGATTCCCGGCCGAGTCAATTTAGAAATAAAAAAATCTATGTTGTCTCGGGTCTGGGTGTTGTTGGACCACCGCTGTCTCTGATTTCCATAACACAAGTGCATTAGCTACTTACTTTGGGATCAGAGCAATGTTTGTGATTCATCATCATCATTATCAGCCAAAGGACGTCCACTGCTGAACATAGGCCTCCCCCACGGCTTTCCACAGCAACCGATCACTAGCGGTCTGCATTTAGTTTGATCCTGCGATCTTTATAAGGTCGTCTGTCCATCTTGTTGGTGGACGTCCCACGCTGCGTCTCTGGTCGAAGGGTCTCCAATCAAGACCTTTCCTGTTTGTGATTGGTGTCCAATATATAATATATACCTCTTAAGAAGCTAGCATTATTTCAAAACCTTTTATATCCATGGATAAGATTGAGCAATAAAAATAATCATATCGCATAAAAATTAGTAACTCCGTACAAATTTACATAAAAATGTTGAGTACATTTTGAACACATATAAGGCTTAGGGTACAATAACTTATATGGAACTAGCGGACCCAGCAAACTTTGTTCCGCCTACAGCCCCGTCCCGCCCCGGCCCTGTCCCGCGCAGCCCCGTAATTTTAAAAGTTAAGAGGTCCCAGCGAACATTGTTACGTTACGGCCCTGTCCCGCCCCAGCCCAAGCCCCGTCGAATGGGATAAAAAGTATTCTATGTCCTTCTCCTAGTTATAAGCTACCTCCCCACCGTTTCGCCCCGGCCCCCATCCCACCCCAGCCTCAGCCACGTCTAGGAATAAAAATTATCCTACGTCCATTTCGGTTCTAAGCTACCTCCGCACCAATTTTCAGCCAAATCGGTTCGATTCTTGAGTTATAAATAGTGGACTTTCTCTAATATATTTAAATTAAACAATCATATTAACTGCAATGAAATAAAATTGCTATCGCATCTAAGAGCATTAAAATAAATAAAGCAGTAACTTATTCTTTGGTAGATCGTTCAAATTCGTAGTTTTGTATTATTATAGTTTTGTATTTTCGTATTCGTATTGGCGCACCGCAGTTTTCGGGCCGCCTTAGTGCTGTTTCATTCCGAGTGGATTAGCAGCGCAAATCGCCCAAGGTATCATTTGAATGGACCCATTTCATAGACCACTGTGGTGCGAATAAACATTCTGAAACAGCACTCGGGCGAATCGTCCCGCGGTCCGAAAACCACCTTTTTGCACCACGAGGGTGCAAAACGCCACCTCCAGACAAAACATTTTGCAAAATGTTTTGGCTGAAGGTCTTTGCATCACCCTTTCATTGTAGTGACGGTTGTTTTTTTTGTCGTGTTTGCAATAGCTTTTCTCGATCTCGACTCTACGTTACGTATATTACTGGCACATAGTGTATTCTCAGCTTTACCAAATTTAAAATACGGTTATCATCTGTCCATCTTACTGCCAACAATCTAATGCGTGTCCTTTAAGTTCTATTACCACGGATCAAAGTTTTAAATCGCTTGTCTTAATTTATTTATGACTGTGTGCAGTTTTAACGCAAACGATGGTGCGACTTTGGAATAAGTCGTAAGATCATTTAAATTGATTTTTAATCGAGATGTTGCAACCTTTTTGGGAATGCAATGCGAAGTGAGTCGTGGATTTATTATGTGTTGATGCTGTGACACTTGTTTTGTGATTAATGTGTTTTTATCTACACTGATTAATCTCAATTATTATTGGTTTGAGCAGTATCGTTACCATGAGTTTACTCGATAGCGATGACGGTTTTACTCGCTAGCGACGACGTCACTTTTTGTATGGAAAATTTTAGTTCTGTCAGTGGCCGCTAGAGGCGCTGTGCAAATTTCCGTAGACTTTTTTACGTTGTCGCTAGCGAGTAAAACCGTCTTAAACTCATGGTGAAGGTACAGGTCTAGAGGCCATCTTCGTATTCTTTTTCAATGTAGGTATTTAACTCTACAGCTTCTAGGTTTAGGTTATCAACCAAACATCTTCAATACTAGCAGGCCCCCGCGATTTCGTCCACGCGTTTTAAGATTGCTCCCACCCTTTCCTAAATAAATAAGCTATCCAACAAAATTATTTTATTTAAATCGGTTTAGTAGTTCCTGAGATTAGCGCGTCCAAGTTACCTCATTAGTTTAGATTTGATAGATAAGGTAGGAAAGAGCTAGTAGTCTGATCAGGATAAAGCCAATATTCGCTTATGAGACAGTTAAAAATTCTAATGTTTGATTCTTCCCCCATTTTGGACACAAATCGAGACCTCAAAAGCAACATTGTCATCATCATACAAGCGAGACGTCAATAGCCATATGTTAGAAGATATAGTACGCCAAATGTGATTGATATTCAAAGTACCTATATCATTTTTGATCTTAGATATCTTCAGACGGACCTCAAGACCGTATGCCTTGCAAACCAAAACATATCATTATGAAAGGAAATGTTCAAAATGTCGGGCTTTGAATACAAACTGCTCCGCTCTGCTGCGCGCGAGTCAAAACACTACGTATGTTAATCTTATATTTTTAGCGGTTTTGACGACAAAGAATATTGCAGAAATAAATGTCTGAAGATCAAGCTTTGACTTTCGATAAAATTTCGTTCAGACTGAGAATTACCGTTTGATGGAATACTATTACTATAATAAATAATAATAAATAAATTTATTCTTCACCGAAAGATTACAGTATTCAAAATTTAAATTGATCGAGATCACCTTTTAAGCAAAATATGCCTGTGACAGATGACTTCGCTCTTCCATAACTCCAATTACACTTTATGGTTTTATTCTAAGTTGCTAGTAAATTGTAACAAGATTAAGTTGTATTATGGTGTATCCACACCTGCATACGTCAATTAACTTTCAGATACTATGAAAAATGTCGCAGCGGCCATGAGCGGCATGGCCGCCGGCACGTGCCGCCGGGCAGTGTGGACACACTATTACTGCCCATGTGACATGAAATTGTCATGAGCTGGATAGTTTAGCTAAGATAGGTTTATAAATTAAATAATTATCTCCTCAAAACTAATGAGAGAGTGTTATATTTATAAAAACTAAGGCTTGGTTTCACCATGTATCTTTAGCGTTGTTAATAACAATTGATTTTTTGGTTTCTTATTTCATCTTTATGAATATACATAAATGACACTGTGAGTGTTAAAAACATTCTAAAGCATTAGATAGCGAAGCGACATCAATTTCCAAGTTGAATTTATTATGTAAAGAATAACTGCTTGGGCCATCTGTTTCATAAACAGACGGCTAGATGGCGCTAAGCGTCACGCAATTGACGTTTTCATAAGAAACCACAAATTTCGCAGGGTCGGACTAACGGCACGGTAGCTCAATTGGTAAGAGCGTTTGGCCCGGTTTGCCAAAAGGTTGCTGGTTCAAGTCCCGCCCGTGCGCAAATTTTTGGTTTCTTATTTCATCTTTATGAATTCCAGGATAAGTTGATCTATCCTCGGAAATACATTTCTCTGAGTGACAGGTCAGTTTTAAATGGATAATAAGTATAAATAGAACGATTTCGAGGGTACTGAGTATCTTGATTAAAAATTTAATTAGTATTACCGTGACTTGCATCAAATTAAGTGTTTTGGTATACGGAAGAAACAAAAATGATGTTGTAGAAATTTGTTAAATTACTGCTAAGCATCGGTAAACAGAATAATTTATTAAAAAATTTGTTACACGCAGGAACTGCTTTTGATTTGATTGATAGAAAAGTATAATTCATGATCAGAATACATAATAATGAATGCATTTGACAACCCAATTGGTGGATACTACTTAAATAAAAAAACAGAATTATTAGTAAAAAATAAGTTTTTTTTTTAAATTTATTGAACATTTTAAAAAGAAATATATTTAAAGGTATAACCAACATAATAGTACAAACAACGGCCCGTCAAGGTAATCACTCTGGTATCTTATTCAGTTGTAATAAGGGCTAGTTTGCAACAAAAGTGGGTAACCTGATGGGCTGGCAACTGTACATACACAAATACTAGTAAACCTACTATATCGAAAGACATTATTAATTACAGGAAACTGAGTAAAAGATATACGTGTTAAAGTATACGTATATATTATTCACGCACACTAGCAAAACCTGATAGTCATTGCAAGGTAGCGTCAGCAGAAAACATTCAGATAATATTAAGAACGGAAGATAATAATAATTTATTTTTAAATCAGTACCGTTACCATGAGTTCACGGCGTTTTATTTGCTAGCGACGACGTAAATAAAGACTGGAAAATTGCACAGCGCCTCTAGCGGTCACTTGCAGAACTAAAATTTTCCATACACTTTTTTACGACGTCTTTAGCGAGTTAAACTGCCGTAATCTCATGGTAAAGGTACTGATTTAAAAATAATTTGTGTGGTGACGGTGTTTTAGATTATGGACTTATATTTGGAAACACATATAAATTAGATGAGATTATAATCAAATGTAGGTAAATAAATGTGTTTTAAATATTATTTTAAAAGCATTGTGGTTTTACATGAAGCTTGTGTCCTTTTATTATGCATTTATTTCGTATATCATGGATTTATTATTTTTTTGTCAGTGGAGCTCTCCCATTTTTATCTCCTTTCCGCTATTTTCTTTACCTCCTAATATTTCATGACGATAGTTGAGTACCTACTCCTGTATTTGTTAATTCTGAACTTTTCTTGCATTTTTTTAATTCAGACTGAATTTTTCTTCTATTGGCTCGTTTAGAAATGACAAACAAAAAGAAAGCTGGTTATTATTATTGAAGATGATTTTATATTTTAACTTAGCTTTTCTTTCGTGTTATTTAAATTTTACATCTGAAAAATAAAAATTAATTATTATTATTCTGCTATCGCTACTACGTTTTCCTCTTAAACTGCATCTAGATTTATGTTAACGTTACAAGATGCAAAGTGAGTCATACTCAAGAGATATAACTTGGTAATAATTGCTATTTTATATCTACTTCAGGATGCAATTTTACACCAAAAACTGCCTTAGTCATAATTTATGTGTAGAATTTGTGAAACATGTTTTATTACTGACATAATGCTTCCGAGTATCTTTTAAAGTTATCCGAAAATCCGAAGTCATCCAAGCAGAAAGTCTATATTCATAACATCAATATGTGAGGACGTCCACTGCTGAACATAGGCCTCCCTTATAATTTTGACGACCTCCGTGGCTAAGCACGCTGGGTTTCAAGCCGCTGCTTCGACGTCCCGGGTTCGATTCCCCGCCGGGTCAATGTAGAAATCATAATTTTCTATATTGTCTCGGGTTGGGTGTTGTGGTACCACCGTTGTGTCTGATTTTCATAACACAAGTACATTGGCTACTTATTATGGGATCAGAGCAATGTCTGTGATTGGTGTTCAAAATATATTTATTAATGCTTTACAGCGCTCCAGTCAAAACTACCAACACCAGGTAGCCTCTTCGTAGCTTACTAGCTACAATTTCGTATACGCGCTAGCTACGCGCGAGGGTGCGAGTTTCTCCATTCGTTTTGTCATTTTTTAGAATGTTGTGAAGAGGTGTTCTTGTACAAAACTCGCATATGATTTAATTTAGAATAAGTATAACTCATATTATCATCCCTGAGTTGGATGTCACTGACCAAAACAACATGCTGTATATTTATTAAGCACAAACATTTAAGTACATTTGGATCTAAGTAAAACCTGTATCGTAAGCAATTTTTTACATCTTTCTCTCAAATTTTCACTCCATTTAGTAGTGCTTCTATTTACTCGTTTTCTATTTACCCGTCTCATTATTCTATAGTACTTACCTATTGATTCTATCGTCCATTTTTTCAAAATCAAATTTTCCTTCTTTATAGTATTTTTAAACAAAGCAAACATTTGCTGTAAAAAACTGTTGTTGGTTGGAAACACGCATTCTTTAGGTACTTTTGCGTGACAGTTAGAAAGAGATGGATGTGAGCTGTTAAATATGAGTGAAAAGGACGACGATACTTCAAGGTAAACTACGCTTACTCGATCGTTTTTCAAATAAAGACACAGTTTCTATTTTTCTCACTTAAATTAACACAAAATGTGTTTTTGTTTAATAGTGCTTGAGTTTAAGAGCTCCACTATTTTCAAGAATTTTGTAATATTTCTTTCATTTTATGCAGTCCTAGTACTTGACTCTTGGCAGGAAAGACGAATCCTTTATTATTATTTTTGAGTAAAATTAAATTTGTGAGGTAAACACCCCGATAAGCGTCCGCGGATTACTCTATTTTTTTATTAATACTTTATTTAATGACTCAAGAATTTCATTTATTACGCTTGGTCATTAACTAGTTGTGTATAAAGATAATCTAAATTACTAACTGTATTACACTTAACATTTAGCGTAACGGAAATGGATAATGTTATAATAACTTGGAATAATATGGTGCTAATTAATCATTACTAGCGTTTTATAAACTTAATTATATTGTTAGTGTAACTGCCATGACTTTTGAATTTTCTATATTGTATCATTTTAAAAAATATTTCGATGTCATTCAATACCAAGTCTATTTTTTTTTAAAATTTAGTATACTGCATTTTTTTTTAATTTATAAATAGGTTAAGCATTGATCTCTAGCTAAGTATCACACTTGAATAAACTATTGTAAGTATTTCGAAATTGAAGGCGTCAAAAACAGGATCATAGCACGTTTCGCAATAACTTTTGCATGAATTAAAATGTATGAATAATGCATTTATGAATTGCAAATGACGTTTATCGCGTCGACTGTCTCAGAAACTGCGAAACGGCGGAAAAAAATGAAAAAGTACCTTGTCTACTTAAAACTGATCGGAAAAATATTCATGCTTTTCAAAGCAAATTACAACAGATGTCATATTACGACAATTTATTGCGTTCGTTTTTAAGCTTACGTATAGTTCTTTTAAGATAATTGGTAGTAGTCCCTAGTATTTTGCTAAGTGCAGTATGAAATCTTGGTTGTCGGTCGAATTGAAGTGTATTTACTCATAACGATCTCCTCCGGTGTAGTGGCTAAGCACGCTGGTTTAAAGGCGTCGCCGCTCCGAGGTCCCGGGTTCTATTCCCGGTCGGGTCAATATAGAAATCATAATTTTCTATATTATATTTTTTGTGTCTGTTTTCCATTACACAAGTGCAATTAGCTACTTACTTTGAGATCAGAGCGATGTATGTGATTGGTGTCCAATATTTATTTATTTATATGTATTTATATAATGATCAAATAAAATTTTGAACAAAATTTCTAGATGCATTTAAGTCAACGTGAACATCGAAAGAGCTTGATGAAAGCAATGCTTTTATTATATTTTTTTATCGTTCGTATAAATCCTTGTTCGGGCGGGGGAGGTGGTTTTTTATTTATTAATTTTCGCATCCCATGACTGCGCACTTACAAACATATTCACACCCGTTCGGACGCATTTACACCGAGATAGAAACGAGCCGAACTCTGGGAGATAAAAATGCATTTAGGTACATTGAGGCACTAATATTTAATATACATAATAGACTAACAGAAACAGTTTTCTTTGTTTTTACACAAATATACACGTAGCTTGTTATAAAAATTTCAAGTTTGTTTAAAAGAAACTTATTCTTGTTTCACGTACTCTAATAAATAAGGTAACATATCCAATGTTTAAAGTTCGTATTTCATTACACAAACCTATAAATAACATACTTTAAAAGAAGATTATTTAAAGTAATACTAATACAATACTTTTTGGTGTCCTGTCAAGAGCCATGTAGGTCTATTAAGTTTCGTCTCAGAACTAGCACAAACTATTATAAAATCTAAACACTGTTTTTCTGCTTGGACATAAAATATTAAGAGATTTTTGAGCACTTTTAATTTAATTTCAAGTACACAATTTGAAATGCAATAACACCAATAATAAAAGCATCAATAATCGTTCCATTACGGTGTGATTGCGATCTCCAGCCAGCTCTGGGTGTGGTCGGCATATTTATTAAAATCTCTTCATTCAAGAGGAAAAAATAAACTTTCTTTATCTCGCGTATTTTGAGGTTCGTTTTTTTTTTAGTTTTTATTAATTAAAAACGCGTTACATCACGGTTTTGGTATGTGAAAGTTGAAAAATAACTTCACAAGTTTGCTGTGATAGAAAAACCTGTATTATGTAGCTAAAGTATCCAAAGTTTTCTTAACAACAGTTTAATTGATTGGAATGTTAAATATTACAATTTTGTATCATAAAAAAACTAGCTAACAAAAAATTTCGTCATTACCCTCTATTAAGATGATTAATTTACTCTTTAAGAATGATATTTAGAGTTTTTTTACAGTTCATGTTTATTATCTTAAAATATTATTATAGCTGATAAAACAGTATTTCTTTACTATTTTTAAATGATTTTTACAATCTTGAATGTTGGATGAAAATAGGCGCGATTACCCTATTTGACCCAGCATTTTATAATAAATGACTTAAAATACAATTTTTTACCAACTTTTCTGATTTGCATGACCTCAAAGTCATAATAATGAGCAACAATCCAACATTAAAGTCGGCTGGTCAAAATACTTGAAAGTGAATGTTACATTGAGAAAAGTAATTCATACTTGAACTGTGAACTTTTGATATGCAGAACAGAAATCTTATTGACTTTTAAAATGAGCTGGCACTAAGCGAATGTGATTTTATTTACAAAAAGTTTCAAAATAAAATAAATATACATTTACACAGATACCAATCAGCCTTGATTATTTCATGATAAAAGTTGAGTTTGAAGAAAAAAAAAGAAATAAATAAAAAGAAAGAATAGAGCCTGCATCTGGATACAGAATCATACCTTATTGCACACCGCGCATAACATAGCCCATTCTCGGAATTGGTTTCTTCGTATTTTTTCCAGTTTTTCACGATTCCTATGAAGCTCAATTTCACATAGCAACGAAGAATAGCTTTACATAACGAATTCAAACAAACCAGCACAAATCCAACTAGTCTCTAATCAGTGATTTTAATCGAAATAGAGTAATTAATATTTCGATGAGTAACGAAAAAAAATGGCGTCGTTTTTTAATGTCACGCTTCGCGGCGCCGTTGCGTTGCGAACAAAAAACACTGCTGATATGGATGATAAAAAATGGTGGCACAATGTAAAGTTATTCCGAAAGTCTATCTCTGAGTCCGGACGCAAGGCGACTTATATTTTATCAATCCTTGAATAAAATTAAGAACTGAGTGATTTTTAACAGGCAGTACAAATGAAAGAAGCTGCTTTTTCTATTACTAGAGCAAAAACAATGTTTTTTTATGTATTAACAATGTTTTTTGTCATTGTTACTAACCTACATAATCGAATTTATTTAAGTAAATGTTTAATAAAAAGGCATCTCCTCAAATGAAAAGACCTTATTTACTTAATACACAATAATAAACTTTACTAAATCCTACAATTGTACAGCCCTTAGTTTTGCGTGAGAGTGCTATTTTGCCACGACTTACCTCTGGCTATTGGCAGCAACTTATTTCTTCAAATTTTGCCGGCGCATATTTATTGAGGCTACTGAACCCACATATCTTGTAATAAAACGGTACCCGTTCGGTTATACAAGCGAGGAACCAGTCCGTTGATAAGGGCGCGTCAATGTTTGGGTCAGTGCTGCTTGCTGGTGCATTTACCCTAAACTTCGGAATTACAAGCTTTTTCCAATTTTCCAAACTTTTTTTTTTCAATAGAATTGTCAATGTTTGGACCAGTGCTGCTAGCTGGTGTATTTACCCTAGGCTTTGAAGTTACGAGTTTTTTTCATTTGGAAACGATTTTCATTTGAATATGATACCAAGATTGCTGTCAAATACTTTTGCGGCATTTCAGCATTTTGACGACCTCCGTGGTCGAGTGGCTAGCACGCTGGTTTTAAGCGCCGCCATCTTGTGAGGTTCCGGGTTCGATTCCCGGTCGGGTCAATGTAGAAAACGATCTTTTCTATATTGTCTCGGGTCTGGGTGTTGTGGTACCGCGTTGTGTCTGATTTCCATAACACAAGTGCATTGGCTACTTACTTTGAGATCAGAGCAACGTATGTGATTGGTGTCGTATATATATATATTATATACAACCTACCTGGTAAAGAATGAACCTGTCACAGTCACTGCGCACTGAGAAAAGTGTGCAAAAATGAACTGTATTGACACGAAACGGACGAACGCGGTCAGGTGAGAGGGGGAGCGGGAGGAATATGACATGTTTGACAAGTCCATTCTTATAATAACCGGGTAAAGTAAGCAAAGTTAGCCTGTAACGTCCCACTGCTGAGAAAAGGCCTCACCTCAACTATGAGGTAGTTCGAGCCATACTCCACCACGCGGGCTCAGTGCGGGTTGGTCGAGTGATCTTTGCAAGGCAAGCGACTAACCCTGCTGTCAGATGTTATCAAGCCGCCCATAACGCCTCTGACTAGGCTTGACGACTAATATCAACTGATATTAGCCGGGATTAACGGCTTAACGTGCCTTCCGAAGCACGGAGATACTCGTGATATACGTCACTTATATGGTCGGAATAGTCACCCATCCAAACACGACTGCGCTGTAGGTTGCTTCTCTTCGGTATCACTACCAAAGCGCTGCTACCACTGCGCTACGAGCACCTTCAACCGGGTGATAGACTTTTAAGTATTTAGTACATGAATAAACAGACTAATCTTATCACAATGTAAGTAGCTAAAGAACTTGTTTTACGGTAATCAGGAACAACACAAACACTAAATTAAAAAAATAAGATGTAATAAATGGAACCGATCGGGGATGGAACCCGGGACCACTACTCTTTTACTGAGTTCATCAGAATTGCAAGGTTTTAAGTTAAGTTATAACATAAACATGGGGGGTCTTCATTGAAAGAATTCACTTCACGACTAATAATTGAGATGTTAATAAATCAATTTGGAATATTTTGATTAATGGTTGTACTTAATAACTAATATTGGTGACATGAAATCTGTTAAGACGTCAAGTTATTTTTATTTATAATGTTGTTGTTGTTTTTAAGTCTGTATATAAATCGTCAATCTGACTAAATTTGATTTGTAATAAGCTAATAATTAATTCTCAAAGATTTCGTAAATTTTTGTCCGAACGTATAGAATCTAACTCTTCAACATAACTTCCAAGCTACGGATCTTTTTCAGATTGGGTAACTTTATCCAAGATCTATTAAATCCAAAATAAAGAAATAGTCGTGAACATCTTTAATTACTTCATAACCTTTCAAGAGCTACACGAATCGGTCATAACAATTCCAACGAAAAATGTAAATTGCATTTTTATTACGTAAAAATGTGGACTCGAGTATGCGCACGCGGCTTTTTGTCAATGTCAATTAAAAGTCAGTGCCAACAAGGTTTACCCCACATAAAAAATGCACCACTTTCTCTCAACCTTTTTGTTTTTATAAATATTAATGGTGACTTAAAAACTGGCAGGTTAAGCAACGTTACGAGAGGTCACTTTTTGGATGGGTGGTCATGTGACTTGTTTTTGACTGACCTCATATTCTTACCCAGGTAATTCTACCTATTTCAACATTGAATTACTATTAGTAGTAGTTCCCCTAGCCGATTTCGACTACGGTGGCCAGTCACAACGACTAATTGACTGCGCGGGACATATTATAGTGCACAAGTGTGTGCGCATACACAGGTGCACTTTCTATTCCTTTCACTCTCATAGCCCGACGGGACAGCAATCTGACACGACCATGTTTACGTGGTTTTCCAAGGCACGGGGGTGGAACACCTCCAACTTCCAAACCCCGGGCTACCCTAAGAATTTCTGAACAGTAAAACCCAGGTATATTTTTGGCCCGACCCGGGTATCGAACCCAGGAACTCTGGCGCAGCGGTCGCTTTAAAGTGCGACCTTATTACCGCTGCGCCACCGAGGCAGTTAACTACTACTATTACTACTGTATGGAACTGACACCACGAACAAATGAATTGCACCCTTGCGCCATGAATTGACGCCACTTGTCATTAACTCATACATATGATTTCATATTTGAAATTCCAATTTCGAGGAATACGTCATAAATATGTCGTTGTATTTGATACACGTTTTTTATTCATACAGTTGAAATAAGAAACCAAAAATTTGCGCACGGGCGGGACTCGAACCAGCAACTTCTTGGCTAACCGGGCCAAACGCTCTACCAATTGAGCTACCGAGCTGTCGGTCCGACCTTGCAAAATTTGTGGTCTCTTATAGATACGTCATAACGCGTGACGTTATGAATATAAAATATGACACTGAGTGTTAAAAACATTCTAAACACATTTTTTGTTTGGCATAGCTTCGCTATACGTGGTAGTTAACAACCTACTGTGTTATAATAGGGTTGTTTAAACTGCCTTGCTATTTTGACATTCGGCTCATACTGAAATTAGAAACCAAGCAAGACACTTGTGAACAAGAACTAATGGCATGAAGGCATTAAAGTCAATACCCAGGCGACCCGTCTGGTGTAGTTGGTCGAGAAATCGCCTACCACGCAGCGGGTTGAGGGTTCGATCCCCGCGCTATACAAACATTTGTGTGCATGAACAAGTCTGTTTGTATTGGTCTGGGTGTTTTCTATGTATATCATGTATGTATTTACAAACAAAAAGTATTATATCCGTTGTCTGACACCCATAACACAAGTTTTGAGTAGCTTATTTTGGGACTAGATGGCGATGTGTGGGAATGTCCAAAGGATATTTATTATTAATACCATAATTGTACTGAATCTGTCCTGGAGAGAAATGTATGGTAAAAATGTTATGGGCAAGGTAAAATATATCATCTTTCATGAATAGAGACACTGTTACAAGTATGTTTATAGTGTAATCTTTAATCAATCTTTTATACCATGATGTCAATTTATGAATGACATATTTCATACACAACTCCACCCATTGAAGGATGGAAGGAATATTTAAAAATGCAATACTTGGCTTTCGGGGTAACAATTTTTCTTGTGCTATCTTGACAACCAATTATAATTATCCTGACATGTCGCGTGTATATCAGACTATACATATTTGGTGGAAAGTAGCTCTTATTTCAAGTGAGTAAGGCACCGCAGTGTTCAGCTTGAAGAGTGTTTCTCTGTAGATTAAAATATGAACGCGCTTTTGTGTATTTTTATCTGTTAGTTAGATCGTACGACGACGACCTCCGTGGTGTAGTGGCTAAGCACGCCGGTTTCAAGGCGTCGCCGCTTCGAGGTCCCGGGTTCGATTACCGGTCGGGTCAATGTAGAATTCAATTTTTTTCTAATTTGTCTTAGGTTTGGGTTTGTGGTACCACCGTTGTGTCTGATTTCCATAACACAAGTGCGTCAGCTACTTACTTCGGAATCAGAGCAATGTATGTGATTGGTGTCTAATATTTATATTTTATACAAAGTTGGCATCATTATGTGAGTTTTGTGCCTGCGTAAGATTTCTGTATTTTCATGTACTGCCATGCAATCTAATAGAAATAGTATGCTTATAGTCAAGCAGACAAGTTTTTAAATATATGGTTTCATTTTCATATGCACACAAAGAGAACAGCATAACATAAAAGACATGTAGGCCTCATTAAAAAATCTAGTTTTAAAAGCTTCCAGAGTGTATGTAATTAAAAGGCACAATAAGCATATTATTATTATTTATTATTTCAAACTCCATGCAGAAAACATAAAATTGTACATATGGCGGACTTAATTCCAAAAGCATTTTCTATCAGTCAATCATAGGTCTGAACAGAGAAAAAACATATAAACAGGCGGTGCAAGTAACGTTATAGAGGCAAAAAAAGAGCAAAACTTGTGATAAAGATGACTATAATACAATGATAACCATACATACTGCTTATTACTTATATTTGAATATATAAAAATATATAAATATGTTTTTTTATATTTAAACAACATAACACACCATATTATTTTATTTAAATATACATAATATGGTACACATAGATAAATTAATATTTACATTACGTCACCTTGTGCCTCATATCCAAATTTGAACAAGCAAAAAAACAACCTCAACCTGACAATCCTTAAAACCCAAAAAAAAACCATTAACACCATATAAAACGGTTTCACAAGAGCGAAAAATGCGTCTTATTGCGTTTATACCCTTGATGGTATCGGGGCCGCGAGAACCGCCTCCATTCATAAGGCTGTACAAGCTTAGCACGCGATTTTGGCTGGATTATTTATGTTATTATTATCAACAAAAGGTGAGACAGAACTTATTAAAATGAACTTAGTACGCATATTTTTGTTTCCAAGTATGATCCTCCAATTGCATGTAGGAGCAGGAATCGATTGGGTTATAATTTAAGAGGTGGAATTGTGTAAAGCAATCATATTCATTTGACAGTTCAAAACGTTCGATTTGTCAAACGGCAAAGAACAAAGCGTTTGACAGATCATATCGTACGTTTTTAACTGTCAAAGGAATACGATTGCTTTACACAATTCCGCCTCTGGTTTTATTAAGGAGATGATTTAATTAAATCAACAGATCACACTAAGTTTAAAATTTAAGGATTAGGTTTTTTTTATTCAAAAAATATATAAGTAAAAATTGGATACGTTTTGGGGCACTACCAACAACTGGCGCCTTAACCTCATTTACTTTTACAATAATAATTATCACAGATCAACAGTATTTTTTATAATCTTTGTCATTACAAACAGACATCTAAACATCAGTTATATTTATATCTCAGCCGCATTATGCCACGCATACCAATGCTTTGAGCGTTAACTATACATAACTATATATTTTACAACTCTGACGGGTATCAATCACTACTGAATGGTTATGTGTTTAAAGCTAACTAATACTTTACTTGCTAAGCAAAGATTAGTTGGTATAATTTGTCAATTTGTGGGTGTGATGCATCGTGGGAAGGCTCAGTCAGAATATACCCATCATACATTATAATATAGAAGAGCATACCGAGACTAAGATCTTGTAAAGATCGCAGGATCACACTGGAGGTATACCTACCACTTGCGACCGTTCAGTTTAAAAAACTTTGTTGGAGTTATTTGGCGTATAATAAAGATAATGTCGCTAAAACGTTGAGACGTACATCTTTAAACTATCAAATGTAACAAAAACGAGAAAAACGGACCAATAATTGTCACTCCAGAAGCACAGTATAATATTTATTAATGAATGCCTAGCCAGAGGCCCTAGGGCGGCTTGATAACATCAGTCAGTATGCTTGGTAATTTTCCATGACACCATTATTGAAATCGGCACTGGATTTCTATGGTTGTGTAGTACTCTTTCGTATACCCTCAGAGTTTTGATAATGTTTCCAATCAAGTTTTAATGTGTCAGTAAGTAACTCAAGTAAGTAACTTTTGTAGCTTAATATGAAATGACCTTTCATTCAGGTAATTCATACCAATCTTTTTAAGTTAAACATATAAGTTAACCGCATGATAAACAGTGTAAAACTGAATATTATTTATTTGTACAAAGTATTCGTAGATATGCATTGCCTGTGTTATTTTGTCTTTACTTTTTTACGTAGATTAACGTTTATTGAACAATCAAACTGCGTAATTTAAATTTGAAGCGCATTGCTTAATGTAAGTCGTATATTAATGCTTCAACATCCGAGCGGTTGCAGGCAACCGCATAACAATAGAATTTGCATTGTGTCTCGTTCACATACGCTTGAGGGATTAAGAGGATTCAATTTGTACTAATTAACCTGTTGCATGATTATTTGTTAGGGTTATTTCAACATGAACAACAATCAATCACCGATCAAGTCACCATGTTTCAGGAAAACTATTTCTTTATAATATACATAATTTCACTCAAATTAAAAAATCTAATGAAAGAAATTTTCAGCGAGCCTTCATGAGCTTCCAAACTGACTGACAGCCGCCAAAAACGGTTCTGCTACATCGCATCTCCCATCTCTTTATATCACACAGCTGCTAGTGACATCTCTCTCTTGTTCTATTCCAAAGGAATAATAATTTTATGGTATAAGCGATGTGATGTGAACCATCGTCATCATCACAGTCAAAGGAAGTCCACTGTGAAGCAAAGGCCTACCCCAAAGTTTTAAACAGCGATCGGTTGCGAGTCTGCATCCATCGCGATTTTGCGATCTTCACAAGGTCGTTTGTCCATTTTGTTGGTGATACGATGTTGAAGGCAGGCAATCGAATAAAATTATACAAAGTGTAATGTATGCGCAAAATCCCAAATGATTTATAATTCAATTGACCTAATTCTGAAAAAAAATATAATAATATAATATAATATTGGACACCAATCACAAACATTGCTCTGATTTCAAAGTACCTAGCTAATGCACTTGTGTTATGGAAATCAGACAAAACAGTGGTACCACAACCCCCAGACCCGAGACAATAAAGAAAATTTTGATTTCTATATTGACCGACCGGGAATCGAACCCGGGACCTCGAAGCGGCGACGCCTTGAAACCAGCGTGCTTAGCCACTACACCACGGAGGTCGTCTAATAATCAAGGTCGATAATTCAAGGTATTTTTTTTTTCTTTATTTACTGAAGAGGGTTTATTCGCTTTGCAAAGATGCCACCCTCATTGGATCCTTCTAAAATTAAATATCAACTATTATCAACTCTTAAAACCTACTTGCACTAATCTATATAAACTTTTGGCAGAATTTGACAAAGGACTGGCCAAAATTTCATTACAAATTCCAGGTTCTCTTAAATTAAAGTTGAAAGCACATTCCACTAAAATAAATCGTATACATCTTCAACCACGTCACATTCTGAGCAGTTTGGGGAAGTGGTTTTCCCCATTAATAAGGCGAAGCTATTTAGTGAAATGTGCCCGAAAGGTATCATGTTGTGTTTTAGTTTTACTGGTACTTCTTAACTAAAATCTTTATCACAACACTAATATCTGGAAACCAAGTCTACAACAGGCGTCAGAGTTGCGCAACGCCGGTTCATGCAATTTTCCTGCTCCAAACCAACAGACGTGTCGGATGCTATTAATATAGTTTTTACGCGTTTCCTTTCCTAATATTTTTAGCTATGATTTCACGGTTATCTATGCCCTTGTCTTATTAGGTCTGTTAGTAGAGTATAGGTCATAAATAACTTAGCATTATCCTTAGCATCTAATAATAGTCCCCCTATTTCGATTACGGTGGCCAGTCACGAGGACTAACCGACTCCGCGGGACATATTATAGTACATAAGTGTGTGCGCAAACACAGGTGCACTCTCTATTCCTTCCACTCTCATAGCCCGATAGGACAGCAGTCTGACACGACCGGAGAGACGTCAGGCGTAGAACCAACGGCTTTACGTGCATTCTGAGACATGGGGTTAAAACACCACCATCTTCCAAACTCCGGGCTAACCTGAGAATTTCTGAAAAGATAAAGGGGATCATCCCGTGACCTCTGGCGCAGCGGTCGCTTTAAAGTGTGACTCTCTTCTAACTGTTCAACACATAGCTTGTACAATAACTGACCATTGGATACAAAATAACATTTATTTTGATATAACAAACGGTCTAACTACATTATTATTAATACTATAACTTAACTATCCTTCATGTTTGCAAAGTTTAAGTTAGTCTTTGATGTCACTAGTTACAAAAAACTATTAATACTTTAGATTTTAAAAATTCTTCGTCCTATACAAAATGATTGTTAAATTAAAATGCAATAAAGAGAAAGTATTGCACTCATTCATTAAGGCGAACCCTGGCATTTCTGCTAGCGAGAAAGTGACCCTGTCATATCGTAACTTGTTTTAGCATATTTTATTCAGGCAAAGCTTGCAAAGTTGCTGTTTTGACGTTAAATACAATTGCTACATGTCTTTCCATAGTTAAAACAATCAACTTTAAAATTAATTTAGAGGTAGCAATCAGAACTTAAATGATAATAAAACCGTAGGTATGCTCTAACGCATTAAGTCCGCCAATTTTACAAGTTTATTTTATTTAAACTTTATTGCACTGTAAGTGAAGTAAATTGGCGGACTATTAAGTCCGCCAATTTAAAATTATTATTAATTTAAATTTAGGGCATTAGCCCTATTGCATTTTCTACCTGTCTACTACCTGGTAATGCAGAGAGTTTAATCAGTGGCGGAATATTATTAATAAGTGAGAAGAGTGGTACAAAAAAAAGAAGTAAAATGCACTAACATAAACATACATATAGGAACTTTCAGTACAATTAAGTTTATACAAATAAACTATGTTATAGAACGGATTTTAATAATGTGCAATTAATGTAGAAACAAGAACTACGAGGAAGAAAAAAGATTCTTATTACCAAAAACAGTCTTAACGTTCAAAATATGAAATCACACAAAACGCCCAGATATATTTCAAATTGAAACATCCAACAGCAAATATAATTGAGTTTATCCTTCCACCAAACATACATTGTGCAACAGCTATAAAAAACATGCATCATACTGTTGCATTGAAAAAATACCAACATGCCATGGAACCAGCATATATTGGTCTCCCTCTCCCCTTGGTTTGTTTACAAAATAGACGGTAGAGGGAAAAGACAGAAATGAATAAAGTGTCAAGGGTAATCGGTCGGGTTAAGCGTCTTATATGAAGTCGTGTGCCCATTGTATCAGACGACAAAAATATTAATTGGCGTATTGACAGATGGCCTTAACTTATTACTATGTATTCGTAATGGATTGGAAGCTATTAGTGTCGTGTTTAAACACGGTTAATGTCTTCTGTAATGGTAAGCTCGTTCTTTTTGTAGATAATTGACAGAAAAGGTTTTTAAATTTATGAGTGACATCAGTTCTCGGACCCTCCGTACTAGCAATGCCCTGCAGCTGTACACACCTTTGCATAAGACTGCTTATGTCTCCAACTCTTTTACCCTTAGCGCCATCAGACTTTGGAACTCCCTCCCAGATACGATCAAGACATCAACATCAAAATATGTGTACAAAAAGTCTATACGCAATCTTTTTCTCAATGAGAATAAATAACATGATATCTGTTCAGCGTGAAGTATGGATTTTATCGTATTTATGTATGTTTATGTAGGTTTATTTAAAAAGCATTTATGTAAGTATATGTAATTCATTCATTTTGTTAATTTTTTTGTTATTTTACGCCGCCTCAACTGTTTCTGTCTCACCCAATGGTTGACTGGTAGAGAATGCTTTAAAGCATTAAGTCCGCCATTTGTACTTCATTTTGTTTGTGCAATAAAGAATATATAAATAAATAAAAATAAATAAATAAAAGGTATAAATTTAAATGCGTCGTAACTTTCAAGTGATCGTAATCAAGTGCCAATGGTTAAAGATTTTTTTTTTTAATATTAAGAATCTATACAAAATTACAACAATTAGAAGAACGCGTCTAACTATTGGTGACAGTTGGAAACTGCTTATTTAATATCTATAGGTAAACTGCGAAACTGAGACGTTCCTGACTTCACTTTTGTCATCTTCTCCTCTCAATTTATGTACTTCATATTATTATTATTATAAATTACATAGTTTTAAGTGCATGAATTGGGAGGGTAATGAAAACAAAGGCGACAAAGTTACGTCAGAATTGTCTCAGTTTTACAGTCGACCTAATAGCTGGAGTAGAAAAAATGGATTATTTTGTATTTCTTTGTGATAATAACAATGATACTGTTAATAAATCGTAGGATAATGTGCACTTTTCACAGCACACGTGTTTATTTCAATGCGGGTTTCCTAGTACTCATGTTTTTTCTATTCAAACCTTGTCTAGGACACATTTTTATCAGCATTGTTCATATATGTATGACATTGCGGTACAAAGTTTTATAGTAATTATAAAGGTTCTTTTAATGTATGACATTACAAATCGAAGTTAGATACCTACTATGTCATAAAGACTCAGGCTAAAACCATCATTTTTAGTTATACTCATAGAACGACAAATGAAGTTCAAAATGACATTAGGAATGCTTTTGATACTGATTGTGGTTAAGTATAAGATTATGGTAAACTATCTTAAGCAAAAAAAAATAATATCTAAGCAATCTACTTTGAATCTAATAAACTAATTACCTGTTGCAGTTATGTTAGTGAGGTTTTTGTATTACATCCTTCAAGGGTCTGTTCTCTCACCCCTATTATAAAGGGTTGCCTTTTTTCCTACGGATCGCTAAAAACCGCAGATGTTGGCATTAATTGGTGGTTGTATTGAACCAGTTACTGTCATACCTCAGTTATTGTTGTTTTTCGAGATAATTAAGTTATGTAATAACTGGTCCGGGTAAGAAATGAAATATAACCGTTTTAGGTTTTGAACTTTTAAACGAAGGCTATGCGTTTGCGTGTGCAATGTGCGTACATTGTAATATAAGAAGGCGTCACTTTGCAAAGACTATATTAACCTATTGAAGTCAAAACCAATAAAAGTTTACAGTTACAGTCTGATATTTATACTTTTTGCAACATAATAATGAAGGTCTGACGTCCGTCCCTCTTGTTCATAAATTCGTCAGTTCATTGAGTCAAAAGTTGACAGTTATTTTGACATAGCATTAACGAGTGCGTTAGGTAGTTATATGTTGACTATAAGGTAAAATATTGGTTTATTGACCTCTAAAATACCATTAATACTTTGTGTCCATTGGTATTATCATAAAAATTAGGTATTAGTAGTTCTAAGCATTATGATGACACTTAAATGTAAAATTAAAGTATCAAAATGGCTTACTCGAGCTATACCTGGCCAGTAATGACCTTTTTATACACTAGATAATGTCATTATTGCGTTTTAATATACTTCGTGTGAGGCCTTACCATATCATAACTTGTCCTTCTCTTTTGAACTATTACAATAAAGGACAGAAATAGCTTGTTCAATATTTTGATAATGCAAAAAGGTTAATCGTTTTCAATATTAAATGAAATCGATCGTTTTGCAGTTTAATCGAGAGCCATTAAGTTAATACTTTTTGATGGAAAAGTGTTTTGATGCTTAATAATTAATTGTTTGGTTTATAATTAAGTTTATTTAAACCCTATTTTATAAGAGTAACAATGACTATTTTGCAAAAACGCTTTACTATTTACACAAAGCTGTCCATCAGACAACATAGTCAATTAAATGAAATGATTAACTGTTTAATTTCCATGACAAGATGAGGTCATTCCTTTTGATTAAACTGATTTATATTTTAACAGTGGTATAAGCCCCCAAAGTATCTAATGCGCTGGTTTCATGTCAAACGAATATCCTCAAAATCTCTTGCGCTACTAATAATCAATTTTGAATTTACTATTGTCAGTTATGTTGAGTACATAACAAGATACTAAAATTAATAACAACGAGAATACGCAGCAAAAGAATTGCCGTCAGGCGTACTAGCGATTTGCGGGGCTTTTTATTATCAAATGATGAATACCACAAAAATTGCAGCATCATGGCATCGTCCAGCCAATTCGCCAGTGACCTGTCAACACGAAACGCTAGTACAAACCTAGTAGCGACCGTCTTGAGCAAGCGTCCGGTGCACCAATCGAGCCAATATACCAACCAGCATATTTAGACCCCCGCTACCACATCACATTTCCCCTTACTCATCTGCTCCAACTAAAAACAGAGAGGGGTCAGAGGTCAACCTGAAACGGTCGGACTAACAACCACAAAACTCACTTGAGCACATTACGGGTTAATAGGGACTTCCTACTTATGGACCCGTGAGCGCACCGCACCGAGATTTGTTCCAATTTTAAATTTGATTTTGGAAGTGTGTTCCTGGTTGCGCGCGGGAAAGAAGAAAAAGTTGCCGGCCAGTGTGCGAAAGAAAAAGTTTGACGTTTTGTTTTGGCGGGCAAGCAGAGACCTTTTTTCAGGGCGTCAAAATAAATAATCAAAGAGTTGCAACCACAATTACTTTCAAAATTTAGAAAAGAAATCTTTATGAAGTTACGAATTTAGGGTGTACTAAGTGAAATAAGGCAAGGCCTTTTGAGAGGTGATTCTCTTGCTCAAATACATACAACATTTTGTATAGGAACTTTCCTATCTTCGCCATACTGTATAATGCATAGACAATAAATTTGATAGGTATTTTTCTACATATCACGCTGGACAAGGAAACACGTGTATATTTACAATCTGACAGCTGTCCAGCTGTCATGGCGGATGTTAGGACGTAGGCATGCTAGGAATGGCGTGAGCGTTTTACGTAAAAGCAAAACTAATACATATTATGCGAAAGTAATTCTATCTGTTTCTCACACAGGAACTACATACGTTACTTACAAAGGACGCAAAAATAGTTCAAGTTATAAAAAGGACAAGAAATTGGTATTTACTCCAGAAATCAGTCCTTTTTCGGATTATACGGGAATACAATGCGCTGACGAAGTCGCGGGGAATCACTAGTTTATTTAATAACACAATAAACATGATCACAATAAACTTAACATTATTTATTGAAATATAAATCTTTTCTTTAACTTAACAGAGCATGTCAATAACCATCTATAAAATTCAAGATCGATGAAAAATTGTGAAACTCGCGTAGTAAAAAATTTAAACCATAGACAAGTAATAAAGAAGTAACCGTTGTGCAACCGCACTCGTTGTATCAAAATCGATCCAATTAGAAGATCGATTTGTTTTGGTGTTGCCATAAATCATCGCTCCTACACCTGTGTTGACGTGGAGTAGTTGTCTATGGATACGGCAATGACTTTTGTGTGTAGAATTTTGTTTTTGAAAATTACGAATTTTGGGTATAATTTAATTGAGTTTTTGATTGATTTTGTTTGAAAAATAAATCGAGTTCACTGTAAAGTGTAAGGATTTGATCAGACATCTCATCATCACCTATATTGCCTCGGTGGCGCAGCGGCTAAAGGGTCGCACTTTAAAGCGACGTCTGCGTCAGAGGTCCCGGGTTGGTTGGTTGGCTTGGTGCGCTCGTAAAGCCGTTGGTAAAGGAATAGAGATCGCGACTGTGTTTGCGCACACACTTGTGCACCATAATATGTCCCGCGCAGTCAGTTAGTCGTTGTGACTGGCCCCGTAGTTGTAATCGGCTAGGGGACTATTACTATTACCACCTAAATTACCTAACGGGATTTAGTCACATATTATCACCAAATATTAGGCCAATTATTACTAAAGAAACCATTATCTGCTAAAAAAAAAGTCATCATTCTAAAAGAATTCAATAAATAGTCAACCACACACTAATCACACTCACTATGCCAAACAACAGTTGTGATCAAGGAGTCAACCGTTAGCTCTTTGAGCCCAGAAGAAACCACTACGTCAGACACTATTAAAAAAGATTTGGCCAGCCAGACCTTAGGTATTCTACAAATAACCTACAGTAGTTTTGAGTATGCTTACAATATTAAAGACTGCCAGTGCTACGTTGAGTGTTTAAAAAAAATATCTTTGAAATATGAACAAACTGCCTTATCCACAGTAGCTCGTTCCTTGCCAGCAATCCCACAAGGTTACAAATGATCGAGTTCAAGACTAATTAACATCTAATGACGTAATAACAAAAAAGACATCAAACATTCTATCAATCATTCTCTATTTAGAAAAAAGTATTCACAAGGGCCGCGCGGGAACGCCATTCATTCCAAATTTGAATATTGTGGGGTCAAGCTTTTGTTTTTTAGTACGATTGGTCAAAGTTGCCAGTTCTATTGTGAAGGAAGTGAGTTATCAACGTAGAACGTATTAGATACTTTATATTTGTAATCTGCATGGCCAATCTTTAACAGTATATTTTGGAAAATAATCTGATAAAACGAAGTACTTACAGAGATAAATTCTACTGTTTTTGGAAACTTATTTATGAAAAATATGTACCTATTAAGTTAAGAAAGAAATCTTACTTTAGAGAATTACTTGTGAAAGTTTGTTTATCTATCTACCCACATGTTTTGTACCGAACCAACTGTTACATGACAGATAGCAAGAATTCAAATTTTTAACAGCATAAAATAACAAAACTAAAATCAAAATAACACGAATGATACAACTTTTTAAAACACACAAAGGAATTCAGGTCCTAACGGTTTATAATTAGAGACTATAATACTTGGTTTACAGAATTCGAAATTTGAAATGTCCGTCCGTCCGTCAGGTTTTTAGGAACCGGAAATGTCAAAACGTTGGATTTTGAAACGTTTGCGTGATGCTCAAGAATTATTACGCAACACTTTTTTGCTTTTAACAAAAAACGTTTTCACTTTTTGATGAATTAGAGGGTTTTGTTGATGAGTTTGATTAATATGATGATGATTTTTTTTATTTGAAGAGTTGTGATATTAAAGATCGTACCGCTCAAGGTTTTCTTGATTTTCTATTGATATACCGATTGATTATAGGGGCATTTATATACCTTGATAAGAACCAATGCCTCAATGCGTAGATTATTATATTTAACTAACTTTTACCTTAACACCAGTATAATTCTGTATAATCTGATTATAGATCTTCAGATCCTAACATTGATAATATCATCACGGGAACATTATTTACTTATAACAATGCCCAAGCAGTTGTAAAACTTTTTCATTCGCGAAATAATAAAAAAAACAGTTGATCGATAATCTTACGATAGTGGAGCATTCAGTGTGGTCACCCAACGATGACGTCACGCTACATGCACAAACACAAGACCAACTTATAAAAACCTCTTTGCCCCTTCCAAGTGTTCAAAAAACCGTCCAGATTCCACAGTTTTATGGAAACTCATAGTTCAACTTACGCTGGGCGTAGACAAAATTGTAAAGACCTCCCTCTCCTTTCTTCCACTAAGGAAAAACAGAAGTCAAAGGAAAAACTCCATACAATAAAGAGGTCCAATTATTATGGTGGTAACATCAGAATTCCCGCTCTCTTTTCGAATTTGTAATTTTTTTAAATTGCTTTTTTATTGGACTTTAATTTATGGCCAGCGCTTTTTTTCTAACGCCAAATGTCAGTTATTTAATCATTTGTTTTTTCTTTGCAGGTACGTTCCGATTCATGCAGTTTTCTTGATCTGTTAAGGTAACCTACATCTTTATTTTATTTTCACTAGTTGAAGTTTATAGAAACGATTATATTTAAAACAACGCGTAATTTAAACACTTCATACCAAACAATTTTATTCCCATAACGTGTTACACTCTAACTTTTTTTTGTGTCGCAAGCAGAGGAATCCAAGCATGCAGCCAACGGTTTCGTAAAATTCGGACTCGTCACAAAAATGTAAAACCAATTTTTGTGTTTCACCATAGTTTTCCCACTATTACGCTATTGTAGTTAATAGACAAAATGGCGTCGTCACGGGCGACACACACTGTAATGGTGTTTATCTTAAGTGTGGCATCGGCCTTACGAGCATCCGCAGAGAACTTGGCCTTTAGAAATTGCTTAGGTTTTTAATTATATTTTTTATCTGTGTACTATTGTTTTTTTTTTTCATGACGATGAAAAAGTTGAGTCGGTGTATCAGATTTGAGGATTGAAGTTTTTTTTTTAAATGTCATTTGCGTGCATACGACGCCGGAATAATAAAATAAAAATTGTGTAGAAATATTAGTATAAATAAAAAAATGCAAGTATTCCTCGCATAAAAAAACAACCCTCTGTTGGATAATTTCTTTGTCTTTAAAACAGCATGCTTTCAATTTCACGTATTGATTTTTTTCAAATAAGCGCTCTTTCCATTACAATCCATTCTACGCAATTGACAGCAACTAGTCTTTCGCACCTTGCCGCTTATAACAACTATCATTAACATTCGGAGCTTTGAAGATTTAGAGATGGCGGCAAATGGCTATATTTAACTTGACAAATTCATTCTTGTTCAGGTAATCATTTAATATTTGACGCCTTTCTCAGTAATTTTGGACGAAATGTTTTTTAAGTGATGTGTTTTACAGACATTTCTATTCAGTGACTTATGAGCACTCGTCATACTTAAGATAACTGTATTCTATCATTAACAACTTTATGTAAACAGAGGTAAAATGCCATCATTTAGAAATCATACTTATGTATTTATAATAAAAGAATTTTAATCCGTAATGTTGTGAAAAGTAAGAACTACTTTTTAAAGAATGCTTACTTTAGAAAAAAAAACAATACTTTTCAACCCTTCCAATCTCAACACAAAAAAGTAAAGCTAAAAACTTTCGCGTGAAATGAAACGCCGCGTCTACCCAATGTTAGCAACTGTTGCTTTACAAGGGCTGCCTGCATGCCCAACAGATGTCGATCGGAACTCGAACTGGGTACTTAGCTTTTATTTATTGGTTTTTAATGACCCCATCAACTGGTAGCTCTAAACAAGAGCGCGGGTGACATTCTTTTTTTATTCGACGCGTGAAGGCTAAGGTATTTGTAAATATACAGCTTCTGGATTTTGTTCTGATTAGTTTATGAGCTATTAATTTTACCACGCTGCAGAGATGGTATAATATTATATTGTTTTGCTTTGATATTTAAAGTTAAGACAGACTTCAAGTAATCAAAATATTAGGCCGATATTAGCCTTAATATAGGCACTTCAAAAGGATGCGATTATTGTACCTTACTTAATAATAAACAAAGGTTCGCGTGCATAAAATCATCAGACACATAACCAAAAACATAAACAATCTTCTTAGCCCAACCAAAAAAACCGCACAACTCAAATAAATTGCTTTTTTGTTACTTTACAATTCAAAATTGCGTGCAATCGTGTCTTACAAACACTAAAGGTTAAATAGTTATAAAAATACAATGTATATTTTATTCCGGTTGACAATAAGAATGATTCGTATTTGTCGGTGTTTTTAAGAATTTCACATCTGCTGGATATAAAATTGGGTCCAAAAAAGATTGTAAAAAGCCTTTAACTTCAATTTAAATAGCATTTATCCTTAAAAGTTGTAGTCCAGTTTTTGCCATATAAATGTGCTTCTATAAGTGTTTCAATATGCAAATGCGTATAGAAAATGGTATTTTCTATTGTATGTTGATTTTTATTTTATTCGATTGTTTTTTTTAATGCATGGCTAGTTTGCACTTGGATGAAATTGCGTTGCGTAATAAAAACTTCTTGTTCGTATTATCCTGGTGCCAGTCGATTAATAAAGTAATAAAATTAATGCAACTGACGTTTAAAGATTAAAGATAGGCATGATATGGCGTGTTTAACTGAGGATGGGTGGTTGTAAGTCACTAAGATCGCATTTTGTACAAATGATTTAATGTATAACCACAACAAATGCGATCTTTGCATTCGCGATTCGGTACATTTATGAAGGACAAACATTTTCAAAAATATTTATGATTCCCAAAACAGTAGGGTTACTGAACTATATAAATAAGTAATAATAAATAAATAAATAAATATGCGCCAGACATAAATATCGAAGTAAGGAATTTTCTTCCTTGTGTTACGAATACCAGACAACGATTATGACGGGGGCGTCTCCACTAAATACTTAAATACATATTAAACATCCATGACTCAAGTACAAATGTTCGTGCTCATCACACAAACATTTGCCCCTTGCGGGATTTGAACCCACGACGGCCGACGATATATTCAGGAGCTCTAACCAATACACCAAACGCGTCGTCTGAATTATAAGATACATTGCATTTTAATGACGCGAGTGTTTCAAATTGCAAACCAAGTGAAGGCAAAGTTAACATAAATGATTAACGCGGATTAAAAAACATAAAGTCAAAAGTCATGTCAGCGTTTGACAGAAGCTGTCAACGTATCATTTACATCAATGGACATGGTATAGGATGATATGTGTGAAACTGACACATTTGACTTAAAACGAAATTTCTACTTCGTATCATCTTTTTACTTCGTATCATTTATCATACAAACACGGACGCCAATATAAATGACAAATACACATATTTTTTTAATGCAATGACTGAGTAACTCTTACCTCTGTGATAAAGTTTGGTTGGTTTGATAGAGTAAATGGCTTATACATTTGTAAAGACACCCAAAAAGTTTCATGCAAAGCCATGACGCGCCATACAGCCTTACTTTTTCATGGCAACCGCACAAAACCATAGAGCCAAACAATTTTCCATTGCCAAGAGCTCACGTGAATCGAAACAACTGTGAGAATCCAACTGACAATACAACCTCCGCAAACTGAAAATTAATATCGTGTCCCCTATGTTTATCATAGCCATAGCTAATAGCGTCTCACAAAAGAAAAAAAAATAACAGACCATTGACAATTGCTACGGACAGACAGACATAATGCGAGCGCACATCAATTATTATTTTAAAATAACAGTTTTGTACGAACAAAATATATTTACGCACTGCTGCTTGCGCCGGCTTGTATGTGTGCTTATACAGGATGATTTTGATTGATTAATTGCTTTTATATGGGCAAGATTTACGAGCCTTTTTACCATTTATTAAAGTTAGTTGAGGTCTTGATAAGCTTTCTCTGTCATTGTTTTACAGATTGTACTACTCCCAACTACTAATTGTAATACTACCTCTTACTTACCCCTCTGTCTTAATTAAGAGTAATAAAAAATACAGTATTGATGTATAAGAAAAAGAGTGTTTATTAATAAAGTTTTGATACTCAGAATGCATACGCTCTGGAAAACCGTGGAGGAGGCCTATGTTCAGCAGTGGACGTCCTTTGACCGATAATGATGGTCATTGCACGACAGTTTTTTTTTGAAATTTGAAATAAATAAATAAAAATTAACGGCTTAATAAATAGCTACTTCTTCCTCATCTGATTATCACAGATCAGTTTAATTAAAACGTCTCAATCCGGACACCCTGTATACAGCGGCGTGTTTATGCACATCAATTATAAAAGCACCGTGCGGAACAGCGTCCGCTGAGCTGAGGTCGGACGAGCGAACAACCTCGAGAAAGAGAAATTTTCGACTTAGGACGTTGTGCCGCGCGGCCGTCGGTAGCAAACTAAGTACGTACCTAGATTTGCGTTGTGAAGAAATGAAGGAGCGCCAAGTTAAACGGTGTCTTGACTGAAATTAGCGTGAATTTCGACTTAGGATGTTTTGCAGCGCGGCCTTCGGTAATTAACGAAGTAGCTCAAAGATTTGCGCATATTTTATTTTTGCAAAAAACACTAATTGTTTCAATGCAATTTCTTTCGTTTTCACTTTACTTATAGTTATAGAAAACCGTTTTTTTACAATTCTAACTTAAAATTCCAAAAAGACATTTTTGGGTTTTCCACCTTAAATTATCTCATTTTTTTTTGTATTTTAAACTTTATCGATGTTTTGGTAACTCATTTAAGTTCGTTAAAAGTCTGATTTCTTATGAAAGCATCTGCAGTTTTTGTTACAAAAGGACCTGCGCGTTAAAAAAGAAATCGACGGTTGATTTTCAATTAAGAACTTCTAATTGCTAAATCTACGTAAACACAGAAGGACCATAACAATTTAACAACCTTTTTAATTACTTCAATTCATATACTTATTATAAAATTGAAAATTAAAGTCACCGATATTCCTAATAATGCTTATAAATGTTAATGTAATGTGATCGTTAAAATATGAATAATTTAACATCATATCAGTTTTTTATTGCTTTTCAAATGACATTTGGAACAAGTTAAAGTAGTTATAAAGAGCAAATGGAGTTACCAGTTTTACGATGATGCCTTGAAAGTGACTAAGTAGTTATTATCTAGGCCCTAGACCAATTTGATTGGATATACAGGGTGTAAAAAGTTATTGCAGTAAAATTAATTGATACATCTGCCTATAATCATATAAATGGCATTGGATAACACTGAAAAAAATGTGATCCGGGTAAGTTATTTTAAGTTATTATTATAGCTTTTAATTTTAAGAAGAACAATCTCCAGTGGTCTAAGAAGCAAAATTGCTTTTTGCTTTCCTTTGATGGTCTAATTTGGATTGATATTTACGGTAAAGCAACCAAAAAAGGTTAAAAATCGATAAAAAAAGAAAAACTGAAATTGCGGCAGTAACTATTTGAAAAATGGGAATTCCAACAAAAAAATAACAAATGAAATTGTTTTTTTAAGACCAGAAAAATGACATTTAGAGTACCTACTTGCGGTGTTACAGAACAATGCAGGAATTTTTGGACATTTACGATTTATTAACCACACCGATGCTCTTTTTAGTTTGGAAATCGCATAATCATACAACTTCATCAATAAACAAACATTCAAATGGATTATAATATAATCATTGTTATTTACAGCAATTACACGGCCAGTTAGCTATGCAAAAATATTTTAAACGTGGTTTTAGCACAATAATTAGTTAAAAGCTGATTTGTATCAGCAATCATAGTGATTAACGAAACAAAGCTATCATCATGGACATTTTAGACTATTAGTAAGCTAGAAAGAGTTATTACGAGTTTTGGTAATATGCTACAATTTACAAATCATTGTTAGCAAACTGCTTAATATTGCTCAATTCGCTGATAACACCTTTAAACTTCTTACATGGATTTGTTTAGGGATTTTGATAAAACAGTTAAATAACATTATACGATATATATTTTTTTAATCTTAAAAGAAGTTAGGTACTCACTCAGATTTTAGAAAAATAAATTATTTTCATGTTACATCCCTTACTGGCAATCCACTTTTCGTCAAAAGAAATAAAAAGACAGCGTTTTTTTGAAAACCAGAATTCCATTTTCAAAATTGATTTCTCAGCCTTCTTTAGCTAGAACCGTAAAGTCATAATGCGCCCAAAAGTGTCTAGTTCGTTCTTATTACACTGAGAATAAGATTGTGAATAGCGGGATTTTTAGTTTTGTGTCTTGGAAAACAAAAATGGCGTTGCGTTGCGGTATTTCTGCTCACGTAGTCTCGAGGCTCGAGATCTGTCATTATTCTGATAATACTGTCGGTTGAACGTGCCGGTGAAACGTCCAGCCTTTTGAATAGGGGTGAGACACAACCGTCCATAAAAAATATCGATATTTTTTTCAAATCGAATGTCAAATCTCAAAATCAAATGAATGTATTGCAATAGACATACCACACAACGTTAATGACACGTTTAAGTTTACTATAAACAAACAATTTAGGTTATTTAATGGCATAGGTAGTAATGATCTTGCTATCATCACATAATATGCCTAAATTAGAAGATACATGATATTTTGATTGATTGATGATCTGCTAATGATGTATCGACGAAAACAATTTGCGGACCAAATTATGATGTCTCAAATTAATTATTTCGATATTAACATCTCATTTGGTTTATATTTATGTTAATATTGAACTCATAAATTAATTATAAGACAGAGAATCTGCATTAATTAGTAATGTAAAGTTTGATAATCATAGTTTAATTTGTAACAGCGCAAAGATGGATACATATTTTTACTGTGTTTTCCGTCTTCTTATTGAAACATACAATCAATGTATTTCTTATACGGAGTTAAAATGTACATATACTATCATATAAAAGTTGTAGTATGGCTACATACTATACTACATGGTATACATAGTGTCATAAATAGTTATATCAACGACAGGTACCTACAACATAACTACATTGTTGTGATCCAACAAAAATCAGTATTCAAAGTGCGTATAAATTATACTTACCTTTACTCAACGTTCTCTTATTTTTCTCTTATTGTCATGTAATATGGTTGAGGTTTCTATTTAAAAAATTTGACTGGAAGATAAAGCTTTTATTATTAAATCCTTTGTAAACTATGATTTGTGCAATAAAGTCTTTTAAAAAAGAGAAATGGCAATTCATCGATACCCTCAACGCAGTCTCTCGTAACAAATTATCGATTAGAATCCTGTCTTAAAGATACTTTAATCGGTCAATCGCAGCACTAAAACCGCTATACGTGTCCCGCAGATACGAGATAGTACGAGTGTTTGTAAACATATAATTACTTGGTAGGTCGATGCATATCAAGTTCTCGTTAGTCCGAGTACGCTTGTGTGCGTACTTGATGCTAAGTGAGGAGACGGAGCGAGTATTTTTTTGGAACTAGTATTTTTAACATTGGTGATATTAAATGATGTGAAAAATATATATAATTTCATATCAAAAGATAAGGATTGCTACGTGTATCAATAGACAATGCTTGCTTCTTAGCACTCAACATAGTATTCCTAAGCTGTGGTTGAGTCTATATTGTGACATGTATAGAAACGTAACAAGTGGGTTTGCAAAAAAATTAAATTGCTATGTTGTATTTATTGACATATTACTACTTAAAAGTAATTATTTTATAACGAAAAATTTATAGTTTTTGACTCTACGTAGTTTTTCCATTTGTTTAGAGTTGAAGATATATTTAAGAAAGGTGCTTGCATTCATGGAAACTTCAAGAAAAAAATATCTAATAGTTTCATCCTCCACACATGATAAAACCTATTTATGTATTTCCAATAAATAAAATAAAGTATATATAATAGTAATAATATAAAGTATTTATTTTCCACAACTGCGATCCAGATTGTCAGGATAATAACCATATTTTTCATCAATTCCAAACATTTATTTTTTAAATAACAGTTCGTGATTTTCAAAAATATCGCACGCCGCTCCTCACTCAGTTCAGAAGTGTGAGTAAAACTAGTTTTGCTATGAGTGATTGTGTTCGAGTCGACCACACAGAATAGTGTTGATTTAATTTGCTAGCTCATTGTTTTTGATCTGTCTTGATCCTGGGGCGAGGGGTTATTGTGTGACCTTCCTGATGGCTACGACTTTTGATGGATGTAAAAAAGGAGTTACAAATATCAAATCATAAAGAATCCTTTCAGTATTGTAAAAATAAAGGTTACCACTGCTGAAGAACGCGAATTAAGTCATCTTCAAAAATAGGACTCTACAGAACTATTTGTTTTAAGTTTTTGACAATGCCCATCACTAGAACTTACAGAAATAAGAATCAAAATACTACTGGCTCAAAATATTATTTGTAAATGACATCGAATAAAAATGCAAGGGATCAAGGCATTAAGGCGTGTGATTTTCTTTGATTAATATTCGATTTTCGAATGGAAAACAGTTGAAATCCATACGATAGTGATTCAAAAATTGACAAATAGGTTAATTATGTATTTAGTGCTTACATTTAGCGATTTCCTAACATAAATTATAATTTGAGTAATTCAAAAATAGAGCTCCAGGTAGTTCGATTGTAATGAATACAAAAATATCTAAATTTCATTCGTAAAAAAATGACTTTTTGTCATTTTTTTTCTTTTTTGGAAACTTATACAAAGGCTATCTAAATTCGTTGATTTGGTAAAGTTTGTACAATCACAAATACCATAAACATTTCTCGTTAAAACTACAATAAATTAAAGCTCATTTGTATGACAAATGGAGATTTACTGTATAATTCTAATAATTGATGCAATTAAGTCATTTAAGCCTATTTGAATTGCCTAACTACAGGCGTTAACATCGAATAAATCAAATCAGCTTTCAGCGTCCAAATTAAGTGAGACTAAAAACAACAATTAACCAAAAATTCTAAACATACAAGCTTACCTTTTAATTTTACGCACCATAAACTCTCATACACATCTCATACATTTCTAATTTCTATGTTATCTGTGCTCATCAATCATAGCAGGTACTAGGCTGGCATAATAAGCGAAGAGGTTGATCACAATCGTTATTTGCGACCTTGGAGAGTGAATCATAGAGCGACCGATATAACTTGAGCTTTCCCTCCCTTCTTAAGGCTGCTTGATGTAGATTGATGAGGTGTGGTGCTAAGCGTAATGGGAGCTCTAGAATTAATGGTCTGTTGTTTAGTAATAAATGCGATGCCATCTAGTTGGTGGACGTGAAAAAATTTTTTTTTGTACTACCAGGTGTATAAAACCTTAAAAACTAAAATAAAGAGTTTCCATTCTTCTTGCGAGTGAACCTCAAATAGTACCTCAAAGCAAAGACATAAAAGTAATGTTTAATAAAAAATAAAATAAATATGCGCCCGACAACACACCAATTGTCGTGGTTTCGAAGTAAGGATTTCTTTTTGTTACGTATACCAGACAAAGATTATGACGGGAGCGTTTCCCATAAATACTTGAATACATATTAAACATCAATGACTCAGGTACAAATGTTCGTGCTTATCACACAAATATTTGCCCGTTGCGGGATTCGAACCCGCGACGGCCGGTGTAAAAGTCAGGAGCTCTAACCAATATACCAAGCGCGTCGTCAAATGTTACAAATGTAATGTCAGATACAAACTCTTTTTCTAGCAATCAACAAAAGCAAGACAAATCTGTTTAGCCAGAACGATTCATTCATACGAACACCTTTTCGAAGTCGGTTATAACATTATATGTAAAACCTAAAAGACTTTAAAATACTTTGATATAAACATTGCGAACGTGAGAAAATGTCGCTCGACTCCGCTAAATCCTTGAAAAGTCAGTTTTGACCTACTGCACAGTCTCGAACTATGTTTTCCTATAGATCATGCGATCTGACGGTTGCTATGATAAATAGAACCGGTTATAAATAAGTATAGTTTTGCATTTGTTATGGGTATTATCGTGATTGCCTCGAGGTGTAGTTTGGTGGAATAGAGAATTCTTGAGACAACTTATTTTCACGAATGTTTATATTGAGTAAAAAAGTTATGGAAACTTGATTGGATTATATTAAAGTATTTTTTATTTTGAAAACTCAAATCACATACATATATTTTATTATAAAAAAGTCAAAAAATATGTCGTTCCCTAATCTATGGCAGTTTTTTTTTATAACTGACCAAGCCGCGTCAAACCGCTCTTCCCTTTTATTTATTTATTTTTTATGCAACTAAACAATTTTAATAATCATTCCACCGCGTCATTACTTCATAAACATAGGTAAGAAACACATAATAAGACAGCTGCTATGTCTTTCCAATGAGGAAAAAATATCGATATTTTTTTGCCGCATACCTACATGCTATGGTGTTTTGTCGCTGTCTTTTTAAATGAAGTTGATTGGAAAAAATATTGAGGGCAGCAATTAACTTGTTCTATTGATAAAATAACAGTTACCAATTTTTATGTACGCATTGGTATCTTTAAACATATTGATTTGAGGGTTTTTTTCTAGTATTAAACATGAGCTATTGATTCCAAGTCACTCTTAGAATTTAGGTGCTATCGTCAATAAATAAATATTACATTAGGTCATACATTAGAAGCTAATAGCCTTGTGTTATAAAAATCAAAAACAACAGAGTTAGGTAGTGCCATAACACCCAGACCCTCATAATATTTACCCCCTTATAATGACAACTGTCTAAAAAAACGATACTGATAGAAAAACAGTTACAGGTTTTTATTGAAACCATTTCATTGCGTTACTTCAACATGTAGTTTAATTACAAAAAATCGTGTGCCCATCCTTATTTTGTCACCATTGTCCCAAAAATTGTTCTTCCCACGAATTCAAACGGTCAGAATCCAAAACTTAGAAATCTCAAAAAAATACTAATTCAAATATAATTGTCTTGTACTTCCGTCTCAAGAAAATAGCAAATTGCGTTGTTGCGTGTCTTAGATGTTGGAACAATGGTTTGAAAAAACAATGAATATTTCTATGTTTATTTTTTTCTCACTGCCAAAGTTGAGTAAATATTGAGCACGACAAAGTTAGATGCTACATTATATGCCATTATATTTACTGCCTCGGTGGCGCAGCGGTAGGAGGGTCGCACGTTAAAGCAACGGCTGCGCCAGAGGTCCCGGGTTCGATCCCCGGATCGGGACAAAAATGTATACCTGGTTTTTCTGTTTAGAAATTCTTAGGGCAACCCGGAGTTTGGAAGTTGGCGGTGTTTCACCCCCGTGCCTCGGAAAAGCACGTAAAGCCTTTGGTCCTGCGCCCGAACTCTCTCAGATTGCTGTCCCATCGGGCTATGAGAGTGAAAGGAATAGAGAGTGCACCTGTGTTTGCGCACACACTTGTGCACTATAATATGTCCCTAGCAGTCAGTTAGTCGTTGTGACTTCCCACCGTAGTCGAAATGGACTAGGGGGACTATTATATGTCTACGAGCATTTTTCAGCGTCTGAACATAAGTTGAAATACATTTCACGCGGACGGCACGTTTGGTGAAGTGGTTACCGCTCCTGTGTACTACTCCGGGGTCTTATCCTGTAAGAGGCAAATTTTAATGTGATGAGCACGAACATTTGTACCTTAGACCCCTACACCCCGTCATACTCATTGTCTGACGTTCGTAACAAAAAGACGAAAATTACTTACTACGAAAGAAGATTGGTGTGTTGTCTGGCACATATTTTTTTATTCTATTCCTATGTTATTTCCAGTATAATAAGTAAGTAATATGCATATTAAACTTAGCGGTTTTCGCGTTTAATTGAGTTTGTGTTTCACCACAAAAAAATATGGACGTTAGACAGTTTCAATGAATGAAAGGTGAACTCATTTTATTTTTATTTATTTAAAACACTTCAAACACAAACAAAAGGTAAGTATATGTGGCGGACTTAATGCTAAAAGTACAATTTATTACAACAATACAAATATAACACATGCATCTTCATAAGAAAGGCATTAACAAACACTATTAAAACTAACATAGAACTAAATATTAAGAGTAGTAAACATAACCTTAGAAATAGATATAAACTCAAGACAATAACGCCGTGGACCAACTTTGGCAAAGTCAATACTGTTTGAGGGAGCAAAGCTATTTAAAACAGTTTGCCAAATGACCTAAAAGAGAAAGTTTAAATACTTTTAAAAATAAGCTACGGTTACATATAGCAGCAAATACCAATGCGTGAAATGTACCTAGTACATAATATTTAATTTATATCTCATTTTAAGTGAAATGTTATATTTCTTATGGGAATAAATTTGATATTGACCATTGATACTGTCCTTAATCTCAGCTTCATAGTTCCAAACAAAAGTACTACAAAGTAATAAGCCTAAATTCAAATTAAAACATCATCGTCATACAGCCAATATCAAATTAATTATAATAACCTATCTTTAAGGGTTAAACAAACGATGTTAACCCCCTAGGTCCTATTGCAAATTAATGATGAGAAACCCTACACTAGCAAGAGGAGACTTGTTGGGGTATTTTAGATTATTATTTGATACTTTAATGGTGGTTTGATTTAGTATGAATTCTGTTTATTAGCAGTGTTTCTGATGTTGAGAGAAGCTTAATAAATTTAATTATGTGTGACATTTAAAAAATTACTTATGTTAAATTTGTTGGAGGTATTAAAGCAAACTAAGGTATTATGCTAATTGATTATTATAATGTGCTCTTGTACATTGATATAAATAAAATCAAAATGTTGAAACACACATCTCAATTTATTATTTATTGAGTTCGCCTGACGAGTCATTTTTCTATATTAATCGCAAAATAATAAGGTTTAATCAAATCAAAAAAATGGTTATATCAACCAAAACATTGACAACGCTTTCACCCCAAACAAAATTACAGTAACACAATAGAATTAATCAGAAAGCTACAAAAATCCCTCTCAGTAGGTTATCAACCGCCCTTCAAAAGCATATGTCACTATTACGCCCTTGTTACGTCCCTGTCGCGGGGACCGATTGATCTAAGCCGCCTAGCCAATTACAATTAGCGGTGTTGTTCTGTGAGCGCGTGGAGCGCTGGGATGGATTAAGGGGATTCGAATTAGGGATGATTGACAGGTTAGGCGCCTTAGTGGTAAGGAGATATAGTTCGGCTAGAATAACCAATTTCTTAGAGTAATAATTGATTTATTCCTTTTGATGCTACATTGGGTAAATGCTTAGTTGACGAATTCGTGATTATTAAATGTGTTTTAATAATTTGAAACGAAAGAAAAAAAAAGAATGTTAATTTCAGGCGACGCAAAAATGCTTAATACGAAAATTATGAAATATTTTTTGGTTTAAAGCTTTTAAGCTGGCTCTTAAATAGTATGAAGGATAAGTAAAACTTCTAACCTCAAGTGAGCGTATTTTTTAAATGGGAAGGTTTAAGGTTTTTTATTAATAATACCTACCAATTTAAGTTTATCTTTGATCAAGTGAATTTAACACGATGTAGCTTAAATTGGTTATAAGCTCTTGATAAGAGGGTGCTGAATTCGTCCCTGTGTATATTTTCGCATCCACCAATTACTCAGCAGGGGTTGATCTGCCTAATCAAATCATTATTGTGTCAAGTTTAAACCAGTCAACAATATTATTAGGAGTCAATTTGTTATGTCGTCTATTGTACGATGCTTTTGATATTTACTGTTGAATTTACCTCTGTTATTATTTTATCATCAGTGATCGTTTTGTAAATTTAATCATGAATTAGAGTCGTCATCATGTCAAAACATAAAACACACGTCGAATTTCTAAGCAAACCAATTCCATTGCTAAAATCTCCAGTCTTTGCCTTAGTTGACAAACAAACACAAGTTTTTATCCTTTCTTTCACGTGTAAGTAGCAAAACCTTGGCAAAAACTGTAAGTGAAGATTCTGATCCGTAAAGCCCGGGGATCAATACTTCTCGTCAAAGGTGAAGTTTGACTTTGTGTCATCATAATCAGCCAAAGGACGTCTACTGCTGAACATAGGCTTTCCCCATGGCTTTCCACAGCGACCAATCACGAGCGGTCTGCATCCAGTTTGATCCTGCGATCTTTACAAGGTCGTCTGTCTATCTTGCCGGTTGACGTCCCATCCTGCGTATTTGGTCAAAAAGTCTTCAATCTAGAACTTTCCTGCCCCAACGGCCATCAGTTCTTCGCGCTATGTGCCCTGCCCATTGCCACTTGAGCTTACTGATTCTCAAGGCTATGTCCGTTACCTTAGTTCTTCTACTATCTCCTGATTCCTGATTCTTATTTCGTAGATTTCGGATCTCGCTTTATTATTCGGCGTTTCGTTATGACAATCTTGTCTCTGCTGCTCTGTGAACTTGGTTGTCTCTAGATATTGTAATAAAAAACATACTAAGTCTTCCTTTTATACTGTTAAACGGATAATCGATGGCATTACTATGGTAGACAACACTAGGACTCATGGACAGCACAAGACCTGTCATAGAGATTGTATTTTATCAACACACCGAGTTATCTCTTTCAATACCTAACGAATTATTCAAGCAAAACATAATATTATTTCGTCTCCAATAAACGTATATGGAACGAATTCGTCATACCAAAAAAACAGTCAACGTGTCCAATATTATGAATAATTCAACAACTCTGGTACAAGCGTGTCCATACGAATTGGTGTAAAAACTACGGATTTTTCGCATAATTTTATTGGTGTGCGTCTGAATTTTAGATCGTTGACACCTTGAGATGATGCTGTGGAACTCAAACTTACTCAAAAACTGGGCATCATGTTTTTGTAACTGAGTTCCCTTTTACTTTAGCCGTTTATCGCACCTTTGTATGCGAAAATGTATCAAGTCATATATATGCCAAAAATTTATCCCATATTATCCGAAATTTACCTTTCGTTTTACCTTTTTTACATGTTAGGACACGAAACAATTTCTTCTTCTAACAAAATTGACGTCACTATTTTTGCAAAGGTAACGCAAACACTTACAATTGTCGCAAACATTTAAAAATATCGTTTTGTCGATCACGTCTGGATCTATTTAAAGCCAAACAAGCACTGTTACAAAGCCTTAATTTTTACGTCGCCATACTAACATTTAAGTGAACGTATTTTAAAAGTTCTACCAAACCTCCACCCAAGTATTCCACCCACCCGGTCATCACTCACGTCATGGTAAACACAGCGGTATCTTATTCACTTGTAATAAGGGTCAGTTTGCAACAAAAGTAGGTAACCTGATGTGCTGGTGCTGTACATAAAAAATCGCATATCTGTTCGTACAGCTACAGCGGTATTATGTAACGAGTTAGCGAATGCTATGGTATTGCTATCCGAGTGCGAAAACGGTTGGTGTTTTGTAATGATTATAACAAGTATTAAAAAGTCAGAAAGAATATATTTGTGTTTTAATTAATGAGTAGAATTCGTCATCAGAACATCACAACAAAACATCAGAATATTAAAAAAAAAACGATTAAAAATGAGAAAGTATCAAGAGTGTACGAGCAGTTTAAGATTGGCGGGATTACTTTAGTAGCACCCAAAATATTTCATGTGTCTCATCATTTACACTTCTATACATCTTTGGGCAAACTTTAATACATCTAGAAGGCTTATGTCTCCTAATAGATTAATTTCATTCCAAACTTTCTTCTTCTATTATACATAAAAAAGTCATGTTAGTTACACCACTTATACGAACGGGCAAACCGTTTTTCATGATTTTTACTTTGTTCGATTTGCCTTGCTTAGCCCGAAATCGGATACTAACTATCACTGGGACCGATATTAATTATAAATGCGATCAACATCCCAATTTTATATCAAAAGCGATTTTTGTTTATGTAATAATGTCCTGCGGTACGAATAAAGACATAGCCGACGTTTCGCGGCTTTCTTCACAAAAAGCCCGCGTTTTTTACAACTTGTTGAAGGAAATACCTGAGTTTTGGTATTCGAACGTACCGAGTTTCACTTTTCTGGGGAAATGTTAAAAAAATTAAAGGGTTTTTCAGTCAATTTAAAGAAGAAAGTACCAAGGTGACCAAAAATAAGTATCGGGTATTTGTTTGTTCAATTAAGCAAGAAGAACTTGTTTGTTTTCCTTTTTTTGTGTTAAATATAAGAACAGAAAATGGAAATATAATTCGATAAAATACTCTTATCCAATTGGTGACCATTACGCTGTTGGCAATATTCGAATCTGGAACGAAAATTGGCGACTAATCGCTGACATAGCTCGATTTTGTGGCCATTTTTGCCATGACGTTTCACTACAATTGCGTCATGTTTGATGAATCATTATAAATCTTACTTTTAAGAAAAGAAATAGTCAATTGGGCTTTAGTCGAGCCTCTAGGATCCACTAAATGCTACGTCTAGTTATGGCATAAAGTCTATTCCCGTTTTGATAATGATCAGTGACGCCAACCGTTCCGATGTTAATACTGACTTATATTACGATACTAGCGGTCTCCCGCGACTTCGTCCGCGCGTTTTGAGTTTGCTCCCTCCCCTCCCGTCGCAGCGTCATGTTTTATATCCTAAAGCCTTTCTCGATAAATAAGCTATCCAACACAGAAATATTTTTTCAAATCGGTCCAGCAGTTCCTGAAATAAGCGCTTTCAAACAAACAAACTCTTCAGATTTATAATATACAGGGTGACTTTTTTATCAGTACCGGTATTTTGTGTAAAGACTCCATTGATGAATATGAACAACTTTAACTATGGGGGCTATAGTGAAATCGAGAAAAAAAAATCAGCTGTTCCATACAAAAGCTCAATTGGCGCGCGGTCAAAATGTATAGAACACAGCAGATTTTTTTTTCTCGATTTCACTATTGCCCCCATAGTAAAAGTTGTTCATATTCATCAGTGGAGTCTACACAAAATATCGGTACTGATAAAAAAGTCACCCTGTATAGCGGTCCCCCGCGACTACGTTCGCGCGTTTTGAGTTTGCTCCCTCCCCTCCCATCGCAGCGTGATGTTTTATATCCTAAAGCCTTTCTCAATAAATAAGCTATCTAACACGAAAATATTTTTTCAAATCGGTCCAGCAGTTCCTGAGATAAGCGCGTTCAACTTCAAACCAACAAACTCTTCAGCTTTATAATATAATTAGCGCAAGCGCACGTTGTACTTAAGCTGCGAACATTATTTTGGTGCAGAGTTATGTTAAAACTGTGATAGCTCCTAAGATATTAATTGGAATCAAATGATATTAAGGGCAACTTTGTTCTAAATGAAATGCTCGTGATGATGAATGTATTTATATTGATAAGAATAAATACCTGTGTGTATAATACACCTCTAAAAATGATGCATTATTTTTTTACAAATTTACTAACATAAAAAAGGTTGTAGTAAGTCAACCATAAAAGATAGACTTATGCTGTCGCGGACTTTATTATAGAACTCTTAATGCTGAACAATCCTGTCATACATGATTTTTGTGTAACTTTAGCGGTTTCCGCAGCGTACGCAGCGGAAGCTCTCAAAAGGAATATCTTTCTCCCGTTTTCGCAACATTTTTCATTGCTGCTGTGGTCTTGTGAGTCGTATCTTTATGTTATATAGCTTAAAGCCTTCCTCGATAAATGGACTATCCAACATAAAAATAATTTTTCAAATCGGGCCAGTAGTTTTTGAGATTAGCGCGTTCAAACAAACAAACAAACAAACAAACAAACAAACAAACAAACAAACAAACAAACAAACAAACTCTTCAGCTTTATAATATTAGTATAGATGTCCTAAAAAATTTAGGCCCAAAATTGCACAAGGATCTGGTATCAGTTCAACAAGGCGCTAACAAGACGGGGCCACTTGCCTTGAGATCAAATCAATATATTGAAACTGTTACTGAATGACGACCTCCGTAGTGTAGTGGCTAAGCAGGCTGGGTTTCAAGGCGTCGCCGCTCCGAGGTCCGGGGTTCGATTCCCGGTCACGTCAATATAGAAATCATAATTTTCTTTCTTGTCCCGGGTCTGGGTGTTGTTGTTATTGTGTTGTGTTGTTATTGGGTTGTGTTTTTGTTTTTGTTGACAGATTTCCAAAGTGTGACAACAGTGTGACAAGTGCATTGGCTACTTACTTTGGGATCAGAGCAATGTATGTGATCGGTGTCCAATCGAGGTCCTAATTTCAGTTTTATTGACCGTTTCTTGTCCGATTGGTGTCCGTTTCGATACTAGAATAATTCGTCAAATCTTACGCGCTTGTAACAACACGTAAGTGCAGAAATGGCAGCAATATCGAAAGATTATAAGTCAGCTTGTCATCACCAATCTTCGTTCCAGGTTTAAAGAGAGCCGAAGCATAACGGTCTTATCTTTTTTAAATAATTTTATATTGCGTAGTCTAATATTCGACACAAAAAACCTTCGAATTAGTTTTTGTTTTATTGAACAAACAAATACCCTATACTCTTTTTGGAATACCTGTATTTCACTCGTCAATTTTTTATACATTCTAAGTAGTCTTTGACGAATCCAAAGCTAACCTAGTCGTTTTAGTATACTTAGGTTTTCAGCATGGTTTACTTGTGTGATCGCATTTCACTTTTCGAACTATCTATGGCTTAAATTATATATCCCGGTGTGTCAAAAAAAAACATGAGCATAGCGATCTTATATTTTGTAAAACTGTAAAATAAATTCAATTTATCAGCCTTCTTTAACAGATTAATAAAAATAAAACATGTTTAATTGCATTTAACTATGCCAACTAATAATACTCTAAATAAAATAACTATTGCTTATGCATGATGATGTGATGCTTGTAGCTCGATAAAAAACATAAAAATATCGACATCGATACAGTCTAATCGATTACCGATGTTCGGTATCACTTATTGCAACTGCGTTATTTCCATTTAAAACTATAAACTCAATGCGCTTTTTCTATGGGTAAGTAAGTTTTTACGGCACTTTCGATGCAAACTCAACAAGAGAGGTTATTTTGCATATAACTTAGGTCGATGGGTTTGAACATGTTTAATTATAAAACGGGTAAACTGTAGTTTCAACCTGTTTTGCATGTACAGTCAGAACGGAAAATATTCAAATTGTTTATTTTCATGTAGATATGCAAAAGAGATCCATAGACAAAAAAAAGTTTTTTTAAAAAACGCTGATTAATAAATAAGTAATGAGCATTTCAAATCATATGTCCGTTAAAGTTTAATTTTACATTGACAGTAAAACGAAAGTAAAATAAGCACATTGTATTAAAAAAAATAAGTGCTTAAACGTTTAAGCTTTAAGAACTTAAGGCTTTCATAAAATAATACAATTCATTAATGGTTTTGAGGTTCGGATCGTCGTTTTGGCGCAAAACTAAATAAAAGTAGCACTCCAGTTGTGAATAAAACACTAAACTTCTTACTAAACCGTGGCGAGGTTGATATACAATACAGCCAACCTCGATAGACTGGCATTTTTTTCCTTATCGTTTTGAAGATAAGGATCACGATCGACAACGTATTTGCGTTCGCGGGTGTACTCGCTCAAGTTGACGTATTTGTGCCAATCGACTACAGATTCAATGGAGGCCTTTTGATTTTATACTCCAATTTTTTATTACACTAAAACAATGATTTTTATTATAATAATTAAAACATTTAACTTTGGAATTGAAAATACTCACAAAAAGTATTTTCAAAAATGTATCATACTGTCTGAAATGTCAATTGGTTTCTCAGTAACAACGATGATGTCAAAAAACTTCATTTGAGATCAACAAGTATTTTCAAAATAAGTATTTTACATATAGTCGAACTAAATGTAAAAATCTACTCGATTCAATCATTTTCTTAGATTGAAAGATTACATGTCACTTATAATTTGACTTATTGTCGTATTTCCCACAATTTTTGCATAAGCCCTGCCCGTCCACCTTATTAGTATGCAAACAAGAGCATGTAATTATGACACAGTTCACTGGGAACACTTATTTTTTTAGAATTTATCCATCGATATGCTAATACATCACTTGTTCGTATACATCACTAATTTATCATTTTATCGAACGTGATGAACCCGCAGATAACTGCATATTTCTTATATTTTGCAAAGAATTTAATCGGTTTACATATTAAATTTTGTAACCTGCAGCCTTTATAAATGCAAATATTTTTATAAGGGTAATAAGTTCGTTTAACCTATATAGGAATTTAGATATTTTACTTCATATTCCTTATTAAAAATGCTCCCAAAAACTCAATGCGTAATTAAATTCTGTATTAAATACCAACTTTAATGGATAGTTTTTTTTTTGAGTAAAACACACGAACTCCTATCTGAAAGAAAACAACGCATTCGTCTATTTATTAGTATACTTTTTCAAGTACATAAAACTGGTCTACACAAACGATAAATTCACGACACACATTGTCTTAACCCCGTGTAACCGTTGCCGATGTCAAGAAAAAAAAAGAAAAAAAAATACACCTGAATCCACTCCATGTCATTCACAGTCCGTCCAAGGCATGCAGTTTTATTCCGACTACCGTCTTTTTTTAACGCAAAGACAGGTCTTATTCAGCGAGTGTGCATTAATATTAATAATTATGTCTTTTTAATTATTTTCATTCACAAATTGAGTCGTTGTTGATACTCGCGTGATTGTATTGATTAGGAATGGTTGAATAGACGCTGCTTTTTAAATAAAAGATACACCGTTTTGATTGACTTATCCGATGTTTTTATGACATTTCCTTTGTTAAGGATGATTCAGTTTATTGATGAGATGGGTTTCATTAACTTTAACATATTTTTTCTGTCAACTGTGTATACAATGGTTGCTTAACTACTCAATTCCTTTAACAGCAATTTGATGATTTCAAAGCCTCAAACAAAGTTCTTACATAAAATTTGGCGCGTTATGCATACCAAGTCGCAGATGTTTGGCAAGTGCCTTTGAGGGTTTGAATCTGCGATATTATTTATTATAGAATTGACATAACTTTAATAAGAAATAATAACACAGCATTTATTTATATTTTTCGCAATAATGTTTCAAACTCAGACGAAAAATAGCTCCTATTACCATTACTCGTTACACTACCAGTTTACTTCACAAATACCAATCACATTAATTGCCCATACAAACTTTGGCGTTGCATTCTCGCATACAGCCGTCCAGCGCATAGTATGCGTATGCGCAGAGTTCCTGGTGCTATGCGGCGCTCGCCGGCCATCCGCTTTGTGTTCGCCGCTGCATGCCGCTGTCCTTGGCTCCGTATTGCATACCGTCGTCCAGCAAAAAGTGTACGCGAAAGCTAGGAGCGGTCATGAGAATAGACCATTTTTTTGATGTTGGTCCTGCGCAGTGCGAGTTGGAGTGAAGCCTAGTTGGTACGGCTTTTTGTACTGTGAAACCTCAACTATGATACTTAAATTTGCACTTATTATAAGAAAATATGACTACAGATTTTTTTTCATTACGACTTTTAATGCAAGCAAAGGTACATGCTTTTAGTATCATCGCGCTCTAGTGGCTAGATGAAAGCTAATTCTGCGCGAATCTATTTGTACTTGTTTACACACCCAAAACAGGAATTTGTTTTTAAACCGAGTTACTCGGCCGAGTACTCGGTTGGAAAAAAAATGAACCGAGTAAACTCGGTACGCGGTACTCGGCAAAAGTGCTACTCGGTGCATCTCTAGTACATATCACTACATATATTATTCTGTCAAGTAGAGCTTAAAAAATGACTTTTAAAACGTAGTTGACTTATTAGAAACTAGATTACTACATTATTTAAAAAAAACTATAAAAATGGGACGTTCAAAAAATTTTGTTTAATTTTTTTTTTATTACTTTAGTGTTGTTTTCATGTATTAACTCTATTGTTTTTTTTTATTTCTTACACCAAAATCGACAAATGAAAAAAATACGTTCGTGAATCGTGACGGACACAAAACATGGCATTTGCGCAAAGGAAGCAATTTTGTGGTCGCGCCCCATATGTTGCCGCCATCTTTTCTCCCCTTCATTTTTATTTTTATTCAAAACAATCCATGCTGTCACTGGCAGATGACTACTTTTGGCAACTGGCAGTGCTACGAGTTATGGTGAAAGGAGCTATTTTTCGTCTAAGTTTGAGACATTATTGCGAAAAATATAAAAATTAAATAAATGCTGTGTTATTTCAACCGGTCAAGTGTGATTTACGATTAAATAAATAGTGTTTTTAAGAAACAGGCGGACCCAGCGAATTTCAATTCGCCGCCACCGACTCCGTCCAGCCCTAGCCCCATGTTGCTTATTATCCTATATCGGGTCAAACAAAATTCAAAAAGTAGAAATCATGAAAATCGGTCCACCCGTTCTCAAGTTATTTTGTGTAGTAACTAACACTAGTTTATTTAGATAATGTAAATAGATGAATATAACCAAACCTTGGTTATAACGCATTTGGTTCGTTTGAAGTAGTGATCGAATCCATATTTCAACCAATTTAATTTAAAATAAACTGTTTTTATTTGAGCACTCAAGGCATCTCTATAGCTTTTTTATCAATTTAAGTCATTTAAAAAGTAAAATTTATCTTTTGCTATCTTTTTATCGATTATAAATTGCACTTAACCGGATAGCGTAAGACACAGGGTTCGATTCCTTGTCGGACACAGTTATTTTTTACAATTACAATTTATATAATTATGTTTGTTAGTAATAAAACAATATAAAAACAAAAATAAAAGTATCCTTTCATTACTTTTCTTGGGTAGGTAAAATGATTTCGTTGACCAAATCCCCTGTAACAATAATTCAGTTAAAGTTACTTATTAATGAAAACATTGTTACGAAGGATTTATACGTGAAAAGTTATAGCGAAATAATGTTTGATGTAACCTGCCGATTGCAATTAAATCACATTTCTGTCCACAATTTCGTTATCATGCCGTTACGGAATGTGACCGAACTAATGACGATTTCATACATTTCATTGTCAATATTTATTGTACCATACAAATAAAAATTACGAACCTTGGAATTTGCCGGAAAACCAAAAGTTATTGTTGATTTTTTTCGTAATGGTCACAATGGTTTGTCAAATAATGGAAACGAAAATCGATTGTACGATTTTTGTGTAAAATATGAATGTAATAATGTCTGTCTAGCTAGTACCTACACATTAATGTAATGTAGTATTATATTTATCCACATAATACTTTATTAGCATATAGCGCGAAGAATTGATGGCCGTTGGGGCAGTAAAGTTCTAGATTGGAGGCCCTTCGACCAAAGACGCAGCGTAGGACGTCCACCAACAAGGTGGACAGAATCAAACTGAATGCAGACCGCTGAAGCTGTAAGGGAGGCCTATGTTCAACAGTGGACGTCCTTTAGCTGATAATGATGATGATGATGATGATTAATCAAAAAAAAAGTCTATCATAAGTTAAGAAAAGAGAAACTACGTCCAACTATGTATTATTTTCAGGCGGTGTGTTTTTATTTTCTAAAATACAACTAATACACCATCGCGAAATATATTTTCCAATGCCGAAAACACTGGCCACTAACTAACTGACACACGCATCTTTTTTCATCCACCCCAAAAACTACGCATGCGATTTTTTTTATCTTCAGCCAGTTACAATACGAATAGAGTCGAAATACCAACACCATAAGTTAGGTATGAGGTTAACTCGCTATCACCCCGTGACCCTAGTAATAGGGGTGGCGTGGGTAGGGTTGTGGAGGTGTCGATATCGATAATAATAAAAATAGAATGATTGAACTAAAAATACTTCTGTAGTTTATATCCATAAAGATGAAATAAGAAACCAAAAATTTGCACACGGGTGGGACTTGAACCAGCAACCTTTTGGCAAACCGGGCCAAACGCTCTTACCAATTGAGCTACCGTGCTGTTAGTCCGACCCCGCGAAATTTGTGGTTTCTTATGAAAACGTCAATTGCGTGACGCTTAGCGCCATCTAGCCGTCTGTTTATGAAACAGATGGCCCAAGCTGTTATTCTTTACAGAATAAATTCAACTTGGAAATTGATGTCGCTTCGCTATCTAATGCTTTAGAATGTTTTTAACACTCACAGTGTCATATTTTATATCCATAAAGATGAAATAAGAAACCAAAAATTTGCACACGTGCAAAATGTGCAAATTTTTGGTTTTCTTATTTCATCTTTATGGATATAAAATATGACACTGTGAGTGTTAAAAACATTCTAAAGCATTACTTCTGTAGTTTTTAAACTGGGTTGATTTTAGTACAAATTATCTTAAGATATCAACACTCAAAATACTGAAAAATATTACAGTTAAGCTGACTTATGCAATTCAATTCAATCAGTTTATTTTAGATAGCCAGGTTTATAATATTAAAAAAAATGATGGAAATAACAATATTAAAAAACAGGAACTCAGCAGCGGTGTATTCCATCGATCTTTATTTTATTGAGTCAAAATTTGCTTTTTCTTTGTCTATAGGAAGCAACGTGCATATCGCACGTTGGTAGTATACTTATTCCAATATTTTTCTTCCGAAAGAAAAACAGGTATTTAAAACAAACGTCATCAAGGAATGGTAAGTAATGCAAAATTAAAAACAGTTCAACAAATTACCGCCTGTGTAGCTTATATTACATGATTGCTTTATCAGTTTTGATGCAGATTACATAAGCCTATCTCATGTAGCGGTTCATTCGTGTTACTGAGCACTTTGTGGAATGACCGCTAAGATTTTTATATTATATTAATGACATTATTGACTGATTTAGAACCATTAAAAATACTTTTCAGTAGATATTTTATCATGTGTTTTGTTACTAAACAAACTTAATTATATAAAATGCACTAGAAAAAAGGAATTGTGTCAGACAAGGAACACACACCTCCGTCTGACACAGTTGCTTTTTTCAAGTGCATTTTATATTAAATCAGTGATTTTATGTCTTTGGTTGAAAACTTAATGTGTAAAAATGTTGTGATCTATTCAGTTTTTCTATGCTTTCAACCCATGTTTTTTTATCATCTATACTAATATTATAAAGCTGAAGAGTTTGTTTGTTTGTTTGTTTGTTTGTTTGAACGCGCTAATCTCAAAAACTACTGGCCCGATTTGAAAAATTGTTTTTACGTTGGATAGTCTATTTATCGAGGAAGGCTTTAGGCTATATAACATAAAGATACGACTCATAAGACCACAGCAGAAATGAAAAATGTTGCGAAAACGGTAGAAAGATATTCCTTTTGAGAGCTTCCGCTGCGTACGCTGCGGAAACCGCTTAAGTTACACAAAAATCATGTATGACAGGATTGTTCAACATTAAGAGTTCTATAATAAAGTCCGCGACAGCATATGTCTATCTTTTATGGTTGACTTACTACAACCTTTTTTATGTTAATAAATTTGTAAAAAAATAATGCATTATTTTTAGAGGTGTATTATACACACAGGTATTTATTCTTATCAAAATAAATACATTCATCATCACGAGCATTTCATTTAGAACCAAGTTGCCCTTTATATCATTTGATTTCAATAAATATTTTAGGAGCTGTCACAGTTTTAACATAACTCCGCACCAAATAATGTTCGCAGCTTAAGCACAACGTGCGCTTGCGCTAATTTATAAAGCTGAAGAGTTTGTTTGTTTGAACGCGCTTATCTCAGGAACTGCTGGACCGATTTGAAAAAATATTTCTGTGTTGGATAGCTTATTTATCGAGAAAGGCTTTAGGATATAAAACATGACGCTGCGACGGGAGGGGAGGGAGCAAACTCAAAACGCGCGGACGAAGTCGCGGGGGACCGCTAGTAGGTTATAAACTGTAATTGATCAACGTAAAAAAATAAAATTTGTTCTTGGCCAAGCAGTCTGCCATCATTTGCTTAACGTATTGCAAACACATACCTTTTTGACCACAGTAACTGTAACAGGTTTAATAACTTAATTCTGTAATCAATCATCTTTCTTCCATTACAAAAACCCGATCAATTTCACAAGTGACTAATTTAATAATCTGCCTGCGACATTTTTGTATAATATTATTATTTATACGAGTAATGATTGCCCTGACATGATATTAAAATCTCGCTTGTCAGGTTCAAAGTAGTGACATACTGTCATACCGAGTTATTTATACAGGATGGAATTACCTTAAACATATTCTGACTGAAAGCATACGAATTTTCTTAAATATATTATTTTTTATTTTAATTTCTATGTAGGTGGCTTAATGTAAGTGTTAATGATGACCTCTGTGGTGTTGTAGCTTAGCATGCTAGTTTTCAAGGCATCGCGCCGCTCCGAGGTTTTAGGCTCGATTCCCGGTCGGTCAATGCAGAAATCATAATTTTCTCCGGTCTGGGTGTTGTGGTACCATTGTTGTGTCTGATTTCCATAACACAAGTACACAGCTACTTATTTTGGGATCGGAGCAATATATGTGATTGGTGTCCAATATTTATTTATTATTATTATTATTTTAATTAGAATAAATGTTGTCAAATTTAAAACAGAAATAACTTACAAGGGTACGCGTGGGATACACTGTAAGTCAAAACGGGCGTAACAAAAAGCGAAGCGACGCGCAAGCGAGTTTGGCTCTTAAATTAGTACAACTGTGATATCCTCGATATTATTATCGTAGTTGTTACGAGTTTTATGCTTAGTTACACATATCAACTTAAAATTGTACAGAACAATATTTTTTGTGCTGTTATTAAAACCACCTTCTGATTCTTGGAAACATTGTGTTATTTTCGTACCTTCTGCAAAAAAGGATATCACATAATGGAACTGCAATACCAGTTAAAGAAACTCATTTGATTATAGAGGACCAATAGAGTACACCCTATATTTCCAATACGTTTCTTGGAAGTAATCAGTGTGCTTATACGGAATGATATTATTGAATAATTAATTGTGTTATTAAAGTGACTTTTGTCATTATACACGCGTAATTTAATAACATATGTGGTAAATAATGCACTAACTGCCTCGGTGGCGCAGCGGTGAGGGGGTCGCACTTTAAAGCGACGGCTGCGCCAGAGGTCCCGGGTTCGATCCCGGGTCGGGCCAAAAATATATACCTGAGTTTTTCTGTTCAAAAATTCTTAGGGTAGCCCGGAGTTTGGAAGTTGGCGATGTTTCACCCCCGTGCCTCGGAAAAGCACGTAAAGCCGTTGGTCCTGCGCCTAATCTCTCTCCGGTCGTGTCAGATGGCTGTCCCATCAGGCTACGAGAGTGAAAGGAATAGAGAGTGCATCTGTGTTTGCGCACACACTTGTGCACTATAATATGTCCCTTCCAGTCTTAATCATTGTTACTATTATTAATGCAGTAATAATATGAAAGGAGAGTAAAGAACACTTGCTTGCTCATCATCGGCATCAGTTTTTAACTTCAAATACTCGTAAGAATGAAATAAAAGACGTAGTTCATGGTTTTATTTAAAAAAAGTTTTTTCCGTTTAAATTTTGCTAGCCCTATATTATCTCTAAGCAGACTTTTATTACTTAAATTTAATAATTGTTATTTCTTCGTCTCTCTTTTCTTATTTCATATTTAATCTCCCAACAAAAACGTCGATATTATTCAACTCCATCGATACTTCTATCGACTTTTCCCATTCCTATCTCTAACGGCGAATAACGGCGCGTCACCCCCGTAGTCCCGCCTATCCGCACGCGACCCTTATATATATTTATTTGTATATAAATATACATGTATTTTGTCCGTTTGTGCGTACGCCGCGTTTACTTTACTCTGGGAGTGATGGTTGTTTGAGTGTTGTAATGTTTTTGGAGGTTTGTTTTTTGTCTTTGCTATTGGTATTATTAGCGCCACATTTAAAAAAAAATCTAGTTGAGGGTTCTGTAAAAAAACGACTTATTGCATTTATTTGTTTTGTATTAACCCAATACATTTGATTAGGTAGCCTCATTTTTCAATGCCGAGTATTTGAATTCAATATTATCAATTTTCGAATTTCTAATAAACATAATACACATTGATTTAATTTACACTTTTTTTTAAAGATAATAAAAATACAACATCTTGAAGTAGAGAAATACACATCGAAGAAAGATTATTATTAATTGTTTATAATTATTTGCATGCTATTAAATGATAGCTGAAAAAGCTTAGCTAACCATAGTTTTAAAACATCCAAATGTACCCATTTTCATGAGCAAATAAACCCTTTCTTTCTTTCTTTCTTATTTCCCAAACAGTTGTCAAAACATATACATGCCTCTTGTAATCTACGAGCGATTACTATGAAGCTCTAACTTCAAATTGAAAGCTATCAGTGCCATTTCTAACCATCCTCTCTTCCACAGGTGAAGATCTGGTTCCAAAACCGTCGGAGCAAATACAAGAAAATGATGAAGGCCGCGCAAGTTGGAGCCCCCCCGCCCAGCCTCGGCCTCGCACCAGGGAGTCCGCCCAGCAATAATCAACTATTACATGGTAAGCTACGAAGAAAAAACAATATTTTCATAAAAAAAATACCGCCTTTAAAACAAACACTAGAAGGACTAAAATAATGCTAATAGGAGAAACAAACTCATTTGAAGTCGGTGCATGATGTGCGCACGTAGACTGCTGCTGTCTGTTAAGGTTGACATCATGCACCGACTTCAAATGAGTTTGTTTTTCCTATAAGCGTTATTTTAGTCCATTTTGTATATATTTTTAAAAGCGGTTTTTTTCGTTGTTTTTAGTTATTGTTTAGTTACAATGTACTTTATTGAACAACAATAGTTACTAAAACCTTTTGCTCAGTATTCGTGGACAAACATACAGGTCAAACTGAGAGCCTCCTTTTTTGAAGCTGGTGAAGACTATATACCGTGTCTACCTCACTGATAAACGTTGTTTCCTCTCCCCCAATGGTTGTCTGGAAGAGATCGCTTCCAGCGATAAGACCGCCAATATTGTACAAATGATTTGCCTGTAATGTAATTGTTTCTTGTGTCCTCACTTATGCAATAAAGAATATTTATTATTATTATTAATTTCTTTTTTAATCTGTGTCCTGATAGATGATACTTGAGATGGTCAAAGCGATGGCGATTTATGTTTATTACTTAGTAATCCTGAGTATACCCTTTTTATGTTCACGCAGACGTTTATTGCTCTTCTACTTGACTACATGCCTTCCGTGTGTAAGATCCCTCAGTTTGAGGCTAGCTCTATCATGATTGTCAACCCATTTTTCTTCTACAGGAGGTGGTGGCAGTTCCAGCGGCTCTCAACACTCCCCCTCAGCGTACCAAGGCGGGGGACCAGCGCAGGCGCACAGTCCCACGCCGTCGTCCACGCCGGTGTCAGAACTCTCCCCTGGCCTGTCCCCTACAGGGACGCCGTGGGATGTTAAACAGCCGCCGCAGCAATCTTGGGATGTCAAGGTTGGATATGTAAGCAGTGAAATACTAAACTCAGCCTAACACCTGCCTGATTTTTGTCTACTACGCAATACATAGAATGTTTTACTGTATCACCGATCTACTCATCTCACATAATTCCATTTGTTATTGGCCTGTTTATTGTCTTACTGACCTAAACTTAACTTATTAGCATCACAATAAACCTCCGTGGTTTTTAGATGTTAATATTTCCTATATATTCTTGTTATTTTGTAAATATGATAAATTAATTTAAGGAAAAAACAGTGTAGTGTAATTATATTTTGTGATTTGTTTCGGATACTGGCCTTACGTACAAACATGTTTATAAGCTTAGCTAGTCTCTTTGTTTCGAGCCACAAATATGCTGATCTTTGTTTAAACCATTAGATGTTTAGTCATTGTTTGAAACTAGTATTTACCTTCAAATTTATCTATAGATTTGAGGATCATCGCCTACTTTTTGAGATTATTTTGCGAGAAATGAGGCACAGGAGGCAATTTTTCGCAGCAATCGAACTTTTTTCGTGTGTTAATTCGATTGCGAGTTTAACCGTTTTACCTAAAAATCAAGTAAAATATCTACACGTAAAAGACACCCAAATTGCACGAGAGTTGTCCTAGAATTTACTTACCGCAGCCTATCTGGCATCTATCAAGAAATAGTAAAAGTTATATGTAACTTTTAACAGCGTGAAGGCATATTGACACTTTTGATCCCGAAAATAAGCTCTCATTTACTATGAATAACAAGCACACGTACTTATTATTATTATTGTTACAGCCATCAGCCGGACGGTCGCCGGACGGTACCTCATGCGACGTGAAGCCTCCACACCAGCAATCGTGGGATCCGCGGGTCGGATACGTGAGTTTTAAATTTAATTTTAATTAAATTTTTATAATATAAAAATAGTGATGTGGTGGTGTCGATAAGATGATAGCGTGAGATATCGATGGGGCTATTGGCATGACCAAGGAAAAATAAAAAAAACTAGCCCAGCATTTATTTATAGATAGAAGTTGTTACAAGCTTTTGTTGCTATTTTAACAAATCGCATAGAGTAACTGAAGTTGGTGAAAAATCTGAGAAAAGCCTCCCTTTTCTCGTTAGGACGGCATGTACCGCTCGGAGGAAGCCGAAGGCTCTCAAGAGGGATTCGACAGAGGACGTCCTATGCCGTGGATGTTAAAGGTAACGACGTTATACCTATAGAAATACCTACTAATATTTTCATGTTTGCTTAGACTGAAAAGTACCATAGCATATTATGTAAAACATAGAGATTTTCAAACATCAAATGAAATATAATAGAAATAGCTGTATTCCTGTGGGGCCGGGGCGGGACGGGGCTGTAGGCGAAACAAAATTCGCTGGATACGCTTGTTATTTTTAAAGTATTATAAGGAACGACAAAAAACTTAAAATGTCATTACGCCAATAGGTAAAACTTCTGGACCTTTTTGAGTAGCCAACATTTCTATTGGGTACCTATTTAATTTTATATTTTTTTATAACTCATCATCGAAAATAGTAATATTAACTTTTTACAACACTGGTTCTTTAAGATGTAATTATTTCTGACATTAGAAAGATATTTATATTTAGAGCAATAAATAAGCCCAGTGTAATATTTTTCATTAATTTAGGGAAAATTTAACCCCTCAACAGCCGTAAACTTAGTAATTTGATTAAAAACAATATTTATCAACATTTATTGCTACACGTGTATCTAAAACATGCATGTGTACACTTTTCAAATTATTCACGTAATAGTTCGCTTTCAAGTTTATTACCATTTACTGCCTCGCTAGACACACCCACGATTTTAGTTTGATTAGTTCACGTATATCATTTATTGTCGTTTCAATTATTATATTCGGTAGTTTCGTTATTTATCTATGTGTGTTGAAATAGTATATAAATAGCAATTTTTTTCAGAATCTATGTTATCTGTAGGTAGCCAAACTTGATGTAAACCTAAAAAGAGTAAAAATCATGAAAATCAGTCAACCCGTTCTCGAGTTATGAGTTGTGTAACTTACACGACTTTTTTACTTAACGACGAATTTGCAACCCTTAACATAGATTTCCGGCAAGAAATGAATTTATGGAGCTTTCCCATCTCAATTTTATGTTTTGCTACGATCATCGTCATCCCCCGTTCTTGTATTTCAATTAGGGCTGATTTTTCAACAGTCAGATAAGAAATATCCGTCGAACAAAATACAATATGGCTAATTTGAAAACGTCACCTAATTATCAGCAATAATAGGTACCTGTCATTTTTTTAAATCTGTCGCTTTATAATTTATCAGTCTGATAAGTTTTATCTGACCATTGACAAATCGGCCCTTACAGTAATATACTATCCACCCGATAGAACCCAAACTATGTCTGCGAAACTCAAACTAATTATAATTTTCTCCAACAGGGCGCGCCACCCGGCCCGTGGGACATGAAAGGCGCGCATGCGCACGCATTACACCACCAGCAACCGCAGCCGCACCCGCCGTACGTGCCGCAGTACTCGTGGTACCAGCCCGACAACCCCGGCTTGCTCACGTGAGTAAGGGCTTTGAGTAATATTAGTTACAAGTCACGCAAATGTCCATAACAAGTCATCCGTATGAAGGAAACAAGTCATTCGTATGAAGGTTACAAGTCATCGTGTAGGTATCAAGTCATTCTTATGCAGGTAATAAGTCATCCGTATGAAGGTAACAAGTCATCCGTATGTAAGCGCCGAGTCATTCTTGTGTAGATCAAGCCAAGAAAGAAGTCAGTCGCCGCAGCCTCACTCAACATATGACTTGCTCATGTGACTAAGAACTTTAAGTGTTTATTATAAGTTACAGGTCTCCTAAATGAAGGTAACATGTCAACCATATGCAATAACAAGGTTAATATTCATATGTAAGAAATAGGTCATACAAATGAAGTTAACAAGTCACCTAAATATAGGTTACAGGTAGTGTTTTGGTAACAGGTCAACTGAATTTTGGTGGCAGGTTACTCAGATGTATATAACAAGTCATTTAAATGTAGCTAAGTAACGTTTGTAATCATATATGACGAGTTAATTTCGACCGTTAATTTTGGATCAACTAATCTTACTCAATATTAATGTTGACTTTAAAAGACTTTATTAAAATGTTAAAAAAAAGAATTTTATCTTTTTGAATACCATTATATTTATGCATATTTTTCTTTGTCAACAGGGTTTGGCCAGCAGTTTAACAGCCATGGAAGACGAGAAAAAACTAATACTAATTTCGAATTATAATGTAAATGTCACTTTAAATACGAATCACAAAATGGCGGCGATATAAAATGGCGTCGCTGCAATTTTGCGTAATATCGGCACAACCAACATTAATTTTAAGAAATTATTTAATAGAAATAAATGAAATGAAGCATTGTACATTTTTTATAATTAAATATAGTGTAGGTAGTTGTTATAAACGGTATATGTAAATGTTATATGTATTGGGAGGTGGCTGGACAAAGTGAGTACATTTCGAAAATCTTTTTTATACAATTTCAAAAATAATATGCGCGTTTGTTTGCAAATATAAATGACGAAGTTGATAAAAAGGAATATTACACCTAGCTTCTTTCTGATTGTTATAAAAATAATAGGCCAAGTACAATTCTACCACTGTGGTCATAATTTCTACTTATGTCACTAATAGTAACCTACACGATGTCAAAAATAGACCATTTTTTGAAACACAATTAATTAAAATTATGTTTAAAGTTTAGTTACTGCCTTTTTTCGATTTTGTTAAAACAGAACTTTACAAAATTCATGCTACAAGAATTTTGTAGCTTTTATTTTAAAGTTAGAAAAAACTATGATTACATTTTTGATGATTTAATAAATTAAGCTTTAATTGGACTAAATTGTTTATTTATTTAGATTAATTTCATTAAAAAATATATATCAAAGCGGGAAATAAAACCAGTCTGTTGTGATAAATAATTTTAAGTTTTTAGAACAATATCTCTTATTGTTTTTAACTGAAATTATTTTATTTATTTTGTGCAAAAATTGTGTTCTGAATGCAAAAGTAGCTGTATTTTTTATTCTTATGCAATCTGTTTATTACTTGTAAATATACCAATAGTCTATCCACATTTGTACTCCTTCAAAAGGTTATAAAAATATTAGTGAATTAGGATTAACCTGTTGTAACTAAATTATTTTTTAACTTTTAGAAAACAGAACCACTTCGAAGTGGAAAAAAAGATCATATTTTTTTTTCATTAAATTATACATCCAAAAAACATTGTGGATAGACTAAGGTATATAGAATTTAATTTCTAGGATGGGTCTTTACGGGATGAATTACATTTGTAAATATTTTTGTAATATATAGGAGAAAAATGAAGTATACATATAAATATAGGTAGATAGCATAATTACTTTACTACAATGTATAGTATAAGGAAAGCGGAAATAAGAAAAAAAAAACTGAATTAATTTCTTTTGTCAAAATAAAAAGAGAAAAAGTTTTTGTGTGTTTCTTTCACCAAAAATTTCCCGTTTTATTAACCTAGTAACATTCATACCTCAAATGAACGGAAAAAATAACATACACTGTTAATTAATGAAATAACCTAATTAACGTGACACACTGCTCCCTTCTCAACCCATACAATAGTGTCAAAAAAAACGCATCGACCGTTCGATTTCCACATTAATTGGTGTCCAATCAAACAACCTCTTCTTTGGTTTAACCCGCGAAAAACCAGCTTTATAATAATTAAAATGGCGATCGCAAGACAATTATGTGCCTTTATTGAAATGTACCAGATGGCTGACTTTTTGCGGCGGCAAACACAAAGGGATTTTTGTTTTTACAGCCGTGAGCGCACGGTGGCGAAAAGGAAGGACGTTAGAGATCAGGTTATTTTGACGCCTTTAGCTGTTCAGTAGCTGATAATAATGTATAAAATTTAGTTCAAATTCAATAAAGTTTTATATTAATTTACAGCAAGGCGAGCAGAACGCAAGGATTAGATCCTTGCGTAAACGGCAATAATTTACCCTCAATGACCTCTATGGTGTAGCGGCTAAGCCCCAGCGTGTTTCAAGACTTCGCCTCTTCGAAGTCCCGGGTTCAATTCCCGGTCAGGTCAACATAAAATGTCATCTAAAAAACGATTTTAGTATTTATCAGTCACAGTGACGTTCGAGAGGTTAAATAAAGTACTTGCAACTAAAGCTATATTCTACTGAATATTTGGTCCGTTTATAGGGAAAACCTAGCAAGTAAAATCGCTAGTTTGTACTAATTAGTAAACGAAGCATGCACCGTATGTCTACTAAGGCTGACAGCTTTGGACATCGGAAGAGGGACGGCCAAGTCACAAATAGAAATAAATAATGGTAAGTCCCGTATATTTTTCGTTAAGAAACTAACTACTAACACCAAGTATTTTATTGGAAATCATGTTTAATTTTAACTAAACATGGCCTGAATGGGTTATTAGGTATTACAATATAATATGCAAATAGCACATATTCATTTAATTATAGATTAATTCATTATATTTTGATATAATTAAATTGATTCATTTATTGATAAAATCAAATGCCCAAAATCATGGAAAATGGAGCAAGAGCAAATATAATTTAAGTGTAGTTATTACAGCTACTATATTATACTGCCTATCTAAAGGTACTTAATGTAGCTTAATTATTTGATTTGTATACAATCATAGTAGAAGTCAGAAACTATTTAATCGATACTTATATTATAAATTTGAAGAGTTCGTTTGAACGCGCTTATCTCAGGAACTAGTTGACCGATTTAAAAAAAAATGTGTCGGATAGCTTGTTGATTTTAGGCTGGAAACCATGCTACGGTGGGGAGGATAGGGAGCAAACACAAATCGCGCGAACGCAGTCGTGGGAACCGCTAGTTTAAATATATACACAGTCCCAAATGCATTAAAATTCTAAAAATAATCTACTTTATGTTACTTAAAGGAACACCAATCAGAATATGTATGTCAGAGCAAAGACTGCATAGCGACAGACCGTAGGTTAACAAATTAGAGTAATTATTACGTTACAGTGACATTTCATCATGGCAAATGTAATTGCAACCGTAAAGAATGAAACGACATTTTGAGTTCAATTGAACGACTAAGCAATGGTTTAGAATGATTTTCACACACAGTGTCATATTTTATATTCATAAAGATGAAATAAGAAACCAATACTGCGCACGGGCGGAACTCGAACTAGCAACTTTGTGGCTAACCGGGCCAAACGCTCTTCCAATTGAGCTACCGTACCGTGGATCCAGCCAAGAAATTTCTGTTGGGGTGAATAGCGCAGACGTCTCGCGTGATGACGTAGGTATTCATAAGAGACCAGAAATGTCGCTCGACTTGATCGACAGCACGGTAGCTCAATTCGAAGAGCGTTTGGCCCGGTTAGCCACAAAGTTGCTGGTTTGAGTCTTGCCCGCGCGCAATTTATGGTTTCTTATTTCATCTTTATGACTAAGCAATGGTCAAAACAAGTAACTATGACCGAAAACTATAGTAAAACAATCGTGTGCAGATGGAGCGATGGCGGAATAGCCTACATTTGCGGTCGAAATATTGCGGAGCTTGCGGACGACAACATTTTCCAACTCTTAAAACTTTACGGAATAAGATAAATTTAGTCTCATTCGTTTTCACATACCTATCCTAAACTACACTTGCTCGTCTCGACTTAAAAAAAGGTTTTAGTAAATATCATATTAGTCGTTAAGCCTAGCCAGAGGCCTTATGGGCTTGATAACATCTGACAGCAGGGTTAGTCGCTTGCCTTGCATACACCACCCACAATGAGCTCGCGTAGTGGAGTATAACTCAAACTACCTCAAAGTTGAGGTGAGGCCTTTGCCCAGCAGTGGGATGTTACAGGTTAAATTTACTTACTTACTTTTTTTTTGTAAATATCACCTAAAAACACACGTTTTACCAAAAGAACTAAAGATTTGCGTCTATTTTTAACCAATCAAGCCTTAATTAGAAAAAAATACTTTTGTAAAAACCGACTTCAAAACAAAATGGCACTAAAAAGTCTTACATAAACTCTTCACTCTTTATAAGAAAGGACTGCATTCTAGGCGAACAATTTCTTTTTGGAGTCGGTGCCCTGATGATGATGCTTGAAATGGCCAAAGCGATGGATTACAGAAGAGGAGGCACCTTTTGACTCTGTAATTTAATAACCTACAAATTACATATCATACGTTCTGCACTTAAAATCACTGAACTCCTAAGCGTCTAGGAGTTCCACCGTCAGCTCAGCTCCACACAATTTTGACTACCAGACGCAACAACAAGTCTATATCAAGATCCTAGTACGAAAACACTAAACGTATCGTATCGTTGCAGAAAGGTATCGGATTTGATTCAGCTTCAAATAGCAGAGATTATTACAAATTAGGTATGTATAAAAAGGATTCAATGGAAAACTTAAATAGCATTATCACTTTCAAACTGCTAGTGAGCAAATGCGGAATCTGAATAAATCTTTTAACAATCCTTTGATAAAACCGACCATGTAAGTATTTTGTGCAAGAAGAATAAAATTCTCAAGACACAGTTGAGCTCTTTCTGCGTGGAAAGGAACGTCGATTAATATTAATGAGTTAATGAGTGATGGTAGTTTTATTTTTCATATCTATGTAATGACAAATAACACCTTCGTAGTGTCCGTGACTACGTCACGCGTATAGTTTTAAATATGTGCGCGAAATATATACGTAAAGTGTTTTAATTCAAAAAGTAGTATTCGCGTAAACTTCAAAACGAAATATACCTACATAAAACACGTCGAAAATGATGTCACTGAATGTTTGCGAAATCAGTACTTTATTAAAAATCCTAAGAATCGAAATAATTTTGTCACTTTTACAATGGTATTTTTTAAATCCTAATTCCGGTAAGCAAAAACGTGATCCGAAAATAACGTATTTAAAAATCGCCATCTGCGAACGCCCTCACGCCTACTGAGTGTCACATTTATACGGAAAAGGTCTAAAAAGAGACCCCAAATACTAAGTGAATAAGAACGGAAGTACCCGCCCACAGGAGCTTTTTAAAAAATAATAAAAAGCTTTAAGAGAAGGGGTCTTACAAAGGAAGTGTAAAAAATATCCCTTTTTTGCGATACATCTGGCTTGATATTTCAATTTACAATGTACCTTTTTGTTTATCCGTCATAATAGTGGCTTTATGAGAGTACGTTGGCAATGTGGTTGGATAGTTCATTGTGATAGTTGAAACAGCTAAAGTTGACAACAATTTGACTACTCTCGAATTCATGGGGTGATCATTAAAGTAGTAAGTAAAGTTAGCCTGTAACATCTTACTGCTGGGCAAAGGCCTTACCTCAACTATGAGGTAGTTTGAGCCATACTCCACCACGCGGGCTCAGTGCGTGTTGGTGAAGGGGTGTTTGCAAGGCAAGCGTCTAACCCTGCTATCAGATGTTATCAAGCCGCCCACTAGGCTTAACGACTAATATCAACCGATATAAGCCGGCACCAGCGGCTTAACGTGCCTTCCGAAGCACGGAGATGCTCGTGATGTACGTCACTTATATGGTCGGAATGGTCACCCATCCAAATACGACCGCGCCGTAGGTTGCTTCACTTCGGTATCACTACTAAAGCGCTACTACCACTGCGCTACGAGCACCTCATACATACCACCTAGCTAGCACCTTTATATTACTTACGTACTAATCTTAGTTAAATGTACAGTCACCAGCACATATTTAGGTTGTATATTTTTGTTGAAAACTGATCCTTATCACAACTGCATAAGATACCGCAGTGTTTATCTTGACGTGCTGTCGTCTGTACATTATCAATAAGAGGCATGAACTTTACAAAAATCTGCACAGACCGGTACACCCTATTTTTAAATAACTAGCGTCAAGATGGTGTCTGATATTTATTAATTAAAGTCCTATTGTCGAATGAATATAAGAAGAAATCCACACGTCCATATTTTAAAAAGATAGCTCAACTTTGTGAGTAGGTACTCAAGTCTATATTTCGCATGTTTTTTTATATTTTCTTATTAGTTTTCCAACGAATAACACACACCATATCCAAGCGAGTAATTCAAAGATAGGGCTGCTGATTTTTGTAAAGTTGTCTACAGAACCTACACACAACTAATTATCATAACAAATAACGTCCTTTTGGTCGCATCTGACCACGGCAATTAATCTCAACTGAGATTGGCCATCGGGGCGGGACATTGTCTATACAGGGTGTTGTTTTGGTCAGCGACGAGCGACTCAGGGGTGGCTGTACAAACGATACTGATGCCAAAAATTTTTTTTTTTGATATGGAAAAAACCCACAAAATTATTTTTATGCGGTACAGCCATCGAGTCAAAACTACCAACACCAGGTAGCCTTCGTAACTTACTAGGTACGGAGTAGTATTTCGTAGATAAGCGCTAGCTACGTGCTAGGGTGCGAGTTTTCCCATTCGTTTTGTTATTATTTTGAATGTTATGAAGTGGTTTTCTTGTATAAACCTTGCTCAGAATTGAAAAAAGATTTTTTAAAAATAAGCATAACGTATATTATCATCCCTGAGTTGGATGTCACTGACCAAAACAACACCCTGTAGTGCTCAAGTGTGTGCGCAATACACAAGGTCACTTTGTTCTTTCACTCTCATCATTCGGTGAGACGGCTCCGACATGACTGGTGAGAGATCAGGACTATGAAAATGTTGACCGAGGCACGGGTTGTCATCACCACCAACTTCCGGACTCCGAGCTGTTTCAAGACGGAAAAACCCAGAAACTTTTTTGGCCTGACCCTGGATTCCTACCCGTCCCGTGTTGGAGTACCGGGTTACTCTGGGGTAGCAACCTGCAACTAAAGATAAGATAACTAGCACACCACAAAGGTTAATGACAAATTAATTTCGAGAATAATGTACAATTTAGGCGGTCTTATCGCTATAAGTGATCTCTTCCAAAGAACCTTTGGGTAAAGAACTAATCACTTTGCCAATGAGGCAGTATAATTAAAGCAAGAAAAAGACATTTCATACTATGACATTTTGAATAGGTACTTTATCTTAGATACAAAAGATTTTGATATTCTGCCCGGATTAAATATATTTTTAGGAATATCTTCGCAAATATTTTCTAACCAAAAAAATAAGAAATAATGATTTTCATCAAAATACTTCTTAAATACCTGATAAGTGTATTGGTACATATACATTACTCTGATCCCAAAGTAAGTAGCTATTTCCACTCGTGTTATGGCAATCAGACATAACGGTGGTACCACAACACCCAGACCCGAGAAAATATAGAAAATTTTGATTTCTATATTGACCCGGCCGGGTATCGAATCCGGGACAGCATCGGAGCGGCGACGCCTTGAAACCACCCTGCTGGCCAGCCACTACACCAAGGAGGTCGTCAAAGTAAGTACCTATATGGGTTTACGACTACTTAGTTGATATCAACACCAATTATTTTAATAAAAACAAATCATGAACCCTTTAAATACCTTTAAGTAAGAAAGAAGACGAACGAAACGCCATGCACAAATAAAAGCATGAAAAATGAGATCTCAAAAGTGCGTTCTGACCTAAAATTTATACCATAGAGTAACCACCAGTTGCCGGCGAGACTTATTGTCTCTGGTCAGTAATTTCAGGGCAGCACAGAGTATGAAATTTATTGTGGCGTAAATATAAAGCTAAGCCGGTGTTGTACTGAGGGGTGATGATGTGAGAATGGTTGGATGAGGCATTTTCATTGGTCAGTAAGTTGAAGATATCGTCCAGTAAGCCGATGAAGGGTTTATCTTTACGCAATGTTACAAAAAAGGTGTAGCATTTTAAGATTTCAGAAAGTATCAAGTAATAGGTAGCATAAAGTATGATGCGAAATGAAATTATGGCGTCAAGAAAGACTTTTCAGTCTATTTAGATTCTTGTGATGATAAATGTTCAGCTTTTAGCATGGGAATAAGATACATAAGATACATTATCCACTGATTCGACAAAGTTGAGATTTCAAGATGATTACTGTCTTGCTGCTGATCAATCATTTTTCATACCATTCCTGATATATCTGATATATGTGAGTACGATTGAGGTCTCTCCGCGCCAATCCATCTTAAATCGCTTAAACCTCGCGTCATCATTTGTTTGAATTAACACAAATTCTTACTTAACACATGCAAGCGATGTATCGTTAAAAAGTGTTTGGGCACGAGAGAAAAAACATATTTTTTAATAAACTCTAATGATTATTAGATATGATTTGATGGGTAATAAAAAGTAGATAACTATGTAAACGATAATAATGTATGGACATTTATGCGTGATCACCACATTGTAAAACTAGAAAAGAGGCATTGAAACTCAGTTGAGTTTGTTGCGCAGCTTCTTCTCAGCACTAGCCCACAATTGTCCCGAAGCTGTGGTAGGGCATAAACCCAATATAAATTGGGACGTGTAAAAATGGGTATATTTGCATAAATAAATTACTTTTTTCCCATTTACCTGAAAAAAAAAATACTTTTCCCTGTTAATGAATTTGAATCTACAAAATAGCGGAACCATTGCCACATCCAATCCATCCTACCTCCCCAGCCTCCTTTTGCCTCGCCGCGGCGTCCTTAGTATTTTCCCGCGTTTTTTTCGCGAAATAACTCTTTCTTGCGGCGACACCGCGCTTTTTGTTTGCCGGAATGCGACTATTGTCTGAGCGACGCGTCACTCAGCTGGTTCGTGAAGTGACCGATTTTCGGTTAGTGACTGCGACTTGGCTGTTGATTAATTGGAGTGAGTGTGTCTGTTAAATGTAGAAAGGACAATGTTATGGTCATTTTAATAAAAACTATTAGGTATTATGTATTTTTTTATTATTGGTTTAGGGCTTTTTGTCTTTACGACATGTCACCCCTATTGAACAAACAATCAATTAAATAAATGGCAATTTATAGGTTTCTGGAAATTTATATATGACAACTAGAGGAATTGATTTTAAAAACTGATTTCAGAGGAAATATATAAATGTTATGATGACGAAATAAGATTTTTATCGAAAGCTAAACTCATTTGAGGACCTCCGAAGCTAAGCACACTGGGTTTCAAGGCGTCTCGCCGCTTTGAAAGAGCCCAATATAGAAGTCAAAATTTTCTATATTGTCTCGGATCTGGGTGTTGTGGTACCACCGTTGGGTCTGATTTTCAAAACACAAGTGCATAAGCTACACTTTGGGATTAGAGCAATGTATGTGATTTATATTTAAGTGAAGTTAGCCTGTAACATCCCACTTCTGGGCAAAGGTCTTACCTCAACGATGAGGTAGTTTGAGCCATACTCCACCACGCGGGCTCAGTGCGGGTTGGTGGAGGGGTGTTTGCAAGGCAAGCAAGTGATTTATATATATTTTTATATATATGAATCGATTCATCTAAAGTAGATAAATATTCTTGGCACATAGATTGCAGTCTTCTTACACACCTTAGAAGTATGTATGAACAATGAAAAATACTTAGTTTTTTTAATAGGTTAAATTTTATATAACAAAAAAAACATTAAAAAACGATGTCCAAGAGTTTTCTATAAACAGATTTTAAACCCTATCTAATTTAATTCAAACAAGACTATTTCATACTGACGAAATTAAAATAAATCCCTCCTTTCCTATAATGACTAGGGTAAAAAATTAGCTAATGAGTAGCGCGTGCTGCATCCACGGGGTTCGATTCCCGCTGCGAGCAATATAGCTAAATTACTACAATCGGTGGGCTTGCACAATAGATGTTAATTTGAAATGTATGGGAAAAAAATTGTTTGGGCACGATCTTGAAAATTCAAAGGATAGATTATAGATTTAGCTTGATCAAGTAATTAGGTCACGTACTAACATGTACTTTAAATCATTAGGCAGGGAGCGACAGCTACGCCAATGGTCCCGGGTTCGATTCCCGGGTCGGGCCAAAAATATATACCTGGGTTTTTCTGTTCAGCAATTCTTAGCGTAGCCTGGAGTTTGGAAGTTCGCGGTGTTTTACCCCCGTGCCTCGGAAAAGCACGTAAAGCCGTTTGTCCTGCGCCTGATCTCTCTCCGGTAGAGTCAGATTGCTTTCCTATCGGAATAGAAAGTGCACCAGTGTTTGCGCACACACTTGTGCACTAAAACATGTCCCGCGCAGTCGGTAAGTCGTTGTGACTTCCCACCGTAGTCGAAATCAGCTAGGGGGACTATTACTATTTTATTTATTTATTTATTTAGTATGGGTTCGCTCTTGACTCCAGTCCAAGCCTAATGCGACTAAGACGAAGTCGAAGATGAAACGAGCTCGCCCAGAAGAAGCCTGTTAACTCGAATTTTGAAAAGATTCGGATTGTAATCCCTCGGAAACACCGACGCGGGCAGCGAGTTCCACTCCCTTGCCGTGCGCATTATAAATGTTATAATGGTATTTTTATTTTAAGTTAAGTTTTCACGTCAAAACACTGTCTTGACGCTGAAAAAGTTTGCATTGGAAAAGAGCAGGCTTTGGCAAAGAATGACGGATCTGAGTAATGATCTCATAAACAGATGAAAAGAGGTGAAATTAGGCTGAAATATTTCTAAGCTGAGAACACTGTTGCTGCTGACGATGCTAGGCTTTAATGTATTAATTTTGTTTTACTGAACGCCATCATCAGGCTTTGACAGATCCTTATAGCAAATAAATATTCAATACTTTAATACTCTCATGTAAAAAGCTCAATAAAACATCATCAAAGCTATAATTTAAGTATCGTGTTTACAGTTGGCACGAGCCAAGTCACTACGGCCATTTTAAATCTTAATTTTATGGTATTGAGTTACTTGTAATCGCTGGGGTGAGTTTAAAGTTTATTTATTTCACAAAAAAGAGTTAGAAGTATGAAGTACGTTAAATCACGCTTAACTTATTATTATTATTATTATTGCTATAAAAAGGACTAGTGGCAATAATTTGATGATAAAAATAATAAAGTGTCTTTTTGCTTGTCCAATATTGTAACAAATCTTGAGACTCCTTTGTAACGAAATAATTCATTTTAAAATAAGATCTTAGAGTGTTGATATCTTTTTAAATCGAATAGTTGATATTTTTTTCATTGATATCATTTTTAAAGATGAAGATTGCTTACAATATTCTACAAGCAAAGAAAAACTGACTCTACAAACTATTTCTAGGATTTGGATTCAATTTCTTACTAACTTAAAGTTTTGTGGTCTTATGAACCGTTAATTGATTGTCATTTAGGAGATACGTAGAAGAACTAAGGTAATGGATATAGGCCTTGAGAATCAGTAAGCTCAAGTGGCAGTGGGCAAAGCACATAGCGCAAAGAACTGATGGCCGTTGGGGCAGGAAAATTCCTAGATTGGAGACCCTTCGACCAAAGACGCAGCGTAGGACGTCCACCGATATGATGGGCAGACGACGTTATAAAGATCACAGGATCAAATTGGATGCAGACCGCTAGTGATCGGTCGGTGTGAAAAGCCGTGGAGGAGGCCTATGTTCAGCAGTGGACGTCCTTTGGCTTTGGAGAATGATAATGATGATGAACCGTTAATACAGTTATAATTAAGTTTTTTTTTAAAATCTAATAACTTTGACAAAGTGAAAATTACACTAGCGAAAACCTTCGTACAAATGATGACGTAATCGCGTCGACGTCTTCAAAGACTATTAACAATACTTCTGTTTCTTTCTGCGATACTAGTAACAATATCCCATTATTTATCTAACACGGCTTAAAAAACCTAAGTACCCAATATTTGACCATCATAAAAAACTTGCTCCATTCTAAATACCATCAAATAAAACTCTCAAACAAGCATACAAACCATTACAAATTGTGTTAAAATCGACTGCGAATCTCAAACCCAAACTTCACTTACAAAACGGTCACAAACTAAAAAAAACGGCTAAGTGCGAGTTGTGCTCGCCCACTGAGGGTTCCGTGCCAACTTTGACTGAATTAGAGAAACCACTTCTACTTAGATACCGCAATATTTTGTTAACAGCAACTATAACTTTGTGTTTCATAGTATTTGTATTAATAACAAAGTTATGTCTGCTGATATTGAAAATGTGCTCTAGCTCAAAAACTACTAGTTCGATTTTGTTCAAACCAATTTTCGTTGAAAGTCTTTGTCGAGATCTACATCACGTTTTTTTTTTTAATTTACACTTGATTCGTTTAAAAGTTATATGGGGGAGGAGACGCCCATTTTACAACTTTGGAAGTGTCTATCTCTCAAACGTTACTTTCAGAGAAAATGGTTTTAGGAACCTTTAAAAGACCTATCCATAATAGACACCAGGCATAGGTTTGGCTATAACAGTTTTTACATTTTTTCGGTCGCAGTTTCATCATGTATGGGAGACCCCCCCCCCCCCTTAAATATCAATATTTTTATTTTTTGTATAAGAATCGTATAGCGGTTAACAGGATTCATCTACCTCCTTAGTTTCAACTGTGTAATGCTAATAGCTACAGAATAAAGTGGCAGTGACATACGGACAGACAGACAGAGAGACTTGACGAAACTATAAGGGTTCCGTTTTTTGCCATTCGGCTACGGAACCCTAAAAACAACAATAATGTCTTTGAAATGCCTTCTAAAGGCGCAACTTGGCGCATTTTTTCAAGTGACCACACCCCGTACCCTGTTTCTTCACAATAAGAAGGAAGGGGATATTCTGTTACTATTGTTGAATGTTTGCTCTATTTCTTTGTGATTTGCATTTTTTTGTGCTTGACTCAGTGGAGTTCTGAGTTTGGTATGTTATGGTCAATGTGTTTTTGTGTGATCGAATTCTGATGAATTGATGAGATTTTGATGAATGGTGAAGATAAGATGAGATAAATAGGACGAATGCTAAGTGAAAATAATTTGAAAATTAAACCACCTTCAAATTACTTACTATAGAGTTCAAAATAACAACGCTTTGAACGTTTTAGTCAGTATTTGAAGGTGATTTATTTCATGATTTTTTGTTATTACAGATATTAAAAACCACTAGACTGATTTTGATGAAACTTGCACTGTAGGTACCCTAAGTAGATTTCTACTACCTAATTCAACTTAATATTAATCTACTCGCTATGACTTCTCGTTTTCGAGAAATCCGTGTATTATCATACAACTATTCATACATTTACGAAATTGGAAGCTTTAATAGATGAACATACTATTATCATATTGTATCGTAGATGTATCCTGTTAAACGCTTTACTATTCTCATACAAAAAAATAAAAATATTGATATTTAAGGGACCCTCCCGTACATGAAACTAAAAGCTAAAAAAAATTTAGGGTAAATGTAGGGTGTTTATTGAAAGGTCTTTTAAAATGACATCGAGGTATCCAAAACCAATTTCTCTAAAAGTCTAACGTTTGAGAGATATACGTCCACCCCCATCTAACTTTTAAACTAAGCGAGTGTAAATATTGAAAAAAGTACAAAATGTAGATCTTGACAAAGACTATCAATGAAAACTGGTTTGAACGAAATTGAACCAGTAGGTTTTGAGATAGAGCACATTTTCAATAACCGCAAATATAACTTTGTTATTCATACAAATACTATGAAAAACAAAGTTATATTTGCTGTCCACAAATTTTGTGGTATTTGGCTAAGTGGAAGTAATTGAATCTCTAATTCAGTTACAGTTGGCACGGAACCCTTAGTGTGCGAGTCTAGATCATAGTATAAATCCATAGATCGAGTATAAATCCATAAAAAAAATGTTCTTTGTCGATAATTACTTAAAAAAAAAACTGTTTTTTGTTCAATATTCCATCTTCCTACCAAATAATCAATCAATAATATTTTGCATAATAATAACTTTAATCCCAATCCAGTGGCGTAACCAATACGTTATTATAAAAGGGCTTTTGCGAACACCTTTGCGCTGTGGGACATTACATTAGCGCATTATAAGGACGCGGTCACAAAAAGATCAACCAACACACGTTGTGAGTGGTGTAAGGCATAGGCGAGAGCGGAAGCGGGAGCGGAGGCAGTCTTTCAAATCTTGTTATCATCGTAACTGTTTTGTCTGGCATCCCAGCTGGTTTTGTTTGCCTGAATAAATCTAACCTGCTGTAGATTGGTGCAAACTACAAATCTACAACCGTTTTATTACAATAGAATAAAAAAAAATATATCAAGTATAATTTGTTGCAACTTCAACAGCACTTACACATAGCAATGTGTAAGTGCTGTTGAAGTTGCAACTTGTTGCTTATCAAGCTAACAGAGATTTGGTAAGTTAAATTGAATTATAAATTATATAAAATCAGTAACATATATAAATTGGAATATAATTAGAGAAAAAAAAATGAATTAATAAATTAAAAGTAATAAGAAATAAATTGAGACAAGGAACAATCAAATAATTTGGTGAGACGCCTAAGACGCCTCGGTAAGGCGCATTTGACGGCGGCTCTTGAAGCTGAGCTGTTTGTATGGTATTGCGTCCCCCGACGTCAGACCGTTGCAGCTCCGTAGTTTTTTTTTAAAATATTGGACACCAATCACATACATTGCTCTGATGCCATAGCAAGTAGCTAATGCACTTGTGTTATGGAAATCAGACACAACGGTGGTACCACAACACGCAGACCCGAGACAATATAGAAAATTATGATTTCTACATTGACCCGACTGGGAATCGAAGCCGGGAAATTGGAGCGGCGACGCCTGGAAACCCAGCGTACTTAGCCACTACACCACGTAGGTCATCAAAGTTGTTCAACATGCAAATCTTAACGATATGCCACACTGCGCATTGCGTTGCGTTTGCGTCATTGAAACGTGCGTGCAACAGAAATAAGGATTTTAATAAATAAATATAAATAATAAATATCCTTTAGATATTCCTACGCATCACCATCTAGGCCCAAAGTAAGCTACTCAAAGCTTGTGTTATGGGTGCCAGACAACGGATATGATACTTAAATACTTTTTTGTTTGTAAATACATACATGATATACATAGAAAACACCTAGACCAATACAATCAGACATGTTCATGCACACAAATGTTTGTATTGTGCGGGGATCCAACCCGCAACGCGCTGCGTAGTAGGCGATTTCTCGACCACTACACCAGACGGGTCGTCAAACGGATTTTGGTCCGACGCCACGTATCGCCAATGTGGCATTGCTCTAAATCTTGTGCTTTGTACCACACATAAGCCCTCATATACACAGGCGCCCTGCTGTCTCTCCCTCTCGGTAGCTGGGAATCGAATCGGACTAATGGACTGAGTTCAAGATTAGAGTGAAGCCTAAAAGACGGTCCGGGGTTCGATTAAAAAGTATATACATGACATGTATGTATAGGCCTGAGATTTATGAATTTGATAGCTGTTAAGTAATTGTAATACCATGCCTTATTTATTTTTATTACATGTTTTTTATTATTATATGATATGAGATTGTATGGTTAACTCATAAACCTCTTATAGGTTCTTACATATAGATTATGCTTACATTTCGTACAAAAACTTACGTTTGCTTTAATGATGTCTTAGTTCAAGTGATTCTCAACGAAGCCCCATCACTTAGGATTAGACTCTAAACACCTATAAGTTGTAGTAATTATTAAAGTTCTGATCACAGGTTAGATCACTTAGATAAACATACACTGGAGAGATATGTTTGAATCACTTGCCTCAATACGGATTATGATTTAAGTTGATTAATGATTCAATTAAAATTGAAAAAATAACTTGATTTTGTAACCTAATTTTGTCAATAATTTACGTGATTTTCGTTGATTTTCAATCGTTTTTTTTTTACCGAAAATCATTCGTAATATTGACTCGAGTGATTCAAAAATAGAATTGTGTTTTGTAAGCGAAGACTCGTAAGCAGAATTCTTATACACGAAGGAAAAATCAGAGTAACCTTACGAAATCTTACTTGTAGTTTTGAGAACTAAGAAACAGGAAATTTATTCCTAAGAAGTAACATTTTATCTACCCATTTTATTGACCCCTAAAATCGGAAACAAAAAAGGCGAAATCTTTCCGCTGTCATTTCGGAGCACATTAATTCACATTTGATGGAGTCAGACGTACAGGGTGGCCCAATCTGCTATTTCAGTTGAATCAAAATATATTTTAGGAACAAAATCGTGGGTTTTACTTTCAACAATTGCCAAATTGAGGCATTAAATATGATTTTTAATAAGTGATGTAAAAGATCACAGGATCACACTTGGCTCTTATTTTAAATCCCTGGCGTCAAGACGGCGTGTGACATTCATTGATTAATGTTCGATTTTCCAATGAAAATTAGTATAATTCCACTCGAGAGTGATTCGAAAAAAAGTAACTGAATTTTGTGAGTACTAACATCTATATTTGCGTGATTTTTATTCAATAATAATTCGATTTGAAACGAAATATACACGTCATATTAAAACAAATGATTCAAGAAATAGGGCTCCTGGGCCCCTATTTTTAAATCATTCACGTCAAGATGGCGCGACTAAAAATATAATATTTTATAATAGTAACGCGAGTAATATTTTTAGTATATACGTATATACTTTGCTCGGTTTTCTTGGAAATTTAGTGTGGATACGAACAAAAATCACACGCCATATCCAAGTGAGTGATTCAAAAATAGAGTTCCTGGATGCTCCGCTCGCCGTCGAAAATCCTGGGGGAGGGCTATGTTTAGATAAAATTATTATTAATCCGTAGATATGGATTCCTCAGAGATGTAAAAGATGTACAGAGAGGTGTAGTCATCTTGATTGGGACCCTTCGACCAAAAGGGCAGCGTAGGACGTCCACCGACAAGATGGACAGACGACCTTGTAAAGATCGCAAGGTCACACTGGAGGCAGAGCGCTTGCGATCGGTCCATGTGTAAACCGTGGGGGTGGCCTAAGTTCAGCGGTGGACGTCCTTAGGCTGATTATGATGATGATGATAATAGAAAGTCACATTGTTGAATAAAACAATTTCTGTAAAGATAAGCATGCAAAATATCATACATGGTATCGTATATCTGAAATTGTATTGAATTTAATTCATAATTCAATAGTAGGTACCTATATTTAAACGAATGATATTACTTGATGTTGATTGTCGTAGCCAACTTCTAAGAATCAATTATAAGAACTCATCACCCTGTATAGAAATGTCTTTTTTACGGCGGCCCTTTTGATCAAATGAATCGGCGACGGAACTCCGAGTTGTGAGAATTTGGTTTGTTCCACTTTGTATCTGTGATAGCAGAAATCTAGAATCATAAATGACTTCTTCTTTTATAATTAATTTTATTTTTGAATGCCTTACCTATTTTAGACTAATAATTTTATCCGTATCAATTATATTGTCAGCAATCCTAACATCAAACATTATTGTAAGTAATATTAACCGATCCACACGCTAAATTGATGACCTCCGTGGTGTAACCACGTTGGGTTTCAAGGCGTCGCCACTCCAAGGGTCCGGGTTCGATTACCGGTCGGGTCAATGTAGAAATCTTAGTTTTCTATATAGTCTCGAGTCTGGGTGTTGAGGTAACACCGTTGAGTCTGATTTCCATAACACAAGTGCATTTGCTACTTACTTTGGGATCAGAGCAATGTACATGTGATTTGGTGTTCAAATTTAAAATTATACTATTATTATTGTCTTAAAACTCGCTTACTGAATTTCATGAATAGTTTTCAGAAGGGGAGAAAAAAGAAATAATACCTTTTCTTTAATTTGAAAAATGATGTTTATTATTCTTGATCATATTTTGTTTGCTCCGAGTACTCTAGTACGAACTATTTTAATTCATCGCATCGAGGTGAAATCACAGATGGATAGTGGAACCGACCTACTCAAGGTCGCTTTTTCTACTCAAATTAAATATTAATAAATTCTTTATTCATTCATATATCTTTTTCTTTGAAATCATTTGTTCAAAGGTGTGATTCCGGTGCAAAACTAGTTTTTTGGGGCAAAATTCTGATTTTTGACCTTACAACATCCGGGAGACATAATGTCTACTGTTTTTAGCAAAAAATAAGAACAATTTTAGTGCAGTGTTGCAAAATTATAGTGATTTTTGGTGTCAATGGCGTTTTAAAGTGTGAAGATCATTTTTGATGTTAATAGTGGTTTTAGAGTTGTCATCATGTGTAACGAAAAATATTTTGGTTAAAAGATCTGTCAGTAACTTTTGTATTATAACTCAAAACTTATCAGTAGCTTTGTTTATTGGCATCTTATATGTTGGGTTGTATCGTTGTTATTTCGTTATTTTTAGTATCAGCAATAAGCTTACAGTCCAAGTATATTTAAGAAAAGAATGGCAACATTGACAAATGTTCCGTAGGTTTCAAAGCGCGCTCTTTTGTTAAAAAAAATATCGAAATCATCAACATATTCAGTATGACACAGTGTGAAGTAAAAGTTAAAGTTAAAATACCTACCCATAAACATTGTCATTGCCATTACAATTCCGTTACAAGACTGTTGTACTGAAATTCAGGTAAGTCTACCTTTACTCATCTTGCTTATTATTATTTTATTAACTAAGTTTAGTTGAGGCCCCTGATAAAGTGCTGGTTTGAATCTAAGGGCCGATTTTTCAATGGTCAGATAAATCTTATCAGACTGATAAATTATAAAGCGTCAGATTTTAAAAAAAATACAGGTCCCTACGTGATTGCTGACTTAGGTGAATTAGGTGACGTTTTTAAATTAGCCATAATGTATTTTGTTCGACGAATATTTCCTATCTGACTATTGAAAAATCAGCCTTTAATCATATTTTTGGGCTAGGTAGGTTTTTAGTCCATAATATGAAAGAAATAGGTACTAAAAATAACGCTAAAACTTATAAAACGTAAAGTCAGTCAGTCTCATTGTAAAGGTAATAATCACATTTTATTTTTCATTGAGTGAGAACGTGAACGGAGGCACGGGGTCCGCAAAGTATTAACGCCATTTCGGGTATTGGAGCGATTCGCACCGCGAGATTTTCGGACCGCAGATCGAATCGCCCAAGTCATCATCATGATCATAACTATCAGCAAAAGGACGTCCACTGCTGAACATAGGCCTACGCACAGTTTTCCACAGCGACCGGTTGTGAGCGTTCTCCATCCAGTGTGATCCTGCGATCTTTACAAGGTCGTTTGTCTCGCTTTTGGTCGAAGGGTCTCCAATTTGTTACTTTTCTGCCCCAACGGCCATCAGTTCTTCGCGTGTTACTTAAGCGGAATATCTTTCTCCCGTTTTCGCAACATTTTTCATTGCTGCTGTGGTCTTATGCGTCGTATCTTTATGTTATATAGCCTTAAGCCTTTCTCGATAAATGGACTATCTAACGTAAAAATATTTTTTCAAATCGTGCCAGTAGTTTCTGAGATAAGCGCGTTCAAACAAACAAACAAACAAACTCTTCAGCTTTATAATATTAGTATAGATTTATTTGTGTGTGGGGTGTCTATGGATAGGTCTTTAAAAAGACATAGAGGTTCCTAAGACCATTTTCTTTTCCTAAGACCAGTTTCGGATCCGTATATCATCACTGGTAACACACACTGGTTGAAGACTTTCGTCTTCAGACACTGAGGTAATTGAGACGAGAAGACGCTCTTGCGCAGTTTCCCAAACGCTGCCCAGCCGAGTTGGATTCGTCGATTGACCTCTTTCTCTAAGTGGGACCTACCTTATTGGATCAATTGTCCAAGGTAGACGTACTCGTCGACAACTTCGAGACTTGAGTTCCCAACAAATACTGGTACTGGTACTGGTACAACACGGGAACTTGACATATTTTTTTGTCTTTTCCATATTCATTTAAAGACCCACTTGTTGGGATATTCGGTCGAGGTCTTCGAGCATAGTGCCAAGATCATCCAGCATCTTGCCAAAACGACTATATCATCGGCAAACGGGAGGTGTGTTATGTATTCGCCGTTGACGCTGATGCCGAATCTTGCCCATTCCAGGATATGTTATTTTGAGCTTCTTTATAAGGCCCGTAGTTAGTTAGTTTCGGTAGTGTTAATGTGCTGGTATCCGTTCGTAAGTAAATTACAGTGAAATCCCGATAGTACGATTCTGTAAACTGCACTCGGAAAAAAACACTTTATAAGTAGGTAAGCGTGATAAGCGGGACCTATGGAACAGAGAAAATAAACTAATCTACATTTGTATTCAATTATGAAATCGTTTTAAGAGTTAGCTTATGAAATGTTATAAAGAAGATGTTGCAATCTTCAAAAAACTTAACATTATCAACTTATTCGAAAACTTAAGTTCTGGTAAATCCATCAAATACAAGTGGTGAACCCCAATGAGCGTACTAAGCGGAGAGACAATTCATACTAAGCGGGGAACAAATGTATGGAATTATACTCCAAGTTGTAGGGACTGACTTATATCAGCTTTATACAGGGTCAGGGTTAATATGAAGGGGGTTGTTTTGGTCAGTGATATCCAACTCAGCGATGATAATATGAGTTATGCTTTTAGAATGGGGTTATTCGCACCACGGTTCGAAAATCTTACGGTGTGAAACACCCCGAAACCCTTTTCACAAAAACCATTCGAAGCCATTAGCCTCTTGTTTCAAAGGATAACGTTCGCAAATAATATTAATCATAAGTTTACAAATCTGTTATTTTATAAAAGTTAACAAACAATAGTGTAGCCAAAACTCGCCCTCGTATTGATCAACTGTGGGTGGACATTTTTCAATAAATGTTTTGTCAACTAAACTAGTATATTTTGGACCCTATTCTTTTCAAAATAAGAGTGAATAGTTTATTACTTCAACGAATGCATGAGACAGGAAGTGTAGTGAAGTTTATACTCAATTTTAATTGACATAAAGTTGATATTACTTGTACGGTCGGCATATCAAAGGGTTGTTATGGGACGTACAACAATACGTTATCCACTTTTATTTCATATTTTCGTTTGAATCTGTCATAATCTGACCAATTTTATAAACAGACTGTGGGTACAGTCGGTTGCAGAAGTTCAAGCAACTTATTTTTGTTAATGACAAAAGATAACTCACTTTTATCGGACCCAGGTATCATTATGTATTTTTATCTAAAAATATAGTAGCTAAGAAATAGGTAGACATATACAGCGTGTAGCCTGTTACAAGAGCAAAAAAAATCATAGATTTTACAGAGGTTTTTCGTAGTTATCTTGACCTGGTCATAGTGTTCTGAAATTACTATGTTAGATTTAACTCTGAGATATAGTAATCTAAAGCTTTAATTACTAATCAATGTAGGTATATCAAACCAACGTCAAAAAAAATGCACTAAAAAGTTTAAACGAACTATTTTTATCACAGTTAATTAAAACTAATCAGAATAAATAGATTACTGGATACGATAGGGCCCATATAAAAAATGAGTCTAATACAGACCATATTATGTATATTATTATTTCTACACTTTTTTGCTTTCCTCTGATTGTGCTGTAACAATCCTCAAACCACTGATTTAACCTAAAAGTTAGTTAGACTCAAGTTTTCATCCGCATAGCTTGAAGTTTACGTGGATGCTATTAAGAAATGGTTTCTTCCAGACCTAATGACTTATCTTATGTACTAATTCCAATTAGGTGATCAAGTAAGATCTTAACACGCAAAGCTTTATTAAAATAGTCCTTATTAAAACAATTTATATGTATACTAGCGGTCCCCCGCGACTACGTCCGCGCGTTTTGAGTTTGCTCCCTCCCCTCCCGTCGCAGCGTGATGTTTTATATCCTAAAGCCTTTCTCGATAAATAAGCTATCGAACACAAAAATATTTTTTCAAATCGGTCCAGCAGTTCCTGAGATAAGCGCATTCAAACAAACAAACTCTTCAGATTTTTTTAGAATATATTAGGGCAAGCGCACGTTGTACTTAGCTGCGAACATTATTTTGGTGCGGAGTTATGTTAAAACTGTGATAGCTCCTAAGATATTTATTGAAATCAAATGATATAAAGGGCAACTTTGTTTTAAATGAAATGCTCGTGATGATGAATGTATTTATTTTGATAAGAATAAATAACTGTGTAATACACCTCTAAAAATAATGCATTATTTTTTTACAAATTTATTAACATAAAAAAGGTTGTAGTAAGTCAACCATTAAAGATAGACATATGCTGTCGCGGACTTTATTATAGAACTCTTGATGCTGAACATTCCTGTCATACATGATTTTTGTGTAACTTAAGCGGTTTCCGTAGCGTACGCAGCAGAAGCTCTCAAAAGGAATATCTTTCTCCCGTTTTCGCAACATTTTTCATTGCTGCTGTGGTCTTATAAGTCGTATCTTTATGTTATATAGCCTAAAGCCTTCCTCGATAAATGGACTATCCAACGTAAAAATAATTTTTCAAATCGGGCCAGTAGTTTTTGAGATTAGCGTGTTCAAACAAACAAACAAACAAACAAACAAACAAACTCTTCAGCTTTATAATATTAGTATAGATTACATATTTTTTTGCTTTTAAAACATTAAAGAATTTTAATATTGATATGCGTCACTTTAAGATGCTGTTAATCATTAAGTAAAAACTTAATGCTTCGAGTACGGAGATTCCAGACACAGTTGATTTTCAATTGTTATGGACCACGATCGTGGTCTTAGAGACTGGACGTATTAAGACAGAAAGTCGCTTAAGTAGAGACTGAATAAATTAATAACCGACTTGGTATTACATGGATCTCACAACTTTTTACCGCAGAACAGCTGAGTTGCGAGACTTGTTTTTTTTGACAAGTATTGTTTTTGATGGGATTCTGTTCTTTTACGCCGCCCGAATCGTTTCTGCTTCACGGCCATCACTTTGACCATCAAGCATCAACTATCACACCAAAAAGAAATTGTTTGCCTAAAACGGATTCCTTTCCTTTCAAAGGTGAAGAGTTTATTTAAGACTTTTTAGTGCATTTTGGTTCTGAAGTCGGTTTTAACTTTTTTTTCAAACTATCTCCTCTTCGCTGGATAATGGTGCAGGCGAATTGTGCCACATTGCGGTAATGTGGCGCGTAACGTTTTTTTATATAATATTTCAGCCCTTGAGCCGAGAAGAGTCACTTTGAGTCCATATTACATGACACGTTATTGAACGTGTCTGATCAGATAGCGTGAAAAAAATATTATGTTTAATAATGTATTTAAAGCTTCTGTGCTCGCATGTACTCCACGGCTGGCTCGTCGGCCATGATTTTTCGCTACAATATCCCGGCACAATAGAGCAGGCTCTGCTGAGCATCGACTGTGCACTTTTGTTGCTGTCTGTACATTGCTACCTGTGGCGTCGGACTACACTGGAGGAGTTTTATTTTAGATACTTATTAAATTATTTGTTACAACCACAGTATCATTATAAGCATTTTTTTTAGTATTTAATTTGCACAAAAGGTTACATATTTAATTCTAAATTCACTTTGGATACCTTAAGAAAGCTTATAAAGGTAGACATTTGCCTCTGTTTAGGAGAAACAAATTTATTTGGAGTCGTGCATGATGTGCGTAGATGAATTTGTTTCTCCCAATCAGAGGAGAAAAGCGTTATTTCGAGCCTTTTACTCAGTTTTTTGAAGGCAGTTTATTTATTTATTTCATTTCATGTTTTTTAGGTATTAACCATTTCTCAAAAATAACTAAACCGATTTTAATGAAACTTACACTGTACCTCAAGTTGAAATACCTGATTTTACTTAAAAAGAATGATCTCGCTATGACTTCTCGTTTTCGAGAAATCCGTACACAAACATACAAATCTACATCTCACAAAATTTTGCACGTACGTGTTTGCAAGCCTTAATAGATCAAAATACTCAAATATTATTAAATTCTAACGATATCACATACAAACACATTGAATTACCTCCTTTTTTTGAAGTCAGTAAAAATAGGCATGACGTAAAAAAATTAACCTGTAGGTAAACATCTTACTATTAAGCCTTATTTTACCTCAAGTAGGTAGTGATAACTCGTCCCATGCTCCTAAATAGCCATGAAATATAAAACGAAATTTTAATTACATTTATTGACTCCGTAGCTAAATAGGTTTAGATTGCAGTTTTAACCCTTCCGAATCGTAGTCAAGCTCTCACTTTTGCCCTTCCATCACTTCCTTCGCGCCGCCAGCATTTTCTCTGTACAGACCAATGGTTGACTGGTAGAGAATGCTTTTAGCATTAAGTCCGCCATATGTACCTTTTGTTTGTGCATGAAGTGTTTTAAATAAAAATAAACAAATAAATACCTATAAAAAAAATCACCCCGCGTGTCAGCACCCTCAAACCCCATTTCAACAATGTCCGTTCACATTGAACACACAACAAATATTTAACATCACCGTATGAGGATTACCGCTTATAATACTCTAATAATACGGATTAGCTACTGTATGCTCTTATAGTGCGCTAACACTTACACATTATTCAGTATGAGTGATAAAAATAAGGCTTAGTATGCCTTTACTTTTGATTTTGAGTTAGGAACTAGCCAGATTTTTTATTTGCCAAGGTTTTCGTCCTTTTTTTTGGTAAAGAAGGGAACTCTTATAGTTTCGTCAAGTCTGTCTGCCTGTCTGTTTGTCTGTCTGTCTGTCCGTCCGTATGTCACAGCCACTTTATCCTGTAACTATAAGCATCACACTGTTGAAATTTGGTAGGAAGATGTATCCTGTTAACCGCTTTTAGATTCTTATACAAAACAAAATCATATTTAAGGGGGGCTCCCATACATGAAACTAAAACCGATTTTGTTTTTGTCTATTAGTACAGAGGTTCTTAAAACCACTTTATTTTAAAATCTAACGTTTGATAGATAGACGCTTCCAAAGTGGTAAAATGGGCGTCCCCCCACTCTAATTCCTAAACTAAGCGAGTGTAAATTTTGAAAAAATAAATAATTAATTTAGACCTTAACAAATACTTTTAACGAAAATTGGTTTGGGCGGGATCGAAGTAGTAGTTTTTGAGATATAACACATTTTCCACAACCGCAAACATTACTTTGTTCTTCATACAAACACTATGAAGAACAAAGTTATATTTGCTGTCAACAAAATATTGTGGTATTGTAGCTAAGTGGAAAAAGTGGATTCTCTAATTCTGTTAAAGTTGGCACGGAACCCTCAGTGCGAGAGTCCGACTCGCACTTGGCCGGTTTTTTGCTTTACTGTAGCATAACTCACATGCAACTGAAATACAGTAAAACAAAATCCTGAGCTAACAAAATTCTATATTCATTGCATTAACATATTTAACTATTAATAATCAATCGTAAAAGAGTTGATTCTTTGGGTGTGTTCTGATGACCTTTAAGCAAACGGTAGAAGTCCCGCCAGCTCCTTTCTATCACATAAGGACCAGACGTAGTCAGGTCTGAGGTTGGGACACATTCCATTAAATAAATTTGCTTACTTAATGAAAAAGTTAGACTCACCAAACTGTGAAATCTGTGACAGAGTAGAACAGATTAGAAGACATACAACATGTTTTGATGAAATGTGCCCGATACAAAAGAAAAAGACAGAATCTAGTGCTCAAGTTATGGCTTAATTAACCTACTGGAGGTCGGGACGTTCCACCGGAACTTGGCAGAGCCGACGTCTAAACACACCAAAATGGTACTAGAGTTTGTACTTAGTTGTAGGTATTAATAATTACATTTTGTTTTTGGAGTGTCTTGTCACCGTACAAACTCAATAATACAAATTGCACTTGTAAAAAGTAACTTTGCCTGTGTGACAGACGAGGAATCGAACCCCGTGTCTTACGCTATCCGGGCGTATGCCCGCCTCCGTCACATTAGCAAGCCTGTTGCTTGCACGCTAAAATTGCACGTGTTTGGAAGTATTAATACTTTAACATACTCAAATTGTATCCATTGCTAACGATATCACATACAATATACATATTTACATGTCGCATTGATGACCTCCTTTTTTTTAAGTCCGAAAAAAAAATCGAATTATTTGAGTATCTACCCCAAAAAGTAACAGATGTCAAAAACCTAAAACAAGGAATTAACAGTCTTGATACTTGATTACTCAGAACAAAACGCTTCCCGAGTGTCATACATTATTTGAATCACTGTTTTGAACATTAACTACTCGATTCAAGTATCTGCGTTGAAAGGTTACACTATACGTCAAGTAGCAACCAACTCTTTTCAACAATTCTTATAGGAAAATCAACCTTATTTCTTCAAATATAAAGAACGATTTAAGTACCTTGAGTGCAGTTACTGGGTTACATTTGAAGTGCACTTGAGTGTAGTATGAGGGAATTGAGACCAATAAAGTGGTTTTATACATCTGTGGTGTATTTGAATGTTGTTTGCGATTGATTTCTTTGTAATTGAATTTGCATTTTACTAGTGAGTAAGTAAATCACAACTCCAACGTGTAATAAAACTACATGTATACCTGCAACATTGAAATATACTCAGTTAATATAATATAAATATAAATAAGGGACACCAATTACATACATTGCTCTGATCCCAAAGTAAGTAGCTAATGCACTCGTGTTACGGAAATCAGACACAACGGTGGTACTTACCACAGAACCCAGACCCGAGACAATATAGAAAACTAGCGGTCCCCCGCGACTTCGTCCGCGCGTTTTGAGTTTGCTCCCTCTCCTCCCGTCGCAGCGTCATGTTTTAGATCCTAAAGCCTTTCTCGATAAATAAGCTATCCAACACAGAAATATTTTTTCAAATCGGTCCAGCAGTTCCTGAGATAAGCGCGTTCAAACAAACAAACTCTTCAGCTTTATAATATTAGTATAGATTAGCGCAAGCGCACGTTGTACTTAAGCTGCGAACATTATTTTGGTGCGGAGTTATGTTAAAACTGTGATAGCTCCTAAGATATTTATTGAAATCAAATGATATAAAGGGCAACTTTGTTCTAAATGAAATGCTCGTGATGATGAATCTATTTATTTTGATAAGAATAAATACCTGTGTGTATAATACACCTCTAAAAATAATGCATTATTTTTTTTACAAATTTATTAACATAAAAAAGGTTGTAGTAAGTCAACCATAAAAGATAGACATATGCTGTCGCGGACTTTATTATAGAACTCTTGATGCTGAACAATCCTGTCATACATAATTTTTGTGTAACTTAAGCGGTTTCCGCAGCGTATGCAGCGGAAGCTCTCAAAAGGAATATCTTTCTCCCGTTTTCGCAACATTTTTCATTGCTACTGTGGTCCTATGAGTCGTATCTTTATGTTATATAGCCTAAAGCCTTCCTCGATAAATGGACTATCCAACGTAAAAAAAATTTTTCAAATCGGGCCAGTAGTTTTTGAGATTAGCGCGTTCAAACAAACAAACAAACAAACAAACAAACAAACAAACAAACAAACAAACAAACTCTTCAGCTTTATAATATTAGTATAGATTATGATTTCTACATTGACCCGACCGAAAATTTGAACCCGGGACCTCGGAGCGGCAACTTAGTTGTTCGTATGGCGTAAATGTTGTTAGCATGGTTGACTTTAATCTGGATATGGTGATGCCATTTTCATAGAAATATTTTCATAGAATTATCATTTTGAAACTGTAATTTTATTGTGAAATGCCTGATGATTATTATTAACTTTAGAAATTTTGCTAGTAGCACATGCGGGTAAATTTCCATTCATTAAAGTAGCCTGAAAGTATTAAGTATAATTATATTCTTTATTGCACTTAAAAGTTGTATAGAAAATACATGAAGTCACAACGTGAACAAAGGTGGGCTTATCCCTAAAAGAGATCTCTTCCAGCCAACTCATAGGTGTTGGAATTGTATTATTTGCGGTTATCGGCAGTGCCAAATTAAATTATGGAAAATAAAAGTTATAATGTTAATAATTATCTTAAAATATATTTTATTTAAATAATGAGTTAATATTTGTATTGAATGTTTAGATTAAAATAATTGTGAATTCCTCTGGAGTTATCTAAAACTCTTGAAAGAAAATGAAGCAAATAAGCCTGACATCGTTTTGAACTCTGTTACATTACTCATTGAATTTGGTTCTACCCAAGTACAAAGTACTCGAAGTACAGTTACAACATCGCCGAAAATCTCTCGCTCACTAATTCAAAAGAATTGCCTGTAATTGCCTCTTCCTTCCAATTCTATTGCACTTGAGTTTTTCAACCTTAACCAATTTCCACTTAAAGTCTGTTTAGTCAAGGATCAAAATATGTTGGTCGTCGAATTTTCACTTACAACAGTTTTCATCAGAGGTCTGTTGCGGAAAGTTAACTTTGTCAATTGATTTTCACTCCTATAAATATAGTGTTAAGGTGGATTTTGTTTAATTTGTAGTTTGACCTCAAAGCAAAGGGTGTAGTAGCAAATCGAATTGATTAAGTTTCTTGATACATCAGTCTTGATAAGAGATGTTGGCAATCATGAGGATTATAATACGTATTACATAGAAATCCGAAGGGACTTTGCCAAATCTATGATTTGTTGGACGGTAGCGGCCACTTACGCCTAACCAGTATACACATATACTGAGCCATACATAGAGGCATCTCTTTTCTCGCGTCGTCTTTTGTTTAATGTAACGCCCGTTTTGTGTCGTGTGTGCAAGTGATTTTCGTTAAAAAGCGGTTAAGCGCGAGAAACCACGTAGATGTTTGCTACTGCCGCCACGGAAATGACGGGTTTTTAATACTTAGATAATTAGCCTTTTTTAACGTTTGTGTTAATTTTTATTCCATAAGAATTTAACACTGAGAGCTTAATCAAAGAAAATAGGTTTGTTTCATTTTCCATTGTGATCAGAATAAGTAAAAGGCCCTAGAGCTCAAATTTTTTGACTAAACAAGTGTGCAAAATTATGTACGTGTATGTATGTTTGTCAACGGATTTCTCGAAAACGAGAAGTCATAGCGAGACGATTCTTTTTTTATTTCAATCAGGTAAGTATATTTCAACTTAGGGAACAGTGTACGTTTCATCAAAATCGGTTCAATAGTTTTTTGAGATATTTGAACAAAAAAACACGAAATAAAAAATAATTACCAAAACTTTAAACCGCCTCCAAAAAACTGATGTGCATACTATTGATAAATTTAAGCTTGAGATCGTGCACCGACTCCAATTGAATTTGTTTCTTCATAACAGACGGTAAATGTCAAAGTATTATTTTGTGCTTTTAAGTCAGTTCTTTGAAGGCGGTTTATGTTTTTAAATTATTGAATACGTATTTCGCGTAAATATGGCATGTGATTGTTCCAATGGAAATCAGTTAAAATCCACACGACAATGATTATAAAAAAGTGTACTCAATTTTGTAACTACATGCATTCACATTTACAATGGTTTTATTTTTAATTAGGTTCATTTTAAGACATTACGTTGATGTTGGTAGAACTAGAAAACATGTTTGTGTTTTTGCACATGTTTTGAAATAACACTATTTTATACCATGCTTATGAACTTCTGCACAACATACATTCAAACTGGGTTTATCTTTTTATTTATTATTTAATAATTTTAAAGCAATTGTTAAATAAAAATAAAATCGATTATTTAGGAACAACACTATTTCTAAATTTTATTCTATCTAATAAAAAAAATAATTATAGCTAGTAGACGGTACATGTGACTTTCTTTACCAGACAGACATTTGAAGTTGGTAACTAACTAACCAATCCAGCAAAAAAAACTTCATAAAAAAACACAGAATAAGCTCTTATTTACTTTATTTCTTGAAACTTGTATCAACGTACGTAATTATTAGATACGTGTTTGCAATTATAAACATATTATATTATTTTAACCAAACGCAAGGCTGGTTGCATGCATTCACTTCGTCGCAAACCAAAAAGTACTTATATACGATCACTGCTAACGCCATCTAGCGGCGCGCGGAAAGAAACACGGTAGTTCATGATTTGCGATCAATTTCATAATTAACTGCAGTATTATGATTGAGTTGTAGACAGCTATTACTGTAATTTTATAACCAGTTAACAATGCACTAACTACATTATAAAATATATCTTGTGGATTAGTTTTGGAATTGTTTTAGTGTAAGAAATTAATTCTATTATCTGTGTATCTGTTTATGTAAGCATAATCTGTGAAAATCCCATTTTTTTTCCTACGATCTCTTTCAAAATGTCTGAATAAGTAACTATTACCTAACGTTATTTGTCTACTACTACTTCTTAGTTAATCTAATAGCCGTGCTCTTGTTAGTGGAGTAATCTATATTCGTCTCTTCTGTCTGCTTTATCTTAACAGAGGCCGAGTCTCTCGGCAATCGAACTTTTTTCGTGTGGTTATTCGATTGCGAGCTTAACTGTTTACCTAAAAACTGGTAAAATATCGTCACGCAAAAAAATCTATCACACGAACAAAATCTAAATAGGTACATACATAGAAATCGTGACTCTTAGAAATCAAAAACATTCGTTTCTTCGATTAAGAAAATTCGATCGGTGAACTTTTTTCGTTATACGAATTAAGCGAGAATTACCAATAAATCAATAAATCATTTATCATGCCCCCCTGATACGACATGGTATTTAGTTTCTGCTTCACTATGCCCTCTTCTTCCTGTCTTTTCTTCTAATATTACTTCATACAAAATCTCAATCCATATTCAAATGGATATTCGTTTCGAAACAGACCCTTACTGAAAAGTTCTTGCAGTTAAAAAATCGGCATTATTTTCTTTCTTTATTTATCAGTTATATAGTCATATGAATGAAAAAAGAAAAGGAAGGTAATAGCACTGTAAATAACCACAAAGGTTAGCGTGACATAAAAAAGAATGACTGTAACCGTTCCTATGTCCAGGCTTCACCTAAGGATTTATATTTCTGGTGTCGAAGAGCTTACAAGAAGCCCTTAACCGTATTTTTGTGTATACATAGATTCTGATTCTGGTTTGCGATTCTCACGGCTATCCAATTTATTTCGTGTGGTAATTCGATTGCGAGTTTCACTGTTTTACCTAAAAAAACATGTTATTATATCCACACTTTCAAAAAAACTACCCCACGGACAAAATTTAAATGCATAAAAATCGTGAACCTGACTAAAATGTTTTGTTTTTTGGCAATGAAAATTCTATCAGTGAACTTTTTTCGTATAGGACACACAAGAATCTTCACCTATTTTTATCTGCAGTTGTTTTTAAAATCAACGTCTAGTCTGTTGTCCTGCCGTAGGTACTGAAAAGACACGAAAACACTTAATAAATGCTACGTTTGCTATTATAGAAGCGAGCCAACAAAAATTACATGAAGTACAACAATACTTTATGTGTTTTTTAGAAAAAAATCCAATCTAAGTACCACCAATAAGTCTTTACTATGACAAACAAACATATTTCTTACAAAATACATAAAATACTCAGCGCGGTATTTTTAATGCTATCATGCCTTCCGTGCCGTGTCCCATAAAACATAGTTTTCTCTTTTTTCTACGTGTCGTTTCGAAATGTAAGACAAAGAAAAAAACAAATATGCCGTCCTTTTCAGACAAAATGGCGTACGTCAAATGACGAGTCCCACGACGTTTGGTCAGAGACGGATTTGTTGATAAATGTGTTTAATTAAATAAGTTTAAATAAAGTCCTAATAAGAATCTTTCCAATAAGATAATTTATCAAAATAAGTTTTAAATTCTTGTATGATTCTTACTAGATAATTAAGTATTGGCGTCATTATTCAGTGTTAGTTATATTAAATATTCGGTAATTATACCCACTATGTGATCATTTCTTTACTTATTTATTAAAAGGTAGGTTTCACTGATCATTATCACATTCAATATTCATATTTTCACTAATAGAAATAACTATCAGGTATAAAAATCCTACTAAAATCATAAATGTGAATATTATAAGTTCTTTATCAGAATTAAAAGAGGTTAGATTTGGAAACCAATTTCAAAGATCGATCCATACAAGCTGTGCATAAATCGTTTATCGATTGCTTATTTAGCGTTATATGCTAATCAGTAATGCAACTTCTATACCGCAATATATATCAAGTAGATAAATGCCTTCAGATTGCTCTGACTCGCCAAACAACAGGGTTTTATAATTTATTTATTTATTTTATTATTATTAAAACTACAGTCCACAGACTCTTTGGTCCGTGCTTTTTTTGATTTAGGTTTTTTTGTTATGTTGGCTTAATTTTTATTTTCGTTCCGCGCAAAAATTTACAGTGCTTTTTACAATACTTAGGGGCCGTCCATTAATCACGTGAGGCTCAAAAGGGGGGGGAGGGGGTACGGAAAACATCACGAAACATCACGAGGGGGGAGGGGGGGGGTCCCGTCAGACATCACGTGTATTAAATTTATTTTATTTTTTGTCAAAAAGCGCTAATTCTGAACCGAAATTTTGAACGGTGCGAAAATTTGAACGATTTGTTGTCACAAACCTCTTTGCTAATAACAACTGCCAGTGAAGAAGAAGCTTTACCAGTTGTAACCTTAAATGAAAGTCTTGCACCTCTGTGGGATGAAGACAACATTAATTAATTATTCATTAATTTTATTGCAAATACATATAAATGTTTTTCGAATCACCATTTTTTACTATTTTTTTCCAGTCAAAAATAGCCTTTACATAGACTTCCAAAAAAATACACGTGATCCAGGGGGGAGGGAGGGGGGAGTGGTCCCAAACCTCACCAAATATCACCAGGGGGGAGGGGGGGTCTTAAAAATGAGAAAAACGACCTCACATGATTAATGGACGGCCCCTTATTACTAGGGTTGTTAGTTTATGCTATAACTCTCTTATAAGTTTAAATTCGTCTCTCTTATTTTTACTTAAGATAACTTTTTTTTTGTATTTTTTTTCTTGTGTTGTTGTTATTATTGCTATTTTCTTTTTCTATATTTATTTTTATATGTACATATATTTTTCTTGTATTGTTTTTCTTTTTGTTATCATTATTACATATTTGTATTATTCTATAAGGTTATGGAATTCTATTATCCTTGTGATTTGCTATACAATATTAAAAAATATTGCTCTTATTCTAGTTTGTGTTAGTGATTGTGTTTGTATTTGGGGAGTAAAGTAATCCCTCTACGTCGTCGCCTTTAGGTACTAAGATGTTCTTAGTGACTTGGTTGATGGAGTTAGTTATGTTAGTGGATTGGCCAATATCTTGTTTCGGACTTGCTCGTCGCCCGGTTGCAGTCCCGGAATATTGTTGGTGTGGCCTTCTCTGCCCGGATTATCAGACGAGCTGTGGCGTCGTCGGTGGCATTGTCTGTGTAATAAACACAAGACTTTGTGTGTCTAGAGGTGGCCACAACAGCTTTACTACCATAACAAAATAAAATATTGATAAACGCTTTATAAATTCTACCAAAGAGCTACACCAACAGAAATTTGCATTTTAATAAAATAATTTTACTATATTTTACTTTCAGAAACATAATTTTCTAAGTCCGTCCCTGCACAGTCCCAACACGACATTCGTGTCACCAACCCGTAAATTCCCGGCGCTAGGCTCGGCCCCGCGGCTTCGCTTGGGCTTGTCGACCCACTAGTATTGAAGACTTGCGTTTTGTCAAACAGAAATAAGAGTATTGATGTAGTTTGACTGTAAGTTTTTTTAAAAAAAATATTGGACACCAATCACATATATTGCTCTGATCTCAAAGTAAGTAGCCAATGCACTTGTGTTATGGAAATCAGACACAACGGTGGTACCACAACACCCAGACCCGTGAGAATATAGAAAATTATCATTCCTACATTGACCCGACCGGGAATCGAACCCGGGACCTCGGAGCGTCGACGCCTTGAAACCAGCGTGCTTAGCCACTACACCACGGAGGTCGTCAAAATCTTATACTCATTGTGACTGTAACTTTAATTTCTGTTTGGAAAAAAGTACCTACATTAAATAACTTTTTTTCAAATAATAAAGCTTGCTCGTTTGTAGCTCAAGGGATTAGCATGCTATCCAACGCGGCAACGCAGCCAGCATTATAGCCTCCTTGCCGCAAAGAAATGGTTTCGTTTTTGAATAGGTAGGTTTTAAGTTTATTTTTTATGATTTAACGCATCTCTTAGGCCCGATTTCACCATCGTTAGATAAGACTGATCCGACTGAATAAGTATAAAGCGACCGATTTTAAAATGACATTTACATATGATTGCTGATGAATAGGCGAAGTTTTCAAATTAGGCCTATTGCAATTTATTCGACCAGTATTCCTTATCTGATGGTGGTAAATCAGGCCTTATTCTGTTGCTTTTGTCGACTTATACTTTACAATAAATAAGACATTTACGAGAAATTAAGTACTTTATTACTAATATTTAATTCTATCAATATTAGATTCAGGAATAAGTTTCAATGAGACAGCGTATAGAAACGATTTCAGTATTCAGTCTTATAGAAGCATTTTAGTTACTTGATGTGACATTCAATTTAAATATAAGAGATTAAGGATTTCGGTTGCTCTAACTGACAATATAAATCTCCATTCGAAAAAAACATGGCTACGATTTGGACCTACATTAGTTAGATTCTAAAACTATACCTAATACTAAAGGTGTGCTTTTTGTTAGTGAAATTAAAGAATGTCTTTAAAGTAGGTACTGAATGCTAAATATATTAAGATTCTTAAATTTTGTTTACCAAAACCTGGATTTATGATGTATTAGATATTTATTTGGTTTTCGCAAGAGGCAAACTCAACGCTGTATGATATTACTAACACTCATGCCTTTAGGCTAGATTGCAGCCGTTGTAGTAAAAAAACTAACATTCTGAAATACCTGTTTCTATAGTAACATTATTATTTTCCTCTTAGGTCTTTCATCTTCCTTGCAGTTTCGGAGAAATCGTAAAAAATACATCGACATTCGTTGTGATCGGTAGAAAAACATAGTTTATATCACGCTTTTAACAAAGTACCTACCAACTTCGTACATAGTTGGTTTGAGTTTGCAACATATTATAGTGAGTATGAAACAAGTCATGTCCGAACAAATAACGATATATTTGTAACATAAAACGCGGGTTGCTAATCCGCAAAACAATCATAATTTTACAACGTCCATTCATAGTGGCAACAATTACGCGTTACAACATTAAATAAATAATCATTTAGCGCCAATAAATCTACTTAATTTGATGTTAAATGGGTCCAATTAAATAGTGTACATATGATGTACGATCCATTAGTTGTGAAAACCGTCGCAGCGTGAAGTGGCGCTAGCGTCGGTAGTTGTGTGCTACTCGCCGCTAGATGACGTAGTTTCGATCAATATGATTTCCAAGATGGTGGTTGTGGTGCGAATTCTTGTAAGTTTAGACGCCACCGTATGCAAAGAAATCCGTAATTTAAAAAAAATGCGAACTAAATCACATGATATTGTTCATTCAGTACTTTTAGCTGAAAATACTTGTTATTTTCTTTGAGAAAGACAGAAACAATGGTAGTCACCAGACCTAGACCCAAGGCAATTACAGATAATAATGATTAATCTGCCGAGGATTACACCCAGGACTTAAAAATGGCGACACCATGAAATACACATGTAAGAAAAATAATGATAAATTCATTCATGCTTCTTACGGATATTGCAAAATCCATAGAAACAAAATGATAGTGATTATTGCAAATAACTGGCGTCGGTTCGCTATACTGATCATTGTTAGTATATCATTACTGTTATTACTATACGTAAGCATGGCTGGAGATGGTTGTAATAAATTATTTGTACTATACTTATTACAGTCTGATTTGGGAGCTTTGATGGATAAGGTTACGTACGGTTAGGTAAGATTCGACGGTCTTGTTTTAAATCCAATGCACAAGCTTGATAATTTTAAAGCGTCTAATAAGTATGAAATGACATTTAGTATTTGAGGAGGCAACTGAAAGCGACAAAAGGGACGTTAGGGCGGCGATTCTTTCGGCAATCGATCTCTTTTTGTGTGGTCATTCAATTGTAAATTTAACCTAAAAAATCAAGAAAAATATTACGTAAAAAATATGAGACGAATGAAATCGAAACGCATAGAAATCGTGACACTGAGAAATCAAAAACCATTTTTGCTTCGACAAAGAAAATTCGTTCGGTGAACTATATTCGTACACAAACTGCAAGAGTTTCTGCCCCCAGAAAAGTATTAGTTTTTTCGCTTAACTTACTTATAAACAAAATCATATTTTATATAATTGGATTAAAAACTTGCTTAACTATTAATAGTTAATTACATTCTATGAGCAACAACGATACAAGTACTCTCAAAGCTACATTGTTTCAAGGGTATTTTTATTGATACTATAATACTTATAGAAAACTTAAATAAATACATTTAAAAATAACTAAAATCGTCGTAGTCATAGTCATAATCATTGCAGCTTTTAATATTCACTTCATCATAATGATTATCGGCTATGGGACTTCTTCCCTTACATTCACAAAATACCAGCCACAAATTAATAAAAAACGGCCAAGTGCGAGTCGAAGGAGGGTTCCGTGCCAAATTTAACTAAATTGGGGTCTATTTAGCTAAAATATCACAATATTTTGTTGACAGCAAAAGTAACTTTGTTTTTCATAGTATTTGTATGAAGGACAAAGTTATATTCGCGGTTTTTATAAATGTAATATCTCAAAAACCACTGATTTGATTTCGTTAAAACCAATTTTTGGTGTGCATTTTTTCAAAATTGACACTTGCCTTGTTAAAAAGTTAGAGGAGACGCCCACTTTGGAACCGCAATCACCCATTTGTTAGACTTTCAGAAAAAATGGTTCTAGGAACCTCACTGTCATTTTAAGAGACCCCACATGCATAGGTAAGAGTTTTTTTTTGTTTTAGTTCCACGCATGGGAGCTACCCCTAAAGTCATTTTATTTTATTATTTGTTCAAAAATCGTAAAGCGGTTACCAAGATACACCTACCTACCAAGTTTCTATGTTTTCGAGTAGGTTCAGAATAAAGTGGCTATGACATACGGACGGACAGACAGACAGACAGGATTGACGAAACTATAAGGGTTCCATTTTTGCCATTCGGTTACGGAACCCTAAAAATATTGTATGTTTAACCTTCATTTTCTAACAGCCTGTATCACAATGTCTGAAAGGATTCCGACGTTATCTGTTCAATACTTCCTAAGAAATGACGTTCTACGTTTGAATTATTCGTTGGTTAGAGCGTTGTTGTGACCGGTGAGACAGACCCTTAGTCTATACAAATATTATAAAGTTGGAGAGTATGTTTGTTTGTTTGAAGGCGCTAATCTTCGGAACTACGGGACCAATTTGTAAAATTATTTTTGTGTCAGATAGCTTATTTATCGAGGAAGGTTTTAGGCTATAAAACATCACTCTACAACGGGAGGGGAGGGAGCAAACTCAAAACGCGCGGATGAAGTCGCGGGGGACCGCTATATTGTATATATCTCGTCGATGGTTCATATAACCTAAATCTACGCAATCCCTGAGAAAAATGTGTGTTTATTATTAGAATGGGGCCGGTACTTGTTCATAATAATTCCTTGGGAGAGTTATAATCAACTGAGTTTTTCCCATGAAACAACAAGAACAATTTCGGACGGTTTCATACCAAAAATATTAGGTACGTAGTCCACTTGAAGCAAAGCTATGTTTTGTCTTATTACTTACATTCTACAATACAAGCAGTAAATAGACATGCTAACTGACGACATTGTTTTTATTTGAGTCTTGTGAATGAAAAATTTTCTTTTCGTAAAGTCTGTTGATGATCATAATTATAAAGTAGATATAATAAACTGAATTTTTATTTTTTTATTGTTGTTCTTTTCATTTCATGTAGTACTCCTAGAAGATAACCTTTTTAAAAATGCAGTTACAACTAAGCCGTATTAAAAGCGTAATATACCGTCGAGATCTCTGGCGCCTCGGTCGTGTTTTGTTTAAATGGCGCCCGTTTTGCTTCGAGTGTGCAAGCGATTTTCATTTAAAACTGGTGAGGTTATCTTAGCCTACCGTGAAGACTCAGATGAAAAAAGAATACCATTATGGGGTATCATGAATGAAACCAAGTGTCGTTGTGTCGACTTTTCATAATAGCATTAATTTTGTTGCAATAAGTCAAATCTTTTTTCAACGATTTAAATTCGGTCAAAATTATATGGTTACACAGGAGTTCAGCGGTAAAGGGTGGTGTTTTTTTTTAAATTAACAGTAAATTCATTAGACCATTTTTAAGGGTTCCGTAGCCAAATGGCAAAAATCTGAACCCTTATAGTTTGGTCTAGTCAGTCTGTCCGTCCATCCGTATGGCTCACCCACTTTATTCTAAAAGTTTTTGTTTTTCACAGTTGAAACTTACTAGGTGTTTTATCTTGTGAACCGCTTTACGATTCTCATACAAACAAATACATGAAAATAAAACCAAAAAAAAGTTGTCAAAAATAAACGTGTGGGAGTCCATAGATAGGTCTTTAAAAATGACATTGAGGTTCCTAAATTATTTTCTCTAAAAGTCTAACGTTTAAGAGATAGATGCTTCCGAAGTGGTAAACTGGAAAATTGGTTTGGACGAGATCGAACTGTTAGTTTTTGAGATTTAGCACAATTTCAACAACCGCAAACATAAATTGGTTTTTCATGAAACAAATTTATTAAAAACAAAGCTATATTTGCTATCAACAATATACTGTCGTATTTTAGCTAAGTGGAATTAAGTGGATTCCCTAATTCAGTTAAAATTGGCACGGGACCCTCAGTGCTCGTGTCCGACTCACACTTGGCCGGTTTTTTTTTCTGTTCATTTCAATAATTTTTCATTCATCAGACCATTTTTTTTTAAAAACTAAAACATGCATGAAGTCATAAAAAATAACTTAAAACCTACCAATTCAAAAGCGAAGCCGTTTCCCTGAGACACTTTGGAGATGATGCTGACTACGTTGCCGTGTTAAATAATTTGAATACTTATCCTTTCAATTAGCCTGAAACATCCCACTGCTGGGCAAAGGCCTTGCCTTAAAATATTTATTTGATTTTGCATGTGACGCAGCGGTTAGAGGGTCGCACTCTGCGCCATCGCCATCGGGCTATGAGAGTGAAAGGAATTGAAAGCGCACCTGTGTTTGGACACACACATGTGCACTACAATATGCCCCGCACAGTCAGCTAGTCGTTGAGACTGGCACTATTATCATTATAAGATGCACTTTTTATGTTGGTACGAAATATATTTTTTCCTTTATCTTATCATCGCTTCAAACTCAATACACAACTTACTTTAAATCTCAAAACCGAAATATAATAGGTACATTATTATTGTTATTAAAACATGGTTAAGCAGTTCCGAAATTGAGGATCTTCTTTAATATTCATAATTTTGTTCGCATAAGTATGAGGATATCATTATAAACCATACTTGTATACATACTCAGCTCTGTGTTGACACGAGCTTCGATCGAACGGCCATAGAGTTGGGAACGTGAAGATAGGACGGGCAGCATTGCATAAAATAAATTATTAAACTTTTAGAGGTAAATTAAGAAAATCGGTTCTCATTTTAAATGATAATTTTATTGTTAAACTTATTTGTTAGTTTAAAAAAATAAAACGTGCTTTTATTTTGTCAAAATAATTAAAGGATCCTAAAATTCAAAATTAATCAATAGATAGATCGATAGAGACTGAGCTGTTACATTGCCGTACCGATTTGATTTCAAAGTAAAATTAATTTTCACGTATCCTAAAACAGATGTCGGTAACATGAAACAAAAAACAGAGCTGGAATTGTGTAAAGCAATCGTATTCATTTGACAGTTCATAACGTACGGTTTGATCTGTCAAACCCTTTGTTCTTTGCCGTTTGACAGATCATACCGTACGTTTTGAATTGTCAAATGAATACGATTGCTTTACACAATCGCACCCCAGATTATGAGCATAATAGCAGTGAACGTTGCCATCTCAATTCAATTTTAGGTTTGCGGACCGAGATTTCACCATATAAAGAAATCGTACTGTTAAATATTTTTTATTTATTTATCAAACATTTATTTGCGAAAAACATGGTACATCTAAACGCGTTGTAGTAGGCTTCGATGCCACGGGTAATATCATTAAAGGATGTGCGATTAATGCAATGAGCACGAGTGTCATGTGAGTGGAGGATCACAAACGGCAAAAGCGTATCTATCGCAAAGATGATTTCTGTCATACCATTTTTTTTCCTTTTGACGTGACAACGTCTTAAATTAGGTTGCGGCTGGGAGTCACTTATGAAAAAGTGTAACGCTCGGTAACGTTACGATGAGTCACCGAACGAGAGAGAGGCCCGCCGAATGCCTTGCGTCTCTCTCCCACTCAACTATGATCGGTCTGCCGCGCGCGCAGCACTGAGAGCGAGTGAGAGGCACGCGTAAGAACGAGAGAGACAGACATAAAAAGTCGTTGTCACGTAAAACTTTCGCCCGTATACCGACTTTACAGGCAACATTTTTTTTTTAAATTATATTTTATATTTTTTGATAATATTTTAGTAGTTTACCATATTTATTTTGTAGTTGTTTCACTTGGTTTATAAATTCATATTTAAGTCTTACGAATTTATTTAATGTACTCGTATATCTACAAATAAAAAGATAACATCAAAGACTTAATAACAATTTATTTTAACTAGTTTGTTGTCGCTGATTTTTTCCCGTTTAAAAGTTAACATAACTCGCCGCCTCTAACCATTCCAAGCTCTACACTCCCAACTTATCATTATGTTAATTCCGTGCCCAAGTTAGCTAGACGTTCCTAATGGTGGATTAGTCATGATCGATACCCATCTGTCCTGTGGTTTCACCGAATATGGGTTACTGTAGTCTTTTTTTATTTACGGTCGATTTTATTACCATATTTTGAGGTTGAATTTTGAGGGTATGACGTCAGATAATTGAAGTAGGTAACTAAAATACAAAGATATTTACAAGTGTAAAAAGTACGTTCATAAGAAAAAGTAACATCGGCATGACGCAAAAGAGATCGAAATTGAGTACTAATAATTTGATTGACTGACTCGGCTTAGGAAAACTTTTTGGAAATTACAGCTTTATCCTTGATTAATTAAATATTAACTAGGTCAAAATTGAGAACGCCGCACTCTTGTCGGTGGAGTAATTACATTTTTTTTCTTACTTTAAAGGGACTACTTATATTTAAAAAAAAAACTCCTATCACAGGCCTCACCCTGTATTTCCGTTCTTGATTTTGATACTAACAGACTTGTTATTGATTTTTTTCCTTTATCTATAAATCTGAGGCCTAACTGCATTTCACTTTATTATTTTTTGTTACAACTACTAACACTGCAATTTCCTATCTTACTTAGCCTTTGCTTAGTCACAGTATCTCTAAAAATAGCTTAAAACACACGTAGTTCGACGGACTATATTACATCTTGATGTAATGCATAATTTTTAGGTAATTTTATAGTATTTTTATACGGCGTGAATAAATAATATAATACTCACAATAACTTTTTATTTGAAAGAATTCAACACTAACTAAACCATTAAAACATATGGTCTTTCAAATTGAACAAAATATTTGAATAATAAGAGACAAAAAATATATAAACAACACACCCATCAATCGAAAACGTAACCAAATCATCAAGTCATCGCCTGAACCGGACATCGAATCTAAATGATTGCTTGTCCCATACAAATTGAGTGTAATTGGCCAAAACTGCCAATACGACTCGTAGTTTTAAACCATTACCCTTTTATATGCGGTAGTGAACACACCCTACTTGTCAAATTTTGGCGGGAATATATTTAAAAGAAAAAGTATAAGTTAAAAAAAAACAGTTTTTTTTCTCAGTAAAGGAAAGATGGTTTGGGGAAATAAACTTTTTGTGAAAGTTTGTTCAAAATGTGAATTGAAGTGTTTTTTTTTTATTTGAGTGAAGTGAAAGTAGGAAAAATTAAAAAAAGAAAGTTTGTGAAAAACATAGCTGAAACAAAAAACAAAATATTAAAAGTTGAAGTAAAACATTTTGTGAAGACGGTTTTTGTACAATCACTATGCTGCTAAAATGAAAAGTAACAATAGCACTTTCCACGTTAAAGATCTAAAAATACCATCAAGCAAGTAAGTCATAATATTAATTAAAATAAAACTACTCGTTCAAAATCGACATGATGGCCGAATACATAGTAGGCAATCATTTTCTTCAAATCATCTGTTTACGAACTGCAAATTCTTCTTCAGCGCTAATAATTGTAACAAACTATATCTAGTGAATTATCTTTTCTTTACTCAACATCATCATCATCATTATCAGCCGAAGGACGTCCACTGCTGAACAAAGGCCTATAACTAACTATAGACCCCCAGTTTTTCACATCGACCGATCACAAGCGGGCTGCAACCAGTTTGATCCTGCGATCTTTACAGTCGCCGCGTCTTTGGTCGAAGGTTCTCCAATCTAGACCTTTTCTGCACTAACAGCCATCGGCCACATAAAAAAGTGTATGGAATATTTTTCTTCTGCAAATGACCGCTAGAGGCGCTGTGCTATTTTCCATAGACTTTTTTACGTCGTCTCTAGCCAGTGAAAACGCCGTAAACTCATGGTAACGGTACTGGCAACTGCCTCGGTGGCGCAGCGGTAGAAGGATCGCACTTTAAAGCGACGGCTGCGCCAGAGGTCCCGGGTTCGATCCCCAGGTCGGGCCAAAAATATATACCTGGGTTTTTCTGCTCAGAAATTCTTAGGGTAGCCCGGAGTTTGGAAGTTGGCTGTGTTTCACCCCCGTGCCTCGGAAAAGCACGTTGGTCCTGCGCCTAAACTCTCTTCGGTCGTGTCAGATTACTGTCCCATCGGGCTATGAGAGTGAAAGGAATAGAGAGTGCACCTGTGTTTGCGTACACACTTGTGCACTATAATATGTCCCGTGCAGTCGGTTAGTCGTTGTGACTGGCCACCGTAGTCGAAATCGGCTAGGGGGACTGTATACTGGCAACCGCATTTTTTAAGATGATAGCGTTAGTTCTGATTTTTACCGTCGGAAAAGTCGCTCTGTATGCTGCAGCGGCATTTTTCATGATATCTGACAGTTCATGACGTAGAGCGCCTTTGAAGCCGCCAGCCGTCGTGGGTACACCAAAATATACATCATTTTGGAGTCTAGAAAAGATACATGGAGTTGCCAGGTCTTCAAAAGTTTATTATTAAAGTACCCTAAATATTATGGATGACGTTAACATTGCATAATTATAGTCTAATAACGTGGATTTTTAGAAATTTTTAGAGATACTGAAACTTTTTTTATAAACTTCACCTTTAAGCGTGAAAACTGTCCATCATTCTGGTGTCACTCCAGATCCAGACTGATTGCCTAAACTTACATCGGACTGATGGTGGTAGCTGTTGTGTTAGATTAGCATATTCAACAAAACAAACTCTTCAATAACGTCAAAACATTCGAAGTGATTATATTTTAAGTCTTTGTGTAATATTTTTTTGGAAAATCGAGATTAAATTTAAAACAGCACCCTGTCAATTTTAAAAGTTATCTACGGTATCGGCTTTGCCTCTCTCATTTCAATTCTTCCTTTTCTCTTAGATAAAAGATATTAACCTTGATTATTAAAAAAAACAATTTTTTTTACAATAATCCCTATTTTTATCAAAAACTTGCGTCAACAACCCAAAGTGTTTTCTACCAAAACTTTTTCATTTATTATACTGAATCGGCCTTTCAAATATTACAACTTAAAACGAGGTGACCTTTTAATATAAGAAGTAACCTCTTTTTTAAAGTTGATTATTAGGTAAATCTATAACCCGTAACTATGGACTTTTCAAGTAATTTCCAAAACATTTAATAGCAGGAAACTGACCTTTCCGTGAATATTTTTTGACGCCACAAAACACTATATTTTAATACATGTAAGTTTAGGCGCCATGAATAAATTATGGTAATATTATGTCTGGATAATTTCAATGTTTTTTTTTACTATCGTTCAACTAAATGAGAGAATAAAAAATCGAAGTTTGAGGAAAGTTATTGTCTTGACGACGCCACGTATACCTATACTGGACCATTCAAATATTGTCAATTGAATATTATTCGGTCTTTCTCAGATTTCGTACTTAATTTCATTGATTGATTTGACGACCTCCATGGTGTAGTGGCTAAGCACGCTGGTTTCAAGGCGTCGCCGCTCCGAGGTCCGGGTTCGATGCACGGTCGGGTCAAAATTTTCTATATTGTCTCAGCTCTGGGTGTTGTGGTACCACCGTTGTGTCTGATATCCATAACACAAGTGCATTACCTACTTACTTTGGGATCAGAGCAATCTATGTGATTGGTGTCCAATATTTATAGTTATTTATATTTATAGATTCGGCTAGGTATTCTGTGTTTCGACTTTGTGATATATTGTACTCGACTACTTGACTAGAATCCTGCAAAAAACAACCGTATGGGTATTTTATCATCGAAAAAATAAATACTAACTAACTAAACGTATAATTTAATTATATAAGTATTTTTATGGAGTATCTGGCAGATAGTACTAACCAGCACGTATTAAGAAATTGTTTAACGGGTCGTAAAGTATCGTCAAACGTAATATAATTGTACCAATAGTGGCATTTTCCGTAAAATGATTGCTATTAATATTATAATAGTCTGTTCTGGATTTGAACGAAATATTAGTTAGTACCTGGCCTGTGTTTAAGTAAGGTTGTGTGTGACAGTAATTAAAATTATAAAATACCGTTTTAGGAAAATGATTTTATGAATATATCACAGCACTTTAAAAAAATATCACCAATATATAATTTTGACTTAAACTTTACACTAATCCTGGACCCCAAAAAAGTCTATTACAAAGAGATCAAGCATTAAGCGTTTTAAAATTGTCTATGAAAAAATTAAATTTTCGGAACCGATTCTATGATGTCTATGATCTATTTTTAATGATGGCCGCCGGTTCCAATTTTGAATTCAAATTCGTCGCCGGCGCAGGCGCCACACGTATGTCGAATGTGGTTTTGAAAAACAGTGAAGTTTGAATTATATTCTGTTTTCGGGTTCCGTATAACTTATTAATACGGGCAATAATAAAGCTGGCTGGTATTTAGTTCTAAGGAGCCACGAAGCCAGCATCATAGCCTCCTTGATGAAATTATTTCGGTTTTAAATAGGTAGGTTTTAAGTTTATTTTTATGTTGTTAGTCTTAGTTTAAATGTTTTCTTGTTTCTTCTTAATAAAAATAAGAAAGATTAAAACTTTTTAATTACTATGAGATATAATTTGAATTGAACTCGCCAAATTGTAGGAGCCCATTTGCTACATCCAATTATTTATATGAAGTGACAATGACGCTCCATAATCCATATTAAAAGATATCCTAACTTTATCAGAATTGAAAATTCAACTTTGTCATCTTTTTCCCAAGAAAGGTTTATTTATTCGACCTTAGGAACCCTAAAACGTAAAATTTCTATATCCTGGTAAATAAGACCGTAGGTGGGGTAGAATGTACCCCATTTTTATTGCAGTTGCATGCATTTGATGATGCGTTACGCCTGTCCGTCTGTTTGTTGAAGGCCGTGGCTTTTTTTTGGGGTTTTTATGTAAATAATTATGGATTTGGCGGTTTTTACATGTTTCATTATATTTGACTGATATAATCAGTCGCTAACGTAAATATAATAAATGTATTTGATTAAGCAGGGTGTCTTACATAGTTTCGAATGCCGCTGTAGCGACACACGCTGTTGCGAATTTTTTTCCCACTGCCTCATAGGTTCGAAAGCTTATGGACTCGATTGATGTAGTCGCGAAAGACGCTGATCCGAAAAACATTCCATGCCTCATGCGCTTGAATGCTTGTGACTTTGATTTATTACTTTTTTTTTGTTTTTTACATTAAAGTTTATTTTATTTGGCATCAGTATAAATTGTAACCGCTACCTGTAGAAGACTGTATTCAGCTGTGGACGTCCTATGGCTGATAATTATGATAGCCTATATTGCATTCAATTAAATAAAAAGTCTACACAACGCGTGCCAGCCTCTGCTCCCACTAACAATGCAATATAAATTAACATCTCCCAAAAATTAACAAACATAAAAGCCGGTCAAAAAAGGCGTACAACAAAAGATGAATAACGAGCGTGTTTCCACTAGTTTGAACGATAAAATTGTCTTAAATTTACCACTATATTGTGTGCAAAAGGCCAATTTACTTATTGTGTCAAATTGCGCAGCGAAAGAGGGTAGTTGAGAATCGCGAATCAAAATGTATTGTAGGTGTTCAGTCGGCTGTGAACGGTGGAGGGCGGCGGACGTGGGGGCTTAGATGTTGCTGGCTACTTTGGTGGGAAGTCAAATGGTGAGTCGGACCCATAAGTAATGTCCTCTAATACTTCTACTAGTGCCCACTTGCTAAACATATTTGCTAACTCGATGTTAAAAAATTAACTTATTTTTTTTGTATTTTTAACATCAAAGAAATATCGGTTAAATAATGATGACTGAGACCTCTTACACACTGCGACTTTATTAGACTGAGGTTATAAATTCGACCTGTATGTATGTTATATCATCAGAATTGGGTAAAATTTTAGTACGGCTCACAAAACAACGTGTGCAAAATTTCGTAAGTATATTTGTATAATTTTATGTTTTTATGTTTGTCTCAGGATTTCTCGAAAACGATTTTAAAATATGAGTTATAACTATCATGAAAAAAAAAACCGCCTTCAAAAATCTGACTAAGAACCGATTTAACCTACGTCATATCAACGAAATAAGTATCAAACTACAGATTTTAAAATGTCATTATAAAAATCATTGCTGACAAAGAGGTGACGTATAAAATCAAAAAAATATACAAATTGTGTTGTGTTTTATTCGACGAATATTCCTCATTTGGCGTTGAAAAAATCAAGCCTAAAAAGCGTTAAATAACGCATTCGTCTTCTATAATAATTAATGTATTGTAACGAAAAGTAAATCAGGGCTTCGGCTTTGTCCTACTGACCCACGTATTACCGCTGACAAAGAAATTTGCTACCTGTTGCCTTGACCAAATATCTATTAGCAAACAACTTTACTGATGCGTCAAGAAACAAACACGCACTGAATTTGCCGTAGTAAATATAATTATGCTGACGGTACTAAAATGTATGACTAAGGGCCGATTTTGCAATAGTCAGATAAGAAATATTCGTCGAATAAAATACAATATGGCTAATTTGAAAACGTCATCTAATTGTCAGCAATCATAGGTACCTGTCATTTGTTTAAATCTGTCGCTTGATAATTTATCAGTCTGATAAGTTTTATCTGACCATTGGAAAATCGGCCCTAAGTATTGCTGATTTTTCGCATTCTAATCGATTACTTTAAGATGATGGTTTTATTTACGACCTGACCGTCCGTCCGACCCGACCGTCTAGTGCAGTGGTCGAGAAATCGCCTACTACGCAGCGGGTTGCGGGTTCGATCCCCGCACAATACAAACATTTGTGTGCATGAACATGTCTGTTTGGATTGGTCTGGATGTTTTCTATGTATTATTTATGTATTATATCCGTTGTCTGGCACCCATAACACAAGCTTTGAGTAGCTTACTTTGGGGCTAGATGGCGATGTGTGGAAATGTCCAAAGGATATTTATTTACTTTGACTTTAATTTACTTTTGAATTTTGTATAAGTTTAGTTATTGTTGTTAAATTATGTAAGCCGTAAATAGGTCGTGTAAGCTCTATTTAGCCTGATATACAGGTTTAACCTAGTTCAGGTAAATAACAGAATGCACTTAGTGATTAATTTTAAGTTCTAAGATGTATCTCAGAACCAATGAATTTTAATAAACAATTTATTTATTTAGAAGAAACAAAGTCTTTTGGAATCGGTCGGTGCATGATATGTGCAGACTGTTGGTGTAAGTAAGCTTGACGTGTTTCTTTTAAATAGAAGACAAAAGCGTTACGAGGGTCAAACTGAAAGTTCTTAGAAAATCAAAAACTGATTACATTAGCCAGTTATTAGTTTTATTATATCTTTTCAAAATATTGTCCATTGACGTCAATACACCGCTGCATGCGATGGAACCACTGGGAAAAGCACTTTGCCCACTCGTCCTTAGGGGTCTCTTCAATGGCATCGCGATACGCAGCCACCGCTTCTTCAGCATTCATAAACCGCTTTCCTTTAAGTTTTTCTTTAATTTTTGGAAATAAATAAAAATCACAAGGCGCGAGGTCGGAGCTATACGGCGGGTGACCCAGTAATTCAACGTTTGATGTCGCCAAATAGTCGATCGTTCGCTTGGCGGTGTGCTACGAGGCGTTGTCGTGGTGAAGGAGGATCCTACTGCGAGGTCGTTTCTCTCGAACTTTTTCCAAGACAAGTGGCAAACAATTGGTAGTGTACCATTCTGCAGAAACTGTTTTTTGATCCTCTAACACAATTGTTGCGAAATGACCTATCCTTCCAAAGAACGAGGCCACCATTTTTTTTCCCGCACTTCGATCTCTCTTCACTTTAGTTGGCAACTCCTCGAAAGGAAACACCCACTGAGCAGATTGTCTTTTGGTTTCAGGATCATAACAGTAAATCCAGCTTTCGTCACCTGTTAGTATGTCGAACACAGCATTTGAGTCACCTCCGTTAAATCTTTCAATCATTTTACGGCACCAATCCACACGATGGAGTTTTTGAGCCTTAGTCAAATTATGAGGTATCCACCGGGCGCAAAGCTTCTTGACCGCTAAATGTTCGTGGAGGATTTTGTGCACTTGACTCATACCGATGCCTAAGCTTGTCCGAATCTGCTGATAGGTCACTCTTTTGTCAGTCTCTATCATACGCCGCACAACACAGATGTTATTTTCAGTCGTCGCCGTAGAAGGCCGTCCCTCACGTACATCATCAGTGAGATTAGTGCGACCACGTTTAAACTCATTAAACCAGTTGTAAACAGTCGCACGAGATGGGGCTTCATCGTGAAAGGCCAATCGTAGTCTATCATAACTTTCTTGTTGACTTAAATGACATCGAAAGTCATAAAAAATCATTGCACGAAAATTTTCTCGTGTTAAATTCATGTTCACGTGACACAGACAATTTTCAATTTGCCGCCAAATCGTAAAACAAATGACAAATGAATGAAATATATACTCAGTAATATTGGCAAAGAGTTCTATTTTCCAATTTTTAATTTTTTTTTTTATTATATTGTTTATAAGTGGCCAGTTCTAAGAACTTTCAGTTTGACCCTCGTATTTTAAGCTTTTTAATGAGATTTTTGAAGGAAGTTTAATTATTTAATAATTTTTCACCGATACAGCCGTGACTCACGCAATGAACAGATTTTGGCATCGATGCTTTCGCGCATTAGTATCGATGTAGTCATCAAATACATGCAGGTACACTAACTAATGGCCAACTTGTGCATCGCAACTGCATCGATACTATCTTGCGACAGCATCGCCACTAAAAGTCGCAGTGTATAAAAGGTCCAAACTCATCTTTAAAGGCTTTCCCGGGGTTTTACAATTGATCCTTATTTTTCAGGTCATATCTAGTCAAAAGAGTTTTACCGTCTTAAGGTGGATTTATGTCGATTTTTGTGACGCATCAGAATGCAATCGGTTTTATACATTTAGTATGAAAACGTTCAGATCTCATCACGACAGGTCACATCACACTAATAGAAACGTTACCATACTATATGTATGATACCGATTCCGTTCTGATGAGTCACGACATGACACGTCAGACAAACATATATCCACTTTTATCTGGCAGGTATTCGGCTGAACTGATAGTCAACATTCTGGTTTAAATGATTTAAATACCGTTTATCTGTAAATAGGGCGCAGTTATAGCACTTTCGCTGCACCTATTGCTATATCTCCGCATGACCTAAAGGTTAGACTGACAGATAAAGCTTTTAGCATTAAGTCCACCTTTGTACACCATGATTTGTTCAATAAAGTCTTAAAATAAATAAACAAACAAAATATGCTGTTTACGGTACTGTTTGAATATCTGTTAACGAATTATTACCAGTAAGTTCTAATTTAAATGAAAAAATAGTGCAGGATCGCACATCCATCCTCGATGGCCTTCATAACGTGAACACTAGCGCCATCTACAGATCGCGTGTCAACAGCCAGCGTGTAATTACGATTCTGCGGTTTGAGCTGCCTCGTGGAATATTAATATTATTGTAGTCTAGGAGCCGTGTGAAAAAATATATACCTACCATTGAAATATATGTCGTTTCGCGGTTACAAAGTAGGCTTCCTTGTTAATTACTTAGGTCAGAAACTAATCTTCCTAAGTCTGGACTTTGGTACCACGTCCTCGTACTACTTTGTTAGTAAGAATACATAGAAAATACTACGTCCAATAGTTAGATTATACTTACTTTCATTTGTTTAGAGCAATTACAAAATGATTATATAGATTTTACTGCTTATCCTCTGTTCAAAACCGAAGCTGGAAAGCAGCGCTGATACTCACTAATCGTAGTTTACGTACTACAAATCGCAAAGAAAGTTAGACTTACTCTTTATTTTTATTTTCATCATTCTTTAGTGAAGGGTGAATTGTTGCTTTGTGCTCTATTTGCGGTATTTAAAAATAGATTTGACCATTAAATTTATAATTCGTTATTTATGTAATAAGTATTATGTATGTTTATGTTTTGGTTTAAATACCTATTGTAGTTTTTTACCCGTCCGCATCGTAGTCAAGCTCTCACTTTTGCCCTTCTATCACTTCCTTCGCGCCGCCAGCATTTTCTCTGTATAGACCTATGGTTGACTGCTGGAAAATGTTTTTAGCATTAAGTCCGCCATATGTACCTTTTGTTTGTGCATGAAGTATTTTAAATAAAAAATAAATAAATACATCAATCCAAGCTTAATATTTCCAATGGCAAATGAGTGCAACTTATAAAGCTGCCTCCTGGTCTACAATCATAATTAGCCTTTGGATAAAACAACCGTAGAATATAAATACATTTCAAAGAAGGCATCCGCTGTATGCAAATATATAAGATACGGGATTTTTTTATTATACCTATATATATTGTAGTAGATATAAAGAAACATATTGTAACAAAGGGTATTAACGACCTGTTTCTCAATGTATGTATAAGTTATCATTAGTTACTACGTTACTGTATAATTTATGAAATAAAATAAAATATTGGACACCAATCACATACATTGCTCTGATTCCAAATTAAGTAGCCAATGCACTTTTATTATGGAAATCAGACACAACGGGTGGTACCGCAACACCCAGACCCGAGACAATATAGAAAAGATCCTTTTCTACATTGACCCGACCGAGAATCGAACCCGGAACCTCACGAGATGGCGACGCTTGAAACCAGCGTGCTAGCCACTCGACCACGGAGGTCGTCAAGGCCGAAATGGCAATCCATATTTGAATTAATCGTTGGTTAGCGCTTATTGTCGATGATGAAACAGGCCCTTAATATAACCTATCTTTTGTTTTGTTACCAAAACCGGTACTCTGTAACTATGAATAAATCTTGACTTTATTTTTATGGAATTAGTACGCACATTATAAATCTAGCGGTCGCCCTGACTTTATCCGTGCGTTTTACTTTTATTCTGTTTCCGTAGTTGGTAGAGTAGTTAGGTATTTGACTGCAGCTTACTATGTACCACACAAAATACTTTTGAATCGGAACAGGGGACATATTTCTTTAATCACTCTCGTCAAGATTCAATGATTAATGTTCGATTTTTAAATTAAAATCAGTTTACCATGAGAGTGTATGACTTTATTTGCTAGATATCCAATTGTTAGTTCCGTATGTGTCTTTAGGATCAAAAGTGAATTTTATTCGGGCGTGCCCTAAAATCCGAACACATTGGCTTATAAGCTCATGCTAGTAGAATTCATTTGGCATATTTACCTTTTTATTGTATTCTGATTTGAATTTTAAAAAAATCCAATCATTTTGCTTTCTTTTGATCGATGTAACCATATCTGTAGACAAAACGAAACTTTGCCTTGCTCTTAACTTAAACTTACATCCATTTCAAACCTTGTTAGCATGTCTGACCCAGCCTTCGTATGTAAACGTGCTATCAAAACAAACCCACATAAAAATATATCATATTTCATCCATCTATCCCTCTCCCACACCCGGCAAAACCATACAACTGAGCAGGACAAAACCCAGCCACTTGTTTGGCTTACAACTCGGTTAATGATATGCAATGAGACCCCCTATAATCGTTCGTCTCTATCTGTCGTAATGATAACTACGCGTGAAAAAGAGACGACTAATCGTTGGCATTTGCGGCGAATTCACGACGTAAGCTCGGCCAGATGAAATAGACCTTCGAAGCTTAGAACAGTCGCGTATTTTTTAAGCTTTTTTTAAGAGGTGTGGGAGCTCTTAGTATATTGGTTGTTCTATGGCTATTTTTCATGGAGTCAAATGACGTATGGTGTCAACATAAATTATATTTACGGGGCAAGTTGACGTTGAATCAGTAAAATGGAGTTTTAATGGTGTTATTCTGTGTACATGTGTGATTTTGTTGATATTTCGTGTAATCTGATTTCTTAAAAGCTGTCCTAAATTATATAGGTATGGCAGTTTCGTTTGGGAATAATTTTTAATGTTTGTGTTCTTAGTTTAATGATGAGTATTGGAGCTTTGAAGAGCTTTTAGTTTTTAAGAGTTGGCAAAATCGACTCTAAGGAATTCATAAAATAGACTTATTCACTCTCCATTTATATTAATTTTGTGTTGAAAACGTTTTATTTGGATTCAAAATGTACATGTTATTTATTTAGGTACTAAATAATATAAATATTCGAATGCTACAAAGCATGTTTCACATTGTCCTAATATGTTCTTCTTAGCGTTATCTGTCCAATACTTCATACGAAAAGACTTAGAATTATTTGTTAGTGAGTGCTTTTGTAGATTAAGAAACAGGCCCAAATCTGATATCTGATCTTTAGGTTGAAACTGTTTTATCTTCTTGTTTTTTCCGAGTGTTACTTATCTCACCCACCCATCTGATGTATTAGCGCTAATTGGAAGACAAAGTTTTGAAAATCTCGATTAAGTTAGCATTTTAATCCTTATCCATTTATTTAATTCGATCAAATTAAGCAAATACTCACGTGGACTGCTAGGAAATGCTTTTGATTTCAATGTTCAAATACAAATAATATTTATTATTATAATTAGTAAGGTAGGCTTTACTTTACCACCTTACGCGCAAAGGCTCGACTTTTTTTTAAATTTAATGTATGGGAGCCCTTAAATATCATTATTTTTATTTTTTGTATAAGAATCGTAAACCAGTTAACAGGACACATCTTTCTACCAAATTTCAACAGTGTGATGCTTATAATTACAGAATAAAGTGGTTGTGACATACGGACGGACATACACACAGACATACAGACAGAGAGACTTGACGAACCATAAAAAACTAAAATGTCATTGCACTCCTGACTTTGAAATAGACCGCCGACATTGTGACCCTTCGTTAGATTGCCTCGTTGAGTATGTAAGGGATGTAAGAGGTTGTATGAATACTTGCTTTCATTCACATGATAGTTAATTACAAATGAATAGAACTAAGGATTGTTATTTTCTATATCGTCTTGAGTCTGAGTAATGTGGTAACACCGTTTTTACTGATTTCCATAACACTACTACTACTTAGCTCGGGATAAATATAAAAGTGCCCCCAGAGGGCCTATTTGCATAAATAAATGACTTTTTTTATGACTTTTATGATAAGGAGGCCGATTCTCGCGGGAATCCAACTTTTTTCGTGTGATAATTCGATTGCAAGTTTAACCGTTTAACAATCAAGTTAATATAACACATACATAATAATAAACGCAAAAAAACTATTGCACGAATGAAATCTAAATACATAGAAATCGTGACCCTGAGAAATCAAAAAACACTTATTTTTTCTTCGACAACGAAAATTCGATAGATGAGCTTTTTGGAATTCGATAGAGAGCTTTTTTCTTATTCGAATTGCTCGAGAATTGCTCTGGGCAATGTATATGATAGGTGTTTTTATTTAAATTTAACATAGTGGTTAGGTTACCTTAATTCTTCTACGGATCTCTTCATTTCTGATTCGACCTCGTAGAGAAACACCGAGCATAGCCCTCTCCATCGCTGCGCTGTGTGATTTTGAGCTTCCTTATAAGGCTCATAGTAAGAGACCATGTTTCGGATCCGTATGTCATCACTGGTAACACACACTAGTAAAGATCGCTGGATCAAACTGGATGCAGACCGCTTGTGATTTACAAATAAATTATTACGATGTAGATATCAGATTTGGGCCTGTTTCACCATCTACAAAAGCACTAACCAACGAATAATTCAAACATTGAACGTCATTACGTATAAAGCATTGGACAGATAACGCTAACAAGAACATATTAGGACATTGTGAAACAGGCTTTTTAGCATTCGATTACTTATATTTTTCGGTCGCTGTGAAAAGCCATGGGGGAGGCCTATGTGTAGCAGTGGACGTCCTTTGGCTGATATTAATGATGATGACGATGATTGGGCAGGAAACGCTAGTGGGAACTTTTCCACACAATGTGAAACAGGTCCTAAAAGAAATGTTTTATAAGTTCACTAGTCGTTGCGCCCCGGCCCCGTTCTGCCCCAGCCCCAGCCTCTTCTAAAGGGATAAAAAGTATTCTATGAGTAAAGTATTATAAATTTATTAAAGCCCACAAGGTATTCAATTTGATAAATAATTGAAGAAGGTTTTAGAGAAAAAGGCGTATAATAATATAAATGAATATTTCAATAATAAATTGCAATATATTTAGATATGACATTGTATAATTTAAATTAAAAATTGACATGATTTGATTGTATTTTTTTCTTATAATTTGAATTTATTTAAATAGATAGAAATGACTATATATTTGACTTAGGTACTTACAATTTGACAAAATACTAATTGACATGTACTTATTTTAATGAAGAATTGATTTAATTGTAATTTATTGAATTTAATAACTTTAGTTCACAAATACCTCGTTGAGGTCATAATGTAACTAAATAACCATCTTTTGCCTATATGTTATATATTGTCAGCTGTAATGTTATATTATGAAGTGAATAAGTGAACATGAATATGAATATGTCATTCTTCTGGTTCTAATGCTACCTCCCCACTAATTTTCAGCCAAATCGGTTCAGCTGTTCTTAAGGTACCTTAAGAACAGCTGAACCGATTTGGCTGTAATTTGTACAAATACTGTAACTAACACGACTTTCTTTTATAAAGATTAACCCTATAGTATGTCGCTTTAAATGCCAAGTAAAATCAAAACATTTCGTCTCCTCCCAAGAGTTATAAAACACAAAAAGACATCGAAAAGAGTACCTACCCCCTTTTTGTTCAGTTCTCATTCCATTTAACAGAACTGTAAATGTGACGAAGTAAAACGCCAGTTTTCAGTTTTATTTCAGACGGAGCCACGTTTTATAATTCACTGAAATACAACTCTGGGTTCGATTCTGAGAGATAAGTACGAAGCTGAGTTTTACTTAGATTTTTAACGAAATGTCAAGACAAGATTTTTTATAGTAAAATCGCGTATATGATGTACTTGACTAGTGGATGTAGCTTAATAAATGTACCTACATAATAATAACAAGACGTAAAGGGTAGATTAAAGAAGTATAATTGGATATGCTTTTTCTGTAGCCTTTAATAATAAAATATTTATCATGGATTCTGACTTAGATCATAGAAACTATTAAAGTGAAACTGTTATCTTTAATAATAAAGTTTGTCTTATTAGTTCGACTCTTCGGAATTCAAACTGAGAAAAAGTATTGTAAATAGTAAATTTGATTCTGAATTGAATCTCGGGTCGGACAGGTTTTTTAAAACATAACCCATATTCTTATCCCTGAGTTGGATGTCACTGACTAAAACAACAACCTGTGTACCGCAACTATATCCACAATGATCGAACCCTTAAAATATATACGAGTTTTTTTCGTGATCACAGTTAAAAAACTTCCGTAGATTACATTGTACAATCGCCAGCACATCGGGTTACTTACTTTTGTTGCAAACTAGCCCTTATTACAACTGCATAAGACACCGCAGTGTTTACCTTGACGTGCTGTTGTCCGTACATATTTACAACATTGTTTTTTAAGATTTAAAATTTTCGCGTTGCATTACAGTAAGAACTAAGCATGACGGGTCTAAGCACGAAATATTAAAATGAGTTAATTATCTTATTTTTTTTTTATTTAAAAGTACATGTCGTATCAGGAGGAATCAAACCTCGTGTCTTACGCCTTTTCGGCGTATGCCTATATGTGGATAGCGTAAGACAGGGGTTCGATTCCTAGTTTGACACAGTTGCTTTTTTCAAGTGAATTTTATGTTACTAAGTTTGTTTAATGACAAAACACTTTAAAACAAAAATATAATGACATCATGTACAATAAGGAGGTGTACTTTTCTAGTTCTCCGCATAATTTTAGTCGCAAAAATAGTCTAGGCATGTATTTAAAAGAAACATTTTTTTTTCACAATTTTCCCAAAAATATCCTAGAATTCTCATTTACGTGTTTCTCCCCCCACTTCGTTAGTACATAAGCACGCCCGCCCTCGTCGGTCGCCATGGCAACGCGCTAGGGCGGGCGGTAGGTAGCTATGATAATTCGGCGTTTTGTGCTTTTCATTTTATTTGTATCTGTGGATTTTCCTATTTAGTTTAGAGTTTGGATAAGAAAAAAGTAATGTGTGTTTTTTAATTTATTTTTCAGTGGGAGATTGTATGTTTATTTTATATTAAGATACCTAAATTTGAATACCAATCGCAAATAATAATTTTTAAGCTTAGGTTTGGAAATTTTTTACGAGAATTCAGAAATTTAAAATCCTTATCTTTATTGCTACGAACTATATTTTATTTTATTTAAACACAAAACAGTTTACAATTGAGGTGATACCACAATGTATATAATCTTTGTATATAAAAATGTGTCCTTTTTTCCCTTGGTCAGGACATCACGCGTGATCGGCTTGACCGATTTCGCTGATTATTTATTTGTTGTGTGTTAAGGTCTAGAAAAAATACATATGAAAGAAAAAAAAATGAGCGACAAGACCGATTTTAATGATTTTTACTTTGTTTGATTCGTCACCCTCCGAATTTAGTTAATAACTATTTAAATATGGAAGGAGGTTACAAAATAATTAAGTTTCTGAGGTTTAAATCTAAATTTATTTACTGCATAAGATCAACCATACTAAGGTTAGTTTATTGTTTTCATTAAGTATTATTCGTTCCAGGTACTTTTCTGCAATGTTGTGTAAAAAGGAATCGTACAACTAAAATCTAAACTCAAAGTAATCCTAACCAAAACATCAGAAATTCGTTAAATGTGCGATTAAACTAAACGACTACACGACGTTCAGTCTCAGGCTTAAGGTTGCGTTAAACAATTTGGCTAGTTGACGTGTAGCCATTCAATTGAATGCTGGCATATAATAAACTGCCTAGCCATTCAATTAACTAACTGATTTAACCAGATGGCTGCGATATAATGTCTCACAAATCAGAATCGCACATATATATCTTACATACATTTATTCAAGTAAACTTGGTAATTTCTATGACCCTTTATTAAGCTCAAAAACACTTTCGTATAGGTACTTAAGTTGTGCCTAACTATTACTTATTTCAAAAGCTTTTAGTTAACTTTTGATTAATATAAGTGCCTCTTAAAGAAAACTTGTATTTTATGTCATTTGTAAGACCACAATGCTATTATTTATTTATCTATATTAACAGTTTTGCTACTAACCTAAATATCAAAATTACTAACATCGAAAGTGTTACTGAAATATGAAAGTCGCCTTTGAAACAGCTTTTATATTAGTAGAAATTATTGTATTTTGTAGGGACAATTTGTACGTCACGATCTAATTCTTCTGCCACTTGATATTGTATCGAGAATTTTCATAGAAACAGCATCTTTTTTGCATCAAGCTTATAATTATGTTCAACAAAACAAACTAATGATCTCGATAAGAGATTCAGAACACACCAAGAATTAACCAACGAATAATTCAAATATGGAACTTCATTTCGTATATTAGACAGATAACGTTAACCAGATCCTTTTGGGACATTGTGAAACAGCCCGTTAAAGGTAAAGATTTTAGAAATTCATTACCTGGAATAGTTCACAGCGAGACGAGAATCTTTCAAACCAACGACATCTATGTTACACTAGACTGGCGGTTCACAACAAATTTTGTGGTACAAAAAGTTGAGGCCAGACTTGGAGCATTGGAGCTTTGCCATTCGAAAATGTGATACAAAATGTCTTCTGTACCATGAGTTTACGGTTGTTTTACTCGCTAGCGACGACGTAAAAGAGTCGGTAGAGAACTCTTACTTACACAACTAAAATTTTCCATACACTTTTGTTACGTCATCGCTAGCGAAAAACCGCTGTAAACTCATAGTAACGGTACTGAGCAGCGTGTCTAGCATAAAATATAGTCAATGTTTCAAACTTACTTATTAACCGACACCGACATAGAAGAAGAATATCTTACCGCCTTGCCACAATCAAATATGAAAATTTAAAGTAGGTAACTATGTTTCACATTTTTGTAACGAAGTTGCAAACCACGAGTTATTACGTTTGGTTATTGTATAAATTTAATAATAAATTTTATTTCAAAAAAACTTTAAAAAAAAGTAAAAACCGACTTCAAAACCAAAATGCACTAAAAAGTCTTAAATAAACTCTTCACCATTGAAAGGAAAGGAATCCGTTTTAGGCAAACAATTTCTTTTTGGAGTCGGTGCTGTGATAGTTGATGCTTGATGGTCAAAGTGATGGCACCGACTCCAAAAAGAAATTGTTTGCCTAAAACGGATTCCTTTCCTTTCAATGGTGAAGAGTTTATTTAAGACTTTTTAGTGCATTTTGGTTTTGAAGTCGGTTTTTACTTTTTTTTAAAGTTTATTTTATTTCTTTATTTTTAGTGATTACATAAGAGGGGGGGGGGGAGTTGAACCTTATGATTCTATTTTTTACGAAGCTACAAATTACCTATCATAAGTTTCGTCATTATAATTACTGAACTCCTAGGCGTTAAGGAGTTCCACCATCAGCTCAGCCCCACAAGATGTTGACTTTCAGACGTAACAACACGTCAACATTAAGATTCTAGTAAAGAAACACTATACGTGCCTTTAAAATTTGAGGGTTTCCTTCGAATACACCAAGATCCCATTATCAGATCCCAAAATGGAAAAAATGGGACCAACTAGAAGGTATACCCTCTAAGTAGGTGAAAATTTTTTTCGATTCGGTCGACAAACGACTGAGATATGAGGTAACATACATACAAAAAAAAAAAAATGATAAAAAAAAAACATACAGTCGAATTGATAACCTCCTCCTTTTTTGAAGTCGGTTAATAAATTTTATTTCAAAACTTTGGGTACATTGATACTTACTTAATAACATAGGAAAAACGTATCTTTTTATACTTAAGCTTCTGTTAGATATCATTGAAAACTTTCATTAACTGTTGGTTTCTATGCAGGAATCTGACATTTAGTTTACTTCTAAAATGGTAGTTCATGAAATATTTTTTATCAAAGTTTTGAAAACAGAACTCCGTGGCATGAACATGAAGAAAAGTGTATGTATCGTTACGTGTAAAGTGTCTTTCCCAATTGATTTTTCCGTGACATCGGGCGGAGTAAGCGAAAGCTTTTAGACACTAAAACACTCCGACAATTGGAAATCTATAGATATATCTACAGCATAGTATATCTACACTACGCCACTTTACTGGTTAATGTACCTAGATAGGTATGGTTACCTAGTACTTCGCCATCTATTCCCAAAAGATGGATCAAAACTACGGGTATTGAAAGTCTAAGTACGTCTTGATCCAAGTGCCAATATAGGTAGAATAAATATGTAAATCTAGGGGTTCCCCGCGACTTCGTCCGCACGTTTTGATTTTTCTCCCTCCCCTCCCGTGCGATGTAACCTATAAAGGATTTTTCAAATCGGTCCAGTAGTTCCTGAGATATGCGCGTTCAAACAAACAAACTCTGCAGCTTTATAATATTTGTTTGGATTTTGCAATTTCAAAAAACAGCTTAAACTACCTCAAGGCAAGATTAAAAACTTAGTTCTTTTTTCCATTAAGATGAATCAAAGTTCTATTTATTTGTTTTGATTTGATCTAATATTAATTCAATGTTTTATTTAAAAACATACAAATTTTAACAGGCACTTCAGTAGTCGTACGACTGTGTCATAGTTATTCACCAACCTCCAGAATTCTATACGTTAATTATCTCAATCTCAAGTTAGTTTTATACATATACCTAGGTACCTCGAAAAGTTTTGAATGTACTTTATTAAGTAGGAACATTACACTGTAGGAACATAACACATTATACAGCAAGAACTTTCATGTAAGTACGTAGTGAGTATAAATTCCTTCACAAAATAATGTACAGTCGACAGCTCATCAGGTTACCCACTTTTGTTGCAAACTAGCCGTTATTACAATTGCGTAAGATGCCACAGTGTTAACCTGGACATGCTGTTGTCCGTACAAGAAAAACTTAATATACCTGCGAATGTCACGTTCAAACAGTAAAAGGTCTATGAATGCCTTAAAAAGACTTAGTTTTTAATCATATTTTCTTAAATACTATACACCGAAAGTTGTAGGTAAGCAGAACAATGCCGGGTACAATTGTATTAAATCAAAAACTACGATCGCGTCAAAACTGGCAGAGGGGGCTTCAGGGCTCCAGAGCCCTTGAGTTCAGGCCCTGAGGACTACACAGGGCTGTCACAATAAGTATTACATAGTAGTATTTATTTAAGACGGTATATTGGCTTTGAGAAGATGTCACCCTCATAGGATAATTACAATTAAATCTACGCTTAAAACCTATTGCACTAATCAATATAAACTTTTGGCGGAATTCGACAAAGTACTGGCCAAAATTTCGTTAAATATTCCAGTTTTTCTTAACTAATGCTGAAACAGTTACAAAACTCAAAACTTATTTATAATCAAATGTTGTGTTATTTATATTTTATTGTTAATTTTGTGATGTATATATTTTTTCTTTTTGGTGTATAAATCATTGCCGAATTATTACCACCCACTAAGGCACCCGCTGAAAATCAGCGTCGTGGTATGCGCCCCGCTGCCACGACTTATGCTGAGCGGGTGCCTTTTTGACTCAAGTCGCCTGCTTTTTTACTATATTTGTATATTATGCTTGATGTAATTATTTGAGTCAAATAAATGTATTTTCTTTCCTTCTTTCTTCCAAAACTCTAGTCCTTCAGTCTCGTTCCGAGAACACTTCACTAATATGTGGTACTTCATCTAATACATCTTCGTTTAATTCAATTTTACTGAGGCGGGGAATCGAACCCCTGCGCACTTTATTTATCTGTGGTTTAGCGGTGCAAATCTCCATTTTGAATCGACCCATTTCATCGAACACTACAGTGCAAATAACCCACTCTGAAACAGTACTGTTACCATGAGTTATGCGGCGGTTTTACTCGCTAGCGACAACGTTACTTATTGTATGGAAAATTGTAGTTCTGCAAATGACCGTTAGAGGCGCTGTGAAATTTTTATGTCATCGCTAGTGAGTAAAACCACCGTAATCTCATGGTAAAGGACGATTCACGCTATATCGTGCCGGAGCCGGACCGTGCCGGAGTCGAAAAAAAATCCTACCAACATTCCAACGCCCTGTCCCGTCCGGGCTCGGGCAAAGCGTGGTCAGGCATGAATCACATCATACAAAATGTATACAATAATTTTTGACCGTGGCCCGGCCGGTGACCGGCCTGAGCCTGACCCGGCGGCGGCACGGTGTAGAGTGAAGCAGCCTTAACAGTACAGCACTTGGGCGATTTGCTCCGTACCCTAAAGAACGTGTTGCGAAACATCACAATGATGACCTCCGTGGTGTAGTGGCTAACGACACTGTTTTCAAGGCGTCGCCACTCCAAAATCCCGGGTTCGATTTCCGATCGAGTCAATATAGAAATCAAATTTTTTTATGTTGTCTCGGGTCTGGATATTGTAGTAGGTACTACCGTTGTGTCGTTACTGACTTTGGAATCAGAGCAATGTATGGGATTGGTGTCCAATACAATACAATACTCCTTTAAAGTTTGCAACCAGTTTGCAACAAGTTTGCGACACCCCTGCAAACTCTATTGTGGCGCCCCCCATCACATTCGTTACCTCCATTGTTTCAATACTGTGTCTTTATTCGCTTTCCTGCTCACTCTTAATTACGCCATCTGCCGTTGCGGTTACCTACGTGTTATTGAAAAATATATTTTTGCGTACAACTGCAGAAATATCATCTTTTGTTTCACACTAGAAACTACTCACACAGGTAGAACTCTCAATTTTTAACAGCTGTAATACCAGGAGCTCTGTTTTTGAATCATTTGCGTCAATATGGTGTGTCATTTGATGTGATTAATGTTCAGTTTCGAACGAAAACCGGATAAAATCCACACAAAAGTAGGAAAAAAAATACTAGATTTCACATGTATTTTAATTGATTTCCGAATGAAAATCACTCGTGATATTGACTCGAGTAATTTAAAAATTGGGCCACTGATCGTGAAATCCTGAAAGTTACAGAGTTTTTTGTCCTGTGCCGTTACCATGAGTTTACTTATACTCGCTAGCGTCGGCGTAACTTTTTGTATGAAAATTTTAGTTCTGCAAGTAACCGCTAGAGGCTAAGAATTAACTTTTAAAAAAAAAGTTAAAACCAACTTATTTATTTTGGGAGTCGGTGCCACCACTTTGACCATCAAGTATCAACTATCAAAGCACCGACTCCAAAAAGATTGTTTGCCTAAAATGGATTCCTTTCCTTTCAATGGTCAAAGATATTTGAGACTTTTATATGCATTTTGGTTTTGAAGTCGGTTTTTCCTTTTTTTAAGTTAATTTTATTTCTTCATTTTTAGTTATCACACGATTATGACTATGTTCTTTAAGAAGCTAAAATTTACCTATCATAAGTTCTGTCATTATAATTACTGAAATCCTAAGCGTTAAGGAGTTCCACCATCAGCTCAGCTCCACATGATGTTGACTATCAGGCGACTAGGCGACAGATTAGAAACTTAATGTTGTTGTTGTTAACACGTCAATATTAAGTTTCTAGTAAAAAAAAACACTATAAGTGCCTTGTTAATTTGAGGGTTACCCTCGATCAAATTTCCAATTGGCAAAATACAAAATTTTACACACAGTCGAATTGATTAACTCCTCCTTTTTTCAAGACGGTTAAAAAGCTAAATAAACAAAAAAACATCTTCAGCTTAAAAAAAATGTATAGATTTTTTAAATAAGACGGGCTTAAAACACGTCTACGTAGAAGCCTTAACCTTAATACAAAATTTGATAAATCTACTGCTATTAAGTTTATAAGTGAAGAGTTGACTGTCTGCACATGGTAACATCACTTCGACTCATATCCATAGATTTTGAAAATACACAATACAAAATATACTAAAAATGCGGTGAAATCATAATCCTGATGCGTATCAATAAAAAACCACAGGTCGTATTAAAATATCAAAGACTTGTACATAGTCACTGACTCTCTTTCTTTTACACTGCGGTTTAATATTTGCATCTCTCTCACTGTGTAATAATAAAACGTATAATTTTGTCCGTCCATCTGTCGACTAGTTCATTGGGCACTGTGGTTTATAAGCAATTTGTGCTCAGTGACATCTTGAGGGTTAGCAGGTGGAAAAGTGTTTAGAAATAAATATCTGACAGTCATCAATACATTGCTCTAATCCCAAAGTAAGTAACTAATGCACTTGTGTTATAGCCATCAGAAACAACGTCACAACCCATACCCGAAACAATATATGAAATTACGATTTCTACATTCGACCGGGAACTGAACTCGGGAACTCGGAGTGCTTTGAAACCCAGCGTGCTAGGCCACTACACCACGGAGGTTGTCTAAATAGAATAGTAAATGTAATAGGAGTTAAGTTAAATTTTCATGACAAATAAGCATCATTATAATTTCCTCAAAATGATAGCTAATGATTTGGCATTATTTTAATACGGATACTAAAAGTTTTTTGAGAGATTTTATTTATTTTTCACAGATTTTGGATCTTGGAATAGTTACGATTTAAGCAATCTTTGTATGAGGGTTTTTACGTGTGTTCCACATTTTCGGATAAACTGCTATGTCGATTTTGCTGAGTGAGGTAAAAGAGCATCATGGCGAAAGTTACAACTATACTATTTCTACAGTTATACTATTTCTTTTTGTTATATTTCTACTTCGTAAGGTATTTATTTCTAGACTCCACTTTATTCAGAACTGTTCAGTCATTTTCAGCGTTCGTTTGTAGGAAACATTCAGCCTTAGACCAATCTAAGTATTAGTAATGTTATGTAGAGTAATTTTATATATTACTAGCGGTCCCCCGCGACTTCGTCCGCGCGTTTTGAGTTTGCTCCCTCCCCTCCCGTCGCAGCGTGATATTTTATATCCTCAAATCGGTCCAGCAGTTCCTGAGATAAGCGCTTTCAAACAAACAAACTCTTCAGCTTTATAATATATTAGCGCAAGCGCACGTTGTACTTAAGCTGCGAACATTATTTGGTGCGGAGTTATGTTTAAACTGTGATAGCTCCTAAGATATTTATTGAAATCAAATAATATAAAGGGCAACTTTGTTCTAAATGAAATGCTCGTGACGATAAATTTATTGTTTTTGATAAGAATAAATATCTGTGTTTATAATACACCTCTAAAAATAATGCATATTTTTTTTAACAAATTTATTAACATATAAAAGGTTGTAGTAAGTCAACCATAAAAAATAGACATATGCTGTCGCGGCCTTTATTATAGAACTCTTAATGCTGAACAATCCTGTCATACATGATTTTTGTGTAACATTAGCGGTTTCCGCAGCGTACGCAGCGGAAGCTCTCAAAAGGAATATCTTTCTCCCGTTTTCGCAACATTTTTAATTTCTGCTGTGGTCTTATGAGTCGTATCTTTATGTTATATAGCCTAAAGCCTTCCTCGATTAATAGACTATCCAACGTAAAAATAATTTTTCAAATCGGGCCAGTAGTTTCTGAGATTAGCGCGTTCAAACAAACAAACAAACTCTTCAGCTTTATAATATTAGTATAGATATATTGTAGTAATATTATATATAGAGTAATTTATGAAAAGTAATAATATGTAGTTTAATTTTCAGTTGGTAAAAATTTTTTTTTTCTTTAATTTGATGACCTCCGTGGTGTAGTGGCTAAGCACGCTGGTTTCAAGGCATCGTCGCTCCGAGGTCCCGGGTTCGATTCCCGTTTGGGTCAATATAGAAAACAAAAATGTCTATACTGTCCCAGATCTTGGTGTTGTGGTGCCACCGTTGTGTCTGATTTCCATAACACAAGTGCAATTAATTAGCTACTTACTTTGGGATCAAATCAGAGCAATGTATGTGATTGGTGTCTCCAATATTACATTAAACAAATTATTTAAATCCTTGAAATGTATCCGTTTAGAATTACTTTTCTTACTTTGCGTTTCTAGTTTATACCAGTTTCTTGTCTGTCGATTGGAAAACTGATATTTTAAGAATTATTTTCAACACGTATAGTAACGTAATATGTATTAGATGGAAGGTTAACTTAGGAGATTCTAAAAATGAATTGGTTTCGTTCTCATTATTTTATAAAATATTAAAAAATATATTTTTTTATGAGCTCAGTATCTAGTTATTTCCCCGAATAAGTATTTTATTAGCGTAGGCACACTGGAATTATTTTATTTCCATAACTAGCGGCCCGCCCCGGCTTCGTACGGGAGCAATACAGATACTAAATGTACTCTTTAAAAAAAACGGCCAAGTGCGAGTCGGACTCGCGCACTGAGGGTTCCGTGCGAACTTTTACTGAATTAGGGAATCCACTTACTCCCACTTAATAAAATGACACAATATTTTGTTTACAGCAAATATTTTATAACTTTGTTTTTCATAGAGTTTGTATGAAAAACAAAGTAACGTTTGCGGTTGTTGAAAATGTGCTCTATCTCAAAAACTACTAGTTTGATCCCGAACCAATTTTCGTTGAAAGTATTTGTTATGATTTTTTTTTCTTTATTAAGGACAACAAACAATTACATCAATGTTATAACCTTAAATATTACTATGAAAATTACTTATAATGTAACCAGCACCATTGTCCACAGATAGGTATAAAAATAAGTGTTAAAACATGCGACAGTTGGGCAAACAGAGCATTTAAGGTGTAGTATTATTTAAGAAAATTTTATGCATATTTATTTGTGAACTAATCGCACTCTAAACACAAAAAGCCTCACAGACAGCAAAATATACATTTTTTCTAAAGTTCGCAGGTGAGCTTGAGAAAGGATCGACATCACAGAGAAATTTGTTATACAAACTCATTATTCTATATAAAGGACAGCGCTCACCTGCGTACGTCCTAGTAGTATTAAGTGCAAATAATGTAGGTTTTCGAGTTTTACGAACAGCATATGAGCGATAAGGCACGTGCAGGTATATTTGATTGGTGAGTTCAAAAAAGTCAAAATGATCTACATTATGTATTTTTTTCAAAATTTACACATGCTTAGTTTAGAAGTTATTTAAAGGGGACGCCCATTTTACCACTTTGGATGCGTCTAGCTATGAAACGTTAGACTTTAAAAGAAAATGGTTTTAGAAACCACTATGTCATTTTGAGAGACCTATCCATAAACACCCCACACGCATAGGTTTGACTGAAAAACATTTTTTCGGTTTTAGTTTCATGTATGGGAGCCACTCCCCCCTTAAATATATTTTTTATTTTATTTTATGTATAAGAATCGTTAAGCGATTAAAAAAGGATACAACTTCCTACCAAATTTCAACAGTGTGATGCTTATAGTTACAGAATAAAGTGGCTGTAACATACGGACGGACGGACAGACAGACAGACAAACAGACAGACAGACAGACAGACTTAAAGAAACTATAAGGGTTCCGTTCTATGCCATTCGGCTACGGAACCCTAAAAAACGCATCAAATTCCGTTGCGTAGTTTAAAGATTTAAGCATACATATACACATATACAGACAGCGGGAAGCGACTTTGTTTTATACTATGCAGTGATACTGCATTTTGGTAATTTCTATTCAGTTCTCAATAAAGTCAGAAAATCATGAGTATCGTAGTAGCGTAATTAATCATTATTGTAAAATCCTTATCTCTTCAGCGCTTTAGCGTAATTTAAATAATAAATATGTTTTAATCGTCACTTTTAGGATGATGAATTAGTGATTATCGGGGTACATTGTTGTGTCGGACTATGTCATTAAACCACACACTAAAGTGATATAAATTTAGTGAACCGATTCTTGAAGACATTAGCTTATTTACGAGACTTGCCAAAATCCGTTTGATTGACTTTGGAAACTGAGAGAATCGTGTCAAAAATACCCCTTACAAAATAGAAATCTTCGAATGGGTTTTAATCGTCACTTTTAACCAATAAAATTGATCTATAGCATAAGCTTTTATATGAAAAAAAAAAACCTTTTTTTCTAAAGCACTTGACATTTGCTTCGCCACATTTACATGAAAACTATCGTAAAATAACACAACTCTGGCGCCAACCAAACTGTATCATTACGATCCTAATCCAAATCACCCGTAAACCGATTACCGATTTTTTATCTTTTTTTTTCAAAAAATGACACAACCCAGCGCCCAAAAATTACACGATTTGGACATGAGGTGTATAATTTGACCCCATAATCGAAGGGACAGAGTTTTCGTTTGTTTGTCCTATAATTGCGATGGCTTTCCGGTTTTTTTTTGGGATACCGATTTTTTTGGCGAATGTATACTGTCGGCAGCGCTTTGTTTTTTAAATTAAAAAAATGTGGTCGTTCATCAATGCTGAATGATGTTTTTTTTTGTATTCAAAGAAAAATAAGTTTTTTAATAGTGCTAAGTGCTAAGCAAGCATAATGAAAATTTTTATTGATATTTTTTTTGATCTCTTTGATCAAGTATCTTGTACCTTTTAACTATCAACCTAAATCATATTGTCTTGCCAGTAAAGATATAAATAAACTTAATGTACAGTCACCAGCACATCAGGTTACTCTCTTTTGTTGCAAACTAGCCCTTATTACAACTGAATAAGATACCACAGTGTTTACCTTGACGTGCTGGCATTTGTACATATACTAATTAAAAAAAACTGTGAAAGCACTCCGGGAGTGCCAGCAGAAGTGAAAAAACTTGAATATCAACGTTGTGCATTTTTGATTTTTTGGAATAGTTATTATCAATATAAAAGTACTATCATTTTTGTGATAGAATACAATAGTAATAATAATACAATAATAATCATAATAATACAATAATAATAATAATATTATAATATTTTTAATGAATACAATATTTATTACAATTTATATTATATTAAATTACATTAAAAAGTTTATCTCTCAGAAAAATCAACTTACATCCATAATTTCGCCAACCGTCTTACGGTTTTTCGATCAGGTCACGTGTCCTGACGCGAGTTTCAAATTTTTCCCCCATCCCACAAAAGTGCTCAACGCCGCTAAAGAAGTTTTCACTTCAATAACTTTATAAAACATTAAGCATAAATTGAACACATTAAGCACCTCAGTTTCTTGATTTGATACTTAGTAATATTATGCTCCGCTAACCTATCTTTTATAAATCTTTTATGTGAAGCAAAAATGGTAACCAAACAATATCCCCAATATAAGGGAATACTAAATAATTCAATATCACCAAAAAAACACTATCCTGTAATTTACAATATGAAGGCTGTAATTACATTGAAGACATATTCTACTAAATACGTTGACAATTACGAAATCTAATTGGCCCATTCAAATTTGGAATTTTAGTTGCTTCGTTCTATTGGCTAAATCCACCCTACTATCTAATGTCAAAATAACAAGACCCTTCATTCTTGTAAAAGATAACCTCAAAAAAGGTCTTGTCATGTGAAGTCACACTGGTTGGTGTCAACCATTATCGAAGACCTTTTTTTCTTTAGTGTTTATATGTATGAAGAGGTCAGGTTGGTATGATATAAAATGGTCGTCCTTTATGTATGGAGGTGTATTATTTATAACAAGTGCTTAATTTTGTCATTACCTACTTGATAGTTACTAATTAGACATTTTAATTCCCAATAGTTTAGTGTAACGTACATTTTAAATGGCCACTTAAGGAAACTGTCTAGTTTATGCATTTTTCATTTGTTTTAGGAGATAATGCTGTGAAAATTACGTGTTGTATTTTTTTAAATTATACAGCTATGGCGTGGCGACAGTTTTGTAACATTTGTCGCAGGAAATGTTTTACAAATTTTTAAGTAAGATTGATTAAACTTTAGGCACAGGGTTGTTGCCTGTTTGGGTTAATACACCTAATAGCATAGCATTTTCTTTAAAAGTGTAGTTTCAGAGATAGACGCTTCCAAAGTAGTAAAATGGGCGTCCCCCCCCCCCCCCCCCATCTAACTTCTAAACTAAGCGAGTGTATATTTTGAAAAAAATATGTAATGTAGATGTTAAGAAACACTTTCAACGAAAATTAGTTTGGACGGGATCGAACGAGAAGTTTTTGAGACAAAGCACATTTTCAACAACCGCAAACATAACTTTTTTCTTTATACAAACACTATGAAAAACAAAGTTATATTTGCTCTCAACAAAATATTGTAGTATTTTAGCTAAGTGGAAGTAAGTGGATTCCCTAATTCAGTTAAAATCGTTTTTTTGTTTTTCTACTGTTTTGTCACTATACAATCCTAATATTATATAGTAAGAGCAATCCTCGATATCGATGAGGTCACGCAGCCTACATCTTAAATAAAGCACTGCAAAATTTAACATGCTTGCCAAGGCGTCGGTGGCCGAGTGGTATAGTCATGCGCCCGGATAGCGTAAGACACGGAGTTCAAAAAAAAACAAAATAATTTATTTTGTACATAGGCTATTGCTGGCATTTATACACGTCCCTACATTGGCCCTACCACAACTTCGGGACAATTGTGGGCTAGTGCTGAGAAGAAGCTGCGCAACAAACTCAGTCACTATTGTCAATGCCTATTTTAAAAATATTACAATTTAAATGTCCTTACAAGCTACACCATACATTGTTATCGTTCATATAATCATTAATTCTTTAATATCCTCTAGTCATTAAACATTGTTTAACAATCGATTTGAATTTATATAAAGGTAATTCAATTATATTTTAAGGCAATTTATTAAAGAAAGTTCGCCTGACACAGTTCCTTTTTACAAGTGCCATTTATATTTAAATCTTGTCCAAACATAACACAATAGATCAAAAGTCATTGTGACAGGACAAACCGAAACGACCCCATAGATTATACCCGTCCCACGAGATTCACTGATATGCGAGGATTTAAGCTTGTTATAGAATTAAAGGATCTACTTTCATGTAGGAAATGAATTAGAGGGTGGATGTGGCATTCTGTTTGAAACAAGTGTAAAATAAATAACTTTGGGCGTAAGCATTTGTGCTGGCGGGTAGGGGTATTTGCGGTAGTTGAAAATGTGATATATCTCAAAAACTACTTAGTTTAATCTCGTTCAAACCAATTTTCTTTGAAACTATTTGTAGAGATTTAGATCGTGCATTTTTTCCAAATTTTACTAGCTTAGTTCTTAAGTCAGAGGGGCGCTCATTTTACCACTTTTGAACCGTCTATCTTACAAACGTTTGACTTTTAGATAAATCGATTTAAGAACCTCGATGTCATTTAAAAAGACCTGCCCATAGACATGTTTGTTTTAGTTCCATGTATGGGAGCCCCCCTCAAATGTTATAATCTTTTTATTTTTTATAGCAATCGTAAAGCTAATAACAGGATACACCTACCTACTAAGTTTTATCTGTGTAATGATAATAGTTTCAGAATAAAGTAGCTGTGACATACGGGACGATCAGACAGACAGACTTGACGAAACTATAGTGTTCCGTTTTTTGCTATTCGGCTACGGAACCGTTAAAACTGATCTCATAAACTCTGCTCAAAACACCGCATCCACATATTCTCACATCGCAACTCAAAACCCCTCACACCCTTACTTGCGCGCGCGCAGGATCACACTGCGAATAACAATTGAAAATCACTGTTACGTAATCGTTGAGTAATTTGTGCTAATTGGGGAGTGATGATGATATTTTAAGGGTTGACGTGAAGTGATGATGATATACAATATTTACCATAACTAGATAGGAAATAGAGCTAAATATGTATGTGTAAGTCTTAATTTATGGTATTACAAAACCTAGGTACTAAAAACATTAAGACTCGTCTTTTATAAAAGTAAACGAAATAATGCTAAACAGAATACCGCATTTCGGTTTGAAATATATTATTGATTTATATATTTAATATATTCTTTATTGCACAAACAAAATGAAGTACAAATGGCGTTGAAATAATCTGATGTCCATTAAAAAAAAACTATCAAAAATATTGTATTTTTAAGGATGATATATTTAATGTACTAAATAAAATCAACAACCCCTTTATAGCACTCCGTGAAAAAATACTAATCTAATGAATAATCACAAAAGAGATAAAACAAACCGACACAATATCTTATTACGTAACAATTTGCACTTAATCCCCATTCGATTACTCATTCGTGATCATTCACTCATTCACAAGTCGCGTGTCATTCCGTCTCGTTTGATGAGAACGTATTGAGACTATTATCATGGTTTTAGGGGAGCTTATGTGTTGAGGTACGAGTTTGCGGGTGAATGTTAAAAAGACCGGAAGAGATTTATGAATGTTTAATGCTGGGAATAATGTTATAAATGTTATAAAATGTTAAATGTTCGAATGCACCCGGTCGCGACGGTTCCGTAAAATGCACTGAATAAAGTTAAGTTTAAAATAATCGACGCGCGGCCACTGCTGACTATGCATTGACCTAAAACTACGTGTTAGGTGCGTCGCACCGAACATCTTGCCGGGGGCAAACGATCACAAAGTTAACTAAATCTAAGTTTGCTTACAAAACATTTTAGAAAAGTAAAGACAAAGTATCAATTAAATTTTATCAAATGGAATTTTCCTAAAAATAGGAGATGTTGATTGGTCCGTTCCACGATCTTTCACATCGATTTGATCACACTCGCGCACTAAGACACTTTTCGATTTCGAATCGACATCAATGTTGTCCCGCACTTGCACACGCGATTTTTTCACTTTATCACAAACAACACTGTAGGTATGTAGAGCAACCTCGCCTTGCTCGGGAATAACTCGGGCGGCGGGCTGCGGTCGAGGCCCGCTGCTCGGGCCCTCACCGCGCCCGTCCGAGCCTGCGCCTTCCGTCGATGTTGCAGCTTCCGCTGGTTGCCAACGACATCTTATTCTTCTTATTATAATAATGATGAAAACTAGAGCTCCTACGCCCACCAGTGTATAAATGGCAATGTACTGGTGAACGTCGTGAAAGGAGAAGTCTTCAGAGATAGCTTGACTTTCTTTCATCATCTTTATCTCCTCGCTGATTTTTGATAATGCTTGTTGTTCATTTAATGTTAAGTTGTTATCTAACTTTGGTATTGTTATGTTTATAATGTGATTAATAGGGTCTATCTCGGGTGCATTTATATCTAATAACAGATTCATCTTATTCTCCATTGTTTGATGCGTGTGTATTAAGAAGTTATCATTTTTCACAACACATCCTTCTTGTAATGTAATTATATTCGCGCCAGACATCGTCTGCGCGGTAACTTGACTCTCGCATAATGTTCGTAATTGACACAGTCCGCAACAAAAATAGAAATACTTATTTAATAATGATAAGCTGACCCATTTATTATGGCACGGGCTAATGTTTTGTTTACATTGCCGCGTCTCATCTTTCACACAGAGATCCGTGTCTGTTGTCATTTTGTAGGTAGGATTCTTTACGTAGCACATGTGAATAGTTTTGTCACGTGCTAAGCAATGTTGAAGATCACTTTCTTGTAACGGTACAAATGCGTCTTTCTGTATGTTTATCGCAACGTAATTTTCTATTGGGGTGATTGATATCATTTTATCGCCTTCACTGCTTGGCACTGGGATAATGTTATACAGCACGTAATCGTCTCGACTTATAAGTGGGATTCGTATCTCAAATATCACATATTGCTCTGTTAATCTGGCTCTGATCTTTAATAGTCTGTAAATACTGTCTGTGCTTCTTTGAATATTGTCAATAGGGAGTGTCAGGTCGCTAGGTAAATGACCGGAAATAATATTAAGTTCTTGTTGCAGTTGCTGAGGGTTTATAATGTGTATGTTCATTTTCCCGTCGTATACGTTTGTTATGGTATCTAATAAAGTTTCTTGTATGTTCCTTAGTTGTGTAAGCAAATTGTTAGTGGCCATAGCGACAATGGTAAATTGGGTCAAAGTTTCAGCTGACGATATTTCCGCTTTCATTTTCCTTGTGGCATTGTCTAAACTTATTAAATGTTGGTTGATCATCTTGTGTTGTTTATAAATGGCGTTTTCTGTTCTTTTTAGGACGTTGTATTCTGCTTCTACCACGGATGTTTGATTTCTCCACAACGCGACCAGATGGTTTTCGTTCTTTTGTATGCGTTTTATATCTTGTTCATATTGTATTGCGAATCTGTCATCTAATACGCCGAATAGTGAGTTTGCTAGATATCCGATGCCGTTAACTAAGCCACGTCGCTTACGCGTATTTTGTTTCAGTTGTCGACTTAATAAAATTTCGTTATAGTGTTTTAATTCATCATAGCTATGACGTAGTTGTGATATAATGACGTCACAGTGAGTCAATGTTCTTACTTGTTCGCATATCGTCTCAAGCTGCTCATTGTATGAAGTGTAAGTGGCCATGCCTTCCCAATATGGATCTAGGTTATAGAATGCGACAAGTTTCCAGTCATCTCTGATGACCTCTAATTTTCCGATTTTGTCAAAATAGAAGCCTTGAGTTTTGTTCAGCGGTGTTACGTTCACGCATCTTCCAGTAGTCATCATAGCCATAAGATAAATAAACATCAAAATTGTCGAGAAAATTCCTTGCTTCATAGTTCGTCTTGTTTTTCTTGTTTTTAACTCTTCTTTTTTCAACGCTTCATTCTGCTCTAGCTTTTCGTCTTGTTCTAACCTCTCATTCTGTTTATCTAACGGCAACACTGATAGTTTCACTACTGGTCTTTTCATAAAGCCGTTCTTTGTCTTCAATGTTACCACTCTCACGTATCCATCAGGGCCAGGATGAACCTCTACAACTCTACCCAGCGCCCATTTACCCGGTGGTAAGTTTTCTTCGTGAATAATCACGACGTTTCCTATCTCTATGTTCTCTTGCGGTGTTTTCCACTTTCTTCTTGCTGTTAACTGACTTAAGTACTCCATTTTCCACTTCTTCCAAATGTCTTCGAATATTTTTTGAGTGAGGTGCCAACGGGTCCTTGCATCTTCTTCTGTTTCAATTACAGTGAGACCTGGTCGTCCTGTTAGAAAATGGGCTGGTGTTATAAAATCTATGTCATCTATGTTTTCCGTCAGCGAGCACAGTGGCCGTGAGTTGAGGCAGGCCTCTAACTGTGCTAAGATCGTCGCGTACTCTTCGAATGTTAATTTTTGTTCGCCTACTACACGTCTCAAATGATGTTTTAGGCTCCGCACTCCTCGCTCCCACAGGCCTCCTGCACTCGGCCAGGCTGGGGCATTAAAATGCCATTCTATATGCATCTCCGTCACTTCTGTTAAGAAACTGTCATTAAATATATCTTGAAGTTGTTGCCAACTTTCTTGTAGTTCTCTGTTCGCTCCCACGAAGTTTGTGCCGTTATCACTGTAAAGATGTCGTGGTGCACCTCTTCTCGCAGCCATTCTCCGGAGCGCCGCTAGGAACGCCGAACTTGTTAGGTCAGTCACCAATTCCAAATGCACGGCTTTGGTAACCATACAAATGAAAATAGCAATGTAACCTTTTAGCGTCTTACTTCCGCGTCCCTTATTGGCCTTGATGTCTACGAACCCTGTATAGTCTACTCCTGTGTGGTAGAAGGGACTGGCTTGATTCACTCGTGCGGCAGGTAAGTCTCCCATCAACTGTTTCTGTGTTCTTCCTTCATTCTTACGGCAAATGACACACTTCCTTATCTGTCGCTTCACTTCGTTATTTCCGCCTAAAATCCAGTATTCTTGTCTTAGTTTAGCCATTGTTAATCGAGCGCCTCCGTGGAAGGTTTTATGATGAGCTTGCTCGATTAGCAAAGTAGTTAAACGTGAGTCTCTCGGAATAATTTTCGGGTGTTTCATCTCGTAAGGAATCGATGCTTCTTCCAAACGACCTCCAACTCTCAAGATGTTGTCTTTATCAATAAAAGGTTTTAAATCTAATAGTTTACTTTTTGATTCAACTCTGCCCGTTTGACGTAAATGTTTTATTTCCGTACTAAGTTCATTGGCTTGAACATGTTTTATTATTACTAACTTTGCAGTTTGCAGCTCCGGTAACGTGAGATATGACGTAAGTGTTTTGTTTTGTTTTGGTGTCAATGCCCGTAAAATCCAGGTCACGATGCGCTGCACTTTAGAAAATGAGCTATGTTTTTGTAATAAATTATCAATTATATTTTCTTCGTTGGTTTGGACGTGGTTACATAAAGATGATTTCTTCTCTTCCTCTGTCGTATTGTATAGGTATTTTTCTGTTTCAGGTTTAAAAGTAGGTAGCCACTCCGGTCCCTGCCACCACAGCGAATGCTCTAACAACTGAGGTGCAGTTAGACCTCTGCTTGCAGCATCTGCGGGGTTATCACATGATTTTACATATCGCCACTCCTGTTCTGGCATCACTTCTTGTATCTGTTTCACTCGGTTGGCGACAAACGGTTTCCACCGACTTGGTTGACCTTGTAACCATCCGAGAACTATCTTCGAATCTGTCCATCCAAATGTTTCTATTGAGTGTTGTTTCAAGGATTGTTTTATTTTGATAATAAGCTTTGTAAGTAGATAGGCACCGCTCAGTTCAAGCCTCGGTAATGTTAGCGCCTTTTTATGTGGAACAAGTTTAGATTTTCCTGCGATAAGCACCAATGTTGTTTTATTTTTAATTCTAGCGTACACCACACAAGCGTAGGCTTCGATCGACGCATCACAGAATCCGTGAAGCTCGATGACGTCTTGTTCATCAGATGATATCCATCTTGGTACCTTGCACTCGTTTATTCGCTCAATATCCGCTTGTACTTTTGACCACACTTCATAAATCTCGTCTGATACCTGCTCATCCCACTGTGTATTCTCTTCCCACACTTTCTGAAATATCAATTTTAATTTTGTGCTTATTGGTGTCAGCCAACCTAACGGGTCGAAAAGCTTTGATATTTCAGATAAAAGGTTTCGTTTTGTTGGTTTAGATGTTATTTTGTTAATGTTACATTTAAATGTAAAAGTGTCATCTGTGGGATTCCAGCATAGTCCCAGGGTTTTTGAAACGTTATCTGTTTTGAAATTAAAAACTGTGTCATCACTGTTCTGTCTATTAATTGCGTTTTCCAGTACTTGTTCGTCATTTGTCGTCCATTTACGTAAATTGAATCCTCCTGCCTTTATTAATTTATTTATCTCGTCTATCAGTGACCTTGCTGTTTCTTGGTTATACGTACCATGTACCAAATCGTCCATATAAAATGACTCCTCTATCACTTTCGCTGCGTTTGGATATTTGTGTCGTTCATCAGCTGCTAACTTTCTCAATGTCATCATGGCCAAAAAGGGTGCAGCCTTAGTGCCATATGTTACGGTTTTTAACTGATAAGATTGTAAAGGTTGTTCAGGGCTCTCTCTCCATATTATTTTTTGTAGTTGTTGATCTATTTCGTCTACTAATATTTGCCGATACATCTTTTCTATATCAGCTGTAAAAGCAATCTTATACTGTCTCCATTTTAACAACAAGGATTGTAAGTCCTGTTGTAAGTTTGGCCCTGTGTACATTAAATCATTTAGTGAACGTCCTGTAGATGTTTTCGCAGAGGCGTTAAATACTACTCGATATTTTGTAGTAGTTGATTCAATGCGTTCGACTCCATGATGCGGTAAATAACAATCGAGGGATGACTCACTTTTGGCCGGCGTCATATGACCTAAATCGTTATATTCCTTCATAAATGTTTTATAGGCCTGAGCCAATTGTTCTTGTCTCTCAAACTTTCTTTCTGTGTTGCGAAATTGAGCTATTGCCTTTGTTTTAGATGTACCCAGTTCTGCCTGAAAATTCGGTTTCATGGGCAATCTAACTATATATCTCCCGTCTGCGTTTCTTTTAGTGTTTTCCTGGTAATGTTTCATGCACATCATATCTTCTTGCGACATGTCACCATCCTCTGTTATATCTTCCACTTCCCAGAACTGTTTAATGTCATCTAAATTGTTAATAATCACGTTACATTGATAATATGTTTTCGCATTCCCACACAGTAGCCAGCCTAGCTTAGTTTGCTGAGCCATAGGCTGTGTAGAATCTTCACCTTTTATTATACCACCCAGCATAATGTTAGAATAAATGTCGGCTCCCAGTAATAAATCGACAGGGCGACTTATGTAAAACTCTGGATCCGCTAGCTGTATGTTTTGTAGCATAGTCCATGATGGTTTAGTGAATGATTTGTTTGGAAGATTTTTAATTAAATTGTTCATAATTATTACCTCCGTAGTAAAAGTGTAATTGTTAGACATTGAGTAGCAAGTGATGTTCAACTTTCCTTTACAGTTGTTTTCTCGCTGCCCAACACCGAATATTACTCCTTGGCACCTTTCTCGTTTTAAGTTTAACATCTGTGCAGCTTGTTCCGTTATCAGCGAGATTTGAGAGCCTTGGTCGATCAAAGCTCTAAGGGTGTAAAATGATCCATCTACTGCTCTCACGTTAATTAAAGCTGTTGCAAGCAATATCTCGGTACAATCAGTCGGTGAGTTATTCAAAACATTTACGGAATGTTTTATTTCATGTTTCTTAGGTTCAGCTTTTTGACGCGATGGCGTCACGGTCGATGAACTCGGTGTCATGTTAGCATTGGCAACACAAGCCTCGTGAATGAGCGTGTTGTGCTGACCACCGCATATGTGGCACGATTTTGTTGAGTTGCAGGCATTTCCGTTATGTGTAAATAGGCAGTTCGTACAAAGTGCTAATCGATTAATTGTGAAATACCTTTTTTCCACAGGCATTTGCAAAAAGAATTTGCAACCGTAGATCCCGTGTGGATTTTTACAAAGTGGACATTTGATGCCGGATACGTGAAATGATTTCGCAACTGGCATATTTCCGTTGCTGTTACGGCTTTGTCCATTTTGAGTGTTATTATAACTATTATTACGATTTTGAAAATTCGAGAATGTTTTTCTACTTGTTAGAGGCTGCTGTTGAGGGTAGGTTTTTGTGGGCGCTGAGTCTTGTTTACGCTTGGATGACTCAAGAGTGGTAAATTTACTTTCCATGAAGTTTAAAAAGTCCTGTAGGACAGGTAATTCGCGTGAATTTTTTAATGACTCTATATACTCTTTATGTGTTTCAGTATCTAGTTTTTGTGTTAAAATGTAAACCAAAATAGGGTCCCAGGTAGTGATGTCTACTCCTAGGTTTTTAATGGCATGTAGGCACTCAGTGGTAGTGTCGTACATTTTCTTTATCAAGCCCAAGGATTGAGTGTGCATGCTAGGTAGCCCAAATAATATGTTCATGTGAGATGTGAAAATTAGCTTAATGTTGTTGTAGCGATTGTTTAATATCTCCCAGCATACTAAGTAATTGTCTGTACTAATCTGTAAATGTTGTATCAATCTCTCGGCTTCTCCCTTAACTTTACTTTTTAAGAATTGCATTTTCTGCGCGTTAGACAATGCAGTGTTCTTGTGTATAGCTTCATTAAATAAATCCTTAAACGATGTCCAAGTGTTATAGTTACCGTGGAAAACTGGAATGTCTAGCTTTGGCGTAGTGGTATCTCGGTGTGCTACCGACCAAATCTTTTTGTTAATTTCTTTCTTAAGGATGTTAAAAGTTTGTTCGTGGCTGTTAAACATAGATTCATATGTAATATCTGGATGTGTTGTTTCACTTTCTATCTCCCAATGTAAGTTATCAATCACTGACCAACGACTTTCTAAAGATCTTAGTGCATCATCTAACTCCCACTTGTCTGTCAATAAGTCAAGTTTTATAAACGATATAGTGCGTACAAATGCTTTAATGTTCACCCATTGTTTGCGATACATTTCGTCCAGCTTACTACTTGACCCTGTATCCTGTTTTTGTACGTTTTTGCCAAACTGTCTGTTCTCGCCTTCATCTACTCGATGTTGTTGCGGACTGGTAGTAGTGTCATAGAAACCATGTTCCTCGTCCTTTGACGGGTATTGTTTGTCCTCTGCTTGACTGGAATGTTCACCAAACGCGGCCTGTTGCGCAGATAAAGTAGCTGTTAGCTTTTTGTACCCTGCGTTGATTAACCTCGTCAACTCCTCATATACTTCCTTAGTTTGTTCATAGTATTCCGATACAAAGTATTCATGCTCCTTAATTTCTTCTCTGTTAAACCTTTCGTGTAAAATCAAAAACTGCGCCCATAACTCATTAAGTTGATCCGAACGTTTTCTAAAGTACTCCACCTTCGATTTCCTATCTGCTCCATCCTTTTTGAAGTTCTCACGTAGTCTCTCTATGCTCTCTCTGATCTCCTGCTGTTGTTTAAATTTATCTGCCATGTTGTATGTTGTAATGTTAGTTTAAAAAGGAAAGATCTTACTTGTAAGTCTTCTTTAAAGTTGATGTTACCGGCCCAGGGTGAATCGAACGACCTCACCCTCACCACGATGTTAAGTGTTGATGTTGTCTCCTCCGTCAATCACTGCAATCCTCGCACTTCAAAGTTCACCAGAATGTTCACCAGTTCGTTCACCTCACCCGTTTACCAAAAACTTTAAGGTCACGCGCGAGGTCCTAGGATCGAAGGACCATATGTTGAGGTACGAGTTTGCGGGTGAATGTTAAAAAGACCGGAAGAGATTTATGAATGTTTAATGCTGGGAATAATGTTATAAATGTTATAAAATGTTAAATGTTCGAATGCACCCGGTCGCGACGGTTCCGTAAAATGCACTGAATAAAGTTAAGTTTAAAATAATCGACGCGCGGCCACTGCTGACTATGCATTGACCTAAAACTACGTGTTAGGTGCGTCGCACCGAACATTATGTTTATATTTTAGGTGTGGATTCAATTGTGTTAAGCTAATGAAGATTTTTTTTAGTTCTATCAGTTTGCTGGAGTTTTGACCGCGTATAATATTTAATATCGTATAAAAAGCGAACAAATTTTCATCTTTAATTCCGATAACGAATGATTTTCCGAATCAGAACTTTGACCTCTGTGTAAGAAGAACATCTCCTTAGTTAAACTTATTTATGGTCCTAATAATCCCTAAATGGGTCGTCTATTTACTGCCTCGGTAACGCAGCGGTAAGAGAGTTGCACTTTAAAGCGCCGGCTGCATCAGAGGTCCGGAGTTCGATCCCAGGTTGGGCCAAAAATATGTACCGGGGTTTTTCCGATCAAAAATTCTCATGGCTTGGAGTTTAAAAGTTGGTGGTGTTTTACCCCTGTGCCTCGGAAAGCACGTAAACAACGACAAACGACTGTTTGTCCTTCGCTTGATCTCTCTCCGGTCGTGTCAAATTGCTGCCTATCGGGCTATGAGAGTTAAAGAAATATCGAACTTGTCTCACTGACCTCTTATTTTTTTTTCTCACATGTGTACCATTAGTATTATTATTATGTGTATGTCCTATGTGTATGTTTATTATTACATAATTATGTATTAATATATACGGTATTTATGTAATAAGTAGTATGTATGTTATTTTTTTGTATAAATACCTGAAACTACAATAGATTCAATCAAGCTCTCAATTTTGCCCTTCTATATCTTCGCGCCGCCAGCAATTTCTCTGTATAGACCTATGGTTGACTGGTAGAGAATACTTTTAGCATTAAGCCCACCATATGTACCTTTTGTTTGTGCATGAAGTGTTTTAAATTATTAAATAAAGAAATGAGAGTGCACCTGTGTTTGCGCACACACTTGTGCACTATTTCCCGGACAGTCGGTTAGTCGTTGAGACTGGTCACATTAGTCGAAATTAGCTAGGGGCACTATTAGATAGCCCAGAGGGTGTCCACAACAGTCCGCCATCGACGGTCTTGAGTTTCGCTTTTCATTTCACTCTACAGCTTGCCTATACTCTCCGCCTCTTCTGCTACAGTGTTCCGCCACGTTTGTTTGGGGCGACAACGTTGGCGCTTTCCTTGGGGGTGCCAATCCAGAGCCTGGTTGGGGATGTGGTCCGGTACCTTCAAAGTGTGGCCATCCCGATTTCACTTGCAGCGCTTGATCTGCTGCATTTCGTGGCAGCGTTCTAATTGTTCACAGTTGAATTTTTTTCTGAACAGTATTTATCGAGAATTTGGTGAAGACAACGGTTGACGAAGGCCTGGAGCTGCTGCGAGATGAAAGATTGAAAGGTCTTGCGCGTTTAGCACCTATAAAGCACATTTTGTTGGTTTAATTTTTATTATTATTTGATCAAAATTGGTATAGCCTTTTTAGCGTGAAAATGATCCATCATCAACTTTTGCATGAATAATATTAAAAACAAATGCGAGTAAGTACTACGTAATGTAATTCCTAAAAAGAAGAAAAGAGCGGGAAGATTATGCACGATTTATTTACTTATGACATGTTACTTATGGTCCCACGTCCCAAAAAACTATAGTTTTTACAGTACATTTGTCTGACTGATATCTCAACCTCTCTGCAAAATAAATTAACGGACGCAGTGATCAATTTAACTTAAAAGTTTAAAACAAAAGCCACGTTCCTACCTCAATTAAACAATTATTTAAGCTTCCTTTTTCTCCAAAAGAATGCCTGAAGTCCGGAATTCGTTCTCTTGACACATGACAGACGAAACATACTTCGCATTCTGACATATAGAACTGTCAGTGTGTGACGATTTTATTACTTATCAATGAGTTTAAATAAACAGGAAAAATGCCGACAAAGGCTATAAATTATAGTTACTTCTGGTCAAAATGCAATGTTTTCTTATACTTTATGGGCGTGTTTCACCACAAATTAAGTCAAGTCACTAATAAAATAAAGAATATAATTAAATATGAATGAGTGTATAGATAATATACTATATGATACATTTTAGACACTAACAACGGTCCCTCGCGACTGCATCTGTGCATTTTGAGTTTCCTCACTCCCCTCCTGTTGCAACGTGATGTTTTATAACATCAAGCCTTTCCCGATAAACAAGCTATCCAACACAAAAAACAAATTTCAAATCGGTCCAGTAGTTTCTGAGATTTTTGCGTTCAAAAACACAAACAAACTCATCAGCTATATAATATTGAATATAGATTGTACAACAGGCCGTGTACTTCACAATTGAAGAATAAGTTTTGCAAATCTATTCGTATCATCTTTCAGGAAAAAACTTTCCACTTGACGTATTGTAACTGCAGAATCAAGAGCTTTTGTTACCTCTTTAAAATTATACAAAAGTAAGTGTGTTTAAGTAACTAAGTATAATTCCATGTCTCCATATCCTTTGAGATGTTTATGACATCTGCTCCCATACTATGCCTGTCATCTATCTGACCATGATTACCAAGGTATCTCTACAAAACATCTGCACAGAAATTCCATGCATCTTTTTCACCTTACATTCGCCGCTCCACAAAAACGGATCAGCAAATCCTTATTGAAACAAGCGATTTGAATTTCATCGTGACTGCACGATCCGTACGGGGAATTCCTACAAAAAGTATTAACAAGAAATAAATAATATAAATAATTCAGTGTTCAGATCAACGTCCTCAACTCTTCAAATTTTCGATCAAATGTCGTGGAGGGTTTTGTGAAAAACTGTGGACGGTTGCGAAGGGCAAAAACCTGGCGGCTCGACTGGTTAGAGGGAGAAGGCGACGTGCGAGCGAGAGGGCGGAGAAAAACCTGCGCAAGCGCTTGCGACGCTTGCATATCTGGGAAGTGGGTGGCAAAGAGTAGAGAGTATATAGAGGGGACAAACCTTTGACTTCTTGAGAACATGTTGAAAGCTGGGGCTATAAAAAGCATTTTAGAGAAATTTGCTCTGAGGTTATAGCCAGACATTTGAGCAAGGTCTCACCAGATGGTATGTAATGGCAAAAAGGGTGCGAGTGTAAATGGAGAGCAAAAAGTTTATTCATATTTATTTACATACTATACAATAATATTATATTTCCAGAATACCTTTTTGTCAAATTCCTATTGTGTAAGCTATTTTATTTTAGTTAATTGGTCGGTCTGAGAAGCCTTCTTTAAAACTGTTTGTCTTGACTTCAATCTAATGCTTCGTAAAATCAGTTTTAAAAGGTTTGAAACAATCTTACGATGAACATGATGTGCTTTTATCAACCTCTAAATAAGCGATTTAAGTCTAAGGTTTATGTAGGTTCCATTTTTTTTTTCTTTTAATTCTGGACACCAATACACACTACATACACACATACATTGCTCTGATCCCAAAGTAAGTAGCTAATGCACTTGTGTTATGGAAATCAGACACAACGGTGGTACCACAACACCTCGACCCCAGACAATATAGAAAATTTTGATTTCTATATTGACTCGACCTGGTAATCGAACCCGGCATCTCGGAGCAGCGACGCTTTAAAACCAGCATGCTTAGCCACTACACTATGGAGGTCGTCAAAATTTGTATGAAAGCAAAAAAAAATGTTACCTAATGATTCTATACAGTATACATAGTTACCTTTACCTGGTCAAAATGATTTAAAATGATTTAACTCAGATAATTGTAATCAAAAGTTAAAATAGCTAATCAATATATATCAAAATAGCTCGTTGTAGTAAATAACAATGTCACGTTCTATGACTCGACACATTTGTTTGCAAAACATTACCTACTGGTTAGATATATTTTGTTATAAAATAAAAAGTAATTGAATTCTTTATAATAAATTAAAATCATTTTGAATTGATTACTGGTTACTCAAAGGGCCTCCGTTTTAATTTTTTGCTTCTATTACAGACCACACCTTATATAACACGTTCGTTAAATTAGTAATTTTAGATTGGTAGGCAAAATTTCGAACTTTACATTACGTGGACAGCCTCTGTGCCTTCTGTGTCATACCTAGTCTATGAGATCAAAGCGTTTCGCCGCCGCCTCATCCGTTTGAAGTGCCGTGCTCTGAGGCTGCATAGGCCTATTTTTTAATTGACACATATTTTCAGCTTCCAGCTCAAGACGCATAGGAATTGTAGGTTGCTCTTGCATTTTTTTAAACAAGAAGGCTTCGGGTGTGTTGTGTTCTGGATGTTTAAGTTATTTGTGATGTATTGTTTCGTTTGAAGTCATACAATCTGTGTCCTTTAAACACTATCGTATTTCAAGGGTTAAGTTTAATACTTAGTAGTCCTTGGAGCCCAAGTTGACCTACAGTCAAGTTATGCTCTGATACAAAAAAGCCAACTAAGATTGGACTTATCCGACCAAAAAATTATAAAACGACCGATTTTTAACTGAAATTTACGTAAATGATTGTTGACAAATAGGTAGCGTTTTCGAATTAGACGTTTTTAATCGTATTCGACGAATAGTCCTTATCACGTTGGTCAAATTGACTTTAAATGTCTAACGACCTTGGGGTAGAATCTTGTGCAGTTCGTCTACGAAAAAAGTTCAACGATTTAATTTTCTTTATCGAAAAAGAAAAGATTTCTCAAGGTCGCGATTTCTATTCATTTCGATTTCGTTCGTGTGCTATATTACTTGTTTTTAAGGTAAAACGGTAAAACTCTCAAATCAAATTACCATAAGGAATAAGTTCGATTGACGGGAGTCCCCTTGTTTCACAAGGGTCTACCTTGTTTCGCATAATTTTTATTGTCATAATTTTATTTGGCATATAATCAAATAGCATAAACTTCCTTTCGCAGAACATCAATTAGCATTCACTCATTTATCAGACGTTCAAAACGCATAATCGTGTAAGCTAGAATCATCTTTAGGCAGAAATTTAATATCCATAATAGTCTTAAAGCAGAATCATTCTAACGCAGAAAGTTCACAGATAGAATCGTCATGTGGCATACAATTCGTATATATAGTCATTAATAGGCAGAATCATCCTATCGCAGAAAATTCACAGTCCGAATCGTCTTTTGGCATATTTTTCATATTTAATATTCTCCTATAAACCTTAATTTCTCTGTGTATCCCAAGTAGTTCTATCTCAGCAATACTAACATACAACATGCATGGCAAATCAAACATGCAGCATGCAAGCAAGCATTCAGCATGCATGCAAGCAAGCAAAGCATGCAGCAAGCAAGCAAGCATGCAGCAAGCAAGCAAGCATGCAGCAAGCAAGCAAGCAAGCAAGCAAGCAAGCAAGCATGAAGCATGCAAGCAAGCATGCAGCATGCAAGCAAGCAACAACTTGCATGCAGCATGCAACATGCATGGTTTCTGTCACGGCTCCGGCGCTGCGGGGCTCCGGCAGTCCCACGCGAGCTTATCGTCGCAGATGGTTTTCGCTCACCACCGCAGCTTCGGCTTGCTGGCCGGCTTTGCCGGCCAGCCTCAGCCGCGGCGGCGAGCTTTCAAACCACCTGCTCCTCAGCTCGCGGGCTGCCTCGCCCCTCCGCGCCTACGCGATTTTGAATTATACTCTAGGGGTGGGGCAAACAAGACTGCGTAAAGTCGCTTTTGCTCCGATTCGTTTCTGTCACTAACTTTTGTACTACAACTTAATGACTTTTTAATTCAATCTTAGGGTAAAATACTATTTAAAAGAAATAGCAATATGCGTAGTGAAATTATTCTAAAGGAAATTCTGCTTTCGTCATAGTATGCCTAGTCAAATTATGCCAAATAAACATTATGCTTAGCGAAAGTATGCAAAGTAAAATTTTGCCAAAGGTAATTATGCCTTATAAATTTCTGCTATCTTGAAAGTATGCCATTGTAAATTCGGGCATATAAATATTCGACCAAACAATAATTATGCTAACAGAAAATTCTGTCTGAATAATATTCGACTAAAGAAAATTATGCCAAGTGTGTTATGCCAAGTGACTTTCGGAGCAAAAAGATTCTGCCAGATAGAGGGAACCCGTTTCACAATCATAATTCATTGTGAAACACAGGTTAAATGTTGAACAGAATTAAAGTAACATTCACTAGCCGTATGCAATGTTTTAATAAGTTCTGGTTAACTTTAACTATGTGCTTATTAAATGACGTTCCATATTTTAACTGTTCGTCGGTTAGTGCTAATTTCTCGATGGTGAAACGGGGGCTCTATTTTTGAATCATTTGCGTTATATGGCTAGTGTTTATTTATTATTATTTATTTATTTTGGAGAGGTGCTCCTAGCGCAGTGGTAGCAGCGCTTTGGTAGTGATTCCGAAGTGAAGCAACCTACGGCGCGGTCGTGTTTGGATGGGTGACCATTCCGACCATATAAGTGATGTATATCAGGAGCATCTCCGTGCTTCGGAAGGCACATTAAGCCGTTGCTCCCGGGTAATGTCGGTTGATATTAGTCGTTTAGCCTAGTCAGAGGCCTTATGGGCGTGCGGCTTCATAATATCTGACAGCAGGGTTAGTCGCTTGCCTTGCAAACACCTCTCCACCAATTGGCTTAGTGCGGATTAGCCCGCATTAAGCCCGCGTGGTGAAGTATGGCTCAAACTACCTCACACTTGAGGTAAGGCCTTTGCCCAGCAGTGGTACGTTACAGGCTAACTTTCCTATTTATTTTGGGCAACCCACAAAGAATTTACATTACATTTACATACTAAGATTAAAACGCATTTTGCTGGTTGCCTTACTAATAGACTGCCACGCCACGACAATCACAATAATACTGCTAAGAACAGATATACATATATTCTTTAAGATGAAATAAGTTTTTTTTTTACGTGTGGATATGTATAGATATTACTTGTTTTTTCAGGTAAAACACGCAATCGAATTATCGTACGAATTAAGTTCTATTGACATGAGAATCGCCTCCCAGGTTATTACCGTACGAGGCTATTATGATGTCAAAGTCAAAAATAATTTATCCATTTAGGACACAAAATGCCACTTATGAACGTCAATAATTAGTTTATATTAATCAATTATGGCCCATATGGGGCCAGAACATGTCTTCTTATCTTTCGGGCCCTACTAGCGCTTCGAGACAAGACACAGACAATCTGGCAAGTGCTGAGAAGAAACGCCGGAAAAAACTCAGTCACCACTAGCTAGATGAAAAGTGGATTCTTACATTGTAAATATATAATATATTGATATTGTAACGGAGTAGCCGTTACAACATTTTAGTCAAACTATGAATAATGACAAATTGAGTGATTAGACCTTTTGCACACTGTGACTTTCAGCAGCGATGCAGTCGCGATGCAGCAGCGATGCAGTCGCAAAATTTCAACCTTTACACACTTGCGCTACTTTTAGCATCGATGTATCGCGATGCAGAAGCTGAACATTGTCAAATTATGTACTGTTTATTGGCGACTGCATCGATGCTAACGCGCGACTGCTTCGATGCTGAATTAAATCTGTTCCTTGCGTAAGTCGCGATGCTTTATATACCAAATGTTGCAGTGTGTAAGTGGTCTTAAATCATCGCTTACCATCAGGTGAGATAGTGGCCTAAAGTCTTGTTATCTACATTAAATAACTTTATTGGTAAAATCCTGGCTGGCGGTTACTTTAGACCACAGAAAGTATTCCTTGGTCCCACTATATGGGCGCTTTCAAGAAGAGGGTATCCGCTAGGCCACATAATCGTGATTTCAAAAAATAAACAGCCAAGTGCGAGTTGAACTCGCGCATTGAGGGTACCTTACCAACTTGAACTGAATTAGGGTCTACTTACTTCCACTTGCCAAATTACCACAATATTTTGTTGACTGCATAAATAACTTCTTTCTTTTGTTTGTTTGTATGAAGGACAGAGTTATTATTGCAGTTTTTGAAAATTTGTTCAAATTTGCTCATATCCATTTTGTTTAATGTTATTTTTATTTCAAGAATTACACTTACTTGGTTTAGAAGTTAGATGGGGGACGCCCATTTTACCACTTTGGGAACGTCTCTTTTCCAAATTTTTGGTAAAAATGGTTCGATAAACCTTGATGTCATTTTAAAAGACCTATCTATAGACGTGACTATAGGAATGAGTATTTTTTTAAATAGTTACTCCGTACGTTTAGGCATACACCTTTCTACCAAGTTTCAACTGAGTGATGAATAGTTTCAGAATAAAGTGGATGTTACATACGGACTAACAGACAGACAGACTTGAAACTATAAGGGTTCCGTTTGCCATTCGGCTACTGAACCCTGAAATGGTCTGGTATCTGAAAAATAATGGTGATCCTGAACCTTTTTCTGAACGTTTCATTCTTAAAAGTAGAACGAAACGGCTTCCCCTTTCATTTATTTCTTCCTTTTTTGATACATTTGAAAATGGGACTGAAATTTAAAACAGACTTGATTAATCCATTTAGAGCAGATAGGACTTATCCGACGGAATATGTATAAAAAGACCGATTTTGAAAAGAGATTTACATAAATGATTGCTGACATATAGGTGACGTTTTAACTGTGGTTATTATTGCTGTGACTTTTTAAAAGAAATAGATATAAACATTATGTTTTGCATGAGTAAAAGTAAGTAACAGTGCACTCGCACTATGCATGACATTCTTAGTTTTTTACAATTGCCATAAAAATATTAAGTTTCAATTTGTGACATAAAATCGCTTTAAAAACACCAAAAAAAATCAATCCGAAGAATTTGCTTTATACCCGTTCAATTTAAAAAAGTATATTTGCGTAAACTAAAATGGAAACGCTGAAAATGGTATTATTAAAACCGAAAATTCTTAACGTATATGACTTATCTAATTAGGTTCTATAGAGGTTTGGAGCTTTGCGTAAAATCTCTATCAACCAACCTTAACCGTTCGATCAGTCGGACAACGAATGCATGGAAAATCTTTCTTTACTAATCAATTTTGAAGTAACGTCAGAATGAAACAGATGATGGAGAGATTGAAACAGACTACGAAGAGATTAGAAACACTTTTCTGAAAGTTTGCTGTAATTACTTAAATTTGACACGATTTATAAACTAGAAGAGTCAAATGTATTGAAATACGACTAAAAGGTTATGAAATATCAAATAAAAGGAGATAAGCAAGTTATGTGTAGGTACTTCTTGCATAAATAGTAAATTAGTGATAGGACACGTATTCCGTAGTCGGATTCCCATTTATAGTAATCTCTTAGAGACTGCAGCGCCCGGTTACTGCAGTACTCAAATCTGTATTTGAGAAAATCAAGCTATGACAGAAACATTTCAAAAACAATTTATTTAGACTGAAAAAGCTTCCTAGAAGTAGCGACGGCAAACCAAAACCTCCTCCTAGCTAGATTTTATCTTAGTACAAACAAATAACAAAGTGCCTCATTATCTCAATTTATTTACTGTAAAGCCACTTACTTACACGGTGCTCAAGCAAAATCTTAATACATTAACATCTCAATTTTCAAAAGCAATCACCGACCCGAACTGAAAATGAAATCTCTAATGACTCCAATCACGAATAATAACTTCATAAACTCGATTAAATGATTAATTAAATATTGCTCGCGGTTGGGTGCCGGATTCTTGCTATTTAATAAGCTGAAGAAAACACCACTTCAATGGAAAGATCGTTAAATATAATTAAAATAGTTACGGCGGGTCGCTGATTGTAAAGGTTGCTAACGCCATCTATTGTGTAGTAGCGGTACTAAATATGAGCAAGACACCTTTGCAGCTGAAGTTTTGAAGGTAGACCCATGGTTTTAATGTTTAACACATTACTTCAACTAGTTACTTCCAAAAATTGCATTAATAAAAATTCATCTCCACAAACGCAAAGCGGGATTTCTTTATTTTTTTTAAATAACTTCATCCGATACGTAATTTGTAAAAACTAGGTTTACAGTGCAGTTTATTAACGTTTTAACGTATAAATACATTAAATAATCAATTCCACTGAGAGGATAAAGTATAGGATAGGAGTAGGGTCTATTTTAAGTATAACTTAAAAACTTAAAAGAATATATATATATATTTACATATGACGTTTACGTGTTGTAACTATGTAGCTAAGTATACCTAACTTATTGAGCGCTTTATACATTAATTTCATTTTATTAAGTCAATTTCATTTGAACGTCAGACGTTCAATAAAATATTTAAACGGTCACAATGTTAGTAGGTACTTATGTTAAGCAATTCGTTTAATAATATTACTTTTGCTTTTAAATTGATTAATATAACATCCCTGTGGTATTACAAACATATAATTCAAATGAATTTTCTTCAAATTAAACAAATTTGTACGTTGCATTTAATATTAATATACTAAAGTAAGCGAACATACCTAAGTATTTTAATTTGTTACAGTAGTGCTTATATCAAGTTGCGTGATTTAACCATTTTAATTTTAATAATAGTATTCATAAAGATGAAATAAGAAACCAAAAATTTGCGCACGGGCGGGACTTGAACCAGCAACCTTTTGGCAAACCGGGCCAAACGCCCTTACCAATTGAGCTACCGTGCTGTTAGTCCGACCCTGCGAAATTTGTGGTCTCTTATGAAAACGTCAATTGCGTGACGCTTAGCGCCATCTAGCCGTCTGTTTATGAAACAGATGGCCCAAGCAGTTATTCTTTACAGAATAAATTCAACTTGGAAATTGATGTCGCTTCGCTATCTAATGCTATAGAATGTTTTAACACTCACAGTGTCATATTTTTATATTCATAAAGATGAAATAAGAAACCAAAAATTTGCGCACGGGCGGGACTTGAACCAGCAACCTTTTGGCAAACCGGGCCAAACGCTCTTACCAATTGAGCTACCGTGCTGTTAGTCCGACCCTGCGAAATTTGTGGTCTCTTATGAAAACGTCAATTGCGTGACGCTTAGCGCCATCTAGCCGTCTGTTTATGAAACAGATGGCCCAAGCAGTTATTCTTTACAGAATAAATTCAACTTGGAAATTGATGTCGCTTCGCTATCTAATGCTATAGAATGTTTTAACACTCACAGTGTCATATTTTTATATTCATAAAGATGAAATAAGAAACCAAAAATTTGCGCACGGGCGGGACTTGAACCAGCAACCTTTTGGCAAACCGGGCCAAACGCTCTTACCAATTGAGCTACCGTGCTGTTAGTCCGACCCTGCGAAATTTGTGGTCTCTTATGAAAACGTCAATTGCGTGACGCTTAGCGCCATCTAGCCGTCTGTTTATGAAACAGATGGCCCAAGCAGTTATTCTTTACAGAATAAATTCAACTTGGAAATTGATGTCGCTTCGCTATCTAATGCTATAGAATGTTTTAACACTCACAGTGTCATATTTTTATATTCATAAAGATGAAATAAGAAACCAAAAATTTGCGCACGGGCGGGACTTGAACCAGCAACCTTTTGGCAAACCGGGCCAAACGCTCTTACCAATTGAGCTACCGTGCTGTTAGTCCGACCCTGCGAAATTTGTGGTCTCTTATGAAAACGTCAATTGCGTGACGCTTAGCGCCATCTAGCCGTCTGTTTATGAAACAGATGGCCCAAGCAGTTATTCTTTACAGAATAAATTCAACTTGGAAATTGATGTCGCTTCGCTATCTAATGCTATAGAATGTTTTAACACTCACAGTGTCATATTTTTATATTCATAAAGATGAAATAAGAAACCAAAAATTTGCGCACGGGCCGGACTTGAACCAGCAACCTTTTGGCAAACCGGGCCAAACGCTCTTACCAATTGAGCTACCGTGCTGTTAGTCCGACCCTGCGAAATTTGTGGTCTCTTATGAAAACGTCAATTGCGTGACGCTTAGCGCCATCTAGCCGTCTGTTTATGAAACAGATGGCCCAAGCAGTTATTCTTTACAGAATAAATTCAACTTGGAAATTGATGTCGCTTCGCTATCTAATGCTATAGAATGTTTTAACACTCACAGTGTCATATTTTTATATTCATAAAGATGAAATAAGAAACCAAAAATTTGCGCACGGGCGGGACTTGAACCAGCAACCTTTTGGCAAACCGGGCCAAACGCTCTTACCAATTGAGCTACCGTGCTGTTAGTCCGACCCTGCGAAATTTGTGGTCTCTTATGAAAACGTCAATTGCGTGACGCTTAGCGCCATCTAGCCGTCTGTTTATGAAACAGATGGCCCAAGCAGTTATTCTTTACAGAATAAATTCAACTTGGAAATTGATGTCGCTTCGCTATCTAATGCTATAGAATGTTTTAACACTCACAGTGTCATATTTTTATATTCATAAAGATGAAATAAGAAACCAAAAATTTGCGCACGGGCGGGACTTGAACCAGCAACCTTTTGGCAAACCGGGCCAAACGCTCTTACCAATTGAGCTACCGTGCTGTTAGTCCGACCCTGCGAAATTTGTGGTCTCTTATGAAAACGTCAATTGCGTGACGCTTAGCGCCATCTAGCCGTCTGTTTATGAAACAGATGGCCCAAGCAGTTATTCTTTACAGAATAAATTCAACTTGGAAATTGATGTCGCTTCGCTATCTAATGCTATAGAATGTTTTAACACTCACAGTGTCATATTTTTATATTCATAAAGATGAAATAAGAAACCAAAAATTTGCGCACGGGCCGGACTTGAACCAGCAACCTTTTGGCAAACCGGGCCAAACGCTCTTACCAATTGAGCTACCGTGCTGTTAGTCCGACCCTGCGAAATTTGTGGTCTCTTATGAAAACGTCAATTGCGTGACGCTTAGCGCCATCTAGCCGTCTGTTTATGAAACAGATGGCCCAAGCAGTTATTCTTTACAGAATAAATTCAACTTGGAAATTGATGTCGCTTCGCTATCTAATGCTATAGAATGTTTTAACACTCACAGTGTCATATTTTTATATTCATAAAGATGAAATAAGAAACCAAAAATTTGCGCACGGGCGGGACTTGAACCAGCAACCTTTTGGCAAACCGGGCCAAACGCTCTTACCAATTGAGCTACCGTGCTGTTAGTCCGACCCTGCGAAATTTGTGGTCTCTTATGAAAACGTCAATTGCGTGACGCTTAGCGCCATCTAGCCGTCTGTTTATGAAACAGATGGCCCAAGCAGTTATTCTTTACAGAATAAATTCAACTTGGAAATTGATGTCGCTTCGCTATCTAATGCTATAGAATGTTTTAACACTCACAGTGTCATATTTTTATATTCATAAAGATGAAATAAGAAACCAAAAATTTGCGCACGGGCGGGACTTGAACCAGCAACCTTTTGGCAAACCGGGCCAAACGCTCTTACCAATTGAGCTACCGTGCTGTTAGTCCGACCCTGCGAAATTTGTGGTCTCTTATGAAAACGTCAATTGCGTGACGCTTAGCGCCATCTAGCCGTCTGTTTATGAAACAGATGGCCCAAGCAGTTATTCTTTACAGAATAAATTCAACTTGGAAATTGATGTCGCTTCGCTATCTAATGCTATAGAATGTTTTAACACTCACAGTGTCATATTTTTATATTCATAAAGATGAAATAAGAAACCAAAAATTTGCGCACGGGCCGGACTTGAACCAGCAACCTTTTGGCAAACCGGGCCAAACGCTCTTACCAATTGAGCTACCGTGCTGTTAGTCCGACCCTGCGAAATTTGTGGTCTCTTATGAAAACGTCAATTGCGTGACGCTTAGCGCCATCTAGCCGTCTGTTTATGAAACAGATGGCCCAAGCAGTTATTCTTTACAGAATAAATTCAACTTGGAAATTGATGTCGCTTCGCTATCTAATGCTATAGAATGTTTTAACACTCACAGTGTCATATTTTTATATTCATAAAGATGAAATAAGAAACCAAAAATTTGCGCACGGGCGGGACTTGAACCAGCAACCTTTTGGCAAACCGGGCCAAACGCTCTTACCAATTGAGCTACCGTGCTGTTAGTCTTTATGAATATAAAAATATGACACTGTGAGTGTTAAAACATTCTATAGCATTAGATAGCGAAGCGACATCAATTTCCAAGTTGAATTTATTCTGTAAAGAATAACTGCTTGGGCCATCTGTTTCATAAACAGACGGCTAGATGGCGCTAAGCGTCACGCAATTGACGTTTTCATAAGAGACCACAAATTTCGCAGGGTCGGACTAACAGCACGGTAGCTCAATTGGTAAGAGCGTTTGGCCCGGTTTGCCAAAAGGTTGCTGGTTCAAGTCCCGCCCGTGCGCAAATTTTTGGTTTCTTATTTCATCTTTATGAATATAAAAATATGACACTGTGAGTGTTAAAACATTCTATAGCATTAGATAGCGAAGCGACATCAATTTCCAAGTTGAATTTATTCTGTAAAGAATAACTGCTTGGGCCATCTGTTTCATAAACAGACGGCTAGATGGCGCTAAGCGTCACGCAATTGACGTTTTCATAAGAGACCACAAATTTCGCAGGGTCGGACTAACAGCACGGTAGCTCAATTGGTAAGAGCGTTTGGCCCGGTTTGCCAAAAGGTTGCTGGTTCAAGTCCGGCCCGTGCGCAAATTTTTGGTTTCTTATTTCATCTTTATGAATATAAAAATATGACACTGTGAGTGTTAAAACATTCTATAGCATTAGATAGCGAAGCGACATCAATTTCCAAGTTGAATTTATTCTGTAAAGAATAACTGCTTGGGCCATCTGTTTCATAAACAGACGGCTAGATGGCGCTAAGCGTCACGCAATTGACGTTTTCATAAGAGACCACAAATTTCGCAGGGTCGGACTAACAGCACGGTAGCTCAATTGGTAAGAGCGTTTGGCCCGGTTTGCCAAAAGGTTGCTGGTTCAAGTCCCGCCCGTGCGCAAATTTTTGGTTTCTTATTTCATCTTTATGAATATAAAAATATGACACTGTGAGTGTTAAAACATTCTATAGCATTAGATAGCGAAGCGACATCAATTTCCAAGTTGAATTTATTCTGTAAAGAATAACTGCTTGGGCCATCTGTTTCATAAACAGACGGCTAGATGGCGCTAAGCGTCACGCAATTGACGTTTTCATAAGAGACCACAAATTTCGCAGGGTCGGACTAACAGCACGGTAGCTCAATTGGTAAGAGCGTTTGGCCCGGTTTGCCAAAAGGTTGCTGGTTCAAGTCCCGCCCGTGCGCAAATTTTTGGTTTCTTATTTCATCTTTATGAATATAAAAATATGACACTGTGAGTGTTAAAACATTCTATAGCATTAGATAGCGAAGCGACATCAATTTCCAAGTTGAATTTATTCTGTAAAGAATAACTGCTTGGGCCATCTGTTTCATAAACAGACGGCTAGATGGCGCTAAGCGTCACGCAATTGACGTTTTCATAAGAGACCACAAATTTCGCAGGGTCGGACTAACAGCACGGTAGCTCAATTGGTAAGAGCGTTTGGCCCGGTTTGCCAAAAGGTTGCTGGTTCAAGTCCCGCCCGTGCGCAAATTTTTGGTTTCTTATTTCATCTTTATGAATATAAAAATATGACACTGTGAGTGTTAAAACATTCTATAGCATTAGATAGCGAAGCGACATCAATTTCCAAGTTGAATTTATTCTGTAAAGAATAACTGCTTGGGCCATCTGTTTCATAAACAGACGGCTAGATGGCGCTAAGCGTCACGCAATTGACGTTTTCATAAGAGACCACAAATTTCGCAGGGTCGGACTAACAGCACGGTAGCTCAATTGGTAAGAGCGTTTGGCCCGGTTTGCCAAAAGGTTGCTGGTTCAAGTCCCGCCCGTGCGCAAATTTTTGGTTTCTTATTTCATCTTTATGAATATAAAAATATGACACTGTGAGTGTTAAAACATTCTATAGCATTAGATAGCGAAGCGACATCAATTTCCAAGTTGAATTTATTCTGTAAAGAATAACTGCTTGGGCCATCTGTTTCATAAACAGACGGCTAGATGGCGCTAAGCGTCACGCAATTGACGTTTTCATAAGAGACCACAAATTTCGCAGGGTCGGACTAACAGCACGGTAGCTCAATTGGTAAGAGCGTTTGGCCCGGTTTGCCAAAAGGTTGCTGGTTCAAGTCCCGCCCGTGCGCAAATTTTTGGTTTCTTATTTCATCTTTATGAATAGTATTCACTTATTTTCTTATACATTTAGTTTAACTTAACTATAAATATCTTTTTAAAACATTGCTTGATATGCGTTCGATTTCTAGGCGATTCAGAACTTTTTTCTGTCGCGTCAGTAGGTAGGTACCTATATCGATAGATTTTCGTTCAAAATCAATTAAAAGTCAAAAGATGACGCTAAGTATATTTGACTGAATTGCCACTGATTCAAAAATAGGGTCGTAAATTTTTACAATACTAGATAATTTAAAATGTATTGATGATTGTTTAATTTTTTTGTAGGTAATAGGCCTTAGGTAACCTTAGGCCTTAGACGCTTAGGTGCAGTTTAAATAAACTGCGTTTGTGTTTGTTAAATAACCAACACAAAATTAAAAAAAGTTACAATTAAGGAGATCTTAACACAATCAAAACAAATAATTAAGCCAAGACTTGGCCCGAAAGAGTGATTATTAAATTAACATATCTAAGTTAAAACAAGCATATTACATTTCTGTTCACATTCAAACACAGCTCAACTAAAGTAAAATAATAATGACACAAACGAATATCATTATATACGATATATAATGTAAAGAAGGTGACACGCCACCCACGCCCCGTCTCCCCTTAGTTCGGAATAATAATGTTACCCTAAGCCCCTCTTTCAAGCCGCCATCATGTTTTTCATATTGTAGAATACATTAAAATAGTTTATATATGGACTGTTTCACAATATGTTAATAAGTTTTGCAGATCTATTTTTTAATCACTCGCGTTAGTATTAAGAAGCTTTTCGTTTGAAAATCAATTAATAATAATAAAAAAACACGGTTAATATAGACGAAAGTAGTCACAAAAATCATAAATCTTATAAATTGCGCAAAATTCATGAATCTTGTAAGAAGCCTTCTTTTTTCACTCGTAAATTTGGCCAGTTTTCATTCGAAAATTAAAAATTAGTCCTTGAAAATCACACGCCATATTATGTCGAGTGATTTAAAAATAGGGCCCCTGGAGGCCAATTTTCGCGCAATTCGTATGCGAAAAAAGTTCACCGATCGAATTTTCTTTGTCGAAGAAAAAATTGTTTTTGATTTCTCAGGGTCACGATTTCTATGTATTTAGATTTTGTTCGTGCGATAGTTTTTGTACGTGTAGATTTTTTTAGGTAAAACAGTTAAACTCGCAATCGAACAAACGAAAAAGTTCGATTGCCGCGAGAATCGGCCTCCTGGTTAGCGTTATGTAATAATACATCGGTATCTCTGGTTAGTGCTTATTCGTCGATGGCGAAACAGGCACTTAATCGTATTATTCGTACACATTAAAATGTTCTTAAATGATGCCTGTTTTTGTCTCATAGCAAAAGATTTTCCATTGGAACCTACCTAGGTATTTCCATTAGGTTGTTTTAAATATGTTATATCATCGATCACATCGTCCTTACCATGGTATTGAGTAGGGAAGAAGTTTATTTATTTATTTATACTTAATAAAGTTTGTACAAAAGGTGGACTTAACGCCATATGGCTTTCTCTACCAGTCATGCGTTTGGTCTAAGGCGAAATGATTATGGGCGGTTTAAAGTTAGTTGTCTACATAAACAATCGATACTAACATAATATTACACATATATAACACAAGGTATAATATAAATTTATGTTGCATGTCTTAGTTTTATTTATTGCTTGTTTGTTGTCAATAATAAATGCATATACAAATATATACTATATATTATGACGAACGTTCTAGACAGATGTTATGCAAATGATTCCGATATTTGCTGGAAGGGCAATCCAAAAATTAACAATTTCAAAAATGTGATCTTCACTAAATACAGTGAGTTTTGAGGATTTGGATTATATGATAAGTTATGAATGCAGAATCAGAATCATTCATTTGCCTTAATTGGGGTACACAGGATTATAAATACACTTTATGTTCAGCCCATTTAGCCACTAACAAATAGCATGCAAATATTCTATCAATTACACATGTGTTTAAATACATTTTTATTATATTATTATTATTACATTATGTTTCATTCCTTTGCTTTTGGTAAAAAAAATATAAAAACATTTCATTACAAGCAATTTCTGTAGCGTTATCTTAAACCTTCTTAAATCTATGCATGATACACAAAACACTAATATTAACCGAAAATATACCATCACTTGTTAAGCTTATTATTTTTCCTACTAATAATACTCTGATTTTTAATTTGATAGACCAGAATGACAGTTTCAATGGAACTTTTTGTTTTTTAATGTTGCAAGCATAAAATTTATATTCCTATCGGAATAGAAGGACAAGTAAAAGCTGTCAAACGAAACCGATTTATGATGTCAGTAACTAACATAAGTAAGTAACATTTGTAGCTTTAAATGAGATAACCATTCGATCAGGTGAATTATAACAATGTTCCTAAGTTAAATATAGTAGTTTACTGCATGATAAACAGTCGACACAAAATATTGAACATGCAGCTCTAGTGTAAAACTAAATGTTATTTCATTATACAAAATATTTGTCGATATACATTCCCTGTTTTATTCTGTCTTTATTTTTACGTAAATTAACGTTTGTAGAATAGAATAATCAAACTGCGTACTTTAAATTTGAAGCGCATTTGTAAATATAAGTCGTATATTAAAAGGCTTCGATTTGGACTAATCTACCTGTTAAATGATTATTTGTTGGAGTTATGCCGCTGTTATGAATAACAATCAATCACCGATCAAGTCACCATGTTTCAGACGCATTATTTCTCCAAAATATACACAATTTCACTTTTAAATATAAAAAATCAAATGCACGTAATTTTCAGCGAGCTTCTGCAGGGCGGTCAACTGTTTGACATCTGACAAAAATGGTTCTGCTACCCATCTCTTTTGACACAGTTTGCTGCTAGTGGCATCTCGCTTTTGTCGTTCTATTCCAAAGGGATAATAATTTTATGGTTGCAAGCGTTGCAGTACGCGTCGTCGGTCGCGACTTATTGAACTTGTGATATTAATTTTAAAATAATGTGATCTCTCATTGGGATAAAAAAATACATGTTAACGTTACAATAAGCTATAAGTAAACGGTATACATATACAATAAATGTTTCAGTTATTGCAAGGATTTAAAAACCGGGTACCTACTTTCTCTTGCAATAGAAATATTCTTGTATGATTGTACCTATTTTGACATACCTATTACTACTTTCAGTAAACAGATTAATAAAAAAACGAAGATATTTATAAAATAAAAATAAAATAAAATACTTATCTTTTATTTCGGACAAAACATATCCATATTTAGAATGTCAGTAAAAATAAAGCATGACTTAGAAAATATGTTAGTAAACACATACACACACACTAGATAACTAATTACAAAAAGGGGTATGTCCCCGAGTTTGATACTTTTTGCAAAAAAGATCTCAACATCAGCGATGTGAACCTATCGGCTAAAGTCTTTAGGATGGTATTAGGCCTCTTTCTCACTCTACTGATCAGGGAGCTAGTTTTTTTACGAATGACGGCGTCGAAGCCATCAGTTTGGTACTCGGCAAACATACTTGATGCGCTGCAAAAACGTTGAAGAGCCAACATCATCCTAAAGACATTATTATATTGGATTCGTAGGGTGTCTAGCGATTTTTTGGTGTGTTTGACCCACAGATTTCCTGTGTACATGCTTTGACAATACACTTTAAATAGCGTCACTTTTACGTCCTCCGTACAACGTGAAAATCTGCGAGTCAGCATATTGCCTCTAACCGCTAGAGCCCTACGCTCCCTTTCAATGTCGTCATCGTCTTTGAGGCCGCTAGTTAGGACATGCCCCAGATATTTAAATTTATACACTCGTTTGATGTTTACGCTATTTAGGGCAATATTTGTCATGTTATCTGGACATTTGCCGGCAGCCTCAAAGACAATGTACTCAGTCTTTCTCACAGACATTCAGCATCTGCTTCAGACCCCTCACCATCGGGCTCAGCAGCACCATGTAAACGTTACAATAAGCTATAAGTGAAGGGTATACGTAAAACAGTAATTGTGAGGATTTAAAAAAATGGTACCTACTTAATCCCTCAAGCGTATGTGAACGAGACACAATGCAAATTCTATTGTTATGCGGTTGCCTGCAACCGCTCGGGTGTTGAAGCATTAATATTGCAATACAAATATTCTTGTATAATTTATTTGTAGAAAACATAATTTTTAAACCATTTTTTATTTTGTAAATTTTATGTAAAAATTACAATTCATGCTATTGCATGAATTGTAACAGTATTTTATACTTTAGCGCACCATATTCAAACCACAACGATTTCATAATTTAATAATCGAATTAAAAAACGATTGAATAAAAATTGAATTTACCGATTATTTAGGAACAACATTTTTTTGAGATGATGAAAAAGTGGACACCCACCAAATGTCATTTTGGTCTATCAAATTAAAAATCAGAGTAAAATACATTGTATAACGCAGTAGTAGGTTTCTAAAACTGTTCCAAGAAAGTTAAATGAAGTGTTTATTTTACCAAAGATTTCATCGCTTATTCAAACATCTATTATTTTTATGAAAGCTCATTTAACACATACATATATGTTTCAAACAAACGTCGTTTCTACCTATCTCTACACGCTAGTTCCCGTAACTGATTATATTATTCTAACAATAATATTATCATTATTATATAGTTACGTTCCTTGAAACTCGAAGACGGTCGAGACGAAACGCCCGTAAAGTGCGTTTTCCATTGGTGTCGACAGTACAGCTGATATACTCTATTACAACTGGCTTTTTACCGAACGACACTTAGACCTAGTCACTTGATACATAGTTAACCCAACTATTGGTTAAATGTTATTGCCAGCCGGTGTAATATTTGTGTTTGTGCGTGTTTTGAAGAAAATATTTCTGGGCCTTAAGTATTCGACCCGAAGCAATCACTGTATTCTAAAGCTGAATTAGAAAACGCGGCCTACATAACGATGAGCTCGTAAGAAAGCAGGGCCTATTAGCTAGTCAGGGTATAAGAAAAAAGTTACAATAGGCAGTAAATCTATACTTAATATTATAAAGCTGAAGAGTTTGTTTGTTTGTTTGTTTGTTTGTTTGAACGCGCTAATCTCAAAAACTACTGGCCCGATTTGAAAAATTATTTTTACGTTGGATAATCCATTTATCGAGGAAGGCTTTAGGCTATATAACATAAAGATACGACTCATAAGACCACAGCAGAAATGAAAAATGTAGCGATAACGGGAGAAAGATATTCCTTTTGAGAGCTTCCGCTGCATACGCTGCGGAAACCGCTTAAGTTACACAAAAATCATGTATGACAGGATTGTTCAGCATTAAGAGTTCTATAATAAAGTCCGCGATAGCATATGTCTATCTTTTATGGTTGACTTACTACAACCTTTTTTATGTTAATAAATTTGTAAAAAAATAATGCATTATTTTTAGAGGTGTATTATACACACAGGTATTTATTCTTATCAAAATAAATACATTCATCATCACGAGCATTTCATTTAGAACCAAGTTGCCCTTTATATCAATTGATTTCAATAAATTTTTTAGGAGCTATCACAGTTTTAACATAACTCCGCACCAAAATAATGTTCGCAGCTTAAGTACAACGTGCGCTTGCGCTAATATATTATAAAGCTGAAGAGTTTGACTGTTTGAACGCGCTTATCTCAGGAACTGTTGGACCGATTTGAAAAAATATTTCTGTGTTGGATAGCTTATTTATCGAGAAAGGCTTTAGGATATAAAACATGACGCTGCGACGGGAGGGGAGGGAGCAAACTCAAAACGCGCGGACGAAGTCGCGGGGGACCGCTAGTATATTATAAAGCTGAAGAGTTTGTTTGTTTAAACGCGCTTATCTCAGGAACTGCTGGACCGATTTGAAAAAATATTTCTGTGTTGGATAGCTTATTTATCTAGAAAGGCTTTAGGATATAAAACATGACGCTGCGACGGGAGGGGAGGAAGCAAACTCAAAACGCGCGGACGAAGTCGCGGGGGACCGCTAGTCTATCCTATAGACAAAAAAAACATAGTTTGGTGCGCAGGTATTGCTGGTATATTTAACGCGTTAGAGTGGACACAGATCCTACCATTTTTTCGTATACTCTCCGAAGTGTTATTGTTAGAAATTGTCGTGCAACGTCTCCATTTAATTATTCCCTTTGTTTTCTATAAGATAGATAAGATTGAGCTGTTAAGCTTGACTTCAACCTAGCCATACTACATCAGCCACGTTTTGTTCATAATTCTTTTGAAAGCTGATCAGTCATATTCAACCTGCCGCTTGTCAGCCTAACCCAAGACCCCATACTAGACTAGCCAAGAATATTGGCATGAAAGACAAATGTTTCGATTAGTGTATGATTGAAAGTTAAAATCTTCGCGCTCGCGGTCATAATCTGATATTGTCGCTGTTCTGGTCTAATGGACTTCAAATGTCTTTACTCTCCCTACGCAATGTATTTACTTCGAAATGACATAACACGCATAATCAGATGTGGGCCTAGCATAATCGATGTCTATTTTTTGTACTCACTATTACTTTATTACACTTTCATTTCACAGGACCAATTTCTTGTCTCGTATGAATCGTAAAAATAAATAAGTGTGGCTATACTAGGCCCTCGGGTAAAACGGTGGCCCTTTTAAAAAAAGGTTGAGTACCACTGTATCAGACGCTCGTTATTCAAGTGTTGTGATACCACCGCGGTTCCAATTTCCATAATTCAAGACCTGTCCCCCAACTGCCTTGTTGGTGCAGCGGTAAGAGAGTCGCGCTTTAAAGCGACGGCTGCGCAAGAGGTCCCAGGTTCGATCACCTGGCCGGGATAATATTTCTGTTTAGGCATTCTTAGGGTACCCCGGTGTTTGGAAATTGGCGGTGTTTCACCCCCGGATGCTAAGCAAAGCACGCAAAGACGTTATCGCCGGACTATGAGAGTGAAAGGATTAGAGAATACACCTGTGTTAGCGCACACACTTGTGCACTATAATATATCCCGCGCAGTCAGTTAGTCGTTGTGACTGGCCACCGTAGTCGAAATCGGCTATAGGGACTAATTCAAGACGTTCAATATTTTGTGATATTTTATTTCTTTAACGTCTGAGTAACCGAACTTGCGCCTCCATTCCGTGCACACCGTGTCGGTGCCATAGGAAAACGCGTGCCCGGGGCCAGTGAAACAAGCAAGCATTATAATTACGCTCCTTCCCCGAACGGCAGCGGTGCTACCGATTAGATGCCGGAGATAAACGCAAAAAAACTGTTATTGCAAATAAATGCGATGTTTTGGTGAGCTTTTGTTTCGGTAGACTCGTGTTTGAGAATGGTTTTGTCATAAAATCACACTAAAAACTCAGTTCTCTTCGCTGTATTTAGGAAAATATTACGAAGATTCCTAATGGATTTTATGATAAATGTGTATAACAGTAGGTCACCAGGGTCACCAGCCCTATTTATGAATCACTCGTGTCAAGACGGCGGATGATATTCATTGATTAAACTCCAATTTAGGAATAAAAATCAATTGAAATTCATGCAGGAGCGATTTAAAAAAACCGGCCAAGTGCGAGTCGGACTCGCCCACTGAGGGTTCCGTGCCAACTTTAACTGAATTAGGGATCTACTTACTTCTACTAAGCTTAAATACCACAATATTTTGTTGACAGCAAACATAACTTTGTTTTTCATAGTGTTTGTATGAAAAACAAAGTTATGTTTGCGGTTGTTGAAAATGTGCTATATCTCAAAAACTACTGGTTTGTTCCCGTTCGAACCAATTTTCATTGAAAGTACTTGTTAAGGTCTACATTACATATTTTTTTCATAACTTTCACTTGCTTAGTTTAGAAATTAGATGGGGGGGGACGCCCATTTTACCACTTTGGAAGCGTCTAGCTGTAAAACGTTAGACTTTAAAAGAAAATGGTTTAAGGAACCTCTATGTCATTTTGAAAGATCTATCTATAGACACCCCACACGCATAGGTTTGACAAAAAATTTTTTTTTTCGGTTTTAGTTTCATGTATTAGAGCCCCCCCTTAAATATCATTATTTTTTATTTTTTGTATAAGAATCGTAAAGCGGTAAACAGGATACATCTTTCTACCAAATTTCAACAGTGTGATGCTTATAGTTACAGAATAAAATGTCTGTGACATACGGACGGACAGACAGACAGACAGACAGACAGACAGACTTGACGAAACTATAAGGGTTCCGTTTTTTGCCATTCGGCTACGGAACCCTAAAAAGGTCGCTCAATTTAGTGAGTACTCACTCACGTCTATATGTCGTTGAATCATGAAAGTCCATATATTAATAGTAATGTATAATAGTAATAAATTTTAAATAATCATCTACTTTATAAAACCCTTTCGTCATTAGGGTTTATTAAATGACAGTTTTAAATTTATTGACCGGTAAGTTTACAATGTGTTCTGGTAGTTTATTAAAAAAAACGTTTCCCCAAGAAGCAATTACCAACCTTTCAAAGCCTGAATTGTGAAAGATAGGTGACCTAAATAAATAAATAGATCTGTGTTCTAATTCAAGTTTGCCACCGTCAAATTTAATACTAAAATGCAATACAAAATCTCACCTGCCTAATCGTTTTACGTCATCTACTTGGTGGGAAGGTTTTGGCGAATATTCATTTATAGCCCAATTTTAGGCCATGAGCTTTAACAACATTGTGCCTTTGTGTTTTGGCTTAGTGGAACCGAAAAAACAAAAACTGCACTTATATCAGTTTACACGGTAGGTGTTGTAAATGTGAATTGCTTGAGCGGGTTTTATTTGAGGAAAAATGATTAAATTATAATGATGTTAAAAGAATAACCTTCCTTGGTCCTGTTTTAAATGAAGTCAGTTACATAGATAGCTATTATTACGCCTACATACTAATATTAAAAACTAGATTTAATTGTTTTCGCAATCACACATTATGTGGATACAGTTGTTGGTTGTACAATAATGTTAAAAAATATATTAAGATTACTAATAAAGAGGATTGTACAATTGTTTTTTGTCCTAAATAAAATCCATATAAAAGAAAAAACAATTTTTTTTCTTAGATCGAATCATTTTTTATTTTTAAGCATGTTTTCGATGTTGGAACGAAATATTACGTAAAATTAAAATCATTTCAACAAGTTGAATGTTATCATGTCCAATGCTTATTTAGACAATGTATAAAATTACGTATTCTAAGAAACTATCCAAAACCATTTAAGTCTTATTAAAATTTAAGTTAAATCAAAGCAGCATTACTTCACAAGCAGTAAGGTATTTTTCTTAAAACAGCCAACGGCGTTTCCCTACTAATTCTTAAGAAGCACTGTCTACAATTTGTTACTTTTTCTAATAAAAAATGTGTTCCTACGCACGCAACGCTTTAATATGTCATCACACCGACTTGTATATAAAATGCCTAAGGCGTGCCTAACATGCGGCTCATATGAGGTAGCAGTAGACTATTTCAAACTCGAATACTAAAACTAAAAATTATAACAAAGGAAAAACCACGTTAAAGCAAAGATACAAAGTCCACACTCAAAATAACAAATAAGTCAGTTACGACCTTCTGCAGCTGATCAGTCGAATACGATACAAATGATAAGCCATCCAAATGAAATTTATTTGTAATGTCCATTGTGTAACTTTTGACTGTATTCTAATTGCTGTTAAGCTCATTTTCAGTTGCTGTTAATCGAAAATATTGACTTATTTTAAAAGGAATAATTTATGTCTGTCTTTGACCGCAGTGTCCTCTTGGGGTGAAACATCGTAAGTGACATTTTGGTTTGGGTTTAAAAAAGGCTCTAATTTTTTGAGACAAGGTTTCTTTTCTTTTGAGTGTCTGTTATCGCATTTTTATGTATGTCGCGTCGTCGTGACATCGATGGAGTTATTCTGAATATTTTAAAATATCTGCTATGAATATTAATATATTTTTTTACCTGTACTAACGACATCTAGATTGAATTAAATATGACGTCTTTTAAGAGGATTTTCACATTTATGTTTACAGATATTTTACAAGTAGGTAAGGAAGTAGGCAAAAATAAAAAAATATGTTATTGCTTATTAAGTGCATGTTTTTTTTTTTCACAAACCGTGCCTTTTTGTCAAAAACTGCATTAAGTCATTACTTAAAACTCTTTATTTAAAAGTGGCAATATCATGTGGATTGGGCATCTTCTTATTTCATCAGGTATGAATATTTAATTCCGACATTTGTACAACTTACAGTACTATAAAGTTCAATTAAATCAATAAATACGGTACGATACTGTAAGTATTAATTATTTGTCAGTCAATACTGTATTTATTTTAGGTCTGAAACCTTAAACAAAAGAACATCAACATCGAAAAGCAAAATTTTCGCCGCACTTTATCAAAGCCGCAAAAATTCGATAAAAACTTTTTTATCAAAAAATCGATCGTTCAAAAAAGCAAAAAAAAATGCTCGGAAGCTTGCCCAGGTTAAAATTTAATGGCTCCGAGTAAGTAACCGATAGATTAATTCGATAAATGTACGTTGTAGCCCGCAATTATGATTTTAACCGCGAGGTATTATGTTCTTAGCTTTTTTTTGGTTTCGGACCGAAAACGTTAGAAAGTGAATATGATGAAGTGGTTTTAAGGTTTTTTTCTGGACGTGTGGAAAATTGGAGGTATTAAATGTAGATTTGAGATGCTAGCCAAAGTGTACGTTTGTGAATCGGGGTTATAGAAATGACGTCACTTATACATACTGAATAAATTCGTCTGCTGGATTACTCAAGGACTCAAATTCCATGAATAATGAGAATGTAACTATACATGCCAATTTTTTAATTAAGTCAACCTAAGTTTTTATTTTATGCACTCATAAGTTAATACAATGACAAGAATGTCTTTAGGGATTTTGAATGTTGTCATATAACTAAAATTAAGTGAGACTTCAAATTCGTATTGGAATAACAGACATTACCTCGGCTTCTCTTTATAGGTATAAATCTGATCCATTTCATTTGAATTTAATTCCTAACGGACGTAGCCGTCCCAAAAGGCTATTTAACATATTTTTTAGAAACGCTCATCCATATACATAGTTCTATTTATTCCGCCCGAGGCTTCGACGGCGGATGCTGCTAACTCCTTGGAGTTTCGAGAAAAAAGCGGTGGAAAACAAAAAAGAACTCGCTCTAAACAGACCGACCGACATACTTTTTTATATAAAAAATCAAGAAACGCCAGTGGGCTCACGCCAGAAAGTAGAGACAGCAGAGTATAAAAGTCTAAGAAATACATAGAATGTATATTTATTCCTAAGCGAAAATGTTGAAGACAGACAGACCATCAGGAGTCATGCCCAATGTTGAAGTTACGTCCAAACTCCAACTCAACGCCATAAGTCACTTAAGCTTCTTAAGTCACTTAAGCTACAATTTTAACTCACAAAAATACTTTCAACGCACAAGATGTTTTTTAATCACTCGTTTGAATATCGCATGTGATTTTCATTCGAAATAAAACTAAAATGCAACGAAAACAACGCGAAACATGGACATAATAATAATAAATATTATTTATTTACTAGTAAGGACTCAAGAATCAATAGCATTACAGACAAATCATTTGTTTTGTACAATATTGGCGGTCAAAAGTACTCTCAAAATAGAGATGTCTTCTTTCTTTTTTCAAGCACTTTCGTGTCGAGTGAGACGGATTTTATATCGAAAATTTGACGTCAATGAATATTACACGTCAACTTGACGCCAGTGATTCAAAAATAGAGGGCCCCAGATGATAATAAAAAGTTAAAAAGTGTCGTAATTTTGACTGTGGCAAAATGGGGACTCTTTTAACATAAGTTTTCACTAAATAGCACTTGTAAAAAGAGACTGTGTCAGACAAGGAATCGAACCTTGTGTCTTACGCTATTCAGGCGCATGCCTATACCACTCGGCCACCGAAACTTTGGCAAGACTGTTGAATTTTGCAAGTGCTTTCTTTAACGCTAGGCTGTGTGACGTCATCTATGTTACGATATTTCTCTCAGCATCCAAAGTAAGTTTTTCACAGATATTAGCAATGGGTAAAGGTGCAGTAACCCAATTTAAGTTTAAGTTTTTTCACTATTGCCATTCGTTTTCACAAGTTGTACCAACAAACATTTTGACTTATCATATTGGCATTCAAAAGTAAGTCAAAGATATATTTTTTAATTCAGGACTCAAAAAGCCTCTTATGAACGTCAATAATTAGTTAATATCAATCAATTATGGCCCATATGGGGCCAGAACATGTCTCCATATCTTCTGGGTCCTACTAGCGCTTCGAGACAAGACAGACAATCTGGCAAGTGCTGAGGAGAAACGCCGGAACAAACTCAGTCACCGAGATACTATATTCTATTGTAAACGGTATGATTGTTAATAGAGAAAATTTTAACGATTCTAATCATTAAGGAACGTCGTGTTAGTTACACTATTTATAACTCAAGAACAACTAAACCGATTTGGTTAATAATAAGTAGGGAGGTAGGTTAACACTTCTGATCCTTTTTGCTCTGCGGACGACGCTCTGTCGAGCGAGAGACGAGTTAAAACCAGAAAAAGTGCATAGGATACTTTTTATCCCTTTCGACGGGGCTAGGGTGAAACGATGTTCGCTGGGACCGTTAGTTTTCTAATATAAGTCCAAATGTGATTTCCCTGACATGTTTATGTGATCTGTCAGTCATTTAAAAAGTTGTTTAGTACTAAAATTCAAACCCCCCATTGTTCTGCTATCTCTACTTGTTAGTACTTAGTCGTATGGAATTTTGGTCGGCCACGATTATAATAATTTAAGAAATTTGTAATTATAGCATCACTGGCTACCGTTTCCACATAAATAATACCTTTTACTGACTCTTAAAAACATATAAAATTATATGTTGGAACGCTACCGCGGCGGTTACCGTTTCAATACTTAGTTTTGAGGAATATAGTGGCTTGATATTAATTTAGCATACATCGTATTGAAAATCCTTCATTCTTTCGCTTAAACCATTAACAAGATTCACTATAAGTTTTAAAGGAGGTGGTGGATCGTAATTATAATAGTCTCTGATATTCTGAAATAGATGATCATTATAAAATATATTCACACATGCTTTTGAATGATTAAATTAAATACTTACTAAGCACCGTACAAATACATGTAAAATATATTTTAGCATACAGATAATCTATACTAATATTATAAAGCTGAAGAGTTTGTTTGTTTGTTTGTTTGAACGCGCTAATCTCAAAAACTACTGGCCCGATTTGAAAATTTTTTTTTAAGTTGGATAGTCCATTTATCGAGGAAGGCTTTAGGCTATATAACATAAAGATACGACTCATAAGACCACAGCAGAAATGAAAAATGTTGCGAAAACGGGAGTAAGATATTCCTTTTGAGAGCTTCCGCTGCATACAGGATTGTTCAGCATTAAGAGTTCTATAATAAAGTCCGCGACAGCATATGTCTATCTTTTATGGTTGACTTACTACAACCTTTTTTATGTTAATAAATTTGTAAAAAAATAATGCTTTATTTTTAGAGGTGTATTATACACACAGGTATTTATTCTTATCAAAATAAATAAATTCATCATCATTTATCGAGAAAGGCTTAAGGATATAAAACATGACGCTGCGACGGGAGGGGAAGGAGCAAACTCAAAACGCGCGGACGAAGTCGCGGGGGACCGCTAGTAATAAATATTCTTTAACTGTCATCCCAAGGCCTGATTATTTCAACGTCAGTTAAAAGCATATTCTTAAAATGAAATACAATACGCCTAATTTAAAACATCACCTATTTGTCAGCAATCATTTATGTAAATGAAATTTTTAATCCGTCATTTTTTACTTACCTATTTAGTCAGATAAGTCCTATCTGACATTAGTAATATCGGCCATAAATCGGTTTCGTTTAACTGCCTTTACTTGGCATTCTCTTCCGATTGAAATATTAATTTGATGATTTACACTAACAGTAAATTTTTGCAATGTCTGAAAGATAAAGTTCACATTGGCGTTATCAGTCCAATATCATACCAATATCCACCATACCGTCATGACAATAACTTTATACGAAAAAGGGCTAATTTTTCAAAAGTCAGATAAGAAATATTTGTTGAACAAATTACAATATGGCTAATTTGAAAACGTCACCTAACTGTCAGCAATTATACGTAACTGACATTTTTTTAAGATTTGTCGCTTTATAATTTATCAGTCTGATAAGTTTTATCTGATCATGGAAAATTTTAGGCAAACAATTTCTTTTTGGAGTCGGTGCTGTGACTGTTGATGCTTGATGGACAAAGTGATGGCACCGACTCCAAAAAGAAATAGTTTGCCTAAAATTGAATTACTTTCCTTTCAATGGTCAAGAGTTTATTTAATATTTTTTAGTGCAATTTGGTTTTGAAGTCGGTTTTTACTTTTTTTTAAGTTAATTTTATTTCTTCATTTTTAGAGATTACAGGAGAAGGGAGGGGGGAGGAGGGAGTTGCACCTTATGTCTCTGTTCTATAAGAAGCTACAAACTACCTATTATAAGTTCTTTCATTTTAATTACTAAACTCCTGAGCGTTAAGGAGTTCCACCATCAGCTCAGCCTCACAAGGTGTTGACTATCAGACGTAACAACACGTCAACATTAAGATTATAGTAAGGAAACACTATACGTACCTTTAAAATTTGAGGGTTTTCCTCGATTACACCAAGTTCCCATCATCAGATCCCAAGTTGGAAAAAATGGGACCAACTAGAAGGTATACCCTCCAAGTAGGCGAAAAGATTTTTCGAATCGGTCGACCAACGACTGAGATATGAGGTAACAACATACAAAAAAAAAAACATACAGTCGAACTGATAACCTCCTCCTTTTTTGAAGTCGGTTAAAAATATATTTGAATCATTCGATAGTCAGTGCTTTTTAATCGATGGTGAAACAAGCCATCATAAATTATGACTATAGAATCATAAATACAGGCTGCAATTTTAATCAGTGAAAAAATTCTGTGTGAAGACTCCGGAAATGGATATGAACAACTTTTACTATGGGGACAATAGGAAATTAGAGAAAAAAAATCTCCACATAAATTGATCGCGCGCCAATTGTAATTTCTTTTTTTTCTCAAAGTTTTTAATATATAATTAATCATAAGAACTACAAGCGTTATTTTGAACTATGCTCGTCAGTCACTTTTTATGAATCACGCTACAAGAACAACAAAAGATCTATCCGCTAGATCAATAGATATCGCTATTAATTATATGGGTGTTGTTATTTGGCGTAATAATACGGTACATTTATGGGAAAATAAAATTTATTGGTCGAGAGACGCGCTCTGATTGATCTGTGATGAATCGGACGATTAAGAAAGGCGTGGAGTCGCTTAAAGGTTAAATAACTGATAGGAATATTTTTATACATATATTAAAGAATGCAAAATTGAGCTCCAAACATTAAAATTATAAAGTAAACATTTCTAACTATAGTTATAAATAAATGTGCACCAGACAACACACCAATTGTCGTGGTTGCTAAATAAGGAATTTTCTTCCTTGTGTTACGAATACCGACAACGAAAATGACTGGGGCGTCGACTTATAAACATCGACATATAAACATCCATGGCTTAAGTAAAAATGTTCGCGATCATCACACAAACATTTCCCACTTGTTACACTATAAATATTATGACAAAAAATAATAATAGGGATAATAATTATCATTACCATTTCGACACTGAAAATAAGTGGGTATTGGTGTTTCTCTTCACATTTTTTCAGACCGCGGTGTGAATCGACTAAGTGCTGTTTCAGAATGATGTTATATTTGCACCGTAGATGTTCAGCGGTCCCGGAAATGGGTCGCTTAGCTAAAGATCCTTTGGACAATTCGCACCGCGAATAAGCCCATTCTGGACCAGACTTGGGCGATTCAACCCTAAAACTTTGTGATGTCAAATGCCCGAATACTCTAAACTCCTATACTTTATTAATTGTAAAACTAAGTAGGTAAATTGCGATATGACAAACATTTACATCGCTTGGACTTTAATCAGTATTCACATTGCGTTGATAATCAATTTGTCAACATCACATATATTGCTCCCATCCCAAGCTAAGTAGCTAAAGCACTCATTGTGTTATGAAAATCGGAAACAACGGTGGTACCACAACACCCAGACCCGAGACAATATAGAAAATATCGTTTTCTACATTGACCCGACTGGGAATCGATCCCGGAACCTCACGAGATGGCGACACTAGAAACCAGCTTGCTAGCCACTCGACCACGGAGGTCGTCGAATATTAATTAGATTTGGCAGAACATAGAAAAAAGTTTCAAATGTTGACTCCACAGCTCCCTCCGTTAATATTTTAATTGATGCGTCGTTTCCTTAGTTTTTATTTTTCGACATATTAATGTTGGTATCGAATCAAAATTCAAGAATTCAGATCAGGTATCATGATTTAGTGCCCCAGGCAGACGTGGCGGTATCAAACAATGTATGGGTTACCGAAAATTTGATTTTTTGAGTTATGACCTTTTACGTTTCGGGGAACAGTGAGGTAACTGACGATTTTGGATGTCGTGTAGGCGTTGATGTTGCATGTTTTGCATAAATGCATTGCGAGATGGAGCATTTAATGTCAAATGGATGGAAAAACAAAATCAGGCGTTCGTAACAATTTTTTTTATTTTTCGTATACGAACACTATGAGAATCTGACCCCTGGGATACACTTTTGTTATAACATAGTATTAATTATGTTGTTATAAGGTAATTTCAAATAAGTACATGCAAATAATATCAACATACAGCGCCATCTTGTATCGAATAGATAGAACTAACTAATCCTTACGATAATTAATTTCGTTTTGTTGTATGTAAAAGATGTACTGTTAACATTTCCCAGAATTCAACGTCTAAACTGATGAACCGATTTTTATGAAATATAAAATAAATCCGCGCTTCTGTCCGCAGTCGAAGTCTCAATCAAGCGGTTTACCTAAAACTCTATTATCACAAGGAATAAATTTATTCAAAAACAATAACAACTATTTCTGAAAGTAAATGCATGGATAATCGGAGATAAACCCACCGCTAAGTCTGAAGGACAAGAAATGTAAAAAAAGACATTTCGATGATTCTAATTTTCAGAATTTCTGCTGCATCAAAATATCCTTTTAACTTACGAATCTCCGATAGTTTTCTTGGTGCAAATAGTAACCTTTTACAGTAGCTATATCTTTTATAAATCGTAAAAAATATTTGTATTTTTTTAAGGTAATTTAAAAATTCTATACGATCAATAAAAACACGAAAACACCAATTTTGTTTTATCACCTGGTTGTTCAACAGGGAAACTATATCAAGACGGTGAAATTACGAGAAATTAAAACCGACCGACTCCAAAAATAAGGAAGTTTGTAGGTTTATTTGTTTCGATAACTAACTGTCCCAACGAAATTCGTTTCACCGTCCGACTACGGCCCCGGTAATTCTTATTCTACAGGCCAAGAAAAATCCAACGAAGTAAAAAATATGAAAATCGGTCCACCCTTTCTCGAGTTATTAGTGTGATACTAACACGGCTTTCTTTTACGTGTTTAAAGGATTAAAGAGAAGAGACACAACATAAGTACCTACAGCCTCGATATTTTTCTCAACAGTCTCCTTACAGATCAACAAAACGCAAACCTGCATCTCGTATCCCTTCCACATAATTGCAACACCTAACCCGACATTCCTCGAACCTGGTACCTCGCGTGAGCGTCTTGCGTGACTGGCAGCAATTACCGGGCGAAGTCCGCCGCTCGTCTTTTGTTTTATTTGCTAGTTCTTTTTTTCTGTGGATGTTATGCGGACTGTGGTTGAGTTGAGATGTTAAGTAAATGTAGGTAAATAAGAACATAAATAATTTATTCATGTAAATAAAAATGCAAAAACCTAGGTACTCTGTTTTGATTTAACTAGGTACTACGCGATGCTAGCAATATCTCCCCATTTGTTTTATTCTAACTCTAGTTAAGCTACCAGTAACTTATGACTGCTTTTTATAATAGAAATAGGATAATAATTGTCTCTCCATTTTTGACCTATTTGCTTAGGACTTAACGCTGAACCGATTTGGGTGAAATTAGTTTAGATAGTATATAGCCAGATAATATGATGGTATAGTATGTCATTTACTTTAAGCTTATACACTGTAATTTACTTTATGTTGTGCAATAAAGAGTCATATTATTATTATGTCCTCACATAGTAAATGATACGAAATTCGGTTAAAAAAACAAGTTTAATTTAGACATCGGCCGCTCAAAGAATGCTATCATGAAGTTTTACATTTTGACAGAAAATATATTATGGAAACAATGGCAAACTTATGGACTTTGATTATATTTTCCCATATTTTTAATGTCAAAATTGAAACGTGTCAATAACATTTTTGAAGCAGGAGGTCGGGCCGATAGATGACATTGGGCGATAGCATTGAATCTGGGTTCATCAATTCAAAAAATCTCTCTTGGTTCAGGAAATTTAGGAAACTCCTTAGCTAATATTTCATTTTAATCGCAAAGTCAAAGAGAAGGGTACTAATATAAAGTATGTATGTTTGTAGCATGTATGTTCCGCCGATTGGAAGCGCAAATTAATTGTATTAAACACCATTGGAAATTATAACTTTATTTCAAATTTTAGCTTTAAGGTTTAGTTAAAAATAATAATTTTATTTCAAAGAAAAAGTGCACCCAGAACATTTACGAAAGGAAAACACCATAAGACGTTAGGGAAAATCTCCTATGAAATTTGGGAAAATTGACTACGTTTGATCTGGAAACAGTTATTTTCAAAATGGCTGCGTTAGTTCTCATTTTTGCCGTCGGTCAAAAGATCCATGTCGCACTGTTAAAAGCCATGAAAGTTGAGTCCGTTTGAAAACAACAAGAAACTTCATATATCATGAAGTACTTGGGTAAACTACAATTTGAGTAAAGCTCAAAACTTAAACAAAAAAGTATGGCGCCAAACAAAACAATACTAAAAGCACGAAAACCGCAACAAAAACTAACCTCAATCCAAACGCAATTTTGAGTGAAGCATCGGGATATTTTAATTGTGCCTAATTCCATGCCTCAGGGAATGATTGCGGGAATCGAACGCGGGAACGCGTCAGCATAACTCACTCGGATGTGAAGATTTATTGACGGGAACATAGTTTTCTGAGCAGCTGCATTGTTTTGGGATTGAAAAAGGAAAATATAAATGATTGATTATGTACTTCAATTAAAAAGGTTGATTTTCAGTTAATTGCATAGGTAACTATGTTTTTTTTTCTAAGACCCCTAACACACTGCGACTTTTAGCATCTGCGACTCACGCAATGAACAGATTTATTTTGCATCGATCCAGAAGCGCGACTGCATTGATGCTAACGCGCGTGAGTTTCAATGCAGTCGCTAAAATTCAGTAAGTACATAATTTGTCAATTTCCAGCTTTTGCATCGCGTCTGTATCGATACTAACGCGCGTTAGCATCGCTACTGTATCGATGCTAAAAGTACCGCAGTGTGTAAAGGTTGACATATTACGACTGCATCGATGCCAACGCGCGTTAGCATCGCGACTGTATCGATGCTAAAAGTACCGCAATGTGTAAAGGTTGACATATTACGACTGCATCGATACAAACGAGCGTTAGTATCGCTACTGTATCGATGCTAAAAGTACCGCAGTTTGTAAAGTTTCTAAGGTGATCACAGATATTTCCGTTTAAACAATAATCCATGTTGTATTATTGTCACTGCTGTCAGTTTATTTGATGTTGAGAAAAAGATACGCGTTGGTTATTAAATCTCAGGTTAAATGCTAAGGCTTGCCTGCGTAAGAGAGGCTTAGATTTAATTTTTGAAATTCCTCACGAATTCTGTGGTAACAAACCGCAGAATATGCATGCTATAAAGGATAACACGTTGGTATTTATTTATCGAATGGATATCCAGCATTATTGACAAACTAGGCATCATAGTAGATAAATAGGATACCTCGGATTGTCGACTGACATTTGTTTTGCAGGACTTCTGGAAAAAATCTTCTGGTGTTTGGAAGCCTTACAAAATCAATATACTCAAAAATTAACAAATTCCAACGATATCACATATACACATTGAATTTATAACCTCCTTTCATTAAAGGCAGTAAAAATATTGAAGAAGGAATAATGTTGATATTACGGTCCAGAAGAAATGCGGGATGTGCTATTTTTCTGGTGATTTTGTAAGAAAGAAAATAAATTTATTCAACTCAAATAATTTCATCAACATCATAACATTTACTAACATACAAAAGCAGGCTACTTGAGTCAAAAGGGCACCCATTTTGTGTGCAATTAAGCAGGTAAAAAAAAAACCAATGTTCTCTCAACTGAAAATGAGTGATCACATTAAACTTTTTCCAAATATTTCTTCTTTTACCGCTAAAATGACGGATTTCTCGTTAAAATTTTCACCCCTTTGCCTTATTAAGGCCTGGGAAGAAAAGGCCTACTTACTCTTCTCTACGATGATGGCATCATCATCATCATCAAGACCTGTTTCTAAGCTAAAATTCATCAAATCCAATTTAGCCACAATGACTTAAAAATGATAGACATACTCACTAAGAACCACTTGTAGTGTGTGACGCGCCTCTCTTAGGTTAGGTTCTTATATAATAGGAATAGTGTTGTAAGTTTAGACAGTAATAAACGGACGTTCGACCAAACAATACGTTTCATTTTACACTCCTGGGTCTCCGCCTATTGCAACTAGATATTATATTACATAAATTAATCATCTACCTATTTAGTGTTGATGGTACTACTACGCTACGCTAGGATTACATGAACGTAGTGATTATAAATATACTCTTTGGGATTTCAGACACGAGGACGCAAGACTAAGACATTCATATATCATAAAAAAACATAGTCGTGTAGTTGAAAAATAAAAAAACATAGTCGTGTAGTTGAAATAGAAGCACTCAATCGATAGTGAATACTTGCATTTTTTGTCGAATAAAAACGCGCTGACTTCGTAAAATATTTAAGACAAAAAGCTTAGCTTCTGACTTATTTTCCCTCCTTAGGCAGTTAGTTACGGTCAGCAGAAACACAATATGATTATAGAAAAGAAAAAATACCAGAACAAAATCATTCTGGTATTTTAAGCGTCTTATCAGTATCTGAGTAATGCAATAATTTATTGACCTAGCTATACGACTATTAAAAAAAACTGTTATTGGTATACATTATATTTTTACCACTTTAAACAAAAGTATGCGTAAACTGTTGGTGTAGATAAGCTTAACATCATGCACTGACTTTATTTGTGATCGACTTCGGAACCACAATTTAAAACACCAAGAAAGAGACTCATGTCGAGTATGTCATATACTTGATATACGAGTAGTTTATTGTGTTTGCACTAAGCATCTGGTGGCTACAAAAAAACATATCACACAAACATACAGATCGAACTAAGAACCTCCTTTTTTAAATCGAATTAAAATTCGTGGCGCTAGCTAGAGGTTTACATTTTTCTAAGGCTCAATTATTTATCTCCTTAGACGAAGATCTTTAAAACGTGATGATGGCTCAACCAAGCGTAGTTCCTACCTAGGTACGAGTAACTTTATTAATCTTGTTCATTTTTTTATTTCAGATACACTTTTGCTGACGGTACCTGCTTACGACTCGCAACTAATAATTTGAATGATTTTTCCTGGACTAGGTAATAAATAGGTACGCGCAAAGTGGGGTGGTCAAGCCAGACTCGCGTACGAGGGTCAAACTGAAAGTTCTTAGAAAATCAAAAACTGATTACATTAGCCAGTTATTAGTTTTATTATATCTTTTCAAAATATTGTCCATTGACGTCAATACACCGCTGCATGCGATGGAACCACTGGGAAAAGCACTTTGCCCACTCGTCCTTAGGGGTCTCTTCAATGGCATCGCGATACGCAGCCACCGCTTCTTCAGCATTCATAAACCGCGTTCCTTTAAGTTTTTCTTTAATTTTTGGAAATAAATAAAAATCACAAGGCGCGAGGTCGGGGCTATACGGCGGGTGACCCAGTAATTCAACGTTTGATGTCGCCAAATAGTCGATCGTTCGCTTGGCGGTGTGCGACGAGGCGTTGTCGTGGTGAAGGAGGATCCTACTGCGAGGTCGTTTCTCTCGAACTTTTTCCAAGACAAGTGGCAAACAATTGGTAGTGTACCATTCTGCAGAAACTGTTTTTTGATCCTCTAACACAATTGTTGCGAAATGACCTATCCTTCCAAAGAACGAGGCCACCATTTTTTTTCCCGCACTTCGATCTCTCTTCACTTTAGTTGGCAACTCCTCGAAAGGAAACACCCACTGAGCAGATTGTCTTTTGGTTTCAGGATCATAACAGTAAATCCAGCTTTCGTCACCTGTTAGTATGTCGAACACAGCATTTGGGTCACCTCCGTTAAATCTTTCAATCATTTTACGGCACCAATCCACACGATGGAGTTTTTGAGCCTTAATCAAATTATGAGGTATCCACCGGGCGCAAAGCTTCCTGACCGCTAAATGTTCGTGGAGGATTTTGTGCACTTGACTTCTACCGATGCCTAAGCTTGTCCGAATCTGCTGATAGGTCACTCGTTTGTCAGTCTCTATCATACGCCGCACAACACAGATGTTATTTTCAGTCGTCGCCGTAGAAGGCCGTCCCTCACGTACATCATCAGTGAGATTAGTGCGACCACGTTTAAACTCATTAAACCAGTTGTAAACAGTCGCACGAGATGGGGCTTCATCGTGAAAGGCCAATCGTAGTCTATCATAACTTTCTTGTTGACTTAAATGACATCGAAAGTCATAAAAAATCATTGCACGAAAATTTTCTCGTGTTAAATTCATGTTGACGTGACACAGACAATTTTCAATTTGCCGCCAAATCGTAAAACAAATGACAAATGAATGAAATATATACTCAGTAATATTGGCAAAGAGTTCTATTTTCAAATTTTAGAATATTTTTTTTATTATATTGTTTATAAGTGGCCAGTTCTAAGAACTTTCAGTTTGACCCTCGTAGCTGTCAAGAATATATTAAAATATTGTGTATCCATACTATTGTTGTAGGTACAATGCCAGTTACTAAATTAACTGTTTGAATTATACATAGTACCAATTCAAGTAAGTGGAATAATAATAAAAATGCACACCATAAACAAAATAATTACAGGATAGTATCTTATGGGTGTCCTACGTAGTTTCGAATGCCGCTGTAGCGACACACGCTGTTGCGAATTTTTTTCCCACTGCAAAACATTTTCACTGCCTCATGCGCTTGAGTGCTTGTGACTTTGATTTATTACTTTATTAGTCATAATGTGTGTAAAAAAATATTAAACTAGTAATTAAAAAAACAACATATTCGGAGTCAATCAACAATTGTTACTACTAGCAATTCATAATCGAAATTTTTAAAATATATGAAATGTAAAAGTTATTTTGCAATTTTTATATTATTAGGATCGATTTAAAAGCGTTTTTTGGAATCTGTATGTAAATAAGTATTTGCATCGGTACATCATACACACTTATCTACTCGTGAGTCTCGCGACATAAATTTATACGTATTACAATTCAGCAGTTTCGCTTTCCTAAGATTATAATATATTTTATCTACTCTCATATCGTTAAATTCAAAATACAAAACTCAAAATGAGTTTATATAGACATACTTTATAAATAGTATATCGAAATGAAATTAAAATAGTACATTATGATACAAGTGTGCTAAGTTGACCATTATATACAAGGCGATATTGTGTGCGCACGAGCGAAAGCGAGTGCGCCATAAGAAAGCCGCGTATATAATGGTCACAGGCACACGCGTATCATACGACGTTTTTCAACACACTTGCGAGCAAAAAACAAGACTCTTCATTTACTGAGTTTTAATTGTTAAAACATTTACTCGTAGTAAAAATACATTTCACTCGACTTTGATGGCAAAAGACTATCGCACGCGTTTTTCGTCTCGTTACGTATGACCGCCAGAGTTAAGAATAGGTTTTCTTCATTTTCTTTACTTGAAGTAGACATTTTCGTTAATATTAAACTTCACAATTAATCCAAACTTCGTCACAGCCGACAATTACCTATTTACGAAAAATGGCGCATTGTTTTTTTTCTTGCCGCGATACCGATGCGCGCGCAAGGCTAAGGCGCGAACTAAATCGGCCAACAGCCAAGATTAAAAATCTAATAATTCGTGTTAAAAACACAAATTACAGAAAAATTTAATAAAAAATCTGGATTTGCCATTTATTGCAATAAATACCTATGTAGAATACTGTTATTTTTCGCATAAATAATGTTTGTTGCTAAAATAAAAGTTATAACCCGACTAAATTACATAGCTTCTTCTTCTTACTTACGACTTGGTACTAGGGTACAAACCTAAATTGGTCGGGTTAATAAACTAAAGGCACTAGTGCAATAATATAACGAAAAAGCACGCGTGTTTAATATCTAGGATTATGCGCCAAAAATCGGTGATCGATTATGCGCCAAAAATCGGTGAATATATATATATATATATATATATATATATCGCAAAATAACTTTTACATTTAGTATATTTTAAAAAAAATCGATTATGAATTGCTAGTAGTAACAAATGTTGATTGACTCCGAATATGTTGTTTTTTTTTCTTTTTACACACATTATGACTAATAAAGTAATAAATCAAAGTCACAAGCATTCAAGCGCATGAGGCGGTGAAAATGTTTTTCAAATCAGCGTCTTCCGCGACTACATCATTCGAGTCCATAAGCTTTCGAACCTATGAGGCAATGGGAAAAAAATTCGCAACAGCTGTGTCGCTACGGCGGCATTCGAAACTACGTAGGACACCCCATCCAGGGTGATCCCGCGATCTTAACAAGGTCGTCCGTCCATTTTGTCGGTAGACGTCCCACGCTTTATTTTCAATGCTTGTATGTGACCTGTTGGTGTACCAAATAAATGAATAATGCACGGCTCCGTCAATTTGCACTAAAATTGCTAGAGAAATGGTGAAAGAAGTCCCCCAGTGTTATTTTTTTGATCACTGCGAGCGTGAGCTAGCTGTGATTTTAGCACAAGTTAATCAGCAATAAGCTATATAGATGTTTTATAATCTTATATATAAAATTCTCGTGTCACAATATTTGTTCCAGTACTCCTCCGAAACGGCTTGACCAATTCTCATGAAATTTTGTGAACATGTTGAGTAGGTCTAAGAATCGCTCAACATCTATTTTTCATACCCCTTAGTGATAAGGGTCGTCCACCCTTAACATTTTTTTTTAATTACGTAACTGGGCGGGACGAGGCCGGGCAAGACGAGGATGGGGGCGAAACAAAGTTCGCTGGGTCCGCTAGTATAATATAATTTTTCAACACACTTGCTCATAACGACGTTTTTATTCCACCGATTTTTGGCACATAATCCTGGATATTAAACACGCGTGCTTTTTCGGTATATTATTGCACTAGTGCCTTTAGTTTATTAACCCGACCAATTTAGGTTTGTACCCTAGTACTACGTCGTAAGTAAGAAGAAGAAGCGATATAATTTAGACGGGTTATAACTTTTATTTTAGCAACAAACATTATTTATGCGAAAAATAACAGTATTCTACATAGGTATTTATTTCAATAAATGGCAACTTCAGATTTTTCAGTATTTTTTTCTGTAATTTGTGTTTTAAACACGAATAGATTTTTAATCTTGGCTGTTGGCCAATCTAGTTCGCGCCTTAGCCTTGCGCGCGCATCGGTATCGCGGCAAGAAAAAAAAAACAATGCGCCATTTTTCGTAAAAAATGTCGGCTGTGACGAAGTTTGGATTAATTATGAAGTTTTATATTAACGAAAATGTCTACTTCAAGTAAAGAAAATGAAGAAAACCTATTATTAACTCTGCCGGACATACGTAACGAGGCGAAAAACGCGTGCGTTAGTCTTTTGCCATCAAAGTCGAGTGAAATGTATTTTTTCTTAATGTTTTATCAATTAAAAACTTAGTAAATAAAGAGTCTTGTTTTTTCCTCGCAAGTGTGTTGAAAAACGTCGTATGATACGCGTGTGCCTGTGACCATTATATACGCGGCTTTCTTATGGCGCACTCGCTTTCGCTCGTGCGCACACAATATCGCCTTGTATATAATGGTCAACTTAGCACACTTGTATCATAATGTACTATTAAGTTTAATCTATACTAATATTATAAAGCTGAAGAGTTTGTTTGTTTGTTTGAACGCGCTAATCTCAAAAACTACTGGCCCGATTTGATTTTTTTTTTATATTGGTTTATTGGTTGGATAGTCCATTTATTGAGGAAGGCTTTAGGCTAGATTACATAAAGATACGACTCATAAGACCACAGCAGCAATGAAAAATGTTGCGAAAACGGGAGAAAGATATTCCTTTTGAGAGCTTCTGCTGCGTACGCTGCGGAAACCGCTTAAGTTACACAAAAATCATGTATGACAGAATTGTTCAGCATTAAGAGTTCTATAATAAAATCCGCGACTGCATATGTCTATCTTTTATGGTTGACTTACTACAACCTTTTTTATGTTAATAAATTTGTAAAAAAATAATGCATTATTTTTAGAGGTGTATTATGCACACAGGTATTTATTCTTATCAAAATAAATAGATTCATCATCACGAGCATTTCATTTAAAACCAAGTTGCCCTTTATATCATTTGATTTCAATAAATATCTTAGGAGCTATCACAGTTTTAACATAACTCCGCACCAAAATAATGTTCGCAGCTTAAGTACAACGTGCGCTTTCGCTAATATATTATAAAGCTGAAGAGTTTGTTTGTTTGAACGCGCTTCTCTCAGGAACTGCTGGACCGATTTGAAAAAATATTTCTGTGTTGGACAGCTTATTTATCGAGAAAGGCTTTAGGATATAAAACATGACGCTGCGATGGGAGGGGAGGGAGCAAACTCAAAACGCGCGGACGAAGTCGCGGGGGACCGCTAGTAATTTATAATACTTCACTGAGAACGGCATTAATATCAGTTCACCTAAACATATTTGCATACATAACAAACAAAAGGAGCACCTTTATTTTTACGAATTCGGAAAGAATGCTTTGTCTTGAATGACTGACTGACTCCGCAGAGACTGGTGTCTCGCGGTAATCAGTTATCCATCATCCACAGATCTATCACAGCACAGCTCACTAATAAAATTGCACTCTAGTTAACACTGACGCAGAGGTTAGCCAGGACTCAAAAACCTTCGGTACCTTTTAATTACAATCCGTATTAGTAATACATAAGCGAATGGCCGTTGTAATTGTGGAGTTGCGATTGGCTGATTATAGGGGGTTTGATCCGTTCTCACGCCGAGTAGGTGGGGTGACCAGGTGTGGAGGTTTTTGAGGGAAAGTATGGAATATAACTCGTAAATTCTTAGTTAAGATCTAAAGAATCACAGCTACAAATCAATTTACTCAAAACCTGCGGTTGTGTTAGTACCCTAATAGTTTTGTTTATCCGTTTTGATGAGTATACAGAACCTGCGGATAGCCAATGATCTTTTAGTAAAAGTTTTCAAGAAATCTTAGTACCTTAAAATTGATTGATAAAAACATGATTTTTCCAAATAAGTCCGGCGAATTTATTTAGAAATTCTTAAGGCTTCAATGCAATTAAGAACTAATAATGCGTTACAGAGAATCGCAATGAAGACTGCCCGAGCCCCAGCCAGCCTAGTGCAAGGATTGCAACTGAAGTATTTTATTAACACTATAGGAAGAAAAACGTTGGTGTCACGTCGTAAGGAGGTCAAGAGGAAGGCAGGATAGAGAAAACAATGGCGATTAGTCTATCGACAAGAGTGCAGCTCTAGTCATAGGAGAAATTAGGTAAGGATTGTAAACATTACCACAACAATTTTAAAAAATAAATCATTTTCAAAAAAAATGAGTAAAAACATTAAAATATAACACATTCGTTTTCTATTTAGGAAAAACCACTCCTTTTAGAGTCGGTGCATTATGACGTGCGTATAGCGTCGGTGTACACATGTAAGCTTTGACATCATTAACCCGTTCCAAAATTATAATTTGTTTCTCTTATAGAAGACGATCGCGTTACTTTAAACTTATTAGCGTGTTTTTGAAGGTGATGTAATGGTTCAATATTATTTATAGTATATGTTTTTTAGTTATTACTCATATACCAAAAACTAATGTACCGATTTCGATGAAACTTACACTGTACCCTAAGTTGAACTATACCTGATTGAATATATTTTATCTTTTATTATCTCGCTATGAATTTTCGCATTAGAGAAATCCTGAGACAAACATAGTTACGAAATTTTCACATTTTCCTTTTCTTAAGTCGGCAAATAGAGTAGATAAATCGATTGTTAGTATTCACAATGATCAGACCTCGTTGACTCGGTGAGCCTTAATATCAGTCTTAATTTGTGAATCATGGTCACCATACAACATGCATGCACAAATCCAGCAATCAGACCATACCTTCTCTTTGGTTTAGATCCGCGAAAATCTCGCCAATTATACAACAATCCCCTCGGATTTTGATAAATGCCTTCAAATTCTAGGCTTCGTTTATTTTTGTTTTTGAAGTGATTTGTATTTGGTGAAATATGAGATCCGGGGTAAAATTGCCTCCACATAAGTATTTACAGTACATAAGTTTTGAAACAAGACAGTATCATTCGTTCATATGTAGGTAAGTTGGTTCATTAACTACCGGAAGTATTTATAATGTATAATGTGTTTAGGTTCGGTATAAGCCCCGCAAATTGTTTTCGTGAATGCGAACAAAGTTGCGAAAAACCATCGGTTTTTGGCAAGTCTAGTTATGTGAGCTACGAATATAATGTGTAACACTTTATGCTGCTTTTAAAAGGTAAACTTATTCCCATTTGGCATTTTTTACTTTAGGATAAGCAGAAATGTACGTGGGCGGATATAACTTCTATAATTTAGCCACTCAGAGAATGCTATTTATAGCGTTTTGAATTTGGACAGAAATCCCGCTGAGTGCCGGCGGCATGCGTCAATTAACTTATGGAAAATGCCGCTGCGGCATGTGTGTATGGTGTGGATACACCTTTAGAGAAAAACGTCTAAGGGCTGATTTTTCAATAGTCAGATAAAACTTATCAGACTGATAAATTATAAAGCGACAGATTTTAAAAAAATGACAGGTAATATGATTGCTGACAATTGGGTGACGTTTTCAAATTAGCCATATTTTATTTTGTTCGACGAATATTCCTTATCTGACTATTGAGAAATCAGCCTTAAGTCAATCAGGAAGTATCACATTCCTTCCAAACCTACATTTTGTGTCAAAATTAAAAACGTCAACATCTCACATAAATCTACAAATGTGATTGATACCTACTGACTCACCCTAAGAATACCCAAACGATGGCTAGGCGCTTTGAAATCAAACTCTTATCTTATATTGTTCTAATAAATATAGGTATTCATAAACAAATTACCATATTATTTCAAAACACATAACATAACCCTACCCACATATATTTTGTAGGGTATACATAAGCTGTCAGATTCGAAAAAAGAACAATACAGAATCGTGACCGGCCGCCGGCGCGCGATTGGCTCGCTCGAACGCTCCGACATATGATATCTGCGCAAGCGCAAAAGGTGGGTACAGGCTCGGTTACACCATGTTACTTTAACTAAAACAGCTCTTAAATCTATATGAAAAAATGAGTGACTGTTATAGTTATGGTGAAACAAGTTAGTCGAGTACATAAACTCTTCTTCGCAGCCTTTTTTAACCATATTTGTGTCTTCCCTCAACTCCTGCTATTTTTCTCGACACTGGGCTTAGAGAAGAACGCTGATTCGCTGCAAGGGTATTGGTTCGAACTGGATCCAAGAGCTGAAGAACTAAAAATCATGAAATTAATAAAACTGATTATAAAGCTTAAAATAGCGCACTCGTCTTCTATTTAGGAGAAATAAATTATTTTGGAGTCGGTGCAGATATCAAGATTACCTACACCAAGTATCCACTCTAGCCACATAATGCAACGACTCCGAAAGAATTTGTTAAGCTTTATAATCAGTTTTTGCTTTTTCATGATTTTTCAAATCCTGCTGGATCGATTTTGATGAAAAAAACATCTTGCCATGACATCTCTTTTTTGATAAATCCTGAAACATACGAATATACAAACATACATACACTTTTTTGCACACGTTTCCCGCTTCCCCGCTCTCTCCCACCCGCGTTCGTCGGTTTCGTGTCCTTACAGTTCATTTTTGTACATTTTTTTCACCGCGAAGTGACAGTGACAGGTTCATTCTTAGGTACTATATATATATACAAGTTTAACGTCCTTGGCTCTACGCCATACAGACTATTCTTTAGTGTTTTTTTTTTCATTTTATATCACTTATAACTCAAACTAACACTAAACTATCCTATCTCAACCTAACTCATTAAAATGCGAGGTGGTTCACATTTCAATGCTCAACAAGGAAGCTTATCGCAGGAACAGCGATCCGGGTAAGACAGCGCGATCTGATCACTTCACTCACTTGATTCCTCACTTTAATTGCATTGTTTTCTTCAAAAGCACACATTATCATGACAATTCCACCGCACAATCACAAATATTGACCCGAAAAAACCAATAACTAACATGAAGAAATAAGGTCCGTCCTTCCCTTTTCGTTTCCTGCGCAAAAACTCCTACGTTATCCTGAAAACTATTTGACACTAGTCTTTGTAAAGATGGTGGAACCTACCCTATAAATAAAAAGATTCCTCAAGGCTGCAGTGCAATGTTTCTAAAGTAATTCTAGTGCCGAAACACAACAACTTCTCGAATGAGGACGAAATATCGTAATCTCTGAATGTCTTTTTCAGTTTCAATATGAACTCAGCTCTGTTAAAAAATAAAGGTTCAGCAGTTTGCCATTAAAATCTGACCGGTTATCATTATCTTATCTTATTTATATTTAAAAATAGGGTCGTGTTTAGTTAGAGACACCACTTAAAACTCAAAAACGAGTGGACCGATTTTCATCATTTTTACTCTGTTAGATTCTTTTTTTTCCTGAAAAGGACATAGGGGGGGTAACTAAGTTATAGTTATAAGTACATTTATAAGGAGATCGATGAGTAAATCGTATTTATAATAATTGTTTACCTGAAAATAAAATCACAGCGTCCCTACAAAAGAAAGTAAAAGGTCTAAATCAGTAAGGAATCTCAATCGCTATAAAAATAGACGACATTTGATTGATACCTCGACGGGCACCGAACCGACTACCCTGAGGTAAGACGCGTAATCACTACTCTTATTTGATTGATATACTAGTATTGTTTCTTAACAATTCAACCGACCTTACTGCCTTAAAATAGGGTTGAAAATTCGCGAGAAAGTTGCTTAGAAAAAAACATTTGATTGATTGAAGGTATTCGAATAAAAATCTGGAAGATTCTCGATTAATTTCATCGGATGTGATTTATAGAATAGATTTTAAACGCTTTCAAGATTTTCGAGTAAAATTGCCCGAAAATTTTAATGATCACGTGATTTTTGATTTATGAGTTGCTTAGATACATGGCCGATCATGTAGAGCGATATTGTAAGTTGGTTTTTAACTCCCCTTGGTGTGCCAAGCTTTAAAAATCAATTATTAAAGCCTCTATAAAAAAAATGTGCTTGTAGGAAAAGATTTCTCAGAAAAAATGACGTAAAATGGCATCTAATAGTTCGTAGCTAAGTATGCAAAGGTCACAGAATTGTAAAATAGTCTAGCTAAGAACGGTAGCTTTTTTCCTGTTAGACGTTTATAAAATGTTATATGATAAAACTGAGACAGAACTGGTAGACAATTCATATAGGTTACTTTTAACTTTTGTTGCTCTTTCCTGGTGTCACCTTTCATTAGTGAGACTTTATCATGTTCCTGTATGATTTTTGGATAAATACTACGTTGTGTCCGATACCAGCTATTATAGTTTGAACACGGGCAAGTATATTAAAGATAGTTGCGCTAAACGTTTGCTTTAATTTTGACGACCCATCTAGTGTAGTGGTCGAGAAATCGCCTACTACGCAGCGGGTGCGGGTTCGATCCCCGCACAATACAAACATTTGTGTGCATGAACATGTCTGTTTGTATTGGTTTCGGTGTTTTCTATGTATATGTATCATGTATGTATTTACAAACAAAAAGTATTTGAGTATTATATCCGTTGTCTGGCATCCATAACACAAGCTTTGAGTAACTTACTTTGGGACTAGATGGCAATGTGTGGGAATGTCCAAAGGATATTTATTTATTTATTTATATTTATAATCATAAGAAATAGATCTTAGCAAGCATTCTGCATGCACTCCGTTTGTGGTCGCATGGTAATGCTTGTCTTGTAGACATTATTATGACAACTGTTGTGACTTTTATTCCCATTGTTTTAAAGATCAGAATCGTAGCGAAAAACAATCCGTCGATAGAGTTTCAATATTTAATTGTCACTTCGTTTAAGTCGGTTGGACGCCATTTTGAATTTAATTTTTCAAGATGGCTTCGTATAATTTGATTTAATTTTCTTTTTGTGTGCAAGGACGGTATTGTGGCCTATAGCTGTAATTATGTAACTACGAGTTTAATAGTTCGATATGATTTGTAAGAATAAGTTGCCTGCGATTGTCTCAGTTATAAATAGTCTACCTTAATTACTTTACAATGTATGGTAAATATGTAGTTCCTACTCTTTCGCTTTATTTATACCTTTCTACCAGTAAATTATTTATACATATTTAATTATTTTTAAAAGTATAATCGTATATAAGTAATATGCAGTATGTATGTTTATCATCGTATTATAGATCTTTATCGCTATTCTTTTCTCTTTTCTTGCCTCTATAACTTTAATTGCACCACCTATATATATTTTTATCTGTTCTGACCTATGGTTGACTGGTAGAGAATGCTTTTGGCATTAAGTACGCCATATGTACAATTTTATGTTTTGCGCATGAAGTTTTAAATTAATAATATTCTAATAACATCGATATCTGTTATCTAACAATCATCAAATGAAATGTACGCAGTGGTTGCAGCGCTTGGTGGGTATAAAATTACCAAAGTTAAGCAACCTACGGCGCTATCGTGTTTAGATGGGTGACCGTTCCGACCGTTTAAGTGACGTATATCACGAGCATCTCCGTGCTTTAGAAGGTGCGTTGTCGTTGGCCCCGGCTAATATCGGTTGATATTAGTCGTTAAGCCTAGTCAGAGGCCTTATGTCCGGCTTGATAACATCTGACAGCAGGGTTAGTCGCTTGCCTTGCAAACACCGCTCCACCATCCCGCACTGAGCCCGCGTGGTGGAGTATGTCTCGAACTACCTCATAGTCAAAGTAAGGCCTTTGCCCAGCAGTGGGATGTTACAAGTTAACTTTACTTTTTATAATATTATTTTTTAAGCCTAATCAGAGGCCCTATTAGGTGGCTTGATAACATCTGACAGCTATATTGGTTGCTTGCCTTGCGAACAACTCTCCACCAATCCGCACTGAACCCACGCGTGGTGGGGTATGGCTCGAACTATCTCATAGTTCTGGTAAGGCGTGGGACAACATGTTAACTTTACTTTTTTTACTAATCCATCCATCCATCCATTTAAGCGATGGAGCGGGCTATGCTCGGTGTTTCTCTACGAGATCGAATCAGAAACGAGGAGATACGTAGAAGAACTAAGGTAACCGACATAGCCTTGAAAATCAGTAAGCATAAGTGGCAGTGGGCAGGGCACATAGCGCGAAGAACTGATGGCCGTTGGGGCAGGAAAGTTCTAGATTGGAGACCCTTCGACTAAAGATGCAGCGTAGGACGTCCACCGACACGATGGACAGACGGCCTTAAAAAGATCGCAGGATCAAACTGGATGCAGACCGCTAGTGATCGGTCGCTGTGGAAAGCCGTTGGGGAGGCCTATGTTCAGCAGTGGACGTCCTTTGGCTGATAATGATGATGATGACTAATCCATCAAATAGATAGCATTATTTTAGACTAACCAACTCATCCCACAGTTACCTACTGTCATTCGTTTAGGGGGCTTAGGCCAAAACAGGCCAAAACCCACCACGCTGTTTCATTTCGAGTTGGTTGGTGTTTGCGTCAGAGCCATAAAGTAATATAGCTTTTGTTGTTAAGCAAGATGCCCACGCGAAAGTGAGGTTGTCTTGCAGATAGTGTAATAATTATTAAATAAAGTTGTGTTAGTTACACACTATTTGTAACTCTAGAACGGGTGGGCAGATTTTCATGATTTTTACTATCATGGACCTCATGGACCCGAATAGAAAATTAACTATGTTCGCTGGGTCCGCTAGCCAATAATAAGACGATTTTAAGATTATAATGTAAAACAATAAGTTTTCAGTCAAAATTGTATATTAAAAATACAGACACAAAATATTATAAAATTGATATACAAAATATATAATGAGCTTATTATTATTTACGATAAATGCACTTTTGAACAGTTTGTATTCCTCACACCTTCATAAATTCGTGAATTAAAATAAGTATAAAATGTATTTAATAGGCACATTTTATTCAAATAGCCAGGAGGTACAATTTCTCATGTAAAATACGTATATTTTAAAGCGAATTGTTTTTCTTACAGAGGGCGTGCTTTGAACAATGAAATCCGTCAATACAATCTCATCTTAATCAATTTTACGGATCTGAAGCATTTTTAGTATTCTAACTTTGTCATCTGTATGTAACTGCCTCGGTGGCGCAGCGGTTAGAGGGTCGCACTTTAAATCGACGGCTACGCCAAAGGTCCCGGTTTCGACCACCGGGTAGGGCCAAAAATATGTATCTAGGTTTGTCTATCCATAAATACGGTAGACCCGAGTTTGGAAGTTGGCGGTGTTTCACCCCCGTGCCTCGTTGCGCACGTAAAGCCGTTTGGTCCTGCGCCTAATCTCACTCCGGTCGTGTCAGATTGCTGTCCCATAAGGCTATAAGAATATTGTAAGTACAACCTAAGGTGGAACTGTGTAAAGCAATCGTATTCATTTGACAGTTACACTATTATCTGTCAAACGGGAAAGAACAAAACGTTTGACAGATCATACCGTACGTTTTGAACTATCAAATGAATAAGATTGCTATACACAATTCCACCTCTGTACCGTTACCAAGAGTTTACTCGCTAGCGACGACGTAAGTCTTTGTATGGAAAATGTTAGTTCTGACAGTGACCGCTAGAGGCGCTGTGCAATTTTCCATAGACTTTTTCGTCGTCGCTAGCGAGTAAAACCGAAGTAAACTCATGGTAACAGTAATGTTTATCTAAGAATGGACCTTTTACTGTCACTACGCATTGATAAAAATGTGCAAACATTAACTGCATTGACACGAACCAGACGAACGCGGGTGTGTGAGCAGGGAAGCGGGAGAAATGTATATTTGACACCAATAACATACAGACGTCAGCACATCAGATTACCCACTTTTGTTGCAAACTAGCCCTTATTACAACTGCATAAGATACCGCAGTGTTTACCTTGACGTGCTGTCTGTACATTACTCTGATCCCAAAGTAAGTAGACAATGCACTCGTGTTATGGCAATCAGACACAACGGTGGTACCACAACACCCAGACCCGAGACAATATAGAAAAGATCGTTTACTACATTGACCCGACCGTGAATCGAACCCGGAACCTCACGAGATGGCGACGCTTGAAACCAGCGTGCTAGCCACGGAGGTCGTCTTTCGTCGTCAACATATTTGACAGGTCCAATGTTACAGTGCGACATCTTTCTTTTGGACGACGGCGAAAATCTGAACTATTGCTGTCATCTTGTAAAACAGAGTTGTCAAATCCAGCGCATTTAAATCTCCCCGATCTTACACGAGATTCGATTTGAGGGGAGGAGTTTGAGACATTAGGACAAATGGGGATTTGTCTAATGTCTCCTGTTTCATCTTTGTCACTCTTTTTCTTGAAATAAAATAATTATTTTTAAATACCGTAAAGCTAAGCTCCTTACACACAGTTAAAAAATGTAATGGTTTTTATTCTGTATGCATTTTTCTTTTATTATCGGTGGAACATAACATATTATACAAACATACATGCGTATACTGCTTTAAATTAGTATCTTTATTTTTGACTTTGCAATGCTTGGATAAAAAATGATTAGTTAAACAGCTTCCTAACCCCTCTGAATCAAGGAAGATTTTTGTATTGGCTACCCTGATTGAAGCTAGCATTCAATCAGGGTAGCCAATACTAGCCCCTCTACCTCTACAATAGGTAGCCCCTCTGTCAATGTCATCTATCAGTCAGAAGATCCTTGTCGCACTGTATAATAGCCGGTTTGTATAATAAAGAATAGCAATTATGTAAACAGATTACAAATATAGTTCTTAATTCCTTAAAAATAAAGGTAATTTTAAATAGCACAAATGTATTCGACATAATACTATGAGTAAATAATACATTAAACATATGCCACACGAGTATTCAGTACAAATCTTTGATATTATGACTACCTCTCTAAACAAGAAAACATTTTTTCTAAATGTGTTTTGTCACAGTCAATTATAACAAGCCCTGTGGTTATTTAATTATACAGGATGTTAAAAAATTGAGCCAAATCCAAGGTTGAGTCAAGTCTAGAATACGGATATTTTTTTGTTGCTAACATATTTTTCCCCCTTTGTTATACAGAAAACTGTCCCATATATCGATAGTAATAAGCTAAGAAATAATTAAAGCGAATCTGCATCAAAATCATCAATTTACACTTCTTGTAGCGCGGCTCGCTCTATCGTAGGGCCACAGCCCGAACGATTCATCTCAATGCAACTATACAATTCAGAAATTCGTCGTCTACATAGGAACACGAACATTTTGTTCCTTTTAAAATTTAAACCAGAAATGCGACTGCGTTTGTAGTAAAAGTCAAAGTCTCATTGAACTAATGAATTAATGAATTGCTTTAGTAAACATACTCATTTATTGCCAATACTATTTTTATAATGTTTTTTTCAGTTTTAATTTTACATTTTTTTTTATAGTTTTCTTTATTATATTTGTAATCCTTTATTCAATTTGACATTAACAACCGCCTCCTTGAATATGGCTATTACTATTTTTACACCCTGTATTTTTGTTGCAAGGAATATTACTTACTATTTTATACTAAAACATTGGAAGATCATATCAGTCAAAGTTACAATAGTAACATTTGTATAAAAAAAACATGAATGAAATGAATGTACATTTTGGACTTCAAAAATATTTATACAATGAATGATAATATGTAATATAGGAACCTTAAAGAAAAATAATAGACACTTCCTAAAGTCCGTTTATTTTAGCTTGTCGAATATTATAAAGGATCTTGACATTCCTTTGCACCGAAATATTTTAAAATAAGATAAACACACTCACCAACCACATGGGTAATTCGTCACTAAGCACTGAGATCTTTTTAAATTAAATAGTAGAGATGGGCCGAGTACTCGGTTAATACTCGGTACTCGGCGTACTCGGCGGGTTTTTTGATACACGTACTTGGCCGAGTAACTCGGTTTTAGTGCAGAGTATACTCGGTTTAAGTAAAGCAATATATTTAGGTAAATATTATCAAAACACAATGGTAGATCTTTCACAATCTCAATTATAATACTAAACGAGCAGTAATGCGACAATACGTAAAATTATGATGCAGTAAAAAGATGTCTGCACGTTCTGGTAACAGCCTATTAATTTTTTTACTTGCTATGTACGGTGCTTGCAGGTGCACATAGTAACACTCGTGCTAAACAGTGCCCAGCCCACCACTCATAAGGACTTTTCTTTTGACAGCTTATTCTAAAGTAATGGGGCTTTTAGTATTATCGCGCTCTAGTAGCCAGATAAAAGCTAACTTCGCGGACCTATTTGTACCTGTTTACACACCCTAAACAGGAATTTTGATTATAAATCGAGTTACTCGGCCGAGTACTCGGTTGGAAAAAATTAAACCAAGTAAAACTCGATACTCGTTACTCGGCAAAAGTGCTACTCGGCGCATCTCTATTAAATAGTTAATAAATTTTATTTACTAATATTATTTTTAAAGTTATAAAAAGATTGTCTATAATATTCGACTTGTTAAGAAAAACGTACTTTAATATACAACGTCTATCTATGATGAAAAGAAGATATTATAAAGAAATAAATTGTAAAAATGGCAAAAGCCGATTTGAGTATAAAAATACTTTGGGATAAATCTCTATAGACTCAGGCTCAGTTTCACCATTATTTTACAGTAAAAAATACAAGCGATAGTTATAGTTAGGTTAATGTTAAATGGTGCAACAGAGCCTTATTAATTTATAATCTAAGGTAGTATTTTAATAAAAATATCTTATTTATAATGTATAGCACACTTTTGTAAAATTACTTAACCTATCAATTCATATAAACTGTAAGAGATATTGGTTCTTAATAATTTGGGATTAAATATTCTTAGGGCCTGGATCACAATGTCCGAGTAGGTACTAGTTAGTGATATCTGCCAGATATTTCCTACAAAATGATGATCTTTATTTGAATTATTTGTTTTATTTATTTAAAACTGCATGCACAAACGGTACATATGGCGGACTTAATGCTACAAGGATTCACTGTCAGTCAGTCAGACCCATGGGTCTTAACAAAGAAATAACTCGCAGTGCGAAGAAAATAATAAAGTGAAAAAAGAAAGAGCGTGACGTTAATAATAACAAAAGCTCTTTTTCGAACATTGTGAATCAGGCCTTATATGAGAACATGTTGTAGAAAAATGCTCAAATACAACCTTTCGCTTTTGACAGTCCAGAATTTATACACATACATGCATAATAGAATGGTAGTACATACTTGAATGATTATTTTATAAAACCACCTGTTTAACGAAAAGGTAGTTTATTTATTGGTAAACTGGTAATCAGCGATAGTACTATCGAGGTCACCGCCGCGTTACCACCTTAAGACCCAAAATCGCTTGCACCTCCGTCGTTTTCTGTTTCAAGCATAAAATTATTATCCCATTGAAATAGTACGACAAGAGCGAGATGTCACTAGCAGCAAACTGTGTGATAAAAAGAGATGCGAGATGCGATGTAGCAGAATCGTTTGTGGCGGCTGTCAGTCAGTTTGTCAGTCAGCCCATGAGGGCTCTCTGAAAATTTCTTTCAATTGTTTTTTTTTTTAATTTTGTGAAATTGTGTACATTTTGAAGAAATAGTTCTCCTGAAACATGGTGACTTCATCGGTGATTGATTGTTCTTCATTACAGCGAAATTACCGTCGTTTTTGGTAAAGCAGGATGCCTACGCGAAGGTGAGGTTGTCTTGAAGATAGTATAATAATTTACTCGTGTTAGTTACACACCATTTGTAACTCTAGAACGGGTGGGCAGATTTTCATGATTTTTACTTAATCTTGGACCCGAATAGGATATTAACCATGTTTGCTGGGACCGCTAGCCAATAATAAGAAGGTTTGAAGATTATAATTTAAAACAATCAAAATTCAGTCAAAATTGTATATTAAAAATACAGACACAAAATATTATAAAATTGATATACAAATATATAATGAGATTATTATTATTTATGATAAATGCACTTTTGATCAGTTTGTATTCCTCACACCTTCATAAATTCGTGAATCAAAATAAGTATAAAATGTATTAAATAGGCACATTTTATTCAAATAGCCAGGAGGTACAATTTCTCATGTAAAATACGTATATTTTAAAGCGAATCGTTTTTCTTACAGAGGGCGTGCTTTGAACAATGAAATCCGTCAATACAATCTCATCTTAATCAATTTTACGGATCTGAAGCATTTTTAGAATTCTAACTCTGTCATCTGTATGTAACTGCCTCGGTGGCGCAGCGGTTAGAGGGTCGCACTTTAAAGCGACTTTGGCTACGCCAAAGGTCCCGGTTTCGACCATCAGGTAGGGCCAAAAATATGTATCTAGGTTTGTCTATCCATAAATACGGTACACCCGAGTTTGGAAGTTGGCGGTGTTTCACCCCCGTGCCTCGTTGCGCACGTAAAGCCGTTTGGTCCTGCGCCTAATCTCACTCCGGTCGTGTCAGATTGCTGTCCCATAAGGCTATGAGAATATTGTAAGTACCTACAACCTGAGGTGGAATTGTGTAAAGCAATCGTATTCATTTGACAGTTACACTATTATCTGTCAAACGGGAAAGAACAACACGTTTGACAGATCATACCGTACGTTTTGAACTATCAAATGAATGAGATTGCTATACACAATTCCACCTCTGTACCGTTACCAAGAGTTTACTCGCTAGCGTCGACGTAAGTCTTTGTAAGGAAAATGTTAGTTCTGACAATGACCGCTAGAGGCGCTGTGCAATTTTCCATAGACTTTTTACGTCGTCGCTAGCGAGTAAAACCGAAGTAAACTCATGGTAACAGTAATGTTTATCTAAGAATGGACCTTTTACTGTCACTTCGCATTGAGAAAGGTGTGCAAACATTAACTGCATTGACACGAACCAGACGAACGCGGGTGTGTGAGCAGGGAAGCGGGAGAAGTGTATATTTGACACCAATAACATACACATCAGATTACCCACTTTTGTTGCAAACTAGCCCTTATTACAACTGCATAAGATACCGCAGTGTTTACCTTGACGTGCTGTTGTCTGTACATTAGTCTGATCCCAAAGTAAGTAGCCAATGCACTCGTGTTATGGCAATCAGACACAACGGTGGTACCACAACACCCAGACCCGAGACAATATAGAAAAGATCGTTTACTACATTGACCCGACGAGGAATCGAACCCGGAACCTCACGAGATGGCGACGCTTGAAACCAGCGTGCTAGCCACGGAGGTCGTCTTTCGTCGTCGACATATTTGACAGGTCCATTGTTACAGCGCGACATCTTTCTTTTGGCCGTTGGCGAAAATCGTAACTATTGCTGTCATTTAATAAAACAGGGTTGTCAAATCCAGCGCATCTAAATCTCCCCGATCGTACACAAGATTTGATTTGAGGGAGAGGAGATTGAGACATAGGACAAATGGTGATTTGTCTATTGTCGCCTGTTTCACCTTCGTTACCCTTTTTCTTGAAATAAAATGTTAATTTATAAATACCGTAAAGCTAAGCTCCTTACACACAGTATTTTTTTTAATGGTTTTTATTCTTTATGCATTTTTTTTTCTTTTATTATCGGTGGAACATAATTATACAAACAAAACAAAGTTTACTGCTTTAAATTCGTACCCTTCTTTTTGACTTTGCAATGGTTGGGCAAAAAAATATTACTGAAACAACTTCCTAAATCAAGGGATATTTTTTGTACTGGCTACCATAATTGAATGCTAGCGCCCCTCTGTCAATGTCATCTATCGGTCAGAAAATCCTATACAGTGCAAGTATAGTTACCGGTTTGTATAATAAAGAATAGCAATTACGTAAACAGATTACAAATATTTCTTAATTCCTTAAAAATAAAGGTAATTTTAAATAGCACAAATGTATTCTACATAATACTATGAGTAAATAATACATTAAACATAAGCCACACGAGTATTCAGTACAAATCTTTGATATTATGACTACCTCTCTAAACAAGAAAACATTTTTTTCTAAATGTGTTTTGTCACAGTCAATTATCACAAGCCCTGTGGTTATTTAATTATACAGGATGTAAAAAAAAATGAGCCATATCCAAGGTTGAGTCGAGTCTAGAATACGGATATATTTTTGTTGCTTACATATTTTTCCCCCTTTGTTATACAGAAAACTGTCCCATATATCGATAGTAATAAGCTAAGAAATAATTAAAGCGAATCTGCATCAAAATCATCAATTTACACTTCTTGTAGCGCGGCTCGCTCTATCGTAGGGCCACAGCCCGAACGATTCATCTCAATGCAAATATGCAATTCAGCAATTTGTCGTCTACATAGGAAAATAAACATTTTGTTTCTTTTACATTTTAAACCAGAAATGCGACTGCGTTTGTAGTCAAAGTCAAAGTCTTATTGAACAAATGAATTAATGAATTGCTTTAGTAAACATACTCATTTATTGCCAATACTATTTTTTATAATATTTTTTTCAGTTTTAAATTTTCATTTTTTTATAGTTTTCTTTATTATATTTGTAATCCTTTATTCAATTTGACATTGACAACCGCCTCCTTGAATATGGCTATTACTATTTTTACACCCTATATTTTTGTTGCAAGAAATATTACTTATTATTTTATACTATAACACTGGAAAATCATATCAGTCAAAGTTACAATAGTAACATTTGTATATAAAAAAAACATGAATGAGATGAATGTTACATAGACTTCAAAAATATTTTTAAAATGAATGATAAAATGTAATATAGGAACCTTAAAGAAAAAGAATACACACTTTCTAAAGTTCGTTTATTTTAGCTTGTCGAATATTATAAACAATCTTAACATTCCTTTGTACAGAAATATTTTAAAATAAGATAAACACACTCACCAACCACATGGGTAATTCGATTCGAGATCATTTTGAATTAAATACTTAATGAATTTTATTTACTGATATTATTTTTAAAGTTATAAAAAGATTGTCTATAATATTCGACTTGTTAAGAAAAACGTACTTTAATATACAACGTCTATCTATGATGAAAAGAAGATATTATAAAGAGATAAATTGTAAAATGGCAAAAGCCGATTTGAGTATAAAAAAACTTTGGAATAAATCTCTATAGACTCAGGCTCAGTTTCACCATAAATTTACTATAAAAACACAAGCGATAGTTATAGTTAGGTTAATGTTAAATGGTGCAACAGAGCTTTATTAATTTATAATCTAAGGTAGTATTTTAATAAAAATATCTTATTTATAATGTATAGCACACTTTTGTAAAATTACTTAACCTATCAATTCATATAAAATGTAATAGATACTGGTTCGTAATAACTTGGGATTAAATATTCTTAGGGCCTGGATCACAATGTCCGAGTAGGTACTAGTTAGTGATAGCTGCCAGATATTTCATATAAAATGATGATCTTTATTTGAATTATTTGTTTTATTTATTTTAAACTGCATGCACAAACGGTACATATGGCGGACTTAATGCTACAAGGATTCACTGTCCGTCACCCATGGGTCTTAACAAAGAAATAACTCGCGGCGCGAAGAAAATAATAAAGTGAAAAAAGAAAGAGCGTGACGTTAATAATAACAAAAGCTCATTTTCGAACATTGTGAATCAGGCCTTATATGCGAACATGTTGTAGAAAAATGCTCAAATAGGTACAACCTTTCGCTTTTGACAGTCCAGAATTGATACACATACATGCATAATAGAATGGTAGTACATACTTGAATGATTATTTTATAAAACCACCTGTTTAACGAAAAGGTAGTTTATTTATTGATAAACTGGTAATCAGCGATAGTACTATCGAGGTCACCGCCGCGTTACCACCTTAAGACCCAAAATCGCTTGCACCTCCGTCGTTTTCTGTTTCAAGCATAAAATTATTATCCCTTTGGAATGGAACGACAAGAGCGAGATATCACTAGCAGCAAACTGTGTGATAAAAAGAGATGCGAGATGCAATGTAACAGAACCGTTTGTGGCGGCTGTCAGTCAGTTTGGAAGCCCATGGAGGCTCTCTGAATTTTTTTTTCAACTGATTTTTTTATAATTTATGTGATATTGTGTATATTTTAAAGAAATAGTTCTCCTGAAACATGGTGACTTGATCGGTGATTGATTGTTGTTCATTACAGCGAAATAGTCCCAACAAATAATTATTCAACAAGTAAACTAGTCCAAATCGTAGCCACTGAATATAAAACTTTTATTTACCAATGCGCTATTTAGATTCATTTGGAGTCGGTGCATGATGTCAAGCTTAGGTAGTAGTTAGGTAACTAAACCAACAGTCTACACACATCATGCACGGACTCTAAAAGATTTTTTTCAAATATTTTTTTATTAAGTACTTATTCTTCAAATAGATTACATTTTTTTAAACTAACCAACTCATCCCACAGTTGGGCAAAGGACTCCGCCAAACTCCACCTACCTACCGTCATTCGTTTATGGGGCTTTTAGGCCATAGGCCATAACCCACCACGCTGTTTCATTTCGGGTTGGTTGGTCTTTGCGTCAGAGTGTCGTTTGTTGTTACGCAGAATGCCCATGCGCAGGTGAGGTTGTCTTGCAGATAGCGTAATAATTATTAAATAAATGGTGTGTTAGTTACACACCATTTGTAACTCTAGAACGGGTGGGCAGATTTTCATGATTTTTACTTAATCTTGGACCCGAATAGGATTTTAACCATGTTTGCTGGGACCGCTAGCCAATACTAAGAAGATTTGAAGATTATAATGTAAAACAATAAGTTTTCAGTCAAAATTGTATATTAAAAATACAGACACAAAATATTATAAAATTGATATACAAAATATATAATGAGCTTATTATTATTTATGATAAATGCACTTTTGAACAGTTTGTATTCCTCACACCTTCATAAATTCGTGAATTAAAATAAGTATAAAATGTATTAAATAGGCACATTTTATTCAAATAGCCAGGAGGTACAATTTCTCATGTAAAATACGTATATTTTAAAGCGAATCGTTTTTCTTACAGAGGGCGTGCTTTGAACAACGAAATCCGTCAATACAATCTCATCTTAATCAATTTTACGGATCTGAAGCATATTTTTAGAATTCTAACTCTGTCATCTATATGTAACTGCCTCGGTGGCGCAGCGGTTAGAGGGTCGCACTTTAAAGCGACGGCTGCGCCAAAAGTCCCGGTTTCGACCACCGGGTAGGGCCAAAAATATGTATCTGGGTTTGTCTATCCATAAATACGGTAGACCCGAGTTTGGAAGTTGGCGGTGTTTCACCCCCGTGCCTCGGTGCGCACATAAAGCCGTTTGGTCCTGCGCCTAATCTCATGGGTCTGGCTATGAGAATATTGTAAGTACAACCTTAGGTGGAATTGTGTAAAACAACAGTATTCATTTGAAAGTTTAAAACGTACGCTATATGATCTGTCAAACGGGAAAGAACAAAACGTTTGACAGATCATACCGTACGTTTTTAACTGTCAAATGAATACGATTGCTTTTCACAATTCCACCTCAATACCGTTACCATGAGTTTACTCGCTAGCGACAACGGTTTCACTTGCAAGCTACGACGTAACTCTTTGTAAGGAAAATGTTTGTTCTGTCAGTGACCGCTAGAGGCGCTGTGCAATTTTCCATAGACTTTTTACGTCGTCGCTAGCGAGTAAAACCGAAGTAAACTCATGGTAACAGTAATGTTTATCTAAGAATGGACCGTTTACTGTCACTACGCATTGCGAAAAGTGTGCAAACATTAACTGCATTGACACGAACCAGACGAACGCGGGTGTGTGAGCGGGGAAGCGGGAGAAATGTATATTTGACACCAATAACATACAGACGTCAGCACATCAGATTACCCACTTTTGTTGCAAACTAGCCCTTATTACAACTGCATAAGATACCGCAGTGTTTACCTTGACGTGCTGTTGTCTGTACATTAGTCTGATCCCAAAGTAAGTAGCCAATGCACTCGTGTTATGGCAATCAGACACAACGGTGGTACCACAACACCCAGACCCGAGACAATATAGAAAAGATCGTTTACTACATTGACCCGACCGGGAATCGAACCCGGAACCTCACGAGATGGCGACGCTTGAAACCAGCGTGCTAGCCACGGAGGTCGTCTTTCGTCGTCAACATATTTGACAGGTCCATTGTTACAGTGCGACATCTTTCTTTTGGCCGACGGCGAAAATCGGAACTAATGCTGTCATATTGTGAAACAGGGTTGTCAAATCCAGCGCATCTAAATATCCCCGGTCGTACACAAGATTTGATTTGAGGGAGAGGAGATTGAGACATAGGACAAATGGTGATTTGTCTATTGTCGCCTGTTTCACCTTCGAAGAAAAAGGGTAATTTCTTGAAATAAAATGTTTATTTATAAATACCGTAAAGCTAAGCTCCTTACACACAGTATTTTTTTTGATGCTTTTTATTCTTTATGCATTTTCTTTTCTTTTATTATCGGTGGAACATAATTATACAAACAAAACAAAGTTTACTGCTTTAAATTCGTACCCTTCTTTTTGACTTTGCAATGGTTGGGCAAAAAAATATTACTGAAACAACTTCCTAAATCAAGGGATATTTTTTGTACTGGCTACCATGATTGAATGCTAGCGCCCCTCTGTCAATGTCATCTATCGGTCAGAAAATCCTATACAGTGCAAGTATAGTTACCGGTTTGTATAATAAAGAATAGCAATTACGTAAACAGATTACAAATATTTCTTAATTCCTTAAAAATAAAGGTACTTTTAAATAGCACAAATGTATTCTACATAATACTATGAGTAAATAATACATTAAAAATATGCCACACGAGTATTCAGTACAAATCTTTGATATTATGACTACCTCTCTAAACAAGAAAACATTTTTTCTAAATGTGTTTTGTCACAGTCAATTATAACAAGCCCTGTGGTTATTTAATTATACAGGATGTAAAAAAAAATGAGCCATATCCAAGGTTGAGTCGAGTCTAGAATACGGATATTTTTTTGTTGCTAACATTTTTTTTCCCTTTGTTATACAGAAAACTGTCCCATATATCGATAGTAATAAGCTAAGAAATAATTAAAGCGAATCTGCATCAAAATCATCAATTTACACTTCTTGTAGCGCGGCTCGCTCTATCGTAGGGCCACAGCCCGAACGATTCATCTCAATGCAAATATGCAATTCAGCAATTCGTCGTGTACATAGGAAAATAAACATTTTGTTTCTTTTACATTTTAAACCAGAAATGCGACTGCGTTTGTAGTCAAAGTTAAAGTCTTATTGAACTAATGAATTCATGAATTGCTTTAGTAAACATAATCATTTATTGCCAATACTATTTTTAGGGTTCCGTAGCCGAATGGCAAAAAACGGAACCCTTATAGTTTCGTCAAGTCTGTCTGTCTGTCTGTCTGTCTGTCTGTCTGTCTGTCTGTCTGTCTGTCTGTCTGTCTGTCTGTCCGTCCGTATGTCACACCCATTTTATTCTGTAACTATAAGCATTACACAATTGAAATTTGGTAGGAAGATGTATCTTGTTAACCGCTTACCGATTCTCATACAAAAAATAAAAAATAATGACAGTTAAGAGGGGGCTCTCATACATGAAACTAAAACCAAAAAATTTTTTTTTTTGTCAAACCTATGCGTGTGAGGTGTCAATGGATAGGTCTTTTAAAATGACATAGAGGTTTCTAAAACCATTTTCTTTTAAAGTTAAACGTTTCATAGCTAGACGCTTCCAAAGTGGTAAAATGGGCGTCCCCCCCATCTATTTTCTAAACCAAGCAAGTATAAATTTTGAAAAAAAAATATGATGTAGATCTTAATAAATACTTTCAACGAAAATTGGTTCGGACGAGATCGAACGAGTAGTTTTTGAGATATAACACATTTTCAATAACCGCAAACATAACTTTGTACTTCATACAAACACTATGAAAAACAAAGTTATGTTTGTAGTCAACAAAATATTGTGGTATTTTACTAAGTAGAAGTAAATGGGTTCCCTAATTCAGTTAAAGTTGGCACGGAACCCTCATTGCGCGAGTCCGACTCGCACTTGGCCAGTTTTTTATAATGTGTTTTTCAGTTTTAATTATTTTTTTTACATTATTTTTTATAATTTTCTTTATTATATTTGTAATCCTTTATTCAATTTGACATTGACAACCGCCCTATTACTATTTTTACACCCTATATTTTTGTTGCAAGAAATATTACTTATTATTTTATACTATAACACTGGAAAATCATATCAGTCAAAGTTACAATAGTAACATTTGTATAAAAGAAACATGAATGAGATGAATGTTACATAGACTTCAAAAATATTTTTAAAATGAATGATAAAATGTAATATAGGAACCTTAAAGAAAAAGAATACACACTTTCTAAAGTTCGTTCATTTTAGCTTGTCGAATATTATAAACAATCTTAACATTCCTTTGTACAGAAATATTTTAAAATAAGATAAACACACTCACCAACCACATAGGTAGGTATTCAATTCGAGATCATTTTGAATTAAATACTAAATGAATTTTATTTACTGATATTATTTTCAAACTTACAAAAAGATTGTCTATAATATTCGACTTGTTAAGAAAAACGTACTTTAATATACAATGTCTATCTATGATGAAAAGAAAATATTATAAAGAGATACATTGTAAAATGGCAAAAGCCGATTTGAGTATAAAAAAACTTTGGAATAAATCTCTATAGACTCAGGCTCAGTTTCACCATAAATTTACTATAAAAACACAAGCTGGTTATAGTTGAGTTGATGTTAAATGGTGCAACAGAGCCTTCATAATTTATGATCTAAGGCAGTATCATAATAAAAATATCTTATTTATAATGTATAGCACACTTTTGTAAAATTACTTAACCTATCAATTCATATAAACTGTAAGAGATACTGCTTCATAATAACTTGGGATTATATATTCTTAGGGCCTGGATCACAATGTCCGAGTAGGTACTAGTTAGTGATATCTGCCAGATATTTCCTACAAAATGATGATCTTTATTTGAATTATTTGTTTTATTTATTTAAAACTGCATGCACAAACGGTACATATGGCGGACTTAATGCTACAAGGATTCACTGTCAGTCAGTCAGACCCATGGGTCTTAACAAAGAAATAACTCGCGGCGCGAAGAAAATAATAAAGTGAAAAAAGAAAGAGCGTGACGTTAATAATAACAAAAGCTCTTTTTCGAACATTGTGAAACAGGCCTTATATGAGAAAATGTTGTAGAAAAATGCTCAAATACAACCTTTCGCTTTTGACAGTCCAGAATTTATACACATACATGCATAATAGAATGGTAGTACATACTTGAATGATTATTTTATAAAACCACCTGTTTAACTAAAAGGTAGTTTATTTATTGATAGTATAAACTGGCAATCAGCGATAGTACTATCGAGGTCATCGCCGCGTTACCACCTTAAGACCCAAAATCGCTTGCACCTTTGACGTTTTCTGTTTCAAGCATAAAATTATTATCCCATTGAAATAGTACGACAAGAGCGAGATGTCACTAGCAGCAAACTGTGTGATAAAAAGAGATGCGAGATGCGATGTAGCAGAATCGTTTGTGGCGGCTGTCAGTCAGTTTGGAAGCCCATGAGGGCTCTCTGAAAATTTCTTTCAATTGATTTTTTTTTAAAATAAGGGACATTGTGTATATTTTGAAGAAATAGTTCTCCTGAAACATGGTGACTTGATCGGTAATTGATTGTTGTTCATTACAGCGAAATAGTCCCAACAAATAATTATTCAACAAGTAAACTAGTCCAAATTGTAGCCACTGAATATAAAACTTTTATTTACCAATGCGCTTAAAATTTAAAGTACGCAGTTTGATTATTGTATTCTATAAACGATAATTTACGTAAAAAGTAAAGACAGAATAACACAGGTAATGCATATCTACGAATAGTTTGTATAAAAAAATGTAAGACTAAGTCTTACAGAGCTGCATGTTCGATATTTTGTGTCGACTGTTTATCATGTGGTAAACTAAATTTAATATGTTCAACTTAGGAAGATTGGTATAAATCACCTGAACGAAATGTAATCTCATTTTAAGCTACAAATGTTACTTACTTAAGTTAGTTACTAGCTAATGTTACTTACTAAAGTTAGTTACTGTCTTAAATCGGTTTCGTTTGACAGATTTTATAGTCCTTCTCTTCCGATAGGAATATTCAATTTAATGGTTCCAAGTGACTCCCGTTCATGAGACGTGTGTGCAAGCGATCTTCGTTAAAAAGTGGTAACGCACCAAAGACCTTTCGATTTTTCATAGTTTTCTTCTTACATTTCTGTCATGGCTACCTTATAATTATGAGATTAATTTTTTTTTGTAGTTTTATACATCAGGCCAAACAGATCAGCTGTTTCCCCTCATCGACTCTGAACTGAACCTTATCACAGTTGGCTGCCTTGTCAGCTGCTTTTGATATGGCACTGGACAGGAATATGAGAGCCACACCTGCTGAGGTCACGTAGAATGCCCAGCCTGAAATAAATTGAAAGGATTTATGGTAAAAACTAGGCATGGAAATGATTGCTACTTTTTATTCACTGTCATTTCATAAAATGATGTTTTTTTTTCATATGAAATCACATGCGAAATTTCATTGCCAATGATTTGTCGCGGTGTGAATTGTGACGCGAGTACGTGACTAATGAATTTCATATTAATTTAACTATACGCAAATGACACGATTTTCGTACCGACCTGCTACAAACTCATCACAAAATGATCTCGACTTTACGACTATATGAATAAAATTCAATTTTAGACTGCTGAGCGTCATTAGTTAATATGACCGCATAGATAGAGCAAAAATTCCTACTCGCTCATTCGCGCTCAAGGAATTCGCCAGGTACATTTCATTCGTCAATGAAATGAAATACATATGATTTAATGATTTCGCAGAGTGCGATTCATAGCAGTCTATATGAAAAAAAGTAGCAGGTGTGAATAATGAATTTCATTTCATATGAAATTTTATCTGCTATATATGAAAACGTCTGAGAGTTACAATACCACAGACAGAAACATAGACACGTCACGATAAACTTATAACAACCCTCTCTTTTAGCCCCGGAGGTTAAAAAAGGTTTGATAACGGGTAAGTCACTTTTAAAAGTATTTTTTTATAGATCAGTATGTTATTTTATCAAATGATGAAAGTTATAATATCGGTAAGTTGGAGGACTAATCGAAATAACTATAGTTTAGACTGCATTTTCACAGAAGCGAAACTGAGACGTGATTTTTTTTTCTAGCTAAAACACGAATATTGAACAACTGTAGAAGAATTTTTTTGCTGAGTTCACAGACAAAAAGAAAGACAGTATTTTGCCAATAATTGAATGCCTTATAAATAATTAAACTTTAAAAATGTAACTAAGAAATTAATAACTATTTTACGAATACTTTCCGCGTATATTTATTCATAGTATTAATAAGAAGTAAAAGCAAAAGAAATCCGTAAAATAGTGTTTTATTCAATGAGTACTATGCCGTAGCTAAGCTTCATGCGCGCTTGTTTCATCGATGCAAACGCAACAATCAACGTTTACTGCGCTACTGCACTTGTGTAATGGAAATCATACACAACGGTGGTACCACAACACCCAGACCCGAGACAATATAGATTATTTTGATTTCTATATTGACCCGACCGGGAATCGAACCTGGGACGAGCGGCGACGCTTTGAAACCAGCGTGCTTAGCCATTACACCACGGAGGTCGTCGTTGCTAAATCTTCGACTTCAAAAATATTTATAGGAACCTAAACGAACAAGAATTGAGACTTTCTAAAGTTCGTTTCTTTTTGCTTGACAAATATTGTAAACAATTTTGACATTCCTTTTTAGGGTTCCGTAGCCGAATGGCAAAAAACGGAACCCTTATAGTTTCGTCAAGTCTGTCTGTCTGTCTGTCTGTCTGTCTGTCTGTCCGTCCGTATGTCACACCCATTTTATTCTGTAACTATAAGCATTACACAATTGAAATTTAGTAGGAAGATGTATTCTTGTTAACCGCTTACCGATTCTCATACAAAAAATAAAAAATAATGACAGTTAAGGGGGGGCTCTCATACATGAAACTAAAACCAAAAAAATTTTTTTTGTCACACCAATGCGTGTGGGGTGTCTATGGATAGGTCTTTTAAAATAACATGGAGGTTCTAAAACCATTTTCTTTTAAAGTCTAACGTTTCATAGCTAGACGCTTCCAAAGTGGTAAAATGGGCGTCCCCCCCCCCCCCAACTAATTTCTAAACCAAGCAAGTATAAATTTTGAAAAAAATATATGATGTAGATCTTAATAAATACTTTCAACGAAAATTGGTTCGGACGGGATCGAACAAGTAGTTTTTGTGATATAGCACATTTTCAACAACCGCAAACATAACTTTGTACTTCATACAAACACTATGAAAAACAAAGTTACATTTGTAGTCAACAAAATATTGTGGTATTTTACTAAGTAGAAGTAAATGGATTCCCTTATTCAGTTAAAGTTGGCACGGAACCCTCATCGCGCGAGTCCGACTCGCACTTGGCCGGTTTTTTTAAGTAAATTATTCATTTTAATTTTTACGAGATCGAATCAGAAACGAGGAGATACGTAGAACAACCAAGGTAACGGACATAGCCTTGAGAATCAGTAAGCTCAAGTGGCAGTGGGCAGGGCACATAGCGCGAAAAACTGATGGCCGTTGGGGCAGGAAAGTTCTAGATTGGAGACCCATCGACCAAAGACGCAGCGTAGGACGTCCACCAACTATATGGACAGACGACCTTTAAAAGATCGCAGGATCAAACTGGATGCAGACCGCTAGTGATCGGTCGCTGTGGAAAGCCGTGGGGGAGGCCTATGTTCAACAGTGGACGTCTTTTGGCTGATAATGATGAATTAATTTTAAAATAATATCAACATAGCTAAGCTTCATGCGTGAGCTTGTTTCATCTATGCAAACGCAACAATCAACGTCTACGGCGCCGGAGTCGCGCGTTCCTAAAACTTCATCTTAACCGATTGTTAAATATTTGTAAAAATATTTCCTTTGGATATTGTGAGAGCAATCTCGCAACACTGATGACGTCACGCAGCCCACGCGTTAAAGTAAGCGCTTGCAAAATTCAACAGGCTTGCTAATGCGCGCGAGTCTTCTGCGCGTTTAAAAAACGCCGTGTGCTATCGCCCTTAAAATAATTAATAACATAGCAATATTTTGTATTAAATAAGTAAATAAACATACCAATAGAGCATTCCCCGGGTAAATATGGCTCTGAGTATTCCCCGCACAGCCTTTTCACTCGGTCAGCGCCCCACCCCCAAGGATAAAGCAGGAGGCCTAGAACTCCAAATAGACCTGAAAAAGCAATCATTCACTGCATAGTATAAAACAAAGTCGCTTCCTGCTGTGTAATGCTTTAATCTTGAAAACTGCGCAACTGATTTTGATGCGGGTTTAACAGATAAACTGTTTCAAGAAGAACGTTTATAATTACATTTTTGTTTTTATAGTGTTTTACCACTATGCAAACTTAATAATATAAATTTCACTTGTAAAAAGCAACTTTGGCTGTGACAGACGAACGAAATTCAACAGGATTGCTTATGTGACGGTGGCCGAGTGGTATAGGCATACGTCCCGAAAGCGTAAGACACAGGGTTCGATTCCTCGTCTGTCAAAGCTTTGCTTTTTACAAGTACAATTTATATAGAACTTTTATATGCATAATACGAGTATAATAATTCTAGTGAAGTCGTAAATAAACACATATTTTGCGCTTACATTGACAACGCTCTGGCTGAACCCTACGAGTTGGATCAAATATTGCACCCGTGCGAAAACGGGGCGGCTCGCTAGTTTATAAATAAATATTACTTAAAAAAATTAAGTTGTTCCAAAAATGTGTTAATTTTTCTTCTAATCTAGAATATCTAAATAGGAATCTATCTAAATAGGAATCTATTTAGTAGATATTCTGGAGTAGTGTGAACAATTCCTTAAATTCTAAATTCAATGAGAATCTGGATAACGGCTCCTTTGGAGGCAAAGCAGAGTTTGTTTTCCAAGACCTTGTCCTGATTATAGAAGGTTTTAAGAAATTAGGCTTAGAACTAAACCTTTCAAAATGTGAACCTATTATTAATGATCACGTTTCGTCTGGTTCCTGTCAGGATATCATTGATAAATTTAATTCCCTTGCTCTTAACATTAAAATTCTAAATTCTGAATCGCTTCAACTTTCTTTATAAAAAATAGAATGATTTAAAAAATAAAAGTGACGTCAAAAACGTCTCAGTTGCGGTCAACCTATAGTTCTTATATGTCATTACAGTACCTCCAAGGGCCTGCGTGGCTCCAGCAAGCGATATGAGGCTCTTCTTGAAAACCGCTTGCACACAGCAAGACATCACGCCGGCCAGCACTGTGGCGAACTGGACCGCTGAACCTGGAAAATTATTTACTTCTATTAAGTTTATTAATAGCAGAGTAAAGAAGGTTACATACAATAAACATTAATCATTAATTATACATCGGAGGCGGTGAGCTTTTGTTTCGCCGAGAATATTTGGCTCAGCCACTAGTTCTTCAATCTCTGCGTTCTTTCGGACTCGCCAGCTTCCATCCCTTTGTACTGGACCCAGGATCTTACGGAGGATTTTCCTTTCCGCCACTGAAAGTTTATCCTCCTCTTTAAGTGTTAGTGTCCAAGCCTCACAGCCGTACATAAGTATTGGTCTGATGACGGTCTTATAGATACGGACTTTCGTCTGCCTACTCAGAAGCTTGGACACCATAACTTTATGCAGCCACTTGGTCAGAATGGGGGAGTATCGAGGGGTATTGAGAGCATATCTGGGACAACAGAGTGGAAAGCGCCCAGTCGGTCGTCCCAGATATCGCTGGAGGGACATGGTGGAGACTGATCTGCGTGAGCTCGGGATTGAGGACTGGCCGGAGATTGCGCAGGATAGAGACCGGTGGAAGTCTCTCGTTTCGGAGGCCAAGACCCACTTTGGGTCGCTGGACCACGATAGTTAGTTAGTTATTAATTGTATAGGATAATGTTTTGGTTAGCGACGAGTGACTCAAAGTCAGGGGTAGTTGCAAGAACTATACTGATGCCAAAAAAAAAATGTTATTGAAATGGAAAAATCCACAAAATCTGTTTATTATTCCGATACTAGCGAACGAGGCAAAACTACCAACACAAGGTCGCCCCTTCGTAGCTTACTAGCTACGGCGTAGTATTTCGTAGATACGCGCGAGTTTCCCCATTTATTCGTTTTTATTTTCTTATTCATTTTATAATATTTTGCGGCATTAAAATGGAATGAAGTCATAAAGAGAACCGAATCGCTGTAATTGCATTACACCAAGTTGGTATGGAGCCAAATGCAATTTTTAAAACTCTACATACGCTTGGTATTAGTCAAAAGTGTGTTTACCGGGCTATCAATAGGTACAATGAGACCATATCTGTTTGTGACAGAAAAAGATCTGGCCGTCCACGTAGTGTTCATACGAAAAAGGTGGGCAAAGCAGTAAGGGAAAGAATTCGCAGAAATCCTGTCCGAAAGCAAAATATTTTATTTTGGAAGATAAAGATAGCACCCAGAATCATGTCGCGTATTTTAAAAGATGAATTAGAACTTGCAGCCTATAAGAGACGCACTGGTCATTTTTAACGGATAATTTAAAAAGAATAGGGTGGTAAAATCGAAATAACTACTGAAGCGGTACGCAAAGGGAGGTCACAGTTTTTTTTTACAATTGAGCAACATTTTAAGAAACAAAATGACCGTACTTATGCTCAAACCTCTAAGGAAGCTTCCCAATTAGTCGGCAGAGTGCAACATGGGCATTGCCCGACTTCAGTGATGGTTTGCTGGGGTGTTAGCTATGAAGGAGTGACTGAGCCATATTTTTGTGAAAAAGGTATCAAAACATCGCCACAAGTGTATCAAGATACCATTCTTGAGAAGGTAGTTAAGCCCCGTAACAACTCCATGTTCAATTACCAAGCATGGTCTTTCCAACAAGACTCGGCGGCGCCGGGTCATGAATAAAACGTTTCGGACTACATCAGAGCCGAAGACTGGCCGTCGTCTAGTCCCGATCTTAATCCGCTGGATTATGATTTATGGTCAGTTTTGGAGAGTACGGCTTGCTCAAAATGCCATGATAATTTGGAGTCCCTAAAACAATCCATACGATTGACAGTGAAGAATTTTGCGTGCTTCTATTGATAACTGGCCTCAACGTTTAAAGGACTGTATTGCAGGAAATTGAGACCACTTCGAATAAGCTTTTAATATTTTAAATTGTTTCATATTTATGTGTAAAACTAACACACTGTAAAAGTAATAAATATTATTTTGCATTTTTTTTTTTCTTTGTGACAATATTTATGGCAAGACTAGGTATAGGAGGGAAACTACAAGATTAGAATGTGTCTGTGTCTTAATAGCCTAATGGCTTCCTCGATAAATAAGTCATCCATCACAAAAAGTTTTTTTGTACAGTAAAGACATCACACGTCTCGACATTTTCCACCATAAATGTCTCCGAACCATTCGCCAGGTGAAGTAGCAGGACCGCGTGTCAAAGTCGGAGGTTCTACGCCGAACCAACCTTCCAGGAATGGAGTGCTGCCTAATTAAAGGTCAACTTCGCTTCAATACGTTGTGCGCATGGAGCCTACCAGGTTGCCAAACCGAATATTTTACTCTGAGCTCAGCTCAGGTAAACGCAAACCGGGCAGTAGTACCTGCGGTACAAACACGTGTTGGAGCACCACTTGACTGCTGCCAACATGCCGTGTGACACGTGGGAGAGGTTACACAGAGGCCACACAGAGGATTTAATAACGAAGCTGTCAAGTCAGGTTTGAAGATTATGAGCGAGTCCGACTCTAAGACCTCGACGTCAAACGCCAAATGCACAACTCGGCCTAAGCCTTCCTATGAGTACACGTACAATGAATCTGGGACTCTACTCTGCCTCTTGCAATCTGATTTTTAAAAAACAAATTGGCTATACATGTGAATCTCGCACCTATGCAAGAGGTCATCGCCGACGACGGATTCGTCTGGAAGGACATCTTCATAGATATACATAGATTTTGACTTAGTTTCTTATAATACGTAAATAATTCCATACAAAATGTAAACATTTTTATTTAATCATAAAAGATGGTCATACCATTGAATGAACCTGTAAAAATACATACAGCTCATTGATAAAACACTCTAACTGCAAATAACAATTGTTTTCCTTATTGACATGTTACTGTTCCTGTATTTTTGCATGGAAACATTACATCATACAGCTAGACAATAAAGTATAAATTCAATCAAATGAGTTGATACTAAAAGAGGTCAATTACTTGACTCATAGATACAACAAATAGAAAACTAAACTTCCTGCTTCAAATAAAGCAGGAAGTTTAGCAATTAAATTTTGACAAAATACTTCATTGATATAGTCAATTACTGGCTGACAGAATAAAAGTGATATGGTAAATTTTACATCTTTTATCATTATCATCTAAATGTTACAGCACACTTCAGAATTTTGTAAATCATTGTAAGCTCCTAGTCTTCAGAACGGTCTTGACCAATTCCAGCCACAATGAGAATTTATTGCTTATTGTGTCAGGCAGGCAATTTACTACAACATGCTAGAAGGATTTATCCTTCTTCTTTAGTAATTTATTACTATTGAAATTTAAAAAAAAAGCTACTCAGAAAACAATATTTAAAATATGAACAGTTCCTTTTTCCTATGCAATTTGTGAGTAAATAATGAATCGGCCTTAATGCTCATCATCAGAAGGAGGACATAATTAAAATGAAATCAAAACATATAGTTTATTCAAATGGTTCTGCATATAACTATAGCTCTCGTTATAAGATTGAGGTTAGTGTAGATCATACGCTGAACATAGGCATCCCCAACAGCAAATTTTCCATAGCAAATGGTTTCATCAACTTGAAGATGTTTGGGATTAAAACATTAGAAAACAATGATCATAATGGTGAGTTCTACACTTGGTTGTTAAGAATGTAAATACTTACTCAATGACAGAAAGAACATTGCTGCCTTCCACGGCTTTGGGTAAACGGTGTCCGAAGTTGCCAATCCATAGAAAGAGAATGAGGCACAGTTATTTACATCGTTTCTCATTCGCAAACATCTGCAGAACAGAATAATTCACTACTTTTAGTTATGGGAAAGTAATCAGAAACTAGAAAGTAGTTTTAGTAAAATTTCAGTGATGTTCTTCAATTAATTTTTCATAGCAAAAAATGCCAAAGAACTCCTTTTTTAAATGATTATTGGTAAATAAAGTTGTATAAGAATAAAAAAAGTTTAGACACTTATTGTGACTTACCTATTGTAAATCCCGACACTAGGAACATAAAATGAAGTCACATTATTCTCGTGATTGATCATGGGCTGGCCCAGCAACCACTTAGGGGTCATAATACCAGTTAATATTAACATAAACGCTATTATACTTAGCAACAGCCACGCTAAGCTTCGCCCGGTTATTATAACGTAACACATTTTTGCTAAAAGGAATTAAATATGTTGGGAAGAAACGTTTAAAGTTTATTTTTGAATGTCTCAAAAGAATCAAGTATGGAGGATTTCGAAACTATATATAATATCAAAACATTTATAAAAATGCAGTCAATCAACGGCACTTGACTGACAACAACAAAATCCTGCGCCACCTTACTCTGGACACAAAACCCGATCCAATGAATATAGCTATCCCTGTCACACGCGTACACGGCCTGGTATGAGTGACAGTTATGGGTATATTCATAGGATCGGGTTTTGTGTCCAGAGTAAGGCCTCTGTTCCTTGATTGACCAATGACAGCGCCGCATAGTAAGAGTACAGCGCCTGCTGGAGATATGGGCTCTTAGTAGGCGCTCGACCGAGGAAAAGCGGATCAAAAAACAAACTAGCAGAGGGTGACAGTGACATTAATGACAGCAGGAACAGTGATGTACGCAACAGACATATCGATACTGAATTCGGCTTACATTATCGATTATGTTGCTGTAATCAAGAATGGGACAACGACCTCAACTATGAATGTGTGCAGACAAAAACCAAATAACTTAAGATAATATTTATAAGAAGTGATTACCCCAAAAATATGAAAGCAGGTTTTTACTTTTTTTAATAATGTTTTAGAAATACGCTCCGACACCTCTCCTAAGTAAATCAAACTAGAATTATACCTGTCTATCCTTTCTTCAGGAACAGAGTATAATAAACTAGTTATGATTTTGTTAGTCTTGTTTTTCATTAAGTATGCATCTCTTGTATCCGTTTGATATAGCGATATGATACAAACTATTAAGTTCTTTATGATAATTGTCTTTACTAAGTGGTACAGTGAAGAGACGATGAATATATGAATTGAACGCGGCCATCTTATGTTGCCACGGATGACAAGATGATGCATGAATGACAGTGTTAGTATGTGTTGGTTTTCGATATATTTGAAATTCATGTTTAACCTGCACCCTTGTTATAGTTAAATCTAAAAAGTTAATACTATCGTTTTGTTCTATTTCTAATTTAAATTTAATTTTAGTAAGGATGTTGTTAATTTTAGAAAGAAAAATATCTAACCGTCTATTGGTTCCAGTCCAACAAATCAAAATATCGTCAACGTATCTATAATAATAAAGGATTTTTCTTTCTTGAATTATGTATTTATTTTCAAAATAATCCGAAACGCGTCGAGGTTTTTTGTACGTTGGTGTTGGGTACTAATAATTGCATCAGCTGTGCCGCATGCGTATTGAGGGAGGGCGGGTGGTGCATCCTGCATTTGCCTGAACTAATACTAAACGCGGTGACGGTTCGTGTTGTTAGTTGCCTGCGCCGGCGTCGCTTCGCGGAAATTTAAAGCAAAATAATTTTATAATTAATAATGGATTTCCGCAAAGTAACACCTGATTCCATTAATTATCTAAAACCAGGAATTCGTTTATAAAACTTGTTTTAGAATTTATTATTTAAAATGTATCCGTAGATAGCAGAGTTTTCACGTTTCAAGAAATTAATTAAGTATGGAGACAATCTTGATAATCATGCATAGTATGAATATAAAGTGTATTGTTATATGCGCAAAATCTCAGACATCCCAAATAATTTTTAAATTAAAATGACCTATTTCAGAAAGAAAAAGTTAAATTATTGAAGGTTACTATTATTTAAGTGAAGGTTACTGGCACTTCTGATCCTTTTTGCTCTGTGGACGACGCTCTGTCGAGTGAGAGACGAGTTAGTCAGTAGGTAGTTATAGGACTGGCCGCTACACCACACTGACATTATCATTATCTTACTTACTTGTTTGTTAACGTTTATTTTTGTAGCTGGTTTGCACACACGTGATGGTTTCTCTTATTAATACATAGACAGAGGAACATTATGATGAAATTATTTTTGAAAACTTAGACCTATATTAAAAAGTGGTTTAATTGATTCTGACCGTTATTTCAATCAAACTATTTTCAGGTTTTGCGCGTTTAACGTTGTATAAAATGCATTACGTTGTATGTATAAATGTATAATTCTTCTCTCAAAATTTCATAATATGGAATAACAAGCGGAATTATGCTAAACTAATGCTGTGGAAAAAACCCACTAAATCAATTTATTGATGCGATACAGCGATCGAGTCAAAACTACTAACACCAGGTAGCCTCTTCATAGCTTACTAGCTACGACATAGTATTTAGTAGATAAGCGCTAGCTACGCGTGAGGGTGCGAGTTGCCCCATTCATTTTGTTTTTTTTAATTGTGAAGAGGTTCTCTCTTATAAAACTGGCATATTATAATTTAAAGAAATAATAATTTTAACAATAAGCAAAATTCATATTATCATCCCTGAGTTGGATGGCACTGACCAAAACAACACGTATGGGAATTTATTTTTAATTAAACCGTGTGCATCAAACACTGTTAAACAAAATACATTACTTTTTATCAAATTTATGAATATAAAAATTTGAAGTAAGTTAACGACATCAAATAGACAAATGTTGTCGCTTACTTTATTGTAGATTATTTAAAGTGGAACAATCCTGTATACGAGACTCGAGATAAGTGCGTTTATACAAACAATCAAACTCTTTAACTTTATTATATTATATTAATAGCGGTCCCCCGCAACTGCATTCACGCGTAGGTATTGCTCCCTCCCATCCCGTTGAAGCCTAATGTTTTATAGCCTAGAACCTTCAGCACAGAAATATTTTTTTCAAATGGGTCCAGTAGTTCCTGAGATTAGCACATTCAAACAAACAAACTCTTGAGCATATAATATTAGTAAAGATAGTATATCCTTCAATTTAAGCTAAAAATTAAATTTCGCTTATATCATATTATTATTGTAATACCTTGACTACAACTGTATTATGATTTATTCTATTGTAAGATACTATATCATGCTATGTGCACATATTCTACTAGTACTCAATAAATAGTCATATTGGATACCAATCACATACATTGCTTTGATCCCAAAGTAAGTAGCTAATGCACTTTTGTTATGGAAATCAGATACAACGGTGGTACCTTAACACCCAGACTCGAGAAAAAATATAGAAAATTTGGATTTCTATATTTACCCGACTGGGAATCGAACCCGGGACCTCGGAGCGGTGACGCCTTGAAACCAGCGTGCTTAGCTACTAAACCATGGAGGTCGTCAATAAATTAAATCTCTTCCACGCTGTCTACCTAGGGCACAAATACACTTATTTGTATTAACAATGGAATAAATTTTTGGCGTTTGACCCATACTAGAACTGTCAAGAATTATAAGTAGAATTGACCATCAAGTACCTAGCGCTATCAATGCGGCTTAAATTAAACATTGTGAATAAGCGCCATCTAAGACACTTTGCGACACTTTGCCTTTTCTCTCCAAGAAAACAATTTGTTAGCGCTCACTTACAAGAGCTAAGTGTCATTTATATGGCACAATCCACTATTTTGGTGAGTGGACATCACTATGCTTATAAACGCTATTTTTAACCGACTTCAAAAAAGGAGGAGGTTATCAATTCGACTGAATGTTTTTGAAGTGAAAACTTCTTTAGCGGCGTTGAGCACTTTTGTGGGATGGGGGAAAAATGTGAAACTCACGTCAGGACACGTGGGCTGATCGAAAAACCGTAAGACGGTTGGCGAAATTATGGATGTAAGTTGATTTTTCTGAGAGATAAACTTTTTAATGTAATTTAATATGATATAAATTGTAATGTTTGTGTACGATAGCGCAATAAATAAATATTGTATTCTATAAAAATATATTATTATTATTATTATTGTATTCTATCACAAAAATGACAGTACTTTTATATTGATAATAAGAGCAATTCATTCAAAATTATTCCCTAACTATTCCAAAAAATCAAAAATGCACAACGTTGATATTCAAGTTTTCACTTCTGCCGGCACTCCCGGAGTGCATTTTTTTTTGTATGTTTGTTACCTCATATCTCAGTCGTTTGTCGACCGAACCGAAAAATTTTTCGCCTACTTAGAGGGTGTACCTTCTAGTTGGTCCCATTTTTTCCATTTTGGGATCTAATGATGGGATCTTGGTGTAATCGAGGGAAACCCTCAAATCTTTAAAGCACGTATAGTGTTTCTTTACTAGAATCTTAATGTTGACGTGTTGTTACGTCAGATAGTCAACATCTTGTGGGGCTGAGCTGAATCATAAGGTGCGATTCCTCTTATGTAATCACTAAAAATGAAGAACTAAAATAAACTTCTAAAAAAAGTAAAAACCGACTTCAAAACCAAAATGCACTAAAAAGTCTTAAATAAACTCTTTACCATTAAAAGGAAAGGAATCCGTTTTAGGAAAACAATTTCTTTTTGGAGTCGGTGCCATCACTTTGAACATCAAGCATCAACTATCACAGCACCGACTCCAAAAAGAAATTGTTTTCCTAAAACGGATTCCTTTCCTTTTAATGGTAAAGAGTTTATTTGAGACTTTTTAGTGCATTTTGGTTTTGAAGTCGGTTTTTTCTACCAAACAGCAATTTTTGGATAAAGGGAAATATTAAAACGTTATCTGATATTTTTTGTTTTTTCTTACCCCGTCAGATTGATGCAAAATATATACAAAATTTAGTTAAGCCTATTGATGTATTTCTGCAATCAAACATGAAACGACTCTAAGGCAGGCTACGACTGTCTTTTTCACGGTACTAAATACTATTGGACATTTTGCATTGCAAGTGATATTGTGGTATGAAACGGAATTGTGTTAGCTAAATTCACTTAATTGTTTACCTTCTCGCACCCAAATGTGGCATTTTGATATCAATTCCAACCTACTATCACGTCACACACTAAACGACCTAAATTTATTAAACTTACGCATTTATTTTAAGTAACAACGTTGTCATTTTTAATTACAAACTGATTTTAAATTTTGTATAATTTTATAAGTACCTACGAAATGATGTAATATTTTTGAATTGTTCGTTGATTTGTGCTTAGTGAGAAAAAAAAACGATTAAAATTAGTGTTCTACACATCACTACAACATATACCTCATTTCACTGAGTTTTGCGCGGGAAACGAAAAGGGAAGGACGGACCTTAATTCTTCGTTTTAGTTATTGTTTTTTTCGGGTCAATTATTGTGATTGTGTGGTGGAATTTTCATGATAATTTGTGCTTTTGAAGAAAACAATGCAATTAAAGTGGGGAATTAAGCGAAGCGAGCTAATCGCGCCGTCTTACCCGGATCGCTGTTCCAGTGCCAAGCTTCCTTGTAGAGCATTGAAATGCGAACCACCTCACATTTGAATGAGTTAGGTTAAGATAGGCTAGTTTAGGGTTAGTTTTTAGTTATAAGTGTTATAAAGTAAAAAAAATCACTAAAGAATAGTCTGTATGGCGTCAAGCCAAAGACGTAAAACTTGTATTTAAAAAAAACTCATTTCACTGTCAAATTGACACTATTTTACTGCAAAAATAAAATACCGGTATTTTACCGACAACGTTATACTTATATAATCGTTATATTATTATTATTTCCACAAACAGTCTTAGAGCAGGCAACAAACAGTACAAATAAGAGTGTTAACTAGTATTATATTATCTGGGGTGTAAACAATGAAAAGCAATCAAATCAGCAAAAGCGGCTGGTAGAGTCTGATTAATGAAAGGTGGCACCAGAAAAGAGTGGCAGTTAATATATATATATATGTGTGTAAACCATAAAATTTTTATCCCATATTAATTTTATGGTATAAACACGGTATTTCATTAACAAAAACAGCTTTAAACTTACACAAAACTGCACATTTTAAGTATCACGTTTTTTTTTATAAAATACATTGTTTACACATTTTTCTATTTTAAATTGCCGCTCTAAAATTAAATAAACAAAATTTAAAAGTATTTTTTTTCTATGGAATACAATGTTTTATAATACTGCTCTTTTCGTGTCACTTTTTTTTAGTCAGGGTGATGAATGTTTACAAAAATTACATAATCGTAATCGTTGTAAATATTTCGAAGATATAAATAAATTAAATTTAGCAACTCTTTTTTGTATAAGGACGAATATCCTCAAAGGGACGACCGGACGAATACGTTTGTTCTCATATCGTCACACTAAAATACAGGGTGTGGCGTAAATAGTGGTCCAAAGCAAAGGTGTGGATACACTGTACACTGAAGCACAACATACCAGTATTTAAAAAATTAAATGTACAGGGTTTTCAAAAAAAAAAATTAATTTTCTTAAAAATCGTTACCTTGCCTTACGAATTTCAATAAAATGTTTTTCTGTCACTAAAGTAACCTAAAACTTAAGAAAGAACTGAATAATAGGTCCAGAAAAATTTACAACACTTCTAATGTACCTAACTGGACCTATGATTCAGTTCTTTCTTAAATTTTAGGTTACTTTAGTGACAGAAAAACATTTTACTGAAATTTGTAAGGCAAGGTAACGATTTTTAAAAAAAAAATTTTTTTTTTTGAATTTACGCTGTACATACAATTTTTTAAATACTGGTATGTGGTCAGTGTGACCAGATTCAGTATTTTAATACTTTTTCAGTATATTTTATCGATTTTTCCGAACAACAGTATATTATCAGGTATATTTCTGGCAGTCAGTATTTTTGGGTATATTTTGGTTGAAGTTATGGTAACACCGTAGCTAGTGATCGTCTTTGCGACAATGTTTGCGGAATTCCCCGGAACGCGAATATTAGGGACTTTCCCGAATTTAGTTTATACTTATACATGTTATCTATGTGCAAAGATGAGAAAGTTACAGATATGACAAGAAAACGGCCGTTGCCGACGTTGTAGTATTGTAACACGACATTTACAATTATCAATCAATACATAGTAATAAATCAGACTTGCAGATTGTATGTTCGCTTAAAAACTTACAACTGCTGCACCGATTTTAATACCGAGCGTAATTTTCAGATTGCATATTCAAATTCGTTGTGTTTCATGGATATCTGTCTACCCGGAAGAATTTGGGACGGACCGCTAGTTTATCTTTAATTTTCAAAATAACGTCTAGTTTTTAATTTTTAGTTGCATGAATTGGTAGTAGTTAAACTTAAAGATACTTTATTTCTAGTATCAAATCGTATAATGCGGTTCAAGTGAAGAAGTCAAATGATTGTCTCTTCTGCATTCGACTTGATCTTTGAGGACTTTCTTTCGATAATTCGGGAATTCCCCAAAAATAGGAGATGTTTTTGTCATCATATATAAATAGAACGCAATTGATTTTCGTTGTTTATATTTAGTTAGTTGCATTCATCCGGACAGTCCGCCGGACCGGGCAGCATGTCAAGCAAAGTTATTTAGCTAAATGGGAACAAATTCCGGACTTTAAAACGTGTTGAGAAAAATCAGTATTTTTATTGGTAGGTATATTTGTCTTAAGTTAGTCGGTATATTTCAGTATTTTTTGAGGTGCCTCGGTATTTTCGAAAAATTTAATCTGGTCACACTGATGTGGTGCTTCAGTGTACAGTGTATCCACACCTTTGCTTTGGACCACTATTTACGCCACACCTGTATACCGAAGAAGTTATAAAATAAATATGTAAATCATGAACGCATCTTCTTAGCTCACAAAAAAAAAGACATGCGCATGACGCCACCTAACGGGCAGTCAGTAAAACAGTAGTTCTCTCTTCTTCCTCCTTGTTTCTTTTTCGATTGTGCAAAGAATGGTTGATCGAAATAGGGCTTACTCGGACTCAGTTTTTCAGGACACTAAATCATTGTAAGCAGTTTTGCTAAAAGTGATCTATACAATTTACCATTTCATTGTGTTGTGCTTCAGTTTAGTGAAATGTGGTGGATGACAGTGTGAAAACGGGTGCTACGTAAGTATTATTCGACCAAAACAAAAATGTTGTACTCCGTACGGGACTACCTGGGCATGGTTTGAATCTTTATTTTGTCGCATATATTTTCATCTGTCTGTCAATAATTGACAGGTAGTCAGGTACCTTGGTTGGTACTTACAAGGCAAGCAAAGCAATTCAGTCGTAATTTCTTACATTTTTATATAGTTCTAAACGTCGATTTGTTGTTTATTTTACGTTGAACTGAGTGCCATGAGAAATATTAGTGAAATCGTAAAGGTGCGTATTGTGTGAACGAGCGTGAAGTCTGTTTAAAAAAAAGTGTATCGTGTTTTCGTTGGCCTTGTTTTCTTGCAAAATCTCGATTCCTTTGTCAGATGCACTGCACTTTTACTTTTTTCCACCTATAAGTTGCGTTGGATGATTTCCCGCTGTTTCGCAACTTATTTTTTTATTGTGGGTAGAAAGTAATGGTCGTCTCTTTGGTCTAACGATGTTATTTTTTGCTTTTATTTTCATGCATTTATGTTAATAACCAACACAGTTTCAGCTTGAGTAGGCGTTACTGTTGTATTGTTAGTTTTTGTTGAGAAATGCAGTTAGACCCGTTTACAAACTAAGGTTTTATATTTTCATACATTTGAATTTCTAGGTAGGTTATATGACGGTGCTAAACAGGTTTTCACATCGAAAGGTTCAAAAGGACGTAGCTGTGAGCCCTAGAATTTCACTTTCCAATCCACCTATTCATTCCTGCCACTCTAGCTACTATGTACTCTAAACTTCCATATAAAAGTCTACCTACCTACAAAGTTTTTATTTATTTGACTAGGGTATGCTCTTGACACTACATCAACAATGGAGTAATCTCATTTAGAAGATTTTTCACTCTGACTGAAGTTTTTTTGTTTGTTATCTAAATTATTATCAGTATTATTCACATTATACTTTAACTGTGACAATTGTGGCCAGAAAATCCATGCTGCAATCAAACTTCTTAGTGTAAAAATGCTGTGGTCAATGATAATATTTACATACCAAGTGACTTCATGGTTTTACATTACAATATCCTTTCACTTTGTTTTTGTTTATTAATTGATGGTTTGTAAATGACAAAACCTTTATTGCCTTATTGATAGAATCAGGTGTTACTTTGCGGAAATCCATTATAAAGTTAAATTTCATACAATTTTTCTTTAAATTTCTACTAAGTTACATCAGTGCAGACACCCAACCATACGAACTGTAACTGCTTTGAGTATGAGCTTGGGCAAATGCAGGAGAAACCAAAAATTGTTATGACATACTGTATGTATTCTAGCAGAATCAAAAAGAGCTGTTATTTATACTTTCAGGTTGTTTAAATACTAAATGTAACTGTATTATTTATTTTGTTTCAGAAATAACAAGCGCGAAGTAACCGACTGGGGCGTCCTAACTGACTGTAGCATTATTATTTTTAAATAGAAGAAAAATCAAATTATGTTATTGTAAATATCAATAATAGTAAACATAATTCTACTGTGATCTCTTACGTGTGATTAGTGTAATATTTTTTTTATACATTCTCACATGAATCGTGTCTCGTTTTAGTGCAATTTGTTTTTGTTTATATTCCGTTGTATTTATGAGAGGACGTAGGTAGGGCTGGAATCATGAGTTCGGTCAGCAGTACGGCAAGCGTGAAGCCACAGGTTCCGTTGAGGCAGAAGGATTTTGATCAGGTAAGTCCATTTTCTATACTCACTTGTTTGCACCAACTTTCTACCATATTTGTATATGTCACCGTAATATTGTGAAAACTGCGTGATTACAATCTAGGTGTTTAAAATCAGTTTGATTGTAATTTGACGATTCATTGTGAACAAAATCAACAAGGTAGTATTTATGCTTTTTATGGCACTTACATGTCCTTCGGGACTTACTCTTACCTACCCTGATTCATAACTGTGCTCAGTAAATTGTTATTTTAGTTTAATTCAATATATTAGAATCAAACAGATTTCAAAATGTTAGATAAATATTATGCGATTTTTACAATATAACTTACAAGCAATTACTTAAAAATTTTGAAATTTTAATTTTGACAGCACTTTTGGATTTAAGCCAATTGGTAAAACTGCCCTTAACAACTTATTTTTTTAAAAGTTATTATGACCATTATCATGACCATTATTGATATTAAGCAAAACAAAATATAAATGGAACTAGACGACTTAAAATAATATCAATAAATTAAACTCTCAGCAATTTGCTATATGTCACAGATATCAGTTATCAATGCATTCAGTTCTGTTTACATTTTGCTATCTGCATTTCATTAATTATACTTATCAACTTCAATCAGTTGATAAAAGTGTATCAAACTATGAGTAATAGATCAGTCTGGTGCCATTTGTAGAAGATTGTTTAAATATTTTTTTTATTATGGTGTTCAAAATTAGTTATCAAAGTAGGGTCTTTCTCAATCCCACTTGTTATTTATTTAAAGGTTTTTTTGAGTCATCATGAAAAAAAATACAGCAACAATTTGTATGAGACCATTAAGTAATAAAAAAATGAAGTTTTGCTTTGTGTTGCTTGTTTCGTATTTCCTTATTCGCCGATTTCTGTCGTCCTTTTTACCTTTTGAATATTTTTCTGTATTCATTCATTTAAATTCTAATTAGGACATTGATGATTGATCACGGTGCCTTTAGGATGGAAGTAGGTACGGACAACAGCACGTCAAGATAAACACTGTGGTATCTTATTGTGTTGTAATAAGGGCTAGTTTGCAACAAAAGTGGGCAACCTCATGTGCTGGCGACTGTACAATAAGACTTTTAAGGGTCCAGCAAAGGGAAGATACAGTATAATTTATCGATGGAATTATATTGATAAGGTTACCAGCCGGACCCCGAACATGTGGTATCTTATTGTGTTGTAATAAGGGCTAGTTTGCAACAAAAGTGGGCAACCTCATGTGCTGGCGACTGTACAATAAGACTTTTAAGGGTCCAGCAAAGGGAAGATACAGTATAATTTATCGATGGAATTATATTGATAAGGTTACCAGCCGGACCCCGAAGCAATGGATAACTTCCTTATGTGAAAAAAAAAACATGGATTATCAAAACACATGTCTGAGTACGAAAACATTCGGCTGATACAAAATTGCTATGTTGCTTTATACGCGACAAAATAAGGAGTGAATGATGGTGTTTTTTTAGTCTCACTAATGAAAAGCGGCAATTAAAAAAAAATAGTAATGAACACTGTATTTCATACAAAAAAACAACTTCTAACGGATCCCTTAGTGTGCGAGGCTGACTCGCACTTGGCCGCACGGGCGTAGCCAGGTTTTAGTATCGGGAGGGGTTCAAGAAAATAAAACGAATAAAAGTACATAAAATAGCCGTTCATTCATAAGAACAATATTAAATATGTAATAAACAGATTCAGAGAAAACTTCTGGAATGGAAGGAATCGTCGAAGACCTTTTTCAAGCAGGGGGACATACTTTTGAGTGTAATTAATTAATATAGTTAAATTTTATCTTAACTTTTCGGGGGGGGTTTGAACCCCCAAAACCCTCCCCCTGGCTACGCCCGTGCTTGGCCGGTTTTATCTAGCTCGATAAGGTCGAGATTGTAATTATATACGACGAAAAAAAACAGCAATCATCATGAAATATATTCTCAAAATTACGGCTTGTGTGGTGGTAGTACATTTATAGTCCCATCAGATCATTTGTATCATAATCTATCCTTTATCACTATGTCTTAAGGATTTCAATGTCAAAATAAACATTGATACCTATTGGACATTGTCTGAGCGACCCACTTTCATGACAATGGCATCATTAAGACTAAATGCTATTTCGACACTGCCTTGGGATGCGAATTCTCTTATTGTAATACGTAATACGTCACGCTCTTTGATGGCAATTGTTAACGTAACTGTAAAATCGGTTTTGCGCAGATAACATGGTTTCCTTATTTCGAATATATTTCTGAGTTAAACCCTTTGCACACGGCGACTTTTAGCGGCGATGGAGTCGCGATGCAGCATCGATGCAGTCGCGTTGCAGAAGCTGAATATTGACAAATTATGAACCTACTGGATATTCGCGACTGCATCGATACTTACGCGCGATTGCATCGATGCCAAATAAAATCTGTTCATTGCGTGGGTCGCGATGCTGAATTGCGTTTTCTAAACGCGCGACTGATCGATCATCCATGCTGAAATTCGTTATGTGTAAGGGACCTTAGGCCCACGTACGCAACCCAAAGGGAACAATATTTAATTCACGGTTAGTCAACGCGTATTTCTGTACTGTTTACATAACAAGTACCGATCTGACAGCAACAGAACAAAATTTAACGTTAGCTAACCCCAAGTGCTCCTTCATATTAGAGCGACAGCAGCGCGTCCCTCTAATGTGAAGGGCTTACTGCTGTCACTTTATGTATGAAATTGACAGCAGCGCGACTGCCGCGCGACCGTCGCGCTGCTAAAAACGCCTAAGTGTGAAAGCGCTCTAAGGCTGCGTAAGTAGCCCTTACAGCACACAGAAAAATCGTTTTACGAGATCTGTTTTTAACACTTATTTGTAGCATATCAAAAGTAATAAATTTATTTTTTAGTTTCGTCAAGTCTGTGTCTGTCCGTCCGTATGTCACAGTCATATTATTCTGTATCTATTAGCATCGCACTGTTGAAATTTAGTAGGAGTATGTATTCTGTTAACCGCTTTACGATTCTCATACAAAAAATAAAAAATAATGACACTTAAGGAATTATGGAACTAGAACCAAAAAAATATATATTGCCAAACCTATACGTATGGGGTGTCTATGGATAGGTATTTTAAAATGACATAGAGGTTCCTAAAATCATTTTCTTTTAACACTTCTTTTGACGACCCGTCTGGTGTAATGGTCGAGAAATCGCCTACTACGCAGCGGGTTGCGGGTTCGATCCCCGCACAATACAAACATTTGTGTGCATGAACATGTCTGTTTGTATTGGTCTGGGTTTTTTCTATGTATATGTATCATGTATGTATTTACAAACAAAAAGTATTTAAGTATTAAATCCGTTGTCTGGCACCCATAACACAAGCTTTGAGTAGCTTACTTTGGGACTAGATGGCGATGTGTGCGAATGTCCAAAGGATATTTATTTATTTATTATTTAAAGTCTAACGTTTCATAGCTAGACGCTTCCAAAGTGGTAAAATGGGCGTCCCCCCCATCTAACTTCTAAACTAAGCGAGTGTAAATTTTGAACAAAGTATATATAATGTAGATCTTAACAAATACTTTCAACGGAAATTGGTTCGGACGGGATCTAACGAGAAGTTTTTACAAACACTATGAAAAACAAAGTTATATTTGATGTCAACAAAATATTGTGGTATTTTACTAAGTAGAAGTAAGGATTCCCTAATTCAGTTAAAGTTGTCACGAAACCCTCAGTGCGCGAGTCCGACTCGCACTTGGCCGGTTTTTTTACCGATTTCGGTGATGACGTCCAATCAGAGAAAATCAGCCAAGTGCGCAAGCACGGTGATAGCATTATAGTACACAGATATGTGCGCAATACACTTCTGCACTCTGAATAATTCGGTTAGACGGCAATCCGGCATTCCCGGTGAGAGACTTCCTGACTTCCTGACTCCGAGCTGTTTTTTAATGCTTTCAAGACATTTCAAATCTTGCACAAGACAATCTGCTTACGATCTAACTTAAAGTCGATTTTATCAACGTCAGAGAAGGAATATTCGTCATATACAATACAAAACGCCTAATCCGAAATCGGCCTTAATCCCTCAAGCGTACCTATGTGAACGAGACACAGTAGAAATTCTATTTTATGCGGTCTTATGCGACCGCTCGGGTGTTCAAGCCTTAAGAGTCGATTTTACCAATTTCAGATAGGACTTATCCGACTGAATCTGGCCGGTTTTAAAATGACATTTACATAGTTATCTTTACTTTGTTTAATAAATGATTGCTCATCCGAGCGAATAAGTATACAACGACCGGTTTTAAAATGATATGTACATAAGAATGAATAAGAATAAGAATAAATTTATTATTAACGAAGGAATTTGGTAACACAACAATTTTTACAAGTTCGGAATTAAAAAGAACTTATCTAAAGGTTTTGCTGGTAGTCCCCAAACTAGGTGATCCTGTCTTTTGGGGGCTCGAGTTTGGCGAATACATAATAAGATTATTAAAAGGATTTAGATCGTTGTATATAGTATGATTTTAGGTAAATAAGAAAAGTTAAAACATAGTTATTTATAGGGGCAATTCAAAAAGTAAAGTTAGAAAAAATTGCGTTGCGTGTGTGTGTGTGTCTGTGTGTGTGTGTGTGTGTGTGTGTGTGTGTGTGTGTGTGTGTGTGTGCGCGCGCGTGTGTGTGAATATGCATTTGAGAGGGTGCACAAAATGAAATTATTGTAGCGACCTCAGCAAAAGTTCGGACTCATCATAAGTCTGAGCTAGAAGCCATGTTAGTACCTTGTTCTTGACCAGGCGTAGTGGGTCTGCTTTGAATCCGCATTTGCCAACAACTTTATTGTAGATAAATGGAAAAAGGTGTTCACTGTGTCTTTTGGCGATTAAAGAAGCAGCTTGAGGAACCGGCACTTTGAAGATTCGGTTTTTTAAAAGTTGTTTGTAGTTTTCATCGTTTATTACCTTTTTGTGAGTTGTAATGGTAGCTTTTGCAATATACAGTTTGCGAACGCTCAATAGTTGAGCCTCCGCGTATAAATGTTCTGTCGAAAAACGGCGCGACTTACCAAGCATCGTTTTTAAAACTGCTCTCTGGGCCCTTTCAATAAACATCATACTGGTTTTGCTTGTGCCGCCCCAGACTGGAATACAGTATTCTAGAATTGACTGGCAAAGCCCGACATAGACCGATCGGAGGACGCCGAGACCGGCACTTCCCCTAAGAAGCCTCATGACATTGATAAGTTTTCGGACTCTTCCTGACAGCAGCGCAAGGTGCCGGTGAAAGGTAAGTTTCTGGTCAATTTCGATGCCAAGGTACTTGATGGTATCTGTATGGCAAATGGTGTTACAGTTACATTGAGCATTGGTTGTACATAAATTATGGTGAATTTTAATTAATGGAATATTTGTAGGTTTGGAAGCAGCTGTCTTGAAAAATGTAATGAACTTAGTTTTGGTTGTGTTTAGAGAGAGCAGATTTTTCTCCAACCACCGTGCAACCACCGCCAGGCCATTTTCTGTGTGATGTACAGCCTCAATCCATGATGCACCGCGAAACAGAATCACAGTATCATCTGCGTAGCAAATGGTTTCGGCGTTTTGTAAACCGAGTGATGGCAAGTCATTTATGTAAATGTCAAAAAGTAGTGGCCCTAAAATGCTTCCCTGGGGAACGCCAAAGCGAACTAGTCGGCTACTGCTAACAAATTCACCAACCCTCACACACTGACGACGCTCCGTGAGGTAGCTCCTGAACCAGGCCAAGGCCTCCCCTCTGATTCCTATGTGTTCTAGTTTGGAGAGCAGTATTGGTATTGATACAGTGTCAAAGGCCCTGGCAAGGTCCAGGAACACCCCCAAGCAAGCCTGGGCGCTGTCCAGGTAGCGGCTTATAAATGACGTCAATAAAGAGACAGCACCCTCAGCACTTCTACCTTTCCTAAAGCCGAATTGTCTGTCAGACAATATATTTTTTGTGGTTAGGAAATTTGCTAGTCGAGACTGGACTATCTTTTCGAGAATCTTCGATAGAGTGCTAAGCAAAGCGATTGGTCTGTAGTTTTGCGGTGCGTCTCGTGGTCCTGATTTGTGTATAGGGATAATCGCGGCCGTTTTCCAGATATCAGGGAATATACCACTGGACAGGCTGAGGTTACATATGTGGGTAAGTGGCACGGATATGACATCTTTGGCCAGTTTCAAAAGATTCGCTGTAATTTTATCTATACCCGTAGCACCATCTCTTTGATTGCGTATAATTGCGCAGACCTCCGAGGGATCAGTTGGAGTCATGAAGAATGAATCAGCAATATGCGAGGTAAGGTTACATTGGGCTGCCAGACTCTCCTCTGTAGAATTTAATTTATTTAGTGTGTTTCGAGCTAGCATTTCCCCAACAGTCGAAAAGTACGTGTTACAGGTTGAAAGAGACTCACTCGTGGTAGTATTTATTTTTAGTAGATCAGATGGTGGATTTTTGCGTTTTGTCCTACAACAGATTTCATTAATAGTTTTCCAAAGTTGTTTGGGTTGGTTTTGACTATTATGCAATTTCTCATCGTAATATGCTTTTTTTAACTTACGTAGTAGATTATTACAAAAATTGCGGTATCGCGAGTAAGTTAATTTCAGAGTAGCGTTATTAGGGTCTTTTCTAAGTTTGCTGTGTAAACGGTCGCGGTTATTCATACAACGAATCAGCCCTGGCGTTATCCACGGTTTGGAAACGTACTTTGCCCTACTTACACGAGTAAGTGAGGTGTTATGAGCTATTGCCGTTTGCAGTGCCGATGTGAAAACCATAGCGGCTTTCCCTGCGTCTATTTCGTTGGTAACTTTTGACCAATCAAAGGATTTTAATTCATATAGGACTGCTGAGTAATCGGTTCTACTAAGAAGTCTATTTGATCGTTCCCTATGTCTACGCAAAGCAAATCCCGCCATTACCATCTCATGATCTGTCAGATCCGTTTTTGCGATCACTCCCAAACTAGTGCAGAAAGGCCTGATACAAATGTGATCCAAACAGGATTTTTTTCGTGTTGGTTTAGTAATTGCATGAAAAAGACCATGTTCAGCCAGGAGACACAAGTAACTGTTTTTACTGTCTGCAGTGCAAGAAGATTTTTTACGTTTCTCAGATAAATTTAATGTATTTATATTTATGTCACCGGCCAGTATAAGGTGCTTTTTATGTTTTAGTGAGCTTAAAGTGTCATCTAGTACCTCAATAAATGTATCCAGCTTTTTGTTTGCAGGAGATCTATAGATACCAAGTATTGTAACTATATTAAGTATTTCTACTTTTAAACAGTTCGCTTCACCTTTGAAGTCCACTTCCTCTGATGCAGCCCCCAGGCTATCCTTTACGTATACTACTACACTGCTTGCCTTATTAATGTTAATGTTGGTATGGAAGGAGAGATAGCCATCAATTTCTAAAGGATCCCCATCATCACTCAGCCAACACTCAGTGAGCACTAGTACATCGAAATTAGTGCGGAGTCGATGTAGTAAAACCAAAAAGTTGTCGAAATTCTTGTTCAGGCTTCTTATATTGTATGTTAAAAGTCTGAAATCAAATTTGTCAGAGGAGATATTGTGGGTAGTACAATCCTCAAGAGAATCAAGTATTTCACAATCTATATTTAGCGAGTCATCTATCATTCCCATTACATTATTTAATGCCATTACAAATAGGAGTAAACTCCAAGAAGGAGCTACTCCTCAATCGATATTTTAGGAGAAAAGGCATAATGCCTTTTTTTGCTTTTCCTACAGAGTATAAATTAGTTTTACTTTTATGACTCGCTATTAAGTAAGTGACTTTTTTGTGAAACTTTAAGTAGTGGGTTTTGGAAGATTTAGAATATGTGTTGTAAAATGAGTAAAAGATTGGGCCCTGTGTATAATGTGAAGTGTTGTATTTATGCGTGTAAAGAGTGAGAGATGTGTTCAGTGAGTTGCGCTTGTAAGCCCCTAATTGTTGCCAATACATCTTAGTTATTAAATATAAAGTAAAAACAAAAGATTCAAAGCTATGCACAAGGTTATACGCTAGTAGCGTGAGAGCGATACTACAAATTATGGAGAAAAAGTCAGTTTTTGGGGTTAATATCTTTTGAAAGTTGGAGTTGGTCACCAAGCACTTTATTGAGTTCGTCTCTGTTCTTGATGAGCCTGGCAGGTGTTCCTTCATTTGCGCGAACGTGAACGACTCCGCCTTTTGTCCAACAGTACTTAAAACCACGTTGTTTGGCTTGAAGTCTTGCGTCTCGAAATAACTGTCTGTTTGCTTGCGTGAGTCGCTCGTTGACGTATAACTTTCTCGCTGTCCCAGCAACTCCGATGTCATCTGTGGTTAGATTTCTGCGCAGTCTGCAGGCGGTCATGAACTCATCTCGTAAGGACCTACGCACGAACCGTATTACAATCGGTCTGGCGTTCACATTCGACTCACTGTCACCCGGAGCTCCGGCCGCAGATCGACGCAGGGGACCCACCCTGACCACCGAGTCAACATCCCCGTCGACCAGCCTTACCCCCACGGTCGACGCCATGACCAGTGTCGTATGAAAGAGATTTTCGTTAGGAAGTTCAGGGATTCCAATTATCTCCAACTCATTACGGAGCGCCGCTTGTGCTTGATGATTTAGGTCTTGTTCTAATCTCGATTTCTCGGATTGGAGTTCTAAGATCTTGACTGAGGCATCGTCAAGCCGGACTTTAAGCTCATTTTGTTGAGAGTGAAGTTGGTCTAAAACCTTATCTAATTCCAGTTTCCAGCTGTGCATAATGGATTCCATTTGCTGTTTGATGCTTTCCTCGATAATTTGCGTCAATCTACGATCGAGATATTCTTTTAACTTAGATGATTCTTTTTCAATCAACTCTCCGACTTTGGCTACAGCTATGTGTTCGCATTCAGCGTCGGGAGCCTTGTTGCGAACGGCAGTTACTGAGTATGATGAATCTAGGATGGATTCATCACATGACATGCCGGTCTCATTTTGCATATCGTGGATGCTGCGAACAGGCGTATTTGTATTGTCACCTCTCCGCCTTGTGATATTGACGCAACACGGACACAGCCAGTGCCGCTTAGAAGTCGCAGGCATTTTAAGAAAATCTTCCACTGGAATATTAAGGCATTTGTAGTCATAAAAGTCTTCGCACGACGGACAGCGCAGAACATGATCCAAGGCGGCTTGAGTCTTGCATCCCATACAAGTAGCCATCGCGTCGTAGAAATATTTTAGTAATCAGTAGTAAAGTTTTGTGGGTAAACAAATCGAGCGCGGCCCGGTCGAGTCAGCCGTGGAGGCAGGTAAATAAATGTTGCGTAGCCGGTCGGTGCAGCGAAGTAGGCGCGAACAAAAGTCCCCGCGGTCCGCTAGAAAAAGGTCGTATGCGCCGTGTAAACCGCGTCGCTTACATATATTTTTTGTTTTGTTTCATAAATGATTGCTGACAAATAGGTAGTGCCGTTTTGGAATTAGGTTGGACTTAGTGAAATTATTAATTTAACCATTACCTGAGCTGCATAAAGAATTTTAATAATCCGCGAAATTATAAATAATACATATGTTGGCCGCTTGCCAATCGCGGAAATGGCAGAATTTAAAACATCAACGTTATATTGACCCGGTTCTCATTATTTTTAGATTCGTTTCATATCGATCTCGTGCGTGATCGCGTTTCTGCATCGTCAGATGTTTTATCGTGTGTGGATGATCTTGTATGTAGATTGTAGTTGGTCGTATTGTGAAAGAAAAACGGTCAAGTGCGAGTTGGATACACACCCCGAAAGGTTCTGTAGAAACAGGCTTTACTAGGTAAGGTCGATGCTAATCACGCCTAACCTAACCACTATTTAACGAGTTTAACTTACACACGACAAAAAAAAAACCGGCCAAGTGCGAGTCGGACTCGCGTACTGAGCGTTCCGTGCCAACTTTAACTGAATAAGGGAATCCACTTAGTAAAATACCACAATATTTTGTTGGCAGCAAATATAACTTTGTTTTTTTTTCATAGTGTTTGTATGAAGTACAAAGTTATGTTTGCGGTTGTTGAAATGTGCTATATCTCAAAAACTTATGTTTCGATCCCGTCTGAACCAATTTTCGTTGAAAGTGTTTGAAAAGATCTACATTATAGATTTTTCAAAATTTTCACTCGTTAAGTTAAAAAATATAGGGGGGGGGGGTGGCGCCCATTTTACCACTTTGGAAGCGGATAGCTATGAAACGTTAGACTTTAGAAGAAAATGGTTTTAGGAACCTCCATGTTATTTTAATAGGTCTATAGGATAGGTCTTTACCTATCCATAGATTACACATTAGACACGATAGGTTTGGCAAAAAATAAGATTTTAATATTGGTTACATTCTAATAATGTTTTTTACATATATATAAATTTACAGAATTTTGTAATTTATTTTTTTTCATTTGCTGCTAGACATAAATTTATGTTTTTCGAACTCTAGGCCAATTCTATAGGATTCATAATGGCTAAAGTCCGTTTAACTTCGCTCGAATATTGTAAGAAATTTTGTTATTAAAATAATGTCAGTGAATAAACTTTTTTTAACTATTTGATATGACAAGATTTGATTTAACAATGAATTACCTATGTAGGTTGAAAGTTTTTTGTTTATCTTGTTTCAAAACTGCTTACAATATCCGACAAACAAATAAAAACAGACTTTACAAAAACCTTTATTATTTTTTCAGATATGGGGCGACCTGCAAGAGGGCATCGAACAAGTATACAAACGGCAATATATGGTCAAGAATAGATACATACATTTGTATACGTATCCTTTTAACATTTTTTTACATTGTTACTCAATAACTTTATGACAGAATATCACAGATTTAATTAAACACGAGATCTCTTCCTCAGTTCACAAATTCGTTGTTGCTGGCATTTGACCGAGAATCGAACGCGGTACCTTAGACCCTTTACAAACTGCTACTTTTAGCAGCAATGTCCAGCTTCTCCATCGCGACTGCATATATACTATTGCGCGACTGTATCGATGTTAAAAATACCGCAATTGTGTATATGTTGTACAATCGTTGTCAATTTGCGACTGCATCGATGCAGCATCGCGACTACGAGTTGCTCTTTTTTTATTGCAAAAATTTCAAAAGAAGGCTATTTAAAACATCTGAATGTTTTTGAACTTCATCATAATAAACTAACGACGATCGACTTTATGCGTTGCATCCGTATTGGAAACGTTATGGTTAAAATAGTCTGATGCAGAGCTGAATCCTGAGTCCTTCTCTATCTGTGTAAATGCCTACATCACTCGGCTACTAAGACATTGACAAAGTCTATTGAATGTTGCAGACGATGCTTTCAAAAACCCTTTACACACTGCTACTTTTAGCAACGATGCAGTCACAAATGGTCACTTGCACTGTCGCGATGCAGAAACTGATTATTGACTAGACTGAGTATCAGTTTATTGGCGACAGTATCCGACACAAACGCGCGTTAGAATGGATGCAGTCGCGCGTCTTCATCGATAATAACAGCATCGATACAAAAATCTGTTCACTGCTGGTTTCGCTATGGAAAATGCGCGACTGCATCAATCCAAAAAATGTGCAAAGGGCCTAACGCGTAGGCATAATATTATGTCGCAAAGGCGTCGTCAGAAATAATAATAATCTGTATATTATGCCTCAGATATAAGTGTAGCCATTTCAACAACTTTTTAGTTCATAAAGATGATATCTTTTTAGAAATAAGAAACCAAAAATTTGCGCACGGCGGGACTTGAACCAGCAACTTTTTGGCTAACCGGCCATCGCTCTACCAATTGAGCTACCGTGCTGTCTGTCCGACCATGCGAAATTTGTGGTCTCTTACGGATACGTCACTATGCGTGACGTTTATTTGGCAAATTTTTGGTTTCTTATTTCATCTTTGTGAATATAAAATATGACACTGTGGTCTGTGAGTTTAAAAACATTCTAAACCAACTTTTTAGTGTTAATCTGTACTCTAAGCCCATAGTCTTAGTGCATCTATTTCCTTGACCCCACGACAGTCATGTATACAACTATTGTACTTCGGTGAGCCATCAGAGTTCTAGCACTACGTCGACGGGGAGATCCGGGTCTAACAATGGTGGGAGGAATAGCTTAGGCGGGAAGAAACAGGTAAGAAAACTTTTATTTAAACTAATATTCAAAAGGTGAAGAGTTTGTTTGGACTACTGGACCGATTTTAGAAAATATTTTCGTATTGGATAGCTTATCTATCGATTAAGGCTTTAGGCTATAAAACATCGCGTCGCAAAGGTATATTTTATAGCCTTCATCGTGAGGGGAGGAGAGGTAGAAAACTCAAAAAGGGCGAACAAAGTCGCGAGAGCGCGACCGACCGGGACGATCTATTTATATTTTTAAAAATAATATCAGTGAATAAAATTCATTTACTATTTGATTTAAAAAGATCTTAGTGCTAAAATTAACTTACTTTAGTGATGTGCAATAAAAAAATATATTTATTATAGTCCGGTCGCTTGAATAATGCTATTGACAAGTTTAAATTTTGACCAAAAATGCATAGGAAAATAAAACAGTCCAGAAGTTTGACTTTGTTTCCATGTTTTTACTGTCAAAATTGAAAACTACTTGATGGCATTCTTTGAGCGGCCGTTTATTTATAATAACATAAACAATTGTCCAACAATTATTGTTTCATCAACTGTCTCAAGGCTACGCATCGACAGATTTAAGATCGATATAGTTTTTGAAACAACGACCTCTGGTGTGTTGAACAACTTTTTAATGTTTACAAATTTCATCAACAGTAGCTTAGCACGTGCACGCATACACGCGTGCACTCTGTTCCTTTATCCATTGTTCGATTAGATGGTTTATCGACATGACCGGAGAGATATTATTCACAGCACAGCACACACACAACTAAAATTATGTGCAAATTGTGGACTTAACACTATTTGCAATTATCTGGCAGTCATACCTGTGGGAAATGAGTGTTAGCAGTGCGGTAAAGAAATAAGATGAAAATTCATTGCTTCAATCTTGCCGAGACGTTGGGGGTAAAACACTAGAGTCTATTTTACTAACATCAGATAAAGAATATTCGTCGAATACAGTACAAAACGCCTAATTCGAAAACGTTACCTGATTGTCAGCTATCATTTACATTAATGTCATTTTAAAATCGGTCGTTTTTTACTTATTCCGTCGGATAAGTCCTATCTGAAGTTTGTAAAGTCGACTCTTAGTGTGTTTTACCCTTAACTTTTTGATTATGACATTTTGTTGATGGCTCCGAATCCCTGTGACGTTTCCCAGGAAAACTGATCACTAGATATACTACTCGAAACAAAATAAGGACCACGAGGTATTTTGTCTGTACCATGAAAATAATAAAACCAATATATATTTTTTTGTCTCCATAACGAAAACTAATGTTGTTATTACCGTGTAGACCAATAAATTTATTCCAATAATAATGATTAAAAAGTTTATTTGCTTTTGAAAGAAAGCAAATAAACTTTTTAATCATTATTAAGCACAGAAGAAACATTTAAGGTTAAAAATAAAAACAATGTAAAGTTACTGAAAACAAAAGAGAATACTCCATGTTCATCTTTTAGTAACGGGTATGCCCCCCTCGTTTCGCTACGCACTCCTGAAGGTTGCTGCTGGAGTGCATGCTCTCAATGAAATGCCTGTCATTTTCCATTGGACTCTCTTTTACAGGCCCTTGTAACAGCGTTGATGATTTGCTGTTGGTTGTGGGTTTCCTGATCACCGTCTCTAACTCTTCGTTTCAACTGATCCCACATGTGCTCTATTGGATTTAAGTCCGGACTGTTCGCCGGCCACGGCAAGACTTGATTTTGAGAGACTTTCAGTACAAACCGAGACGTGCACGGGCATTGTCTTGCATCAAGATGAATCCAGGACCCGCTTGCTGGGCAAATGGGATCACATGTGGTCTGACAACTTCCTCAATATACCGCTGAGCAGTAACAGTACCCTCATTCAAAAAAGCGAGCTCAGTTTTGCCGTGTTAGCTTATCCCGCCCCAAATCATTACATCTGGACCACCAAAACGATCGACTTCATGGATGCAGGCTTCTGAAAATCTCTCGCCGCGTCTTGTCTATACTCTAATACGCCGATCGTCCTTAAAAAAATTAACTTTGCATTCGTCTGTGAAGAGCACCATGCCCCATTGGTTTATGTCCCAGTCCAAATGTTGACGGGAAAATCTTAAACGATTTGCACGATGATTTCTGGTTAATGGAACACGAACAACTCGCCTTTTTGATGCCTGCTGGTCTTTATGCAATCGATTATGAATAGTTTGGTCACTGACACGAGTACCCGTTGTGAGCCGTAAACGATTTTGCATCTTGCGGGCCGTCGTTGTGCGATCTCGGCGCGCACTTAATCGAATGTAACGATCGTCTTGAGCTGTTGTAATGCGAACTCTGCCCGAACCAGGTCTTCTTCTTACACTGCCGGTCTCTTGGAAACAATTCCATAGATTTTGAATAGCTTTTCGAGAAAATCCCAATTGCAAACCAGATCAGATCGCTGCGAATGACCTTCTTCAATCATTGTAACGGCTCTGGTTGCTGTCAGCGAGTCCATATGACGCCTGCGTGCTTGTGGCATATTGCAAAAGATGTTTCTGATTCGAGATATCAATGAACTCTGATAATTTCTTATAAACCAAGAAGCTAAGGAAAGCAAAACGTCAAATAAAATGGAATCAAAATTTTTAAAAATAAATTTAAATCAAATTTTATTTAAAATTGTTGCCAGCATTAGATGAATACTACTATATTAAAAAGTTTAGGTATCAAAGAGTTTGTATACTCAATATTTTACTACTTTCAATATGTAAATATTTAATAATTTACACCAAAATTAAAAAAATACCTCGTGGCCCTTATTTTGTTTTGACAAGTATATAAGGCAGTTACAAAGACAGTGAAAGGAAATCGAAAGTCAAAAATCTGTAGTTCTGCACCTTTAAAAGTATTCGTAACATCCCCACTTATTCCAATATCTTATTGCCAGGATTTGAACCGTAAACATTAACCGACCGAATTAAAAATAATTTTACAATGACGATTTTCAAAAATAGAGGAATACTTTTCTTTTTGGTCGGGCTATTTCTAAATATTAACGTAACCTATTCTGTAATAAGCCGCTCTTAGTTTTACATTTTCAAAAAGAAAATACTTTCACATCGTACTCATGATATTGGCTAGGATTATACAGATAAACTCCTTATTTCTACTCGTACTTTGCTACTGTAATCCAATCACAGCTCACAAGGTTAAAGGTTTATTGTACGCGTAGAATCAATGACGTGTGTATATGAAATGGTTGGAATTCAATATACAGGATGTAATAAAATTTTCTGCATTCCTTCTCGGTGGTGAACCTGTTGCTAAAATACAATAACTTTTTGTATGGGACAAACTTCGAAGTCCCATTTTTTTCCACCTCATACAAACTAGCAGTCTAGGATGATAAAGTGAAGTATTTTTTCGCTATGGGACCGTTAAAGTATTACGTAAGCAGATTTATGACAATTATTTACCCCCTCCTCCCCCTTGTCAGCAAAAGTAAGCAAAGCTCTTACTCCCCCCTCCCCTGATTACGTAAACGCTGTACCTAATAATAATGAATAAGCAAAAATTAAGCAAAGCTACCTCAAAAACCTTCTTTAATTTTACCAGCTACTACACGAGCGAAGCAAGCGATGTCAAATACCGCATACCAATTGTTTAAGATTGATTTATGACGGCGAGTATAAATTTAAGACTAGAACGTCATAAACCAAAGGATATTACGCGAGCGAGGCGAGCCCGAAAATTTCTTTAAAGTTTACTAAAAATCTGTTAACTTTGTAACTTTTCCTTTACCAGCAGTAATATTATCATTCAAATGTTTGAGGGAGTATATTTGAGGACAGGTTACAGGATCTTAACGTATTCATAATTTATAAGTATCCCCGAAAATGGGTATGGTTTTCAAACAACGACAATGTGTGGGTTGCCAATATGAAAAAAAAAATACTGCCGGTCTGCTGACGTAATCACCATCCTGACCCCCCGACCCCCATGTCATCAAAAATAAGCAAAGCAAAGACCCCCCCGCCCCCCTTTAGTGCTTACGTAATACTTGAACGGCCCCTATTACGATGTTGGGAACATACAAAAAGTTGTTGCATTTGAGCATCAGAATTATCCCCAAGAAAGAATGCAGTTGATTTTGATAGACCCTATATTTACTTGAGTGTTCTTTGAATGTTCAATACTTACTTATACTAAAACTAAACGCTTATATCGACGCTGAGGTGCACAAGTGAAAGTATAGGAAAGCAGTAATATGTTACGTATCTATTATTATATTACAAAGCTGAAGTGTTTGTTTGAACGCGCTTATCTCAGGACTGGACCGATTTGAAAGATTATCTTAGTGTTGGATAGCTTATTTATCGAGGAATCCTTAAAACAAACGAAGAGCAGAGCAACAATGAAAAATATTGCAAAAACGAGGAATAAATATTGCTTTGATAGTTTTCTTTGCGTACACAGCGTAAACTGTTTCAGATACATAAAGGTCATGTATGACGGAATTGGTTCCTCTTTATAAGTTCTAAAATTCGCTGCCGGCAGAAGTTTAAAAAAAATATATAATAATAAATAAATATTGGACACCAATCACATACATTACTCTGATCCCAAAGTAAGTAGCTAATGCACTTGTGTTATGTAAATCAGAGAAAACGGTGGTATCACAACATTCAGACCCGAGACAATATGGATAATTTTTGATTTCTTTATTGACCCGACCGGCAATCGAACCCGGGACATCGGAGCGATGACGCCTTGAAACCAGCGAGCTTAGCCACTACACCACGGAGGTCTTCAAATATTTGCTGCCGGCAGAAGTATTCCCTGACAACTACAATTTTATTTCTTCAAGAGGAGAGTGAATAGGCTGCTCTAGGCAGACATGGTCCATAGGCTGCATTAGCAATTAACACCAGGTATTGCACCTGTGTCTGGTTATCTAATAAATACATAAAAAATATCATCATTTTCATCCGAAGGACGTCCACTTTAAATGGGACCCTTTGACTAAAGTTGCGGCGTAGGACGTCCACCGATGAAAAAAAATATGTATAAGATAAAGGACATGTTTACATTTGTATGGAGAAAATGCCAACACCTTGTACATGTCACTAAATTATAGCTTATGTAAAGCTTAATCGTTTTTAGAATAGTTTTCGTACGTAAAATATTCACCTTAAGGTAATATATACTTAAAAAAATAAAATCTAGCAATATTTCATGAAGTCTGTTTAATCTGTCAAGTACGTGACAGCCAATCAGCTGTGTATAAATATTTAAAAAGATTGAAAGCGGAAAGCAAAATGACATTTGACAATGACTGATTTACTTTTTTTGCAAGTTTTGACGCGATTTTGGCGTTAGAATAGACAGATGGAGTTTCAGGATTTTAAAAGTTTATGATTTTATTATTTAAATTACCTGAATATTATTAATTTAATAAAGATTTCATATAGTCTGTCTAATTACCTGTATTTTTTGCTATTTTCACAGATACTGTACATGGTCTTGGCATTTTCATAAACATCTCCTTTATATGCGTCCGTATTACCGGTCGCTATGATCAACCATCTTTAGCCTTCTGGTGTCGGGTAGCAGCAACATCAGTACTGGCAGAAGGCTTAATATATAGTACTAGAGGTCCCCTGCGACTTTGTCCGCGTGTTTTGAGTTTGCTCTCGCCCCTCCCGGCCCAGCTGTTATAACCTTAAGCTCTCCTTCTCTCTTCCTGGCACTATCTATTCCCACATGGTGGTGGGGTCTGCCTTTCTCGTCTTCCTTCTCCACCTCACCCTGTCGGATGTGTCGCTCACAGTGACGTTGCAGACAGCGAGGTCTTGTTTGATTACGTCGGACCACTTCTTCAGCTTTATAATATTAGTATCGATAAAAGGCTTTTCTTTTATCGAGACTAATCGAGGCTGTTGACTGGGTATTAAATGGCTGGGTATTAAATTCCCGGTTCTTAAACAGCGGTGCGGAAGGTAGGTCGTAGGCCTATGTACGGCCTCCGACATAGTTTTTCTCGGTGAAATTCCCATGGACAATGGAGGCCTAGTATTTTTCTGTGTTCTATGCTAGTAATAATGTATGCATTTGTTATTTCCAGGGAGGTCAAGTGCAAGGCGGCGCTCAGCTGGTCGGCCTGGAGCTCTACAAACGTCTCCGCGAATTTCTCAGAATCTATCTTATCAACTTGCTTCAGGTATGGAGATTTCATTTGTATTTAAAGTTGGTTACGACATCGAATCAGAAATGAGTAGATAATATAAAATGAACTTGAAAAATGCAACTGCATCAGACGAGAATTAAATTTGTCCATAACATATATTTGGTCACCTGACCGTAGACGCCTATCAAAGAATGTGACGTCAAGACTTGCACGATTGCAGGTTATTTTTGCTGTCAACAAACAACTCGTCTCAGTATTTTGCCACATTTTTCTGTAAAGAAGGGTTTCGATTTAGTTTAAATTTTCCTTCTACGTTATAATATGATATCCAAAGACGTGTTATTTTCTCGTCTTTCTCTTTCTATCACATCACACTTCTAACACTTTTAAAAGAAACAGCGAACAGCTAATACCATCCCATCAATCTCTTACAGAACGGTGCAGACCTCATGGGTGAGGACGTGCTAGCATTCTACACGAAACAGTGGGAGGAGTACCAGTTCTCGTCGAGAGTTCTGAACGGCGTCTGCGCATACTTGAACCGGCATTGGGTCAAGCGCGAGTGCGAGGAGGGACGGAAGGTGAGAGATGTATCTTTATGATGAAATCTGGGTTTTAAGAGGTGCGTAGGAGGGATGGAACGTGTCTAGAAGAGAAGGCAGGTTTCTTTGAGCGTAGTAAGAAGTCCAGGAGGGAAGGGACGAGTCTAGGAGGGTAGACACGAGTTTAAGAGGGAAGGGCAGTCTCTTGAAAATACCCAAAGAGCTTAAGTGGCTAGACAAGAGAAGGCAGGTTTCTTTGAACGTAGTAAGAAGTCGAGGGAAGGGACGAGTCTAGGAGGGTAGACACGAGTTTAAGAGGGAAGGGAAGCTGGAAGCACAGAAACATTGCCATTAAGAGTCAGAAGGCATTTTGGCAAATGTTACGAATCATTAATTGTCTGTCAAAGAGATTAATAGTAGATGAACAGGTTCTATAAAAAGATTAAAGATGCCAAGGCAGACATCTGAGTTCCTTTGGAAAGCTTGATTAAAAAAATTACTCATCTTGAAAACGGTTTATGAGATAAGTACAAGTTTTATAATAAAATATAGGAAGGTGTTTAAGTGTTACGGAACACAGTAAACAGTGGTAGATGTGCATACACCTGGTCAAGAATACGGGAAACTATTATAAAGGAGTCCTCAAGATTACTAGCTGGTTCCTTTCTTAAATCCCTGACTTATTTCTAACCTAATCCTGGTAATAGGAATCCTATATAAAGCCTTTACTTTTCGAAAAGTCTTGGCCTTAGACTTTTGCCTTTTGACTTTTTGGGTTAAGAAGTAAGCCATTAGGCTTTGGAAAGAATTTAGATGTTTAGATAGAGACAGCAAAAGTTAGGTCGTAGACTATGATGCTACACTCTTGGAAAGCTAGGGGGTATTGGTTATCATTAGGTTCTAGGGTAATCTAAAATTCTTCTTAAGGCACTAGAGAACGAATAAGTCCAATAGTTTACATATTAAACGTTGAATAAGGAAGGTAAAGATAAAAAGGTAGTCTAGAATTCATCGGAAGAACCCAGAACTCGTATAACGACTTTAATTCAAACAATTTCTCCGTCCTTTCAGGGCATCTATGAGATCTACCAGCTGGCTCTGGTCACATGGCGCGACAACCTCTTCCAGAGACTGAACAAGCAAGTCACCAACGCTGTGCTGAAGCTGATCGAACGAGAACGCAATGGAGAGACGATCAACACTCGTCTTGTCTCTGGTGTAAGTGGTCGCCATTGTTAATAAGAATTCTCCCTTGATTCCGGGAGTCTATTAAAAGTCATACTCTTTTTAGGGTTCCGTAGCCGAATGGCAAAAAACGGAACCCTTATAGTTTCGTCAAGTCTGTCCGTCCGTATGTCACAGCCACTTTATTCTGTAACTATAAGCATCACACTGTTAAAATTTGTTAGAAAGATGTACCCTATTTACAGCTTTGCTAAATTATGATATTTAAGGGGGGGCTCCGATACATAAAAATGAAACCGAAAATTTTTTTTAGCCACACCTATGCGTGTGGGTCTATGGATAAGTCTTAAAATGACAAAGAGGTTCTTAAAACAATTTTATTTTAAATTCTAACGTTTCATAGCTAGACGTTTCCTTAGTGGTAAAATGGGCGTCCCCCCCTCCCATCTACTTCTAAACTAATCGAGTGTAAATTTTGAAAAAATATATATAATGTAGACCTTAACAAATACTTTCAACCAAAATTGGTTTGGACGGGATCGAACTAGTAGTTTTTGAGATATATAGCACATTTTCAACAACCGCAAACATTACTTTGTTCTTCATACAAACACTATGAAAAAAACAGTTATATTTGCTGTCAACAAAATATTGTGGTATTTTACTAAGTGGAAGTATGTGGATTCACTAATTTAGTAAAAGTTGGCACGGAACCCTCAGTGCGCGAGTCCGACTCGCACTTAGCCGGTTCTTTTAAAAGTATTTATGGAAGACGTCCCCGTCATAATATCGTCTGGTATCTTAGCAAAACAAAGAAAATTCTTCAGTTCAAAATCAAGACAAGTGTGGTGTCTGGCGCAATTTTATAATTTACTAGCGGAGCCAGCGAACTTTGTTTCTCCCCCAGCCCCGTCCTGCCCCAGCCCCGTCCCGCCGAGTCCCGTAATTTTAAATGTTAAGCATTCCCAGCGAATTTTGTTTCGCCCTTAAATTACTAAAATGGCTATAAAAAAATAGGGGTTGGTGAGAAAAAAGTAAAAAATAGGGTTGTATGTATTTTTAATGCCACATTGTAAAAAAATAAAAACAAAAAAATCGTCCAAAAATTAAAAAAATATATTTAAGGGTGAACTTAGGGGTATGAAAAATAGATAGTAGCCGATTCTCAGACCTACGCATATAAAATTTGTTAAGAATCGGTAAAGCCGTTTCGGAGGAGTACGGGAACGAACATTGTGACACGAGAATTTTATATATATGATAATTTTATTTCTTTTCAGGTAATCGATTGCTACGTAGCACTAGGCCTGAACGAAGAGGATCCCAGCGCTCGCGTCCAAAACTTGACTGTGTACAAGGAGACCTTCGAAGCTATCTTCCTGGAGGACACCGAGAGATTCTATACGCGGGAAAGCACCGACTTCCTGAGGAACAACCCCGTCACTGAATACATGATCAAGGTAATAAAGAATAACCTAAAAAGTAATAAAATTTGCATTATTCTAAGCTCGTAGTTGAGACTCAGCATACTTATTAGACTTATAATATGGTAAAACAAATCAGCAAATTGTTGTTTTGGTCAGAAATAACAATTTGCTGACTCTGAGTCACTTGTAAAGATCATCTGCGCAAACCCGTTCATTATTTTTATGTATATTGTATTGATGTAATAATTAGCATGTTTGTTTTATTTTTCGATTAAATATTTATTTTAATTTTAATCATCAAACTCTCTTATTTTTGCCCAAGGAAGTGAAAGCTTCCTTCGAGTCCCCAGCATTTTCTCTGTATATACCTATGGTTGATTGGTAGAGAATGCTTAATGATGAATAATTATGTAATTACAACTTCTTCTATCTCTGTTAAAATGCTTTTTTTCGTCTCCAGGCCGAACAACGCTTGCAAGAGGAGCAGCGTCGCGTTCAAGTGTACCTGCACGAGACGACTATGGAGCGGCTCGCGAAGACGTGCGACCGGGTTCTCATCGAGAAACACCTCGAGATATTCCACGCAGAGTTCCAGGTGACTATACACAACTATAGAGTGCGGTCCACTAGGCGCTTGCAACGACAGAAGCGCCCCTTTCCCCGTTCCACTAGACAAAAACGTTATTGGTGACCCATATTTTGGGAAACTTGGTCTTGATCGTGGTCGTTGCTATGCTTATATAAAACCCAAAAACTGGTGGCAGTCCTTGCCAAAAATTAGACTTTTAGAGAAATCGTTTCTGGAAACTCGATGTCATTTTAAAAGACCTATCCATCTATAGACACTCTACACGCATAGGTTCATGTATGGGAGCCCCCCTGTAAATATATATTTTTTTATTTTTTTGTATGAGAATCGTAAAGCGGCACAGGACACATCTACTTGATAAGTTTCAATTCAACTGTGTAATACTAATAGTTTCAGAATAATACGGCTGTGACATACGGACACACAGATTTGACGAAACCATAAGTGTTTCGTGTTTTGCCATTCGGCTACGGAAACCTAAACAGATACTTATTTTCAAAAAGATGAAATAAGAAAACAAAAATTTGCGCACGGGCGGTACTTGAACCAGCAACCTTCTGGCTGACCGGGCCGAACGCTCTTACCAATTGAGCTACCGTGCTGTCAGTCCGACCCTGCGAAATTTGTGGTCTCTTAAGGATACGTCGTTAAGTGACGCTTTTCGCAGGGTCGGACTGACAGCACGGTAGCTCAATTTGTAAGAACGTTTGCCCGCCCGTGCGCAAATTTTTGGTTTCTTATTTCTTTTTTTATTTTTATTTGGTACACCAACAGGTTAAATCCAAGCATTGACATAAAAAAATAATAAATATTAAAAGATGCATCTAGTATGCAACCCAAATATAGGTGAACACAACATTGATTAAAAAACGACAGACTTGGTTAAAAGCTTTAAACTAGTTACGTAACATAAAATAAATTTTAACAAAGAAAAGAAAAAAAAAACACAAAATGATGTAGGTACAACTGGTCAAGCCTAATATATGTGTCGATTCGTCAAGCGCGTTTATTCCTTTAATTTTATTGTACATTCGTCAAGTTATAAAATCTAACCTAACCTAACCTCATAACAATATTTTATTACTTGACGAATGTACAATAAAATTAGAGGTAAAAACGCGTTTGACGAATCGACACAAATTTCTGGCTTGACCAATTGTACCCTACACAAACTAGCTGTGTCCTTGAAAAAATGACTCGACTCTGTTTGAATTTTGATCATAATTTAATGAATTTTGATAATTTATTATATATATAAATTTCATCTTTATGAATATAAAATATGACACTGTGAGTGTTGAAAACATTCTAAACCATTAGATACATATTTGTTATATTTTTTCCCACAGAAACTCCTAGACGGCGACAAGAACGACGACCTAGGTCGGATGTACAGCCTCGTCGCTCGCATCCCGGACGGGCTCTGCGAGCTGCGGCGCCTGCTCGAGCAGCACATACACGCGCAGGGGCTGCAGGCCGTCGACAAGTGCGGCGAGAGCGCGCACACTGTACGTAGCCCTTACTGCCATATACATATACATATACATATACATATACATCCCGGACGGGCTCTGCGAGCTGCGGCGCCTGCTCGAGCAGCACATACACGCGCAGGGGCTGCAGGCCGTCGACAAGTGCGGCGAGAGCGCGCACACTGTACGTAGCCCTTACTGCCATATACATATACATATACATATACATATACATATACATCCCGGACGGGCTCTGCGAGCTGCGGCGCCTGCTCGAGCAGCACATACACGCGCAGGGGCTGCAGGCCGTCGACAAGTGCGGCGAGAGCGCGCACACTGTACGTAGCCCTTACTGCCATATACATATACATATACATATACATATACATCCCGGACGGGCTCTGCGAGCTGCGGCGCCTGCTCGAGCAGCACATACACGCGCAGGGGCTGCAGGCCGTCGACAAGTGCGGCGAGAGCGCGCACACTGTACGTAGCCCTTACTGCCATATACATATACATATACATATACATATACATCCCGGACGGGCTCTGCGAGCTGCGGCGCCTGCTCGAGCAGCACATACACGCGCAGGGGCTGCAGGCCGTCGACAAGTGCGGCGAGAGCGCGCACACTGTACGTAGCCCTTACTGCCATATACATATACATATACATATACATATACATCCCGGACGGGCTCTGCGAGCTGCGGCGCCTGCTCGAGCAGCACATACACGCGCAGGGGCTGCAGGCCGTCGACAAGTGCGGCGAGAGCGCGCACACTGTACGTAGCCCTTACTGCCATATACATATACATATACATATACATATACATCCCGGACGGGCTCTGCGAGCTGCGGCGCCTGCTCGAGCAGCACATACACGCGCAGGGGCTGCAGGCCGTCGACAAGTGCGGCGAGAGCGCGCACACTGTACGTAGCCCTTACTGCCATATACATATACATATACATATACATATACATCCCGGACGGGCTCTGCGAGCTGCGGCGCCTGCTCGAGCAGCACATACACGCGCAGGGGCTGCAGGCCGTCGACAAGTGCGGCGAGAGCGCGCACACTGTACGTAGCCCTTACTGCCATATACATATACATATACATATACATATACATCCCGGACGGGCTCTGCGAGCTGCGGCGCCTGCTCGAGCAGCACATACACGCGCAGGGGCTGCAGGCCGTCGACAAGTGCGGCGAGAGCGCGCACACTGTACGTAGCCCTTACTGCCATATACATATACATATACATATACATATACATATACATATACATCCCGGACGGGCTCTGCGAGCTGCGGCGCCTGCTCGAGCAGCACATACACGCGCAGGGGCTGCAGGCCGTCGACAAGTGCGGCGAGAGCGCGCACACTGTACGTAGCCCTTACTGCCATATACATATACATATACATATACATATACATCCCGGACGGGCTCTGCGAGCTGCGGCGCCTGCTCGAGCAGCACATACACGCGCAGGGGCTGCAGGCCGTCGACAAGTGCGGCGAGAGCGCGCACACTGTACGTAGCCCTTACTGCCATATACATATACATATACATATACATATACATATACATATACATCCCGGACGGGCTCTGCGAGCTGCGGCGCCTGCTCGAGCAGCACATACACGCGCAGGGGCTGCAGGCCGTCGACAAGTGCGGCGAGAGCGCGCACACTGTACGTAGCCCTTACTGCCATATACATATACATATACATATACATATACATCCCGGACGGGCTCTGCGAGCTGCGGCGCCTGCTCGAGCAGCACATACACGCGCAGGGGCTGCAGGCCGTCGACAAGTGCGGCGAGAGCGCGCACACTGTACGTAGCCCTTACTGCCATATACATATACATATACATATACATATACATCCCGGACGGGCTCTGCGAGCTGCGGCGCCTGCTCGAGCAGCACATACACGCGCAGGGGCTGCAGGCCGTCGACAAGTGCGGCGAGAGCGCGCACACTGTACGTAGCCCTTACTGCCATATACATATACATATACATATACATATACATCCCGGACGGGCTCTGCGAGCTGCGGCGCCTGCTCGAGCAGCACATACACGCGCAGGGGCTGCAGGCCGTCGACAAGTGCGGCGAGAGCGCGCACACTGTACGTAGCCCTTACTGCCATATACATATACATATACATATACATATACATATACATCCCGGACGGGCTCTGCGAGCTGCGGCGCCTGCTCGAGCAGCACATACACGCGCAGGGGCTGCAGGCCGTCGACAAGTGCGGCGAGAGCGCGCACACTGTACGTAGCCCTTACTGCCATATACATATACATATACATATACATATACATCCCGGACGGGCTCTGCGAGCTGCGGCGCCTGCTCGAGCAGCACATACACGCGCAGGGGCTGCAGGCCGTCGACAAGTGCGGCGAGAGCGCGCACACTGTACGTAGCCCTTACTGCCATATACATATACATATACATATACATATACATCCCGGACGGGCTCTGCGAGCTGCGGCGCCTGCTCGAGCAGCACATACACGCGCAGGGGCTGCAGGCCGTCGACAAGTGCGGCGAGAGCGCGCACACTGTACGTAGCCCTTACTGCCATATACATATACATATACATATACATATACATCCCGGACGGGCTCTGCGAGCTGCGGCGCCTGCTCGAGCAGCACATACACGCGCAGGGGCTGCAGGCCGTCGACAAGTGCGGCGAGAGCGCGCACACTGTACGTAGCCCTTACTGCCATATACATATACATATACATATACATATACATCCCGGACGGGCTCTGCGAGCTGCGGCGCCTGCTCGAGCAGCACATACACGCGCAGGGGCTGCAGGCCGTCGACAAGTGCGGCGAGAGCGCGCACACTGTACGTAGCCCTTACTGCCATATACATATACATATACATATACATATACATCCCGGACGGGCTCTGCGAGCTGCGGCGCCTGCTCGAGCAGCACATACACGCGCAGGGGCTGCAGGCCGTCGACAAGTGCGGCGAGAGCGCGCACACTGTACGTAGCCCTTACTGCCATATACATAAACTATAAGATCTTTAGCTTAGATTTAATTTTTATTTTGCTTATGAGTGCTAAAACATTTTATGACATCAACTAAAAACAATTTATCTATGAAAACATCGTGAAAAATATAATCGCTTTCGATTAATAAGCTATATTTATTTTAATGAATGGTATCTTACTTTTGAAGTTTCACTACTTTTTCCGAAAGAATTGTCTGTCAAAAAGATTAAAATTTTATGTTACCCGGCCCTGAGCCTGATAAAGGGTTTAATTACACGCAAAAAATAAAACATTAAATTACAACGAAAAAACGTCAAATCCTAATCGATTACTTTGACCGAAAAATATTGATTCAATTTTATCGAATTACATCACAAAAAATGTCGTAAGGACAACTTCTCAGCAATCATCATAAAATAATTGGACTGTAATTTTGACCTGTTTCATTTTATGTTTTATTTATTTCCGACAGGATCCCAAAGTGTACGTGTCGACAATTCTTGAGGTACACAAGAAATACAACGCGCTGGTATTGGTGGCATTCAATAACGACTCTGGCTTCGTTGCCGCGCTTGACAAGGCCTGCGGAAGGTTTATTAACAGTAAGTACTGGTTGTGTAATCAAGTTATAATTGACAGCATTTCATTTTTGAATAGGTATGAAAAGTCGAAAACCATTTCAAGACTTAGCGTTTCTAAACACGTTAAAAAAGCGCTTCATTTTTTAAATCAAACGAAAAAGATTAGATTTCACAGGTTACGTGCTTGCAATGACTTGAAAATGCTTTTGAACTTAGAGCTCGCTGTCAGCTGTCACTTTGAAATTTAGTGTTGTTGTTGTTTCCGGTGTTGTATTGGACAGTATCGATAAATGACGATAAGGTAAATTGAAGATTACTAACAACATTTCGCATTCAAATATTTTTATTAGTTCAGATACGAAATATTCATCATAATTCCTCATTCGAAATATGTTTGATATTTGTAGTTATTGGAAAATATTTGAGCAATTTTTAGATTTCATAATAATATAAAATAAGAAAAGATGGTGACCACAGCTACCAAGCTACCAAGCTTTGTTTGGTTACTGTTTGCAGAACTTAAATCAGGTAATGTTACATAATAAAGTAAAATTAAATACTCAATGGATATACCATTGATATCGACATCTTTATTCTTCAATTGATACAGACCACAATAACACTACACAGTGTTTTTTTTAAATCGAATATAGCAAAGATTTGACCTCGTAACATCCAACCTCATGTAGGTACGCTATTTTAGAATAGATAGTTTTAAACAATAATTATTAGAGAAAATACTTAAAAGAAATGAAAATGAAAAGATGGGTGCCTTCATTTTTGTTGTTCTTTCAGAAAAAAATTCAAATGTGCATTTTTTTTTCAAATGTTTTCAATTGTTATTCTGTACTCATATTTATAAAGCTGACGAGTTTGTTTGTTTGAACGCATTAATCTCTGGAACTACTGCACCGATTTAAAAAAAAATATGTTTGTGTTGGATAGCTTATCTATCGAAAAAGGCTTAAGGCCATAACACATCATGCTAGGCCGGGATGTGAGGGAGCAAACTCAAAACGCGCGAACGGACTCGCGGGAGACCGCTAGTCTCTGATATCTTACTAACTCACCATTGTTTTCCTCAGGCAATGCTGTGACGAAAGCGGCTAACTCGTCGTCCAAGAGTCCCGAACTGCTCGCCAAATACTGCGACCTGCTGCTCAAGAAGTCCAGCAAGAATCCAGAAGAGGCTGAGCTGGAGGACACACTTAACCAAGTCGTGAGTATACCCCTGGTTTCAGGGTCCCGTATAGTTTTGCCTATAGTATAATCAATAATTCTGTAGTGTAGTTTGACAGATGCTAATGTCACTTAATATTATCATGTTGCCGCATTCGTTCATTCAGTTCACTCAAACGAAGACAGATAGAACAAATCGCTACCGGCAGATGTTTTTCCTAGCCATTTATTTTACTAGTGATGTGATTTGTTCATTTGGTTCGTTTCGTACATTCAGTGCACTCAAACGAAGACTGAAGGAACAAATCGCTACCGGCAGATGTTTTTCCTAGCCATTTATTTTACTAGTGATGTGATTTGTTCATTTGGTTCGTTTCGTACATTCAGTGCACTCAAACGAAGACAGATAGAACAAATCGCTACCGGCAGATGTTTTTCCTAGCCATTTATTTTACTAGTGATGTGATTTGTTCATTTGGTTCGTTTCGTTCATTCAGGGCACTCAAACGAAGACTAAAGGGAACAAATCGCTACCGGCAGATGTTTTTCCTAGCCATTTATTTTACTAGTGATGTGATTTGTTCATTTGGTTCGTTTCGTTCATTCAGTTCACTCAAACGAAGACAGAACGAACAAATCGCTACCGGCAGATGTTTTTCCTAGCCATTTATTTTACTAGTGATGTGATTTGTTCATTTGGTTCGTTTCGTTCATTCAGTTCGCTCAAACGAAGACAGAAAGAACAAATCGCTACCGGCAGATGTCCTAGCCATTATAATTTTTCCTAGACATTAAATTCCATTTCGCCGGATTCAAGACGAAAGTAAATAGACTGTTACTAGTCAGACTTGATCCATCTAGGCCATATCATCACTTACCATCAAGTGAGATTGTGGCCAAATGTCTGCCTAGATGCTAAAGAAACATAATATTTATTACCAGTGTCCTTATTATCCAAGGTTGTTCGTTTTATCTGAATACATTTATCTTATTTTATTTATAAAAAAATACTAATGTATGTGAATCCTATCAAAGTCGAGGTGTAAACCTCTTTTTAGGAAGTCGGAAACAGTGATAGGAATAATAAAAATTGAACGCTTGATATTTGTTAGTGTAAATATAATTGCAGTAGCAAATATTGTATATATAAACATTTTAAACCAGTAACACCGGAAATGCCTTATTCATAGAGTAAATTAAATAAGAATGTGATGCGATTTAACTTGAGATGTTATAAGAATTGTTGAGCGAATGAATGACATTAATGAAATTCATTCTTCTGGATGCAACACTATTTTTTTTGTGTCGTTAAGTGATAATACTGTTAACAAGGCACTTTAATTGAAATGAAAATACACAAACACAAAAACACTTACACGTAAACACCTAAACAATAAACAGACACACACACACACACACACACACACACACACACACACACACACACACACACACACACACACACACACACACACACACACACACACACACACACACACACACACACACACACACACACACACACACACACACACTTATTATACATTAACATCAAGTATGAGTCGAAAGGCACCCTCTCAGCATTTATCGTAACCGCACTGTACTGCTTTAGAAGTACTGTGATGCCAGTCTATCTACCTGTTACTTATAGAATATAGATTTATTTATAAACTGGATATGAACAATCTTCACATACATTTTTAGTAAAATAATTTAATTTAAACTAAGATAAACACAAAACTCGCAACCTTCGTAGGTAAACGTTGAACATTGAGACCTTTTTAAATCGAATAGGTTATATTACTCACTGATTTTATTTTAAAAGTTATAAAAAGATTGTTTACATTAACTCGCAAAAAAAACGAACTTTACCTAAATATCAATGATCTCCACTGAAAACCAGCGTCAGAGGTGGAAACCAATTTGGTTTCACTACATTAGTTTTATTCTGTATGTTTATTTTTGTATTTTTGAAGTGTACCAAATAAATTACTTTTCTTTCTTTATTTCTATATCCCACAATTCAAAAAATATAATCTAAACCGAAAAAAACAATCAACAATAAATAATCATTACAGATGGTGGTATTCAAATACATCGAGGACAAGGACGTGTTCCAGAAGTTCTACAGCAAGATGCTCGCCAAGCGGCTCGTCCAACACATGTCTGCCAGCGACGACGCGGAGGTAACTATCCTTTTATACAGGGTTGACGGCTCTATAAAGGCCACCTAATCGGCTACTCTGATTGAATGTTAGCGCCTCCCTGTCAATGTCATCTATCAGCCAGAAGATCCTTGTCGCACTGTATCTCTTCAGTGATACCTGACATTTTGACATCTCTATTCTGCATGTGCATACCTACTACATAACTAGTTAAAACACGTCATAAATCTATACTAATATTATAAAGCTGAAGAGTTTGTTTGTTTGTTTGTTTGTTTGTTTGTTTGTTTGTTTGTTTGAACGCGCTAATCTCAAAAACTACTGGCCCGATTTGAAAAATTTTTTTTGCGTTGGATAGTCCATTTATCGAGGAAGGCTTTAGGCTATATAACATAAAGATACGACTCATAAGACCACAGCAGAAATGAAAAATGTTGCGAAAACGGGAGAAAGATATTCCTTTTGAGAGCTTCCGCTGCATACGCTGCGGAAACCGCTTAAGTTACACAAAAATCATGTATGACAGGATTGTTCAGCATTAAGAGTTCTATAATAAAGTCCGCGACAGCATATGTCTATCTTTTATGGTTGACTTACTACAACCTTTTTTATGTTAATAAATTTGTAAAAAAATAATGCATTATTTTTAGAGGTGTATTATACACACAGGTATTTATTCTTATCAAAATAAATATATTCATCATCACGAGCATTTCATTTAGAACCAAGTTGCCCTTTATATCATTTGATTTAAATAAATATCTTAGGAGCTATCACAGTTTTAACATAACTCCGCACCAAAATAATGTTCGCAGCTTAAGTACAACGTGCGCTTGCGCTAATATATTATAAAGCTGAAGAGTTTGTTTGTTTGAACGCGCTTATCTCAGGAACTGCTGGACTGATTTGAAAAAATATTTCTGTGTTGGATAGCTTATTTATAGAGAAAGGCTTTAGGATATAAAACATGACGCTGCGACGGGAGGGGAGGGAGCAAACTCAAAACGCGCGGACGAAGTCGCGGGGGACCGCTAGTATCTTTTAAACGTGAACTAGCTGCTTTAGGGATAGATTTTCTATGAAAAATTGGTTTTAGTATATTAACATATTAACACGGTGTATTTGTAATTATTATTTTGTTTTCATAGTGTTTTGTCACTATACAAACTTAATAATATAAATAGCAAATTGCACTTGTAAAAAGCAACTTAGGCTGTTGTGACGAGGAATCGAACCCCGTGTCTTACGCAATCCGGGCGTCACAATTGTGAGAGCAATCTCGCAACATTGATGACGCCACGCAGCCTACGCGTTAAAGAAAGCGCTTGCAAAATTCAACAGGCTTGCTAATGTGACGGTGGCCGAGTGGTATAGGCATACGCCCGGATTGCGTAAGACACGGGGTTCGATTCCTCGTCTGTCACAACAGCCTAAGTTGCTTTTTACAAGTGCAATTTGCTATTTATACGGTGTATTTGGTTGAATATTTAAAAAAAAAGATAGTTCAGTATGTCATATAACTTGATTACTTATAATAACAAAGATACAATTTTGATCTGAGAAATAAATAAAATAATGACAGCGGTATTTAGGAAATAAATGTTATACATAAATTATTGTTTGTTTGCAGGCTTCAATGATCTCAAAGTTAAAACAAGCGTGCGGATTCGAATACACGAGCAAACTGCAGAGAATGTTCCAGGTAATTTCATTAGTATTATTTTTATTACTTGTTCTAAGGTTTATTTGTCTTCTGTTAATAAATGTACAACTTTGTTGACTGGTTTAGAATGTTTTTAACACTCACAGTGTCATATTTCATATTTTATACACGGGCGGGACTTGAATCAGCAGCTTTCTGGCTTAACGAGCCAAATGCTCTCCCAATTGAGCTACCTTGCCTCCTGCTCGACCGTGTTTCTGGTATCTTATATTCATAAGGTATTCACCTTATACCTATGTTATTTCTTCCATCTTTATGAGCATAAAATATGACATTGTGAGTGATAAAAACATTCTAAAACATGGGGCAGCGAAGCTTTATCAATTTCCAAGTTGAATTTATTCTGTAATAAATAACTACATTGCCCTCTGCTGTTGTAAAACAGTTGGGGTGGATAGCGCTGACGTCACACCTAATGTCGTCATTCATAACTGTGTTGATCTTTATGAGACCTTATATCTGTTCGCCTCGGTGGCGCAGCGGTTAGAGGGTCGCACTTTAAAGCAACGGCTGCGCCAGAGGTCCCGGGTTCGATCCCCGGGTACTCAGAAATTCTTAAGGTAGCCCGGAGTTTGGAGGTTGGCGGTGTTTCACCCCCGTGCCTCAGAAAGAACGTAAAGCCGTTGGTCCTGCGCCTGATCTCAAGTCGCCTGATCTCTGAGTGGAAGGAATAGAGAGTGCACCTGTGTTTGCGCACACACTTGTGCACTATAACATGTCCCGCGCAGTCGGTTAGTCGTGACTGGCCACCGTAGTCGAAATCAGCTAGGGGGACTACTACTATCCGTTCGCTTTTTTCCTGATTCTAGCCTATATATTATTTTTCCAGGACATCGGCGTATCCAAAGACCTGAACGAGAATTTCCGCAAGCACATGGCGGACAGCTCGGAACAACCGCTCCATATCGACTTCAGCATCCAAGTGCTGTCCTCTGGCTCTTGGCCATTCCAGCAGTCCTCGTCTTTCCAGCTACCCACCGAGGTAACAAATACATAAAATCATTAATAGTAGACTGTTATACAAGGGGAGAAAGTGACCTATTTCACTCGAGATGTTTTTGGCGCTCGATTGGAGTGAGAGCACTAATAATTCGAGAGTGAAATGGGTGCTTTCACCCAAGTTAAACATACTGTTTTTCATTTCGACTGTGAGGAAAAATAAATACATTTAGCTATGTGATTGTGATGAGAGGTTGAGATATAACGTTGTTTGGCGAGAGATGAATCCTCAAGTTTTTTACATAAAACACACGATTAAAAGGACAGTAACGGCACGGAAGACAACAGAGTACATAAAATGTTTCAAATCACTGTTAAAAATATCGATCGATTTTATGCTTACAGACAATAATAATAGTAAAAAAACGAAACCATAACCTTGTCACCAAAACAACGACAGGTTATGTCAAATTCCTAGTTCAATTTTGCCTGATGAGATAGCGCTATGAGTGACAGCTAAAGGTGAAAGTGAGAAAGAAGATTAATGAACAACAAAATTCGCGGCAAGCTGCCTCTGCCTGCTTAACTTGCTTTATAATCTGTGCAACAATCGACAAAACTAAAAAAATGACTTGCCCTTTTTTAAAATTTTTTGCCGCCCAAATAAGAGAAAGAGGGGACCGCTAGTAGATTATTATAATCTGCGGCTAGGTTTTGCTAACATGTCACCGTTAAAAAAATGCTTTTACTCTTATTTATATATTTCTAATAAATATTTACTATGTTATTTCCAGTTGGAGCGCTCAGTGCACCGGTTCACAGCGTTCTACTCGGCGCAGCACTCGGGACGGAAGCTCAACTGGCTCTACAACATGAGCAAGGGCGAGCTCGTCACCAACTGCTTCAAGAACAGGTGTGTATTAACACTTGACGTGACGGTGAACGACTTTAACCGTAAAACAATAAAAGTTCTACTGTGTTTGGGATATCATTATCATCATAATTATCAGCCAAAGGACGTCCACTGCTGAAATTAGACCTCCCCCATGGCTTTCCACAGCGACCGACCACTAGCGATCTGCATCCAGTTTGATCCTGCGATCTTTATAAGGTCGTCTGTCCAACTTGTCGGTGGACGTCCTACGCTGCGTCTTTGGTCGAAGGGTCTCCAATCTAGAACTTCATCCCTTCATTCCCCAACGGCCATCAGTTCGTCGCGCTTAGGATACTGCCCTGTAAATTTAATTTATTTTAATTTGATTTTATTTGATCAGATGTATAAAACAGGTTACAGCCAAAATACAGTTAAAAATAGTAATATTGAAAACTTACGGTCTAGGTTGCAGCCCTTAATAGGTACATACTTTTTCAGAATATGCAGATAAAGCAGAGTACAATTAATTCTTAAGATTAAAATACGATGAAACCAAATAGGAACTAATATTCATAGGGATGAAAGTAGAACTGCAATCATTTATGATGCAAATGAATGCAAATTGTTAAATAGTTTTCTGTAGAACGAGTAATTTGTTTTTTTGTTAAAGTGTGTGTAATGTTATAAACGCGAATATTTGTGAGGAAATATGTGTGGATTTATGTTTCTTACTCCTTCACACAAAAATTACTAAATAGGTTTTGATGAAACTTTACCAAAATGTAGATCATACAACAGACAGAGTAGCACGTAGGTTATAATTGGCAATGATATTTTGTGTGATATGATATTTACGTGGGTGACGCCGCGGAGAACTGATAGTTGTATATAAGTCGGATCTATATCTTGGAGGATAATCGCATTAAACAATAATCGAATTATTTATTATAAAATTCATGCACTGCATGTAATGCCAATAGCATTCTCTATCAATAAACCACAGGTCTAAACAGAGAAAATACAGGCGGTGCAAAGAAACTAATACAATTACAAAAGAATGGTATTTAATTCACACACTCCCACACACACGCACACTCTCACTCTCTCCCTCTCTCCCTCTCTCTCTCTCTCACACACACACACACACACACACACGCACATGTGCGACACAGACACACCATGAGGTACATTTTATTTTTTTGTTATATTTACCATTCATTTGACTTGGCTTTACCACATGTTCTTTCTACACGGACAAAGAGATCACTGTCTTACACCTAGCTTTCTTTAAAAACAAGTATAGACGATAATTAATTGAAAATTGACATCAGCACGTGAAGGTGAACACTTCGGTATCATATTCTGTTGTAATAAGGGCTAGTTTGCAACAAAAGTGGGTAACCTGATGTGCTGTATTACCATGTATAACCATACCTGTAGAAAAAAATTACAATGTATTTAGTGCAAATAAAGATTTATCACTATACCTTAACCTTGGCTCTCTTCAGAATCAACAGCCATTTTCTTTTATTTGTGTTCTTTGGATGCCGTCATTATCATCACCTTTATCATTCATAATTTTGTATTTATTAAGTTTATGTATTCTTTGTATGTTTATTATTCTTTTGCTTATGTATCCTATTATATATTTGTGTAATATTAGTATGTATGTTTATGTTAGTGCATTTTACTTCTTTTTCTTACGACTCTTCTCACATATTATTAATATTCCGCCACTGATTAAACTCTCTGCATTACCAAGTGTTTGACTGGTAGAGAATGCCACTAGGCATTAAGTCCGCCAATTGTACAACTTACAGTGCAATAAAGTTAAAAAAAAAAAAAAAAAAAAATGACTTTAAAAAAGTAAAAACCGACTTCAAAACCAAAATGCACTAAAAAGTCTTAAATAAACTCTTGAACATTGAAAGGAAAGGAATCCATTTTAGGGAAACAATTTCTTTTTGGAGTCGGTGCTGCGACAGGTGAGGCTGAATTTTCAAAGTGATGGCACCGACTCCAAAAAGAAATTGTTTCCCTAAAATGGATTCCTTTCCTTTCAATGTTCAAGAGTTTATTTAAGACTTTTTAGTGCATTTTGGTTTTGAAGTCGGTTTTTACTTTTTTAAAGTCAATTTTATTTCTCCATTTTTAGAGTTTACAAGGGGAAGTTGCACCTTATGACTCTGTTCTTTAAGAAGCTACAAACTACCTATCATATGTTCTGTCATTATAATTACTGAACTCCTAAGCGTTAAGGAGTTCCACCATCAGCTCAGCCCCACAAGATGTGGACTATCAGACGTAACAATACGTCAACATTAAGATTTTAGTAATATAACACTATACGTGCCTTCAAAATTTGAGGGCTTTCCTCGATTACACCAAGATCCCATCTTCAGATCCCAAATCGGCAACAATGGGACCAACTTGAAGGTACACCCTCTAAGAAGGCGAAAAAAAATTTCAAATCGGTCGACTAACGACTGAGATATGAGGTAACAAACATACAAAAAAAAAAAAAAAACATACAGTCAAATTGATAACCTCCTCCTTTTTTGAAGTCGGTTAAAAATATTTATGCAATAAATGATAAATATACAATATTTTATTTATTTCCGTTACAGATACACACTGCAAGCGAGCACTTTCCAAATGGCCGTACTACTTCAGTACAATGAAAACACAGCATGGACGGTCCGCCAACTCGAACACCATACAGGAATAAAAGGAGATTTCTTACTGCAGGTCAGTACATTCGCCAGCACATCAGGCTACCCGATTTTGTTGCAAACTAGCCCTTATTACAACTGAATAAGATACCGCAGTGTTAACCTTGACGTGCTCATGTTCAGTTTAAAAAACTAAGTTGCTAATAAGAGTTATATTTGGCACGTCAACATCGTAGTAGTGTCGTGTGATGCTATAATATCAATGAGCAGTTTTCTCCCATCACTTCACAGCTCTCACTAGATAGCGTGAGGATAGCTTTAGGAACATATTTTTTCACGTTGGCGGAAAACCATAGACAAAGAAAAAAAATGCGTGCATTAATTAATATTATAAAATGGCATTCTCTACCAGTCAACCACCTGGTAATGCAGAGAGTTTATTAGTGGCGGAATATTAATAATAAGTGAGAGGAGTGGTACAAAAAAGAAGTAAAATGCACTAACATAAACATACATACTAATATTACACAAATATAGGATACATAAGCAAAAGACTAATAAACATACATAAAATACATATAATTAATAAATACAAAAATATGAATGATAAAAGTGATGATATTAATGACATCCAAAAAAACACAAATAAAAGAAAAGAGAACCAAGGTTAAGATAGATTTTTTTTATATCGGTCGAACCGATTCCTTCCTTGGTCAGGAATTTGATCATGGAACGATATTCCAATTTGGACACATCGAAAATTTACCAACTTCCTATCGTTAAAACGCCGTAAAATAAACCAAAAGCAACAGAAACACCAAAATCATACACGAAAAAGCGGAATAAATGACAACCGCGATGACATATTTTTTATTTTATTTTAAGCCGCCCAATTTTTCTCCAGCTAGAATCTTTTGGACCACACCTATATATAGATAGCCCTTAATGTACAGAATTAAAAAAAACCGGCTAAGTGCGAGTCGGACTCGCCCACTGATGGTTCCGTGCCAACTTTAACTGAATTAGAGATCCACTTACTTCTACTAAGTTAAAATACCACAATATTTTGTTGACAGCAAACATAACTTTGTTTTTCATAGTATCTGTATGAAGAACAAAGTTATGTTTGCGGTTGATGAAAATGTGCTATTTCTCAAAAACTATTTGTTCCATTCCGTCCAAACTAATTTTCGTTGCAAGTATTTGTTAAGATCAACATCATGTATTTTTTCAAAATTTACGTAAATATCCTTTAGACATTCCCACACATCGCTATCTAGTCCCAAAGTAAGGTACTCAAAGCTTGTGTTATGGGTGCCAGACAACGGATATAATATATATATAACGCATATAATAATTTCCATTCGCTTCATTTAGAAATTAGAGGAGGGGGGGGGGGGGGGATTTCATTTCACCACTTTGAAAGCGTCTCGAGCGAACCTCGATGTCATTTTAAAAGACCTATCCATAGACAATAGGTTCGGCTAAAAAAAACGGTTTTAGTTTCATGTATGGGAGCCCTTCCTTAATATCATTATTTTGTATAAGAATCGTAAAGCGTTTAACAGGATACATCTTCCTACCAAATTTTAACAGTGTGATGCTCATAGTTACAGAGTAAAGTGACTGTGACATACGGACGGACAGACAGACAGACAGACTTGACGAAACTATAAGGGTTCCGTTTTTTTGCCATTCGGCTACGGAACCCTAAAAAGAAAAATATTTTGGACGTCTCTGTTTGAGCACTGTATATAACTTACTTTGTATTTTTCTTCAGGTGTTACAAATCCTGCTGAAAGCTAAGCTGCTGGTTTGCCAGGACGACGAATCGGAGCTCACCGAGTCCTCGGTTGTGGAGCTGTACTTAGGATATAAGAAGTGAGTATATTTAACATCCCACTACTGGGCAAAGGTCTCACCTAATATTAACTGCCTTAGTGGCGCAGTGGTAGGAGAGTCGCACTTTAAAGCGACTGCTGCGCTAGAGGTCCCAGGTTCATTCCCCGGGTCGGGCCAACAATTTTTATCTTGTTTAGAAATTCTTAGGGTAGTCTGGAGTTTGGAAGTTGGCGGTGTTTCACCCCCGTGCCTCGAAAAAAAGCACGTAAAGTCGTAGGTCCTGCGCCTGAACTCTCTCCGGTCGTGTCAGATTGCTCCCATCGGGCTATGAGAGTAAAAGGAATAGAGAGTGCACCTGTGTTTGCGCACACACTTGTGCACTATAATATGTCCCGCGCAGTCGGCTAGTCGTTGTGACTAGCCACCGTAGTCAAAATCGGCTAGGGGGACTATTAATACTATACTAAACATCCCACTGCTGGGCTAAGGCTTCACCTCATGTATTAGGAGTCGACGTTAATTCAACAAACTGATATTTTTAACCGTTTCTGTAATGTTAACGAATAAACAAATTTTCGTTTACTGCAAAACCGGTTAAAGGATCTTGACCAAAACTCTCTATAAATTTGGCCCAATTTGCGTCTGCATGCGTCTTAACAAAATGATCGGATAAAAATATATATCAATATTTGTAAGAATACAGACATAAATGTTTTTGAAAAATAATTAGGAATTTACGAGGAATTCAATGACAGATTACACATTTTGAGGTTATGTTTTGTAATCAGGGTTGGCTATTATCAAGATAATTATTTTCTCTGATAATTATCCGATAATTATCTGATAATTATCCAATTATTATCTGATAATTATTCAACTATGAAATCAAATAACGGTTTATAATTTCTTTTTCTATATTTAGATATTACTTTTAGTTTAAACTGTGAACAATGCAGGCAAACTTTCACCATATTGGATTAAGTTTTTTAGGCATAATGTTTTTTCTTTAATTAATTTCGCAGCGCATAAACTACAGTTACCGAAAAGGAAAACAAATAACAGTGACAGTGAGGGGATTTCCCCTGTAGATGCATGACATTTGGCGTTCGTTTGGAAACATTATTGATGTTGTGACGAAAAAACATGCGTTTGGATACACATTATATATTATTTCGTTTTGTTTTGTACAATATCAGTTACTCTTCATTATCAACGATAATTATCAACACGTTATTATCATGATAATTATCAACGATAATTATCAAGATAGTTATCACGATAATTATCCAGGCCAACCCTGTTTGTAATTGCAGTGTTGTTGTACCTCACCTTCATTCATTTTGATACATTCAGTTGTTATATTTTACTAAAGTTATTCAATACATACTTACTTAGTTACCCTTAAAATACCAGTGCAATTATAATTCAAACAAGATTTTTGAAATATAAACTACAAAGACGCAATCTGGGCTCGGCTTTGGTCAATATCCTTTATCAACTGTTTTATTCAACAATTTACGAACGCAACGCGTGGGTTAACTCGACGAATATTCAACGCGCAGTCGCTTAACATTATACGAAGCTGATTTTTCTTAACGTAAAACCAGTAGAATTTATTAGCTGTTTCTCATAACAACAAACGGAATACACCGATCGGACGCGAGGCGAGCGAACGGGACGCCAATAGCTCAAAGTAGTACGAGAGTAAGAGAGACCGAGCCGAGTAACCATTATGCACAGGTGTTTGTCGTGCATTGGTTTTGTAAGCAATTGAATTAGTCTGTTTGAGGGAGACGTTGAGGTCAACGCCTTTTCAATCTTAATTAACTGTTTCGACTAATAAAATACTACGTACAAATTTGTTGACATAACTGCAAACCAGTTAATAAAGTTAACTGCTTTTTTAACAGGTTTTTATTTTGTAATAAACAGTTTTGATTTCGTTAACGAACCACTGTACTCTACTACGCGTTCTTAGAAGTCAATAAAGTTAGTCTGTTCCCACTCCCACTGCTGGGCAAAAGCCTCATTTGATGTATTAAAAAAATAATTTAAACTTATTAAAAAATATACTTTATAACACCGCACGCATACTAGTCATCGCGCGCCCAAGCGAACGGGCGTTGTCACCCTCCACCGCTAGATGGCGCTGGCAGTAACTTACCTCGCACGCGCATTGAGTTTTATCGGATAGTAAAGACCTTCAGTCTAGTAATATTTGTTATCATCTTGTGTAGGACCGTCTACGGTGCAAACTATCTGTTCCCACACCTGCTGAGACAGATCTGTTGATACCTAGCCGGATAACACTGTAGCCCGCTGCAAGCTAGGCGCATCTCCCAGAGGTCGCTTTAGTTGAACGCCCGCTACCGTGAACGCCACACATATTATTGTATCGTTAGGCTGTCATTCGGAAATAAATAATTATTGAGTCACTTGGAGTCTTTTCGTCCGCCATCACCGCCACCTACCTTTACAAGTGGCGCTCTAACTTTGGGCCTCGAGTCATCGTGTACGTTGTTACGAAGCTCCGTGACGTCGAGAAACAATCTACGAACACGGCGGTGATTTCTACAGAGACCAAGGACTTCGAATGTCTCAAGAAGAAAGTGAATTCGAAGACTGCTTCGGCCAAGGTCCCTTACCATACGTTACGAAATCAGGACGCGTAACTACAGTCGAGATGCCTAATCAACCTAAACTTTACGCGCTGACCGAAGACATGCTCGAGAAGCTAGTAACGCAGCTGGCGACGCCAAGCGGATCATCAGAACTAGCACCAGGTTCCTTTACCACGTGTACTTATACGTATGATGGACGCAAGAGTGCTGACGCTGTGGAAGCGTTCCTGTCAGCTGTAAATATATTCAAGCGCAGGGAGAGGATGCCAGAACTCACAGCATTAGAGGAACTGCCATTGCTTCTTAAAGATGAGGCTGGAATATGGTGGCAGGGCGTGAAAAATGAAATTGACAGTTGGCATAAGTTTCAAACACGTTTAAGAGAGAATTTTGCGCCAAAGAAAGAGGCTTACCTGATATTTCATGAAATCACGCAGATAAAGCAAGGTCGCGACGTTTCAACTGAAGATTTCATTCGCCACAAGAGATTCCTATTCTCTCAACTGTCGAACACTGCCTTAACTGAAACTTTGCAATTAGACATCCTGTATGGTATCCTTAACCTAGAAATTCGCGACAAAATCCCTCGTGCCAGCATCAAAACATTCGACGAGCTGATAAAGGCAGCTAGAGCTGTTGAGCATGTGATGACTGAAAAAGGGTTCGAATCTGCTGAAGCCAACCAACCTGTAGCAAAACCGGGAGGTCAGAAAAAACGATACAAGTTCTGCAAAAACCTTGGCCACACTATCGAAACCTGCAGGAGGAAACAGCTAAACGAAGACAAGAAGCAAGCCAATGAACTGCGTTGCCAAAATAAGGCAGTAGCTGTTACGCAAGCTCCGTCCCCCTCGGCACCGAAATTTAGTTGTTATGGTTGTGGCGCACCTGGAGTCGTACGCAGTAACTGCTCAACTTGCCACAAGAGCAAAGAGCGGCCAACCAGCGATGTCGGAGTTTGTGCTATTGATACTCCTACGGATAGCAGAGACAGGCCAATGGTATACTTTGAGATTGATGACATTGTCACGTCAGCCTTTTTAGATAGTGGTGCCAAAACAAGTATCGCCTCATATGCATTGTATATTAAACTTATGCGCAAAGGATATTCCTTTAAGGAGGTGGACGTTGGTGTAACATTGGCTGATGGTATCAAAAGGAAGCAGAATGTGCTAGTCACTCGTGTACCGGTCCGACTTCACAACAAGATCATACCAACCACATTCTTGGTCTTCCCTGAGTCTCGCAATAATCAAAGTCTCCTAGGTGTGGGCTTCCTGCAAGATTCACATATGGTTCTAAACCTTCCCCAAAACACTTATTATTTCTTGGAGGAGCCAGAAAAGGAAATTGAGTTGTATGAGGAAGGGTTCATCACATTTACCGAAAACGTCAAGCTCGCTCCAGTGACTACTACCCGACCGGAGACCGGACCTCAAATTCGACCAGTCAAACTGAAGATTGACGAAGAGGGCACTGCTTATCCAGACGAGAAACGACAGTGTACCGAACTGTTCGATGGATATTCCCCGGTATTGGACGCGTTATATGAGGATGCACTGAACAGTTTGTGTGATTATGAACATACAGCTTTTAAATCTGACCTATTCCCTGACGTGGGTATAGCTTCACTTGATGTTTAGCAACAGTCAATGCTAGATAACTTCCTTGAGGAGAATAGTCATGTGTTTGAACCAAATGGACTACCAGCCAAGGGTGTAGAGCATGCAATTGACACAGGAGATCATAAACCCATCGCAGTTCCACCTTTCCGGCTGTCGTCTGCAAAATGCGAAATCCTGAAGAAGGAGATAGAGAAAATGATCACCGAAGATGTGATAGAACCATGCTCGTCTCCATGGGCGGCGCCAGTAGTCATGGTGCCTAAAAAAGACGGAACTGTTAGAGTTTGCATCGATTATCGACAATTGAATGCAGTCACTGTACCAGATGCATACCCAATGCCTCGTATCGATGACTTACTTCATAACGCCAAGCCTACACCATACATGAGTACCATAGATCTCCGCGCAGGCTACTGGCAGATAAAGGTAAAAGAGGACGACAGAGACAAAACAGCATTTGTCACGCCTTTTGGCATGTATAGGTTCAAAAGAATGCCCTTCGGATTACGGAACTCACCTGCGACGTTCCAAAGGATGATGGATCGCTTCCGTATATCTCTCTGTCAAATCAGGCTGCTAGTGTACCTTGATGACCTGATAGTGATGTCTCCGAGTCTTGACCAGCACCTTAAAGATCTGCAGGATGTATTTCATCAACTTAAGGAATACAACTTGACGGCTAACAGAATGAAAAGCCACTTTTGCTGTTCGAGAGTAAAGTATCTTGGTCACTGCATTACCCCGAACGGTCTGGAAGTAGACCCCGATAAAGTCAGTGCTATACTCAAAATGGCACCCCCACGGAATCTGAAGCATGTGCAGTCCTTCGTCCAGATGTGCTCTTGGTACAGGCGCTTCATACCAAACTTCGCAAAGATTTCAGAACCACTTACTCGCTTGACCAGGAAAAATGCTAAATGGATATGGGGAGAAGAGCAAGGCAAAGCGTACGATAAGCTACGAAAGTGTTTGACAAGTGCTCCAGTCCTAGCTCAGGCTGATGACACAAAGCCTTACGTACTAAAGACCGACGCTAGCAACTACGCTATCGGTGCAGTTCTGGTGCAGGGGGAGGGGCAAGCCGAGCATCCAGTTGAATATGCAAGTCGCCTCTTGACTGCGGCTGAACGCAACTACTCTACTACAGAGAGAGAAGCTCTAGCAGTGATATGGGCTGTAAACAAGTTTCGAGGCTACATAGAAGGCACTAAAATCACGGTCATGACTGATCACCAGGCCTTGAAGTGGCTTATGTCTCTAAAATCTCCAACGGGACGATTAGCAAGGTGGGCTCTGCAACTGCAACCCTACGACATCACCATTAAGTATATAACCGGCAAGACGAATGTCGTTGCAGATTCTCTATCTCGTCCCGCTTGCAAAGAAGATTCACAGGATACTTGTGGTATATGCTCTGTAGCTGTCGACATGCCTCGTAAGGATGAAAAAGAGATACGAGCAGAGCAATTCAAAGATAAAGATATCGTAAAAATAGCCAAGTGCTTGGAAGGAGATAGTGAAGAGGACGCTGAATACTGGAGCAGAAAAGGTTATTTTATGAGTAATGGACTACTCTACCGATACGATCCAGATAACAAGGGTGATAATGGGTTATTGTTAGTACCCAAACACGAGCAAGAGAAGGTTATCAAGACTTACCACGACGAAGCTCTGGCAGGTCATTATGGTGCTGAGAAAACGATCGAGCGTATCACTCGTCGTTATTTCTGGAAAGGGATTAGAGGTCACATCGAAGCTTATGTACGAAAGTGCCTACAATGCCAGCGGTACAAAGCCTCTAACCAGAAACAAGCAGGTTTACTCCAGACGACGGCTAGCAACCAGAGGTTCGAGGTAGTTGCCTTTGACCTCTTTGGCCCTCTTCCCCGCACTCAGACTAATCATGCTTGGATATTCATCGTCGAGGACATTGCTACACGCTGGGTTGAGCTCTTTGCCCTAGAGCATGCAACTGCAGAGGAATGTGCTAAAATACTTTTGAATGAGATAATCCTCCGATATGGCACCCCTCGCCGATTCCTCAGCGATAATGGCACACAATTCGTAAGTGGTGTTATGCAGCAATTGACATTCTGCCTTAATATACACCATGGACTCACCCCTGTTTATCATCCTGAGACCAATCCGGTTGAGCGAAGAAACCGAGACCTGAAGACGCAACTCGCCATTCTAGTGGGAGATGATCATACTACTTGGCCAGACAAGTTAGCTAGCATTCGGTTTGCTATGAATACAGCCGTTTGCAGTTCTACTGGATTCTCCCCGGCCTATTTGACATTTGGACGCAACCTTCGTACCCCTGACGATGTTGAGCACGATCTTCGTGAAGTAATTCAAGACGATAACTTCATCGCCGATATTACCCCCAAGCTCATGTTAATGGCAAGCACGCTTAAGAGAGCTAAGGAGGTGCAAGAGATGAAAGAAGAGAAACGCAAGGAATATGTGGACAAGATGAGGAAGCCCCGACCATGTTACGCAGTCGGAGACCTAGTACTGGTCGATACGCATCCACTTAGTAAGTCCAGTCAAGGGTTTAGTGCCAAACTAGCACCGCGACGCGATGGACCTTACGTGATTCGACGTCGACACGGCCCAAGCTCTTTTGAAATCATGCAACCAGATACCAAACAGATAGCTGGAATTTACCATGCGTCTGCCTTGCGCCGATTTCACGAGGATGATGGAGCCCCCTTACCAAAGCCTTCAGCACCAATAAGGAAAAGGGGGCGACCACGAAAACAATAGAGCATTACCTCTTTCCTGTCTTCCTCGTCGGGTCGACTACGTAGACAGAGGGGGAGACTATAACACCGCACGCATACTAGTCATCGCGCGCCCAGGCGAACGGGCGTTGTCACCCTCCACCGCTAGATGGCGCTGGCAGTAACTTACCTCGCACGCGCATTGAGTTTTATCGGATAGTAAAGACCTTCAGTCTAGTAATATTTGTTATCATCTTGTGTAGGACCGTCTACGGTGCAAACTATCTGTTCCCACACCTGCTGAGACAGATCTGTTGATACCTAGCCGGATAACACTGTAGCCCGCTGCAAGCTAGGCGCATCTCCCAGAGGTCGCTTTAGTTGAACGCCCGCTACCGTGAACGCCACACATATTATTGTATCGTTAGGCTGTCATTCGGAAATAAATAATTATTGAGTCACTTGGAGTCTTTTCGTCCGCCATCACCGCCACCTACCTTTACAACTTACAATTATAATATAAAGATGAAATGTAATGAAATTTGAATTTTAATAATTATAATGAAATAATAGATGTATTTTGTAACTAAAATTAATTTATAAGTAAATTTTTGTTTAATTACTAACCAATATGAGCTGTGATTGCTTGAAATAAAAAAAATGTATTTATTTATTATTACAGCCTAAGCCTTCCTCTATAAATAAGTTATCCAACACAAAAATAGTTTCTCAAATCGGTCTAGTAGTTCTCGAGATAGCGCTTTCAAACAAACAAACTCTTAAATATTGGACACCAATCACAAACATTGCTCTGATCCCAAAGTAAGTAGCCAATGCACTTGTGTTATGGAAATCAGACACAACGGTGGTATTACAACACCCAGACCCGAGACAATATAGAAAAGATCGTTTTTCTACATTGACCCGACCGGGAATCGAACCCGGAACCTCACGAGATGGCGACGCTTGCTAGCCAAGCTTTATAAATATATATTTTTTTCAGCAAAAAGCTGCGCGTGAACATCAACATACCGCTGAAGACGGAGCTGAAGGTGGAACAGGAGGCCACGCATAAGCACATCGAGGAGGACCGCAAGATGCTCATACAGGTATGTTAGAGGTCACAACCGCTTAACCACTTTTCAACTAAAATTGTTTGAACACACGACAAAATACAACCGCTGGCATCTCGTAGAAAAATTAAAAAAAAAGTAAAAACCGACTTCAAAACCAAAATGCACTAAAAAGACTTAAACTCTTCACCATTGAAAGGAAAGGAATCCGTTTTAGGCAAACAATTTCTTTTTGGAGTGCTGTGATAGTTGATGCTTGATGGTCAAAGTGATGGCATCGACTCCAAAAAGAAATTGTTTGCCTAAAACGAATTCCTTTCCTTTCAATGGTGAAGGGTTTATTATTTTGGTTTTGAAGTCGGTTTTTAGTTCTTTTTAAAGTTAATTTTATTTCTTCATTTTTAGTGATTACATAAGGGGGGGGGGGGAGGGGCGGAGTTGCACCTTATGATTATATTTTTTAAGAAGCTACAAATTACCCATCATAAGTTCCGTCATTATAATTACTGAACTCCTAAGCGTTAAGGAGTTCCACCATCAGCTAAGCCCCACAAGATGTTGACTATCAGACGTAACAACACGTCAACATTAAGATTCTAGTAAAGAAACACTATACGTGCCTTTAAAATTTGAGGGTTTCCCTCAATTACACCAAGATCCCATCATCAGATCCCAAAAAGGAAAAAATGGTACCAACTAGAAGGTACACCCTCTAAGTTGGTGAAATTTTTTTTCGATTTGGTCGACAAACGACTGAGATATAAGGTAACAAACATACAAAAAAAAATAATTAAAAAAATCATACAGTCGAATTGATAACCTCCACCTTTTTTGCAGTCGGTTAAAAAACGACTTCACAAATCTAGTTCATCTAGTTCATTTAGTTCAGTTTACTACTAGAATGATCTAATTCAAATTAACAATTGAGCTGAATAAATGTGAAGTAGTGAGTGATATTGTGATAGTAGAACTACTGAACTACTGAACATACGGACGGACAGACTGACAGACAGACTTGACGAAACTATAAGGGTTCCGTTTTTTGCCATTCGGCTACGGAACAATGTTACGTGGCGTCTTGTAAATAAGGCCACCTCCCGCCCCTGTAACGCACCGTAACGTTTTACGAGACCCCCGCTCCCCAAAATGGGGTTCCGTAATACTTGAATGCTCCCCTAGGTCACTGGTCAATCATGATACCATAACTTAACTAACTAATATTTTATTTATTCTAATTCCAGGCGGCCATAGTACGAATAATGAAGACGCGAAAGACGCTTAAACATCAACATTTAGTTGTGGAGGTGCTTAACCAGCTGTCGTCTCGCTTCAAACCGCGTGTTCCTGTCATCAAGGTAAGTAATAAATAATAAATAAATATCATTTGGACATTCCCAGACATCGCCATCTAGTCCCAAAGTAAGCTACTCGAAACTTGTGTTATGGATGCCAGACAACGGATATAATACTTAAATACTTTTTTTGTTTGTAAATACATACATGATATACATAGAAAACACCCAGACCAATACAAACAGACATGTTCATGCACACAAATGTTTGTATTGTGCGGGGATCGAACCCGCAACCCGCTGCGTAGTAGGCGATTTCTCGACCACTACACCAGACGGATCGTCAAAATAGTAAATTTATTTATAAATTTAAAACTTCATGCACACAACATAAAATGGTACATATGGCGGACTTAATGCCAAAAGCATTCTCTACCAGTCAACCATAGGTCAGGACAGAGAAATATATATATATATATACAGGCGATGCAAGTAAAGATATAGAGGCAAGAAAAGAGAAGAGAATAGCGATAGAGATAACTATAATACGATGATAAACATACATACTGCCTATTACTTATATACGATTATATAAAAATAATTAAATATGTATTTATTAAACTACTGAATGACACACGAAAAGGAGTGATAGACCATTCACATACAGTAGGCCCCAACATGACTCATTCGTATTCCTGGAAGTTGACGAAAGTGAAGTTAAACAGACAATTAAATCTCTACGTAGTAATTGTGCTGCTGGAATTGATGGAATTTCGACAAACATTCTCATGCGGTATGTTAGTTATTTAACCCCGCCTCTTACATACATAATAAACATTAGCATTCATACTGGTGTTTTTCCAGACCAACTTAAGAAAGCTCTCATCCATCCAATATATAAAGCTGGAGAACGTAACAGTGTTCATAACTACCGACCAATATCTATACTGCCTGCAATGTCTAAGGTGTTGAAAAAGATAATTAATAAACGTCTCATAAACTATCTCGAGAAGAAGAACCTGATTTCGGATAGACAATTCGGTTTTCGAATTGGCCGATCCACTAATGACGCGGTTCATCAACTCTCCAATCATATTGCTGACTCTTTGGATAGTGGCTGTAAGTGTGTAGCTGTATTCCTCGACCTGGCCAAGGCGTTTGATACTGTCTCGACCATTAAGCTTTGTGAAAAACTGGAACCTTTGGTGTCAGAGATAAGCAATTAAATCTTTTTCAAAGTTATCTCTCAAATAGAACACAGCGGGTTAAAATCGGGGAATACTTTAGTAATGACCTGATGGTGGAATGTGGTGTCCCACAGCTAAGTATTCTTGGGCCTACCTTCTCATTCACATAAACTGTACTAACTTTTTACAGTTTATGTGAATGAGTTGTGTAATTTAAATCTAAATAATGGTATTTTTTTTTGCCTTTGCTGATGATACAGCAATAGTGTTCTCTGGAACTAGTGTTCTCTGGAAAAACATGGAAAGAGAGAGACACAGAGACAAGAGACACAGAGAGAGAATTCAACTTGGAAATTGATAACGCTTCGCTATCCAATGGTTAAGTTTTATTAAACACTCTAGTGACATTTTTATTTTCATCATCATCATTATCAGCCAAAGGACGTCCACTGCTGAACATAGGCCTCCCCCTGCGACCGATCACTAGCGGTCTGCATCCAGTTTGATCCTGCGATCTTTATAAGGTCGTCTGTCCATCTTGTTGGTGGACGTCCTACGCTGCGTCTTTGGTCGAAGGGTCTCCAATCTAGAACTTTTCCGCCCCAACGGCCATCAGTTCTTCGCGCTATGTGCCCTGCCCAATGCGCACGAGCGTGCGTTTTTTATAATGCGTACAAAGTATCTACTTAATAAAAAGTATAAAAACAAGTTATTTTTTTCCTAACACATCATTCTTTAGTAATATTTTCATTTGCTGTATGTATTACATCTAAGATCATCCTGTAAGCCTAACATGCACGCCTCGATACCGCTTATCGCGTCGATAAAATAATTTTATTTCCTAAACAACTTGTTTGGCAAATATTTTCCTCTTGTAAATCCATCCTTATTGCTTCTATAAACAAATGAATTCCAAATTTTTTGTAAAAACCTCTTTAAATGTGACAAAATTGATGTTTGTAATTGATCGATTGCCACGAAAAATGATAAATGGGCGCCTATCTTCTTATTCTTAGGCTCGCTGAATGAGTGAATGAAATACGATGACTTTTCTGACTTTGAAATCTGTTTGTGACCATGCTGCCGAGTATTTGTGTGTGTGTGAATGTCAGTTTGTGTATGTTTTCTTTATTAATTTTTTTTTTTCGTTTTCCCACAGAAATGCATCGACATTCTCATCGAAAAGGAATATTTGGAGCGTACGGAAGGCGAGAAGGACACCTACAGCTACCTGGCGTGATCGCAGACTATATAACATAACAATATTACATTACTGTAATGGATTAACTGATTTTTTTTATTTTTTACACTCTGTATATACTCCCCGATTGAGTAGTTGACGTCGAAGACAAATTATTTTAAGATCTTAGGTCGCGTTAGTACTCACGTAATAAAAAAAATAAAATCCGTCTCCAAAAAACTGATTCGCAAAACGCATTCGTCTTTTACTTTTTTTTTGGAGTCTGCATGATTTGTGCAGCTGTTGGTGTACGTAAACTTGATATAGTGTGGCATCGACTCCAAAAGAATTTGTTTCTCCTTAATAGAAAACGAATGAGAATATTTTAAGCTTTTTAGTCAGTTTTTTAAAGGCGTTTATTTAAAATTTTTAGTTTTTACTCATATCCCCAAAACTACTGGACTGATTTTGATGAATTTTACACTGTACCCTAAGTTGAAATATTCGTGTTTGAACTAAAAAAGCATCTTGCTTTGACTTTCCGTTTTCGAATAAAATCGTAAACAGACATACAAAGATACAAACATAAATACAAACATACTCTTACGAAAGCACACGTGTTTGGAAGCCTTAATAGATCAACATACTCAAATATTATCAAATTCCAACTTTATCACATAGGTACAGTCGCCTTCACATCAGGTTACCCACTTTTGTTGCAAACTAGCCCTTATTACAACGGCGTAAGACACCGCAGTGTTTACCTTGACGTGCTGCTGTCTGTACATACGCATTAAATTGACTACCTCCTATCTTTTTAAGTGTGTAAAAAAATTGCAAGCACTTTGAAGAATCAAAATCATTTATGTTACGGTAAAGGATATTATTACATAATATTGATATTATAATATTATTACAGGGCAGTTATATAGAGTGGTGGCTGTTCAAACGATACTGATGCCAATTTTTTTTTTTAAATTGAAAAAACCCAAATTACCATTTTTTAATGCGGATCGAGTCAAAACTATGAATAAAAGGTAGCCTCTTCGCAGCTAACTAGCTACGACATAGTATTTCGTAGAAAAGCGCTAGCTACGCGCTAAGGTGCGAGTTTTCCCATTCGTTTTGTAATTTTTTTGAATGTTGTGAAGATGTTTTCTTGTATAAAACTTGCTTAGAATTTAAAGAAAACATTTTTTTTAATAAGCATAACTCATATTATCATCCCTGAATTGGATGTCACTGACCAAAACAACACCCTGCATTTAAAGAAACACAGCGAATACATATGTTTTCTTGATACGAGTTTTTTCCAAAAAGTAAATCAACATAAGCTAGTTTCACAATCTCTTTTTAATGTGTATCTGGTAAGGTTTCACTTTCATAAAGTTTCGCGAAATTATATTTTCGCGCGATTCTCTGGCTGAGCTGATATAAATAATTTGTGAACTTCGGCGAAACGAAATAAAATAACACGTGGTCATAAAGTTTTGTTTTTGCGGGTTTTTTTTACTAGGCGTTTTTGAGTTTGTGGTGATTTGTATGTCTAAAGACCTGAGGTATCCTAAGACTTAAGTTTTTAAATCACATGCTTTATTTAATTTGGTAACTGGCTACCTGGCGTGATCGCAATCTTTAAAACATAACAATGTTACATTTTTGTAATTGGTTATGTTTTTTTTTACATCCAGTATACAGGGTGAAATTTTAATCAGTGACCAAATTTTGTGTGAAGACTTCACTGATGAATATGAACAACTTTTACTATGGCAGCAATAGTGAAATCGAGAAAAAAAAACAGCTGTTCCATACAAAAGCTCAATTGGCGCGCGGTCAAAATGTATGGAACAGCATTTTTTTTCTCGTTTCATTATCGCTTCCATAGTAAAAGTAGTTCATATTCATCAGTGGAGTCTTCACTTAAAATTTGGTCACTGATTAAAATTTCACCCTGTATACTCCCTAGTTGACAATAATGACAAGATTCAAAATCTAAGGCTTGTTTTCACCATCTTACTTATAACCTACGTCAACCTTCATTAGTGTTTTGTACAGAGCCATATCATAAGAATTCATGATTTTTCAAATTAAATGTTCTATGTTATTTGGTAACAAGTTTATTTTATTACTTATTTAACAACAGTATTAAAAAATACAATGCCTATAACAAAAATTACAACCATATTAAACAGTCATATAATATTTCGCTTATCTATACATTCGTTTTTCAAGGTAATCAGTAAGTAATATACAAATTAACTGTATCTTGTATATACAATATTATTTTATCAAAACACAGATAGTATTGTATTGAAATAATATTAGCAAACACATTACTAAAAATAGACTTATGTACTAAGGCAATGTTGAAATATTTATGTTTGACATTTCGTGTTATATCATATCATCAATTTGTTTTAGCTTCCTCACAACCATATTTCGTACGACTGGCCACCTTGTAGCACTCCCTACACATACCTACATTTTTGTTTTTTTACACAGTCGTTTCTAGATTTATTCGTACACTATTATATTGGTATTTTTCTGCTGCAAGTTCGGTTCCCTCTCGACAAAGGCCTCCTCTAGCCTTCTCCATTCAAATCTATCTCTGGCTACCCTATACCAGTTGTTGCCGGCGATCTGACGTATGTCGTGTTTCCATATTTTTTGAGGTCCATGTTTTCTGCCCCTTATAGTTATTGCATTTCGCGAACGTTAATATTCAACAGTAAAACATTAATGCGTACCTATAAAGCATTTAAGGATTTTACAATGTCAAAAATAAGTATCATAATTAATTTGAAGGTCACAAACGCATTTTACAAAATTACTTAAACACTTTTTTTCTTTGTCTTTAGTTTTTCGCTAACGGGAAAACAAACGTTCCTGACGCTATCCTAACGCCTTCTATTGAGAGTATTAAAAAAATGGGAGAAAACTGCTCATATAGCCTATACTTTACTTATTTTACCGAAAGTAACACTGGGTATAATAATTACAAATATAACGCTTACGATGGCATTTTAAAAAACCAGTTTATTTTTAGATCCTATCGCTATAACTTGCTTTTGGTAGCCATTTTCTTGAGATCTCTTCTAAGAATCTTTCCGCTTGGATTCTTTGGGATTGCTTCGACGAAGCGAACGCCACCTCGCAAATGTTTTGGGTTGGATAGCTGAAAAATATGAAAGAAAAATAATTACTTAATTGCTTACTCGTTCCTGAAGTTTACGCGAATACCTACTACTTATAAAGTAAAACACTATTTTACGGATTCTTTTCGCGAATATTTATTAAATTTTATCCCGACGTTACGAACATTTGACAGCGTTTGTGGTCACTGGAAGACTAAGAGATGTTATTTATCATTTACAGAGTTTACAAAAATTTTAACTACCATCACTTAATAATATTAATTAACGATCCTACCCACGCAGGAAGAGCTTACTGTGTCTTGTGATCTTGCAGTGAGTGGTCTACCTTGGGTCCTCGATAGCACCGGATTCCATGCTGGTTACTTATTTGCACTAAAGGTAGACATTTAAGGTGAACGCACATTTATCGGAGCCGGACGCGCCGAACGAATCGAAGTCAAGCAGGCCTCGCACACTCAGCCCATTCAGCCGAATCGACCAAATCGGACGAATTGACCGCGTCGAAGAAAAAATGAGATAGCGCTATGAGCGACATCTAAGGTGGGAGTGACTAAGAATTGAATACCCGGCGAGTCGTCCGAGTCGACCGCATTAGCCGCGCCGAATCTGATGACGTCATCCGAATTCGTCTAGGATTTCTGGGGTTCTTCCAATTCAGACGATTCGACGCTGATTAGTGTGCGAGGTTTCATTAGATTTCATATAAAGAATTCTAAAATTTAATCATCATGCGCGCCGATCGGTGCGTGTGGCTCGGGTTAATGTGCGTTCACCTTTATAAATCCATGTGACATCCTATACAAGTCGTAACTTAGCTTGGGGTCAGTAGAAATGCAATGTGGAATGAATGAGAGAAAATTCAGGCTTTTTTTGGAATTGGTAAGCTTGATAAATAGGATCTACAGGGTGTTGTTTTGGTCAGCGACGCCCGACTCAGGGGTGGTTGCACAAACTATACAGATGCCAAATAATATTTCTTTTTGAATGAAAAAAACACAAAATAAATTTATTATTGCGATACTAGGGAGCGAGTCAAAACTACCAACGCCAGGTCGCCTCTTCGTAGCCTACTACTAGCTACGCGAAATATTTCGTTGATACGTGTTCGAGGGTGCGAGTTTCTCCATTCGTTTTGAATTTTTTAAGAATGTTGAACGCGTATAATTTCAAATATTTTTTTGATCCCTGAGTTGGATGTCACTGACCAAAACATCATTCTGTTTGTGTAAGTTTAAACATTATCAGAAACTAGTTTTAAATACACTATTTTCGTAAGGCGCAATTGAAGTACTCGCTTCAAAAGTGATTCTCCTGTCTGCGTGACTCGTGATTGTTCAAAAGCTATTAATCTCCTTATCGCATGGAATATAACTGCATTATTATTGCTTGCTCGTGAAACTAAATCATAATAAGTAGGTATGACCAATAAATAGTAAGTCATAATTATGAAACTTTAGTAAAACATTATTAATACCGCTTTTTTTACAAGAAAGAGAGCAAGTAATGTCATGGAGTGCATTGTTGCTTTGACAGATAAACAACGTTTTTGAACGGATTAGCAAAGGATAATAACCAAGATAAAAAAAAAAGATAATAAAAACTAGCTATCTCCCGGGACCTCGTCCGCGCGTTTTGAGATTGCGTCCTTCCCTTTCGTCGCAGAGTGATGTTTTATAGCCTAAAGCCTTCCTCGATAAACACGCTATCCGACACAAAAATATTTTTTTTAATCGGTCCAGATGTTCCTAAGATTAGCGCGTTCAAACAAAAAATGAAAACAGCGTTATAATATTAGTATAGATTAACTCACTCTCTCAGCCACGAATTGCTGAATCTCCCTCTCGGTAACACTCATGTCTGCCTGCTTCACCACAAATGCTAAGGGCACCTCTCCAGCCGCCTTGTCAGGTATACCCACGACCCCCGCGTCACGAATGCACGGGTGCTCGATTAGTAAGGCTTCTATTTCTGCTGGGGCTACCTGTTAAAAGTAAAAAGTTGTGCATTGAGAACATAAATATCATTGATCGTAGCCTCGATATCCAGTTACGATCGTAGGAAATACACAGCTAATATAAGGAGCTGCTTAGTCATATAGGTCATAAAATCATTTATTTTTTATTTAGAACCACTTTTACACGTCCTAATATAAACCCTACCACAGCTTCTGGACAATTGTGCTGAGAAGAAGCTGCGCAACAAACTCAGTCACTATTGTCAATGCCTCTTTTCAAAAGGTTTACAATGTTTGTAGTGATCATGCAAGTCCATACATTATCGTCTTTTTAATAAGCATCTACTTTATAATACCCATACGATAAGGGTTTCTTTAATAACACTTATAAATTTATTAACCGGTAAGTTTACAATGTGTTCTGGTAGTTTATTGAAAAATTTTATACCTTTCCCCATGAAAGAATTACCAACCTTTCGAAGCCTAAATTGTGGAATAGCAAACTTATCCTTATTCCTAGTATTATATTTGTGTATGTCGTTATTTTTCGTGAATGAATGTAAATGTTTCCGTACATACATTAAATTTTCGTAAATATACTTAATAACTCTAGTGGTCAAGTTACATGTGTCTTAGTGGTGGACAGGGGACGATTGGTGAAACGGGTGAATGCGTGGAAAGAGTCGCTTGAAAACGCCTTAACCTAAACGTGGCGAACACAGTCGCGGATCCAGCTCTTCAAAAAGGTTAAATGATGGAGGGGGGGGGGGGGTGAGGGATAAATTAAAGCGCGAGCGAAGCGAGTGGGTTGCAATCCGGCTTTTGACGCTGATCAAACCATAAACATACAATACAGTCATGCACTTTGTACATTGTGATTGGGGTTGTGGGCATACCCACAGGCATGGGCGGACACCGTGTACTTCGCATGCAACTCCACAGACCCCACGTTCGTCCGCATAGGAGACATAGTTGAGCGCACGGACCAGTTTAAATACTTGGGATCAGGGGCCCTGTTATTGAATCACTCGCTTCGAAATGGCGAGTGATTTTCGTTCGACAACGAGTTTTTTTCTATGACTTTTAATTCATCTTCAAACGAAAATCACTCGCCATCTTGAAGCGAGTGATTCAAAAATAGTGCTCCTGTACTCTACAACACTCACGCGTCTGGTGACATCGAAAACGACGTCAAGGCTCCGACTCTGCTGCGTGGGCCAAGTAGCGTGAGGTGATTGGTGTTATTCACGCTATCACATATATCCGATAAATCGCACACTAACATGTATTGCACACTGAAGTTATATATTTAAAGTTTATTATAACTTTATCGTAATAATGTATGTATCGAATATTTTGTAACGTTGGGTTGGCATCAATTTTGGGCGTCCGAGTACTTCACTCGGAAGGACCCACTGAAAACCAGCGTCAGGTCCTCTAGGGGGCCTGGCTCATGCTGAGTGAGGTCCTATTGGTTCGGACGTCGCCGACACGCAGACGCACTCCTAGCTGGCATTCGTGTGCCTGTCTGTTGTATTTGTAGGATTGTTTTTTTACACATTTCTAAATGTATGCCTGTTTTTTCTTTTTCGTGTGTGTGTGTTTGTGATGTCCGTAATCAATAAAAGCTTTTCTTTCTTCCTTCTTTCTTTCTTATTTGTGACCCAAAATGTTGGTTAAATTGAAGGGACTAGTCTATAAGACCACCATCAGACGTGTTCTTTTGTACGGTATTGAAGCGTGGCCGGTTCTTGAGCGACACAAGCAGGAACTGTGTGTCACGGAGATGAACACGCTGCGTTGGATGTGCACGCGAAAAGATCGCATTGAAACTCTCTGCACTGGACAAGCTGCAGGAAAGTTGCCTTCGCTGGTACGGTCACGTTTCGCGGCAATCGGCGAGCTCTTGAGAAACTAATGTCTAGCCATCCCGCCTCCGCCGGACTCCGGCAGAAGGGGTAGACCCAAAAAGTGCTGGCTTGACGTCGTGAAAGATGATATGCGTGCCAATCAACTGTTCAGAAAGGATGCCCAAGACAGTGCAAAGTGAAGACGTAAAATTAGGATGGCGGACCCTGGGCGTCATCTCACGCAACTGGGATTAACACCGGGATCCCGGGGAAATGTATAAACAATTTTAATAAACTACAAGGAAACATTGTAAACTTACCGGCCTAACCCTAATGACGATAGGGTATTATAAAGTAGATGATTATTTAAAAGATAATAATGTATGGACTTGCATGATCACTACAAACATTGTAAACCTTTTGAAAAGAGGCATTAACAATAGTGACTGAGTTTGTTGCGCAGCTTCTTCTCAGCACTAGCCTACCCACAATTGCCCCGAAGCTGTGATAGGGTTTATATTGGGATGTGTAAAAATGCCCCAGTGGACCTATTTGCATAAATAAATGACTTTTATTACTTTTTATGATGATAATGATGATGATGATTGGTCACCTTTTACCATCTCTTGAGGGTTAGTTTAAAAAAAAGGCTATGTTAGTAGAAATTTACCTGAGCAGCCTTATACTTGATAAGCTCTTTCAGCCGATCAACAATGAAAAAGCAGCCGTCTTCATCATAGTACCCAATATCGCCAGTCTTGAAGAACCCTTCTTCATCAAAGTCCAGACTCCGGTCTTTGCCGACGTAGCCTTTCATAACTAGCTGTCCTTTGGCGCAGATTTCTCCGGGCTGGTTCGGTCCGAGGGGTACTCTGGATTCTGTGTCTACTACCTGGAAGGGAAGTATGTTTTTAACACGGTTATATTAGCTTTTCTTCAAATCTTGGAACCTTAATTTGACCCACTTCCCGGTCTTCGATTAGGATGAAATTTGGCACACGCTCTGAGTTCTGATGACAATACATGACTAGATAAGAAACGTTATTTCAAATCCAATATAGCAGCCTCCCCAAGATGGCGGACAGGCTATTTGAAATGCACCCCCATGATATGGGTATCAAATAACAGGGTATGCTGTCAGTAATACGAAAAAAATAGTCACATGATTGAAATCCAACATAGCGGACATCCAAGATGGCGCATTGTCTATTTGAAATGCACCCCCATGATATGGGTATTATATGAAAGGGTTTGCTTAATGGGATACGAAAAAATAAAAACGGCTTAGTACCTACATCTTTTAACACAACGGCCCATAGCCTCCAACACCGCTTAAGTCGAAAATTGACAGTTTAGAAATTTTCATGCCGTTAGATAGAGTTTCTCAAAGTGCGTCTAACCACGAGTCCTTGAGTCACATGATATACCTAGATTTCAGCTCTTCAGAAGTCACATTGCGAAAAATAGTGACGGCACGCTCATTGTCTTACGAAACTGGCGTCATCTTAAATTTCGAGCAAACGAAGAATTATAGAATATCTATTCTACCTGACCGGTGCGCAAGCTAGGAAGGTACCTACTATCGAGGTCACTGCCTTACCTAACCTAACCACTGTAAGAGTCAAAAGCCCTGGCACCTCGCGCCCATATTCGCGTCGTTCGTGAGTGCTACCGATTTTCGTTTAAAAGTGGCAAAAGCGGCCGCTTTTATTACATTTTAGCAACCAGTTTATCTTATAGGATAAAACCAGTGAGTTGTTAATACTACGTATAGTGAAGCTATGCCAAAAAAACCGGCTAAGTGCGAGTCGGGTTCGTGCAATGAGGATTCCATGCCAACTAACTAAATTAGGAATCCACTAACTTCCACTCAGCTAAAATACCACAATATTCTGTTGACAGAAAATATAACTTTGTTTTTAATAGTGTTTGTATGAAGAACAAAGTTATGTTTGCGGTTGTTGAAAATGTACTATATCTCAAAAACTACTTGTTCGATCTCGTCCAAACCAATTTTCGTTAAAAGTGTTTGTAAGATCTACATTATACATATTTCTTCAAAATTTACACTCGCTTAGTTTAGAATCTATCAAACGTTAGACTTTAAAAGAAAATGGTTTTAGGAACCTCATTTTCAGAATGTCATTTTAAAAGATCTATCCATAGACACCCACCCCCCACACGTATAGGTAGGTTTGAGTATAAAAAAATTCAGTTTTAGTTTCATGTAGGCAAGCCCTTAAATATCATTATTTTTATATTTTTGTATGACAATCGTAAAGCGGTTAACATCTTTCTGCCAAATTTCAACAGTGTGATGCTTATAGTTACAGAATAAAGAGGCTGTGACATAGGAACGGTCGGACGGACAGACAGACAGACTTGACGAAACTATAAGAGTTCCGTTTTTTGCCATTCGGCTACGGAACCCTAAAAAGGGGCACAAATACGCGTCAATTTATGTGTCACGATATATGTTCTTGGTGTCAGTTCCATACGCTAATAATAGTAGTTTAATAGAAAAATCCAATCTATGTTATTATGATACAAAAAAAAACCATTTACCTTCACAGTGATACCAGGGACCACCCTTCCCACGCTGCCAGGCTTGCTAGTAGCATGATCAGCGTAGTTATCCCTTATGATGGCTAACGTCATCTCCGTCATTCCGTATCCTTGGAGCACCGCTTCTATGTTTGGGAACCTGTGGGTGAGCTAACTTTGTAAAGTTTGGTAACTATTCATTAATTTACGGTTAATTTAAAATAAAATACCGCCTTCAAAAAACACTAAAAGGACTAAAACAATAATAGTCCCCCTAGCCGATTTCGACTACGGTGGCCAGTCACAACGACTAACCGACTGCACGGGACATATTATAGTGCACAAGTGTGTGCGCAAACGCTGGTGCACTCTCTATTCCTTTCACTCTCATAGCCCGATGGGACAGAAATCAGAGCTGGAATTGTGTAAAGCAATCGTATTCTTTTGACAGTTCAAAACGTACGATATGATCTGTCAAACCCTTTGTTCTTTGCCATTTGACAGACCATACCGTACGTTTTAAACTGTCAAATGAATACGATTGATTTAGACAATCGCACCCCTGACACGACCGGTGAGAAATCAGGCGCAGGACCAACGGCTTTACGAGCTTTTCCGAGGCACGGGGGTGAAACACCGCCAATTTCCAAACTCCGGGCTACCCAAAGAGTTTGTGAACAGAAAAACTCAGGTATTATGACCCGACCTGGGGATCGAACCCGGGACCTCTGGCGCAACCGTCGCTTTAAAGTGCTACCCTCCCGCTGCGCCACCGAGGCAGTTAAAAGGATTAAAATAACGCCATTAAGAAAAACAAAATCATTAAAGGTCGGTGCATGATGTGCGCACGTAGACTGCTGCTGTATGTTAAAGTTGACATCATGCACCGACTTCAATTGAGTTTGTTTCTCCTTTTAGTGATTTTTTCAAGGCGGTGAAATTTTTATGAAAACATTTTTTTCGTCATTTTTAGTTATTGTTTAAGTTAGGTACAATGTGCTTCAATAACAAAAATAGTTACAAAACATTATATTCGATGTAAAAATACTTTAATAAAAACTGCAATAAAAAGGGTCCAGCCAAACGCTAGAAATTCGTCGACAAAAATACATACACTATATACCTACATACAATACAATACATATGTACAAACATACTGGTCGAACTGAGAACCTGTTTTTTTAAGTCGGTTATAAAGTATTTGTTTAGATAACGATATATTAGGATAATTTGAATTAGATTCTCTCGCCAAAACAGAGGGAAGAGCAGTTAAAACAAATAAATTTAAAATATGTACTAGCGAAACGAGTAATGGAAATATTTCTTTCTTTAACAATTTGAACACAGACAACTAATTGTAAGATTAAAGAATAAGAATAAAATTTGCGGAAGAATTTACTTACAAATTTCTAAACACTCAGAGCAGCTGTAGAATAACAGTATACGGTGAACCCGCCGCCTAACAACCACATACAAACTAAAATCGCTTGCGTTGTAAAAACTGGCGCTAGTTCATCCAAAAAAAAACGGATCTGCAAGAGATACGGCGGTTTTCTCGATAGAAGGTATATTTACCCTTACTGCGTTGAAGCGGAAGGTTAATTTATAGCTCCATTTCAAAAGAATCAACAAAAAAGAACTTACTTAGTCTTAATCTGCTCAATGGTCTCCTTATGCAAAGGAGCTGCGCCAGAGTATATCACCTTCACGGAACTGAGATCGTACTTATCAGGAGCTTTGCACATCGCCACTATCATTGGTGGAACTACGGACAGCTGGTTTATCTGGAAATTGGGAAAAATAATGAGTTGGGGCAGAAGGCTGAAGATATAATACATCAGGAAAGGCTTTTGGAGGCCGGATACCCCCGGTTTTTAAACTGCCTAGTGTAAGTCAATAACTACCACATAATTACCACCATAAATCACACTCATATTTGAAGTGAGGCCTTTGTCCAGCACTCACAGAACAAGTAACAGTCATATAATTTACAGAAATATAAAGTATCTTAAGTAAATAACTAGACTATAACTCTCAATATGTGGGCACAATATGTTCCAAATATAATGAAGTGAAAGCGGGTTAAACTTAGTGTGTTAGTAATTTTTGCTTAGGACAAACGATATCATCGAATATTAGTTAAGTTAGTTCTGCAACGTATTTTTAGAGTGACAAACACAAATTTACTTGGTTCAATACCTATATAGTCTGTCTCCACTGAGGTAAAATCTTTCATGCCTCATCATCATCAAATTTAAGAGCTAGGCTCTTGTCGGTGGATTTTTTTCCATATAAAATCCAAATTAGGAATGATACATGGTATTACTCCTAATTAAGAGTTTTTATTATACATATTATAATTCTTAATTTTGAGCTTTGTGGAAAAAACTCTACCGACAAGAGCCTAGCTCTTAAATTTGATGATGATGAGGGATGAACGATTCTACCTCAGCAGAAACAAATAATATAGGTACTACATTGAGTTGGCTTTTAAAGTGCTGGACAAAGGCCTCACTTCAAATATGAGTGTGATTTATCTTCACTACGTAGGTTTAGTGCAGATTGGTGGAGGGGTATTTGCAAGAATTGCAAGGCAAGCTACCAACCTTGCTGTCAGATGTTAGATTATCAAAAGGGCCTTTAACTTGGCTTAGCGACTACTAGCAACTGATATAAGCCAATACCAACATCTTAATGCGCCTTCCAAAGCAAGGAGATGCTCGTGAATATGTCACAAATGGTCAGAATGGTCACCCATCCGAACACGGCCACTGTAGGTTATTTGACTTCGGTTATCAATGCCAAAGCGCTGCCGTCACTTTTCTACGAGCACTTCTATCTACAATGACTACTGCGCCTAATTAAATCGCCTACAAAATACGTACTAAAAAGCTTAAAAGCAGGGCTTGAAACTGGTTCAAGATTTACCGGTATTATACCGGTTAAACCGGTTTTATCGTAAAATTCCATTTCGGAGCGGAACCAAATAGGAGTGATACTGTAAACCTTAATAAACCGGTTAATTCCTGGCCGCTTGCGACGATCGCAACGCGACTTGTTTTTTGACCGAATATTCTTCGAAAGTGATTAGAATAAATATCAGATTCTACAGAATTATTCCTTTTGCCATTTTATTGTTTATATAATATAATTAAAATTTCCAAAAATATGTCGAACAATTACCACAGTACGTATCTGATAGGATATATAAACAAAATAAGTTTTATTGAATAAAAACAAACGTCAATGCGCTCACCGCACGCAGATCTTAACGAAGTTGAGGTGGTTGTCCTGGCTAAACGAAAAGTTAAACCGGTTAATGAAAAATACCCATATTTTTCCGAACCGGTTTAAAAACCGGTTCAAAGGAACATAACCTTTTTCAAAAAGTTTCACCTGTATTTTCGTTAAACCGGTTCAGAAAAAATACCGGTTTCCAAGCCCTGCTTAAAAGAACGCATTTGTCTTCTATTTAAGAGAAACAAATTCTTTTTAATCGGAGCATGGTAAGATACTGCCTGACCTGACCTATATTTTCTTTGTTGAGACCTATGGTTGACTGGTAGATAATGCTTTCAGCATTAAGTCCACCTTAAGAGACAGTTTGTGAATAAAGTTTTGTTAAATTAGATAGCTCTTTATTACACATAACATACATTAAATTACAAATTCGTTTAACGGAAATGTACAAAGAAGGCGGTCTTATCGTTATAGGAGATCTCTTCCAGACAACTTTTGTGTAAAGAAATTATGAGTCATGGGTATTTTGTACATAAAAAATGAAGAGGTAATGAAGTGGAATATAAATATACATATTTTGAAGTCGGTAAAAATCAATTGTCATCTCTGACTGAACCTCAGCGACCTGTACCGTGGGGTTGTTACTCGATAGCGACGCCGGTTTTGCTCGCTAGCGAAGACGTAGCTTTTTGTATGGATTTTTTTATTTCTGTCAGTGACCGCTAGAGGCGCTGTGCAATTTGCCATGAACTATTTTTACGTCGTCGCTAGCGATGAAAGCCGGTTTAAACACATGGTGACGGTACTGCTCTCGACAAGAGGAAGTGGTTAGGGGTTGAAGAATGAAGGTATTGAGGTTATGGGCGAAGAAAAAAAACGAGCTTACAACTTCAAAAAAAACTTGGACTATATTTCTTTATCACTTGGTACTTGGAAGGTATAAGGTCTGCCTCCTAACACAATTTCTCGGAACGAATGAAAAAGAGAGCGGGGGTGGCGCGTAGTGGCCTTATATAGGGATTGCATCTAAGTGTTACTATGTTCAAATTATTGCCAGTTCTAAGTCAGTGATACAATATAATAAAATCAAAATCATATCGAGTATCGATTAATTTTTGAAATAAATCAATACTAAATGCCAACAGAAGGTTACCTTATACTTCTCAACGGTCTTCAGATATACATCCACGTCAAACTTGGTCAGATGGACGCCTTTTCTGCCCGCGGCCATTGCACCCAAGATTCCATTCAGGCCCATCGTATGAAACCATGGCACGACGGTCAGAACAAAGTTGTTATCTGGTGAGAGTGTTACCGGTCTAAAAAATGCAATTCATTTGTGAATAAACTAATGTTAAAATGTTATCAGAATTGACGACGCGTTTGGTGTAGTAGGTAGTGCTCCTGAAGTCCTGTCTATTATGCCGGCAGTCGCGGGTTCGAATTCCACAAGCGGCAAATGTTTGTGTGATGAGCACGAATATTTATAAGTCATGGATGTTTATACTTATGTTAAAAAGTTAAGTTTAGTGCCTGTAATCAAATGCCGTAGGTATGAGTTGAACTCCACCACGCGGGCTCAGTGCGGATTGGTGGAGGGGTGTTGCAAGGCAAGCGACCAACCTTGCTGTCAGATTTTATCAAACCGGCCACAAGGCCTCTGACTAGGCTTAACGATTAATATCATCCGATATTAGCCGAGACCAACGGCCTAACGTGCCTTCTGAAGCACGGAGGTTCTTATGATAAACGACACTTAAATGGTCCAAAGGTTCACCCATCAAAATTATATGTAGGTATTTGAGCATTTAAAGGAGACGCTACCGTCATAATCGTTGTCTGGTATTCGTAACACAAGGAAGAAAATTCCTTGTTTCGAAACCACTACAAATCGTGTGTTGTCTAACGCATATTTATTATTAGCGAATGTATCTTTATTAGCTGCAGGACGTCCACTGCTGAACATAGACCTCTACCATAACTTTCCATAGCAACCAGTTCCCAGCGGTCTGCATCCAAGGCATGTGATTCTGCGAACGGTACAAGATCGTATGCTCATCTTGTTGGTGGACGTCCTAGTCTGCGAAGGGTTTTTCTACGTATTAACAAAAATATAGTATGAAAAGAAAGCGTTACCTTCATTCATTTTGTCTTTGAGATTTGTCGTATAGAGACATTTGAATACTCCAAAGGTTTCGTAACCGAGGATTCAAACCCTGGACGTCCTGGTTTTAGATCAATTACAGTTCTAACCGCTAGATTGACCAGTGGAATAGTAATAAAAATGGTAAACTTACAAGCAACAAGAAGACAGACAATTCAAATGGGACAGCATCACACCTTTCGGCAATCCCGTCGTTCCCGAAGAATATAATATAAAAGCCGTATCCGTCTGTCCTTCCACTGGGACTACTTCAAACTCCTCATACTTCACATTCCTCGCTAAATAGTTGTTAACGATAACGTTGCCGTTGCCGTTATTATTCGATACCGCTAAGTCGTCATATAACAAAACGTTGCTAGGTCGGTGTTCTCCGAAAATAATGATGGTTTTCACGTATGACAGCGATTTGAAGGTCTTTCCGTGGCTTTTGAACGCGTTTGGTGAGGTGACGACAAACTTTGGTTTGGATATGCTCAATACGTGTTTGATTTCACCTGAAAACACACATGAATTTTAACTTCACTTTCATTTAATAAGTATAGATTCTATAAACGTCAGATACGACGTAGCCGACCGAATAAGTATCAGACGTCCGATTTTAATGCTTCAACACCTGAGCGGTTGCAGGACTTGCAGGCAACCACATAACAATAGAATTTGCATTGTGTCTCGTTCACATACGCTCGAGGGATTAAAATTACATTTACATAAATGATTGCTGTCAAATAGGTGACGTTTAGGCGTTTTGTATCATATTCGACGAATATTCCTTATCTGACGTTGGTAAAATCGATTTTAAGTCAGATTGTTTTATATGCTTAGTAGTTTACAACTAAAGCAAAAAAAGATATGTATACATTTGCACATAAAGGGGAAAATAATATTAAATTTTCAGTTAACCTAGAAAAATACTGAGGTGCGTCAAATCGCTCTCGATAAAAACCGTCTTCGCTTCAGCAAGTCAAAAACAGAAATTGAATAAAATTATTTTGCTTTAAATTTCCGCTAAGCGACGCCGGCGCAGGCAACTAACAACACGAACCGTCACCGCGTTGAGTATTAGTTCAGGTAAATGCAGGATGCACCATCCGCCCTCCCTCAATACGCATGCGGCACAGCTGATGCAATTATTAGTACCTAACACCAACGTGCAAAAAACCTCGACGTGTTTCGCTACTACACGTTGCATCTTCAGGAGCTCTATTTTTGAATCATTTGCTTCAAGATGGCGAGTGATTTTCGTTCGAAGATGAATTAAAAGTCAAAGAAAAGAACTCGTTGTCGAACGAAAATCACTCGCCATTTCGAAGCGAGTGATTTAAAAATAGAGGCCCAGGAGATGTTGTCGCCTCGGCGGAGCACGGACGACTGAACGTGCTAAACGCGGTGACGGTTCGTGTTGTTAGTTGCCTGCGCCGGCGTCGCTTAGCGGAAATTTAAAGCAAAATAATTTTATAAATTTTAACTTAGTTTTGGATTTCCGCAAAGTAACGCCTGATTCCATTAATTATCAAAAACAGAACCCATGGAATATCTGTATGACCCAAACCCAACTGATTGATTTTTTACGTCGTTGCTAGCGAAAACCGTAAAACTGTCGTAAACTTATGGTACCTTCTGTATACATGGGGTTGACCGTAGTCAGAACAGCTCCTGCACACAATCCACCAATCAAAGCGCCCCAAAACTCGAGTTTATTCTCCGAGCAGATGGCAATCACGTCTCCCTTTCTCGCACCTAGGTGAGTGAGAGAGACGGCAAAGTTCATTGTCTGTTGGCATATTTCTCCGTAGGTTATGGACTCGTTGGTGACGCCGTCGATCTGAAAGGAATATCATCGTAATCCATCCGTGACCAGGCTATAATTTGGTGAGTGGCACAAGAACTCCATGTGTTTATTCCATCAGCTCCCTTCTGATGCACTGCGGGCTACCACCCTCACTTAGTTGACATTCCACTGATTAGAACTAAGCGCGTTTCGTCAACATTTGTAATGCGCACAGCAAAAATATGGAATTCTACCCGCATCAGTGTTTAAAAATAAACGATTATATCAGTGTTTCCAATAGATTATAACCCAAAAATTTTAAATCCAGAGTGAACAGGCTTCTTCTGGGTGAACTCGCTCCATCGTAGTCTGTCTGGTGCCACGTTTGGGCTAGTCTTGTGACAAGAGCGAACCCATTTTAAATAGATAAAAGTAAGATTTAAACTTTGTCATGAAAGTGAGATGGTCCATCATCTTTCCTTTTTTTTACTGCTAACACACGGTACGGATTGTCTCATTTGCGTTTTAGATATTTTTATGTATCAGCAATTACGGTTAAAAATATAGACGAGCTATACAGCAACATTAAAAGCATTTAAAGTGGCGCAAGGATTACTCTATATCAACGTATAGTTGTGTATTACGACACTAAGCGCTAACAGATAAAAATGATGGGGCATGCCCGTTGATAGAAAGAGATAAATATATAAAATTCGTTACGTACTGATTGCTAATGAGCGCTCATTGGCACGAGCGCGTAACATTTCGCTCTTTAGCCTAATCTAAAGCCAAAGTCAGCCATTGCCAAATTATGGTAAAGACTAAATACGTGTTTTATATTTTAATACTTTTAAAGAAAAAAAAATACTTATGTATGAAATGACGCGTTTCTTGTCTCTAACAGTTGCAGTGTAATTAGTACAACTCCTTAACACACAGGAAGGCATGTTTGCCAGAAAACCAGAAATAAATTAAGGCGCTTTCGAGACGTATGACCGTAAAGAGATAGCGTGCCCAACTAAAATGCACTCTGGGCAATTCGTTTGATCATTTTAGAGCTAATACGACGAATCTACAATTTAGAAACATCTGAGGGTATCAGTAAGTTGTCATTGCTACGTATAGAGAAGCTTTGCCAACCAAAAAATGTGTCGCAAATACTGACAAGATTGAAGCAAATTCCTTGAAATTTGAATTTTGAATATGAAACCGTTAGATGATTTGATGTCTGTGGTGTCACTTTCATACGCTAGTTATTGTAAATGTTAGGTACTTAGAAAATTGTTCCGTTTTTCGTTGCTTGTTGAATAAAAAACAAAATCTTTATTACTTTGAAAATAAAATAATATAAAGGTTTCAATGATAAAATTACCTATGTAGGTTGTTAGTTTTGTGTTTATCTTATTATAACATGAATTGTTTCGTAAAAAAACATATAATTATTGTCCCGTCGTAATAGAACGACAAAAGCGAGATGTCACCCAGCAGCAAACTGTGTGACAAAAAGAGATGGGTGTGATGTAGCAGAACCGTTTTTTGCGGCTGTCAGTCAGTTTGGATGCCCATGAAGGCTCGCTGAAAAAATCTTTCCTTTTTAAAAAAAAAATTAAGTGTATTCGTGTATATTTTGAAGAAATAGTTCTCCTGAAATATAGTAACGTGATCGGTAATTGATTGTTGATCATTAAAGCGAAATAACCCCAACAAATAAACATTCAACAGGTGAATTAGTCCAAAACGAAGCCTCTTTATATACGACTTATATTTACCAATACGCTTTAATTCTTAAGTACGCAGTTTGATCATTCTATTCTAGAAACGTTAATTTTGTATTAATTAACAATATTTAATTTTATGCTGCATGGTCGATATTTTTTGTCAACTAGTATCATGCGGTAAACTAATATATTTAACTTAGGAAGATTGGTATAAATCACCTGAACGAAAGGTAATCTCATTTTATGCTACAAATGTTTCTTACTTTTAAGTTAGTTACTGACACCTTAAACCGGTTTCGTTTGACAGCTTTTATTTGTCCTTCTCTTCCGATAGGAATATTAATTTTATGTAAAAAGGGATTGTCAAGATTGCTAACAATATTCGACTTACAAAGAAAAACGGACTTTATACCTACCTACTACTTCGGTTAGATTATATCAATACACATGTTTCTTTGGTAAGGCGACGCTATAATACTTAATCAAACAAATATCACTGTTATAAAGTAAACACTTATCTTATCAGAGTTGTTATTACTTAAATACTGAAGTTACTTCAGAGATAACTGAAGTAATAAGTCTAGGAGTTTATTGACCAGATAACAATTGCATTAAAATCTCTACCTGTACCTCCATGAGTTTCCGGCGGCTTTACTCGTTACGTAAAAGAAGTGTCTGGAAAATTTTAGATCTGCAAGTGACCGCTAGAGGCGCTGTGCAATTTTCCATAGATTTTTTACGCCGTCACTTGGGAGTAAAAACGCCGTAAACTCATGGTAACGGTATTGAGCATGTTTCAGCTTCGACGAAATGGCACTAACCAACGACAACTAATGTGACTGCCTCCGTGGTGTAGTGGCTAAACTAAATTAAATTAAACTAAATTTCTTAAAGCGTTGCCTCCCGGCTGTCCTGGGTTCGATTCCCGGTCGGGTCAATGTAGAAATCATAACTTTCTATATTGTCTCGTGCCTAGGCCTGATGGTACCACCGTTGTTTCTGGTTTCCAAGACACAAGTGCTAGAGCTACTTACTTTGGGTTCAGATCAATGTATGTGATTATTTATTATTCTTTTTATTATTTATTTTTAATTTAATAATATCAATTTAACTAAATTGCCCCGCAATCACTTTCGTGGTTGACTGCGAGTGCGCTTAGTATAAACAATCAACATTATATAAGCAAAGTCCATAAACATATTGCAATAATAATAATATTTTAATAATTCAAATATGAAACGTTATTTCGTATGAAGTAGGTAGGTAGAACTGGACAGAAACGCTAACGGGAACTTATTTAGACATTTTGAAAAAAGGCTGTAAATACAGGTTATGTTTTGTTTAGTGTCATACAATTTAGAGATAAATATAGTTTTTTTTAAACACTTTTTTTTCTGAAAAAATTCATAACGAATGGGGAAATTCGCACCCTCGCGTGTAGCTCGCGCGTATCTACGAAATACTACGCCGTAGCTAGTAAGCTACGAAGACTGGCGTTGGTAGTTTTGACACGCTCCCTAGTGTATCACAATAACAGATTGATTTTGTGGGATTTCGCCACAGTATCGCTTGAACAACCACCCCTGAGTCGGGCGTAGTCGACCAACACAATACCTTATACCCGCTATCCTTTATTATTTTGGCCTTCCTGCCTACCTAAGGGACAAACTAGAATAGCTACCCAAGTGTTTGTCAGTTATTTATACATTTTATTTTATTCAAACTTTATTGCACTGTAAGTTGTACAATTAGCAGAATTAATGCCTAATCGCATTCTCTACCAGACAACCACCTGGTAATGCAGAGATTTTAATCAGTGGCGGAATATTAATAATAAGTGATAAAAAGTGGTACAAAAAAAAGAAGTAAAATGTACTAACGTAAATATATATGCTAATATTACACAAATATATAATAGGATACATAAGTTATTGTACCTAAAAATAAAAAATATTTTAAAACTGTTCTGCTCTATATCTACTTACTAGCGGTCCCCCGCGACTTCGTCCGCGCGTTTTGAGTTTGCCCCCTCCCCTCCCGTCGCAGCGTGATGGTTTATACCCCAAAGCCTTTCTCGATAAATAAGCTATCCAAAACAGAAATATTTTTTCAAATCGGTCCAGCAGTTCCTGAGAGAAGCGCGTTCAAACAAACAAACTCTTCAGCTTTATAATATTATTAGCGCAAGCGCACGTCGTACTTTAGCTGCGAACATTATTTTGGTGCGGAGTTATGTTAAAACTGTGATAGCTCCTAAGATATTTGTTGAATTTAAATGATATAAAGGGCAACTTTGTTCTAAATGAAATGCTCGTGATGATGAATGTATTTATTTTGATAAGAATAAATACCTGTGTGTATAATACACCTCTAAAAATAATGCATTATTTCTTTACAAATTTATTAACATAAAATAGGTTGTAGTAAGTCAACCATAAAAGATAGACATATACTGTCGCGGACTTTATTATAGAACTCTTAATGCTGAACAATCCTGTCATACATGATTTTTGTGTAACTTAAGCGGTTTTCGCAGCGTACGCAGCGGAAGCTCTCAAGAGGAATATCTTTCTCCCGTTTTCGCAACATTTTTCATTGCTGCTGTGGTCTTATGAGTCGTATCTTTATGTTATATAGCCTAAAGCCTTCCTCGATAAATGGACTATCCAACGTTAAAATATTTTTTCAAATCGGGCCAGTAGTTTCTGAGATAAGCACGTTCAAACAAAGAAACAAACAAACAAACTCTTCAGCTTTATAATATTAGTATAGATAACATAATATCTTCATTTTGTAATATTACACCTACTACTTTACTTACATTGAGCTGCCCTGGGTAACTAGGTCATAAGTTCACAAATTGTATTATATATTTTGTCCTTATAGATACACCTAGTACGCAAATGTGAATAAATAAATAAATAAATAAGATACAATCTTAATAAACTATCATCTGATATGACCATTGAACTACTATAACTAGCGTATAGAACTGACACCACGAACAAACCTCGTGTGCCATGAATTGACGTCGCTTGTCATCAACCCATACAAATGGTCTCATACTCGAAATTCAAATTTCAAGGAATACGTCATAACTTATAATCTTGTCGTCGTATTTGCGACACATATTTTGCTTGGCATAGCTACTCTACGATAAATTTCTATTAATCTCATGAACTCACTTGGCTCGCGACTTCGTGTGCGCTTTTTGAGTTTGTTCCCTCGCCTCCCGTCGCAACTAGATGTTTTAGCCTAAAGCCTTTCTCGATAAATGAGCTATCCAACACAAAACATTTTTTTTTTAAATCAGACCAGTAGTTACTGAGATTAGCGCGTTCAAAGAAACAAACTCTTCAGATTTATAATAATACAGATTAAAGATAAAACAGGCTGTTACATAAAATCTACCATTTTAAAATGGTGCAATGTTCTTGCACCATATTAAAACATTACTACATTTAAAAATAAACGTAAAATGAAAAAATTATAAACCCCTAACTTTCTAAGAGCTGATGATCTTTTAACGCCTGAACAGATTTTCATGCAACATGGATAAGATCACTCGGTATAAAATTATCCATGACCCAAAAAAACTAAACAAAATCGGTTTATCCACGTTAAGCTTATAGCCCCATCTTTTTGCGTTGGGGATTAAAAATCATTTGCTACGAGTAGGTTTCCATGTCAATTTGCAGGACCTTGTGTTTATTTAACTCTAGGTTATCATCATTCTGTTGACAGTGACAAGAATCCAAGTTTATAATTATCTGTTTATACTGGATGTCGCTTACACATACAGGTACGGACAACAGCACGTCAAGGTAAACAGTGCGGTATCTAATTCAGTTGTAATAAGGGCTAGGTTGCAACAAAAGTTGGCAACCTGATATGTGCTGGCGACTGTACATACATAATTTGTAAGTAGCATGAGTTCTCCGTAGTGTTGCCACCTCAGCCCTTTTGGGGCTAGATCTAGCTCTTTTTACTATATGTGAACCCGTTGCAAAATGATTTAGCCCGGAAAGGGCTATCTAGACCTTTTCATGTTATTTAAAATTTTACACGAAAATTGAAAATTAAAATCATCATTTCGCGATTTATTTATATTTTCTTGTAGATACAATTTGTTTGACTAAGGCAACGTACCACATTTCTATGCATGCCGGTCCGGGTATACCTCAAACATTGATTTTAGCATTAAAAAATCATTCCTTTTTTAATTTATTCGTCTGGAGCTGATTCCGTAATTTACTTATGATTTTTGATTATTTTTTGTTAATGTTTTTTATTGATTACCAACATGGTAAATGATTGTGTTTTAAATTTTAATTCTTATTACATTTTGAACCAGTTTATTATGAATAATTTTAATTTATCATTAAATTGATAAATTGAATCTACAAAATTTTATCGATTTTGTAAAATACGATTGTTATCCAAACAAAAAAATAAAAGAATAATTGAAGTCACTATAAAGGTATTTTATTAGCCTTTTTCAGCAAGGCTTAGTAATTTGTACTCCATCTAGCCCTATCTAGCCCTTTTTAGCTTCGTCAACAGCCCTTTTTACCAAAACTAAGGTGGCAACACTGGTTCTCCGTAAGTAAATCATCATGGCACACGAAAAAAACGCGTAGTAGCTTACGTATATTGCACAAAAAATTGACAGCGTGTATTGTCTCTTAAAAATAAATACAGCTTACCTACCTAAATGTACCATTAGGTCATATTTTACATAAATCTTAAATGTGTTTATCAAATATTTCGACAAGGTTATTTTTTGACGTAAATTACGTTTTCAAACACTTACGAATAGAGTTTTTTCCTTGACTGCCCACATTTTGTCCAACATGAAATCACCGAAATGTAAATTGGCTGGAATAGCCACATCCTTCGGGCCGTACACATAGTTTTTATTTCTCAACATCGCGACAAAAAACTGGTATAATTTATTTAAAAGAGCGTGCGCTATCACGCTTTGTGTAGCGCGTACTGAATTTAGTATGGACGTAGAAATCACAGATTGAACTGTATTGATAGAGCGGGGATGTTATGAAATGAGATTGTCGACAGTTCGATGCTCCGTTGTAGTAACATGTTACTTGACAGAAATCAGAGGTCAAAGTCGTGGTAGGTATAAGGTAAAGTCCGTTTTTATTTGATAGTCGAATACAGTAAACAATCGTGACATTCCTTTTTTACGAAATGATTCATTTTAAAATGAGATAAACACAAAACAAACAACTTACATGGGTAATTCATCGTTTTATACTGAGAGTATATTAATAAGAAATTAAATAGTTATTAATTTTATTCACTGTTAATATTTTAAAAGTTATGAAAAGATTGTTTACATTATTGGACTTACCAAGAAAAACGTAGTTTAGGAGTTTTATTTATAATTTTTACTATTTTTTTTATTGTTTAAACTTTATTGCACTGTAATTGGCGCACTTAATGCCTTCAGGCATGCTCTACTAGCCAACCGTTAGGGAAAGCAGAGAGTCTTATACTATTATAAGAGGTTATGTGGTTTGATGAATATGCAACAAATACCCAATGACCCAATAATTTCTTTACCCAAAGGTTGTGAAGTCGAGATTGCTTAAAGGACCGTCTAAATTGTACATTTCGTTTAAAATCATTTGTACTTACCTATGTGATGTGATGTGCAATAAATAGTTATATATTTCGACCGGTTCTGTCATTTGAGTCTTGAGGTCTGGTTTCAGTTTAAGGATAAGTTCAGTAAACAAGAACAAAAAAAACTTACTGGGTAATAATACCCAACTTTATAACAAAGTATCAACTTTAGTGCCTTATTTTGATAACATAAAAAACAGAACCCTTAAAGGATCTCTTGTCCGTCCGTATGTGTACAAACACTCACTATAACAAATACTCAGATGTATGGTCCCTTGAAGCTGTGGAAAAATTAAACTTCTGTGCCATCGCAATAAAAAGATACAGCCGTTTATGCCGTTATTTTCCGCAAATTTTCGACACTCGCAAAGGAATCAAAACCTACAGGGTATTTCCCGTGAACTCAGAATTCTTTAATAAATATTTATAAACTACCTTGAACTACTATTGATAAATAGTGGTCGACAATCTGGCATTATTTTTCTACAGTATTATAACTTATTATCTTTCTGGATTTAAACTATCGCTACATCATCGATATCAGAACATCACTATGTAAATCATTATCTCTAAGAAATAACACACTACGATTACCTTTTTGATAAAGTTAATGTGTGATGTTTGTATTTAAGAAAACCGGTTTTCTTATTTTTGAAACTTTATTCCTAAAACTGCTAGTGCTGCTGGTGCTTAACAAACAAAACCAGAGACATGAAGTTGTATGTCCTGTGTACTAGCGAGGTTACAGCCCCCTGATCACTTTTCCTCGAAAATCGCTTGCACACATAACACAAGAACGGGCGTCACTTCAAACATAAGACGTCGCGTGGTGCAAGCGATTTTGGCTCTTAAGGTGGTGAGGCGACGGTGACCGCGATAGTACGTGGTTGTTTCTTTAAGATTATTCGTGTGGTGTTTTACTTTTTTTTTTAAATGGAAAAAAACCCACAAAATACACATATTTTTATGCGGTACAGCGATCGAGTCAAAACCTCCAACACCAGGTAGCCTCTTCGTAGAGCTATGGCGTAGTATTTCGTAGATAAGCGCTAGCTACGCGCTAGGGTGCGAGTTTTCCCATTGGTTTTGTAATTTGTTTGAATGTTGTGAAGAGGTTTTCTTGTATAAAACTTGCTCAGAATTTAGAAAAACCATTTTTTTAGAATAAGCATGTAGGGGTCACGTTGTGCATACGCAGCGATAAGTCACGGGCGACCGCGTCCGATCGCCAGTCGATCGCCGGGAACCTAGACGGACACGCGTAACTTAGATCGTAATAATATCGCATGTACTTAATGTGTGCAAGGACAATAAAGCAAGTCGTTTCGTGTACAAACTGTTTTATTGAGTTCTCCCGTAGACAGGCAAAAGCATAACTCATAATATCATCCCTGAGTTGGATGTCACTGACCAAAACAACATTCTGTATAAATAGGTTGAGGAATTTGTATTTTACCGACCGACTGATTTTCGTGATTTTAATGCTATAAGTTGGATTGTGTTGATGACCCCGATCGGGATGTATGGAGGTCTCGACATAGTTCCCTGTAAAACCACCAGGTAGCGCTTGAAAAGCGCTGAGTCAAAATCGGTGTTATCGTGTGTTTATTGATTGAGAATAATTTTGGATTGAAGCTTAAAAAATTACAAATACTTTTTAAAGTTTTTATTAATAATAGATTAAGTAAGATAAAATAATATTTGATGCAGCAGAACATCGGAAAATTTAAATTGTCTACGAGAAATGTCATAAATTTTACTTCAGACTTCCACCGCAGGAGCTCTATTTTATTCACTCACGTCAATATTATTTAAATAAGTTACTTTGTGTGTATTTATCCGGTTTTAATTCGTTAGGCAATATATTATAAGCATTCTATAGAGGGCAGTGTATTCAAATTCCCCGAGAGCGCTGATTGCTTTTAAATAAATTATTGTTATAAGTTGATTTATTTCATTCATCATCATCATCATTATTCTCAGCCAAAGGACGTCCACTGTTGAACATAGGCCTCCTCCACGGCTTTCCACAGCGACCGATCACTAGCGGTCTGCATCCAGTTTGATCCTGCGATCTTTTTAACGTCGACGTCGCTTTTGACGTCCTACGCTGCGTCTTTGGTCGAAGGGTCTCCAATCCAGAAATTTCCTGCCCCAACGGCCATCAGTTCAGTCAGTTTATTTCATTACTTTTATAATTATTTGTTTTGTTGGAAAACAAACATCTATGTATTATAAGTTGATCAGCAAACACGCATGACACAGAGCGGTGGCAACTGTTTTTTGAAGTGAAAACTTCTTTAGCGGCGTTGCGCACTTTTGATGGATGGGGGAAAAATGTGAAACTCGCGTCAGGACACGTGACCTGGGCCCCTATTTTTGAATCACTCCTGTCAAGATGGCGTGTGAAATTCATTGGTTAATGTTCGATTTCCCAATGAAAACTAGTATAATTTCACGCAAAGGTGATTTGAAAAAACATAACTGATTTTTATGAATACCTATGTCTATATTTTGCGTGATTTCCATTGATTTTTAATTGGTTTTCGAACGCAATTCACTCGCCTTATTTAAGCGAGTGATTCAAAAATATGGGGCCTGATCGAAAAACCGTAAGACGGTTGGCGAAATTATGGATGTAAGTTGATTTTTCTGGGAGATAAACTTTTTAATGTAATTTAATATAATATAAATTGTAATGTTTGTGTACGATAGCGCAATAAATAAATATTGTATTCTATAAAAATCTATTCCAAAAAATCAAAAATGCACAACGTTGATATTCAAGTTTTCACTTCTGCCGGCACTCCCGGGGTGCTTTCACAGTTTTTTCCATATCATACTTACGTTAAATAATTTCCTATACCTACTATCACGTTTTCAGTCCACAAAAGATATGATTAACTTCATTTAACAGTGATAATTTCATTTTCTAAATTGGAGCTGTGTTGTTTTAACAACTACATCGTCTAGGAAATGATTTTTTAATCGGGCAAAGTTAACGGGAATCACACAAAATGTAGATAGATGCATGCAAGTAGTTACAAAATTATGTTAATGTTTCTATAATTCACTGCTGTAATTACTTGCGTCTATATTTAACCTGTGTTCAGTTGACTTATAATGGATTTTCGAACGAAAAACATTCTGAATATTGGCAGAGAATGCTTTTTGCATTAAGTCCACTTTATGCACACTGTTATTTGTGCAATAAAGTTTTTCAATAAAGAAACATAGAGACCCTGAGGCCGGCAAGACAATGGAAACACATAAATATTTGACATGCGAATGAAAAATTGAGAATCAGTATAACCTACACATGGGATTTAATGACCTACATACATTCAATTGCATTGCATTGCAATTAAATAATAAGAAATTTGCCGTTTTATTTATAATTTATTTATATCCAATTGTCCGTCCACCTCTTAATGGAAAATTTTGTGCTTATATTATACCTATTAACAATAATTTCATATACTCAACTCGTAACGATAAGACCGCTCAAATTTTACAGAGGCCATCGCATCAGGTTACCTACTTTTGTTGCAAACTAGCCCTAATTACAACTGCATAAGATACCGCAGTGTTTACCTTGACGTGCTGTTGTCCGTAGATTTCCTTGAAACGAATTTGTAAAACAATTTATGTTATGTGCAATAAAGAGTTATCTATCTCTATACATTAGCCTGAATAAAGTGTAAAAAAATACCTTGTCGATTTTTTTTACATTTTATTAGAACATCCAAGCGATACTTCACGACTGAACAGCTTCTGACAAAGCACAGTCCGCTCCAGCATGGAGTATTGCAGTCATCTCTGAGATGGCTGATGGTTCAGCTAAGTACCAGCTTGAAGCGCTTGACTCAGTGGAGCGTAGAGCGAAGAGATTAATAGGTGATGACAAACTGGTAGATGCCAAGCTCCATACCTTAGCCCATCACCGCAAGGTTGCCAGCTTAACGGTATCCTACACGGCTTTACTTCGGAGAGTGTGCGAAGGAACTCCATGAACTATCCCACCAGGCCCCTTTTTCCATCGTTCGTCTAGGCGTACTGCGGGACACCATCCTTACCTTGTCGATTTCCCGCTGTTTAGAACTAAGCGCTTCTCATTAACATTTATAATGCGCACGGCAAAGGAGTGAAACTCGCTGCCCGCGTCGGAGTTTCCTAGTGATTACAATCCGATTCTATTCAAAGTTGGAGTGAACAGGCTTCTTGTGGGCGAGTTCGTTCCATCGTCGACTTCGTCTATACGCACTTGGCTTTGTCTAGAGTCAAGAGCAAACTCATACTAAATAATATAACAAAAAACAAACCCAAATCACAAGTTTCGTGGTGTATGATGAACCCGGTACGGCAAATGTTGTCCCGTTACACTTTATAAATAGGTAATGGACCTTAACAACTTAGATGATAATGAATTGATTTATTAACCAACGCAAAAACGAATAGAAATATTATTTATATAATTATACCCGTGTTTACTGTAACAGGGAGAGAAGTTTATCACCTTAGAAGTAGTATTATATTATCTGGGCCTTAGACAATTCATTAATTTATAGCGCAATTAAGTAAGTACTTAGTGTACCTACGATGCGCGTTCAAAAATTTACATTATTATTATTATTATTAAACTTAAGCAGTCACACCCCACGTATAACATGGTCAGAAAATCCGGACGGTTGCCGCGATGTAACGGCGATTAGCGACATCTATGGACCACTTTTGGAAATACTCTTACATCGTTTCGTTCACGCACGCCGAACTGTGGCTGAACCTAAGAACTTAACATTGGAACCCCGCAATGAAAGACAAATGCGTTTTTTTAACCTTTTAGTGTCGATTTTACCAACGTCACATAAGACTTGACTTTTACTTAAATGATTGCTGACAAATAGATGACATTTTCAAAATAGGCGTATTATGTTGTATTCGACGAAACTGGTATTTCAACTGGTACAAGTTTCACCGATGTGATTCGGGGTTAGGTTAGTTTATTTTTAGTTTTATTTTATTTTGTGTACACTTTGTACATATTAGTTAAGTTTTGTTGTAGTTAGTTTAAATCTTTTTAGTTAATTGTTAATATAATTGTATTCTTGATGAAATAAAGTTCATCCGTCAATCTAAAAAAAAGAATAAGATCATCTATAATTTAAAAAAAAAACGACAAATATTCCTTATCTGACTTTGGTTATATCGACACAGAGTCAGTTTTATGGCGGCGGTTAATTTTTTAAAATATTTTTTATGAATGCATATCTAACAAAAAGGGCTCCTCGCGGTGTCACCCGCGTAAATTTCGGATTTCACGTAAAATATTTCAACGCAACATACCTACATTATTTTAATTGGAAGTAACATACCAGAAACCATAGCGGTAAGCGCAAGCGAGTGATGTTTTGTAGAGATTTTTTATATACGTAGTATCTTACTTCTGGCTTTACATTTTTATATCAATAAATCGGTGTCTTCTTATTTTAATTGTATTTAAAAAAAAGTTTATCCTAAATAGAGGACTAATGTGTTAGTTTTAGGCTTTTTACTTAGTAAATTATTAGAAGGCGGTTTATTTTTTTTAAATATTTTTTAATTCATGGACTGATTTTGATCAAACTTACTCTGTACCTTTAGTTAATATATAGGTATACTAGCGGTCCCCCGCGACTTCGTCCTCGCATTTTGAGTTTACTCCCTCCCCTCCCGTCGCAGCGTCATGTTTTATATCCTAAAGCCTTTTTCGATAAATAAGCTATCCAACACAGACATATTTTTTCAAATCGGTCCAGCAGTTTCTGAGATAAGCGCGTTCAAACAAACAAACTCTTCAGCTTTATAATATACTAGCGGTCCCCCGCGACTTCGTCCGCGCGTTTTGAGTTTGCTCCCTCCCCTCCCGTCGTAGCGTCATGTTTAATATTCTAAAGCCTTTCTCGATAAATAAGCTATCCATACCAGAAATATTTTTTTTAAATCGGTCCAGCAGTTCCTGAGATAAGCGCGTTTAAACAAACAAACTCTTCAGCTTTATAATATATTAGCGCAAGCGCACGTTGTACTTAAGCTGCGAACATTATTTTGGTGCGGAGTTATGTTAAAACTGTGATAGCTCCTAAGATATTTATTGAAATCAAATGATATAAAGGGCAACTTGGTTCTAAATGAAATGCTCGTGATGATGAATGTATTTATTTTGATAAGAATAAATACCTGTGTGTATAATACACCTCTAAAAAAAATTCATTATTTTCTTTCAAATTTATTAACATAAAAAAGGTTGTAGTAAGTCAACCATAAAAGATAGACATATGCTGTCGCGGACTTTATTATAGAACTCTTAATGCTGAACAATCCTGTCATACATGATTTTTGTGTAACTTAAACGGTTTTCGCAGCGTACGCAGCGGAAGCTCTCAAAAGGAATATCTTTCTCCCGTTTTCGCAACATTTTTCTTTGCTGCTGTGATCTTATGAGTCGTATCTTTATGTTATATAGCCTAAAGCCTTCCTCGATACATGGACTATCCAACGTAAAAATAATTTTTCAAATCGGGCCAGTAGTTTTTGAGATTAGCGCGTTCAAACAAACAAACACACAAACTCTTCAGCTTTATAATATCTATACTAATATTATAAAGCTGAAGAGTTTGTTTGTTTGTTTGTTTGTTTGTTTGTTTGTTTGAACGCGCTAATCTCAAAAACTACTGGCCCGATTTGAAAAATTTTTTTTACGTTGGATAGTCCATTTATTGAGGAAGGCTTTAGGCTATATAACATAAAGATACGACTCATAAGACCACAGCAGAAATGAAAAATGTTGCGAAAACGGGAGAAAGATATTCCTTTTGAGAGCTTCCGCTGCATACGCTGCGGAAACCGCTTAAGTTACACAAAAATCATGTATGACAGGATTGTTCAGCATTAAGAGTTCTATAATAAAGTCCGCGACAGCATATGTCTATCTTTTATGGTTGACTTACTACAACCTTTTTTATGTTCATAAATTTGTAAAAAAATAATGCATTATTTTAAGAGGTGTATTATACACACAGGTATTTATTCTTATCAAAATTAATACATTCATCATCACGAGCATTTCATTTAGAACCAAGTTGCCCTTTATATCATATGATTCCAATAAATAGCTTAGGAGCTATCACAGTTTTAACATAACTCCGCACCAAAATAATGTTCGCAGCTTGAGTACAACGTGCGCTTGCGCTAATCCATACTAATATTATAAAGCTGAAGAGTTTGTTTGTTTGTTTGTTTGTTTGTTTGTTTGTTTGAACGCGCTAATCTCAAAAACTACTGGCCCGATTTGAAAAATTTTTTTTACGTTGGATAGTCCATTTATTGAGGAAGGCTTTAGGCTATCTATACTAATATTATAAAGCTGAAGAGTTTGTTTGTTTGTTTGTTTGTTTGTTTGTTTGTTTGTTTGAACGCGCTAATCTCAAAAACTACTGGCCCGATTTGAAAAAATATTTTTACGTTGGATAGTCCATTTATCGAGGAAGGCTTTAGGCTATATAACATAAAAATACGACTCATAAGACCACAGCAGAAATGAAAAATGTTGCGAAAACGGGAGAAAGATATTCCTTTTGAGAGCTTCCGCTGCATACGCTGCGGAAACCGCTTAAGTTACACAAAAATCATGTATGACAGGATTGTTCAACATTAAGAGTTCTATAATAAAGTCCGCGACAGCATATGTCTATCTTTTATGGTTGACTTACTACAACCTTTTTTATGTTAATAAATTTGTAAAAAAATGATGCATTATTTTTAGAGGTGTATTATACACACAGGTATTTATTCTTATCAAAATAAATACATTCATCATCACGAGCATTTCATTTAGAACCAAGTTGCCCTTTATATCATTTGATTTCAATAAATATCTTAGGAGCTATCACAGTTTTAACATAACTCCGCACCAAAATAATGTTCACAGCTTAAGTACAACGTGCGCTTGCGCTAATATATTATAAAGCTGAAGAGTTTGTTTGTTTGAACGCGCTTATCTCAGGAACTGCTGGACCGATTTGAAAAATATATTATTGTGTTAGATAGCTTATTTATCGAGAAAGGCTTTAGGATATAAAACATGAAGCTGCGACGGGAGGGGAGGGAGCAAACTCAAAACGCGCGGACGAAGTCGCGGGGGACCGCTAGTTATATTTATAAAGCTGAAGAGTTTGTTGGTTTGAACGCGCTTATCGCAGGAACTGCTGAACCGATTTGAAAAAATATTTATGTGTTAGATAGCTTATTTATTGAGAAAGGCTTTAGGATATCAAACATGACGCTGCGACGGGAGGGGAGGGAGCAAACTCAAAACGCGCGGACGAAGTCGCGGGGGACCCCTAGTATAATATAAAGATACGACTCATAAGACCACAGCAGAAATGAAAAATGTTGCGAAAACGGGAGAAAAATATTCCTTTTGAGAGCTTCCGCTGCGTACGCTGCGGAAACCGCTTAAGTTACACAAAAATCATGTTTGACAGGATTGTTCAGCATTAAGAGTTCTATAATAAAGTCCGCGACAGCATATGTCTATCTTTTATGGTTGACTTACTACAACCTTTTTTATGTTAATAAATATGTAAAAAAATAATGCATTATTTTTAGAGGTGTATTATACACACAGGTATTTATTCTTATCAAAATAAATACATTCATAATCACGAGCATTTTATTTAGAACCAAGTTGCCCTTTATATCATTTGATTTCAATGAATATCTTAGGAGCTATCACAGTTTTAACATAACTCCGCACCAAAATAATGTTCGCAGCTTAAGTACAACGTGCGCTTGCGCTAATCTATACTAATATTATAAAGCTGAAGAGTTTGTTTGTTTGTTTGTTTGTTTGTTTGTTTGTTTGTTTGAACGCGCTAATCTCAAAAACTACTGGCCCGATTTGAAAAATTATTTTTACGTTGGATAGTCCATTTATCGAGGAAGGCTTTAGGCTATGTAACATAAAGATACGACTCATAAGACCACAGCAGCAATGAAAAATGTTGCGAAAACGGGAGAAAGATATTCCTTTTGAGAGCTTCCGCTGCGTACGCTGCGAAAACCGCTTAAGTTACACAAAAATCATGTATGACAGGATTGTTCAGCATTAAGAGTTCTATAATAAAGTCCGCGACAGCATATATCTATCTTTTATGGTTGACTTACTACAACCTATTTTAGGTTAATAAATTTGTAAAAAAATAATGCATTATTTTTAGAGGTGTATTATACACACAGGTATGTATTCTTATCAAAATAAATACATTCATCATCACGAGCATTTCATTTAGGACAAAGTTGCCCTTTATATCATTTAAATCCAATAAATATCTTAGGAGCTATCACAGTTTTAACATAACTCCGCACCAAAATAATGTTCGCAGCTCAAGTACAACGTGCGCTTGCGCTAATCTATACTAATATTATAAAGCTGAAGAGTTTGTTTGTTTGTTTGTTTGTTTGTTTGAACGCGCTAATCTCAGAAACTACTGGCCCGATTTGAAAAATTCTTTTTATGTTAGATAGTCCATTTATCGAGGAAGGCTATAAGCTATATTACATAAAGATACGACTCACAAGACCACAGCAGCAATGAAAAATGTTGCGAAAACGGGAGAAAGATATTCCTTTCGAGAGCTTCCGCTGCGTACGCTGCGGAAACCGCTAAAGTTACAAAAAAACCATGTATGACAAGATTGTTCAGCATTAAGAGTTCTATAATAAAGTCCGCGACAGCATATGTCTATCTTTTATGGTTGACTTACTACAACCTTTTTTATGTTAATAAATTTGTAAAAAAATAATGCATCATTTTTAGAGGTGTATTATACACACAGTTATTTATTCTTATCAAAATAAATACATTCATCATCACGAGCATTTCATTTAGAACAAAGGTGCCCTTTATATCATTTGATTCCAATAAATATCTTAGGAGCTATCACAGTTTTAACATAACTCCGCACCAAAATAATGTTCGCAGCTCAAGTACAACGTGCGCTTGCGCTAATTATATTATAAAGCTGAAGAGTTTGTTGGTTTGAACGCGCTCATCTCAGGAACTGCTGAACCGATTTGAAAAAATATTTCTGTGTTAAATAGCTTATTTATTGAAAAAGGCTTTAGGATATAAAACATCACGCTGCGACGGGAGGGGAGGGAGCAAACTCAAAACGCGCGGACGAAGTCGCGGGGGACCGCTAGTATATTATAAAGCTGAAGAGTTTGTTTGTTTGAACGCGCTTATCTCAGGAACTGCTGGACCGATTTGAAAAAATATTTCTGTGTTGGATAGCTTATTTATCTAGAAAGGCTTTATGATATAAAACATGACGCTGCGACGGGAGGGGAGGGAGCAAACTTAAAACGCGCGGACGAAGTCGCGGGGGACCGCTATCTATACTAATATTATAAAGCTGAAGAGTTTGTTTGTTTGTTTGTTTGTTTGTTTGTTTGTTTGTTTGAACGCGCTAATCTCAAAAACTACTGGCCCGATTTGAAAAAATATTTTTACGTTGGATAGTCCATTTATCGAGGAAGGCTTTAGGCTATATAACATAAAGATACGACTCATAAGACCACAGCAGAAATGAAAAATGTTGCGAAAACGGGAGAAAGATATTCCTTTTGAGAGCTTCCGCTGCATACGCTGCGGAAACCGCTTAAGTTACACAAAAATCATGTATGACAGGATTGTTCAGCATTAAGAGTTCTATAATAAAGTCCGCAACAGCATATGTCTATCTTTTGTGGTTGACTTACTACAACCGTTTTTATGTTAATAAATTTGTAAAAATATAATGCATTATTTTTAGAGGAGTATTATACAAACAGGTATTTACTCTTATCAAAATAAATACATTTATCATCACGAGCATTTCATTTAGAACCAAGTTGCCCTTTATATCATTTGATTTCAATAAATATCTTAGGAGCTATCACAGTTTTAACATAACTCTGCACCAAAATAATGTTCGCAGTCTAATATATTATAAAGCTGAAGAGTTTGTTTGTTTGAACGCGCTTATCTCAGGAACTGCTGGACCGATTTGAAAAAATATTTCTGTGTTGGATAGCTTATTTATCGAAAAAGGCTTTAGGATATAAAACATGACGCTGCGACGGGAGGGGAGGAAGCAAACTCAAAACGCGCGGACGAAGTCGCGGGGGACCGCTAGTATATTATAAAGCTGAAGAGTTTGTTTGTTTGAATGCGCTTATCTCAGGAACTGCTGGACCGATTTGAAAAAATATTTCTGGTATGGATAGCTTATTTATCGAGAAAGGCTTTAGGATATAAAACATGACGCTGCGACGGGAGGGGAGGGAGCAAACTCAAAACGCGCGGACGAAGTCGCGGGGGACCGCTAGTTAGTATAGATTAGCGCAAGCGCACGTTGTACTTAAGCTGCGAACATTTATTTTGGTGCGGAGTTATGTTAAAACTGTGATAGCTCCTAAGATATTTATTGAAATCAAATGATATAAAGGGCACCTTTGTTCTAAATGAAATGCTCGTGATGATGAATGTATTTATTTTGATAAGAATAAATACCTGTGTGTATAATACACCTCTAAAAATAATGCATTATTTTTTTACAAATTTATTAACATAAAAAAGGTTGTAGTAAGTCAACCATAAAAGATAGACATATGCTGTCGCGGACTTTATTATAGAACTCTTAATGTTGAACAATCCTGTCATACATGATTTTTGTGTAACTTAAGCGGTTTTCGCAGCGTATGCAGCGGAAGCTCTCAAAAGGAATATCTTTCTCCCGTTTTCGCAACATTTTTCATTTCTGTTGTGGTCTTATGAGTCGTATCTGTATGTTACGTAGCCTAAAGCCTTCCTCGATAAATGAACTATCCAACGTAAAAAATTTTTTTCAAATCGGGCCAGTAGTTTTTGAGATAAGCGCGTTCAAACAAACAAACAAACAAACTCTTCAGTTTTATAATATTAGTATAGATATAGGTATATATTAACTTAGGTACAGGTATTCAATCAGGTGATTGAACCAAAAAAGAATAATCTAGACTTCTCGTTTTCGAGGAATCCGTAGACAATCATACAAAAATACAAACATACATACATTTACAAAATTTTGCAAATATTATCAAATTCTCACTATGTCTATCACATACATACATCATCATCATCATTCATGATGATGATGTTGTTGTGTAGTATTATTAAAATAGAAATTTTAAAATACTTTATCTTTCACCACCAAGGTTTGATATTTTATCAACGAAGTGATAAGATTGTTCTTAAGGCTAGGTATACAATATTGTACTTACAGTAAACATTATTTTAATTAATTTATCTAATAAAAAATAGCAAATGTTGTGATTATAATGTACGACGTTATCAGTTTCTTTAAAGTGTTTTTTTACTGTTCAGATTATTATTTATCACAATTAGGCAATAAATAAGTGCGCTATGGAGAAATAACATATTGAATATTAAGTAAGTCGCACTAAGTTTTTCTAAGTAAGTAAGAAAGAAAAAACTATTAAATGGCACCAATACTTACTATTAAAGGAATATATTGAAAGAAATAATAATAAATAAGTATTATGTGCACAAGTAGACACAAGAAACAAATATTTTTTTTTCAGTAAAACGGTTTTATGTAAGTAGAAAATTAGATCCGTAAGGGTCCTACCAAACGACATTAAAGTCCGTTTTCCTTTGCTAGTCAAATATTGTAATCAATCTTTACATTCCTTTTTACGAAATAATTAATTTTAAAATAAGATAAACATGAAATTCGCAACTTATATAGGTAATTCTTAGTAAAACACTGAGATCTCTTAAAATTAAAAAGTTATTCAATTTTAGTAACTAATATTATTTCAAAAGTCATAAAAAAATGTTTACAGTATTTGACTAGCAAAGAAAAATAGGCTATAAATGGTAACCTCAGAGTTAATCGCTAGTTTTTTCTACCATCTACTGTTAAAGAACATCGCGTTTATACAGAAGTTACTCTTATACCTACCGTGTTGCCTAAAATAAGAACTAATTCAAGAATAACGTAATAACGTCCGCTTGCCATGAGATTATGACATTACATCAGAATGTTTTGTCCAATTCAAAACCATGTATATCTTTCCAAATACTTTCAACGAACATTGGTTTAAAAGAGATTAAACTGTAACTATAACTTTTACCTTCAAAGAAACACTATAAAAACGAAGATATTGGCTAAAAAGTAAATTTACCCTTAATTCAGTCAAAGTCGACACGGAACCCTCAATGTGCCAGTCTGACTTGCACATGGCCGGTCTTTAGATAAAGTCATCGTTCTGTCTCTTTGTATGTCAACGTAACTGATGAGAGACGAATTAGGAACTGCTATTCCTGACTTGCGCAAGTAGAAATAACTCGCAAGTCATGCCCTCTTTGCATTCTCCATCCATTAGTGTGTACACATCTCAATAATATTTTTTATCACTAACCGGTTTTTGTTTAATTTTGTTGTCAATTTACTATTTAGTACACGTGTCGGTGCCAGAGTAACTGTGTGTAAATAATATTGTAAAAATGTTGAAGAATCCAAACTATTTGTATGGCCCTCAAGATCTGTATGTACCAGCGAATTTGAATTTTGGTGACTTTATGCTCGGAAGATTCTGGAGTTACAAAGATAATGTCGCTTTGGTATGTTTTTTATTTATTTAAAACCTTAGACTTAGACCTTTGTTGTTAGCAGTTTGAAGTCATTCATTGTAAGTCATCTCGTTGTAAGTGATATCAAAAATGCCGATACAGCACATAAAATTGGTGTCTCTTTGAGAAGAAAACACTTTAGGGTTAAATACGCTAGTTTTTGAGAAAATTTGCGATTAAGGTTTTTTTTTGCAGATATTGATTTGTTCATTAATTGAGGTTAAGATCAGAAAAATATTAGGATTGGGCATTTATATGAGAGAGGCGAAGTCGATGACGTAGATATTTTTTTAAATCGCCAGGGTGCTGTTTTAAAAAATGATATTATCTATGATGGTTGTGAAAATAACTCGATCTAAAAAAAAATACATTGCCCTGTTTCTGTAATGTAACCAAAACTCAGTTAAAATATTATCACTTAAAACGATTTAACCGTATATTAAGTCCTTTGCTAGTACCGGATATTTAACTTTCTGTGTAATATACATATACATCGACGAATCCAACTCGGCTCGGCAGCGTTCGGGAAATTACGCAAGAGTGTCTTCTCATCTCATCTACCTCAGTGTCTGAAGACGAAAGTCTTCAACCAGTGTGTGTTACCAGTGATGACATACGGATCCGAAACGTGGTCTCTAACTATGCGCCTCATAAAGAAGCTCAAAATCGAGCGATGGAGAGGGCTATGCTGGGTGTTTCTCTAGGTGATCGAAACCGAAATGAGGAGATCGGACATAGCCTTGAGAATCAGTATGCTCAAGTGGCTACGGGCAGGGCACATAGCGCGAAGAACTGATGACCGTTGGGGCATGAAAGACGCAGCGTTGGTCGTCCACCAACAAGACGGACAGACGACCTTAAAAAGATCGCAGGATCAAACTGGATGCAGACCGCTAGTGATCGGTCGCTATGGAAAGCCGTGGTGGAGGCCTATGTTCAGCAGAGGACGTTATTTGGCTGAGAATGATGATGATGTGTAATAAACAGAAAAATTTAATCATTTTTATCAGTCGAGCGGATTCCGAGAAATGCTGTGTAAGCACTATATATCGTGAAACAAGATTTTTAAGTATAATAATATAAGTATAATACTTATTACATTTTTTCTGGTCAAAGTAAAATATTAAGCAAATATTATGTCATATATAAGATCAAATCGTTTTAAGTGATAATATTTAAACTGTGTCTTTGTATAAAATCATAAAAATAGGACGCTGTTATGAAAATTTGGAAAGAAAATGTAAAAAAATGAAAAATATTTTCATATAAAATTTGTAAATTTATTACTACCTGTCTGTGTAAATTTATTCTTTTATGTCTTTTAGTTCGACGGGACAGCCAATGAAACCTGGAAGTATGGTGAAATAGCGCAAGAAGCAACCAATTTGGTTGTCTCGCTCATAAAACTAGGAGTAAAAAAAGGAGAGACTGTTGCTATCTTGTCGGAAAATCGGCGGGAATATTTCAGCGCATTCCTTGGTTCAGCTTATACCGGTGCCATTTTGACTACTATAAATCCTTTGTATACTAAAGGTTAGTAATATGTATATTAACAGGGTACCACTGTCTGTGATTGTATTATTTGTAAATATGTTTTTAACGTTTTGTTAAAATATACCAACATCAGATCAGATGTGGAATTGTGTAAAGCAATCGTATTCATTTGACAGTTCATAACGTACAATATGATCTGCCAAACGCTTTGTTCTTCGCCATTTAACAGATCATACCGTACGTTTTGTACAGTCAAATGAATACGATTGCTTTACACAATTCCACCTCAGGAATATTTAAATAACATCGAATAAAATAAAATACGCCTAATTTGGAAACGACATCTATTTGTCAACAATCATTTATGTAAAAGTCATTTTAAATTTCGTCGTTCTATACTTATTCAGTTGAATAAGTCTTAACTGACGGTGATAAAAACAGCCCATAGTCAACTGGCGTATCTTGCTCTAATGCCTACACCGTTATTTTGATACATTAAGTCCCTGGTTAAAGTGCAATCCGGATAGTAGGTGAAACTAGACCATGAAAGAAAAAAGTAAAACAACTTTTTTTCTGTATTTTAGCATTTAATAATTTTTTGCTTACCTACTTCCTACCTGTCCGGATTACACATACCAAGGGCCCAGATAATATAATACTGCCAAGGGACACACTGTATTTTAATTGACGTCAGGACTACTTTAGTAAAAAAATAGCCAAGATCATTAATTTATATTATTTTAAATGACAAACACTGGAGTTATCACTGAAGTTTTTGAATAAATCTAGAAAAAGTTTTTGTTGAGTCTGCAGTAAAGCTCTATTGAACATACTTTCTTTACACACATGCCAATAAAAAACTAATAAACTAATATCTCTTTTCAGACGAAATCAACCACATTTGCGATATCTCCAAGCCAAAATATGTATTCTGCTCACCGTTAGCTTACAAAAACCAAGAAAAAAATTTAAGAGCCACCAAATACGTCAGCAAATTCATAATTTTTGGCGACGAAAAGTTTCCTGACACGATATCGTTTAACGACCTCGTTACCGTTAACGGTATTAGCAACGGTTATTTAACGAGAAACGTTGCTTTTGAGGAGTTGCAACCGGCTGAGGTGCAAGGACAGACTGATACTTTGTTGATTTTATACTCGTCTGGTACAACTGGTTTGCCTAAAGGTGTTGTTCTTACGCACCTGAATATACTTGGCATGGTTTTGTGTAAGTAAGTATTTAGTGCGGAGTTGTTATTAAACAGTGTGTCCCTAGTTATAGTGCAATCCGGATAGGAGGTGAATTTTGACCTAAAATGCAACGGAAAAGCATTTTTTTTTCAATATTTTAGCTTTAATGACGATATATAAATGACGATTTCCTTCTAAATCATTGGTCGATTTCGATGAACTTAATTAAATATGATAAGATAAATACATGATAATGAGGTTGATGAAATAAGAAACAGTAGCTATCAGAACTAAAGCTATGCTTTTTGCAAAAAAAAAGATTATTTTGTATTTTTTCAAACATCGCTGAACTTCACACAATGATACCCATTGTTGAGCGGTGCCTTGATGCTGCCACCCAACAGACTTGAGAAATCTTGATAAATGATAAATCCTTGACTTTGTTCAAGCCGTTACCGTTTAAAAGTAGAAGGCGGCGATCTCCGCGACGGTACTGACAGATTGGGAGAGTAAAGAAACAAGGAGGGTACTTATGAAGATAGCGCACATACGTTACATATTTTTTTTATTTCAGGCCCATAGAATTCACCCAGGGTACCATCCTTGGCACAGGACCATGGTTCCATGCCATGGGTTTAATTGGTACAATGGCTGTGCTGAATCTTGGTACATCTTATGCATATCTAACGAAATTCACTGTTGAAAGCTTGCTGGAAACAGTTGAAAGATACAGGGTGAGTTAAAAAATAATTTTAAATGTTAAAATCGAGTACCCACTGCGTGTCTATGTATGTATACTTTTAGATGAGTTTGTGTGTAATCATGTTATATGTATGTTTCGTATTGTCACTTCCGTGACTTCCGTGATTTTTAGGGTTCCGTAGCCGAATGGCAAAAAACGGAACCCTTATAGTTTCGTCAAGTCTGTCTGTCTGTCTGTCTGTCCGTCCGTATGTCACAGCCATTTTATTCTGTAACTATAAGCATTACACAATTGAAATTTGGTAGAAAGATGTATCTTGTTAACCGCTTACCGATTCTCATACAAAAAATAAAAAATAATGACAGTTAAGGGGGGGCCCTCATACATGAAACTAAAACCAAAAAAATTTTTTTTTTGTCAAACCTATCCGTGTGGGGTGTCTATGGATAGGTCTTTCAAAATAACATTGAGGTTCCTAAAACCATTTTCTTTTAAAGTTAAACGTTTCATAACTAGACGCTTCCAAAGTGGTAAAATGGGCGTCCCCCCCCATCTAATTTCTAAACCAAGCAAGTGTAAATTTTGAAAAAAATATACGATGTAGATTTTAATAAATACTTTCAACAAAAATTGGTTCAGACGGGATCAAACTAGTAGTTTTTTAGATATAGCACATTTTCAACAACCGCAAACATAACTTTGTACTTCATACAAACACTATGAATAACAAAGTTATATTTGTAGTCAACAAAATATTGCGGTATTTCACTAAGTAGAAGTAAATGGATACCCTAATTCAGTTAAAGTTGGCACGGAACCCTCAGTGCACGAGTCAGACTCGCACTTGGCCGGTTTTGTAAAACCAATTTATTGGACTATTGAGATGGACAAACGATTTTAATGGATTTGATTATTGATTTTTTGATGACTACTGGTATACCACCAGTGATTCTCCGTCGCATACATGATTTTTATATATTAAACGGTTTGCGTTGCATGCGCAACGGAAGCTCTCCAAAAGAATCTTTTCCCTCCGTTTATGCAACATTTTTCATTTTTGTTTAGCTTTTATGAGTCGTATCGTGACAGAATAATTTATAAAGAATAATCTAATATTTTTTCAAATCGACCCAGTAGTATTATTTTATCTGCTGTCAAGTTGTTCCCGAGATAAGTGCGTTCAAACAAACATATAATATTAGTTCACATGTGTCAAGCACACTGTGAGAAAGTATTAGAGGTTCTTAATAAATAATATAAAAAAATATAAAAGTATTAAGTATTAAGCCTTAAACTAATTATAAGACCTTAATGTACACTTAACGGCAATAAAAGAATTTGAATTTGAATTATATAAAACTACTGAAGCATAGAAATGTATCGGATAGCGATAACCCGCGTGTCAAATATGTCATACTCTAATAGAGGGCTTTGTTCAGCAGTGGGATGTTAACTTTTATACTGATTTTTAACAGGTGGAAATGTTAATAGTGGTGCCAGCAGTCATAATAGCAATTCTGAAGACGACCACTCCCCACGACTTCAGTTCTGTGAAGAGAATCGTCATGGGCGCTGCGCCGGCGCATGAAGACACAATAAGGGATCTTGCTGCTAGGTAATGGTTATATTACATCATCGAATATTAGATACTAGCGGTCATTCGCGATTTCGTCCGCACGTTTATATTTTGCTTCCTCCCCTCCCATGCAGCGTGATGTTTCAGCCTAGCCTTAAACCTTCCTCGATAAATAAGCTATTTAAAATTTTTGAAGTGAAAACTTCTTTAGCGGCGTTGAGCACTTTTGTGGGATGGGGGAAAAATGTGAAACTCGCGTCAGGACACGTGGGCTGATCGAAAAACCGTAAGACGGTTGGCGAAATTATGGATGTAAGTTGATTTTTCTGAGAGATAAACTTTTTAATGTAATTTAATATAATATAAATTGTAATGTTTGTGTACGATAGCGCAATAAATAAATATTGTATTCTATAAAAATATATTATTATTATTATTGTATTATTATTATTATTATTATTATTGTATTCTATGACAAAAATGATAGTACTTTTATATTGATAATAAGAGCAATTCATTCAAAATTATTCCCTAACTATTCCAAAAAATCAACAATGCACAACGTTGATATTCAAGTTTTCACTTCTGCCGGCACTCCCGGAGTGCAATTTTTTTTTTCAAATCCGTCCAGTAATTCTTGAGATAAGCGCGTTCAAACAATCAATCAAACTCTTCTTAGAATACATTCTCAGCTAACAACCATATCTGATGGCCGTTCACTATCTGCCACCTGTGATCCCGCTAGTAGCCTACAGCTCAGCCCGAACTACTAAATATTTAGGTCGTGAAATTATTGGTGATCGCTGGAAACTCATAAAGATGAAATAAGAAACCAAAGATTTGCGCTCGGGCTGGACTTGAACCAACACTTTCTGGCTAACCGTGCCAAAAGCTCTACCAATTGAGCTACCGTGCTGTCTGTCGGACCCTGTGAAATTTGTGGTCTCTTACGGTCTTACGGATACGTAATTATGCGTGTCGTTTATAAAATATGACACGGTGAGTGTTAAAAACATTCTAAACCATCGCTGGAAACTACCCAATTTCAAACCATTTTTTTTATTTTACCAAATGTAACTTTCTTATATTGTTCAGGTATCCCGGAGTGATGGCGATAGTCCAAGGCTATGGTATGACAGAGTCATCTCTGGGTATCACCAGATATCCATTGCAGCCAGATCGGCGGATTATAACAAGCAGTGTAGGACGGGTGCTAAACAATACTATTGTGAAGGTAATAAATGTGATTACGTTTAATTTAGTACGTCTCACTTCCAAGTGATGTGTTTGCGCCGTTTGGCGTTGAAACATTAGGCCGTGGGGACCTTTTGATATAATACTGTTTAGAAAAATTGCGCCAAAATAAAATTCTGTTACGGTGAACAATAAAGCTGACTGGTTCTGAGCTCAAAAAATTATCAAGCTATCCAACGCGGCAACGCAGCCAGCATCAGGTTTCGTTTTCGGATAGCTAGGTTTAAAGTTTATTTTTTATTTTGCATATCTAAGTTTAATTTTTGTTCATGTTTGTTTTTATTTAATAACGATAAATAAGCTATCGATAAATATAGAATTATATATATATATATTTGTTTTATTAATAATATATATATAATAATATAATATATAATATATAATAATAATATATATTATAATAATTTCTGTAGTATCATTTTACACTAAACGTGGAGACGTGTATTGTTCACATAACTATCAAATATATAATATCCAGTGATTTGTTTATAACATATTAGCTTTACTAGGATATCCGGTTGACAGTGATGACATTTCAATTTGAAATATTTTTTATTAAAATAAATCCAACCGGATATCCTTGTAACAGCGCCACCTATAAGAGCTTATGGAAAAATAATAATGCCAATGGATGTCCGTCGTGCACCGCCATCTTTAATTAATTTAATAAATCGTGGAATATTATATCTTTACGGATTTCCGGTTAGCAGCGCCACCTACAAGTTGTATTTGTTAAAGTATTAAAATATTTAAATATGAAGGGATATCCGGCTAACAGCGCCATCTATAAGTTTTATTTGTTAAAATGATAACCGGTATTCGCCTAAAATTAGTTATTTATAAATAAAATACGTTAAATTTAATATCGACGGATATCCGCTTACTAACGCCATCTTTAGTACTTCATTTTTGACTACAAAATAGCATGTAAATGAGATGATTATTCGATAAATACACTTCCTCGAGGAGAATCATTTAGTTTCTTTAGATCCCCGCCTTATATTAATGATTCTACAGAGTATACTTAGTCTTTACCTTGTCCCGGTTATAGTGCTCTTAGCTGCTTTAACTCAGAGATATATTAATACAAAGTTATAATCCCTAATCAAGGTATATCAAAATTGTTAACTCGTTGTAGTAAGTGACTGACGACGTCAAGTTCTATGACCGGACCATAAAATCATTATTCCTATCAGAAGGGAAGGACAAGTAAAAGCTGTCAAACGAAACCGATTTAAGATGTCAGTAACTAACTTAAGTAAGTAACATCTGTAGCTTAAAATGAGATAACCTTTCGTTCAGGTGATTTATACCAATCTACCTTAGTTAAACATTAGTTTACCGCATGATAAACAGTCGACACAAAATATGGAACATGCAGTTCTAGTGCAAAACAAAATATTATATCTTTATACAAAATATTCGTAGCTTATCTTAACTTTTTACGTAGATTGACGTTTATAGAGCAGTATAATCAGACTACGTACATTAAATTTGAAGCGCATTGGTATAAATCGTATATTAAGAGGCTTCGATTTGGATTATTTGTCGGGATTATTTCGCTGTAATGAACAACAATCAATCACCGATCAAGTCACCATGTTTTAGGAGAACTAAATCTTCAAAATATACACAATTTCACTTTAATTTAAAAAAAACAAATGAAAGTAATTTTTAGGGAGCCTTCATGAGCTTCCAAACTGACTGACAGCCGCCAAAAACGGTTCTGCTACATCGCGTCTCGCATCTCTTTTTATCACACAGTTTGCTGCTAGTGATATCTCGCTCTTGTCGTTCTACACAGTCGTTTGCGATACATGGCTGGGTCCATTAATTTTGTTTGAATAAAAACCATTTTGATTTATTAGTGGATACTTAGAGGGCCCGTATTTGAGTGGATTTTTTCTTCTATTACAGGCCACACTCTGTTTATCAACGACATCGCGCGCTTTTTCTTTTTATTATTTTATTTTTCTATCACAGCTATCAATCAAACAAAAAAAACACAAAATTGCACTCCGGGAGTGCCGGCAGAAGTGAAAACTTGAATATCAACGTTGTGCATTTTTGATTTTTTGGAATAGTTATTATCAATATAAAAGTACTATCATTTTTGTGATAGAATACAATAATAATAATAATAATAATAATAATAATAATACAATAATAATAATAATAATAATATATTTTTATAGAATACAATATTTATTTATTGCGCTATCGTACACAAAACATTACAATTTATATTATATTAAATTACATTAAAAAGTTTATCTCTCAGAAAAATCAACTTACATCCATAATTTCGCCAACCGTCTTACGGTTTTTCGATCAGCCCACGTGTCCTGACGCGAGTTTCACATTTTTCCCCCATCCCACAAAAGTGCTCAACGCCGCTAAAGAAGTTTTCACTTCATAGGAATACTTTTACCTTAATTCAACAAAGATTTCAAAGCTATTCCTTATCTTCACAGATAGTGGACCCCGAAACTCGGAAACCTTTGGGACCAAATCAAAATGGTGAAATCTGTATCAAGGGTACCATGGTTACCAGAGGCTATGTCGGCAAGGATAGTAAGGAGGACTTCGATGATGAAGGATTCCTGAACACGGGAGACGTGGGGTATTATGACGATGATAAGTTTGTCTATGTGGTCGATAGGCTAAAGGAGCTGATTAAGTATAAGGCTCATCAGGTATGTAGTCTTAGCTATTTTTTTACTGTATATTTCTTCTGTCTTGTCTCTATTTGACAACCTGAAACTTCATTTACCCATAGTTATTTTTTTGACTCCTTGGGGCCAATTTACCAAAGTCAGGTAGGACTTGTGCAACCGTATGAAACGACCGGTTTAATAAAATGTCTTTTTCATTAATGATTGTTGACAAATAGGTGACGTTTTCGAATTAGGCGTTTTGTATTGTATTCGTCGAATATTACTCATCTGATGTTGGTAAAATCGACTCTTTATAATTTAAGGTTGTATTTGATAAGCAAAAGCATTGAATGAAGTTCATAATTTAAAAACTACGAAGGTACGGAAGTGAGTATTCATGCGCCCTTTTCTGGTTTAGATTAGTTACATAAGAGATCTCCGTATCTATTTAGTTATATACCAAATTAAACACAACACAGTTTTACTCCAATGCAACGTTATCCTTTTTATATATTAGTTTCTACTTTCGATGCTATTTTTAGGTAGCACCAGCAGAAATCGAAGCCCTCCTCATCCAACATGACGCTGTAAAAGAAGCGGGGGTAATAGGCCTCCCTGACAAAGAGTGTGGCGAGCTGCCGCTTGCATTCATATCCGTTCAGCCGGGGAAGAGTGTCACTGAGAAGGAGATTCAGGACTATGTCGCTCAGAAGGTACGATGATAACGCCTTAAGAAAATTGAATGGCAATACCAAAGAGCTATGAATTGCTATTAAGAGAATTTCTAAGGCAAAATGATAGCGTGGTATGATGTACCAGTTTGGTTGACCATTTTTTAGAGTTCCGTAGCCGAATCGCAAAAAACGGAATCCTTATAGTTTCGTCAAGTCTGTCTGTCTGTCTGTCTGACCGTCCGTATGTCACAGCCACTTTATTCTGTAACTATAAACATCACACTGTTGCAATTTGGTAGGAAGATGTAAGTATTATTAAGGGAGGGCTCCCTCCCATACATGAAACTAAAACCGATTTTTTGAAGTGAAAACTTCTTTAGCGGCGTTGAGAACTTTTGTGGGATGGGTAAAAACTGTAAAACTCGCATCAGGACACGTGGGCTGATCGAAAAACCGTAAGACGGTTGGCGAAATTATGGATGTCAGTTGATTTTACTGAGAGGTACTTTTTAATGTAATATAAATTTTAATGTTTGTGTACGATAGCGTAATAAATAAATATTGTATTCTATCGCATAATGATAGTATACTTTTATATTAATAATGAAAACAATTCATTCTAAATTATTCCCTAACTATTACAAAAAACCAAAAATACACAACGTTAATATTCAAGTTATCACTTCTGCCGGCACTCCCGGAGTGCAACCTGTTTTAGGTCAAACTTGTGTGTAGTGTTTATGGATAGGTCTTTTAAAATGACATAGATGTTTCTAAAATCATTTTCTTTTAAGTTCGACGTTTGATAGATAGACGCTTCCAAAGTGGTAAAATGTGCGTCCCCCCATCTAACTTCTAACCTAAGCGAGTGTTATTAAAAAAAAAGTAGATCTTAACAATTACTTTCAACTAAAATTGAAAGTATTTGTTTGGACCCGATGAAAAGTGTAGTTTTTGAAATATGGCAAATTTTCAACAACCGAAAACATAACTTTGTTCTTCATACAAACACTAGGAAAAACAAAATTATATTTGCTGTCAACAAAATATTGTGGTATTTAAGCTAAGTGGAAGTAAGTGGATTACCTAATTCAGTTAAAGTTGGCATGGAACCCTCAGTGCGCTTGTCCGACTCTCTCTTGGCCGGTTTTTTTCACTCTATCACTAATTAGTGATAGAACTACCTATCACTTATAAGTGAGTTAGTATAGTTTATTTATGATTAGTTAATCGTTATTGAATTGAAGTCATTGTCAAAAAGATTTTGAACAATGATATCACTGGCTAGCAATATACTACAGTTACTAGCGTATGGACCTGACACCATGAACGAATATCTTTCGCTATAAATTGACACCACTTGCCACTAACTCATACAGATGGTTTCCAATAATTCAAATTTCAAGAAATACGTTATGATAATCTAGTCGTCGTTTTTGAGACTCTATACCTACCTACGTATCAATCAATAACAACTCACTGCTAGCTAGTGACATTTTTGTATGTGAAAAAAAACCTATCAACAAGCAATTTGGCGCGCTATTTCTTCTAGTGATGTTTATTTTGTTTTCATAGCTATCGAACCCAAAGCATCTGCGTGGTGGAGTCCGCTTCATCGATGAAATGCCAAGAAATCAAACTGGAAAGCTACTGAGGAAGGTGCTTAGGACTATGGCTTTTACCCGGAAGAGCAAACTTTAATGTTTTAAAATAAGAATAATAAAAAAACAAGTAAATGTACGTTGCGCGAGAGTTCGATTCTGCAATGGAATGTTTATTGAAAAAAATGTGACGCGTTTTGATATACCTGGCATATTTTTTTTACTATTATTCGGTCGAACTATTGTAGGTTAAGGGATCTTTATATTAAATGAATGTAAAAACTAAGTAAAATTATTTGATAAATTTATTACTTACTTTTTACAAGTATCTATTGCACTTAACTTTTTTTATTGTTAAAAAGGCATTTATTCGACTTTGAGTTGATTTTACCAACTTCAGTTAATGAAAATTCGTCAAATCTGATACAAAACGCCTAATTTATAATGACATTTTAAAATCGGGCGTTTTATACTTATCCGGTCGGATAAGTCATATATGATGCTGGTAAAATCGATTCTTATACTAATACACAATATCTACAGTCAGGATTAATCACAAGTAATATTTTGATGAATAAAGAAAATGTGGCTTACGTTTTTGATGGCTCTTTATGAATAATGTTAAAGCCTTAAAAACGCAAGTGTGTACACAGCCTTACCTCAAACCGGACACAATCTTCGAACTCAATGTCAGAGCGGTTACGTAAAACCATTTCTCCGAAACGTTTCGATTATTCGTCACTCCAGTTTGGGTCGCCATACGCGACAACACTTTCCAGTTTTTTGTCAACATTTAAATACAATTCATTAACTAAACTTTAGAAATTAAAAAGTTAAAACCGCTTCAGGCGGGAAAAAAGAAGAAAAAAGCGCGCGAAAACTTTGACAGTTTTGTTTTTTCGCGTAAAAAAAAGGGTGACTGGCCAGTGATAAAAAGTGTTATTATCAGTCACCGGTGTTTTATTTGTGTATATTTAGGTACGTACCTAATGTTTTTCAAAGTATGTAAAGTATTTGTCATTTGATAGAACAAAACGTAAGAAAATGTTTATCGAAAAAATAATTTTGTCAACAAAACTTGTAATTTTGATGCACCTGATTAAGGAGTGTAGTGTTAATTGTGACAAAGATGTTAGTCAAAACTTTGACACAAACGAAAGTAATTACATACCAATTGTACTAAATGACAATGTGAACACAAGAACTATAAATAGTTTAAAAAAGTCAGTTGTAAACAATTTTGAAGACATAACGGTATTAGATGAGGACGGTAAATTAAAAAGTGTAAAAGTGAAATCAGCTGTTAAAAAAGTTGAAGTACCAAATCACAGTGACAGTAGCAGTGACAAAGTGACAAGCCAGCTGGAACAGCCTGTGACAGGGAATGACGATGAACAGTCAAAGACCCTTGGAGATCCATTGAAACTAATTGAGGAGTTGGGTCGTAAGTATTTATACCTACTAGTTTTTTTTAAGGAACAAGGGAAGGTTCGTCAGTTCTCGTAAGAGATGTCAATTGCAAATTTCAAGACCTAAATAAAATATTTAATGTCTCAATATCTACAGCTCTTTTAAAAGATCTTCACATTTGTGTTCCGAGCCGTTCCTCTAAATTCGAGCAGCTTTTTTTATTAAAAAACCAATGATACAACAATAAATACAAATTCAGAAGTTGCAACTGCTTTTGAGTCATTTTTTTTCACATATTGCACCTACAACAAAGTTAAAACTTGCTTCTTCTTCAGTAATAGCCGAATCTATTCTGAAACTTAATTTCAATGAATGTAATTCTCAACTGCACTTTAGGCGTGTAGAACCTGAACTAATAATAAAAACATTTCTAGAGTTGAATATGAAAAAAACGGAGGATCTGTGTTATTCATATTATTAAGTCAATTATTGACCCAATGCCCCTCAACTAGCAATATTTTTTAACGAGTGTATTGATGACGGCCAGTTTCCTAGTTTAATGAAGATTAGTAAAATAATACAGCTTTTTAAATTCCGGCTAATATCGATTCTGCCAGTCTTGAGTAAAATATATAAAAAGATTATATTCTATCAAATAACTCTGCTTATCATAGTATTTGTTTGGAAGGACAAAGTAATATTTGCGTTTGTTGAAAATGTGCTTTATCTCAAAAACTACTTATTAAATCTCGTTCAAAATTTTCGTTGAAAGTATTTGTAAAGATTGTGTATATTTTTTTATGAAACTTTGAGTAGTACTACGTACTAAGTACTCGTATAGAGAAGCTATGCCAAGCAAAAATGTGTCGTAATTACGACGTCAAATTTGTGACGAATTCCTTGAAATTTAAATTTAGAATATGAAACCGTTTGTAACAGTTGAAGAAAGAAAGAACAATTCATGAAGCAGGAAATTTGACAATATTGTCAGTTTCATACGCTAGTATGGAAGTGGTCTGTCCGTCCGTATGTCACAGCCACTTTATTCTGAAAGTATTAGCATTACACAAATTAAACTGGGCAGGTAGATGTATCCTGCCAACCGCTTTACGATTCTCATATAAAAAAATAAAAATAATGACAGCTGATACATGGAACTAAAACAAAAAAAAAACTTTGTCAAACTCACAAAATCACATTGAGGTTCCTAAAACCATTGTATCTGAAAATCAAACGTTTGTAAATTAGACGCTTCCAAAGTGGTAAAATGGGCGTGTCCCCCCCCCCCCCCCTCTTTATATTTTTAATTAAGCTACAAAGCGATATTATTTTACTAATCTTCATTAAACTAGGATTCTGGCCGTCACCAATACACTCGTTAAAAAATATTGCGGGGCTATTGTGTCAATAATTGACTTAATAATATTTATCTACTCTCATATCGTTAAATTCAAAATACAAAACTCAAAACGAGTTTATATAGACGTACTTTATAAAAGTATATCGAAATGAAATTAAAAAAAAAAAAATTATGACACTATTTCTCTAACAAAATAATGTTATAATATTTTTTTTTTCATTACGATACAGATTACAGATCATAGATACATCTATTTAATTTTTTATCTGTGGCTGCGCGCGCTTTGGCGCATGCGCGGTGATAACGGGAATTTTGGCGTCATAGTACGTTTGTGTTTCGGTAGATAATTATTAGTGTTTATTAAAATGTCTGATAATGAAAGTGCAGAAAATTTGACGCCGCCCGACATTTTAGAGACTGCAACAGCAGTCTGTCTTAATCTACTACCAGTAAAGTCAAGAAAATTATACGATAAATGTTATCAAGACTTTTTAGCATGGAAATCTTTATTTTTTATTTGATATTTTCGTGTCCAATGAGAGTAGATAAAGTAGTGTATGAAACTGCTCATAACTAGGTATTATACACTCGTGTGATACTTTTAAAAAACTCGCTTCGCTCGTTTCTTAAACTCACACTCGTGTATAATAACCTCTCATTATGTACCAGTTTCATAAACTACTATTATCACACAGATCCTCAGTTTTTTTCATATTCAACTCAAGAAATGTTTTTATTATTAGTTCTGAGGCCTTACTCTGAACACAAAACCCGATCCAATAAATATACCCATTCCTGTCACTCATACCAGGCCGTGTACGCGTGTGACAGGGATGGCTATATTCATTGGATCGGATGCTCCATGTAGCTTTTGATTTATTTTTGGAGCTAGAGACTATTCTACGAAGATGGTGTGAATTGCTGTGGCACAAACTTTTTAAAATATTTCTAAATAATTTCTAACGTAATCAACAAAGTTTTGGTCTTGAGAACTAAAAAGCTTCAAATAACGCTTTCGTCTTCTATTCAGGGGAAACACATTCTTTTGGAGTCGGTGCATAGTATTATATTTTGGGTGTTTTCTATGTATATCATGTATGTATTTACAAACAAAAAGTATTTAAGTATTATATTCGTTGTCTGGCACCCATAACACAAGCTTTGAGTAGCTTACTTTGGGGCTAGATGGCGATGTGTGGGAATGTCCAAAGGATATCTATTTATTTATATTATCTGGGATTATGTCAAGCTTACGTAGACACCAATAGTGAATTTGAGCTGTTCAGTCAGTTTTTTGAAGGCGGTTCAATTTTTGTTTAAATTATATTTTTACAATAAAAAATATAAACCAAGTTTTTATTTATTTAAACATTATTGCGATGTTACAATTGGCTGACTTAATGTCTTGGGGCATTATCTACCAGTCAACTTGGGAATGCAGAGAGTTGAAACAGTGGCAGTTTATTATATTCTCAGTGCTGTAATTTCACGTAATAATTTTCTAATAGCAAAGATAGTAATGGTCGTGATAACGTTATTAAACACAGCCTTCGGTTACGACACAGAGAAAGTAGAATCCGGCTCACTGTTTATTAGTCATTGTTATAAGGGCGCGGCCATCTTGGATAGTCTTTTCTTATAAATTTATCGATATAAAAATATACCTACAAAATGAGGTTGGTGACAAATGTGTATTATCTATATACAGGTTGTTGTTTTGGTTAGCGACGAGCGGCTTAGGATTGGCTGTACAAACGATACTGATGCCAATAAAAAAATGTTTTTTTTTAAATGAAAAAAATCGACAATATCAATTTCTTGATGCGATACAGCGATCAAGTCAAAACTACTAACACCAGAACGCCTAGTCGTACTAGGTACGGCATAATTTTTCGTAGATACGCGCTAGTAACGTGCGACGGTGCGAGTTTCACCATACGTTTTTAAGTTTTTTAGGATGTTGTGAAGTGGTTTTCTTTTATAAAACTAGCATATAAAATAAAGATTTTTTTTTTAGAATAAGCTTAACTGATATTATCATCCCTGAATCGGATGTCACTGGCTAAAACAACCTGTAGATGTATATTTATACGTTATAGTTATAATCTAAAACCTTTTCAATTTATTTATAAAGTGAGTTCTGTTTTTTTACTTATAGGTCACTGTGTATTACTTTATTATTACATCTGGTTGCCCTGAGAAAACTAAAAAAAAAACTTGCTAACTATTGTGTTACAGATTATAAACAGTAGTTATGCCAAGTCTTGTATTAATCGATTCACTGGCTGATGAATAATCTTTTTGTTACTTTTGTGAGATTGTGTTTATTTGTATATATTAAAAAGTAAACGCTAATAATATAAACGAAAATAAATGCAATATGAAAGTTAGGTGACGGAGAAATTGATAATAATGCTGACCTTATATTTTTTTATGCACTTTAACTATTTTTAGTCTCCGTGTTTAATTTAAGACTGGTTTGCCTTTTTCTTGAATGACTTTTAGGTCGGTATTTTTTTGCACTTATATCCTGTTTCACAATTTATAAGTAAGTTTCGGTTAAGTCTGCCAGCCAGATACTACTGACAGAGAAAATGGCGTCCTTAATTTGAATTATTTTTCCAGTTACCGCTATAGTTAAGTCATAGTTCAGTCAAAGTTAAGTTGACTACTGTTTATTAAGTTAAGCTCACTTTAACTGTGGCAGCGTCCTAACATAGGCTCCAAAACTATCCGCTTTCCCCGCCAACCTTGGTGACGTAACTCATTGTAACTCACGTGCCTTTAAACTGGTCTACATCTCACGGTGTGAGATAACTGTGATTAATTATGTAATTAGTAGCTATTTGAACTTAGTTTTATTCAATTTGTATGGTTAGTTTAGTTTGAGTGCGGTATTGTTTAGTTTAACGATGGTTTGACGACAAAATTGTTTGTTGTAGAGAAGCGACATAAGATAGTTATTAAAGAAATTGTTGATGCCTCTGTTTAAAATACAGATTAAATTAAAACGGCGTCGCGTTGAAATTTAAAGTACTCAGAGGATAAACTTTTTTGCAGACAAATAATTGATCTTATAAGTTGTGAATGCTTGAATTTATTTATTATTTTCAAGAAAAATAATTTTATGTCCGAAACCTTTTTATATAAGGAATTAAATTGCACGTGAATAATAAAAAATATCTTAAATAAATTGACAAAATATTCTAACAAATAACTTTTTGTCATATGATAACATTTTCCATTCCACATCCTGGCATGTTTATTGATTCTATAAACACTGGCAGCCAACAAAGTTGCAAATTGAAATGCTAATGCCGTTCTAATCCACAAATCTAGATGCTGGCCAGTGGGCATGTTCTAAATATAAAAAATAAAAAGTAAAACCCGCTTTCCACGCGCTCTCTCACCTGTCTCTGGCGCCGGCGCGAGTGCGGAACATTTTTATTGCATGTTTTTTTTAAATAATAAAATATGAAGAGCAATGTTATTTAAGAATATAAGATGTATGTATATTTGATGTTCCACTGGCGAAGTAGGATGTGCTACAGATGCGACATGCCCAAAATGTGACATGAAAATAATTTCATCCTTAAATAATGAAAAATGTGAATAAGGTATAATTATAAGGACAAGAAGAAAAGAAACATCGCCTTACTGACATTAATACATACCATATTATGTTCACTTAAATTATGTGTATGTTTATATAAAGACGTATTTATTTATTTCGATATATTCGTATATAAGTAATAAGCAGTAGTATGTACTATACTCGTCGTGTGTAGACATTTATTACTTTACTTTTATGACTGGTAGGGAATGCTTTTGGCATTAATCCACCATATGTACAATTTAATGTTTTTGCATGAAGTTTTTAAATAAATAAAAAACTCCAATATATTATTGTAAACTTTTGTCTGACCGTATATTTAAAATTACGAACTATAATACTACTTACACAAGAACAACTTATACAAGTTATAAAATATATATTTTCTAATTTTTAGTAATGTACTGCATGATAAAACATTTATAAATTTACGTAATGCTTATGGGAAAGTAGGCAACATTGCAGAAAAAGTAGCTCACTTCTATGGTGACATAGAGAAACCAGCAAAAATTATCTACTCAAAGAGGTTACACATAAATTGCATAACAACACACAATGTAGGCAATATTTAAATCTTCAACAAAAAAACAAGAATGTATTAACATACAAATGGCGTGAAGTTAAAATGAAAGTAAAATGTTGTTCACCCCTTCTTCTAGCGATCGTCATCTTAAGGCAGAAGCGGCCAGTGCCGCGTCGATGCTAAAATAAAAAGCACGCGTCAAAAACGTGTTTAAAAAAACAACTTGTCAAAAAATGGCGCGAAAATCTTTCCGAATACGAAATTTTTATTGAGTGTGAGATTTGGTTTTTCGATACGTTAATTTTTGTAAAATTAGTTGGTAAGTTCAAAACTTTTTGGTGTGTGTGTGTGATGCGTAAAAAAGTATAAAGCACAAATGAGTGCACATTTCAAACAAAAATAATAAAGAATCAAAACATAATTCTAGGGCTAGTGTTTGTACGTTTAAAATCTAAATAAGTTTATATTATGATACTACTATATAAAATTCGTAGAAAAGACATCAACGCGTTACAATCTGAGACTCATTTCACTTATATTTTTAAGTTAATTAAAACTAACGAAATCAATCAATTTTATAATGAATTCTTGGGAATCAAATTTTACCTATACTTATTAACTTTATTTATAACTGTTTAAGGTTAGTGCCATATTATAAACTTTTTCATTTGTACGGCAATGAATATAAAACCACCAGTTACCATTATCATTGTCTTCATTCTGTATTAATAATTGAAATACTATTACTAGCGTATGGAACTGACACCACGAATAAATCTCGTGCGCCTTGGATTGACGCCACTCTGTCATCAATTCATACAATTGACTATTTACTATTCGAAATTCAAATTTCAAGGAATACGTCATAGTCTGGTCGTCGTATTTGCGACACATTTTTTCTTGGCATAGCTTTTCTATACGTAGTAATAGCAACTCACTGGTACTAAAAAATAAAAATTCAAAAATTGATTAAAAGCTGATCCGCAAACAACAGTGCCGGACAGTAAATTATCCATCATCATCATCATTATTAGCCAAAGGACGTCCACTGCTGGAAATAGGCCTCCCCCACGGCTTTCCACACCGACCGATCACTAGCGGTCTGCATCCAGTTTGATCCTGCAATTTTTACAAGGTCGTCTGTCCATCTTGTCGGTGGACGTCTAACGCTGCGTTGTTGGTCAAAGGGTCTCCAATCTAGAACATTCCTGCCCCAACGGCCATCAGTTCTTCGCGCTATGTGCCCTGCCCATTGCCACTTGAGCTTACTGATTCTCGAGGCTATGTCCGTTACTTTAGTTCTTCTACGCATCTCCTCATTCTGATTCTCCATCGCTCGTTGTTTTGATTGAGTTTCTTTAAAAGGCCCATAGTTAGAGAGCATGTTTCGGACGTATCTATCAGGGTAAATGTAAAATGATATTGTAGCATACATTTTTTACGGCGTTATCCGATCTTGTTAGTGACAGTGAAAACTGAACGTCACTGTTATTGACAAGTTAGCATAGCGCCATAATGCGTAGGCCTTAAAACACAATTTAAAGTTGGGTATTTATTTTAAAATAAATCTCCGCGTTTTCATCATTGAATGGAATTCGCTTAAACTTCAGAATCAAGTTAGTCAAAGATTACCAATTAAATCTAACACAATTATAATATGTCAAATTATCATTGAAACATGCGTGACAGCTGATGGTGATTGTCTGAGAATCATTTTCCGTGTTAAGTTAGACTGAAAGACATGCGAGAGAAAATCACGCTTTACGATACCATAATTGTACAATGTACAGACAACAGGACGTCAAGGTAGACACTGCGGTATCTTAATCAGTTGTAATAAGGACTAGTTTGCAATAAAAGTGGGTAACCTGGTGTGCTGGTTACTATACATGAAGTATGTATCTATCCGGTAGTTCTTATAATGTTTTTCAACTGAAATGTAAACTTATATTATTATTATTTTTGTTTTTATAGGATTTCAGGGGTTCGATTCCTCGTCTGTCACAGCCAAAAGTAGTTTTTTACAAGTGCAATTTATATTATACAATTCAAATTCTTGTTCATAATAAATTTCAAATCACATCCCTCGTAAATATATCATACGGTTAAAGTCTTTAGAACAATATATATAAATACCTATACTAGCGGTCCCCCGCGACTTCGTCCGCGCGTTTTGAGTTTGCTCCCTCCCCTCTCGTCGCAGCGTCATGTTTTATATCCTAAAGCCTTTCTCGATAAATAAGCTATCCAACACAGAAATATTTTTTCAAATCGGTCCAGCAGTTTCTGAGATAAGCGCGTTCAAACAAACAAACTTTATAATATATTAGCGCAAGCGCACGTTGTACTTAAGCTGCGAACATTATTTTGGTGCGGAGTTATGTTAAAACTGTGATAGCTCCTAAGATATTTATTGAAATCAAATGATATGAAGGGCAACTTGGTTCTAAATGAAATGCTCGTGATGATGAATGTATTTATTTTGATAAGAATAAATACCTGTGTGTATAATACGCCTCTAAAAATAATGCATTATTTTTTTACTAATTTATTAACATAAAAAAGGTTGTAGTAAGTCAACCATAAAAGATAGACATATGCTGTCGCGGACTTTATTATAGAACTTTTAATGCTGAACAATTCTGTCATACATCATTTTTGTGTAACTTAAGCGGTTTCCGCAGCGTATGCAGCGAAAGCTCTCAAAAGGAATATCTTTCTTCCGTTTTCGCAACATTTTTCATTTCTGCTGTGGTCTTATGAGTCGTATCTTTAGCTTATGTAGCCTAAAGCCTTCCTCGATAAATGGACTATCCAACGTAAAAATAATTTTTCAAATCGGGCCTGTAGTTTTTGAGATTAGCGCGTTTAAACAAACAAACAAACAAACTCTTCAGCTTTATTATATTAGTATAGATATTAATAAATATGCGCCAGACAATACAACAATTGTCGTGGTTTCGAAATAAGGAAATTTCTTCCTTGTGTTACCAATACCAGACAACGGTTCTGACGGGGGCGTCTCTCATAAATACTTAAATACGTAATAAACATCCATGACTTAGGTACGAAAGTTCGTTTCCCCTTGCGAGATTCGAACCCGTGACGGCCGGCGCAATAGTCAGGAACCCACACCAAACACGTCGTCAATATAATAGTCCACAAAGAAGTTTTCACAACACCTCATTCTCGCATCACGGCCATGTTTTCGAAATAACAATTTCGCGCACATCTGTCAACTCACGAGGCATCCGGTTTTCAAAGAATAATTTCATTTTTCAATTGTCTTTGGTACGGTTGCGCCATTTTGGACAAATGCTCGTAAAGATTACGCATTCGTAACGGTCTGTTTGTTTGCGTCTATGCCAACCTTTGATTTGTCTTAAAATGTTTAAAGGTTGGTGATTGTTTATGTTACGAGATCAGCGATTTAAGTCACGAAGAGTCCTTTATTTCACTTGAAAGGAGCAAAGTAGGTAGGTATCCGGCGCCCGGATTTCTTGTCTGCCACTTTTTTATAGATGCGTTTTTTTACAAATGCAATAATATAAAGTTGGCCTTGTGACAAAACACTAAAAAATCATTAATAAAATTATAGTCATTATGCTTATGGTATCATAATCGATCAAGCCACCTTGACGTATCACCCCAGATAATAAAATACTGTATCACTAAAGAAAAGTGTGAAGACAGCGGATTGTCTTTATCACTTTTATTTGATATTTCATAAAAAAATGTTTTTACGACTAAGTTGGTTTATACATTGCGGATTCCGATGATAAGCCAGCAGTTACATCAGCTCTCTGTAAAAAAAGTGGTTTACTGGAAAAAGTTAACTTTGAGACTTTTCTCTGCTAAATATTTTTCATACTATCGATACGTGTGATCACAGTCAATCTACCAGAGTTTCTCAACTTTGTTTTACAATCTAGTGACACGAATCGAAGAATTTCATGACTCACAAACCCATATATATATATATATAAATAATTACCAAGATCAGTGGTCAAAAAATAGTCACAGGGTTATTGTGGACAGTTGTAAGTTTTTTTAAAGGACACCAAACACATTCATTGCTCTGATCCCAAAGTGAGTAGCCAATGAACTTGTGTTATGGAAATCAAACACAACGCAGGTACTATAACACCCAGACCCGAGACAATATGGAAAATTATGATTTCTACATTGACCCGGCCGGGAATCGAGCCCGGGACCTCGGAGCAGCGACGCCTTGAAACCCAGCGTGCTTAGCCACTACACCACGGAGGTCGTCAAGTCTAAAGAGTCTCGAATTCTCAAAACTCCACCCTGTTACACTCTGTTTCACCCAAATCGTGACTACTCTAAAACACTGTCGTTTAGAACACTTGTCCTCAATTCATAAGTATTCGCTCTGAATACTTTTGTGCAATCCACCTTTGAGATTAAATGATAGAAAATCTGGGTTTTCCATTGTATGGATTTGAGTGAGTAGCTACATCGTTTTATTTCAATATTTATGGTGAAATATGTAGAAAACGGATTCGACAGGTAGTAGGACAGTAATGTTGAGATTATTAATCTGTATTATACTGTTATATATATTATAATTTTTCGTTCGTTAGTGTTTATTAGTAGATGGTGAAACAGGACCACTCCTTACGGATGTGTTTAATAACATTATTTTGTTGTTAACAACTCGCCGATGTCACATCGATCTGTGAGGATCTGTAGTAATATTACTTTTCTTTAAATTAGATAGCCAGACTTTTGGCCACGATTACACCTGATGTTTATTGACAATGAAGCATACCTATGATGGATCATGTCTGCTTAGTAACAGCCTATATACTCTCCTCTTGAAAACGTCCAAATTGTAGTTGCCAGGGAACACTTCTGCCGGCAGCGAATTCTTCCTAGCGGTTCTCAAAAGAAATGTGTACCGAAATCGTTGCGTGTGTATTTATGGGATCTGCGACGTAGGGGTGAAAGCTGCGCCCGCGTCTTGTTCTGAAGTTAAAAAGGGGCCGGTGGAATTATGTCATGTAATTCCTTCGGAAACTCTCCGTAATGTAACCGGTAGAAGACCAACAGACACGCCTCTCTTCGCTTATGGTCTAGAGCTAGCAATTTATTATCGAAGAGTCCGTCGACTCTGATAATTTTCTTTGCTCGGTTTTCTATTGAGTCTAAAGCAGCCGATATTTAGGAGAACCATCCTAAAGGTGGCAGCTGAACTCCTTACAAGATCGAACTTTGGCTTGATAAAGTTAAAAAAGTTGGTCCGAGGTGAAGAACCGCCTGACCCTAGAGAAAACGCCAAGCTTTCTTGCTGCTGTTTGGGGCTTTTTACTCAATATATGGTCCAAAGTTTAGATCAGAAGTCAGTTTAAAGCCGAAAAGTTGCAGGTCACCGGTCACGGGGACAGGAGTCAGTTCGAAAGGACTTAGTTTTGTGGAGACTAAACTGTGTTTTGGTTAAGTTAAACGTCATCAGGTTAGCATCCCCCAATCGGAGATAGCCTTTAAAACTTTCAACCCTAGGCTCACGAAAGGTGTCAACAATTGTGCTACCGTCTGCATACTTAACTTATGGGTTACCTACTCAAAAGAACAAACTCTTATGAGAAAAGACCTAAACACAATATCGAGAAATTGTGTGCAAAGGTCGAAACTTTATTAGTTATTAGTCATGACAATAAATAGACCTATTAATCACAAACTTTAGAATGAATCCATTACGTAAGTTATTGCATAACTGCAGTATCATTACTTCAACGAAATTACCAATTGAAGAATTTGTAAGTACGTCTTAACGATCTTAAGAGCAATTTGCGAGTCATCGGCATTACCAAATGTGTTCGTTAAAAGATTAATGAGTAAGAGGAAACCAAATTTCTAATTTTTGGGGATCCGTGAAGTTTGTTAGGTTATTTACATGAATCAAGGAAGCATAACCCTTCTTTGCATTCGTTGGTTTATTCATTCACTAGGAAATCATAATCTTAGTTCAAAAATGGCTCAAACCATTCTTTTAGACACATCAAAAATTGCGTGCAATCCAAGATGGCTGCCATTGAAAGTGATTTGGCGCGAAATATGAGCTGTCAAACACAGCACTCTCGGTTTCGTTTCGGATTGTAATCGAGTTAAATATTTTGTTTGATTATCTAATTGAATAATTTATGTAGAGCGAAAGGCGGTGCTGTTCATTGAGATTTGTACGGTTACATCATCTTTTTAGGGTTCCGTAGCCGAATGGCAAAAAACGGAACCCTTATAGTTTCGTCAAGTCTGTCTGTCTGTCTGTCTGTCTGTCTGTCTGTCTGTCTGTCTGTCTGTCTGTCCGTCCGTATGTCACACCCATTTTATTCTGTAACTATAAGCATTACACAATTGAAATTTAGTAGGAAAATGTATCTTGTTAACCGCTTACCGATTCTTATACAAAAAATAAAAAATAATGACAGTTAAGGGGGGCTCTCATACATGAAACTAAAACCAAAAAAAAATTTTTTTGTCAAACCTATGCGTGTGGGGTGTCTATGGATAGGTCTTTTAAAATAACATAGAGGTTTCTAAAACCAATTTCTTTTAAAGTCAAACGTTTCATAGCTAGACGCTTTCAAAGTGGTAAAATGGGCGTCCCCCCCCATCTAATTTCTAAACCAAGCAAGTATAAATTTTGGAAAAAATATATGATGCAGATCTTAATAAATACTTTCAACGAAAATTCGGGATCGAACGAGTAGTTTTTGAGATATAGCACATTTTCAACAACCGCAAACATAACTTTGTACTTCATACAAACACTATGAAAAACAAAGTTATGTTTGTAGTCTATAAAATATTGTGATATTTTCTAAGTAGAAGTAAATGGACTGAATTGTAAGGACTGAAAAGTAAAAAAACTGAATAACGGAAGATTCCCTAATTCAGTTAAAGTTGTCACGGAACCCTCAGTGCGCGAGTCCGACTCGCACTTGGCCAGTTTTTTTTGTTATTGAATTACTTTGTATTTTAATTGCACATTCAGCTTATTATTCAGTACAATTAGGTATGTAAATTGGTTCTAATCATATTCCAAATAAAATATTAGTTTTTCCTGTCTCATCAAATAGATCTATAATATATAGATATATATTTTACGTGACGTTAAGATCGATACATCCAAATATCTTTCGCAACTTTGAATGGGTAGTTCATTTCAGTAAATTTTTTGTTGTGTTTTAAGGCTAAGGCTTGAAACACTCCCTTGATTATGGCGTGTGATTTTCGCTTATACACTAACTAGCGGTCCCCCGCGACTTCGTCCGCGCGTTTTGAGTTTGCTCCCTTCCCTCCCGTCGCAGCGTCATGTTTTATATCCTAAAGCCTTTCTCCATATATAAGCTATCCAACACAAAAATATTTTTCAAATCGATCCAGCAGTTCCTGAGATAAGCGCGTTCAAACAAACAAACTCTTCAGCTTTATAATAGGTATATTAGCGCAAGCGCACGTTGTACTTTAGCTGCGAACATTATTTTGGTGCGGAGTTATGTTAAAACTGTGATAGCTCCTAAGATATTTATTGAAATCAAATGATATAAGGGCAACTTGGTTCTAAATGAAATGCTCGTGATGATGAATGTATTTATTTTGATAAGAATAAATACCTGTGTGTATAATACACCTCTAAAAATAATGCATTATTTTTTTACAAATTTATTAACATATAAAAGGTTATAGTACGTCAACCATAAAAGATAGACATATGCTGTCGCGGATTTTATTATAGAACTCTTAATGCTGAACAATCCTGTCATACATGATTTTTGTGTAACATAAGCGGTTTCCGCAGCGTATGCAGCGGAAGCTCTCAAAAGGAATATCTTTCTCCCGTTTTCGCAACATTTTTCATTTCTGCTGTGGTCTTATGAGTCGTATCTTTATGTTATATAGCCTAAAGCCTTCCTCGATAAATGGACTATCCAACGTAAAAATAATTTTTCAAATCGGGCCAGTAGTTTTTGAGATTAGCGCGTTCAAACAAACAAACAAACAAACTCTTCAGCTTTATAATATTAGTATAGATTCATAATCAATAAAAATCCAAAAACTTTTTATTCACCAACGTAATCAACAGAAATATTATACAAACTTTATACCGTAAACTAAAATATACATCTATGAAATAATATATACAACTTAAAGAATATAAATGATAAACTACAAAATAAAATAAAAAGTATTACAAAAGGGATATTAAAATAAAATTATAAAAATGGCCCTTGTGGTAAGGTGCCCAAAATGATGGCAGCATTGCCTCGCTGAATGGCTATACTTATACGCTGTGCGAGGTAGCTGCCAGCTCTTGGGTCACCACTGACGTCAGTTAGCCTCTTAGCAATTTGCCTGTGCAAAGAGATAGCGTTGGGACCCCACGAACCTAATGTCTCGACTCCGAACGGTACAAAATGATACCGGGAGTCGATCAGGCTGTATTTTTTTGTTTTATTATTTTCTGCGCTTGACGCAGCCAAACCAGCACCACGGGTTGTACTTGGTAGATGGGAGGCTGCCAATGTGTCGACACAGGTAGCATCCCACACTAGAGCCCGACCCATCCGCCAAGGAACAAGTGACATGCCATCCGGCCTCTTGCACGTTAATGGAGGCAAGAGAACGACGAATGATGTCGTTGATGCTGGCATGGCGGGAAAATCGGCCTGCGCTCTTAACACATGAAAGTCCGTGGTGTCCCAACGAGCTGACTTCAGAACCACAAGGACATCTGTGTGGTTGACAAATCTCAGCACCAACACGAAGACCAATCGCCACGCGGAGGGTCTCTGCATCAAGGAGGGTACCAACGTTCGATGATGGGTATGCATTTAACCAGTACCCTGCCTCTTTTGCAGAGACAGCCTTGAGCCTGGCGAGGTCCCCGTTGTCGGATGCACTCTCAATTAAACTATTAAAAAGGGACTCACAAGAAATTTGGTCCCAGCTCCTTTGAATTTTGTAATCTGATGGGAATTTATCTGGGTACGCCACTTGCCATGCATTTTTAGCTTCATCCAAGCACGCCACTTCGATGTTTGCGGTGGAAAGCCGCAGGATACTACCAACGAGAGCGGACGTGCTGTAGGATGATGAGAGAAAAGCAGGTAAACAAACACTAGAAAATTTTCGAGCTCCAATCCCACCAAAACGGATGGGAAGGGAAGCCTGGTCCCAGGACCGTTCCGAAAGACGAATGTTCAGAATTTTTTCAAGTTGTATTTTAACCAAACTGTCAAAACTGTTTGTAAAGTTTTGGAACTTCCAAATCGGACAACATCGAATCAAATAACTAAATTTAGGGACTAAAAGACATGATTTGAGAATAAAGAGAGCCGAATGTGCGTTGATTTCTAAAAGACGATCTGAACATTCATTGAATTTGGTAATATTTTTTTGAAAATGAGTGGGGACAGAATTTTCGAAAATCGGAGATCCTAGGAGGTTGAGGGTTGAATCAGTTAAAATCTTTATGCCAGGAGCCAGTGTATTAAATTTTCAATAAAAATAACGCAAAATATAGACGTTAGTACCTACTCTCAAAATGCAGTTATATTTTTAAATCACTCGCGTCAAGATGGCGTGTGATATTCATTTATTAATGTCCGAGTTTCCAGTGAAAATTAGTATAATTCCACTCATGATTGATTCGAAAAAAGATAACTGATATTTGTGAGTACCAAAAACTATATTTAACGTGATTTTCATTGATTTATAATTCTTTTTTAAACTCAATTCACATGCCATAATCAAGCGAGTGATTCAAAAATAGGGCCCCTGGTTCTTCGAGCTATTTATGAAGCTTTTAGTCAAAGTGAGTAAACCTACATTCTTACAAAAAATTCACGTGCAGAGTTGAATGGCTAAAACAACTCCGTAGGTGTCAATCTTCCAATCTCATTTATCGCGATAGAATTGAGTCAAGAATAGATACCTGTACTTTTCCACAGCATCTCTATCCGAAAAGTTCCAATCAAAACCGTATTAGTCACATTTACGCAACAGTAATAACGAATAGACCATGACCAATGTCATTATGGAGGAAAGCAGACTATCTGTTAGACCAAATTACGTGCATCCTGACTTATCACCTTTGCCATTAAAAAATGACCCCTAACACCTCAACAACAAAACCCAATTTTCTTGTAGCAAAACTTCTAATGGTGCTCACTCGTGAACTTCAGCCGATAATCAAACGGATTTCCACCTTAATAGAAGTTACTAAGGTTTAATTTAGATTGTATTGAGAATAGTACATAAGATCTTTTCGGCGCCATCCGTACGTTTTGGAAAGCTATGGCGAAAGTTGTTCGGTTGACGCCATGCCAAGTGTGACCACTTAGACTTGATACTTTAAGCGAATAATTGAATCGGTAAGGCTTAAGGCACACTTTAGTGCTCAGAGAACAACGTCTTGGTGCAGAGTGATATTCAAGAGTTTGTATAAGACACTCGACATATCGGTTAGTCTTAATCGTTATTTTATAACTCCTCGAATGTGTGATAAATAATAAAATCATTTTAAAATCTAAATCTTAGAAAAATTAAAGCATTTATATTAAAACAGAAATAACATAAATTTATATCAAAACCTAATCGTCCTAGATCTTATAAACTCCTCAAACCGAACTTTATACAAGATTTGATTAACAAATCGTCAAAAGATGTATTAAACAATCGTAAAGTTGTATTAAAATGATAATATCATACTCACATAGATAATAATAATACAATTCTTAATCTAAATATCAATGAGAATTATGTTTTGTATGTAGGCAATGAAAACAGATCAAAATTAATTGAACTGGGAGAAATCACCATTATTGTGCTTACGCTAGGCTCATGCCTCACAGTTAAGACCTTAATATCCTGTCATTAAGATATTCTTGCTAATAGAAAATATGGAAATGCGTCTTCAACACGAATTCGATTAAACGATCCTAAAATAGAAATTCAAGTGCAAGTTTGAGTAGATAATTATGTGAAATCAATGTAGAACGCAGCTATAAATATAATGAACATCCTCACAACGTCTTTTAAGTAGATCAATGTGACTTCAAACAGGATATGAATGCCAATTGGATACTTTATTAATTTTCCGTTACTAGAAGACGATAATGAAATTTAACAATTGCAGCGCCACCACACTAAAACACTATTAACACAGATTCCTTTTTCATAGTAATAAAGTATCAAAAATATTAAGTCAGCGTATGTATTACGAAATTTTGATCTAATTAGACGAATTAGCGAGACACGTGTCGACCAAGAAGTCATTATAAACGTATTTGCCATTTATTTACGCATCACGCACACAAACCGACACAATATTGCTATTGTTTCAGTATAATACCAGAAGAAACCAAGTTATGAAACGTTAAAGCTTAAATGTAAAACCTCTTGAGAAAAAATCGTTATGAGGATTTGCAAATTCGGGCATTCGAAATTCAAAAGTTCTTAACCCTTAAGGCGACATTAGGCAATCGGACGGAACACCAAGAAAGTGAAAAGAGGCGGCACTCACCTTACCACCAACAGTTACTTCCGACGTAACGCTGCCCGCGTTCGGACGTCAAACGCGTTAACAAAAATGTGTGTGAACGAGTGACCCATGGAACGGAGCATAGATGGAATTCAAAATTTCAAAATTCGAAGAAGATCAAGTGACAAGATGAGTCGGTATAGTTTAGTGGTGTTCGCGGTATTTTTGAATTGTGTTCTGTGTTCGGACGTTGAGAATGACGTGTTGACATTACAAGACGATTTGGACGTGAAGGATGATGTTGCTACGGATAGAAGAAGACCTGCAAATGAACAGGAGAAGGATATACTTCTGTTAGATGCTTTGGGGAGGAGAAAAGGGTCGTATCACCATAATTCTTACTCTTCGTCGCAGGAGGATGACTCTATCATGGATTTATTGGGAAAAAGTGAGTACTTATATATAAAACATATCTCCTCGTCTTTCAAACGCAGGATAATTCAGAAATATAACATAACTTTTGACATCTCTTTTTAAAATATGGCGTTATTTTGTATGTAGATGTTAAACTTTGACTAGTTATAGTGATTCTGTTTTAAACAAGAAACTAATATTCATCAAAAGTAACTGAATATATTTTTTAGCAACTTGGTTAAGAACTTTTATCTGACTTAAAAGAATTTCCGCGTATAATTGAGCGTTGATTTGTCGTTAACGCTTGTTTGTATTAATCAGCTGATTCTTTCGTGGCGTAACTTGTTTTAACTTAAAACATATTTTTTATTTACAATACGGACTCTGTGCTAGTAGCATTCTCTATTATTCAATCATATCATAATAGTCCTATAGTAAAGAAAATTTAGGACATCTTGCTCTTTTAAATCGATGAATTTCAAGAACTTTGCGAGAATGTAGCTAAACAGTATTGAAACTGAATAAATATTTAAGAAATAGAATATAATTATGGATATTTATGTAGTTATTTAAAAAAGTATTATATATATATACTTAGATATATTATGATCTTATATTTGACTCGACAGATTCTGCCACGCTCGATCGTTTATTGGTAAAGAATGTTTTAAAGCATAAAATCCTCCAATTGTACTTCATTTTGTTGGTGCAGAAATTTATAAATAGAAAATGTAGTTTTTTTTTTCTACAGAACATTCCTACTTTGTAACGTTTTAACGAATAAATCTTTACATAAATACTTCTCTAACAATATATTGCTCAATACATCATTATAATATGATTTATTGGACACCGTCCATCTCTATAGTAAGAGTAGGCGCAATAGTGAAATTGATCGAAGGCCGTTCACACCCAGCGCGTCCATACAGGGTGTAATAATGAACGATTTATCAAATTCATAGGTGCTAAATATTCTCAATATTTATATTCATTTCGCTATGAGATCAGAGGCCGATTCTCGCGGCTATCGAACTTTTTTTGTGTAATAATTCGATTGGGAGTTTAACCGTTTTACAAAAAAAAAAACAAGTAAGATATTCACAAACAAAGAAAACAAAATCTAAATACATAAAAAATGTTAACCAGGAGAAATCTAAAACTATTTTTTCTTCGACAAAGAAAATTTGATTGCTGAACTTTTTTCGTATACGAATTGCACGATAATTGTGCCCCCCCCCCCCCCCCCAGGTCGTAGAGAAAACCATTTATTAAAGCGTACTAGCGGTTAAAGATTTCTTGAACAGCTCTACCTGCGCAAATATCGGTTCTCTTTTGCATTTGTAATATACTCTATCAGAGAGGTAACTTAAAATAAAAACCAGCCAAGTGCGAGTTGGACTCGCACACTAAGGGTTCCGTGCCAACTTTAACTGAATAAGAGCTCCACTTACTTCCACTTAGCCAAAAACTAGAATATTTTTTGACAGCAAATATAATTTCGTTTTTCAAAATATTTAAATATCCTTTATAAATATCCTTTGGACATTCCCACACATTGCCATCTAGCCCCAAAGTAAGCTACTCAAAGCTTGTGTTATGGGTGCCAGACAACGGATATAATACTTAAATACTTTTTTTTTGTAAATACATACATGATATACATAGAAAACACCCATACCAATACAAACAGACATGTTCATGCACACAAATGTTTGTATTGTGCGGGGATCGAACCCGCACCCGCTATTTCTCGACCACTACACCAGACGGGTCGTCAATATTTGCATGAATATCAAAGTTATGTTTAATGAAACTGCTGTTTGTCTTTCGTATGATATTGTATGTTGGAGTTAACTTTGTTTACTGCTAAAATAAGGTGTAGGTATGGGTGGTTTTGGTCTTATATCCGCTATTGATTACAACTCTTTTGTACTTATTTCTTGCCAATGGCTATAAAATTGTCTAATTAGACAATGCTATGGTAAACGCAACACTGCTTAATAATACTACTTAAAATATCGAATTTAATAGATTGTGTAAAAAGATAACAATTTATTTATTTTGTAGATAATATGTAATTACAAACTAAGACATGCAACATAAAAAAAAAAAAAAAAAACTTAAAATCTACCTATTCAAAAACGAAACTATTTCCTTGCGGCAAGGAGGCTATGATGCTGGCTGCGTTCCCGCGTTGGATAGCTATGCTAATCCTTTGAGCTAGGAACCAGCCAGCTTTATTATTGGCTGTAACGGAATTTAATTTAGGCGCAATGTTTCGAAACAACAATTTAGCTGAGGGTCCCCACGGCCCAAATGTTTCAACACCAAACGGCGCAAACACATAGTCACTTGCAAGTGAGACGTACTTGCGACGCTTGGCGTTTTCAGCCAACTCTGCTGCTGCTCCAGCTTTAAGGGCTGATTCTCTGAGATGGGAGGGGGCCAAAGTATCGACACAAGTTGCATCCCAAACTAAGGCCCGACCCCGTTCCCAGGGAATAAGCGTGAGGCCATCGGGTCTCTTGCCATCGTCACGGACCAAACCACGTGGTTCCAACGTGGAAGGTACATTAATGGTGGCAAGAGCTCTTCTGATGGCGTCATTAAGGGTGGCGTGACGGGCGAGACGCCCAGCGCTTTGCTGGCAACAAAGGCAGTGGAGACCAAATTTATCAACCTCCTTGCCACAGGGACACGTAAATATTTCACATATAGGAGTACCAAGGCGGAGGCCCACACACACCCGGAAAGACTCACTATCGAAAAGAGTGCCCAAATTTTTCGACGGTAAAGCATGAAGCCAGTGACCAGAATCTTTGCAGGAAACCGCCAAGAGCCTTGCACGACCACTGTCACTGACGGAATTTTGAAGTAATGAATCGAAGGTCTCTCTCGCAAGAGGGACATCCCAAAGTTTTTGTTGATGACGTTCCTTTGGAATGTCTTTTCTAGGACAGAGACCTTGCCAAGACTCCTCCGCCTCTCTCACCTCAGAAAGCTGGCGAGGATGCTTAAAGATTTTTTCGGCTAAAACGGAAGTGCTATGCAAAGAGGAGAGAAAAGCGGGGAGGGCTATACTAGAAATTTGGCGAATTCCGATCCCACCAAAACGAATAGGAAGCGAAGCCTGAGCCCAAGAATTATTATCAAAATGTAAATTTAAAATTTTTTCCAAACTATTTTTAAGGGTGGTGTCAAAAAGTTTTAAATAATTATTTTTTTTCCAGATAGGACTAGCACGTAGGAAATATGTAAATTTAGGCACAAAAAGACACGATTTAAGTATAGTAAATGCAATGTGTGAATTTAGGTGTTCTAATCTGGGGGCTGAAAGGGTGAAATCATTCAATTTTTTATCAAGAAAAGGTTCGATGCTAGGATCTAGAAGAGGGGCACCTAGAAGGCAAAGCGATTCAGAATTCAGAATTTTAATGTTAGGAGCAAGGGAATTGAATTTATCAATGATTGCCTGACGGGAACCAGACGAAACGTGATCATTAATAAAAAGTTCACATTTTGAAAGGTTCAGTTCTAAGCCTAATTTCTTAAATCCTTCTATAATCAGGACAAGGTCTTGGAAAACAACATCTGCTTTGCCTCCAAAGGAGCCGTCATCCAGATACCAGGCATTGAATTTAGAATTTAAGGATGAAATGATAGGATGGATGCCTAAACTAAAAAGGGCTGGACCTAAAGGGTCGCCTTGCTGAACACCGACTGCAGAAACAATCGAATGTTCATTGTAAAGCAATTTTGATTGATTATTGTAACACTGAAAAACAAAGGGATAAATCTGAGGAGTGTGAGTCTGAACTTCATTCAACAAGGCAGACCTGTCAAGAGAATTGAAAGCATTCTTCACATCAACTTTCAAAAAAACTTCAGATTCGTTACAGGATAGGAAATTGCGAGCGGAATGAACCACAGCCTCGCAACCTCCCTTACTACCGAAACCAAGTTGAATGGGTTGAAAATACTCTTTCAAAGGAGAAAAAAGATCACGACAGGCTAATTTGGCTGCAAGACGACGAAACGTTGAGCCTACAGCAATAGGACGAATGCCACCATCTTTTTTTCGAAAGGCACAAAGTCTAGCACCAAATAAAAACGGGAGAAATCTTTCAGTAACCCTGCCAGATAAGAAAAGGTTGCATAGTTTCGTAATATTGGAAAGCAAAATTCTACCGGCGTCAGCAGCGGAAGCACTCACCAAGTCCTTAAGGTGTTGGGGAGTGATGCCGTCGATGCCACCAGCAGAACCAGCCGGAAAAGACATGATGGCAGCAAACGTGTCGCCGTCATCAAGTATCTGTAAGGGTTGGAAATTTTGAGGAAGAGGAAGAGGTAAAGGTGGAGAATCTGGACGTGAAGGATGCTTACTACGAAGGCTCTCGAGAGTTTCCTGATTAGGGGGAGCGAGAGTGTCATCGGAGAACAAGATTCGGGCTGCGTTTTTCAGGTCGCCGTCCATAACCTTGTTCTCAACGGTACGATAAACGTTAAATTTAGAAGATATCGTACCAGACGAACTTGATGGAAGGGATGGATTGTGGGAATTTGAAGCATTATCTAAAAGCGCCCGAGTTAAAGTTTTAGACTGAGACTTTACATGTAAAAACGAGTATGAAAATGTAAAAAGATTTTGCCAGGCAGTTTCAGTATTATCAAAACATTTTTCAATACAAGTAGAAAGGCATTTAGCTAAAGCTATTCTCGCTCCCCTTGGGATTCTTTTAACCAGCGGAGTAGATTGGTGGAGGCTTGTGATAATAGAGTCAAAAGATGGAGAAGAAGATAAAGGATTTGAAGCAGAGGGTAGAGGGAGAGATGCAGGTAAAATGGTGCTATTATGACACCGGGCAATATGAATATTAAGGCCCCTCTTACCTTTAAAAGCCCTATTAGTGTTACAAATAGAGCAGTGAACGAACTGCGGCTGTGAGTGGGTGCCCACCGAAGGAGATAATGTACTCATTAGCTTACCACTAATCACAAAAATAAATTGCCAAAAAACCTGCAAAACACAAAATTAAAACATATGAGACAATATCAAACTTATGTCAACTTATGTAAACAATAGACTTGAACTACTAAAAACTACATAAATACAAAATTATTTCAAACTTAATTTTATAAAATATAAATACAAATTAAATACAAAAAACTACACATACAACATATTTACACTTTACATTATAAAAAAAGGTAGAAAATCGTCCGAAATAACTGTAAATAAATGTTTTCATAAATTTTGACAAATACACAAACACGACACTGGTTCCTAGGCAACGTGAGGTGATTGGCGCTCCTATTGGTTTTTTCAGGAAAATTTTGATGGCGTCCTTAGCGACGGTTCATGGTGGATTAATAACAAAAAATAGCTGATTTCGATTTTAATATATTTCTTTAAAAACAAACGTGGAAAAAGGTATCTCAAGTGCACTGTTGAGATATGATAGCCACTAATTAGTTTAGATCTTTATCTTAGGTCTTTTTACCGTCACTTTTTCACAGTACTAATATTGATGATTTATTCACAATTCACGCCGAATTTTTAGAAGTTTACACTTTTACAGTCTTTGATCACAATATATAACTTAATTTTCACATTTTCAGACGTCATAACCGCAGAGAACTATTTTAAATCAAAGGTGTAGGTTAAGTGCTCCTTGCGCTCATTATTTAGTAAATTTACTATTTTTATAATGTTTTTCTCAGTAAGTGAACAGAATGTAAGTTTTTTCATGAGAATAAAGTTCTAAACCTATGTTTGCGGTTATTAAAAAAGTGCTCTATCTTATAAACTATTTAGTTTATAAATATTTGCGTTTTAGCAAAACAATCACCACCAAGAATGAATGCTTGAAGTTTTGTTCAACCCTGTATAGTGGTAACATTGTTAGATGAACGCTAAGATCGCGTGTGCTTATTTGTATGATTTGTGTTTACATTTGATAACATAATTATTGAGGTTAATTATCGCTTGTCTTATTACCTAAACAATATTTATTAATTAAATTGTAAACGACGTCATTTCATTTGTCACTACAGGGGGCGTAATGCGATCCAACTTAAGCCGTTAAATTTTTAGGCAGCTCCATTCCGACTCAGTGTAAACTAATTTTATCAATATAATAATATTATAAAAAGACTTAAATGGTACGAATATTAATATTTATATTGTTTTTTTTAATAATAACATTATAAATATCATGCGTAATCGCGATACGAATTGCTAATTTGACAAATAGCTGAGCCGCTTACCTATCAAAACTGCATCGCATACGCGCCCAGGTATTTTAGCTTATTATTAGATTTTACTGTTATGCGACGATTCAATTTATTACATGCCTCATTATCACCTGAATTGATATTCATTTCATAATAAAGCAGATAATAAATTTAGGCAAAAGATGGATAATAAATTACATGATGACTCAACGACGTATTCGTGAATTATGGTTATTAGCAAATTACATTTGATTCAGTTCATTAATAATAGGTGCATGTCAATTAAATTAGTTTTTTGATAAATTAAAAGTCAATAATTTGATCGTACTCAATAATAATAATGTATATATAATAAATGTTTAATATTTACATTAAAATTTATCATTAACATATTAATTTATACTATAATATGCCTTATCAACAAATAAGTTCTATTTTACATAATTTTATCTTGGATAAAAAAACAGGAACCGAAAAAGAACACATGATTTGTAATTTTGGCCTTTAAGTGTTCATGTTTCCTTCTTTTGCTATGAGTTTCTAGAATGAATCAGGATCAAGGTTTTCGACTGGTGTATACGAAGTTGACTAAAATTTTTTCTGGTATTTTTTGTATTTATTGGTGATCTGTCACCTCATACAATTTTGCGGGTATTTAAAAATTAACTACACTCTTTCTGGGGGCTAACAATTCTGATGGCCAAATACTACTTTTTGTATGAGCGTAATACCAAAAATCGTGACTTATGGTCCTATGTCCCCTAGATGGGGCAGAGGGCGTCCACAACAGTCCTCCATCGCGTTCGATTTTGAGCTTCGCGCTTCATTTCACTCCACGTCTTGCCTATTCTTTTCGCCTCTTCTGCTACAGTGTGCTGCCAAGTTTGTTTGGGGCGACCACGTTTGCGCCTCCCTTGGGGGTTCCAGTCCAGAGCCTGCCTGGGGATGTGATCCGGGTCCCTTCGGAGAGTGTGGCCAATCCAATTCCACTTGCGGCGCTTGATCTGCTGGTCGATCGGGATTTCGTGGCAGCGTTCCAACAGTTCGACGTTGGAAATAAAAAACTCAAAAACTCTCAAAACTATAAAGTGCAAGTCACAGGGTTCGCATTACCTCTCCTTTATAAAATTTGATCAAATTGGTTTGACTTTTTATTAAGAACTTACTATTTATGAACAGCTCGCTTTGTAGCTGCTGATTTACAAAATAAATAAATCACACATATTAATTACTGTTAGGGCCGAGTATTGTATGAAAATAGATGAATTATACTAAAATGCGTTAAACAGTGAGTAGGTCTAAGTGTAAGTAGGTAGTAGTATTTAGTTGGTAGTAGTATTTTAAGTAGGTATTTCATTGAATATTTACCAACTATACCTTCTCATTGACGCGTAAAATTAAATTGCGTTAAAACTTTGCGCTATGGTTTCTTACGAAATGTTATCTTAATTGATTGGCAGTTAAATACTTAAGTAAATTTTATGACTGGATATGTTTAAAATGATATTTATTGTATTGTTAGAACTAAATGTTTATTGAGTATTGTCTTTTATCTGGGATGCCTAACTGTAGTTACAACTACTTAAACTAGGAAACAATTTATTTTCCAATTCTTCTCATCACAGTCAAGATATGTTTTCATGAAGTCTGACGAGTTCAGTCTTTTGTTTATTTTTCATAGCCATATAAAGTTGCAAGTCAAAATTTAGAGAAAATTGTGGTCTGCAACTTTGCTAGTTGTACCACAGTACAACCACAGTAGTTGGCTTGTGTGTGTAAAAAAATATAAGTTTAAAAAAAATGATTCGCATGCCAAATTTCGGATATTTATCATAAAAACAATTAAAAAAAAAGGTGTAAAAACCACTGGGCCAAAAATTAAATTTAAATGCAGAAAACGGGATCAATTGAGCAAGAATTATAACACATTGAATGCCTTAAAACTACAAAGTGTAACCTTTGATTATTAAAATTTGCAATATTAATATTTAAAAAAAACATGCACACTTGGGCCCGAGTGGTCGACACACAGCGTGCTGATGGCCAAACACACGGGTACAAGTGCTATGTATAAAATGACGTCACAAAAAGACGTGTCGCCGTAAATACTTGGGTGTAAAAACCCGAGTGCTCGGACCCATTTAATTCAAAAAAATATAACCAAGTGCTTTTCCCCCCTTTCCAGTGATACCCCAAACCTGTCGCTACCGTGGGGCCCGGTACCCCTGCGGCCTCAGCATATCCTGCGTCCTAGGCGGGGGTAAGCCTCTGGACCTGTGCTCCGGAGGCATGATCTGGGCTTGCTGCGTCGATAGAGACACAACAGAGAGGCCTAGTGAGGTGGCGCCTGTGGTGCATAACGCAAGTAAGTGAAGAGTTGGGAATGGGGGACTTGTATTTAATGTAATGTGTAAATAGGGGTCTGTGAGACTTGAGGGACTTATAAATGACGTGTAATTGGGGAATCTGTGCGAGCAAGCATTGGGGTATCAAAGTTAGATTGTGACATAGGTAAAGTGCATTATGTTTTGATTAAGGTTTTTTATTGGGTATAATCTTGATGGAAATAATTGTCTTTGAGCTCATTGAGCACAGAACGCTTAATGCTATGTTATGCTTTATGAAACGGTCAGTTAATTTAATATTTTTTATGCAAAATATGGGACATTACAGTGGTAAAGTCAGAAATTATTTGTAAATATTTTGTTCCATTCTTTTGTTAATATTTTTTTTAAAATTTTTAGAGTTGTGCACAAAATGCATGTCTGTTGGTAAGATTCATAATCAAACCATACAAAAACTCGATCAAAATCATTTTTTACTACATTTCGTTCACAAATAAATCTTTACGACCATTTACAGAACATTTACTACATTTTAAACTGACTACTACTCATCAAGCCTTAATTCCCTACAAAGGCGACCTTATAAGTCATCTTTAATGCAATACAGTCAACTATACATAAACACATCAAAAATAGTTTGCGATCAGTAAAAGTCAAAGTCTTTTTTGTTATAGTAAACGACACAAGTACGTATTATTGTTTTTATAATATTATTACGGGGTTTTTATATTTTAAGAAAACACACAACAAATATGTTTTATTGGAACAGTTACATTTAAAAAAAAACAGTTTATACTAGTGATCTTATACGTTTTTTGGTGTATGTACGGACAACAGCACGTCAAGGTAAACACTGCGGTGTCTTATGCCGTTGTAATAAGGGCTAGTTTACAACAAAAGTGGGTAACCTGATGTGCTGGCGCCTGTACGTACATATGTCGCGGTCTGAATCTCCAGATTTTTTTAAAAAAATCTAAAGTTTGCTAAATTAATCAAAGAAAAAAAAGTTTTATAAAAAATATATTTTATATATACACATATTCGACATGGAATCAGGGAAGTTAATTATTATTAATGACTGTGTTAACTATGTAACTAACGCTATAATGATGTCATGACAGTGCTTAACAAATGTCTAACTAATTAATATTAATTAAATGTGCGTACACGTATCTTAAAACAATTCACGTAATATTCAAACTGTTTGGAACTCAAAAAATCAAAATCAAAATCAAAATTACTTTATTTTGTACATAGGCTATTGCTAGCACTTATACACGTCCCAACATTGGCCCTACCACAGCTTCGGGACAATTGTGGGCTAGTGCTGAGAAGAAGCTGCGCAACAAACTCAGTCACTATTGTCAATGCCTCTTTTAAAAATATTACAATTAAATGTTCTTACAAGCTAGACCATACATTGTTATCGTTCATATAATCATTTATTCTATAATATCCTTTAGTCATTAAACATTGTTTAACAATAGATTTGAATTTATGTAAAGGTAATTCAATTATATTTTGAGGCAATTTATTAAAGAAAGTAATACATCTTCCAATAAACGAGTGATTAACCTTCTGAAGTCTGAAGATTGGAACGGCAAGTTTATTCTTGTTTCTAGTATTGAAATCATGTAAATCACTTTTTTTAGGAAATAAGTGCAAGTTTTTACGAACATAAATCAAATTTTCATAAATAAACTGTGAATATACTGTAAGTATCTTGACTTCTTTAAACAAATCCCTTAAAGAGTCGTCAGATTTGAGATTGTAAATAGCCCGTACAGCTCGCTTTTGCAGTATGAATATTGTTTCAATATCTGCAGCCGAGCCCCATAACAAGATACCATAAGACATGATACTATGAAAATAGCTAAAATAAACTAACCTTGCCGTTTCAACGTCAGTCAAAAGCCTTATTTTGATATGTGGACCCCATTGAAGATTATGATCTACGGTTATTCCCAAAAACGTTGAGCTTTGTATAGTATCTAGTGGCTCATCTTTAACCATGATCTGCGTTGGGACTTGTCTGACATTAGGCATTGTAAATTTTATGCATTTGGTTTTACCCGCATTAAGCACTAAATTATTAACGGTAAACCAATGAAGCACCTGTGAAAGAGCACCATTTACATCGTCAAAAGATTCTTTGGCCCTTGGAGTCTTAAAAATTAAGGAAGTATCATCTGCAAACAGTACTATTTCACATACATCATCGACAAAGTATGGAAGGTCATTTATATATATCAGAAACAACAACGGTCCCAATATCGATCCTTGGGGCACTCCCATTTTTAGAGGTGCTCCAGGAGACTCAGTTCCATTAATATAAACCTTTTGAGTTCTATCACTAACATAAGATTTCAATAAACCTAGCGCATCGATCGAAACGCCGTAATGTTGAAGTTTTTTCAATAAGGTCTCATGGTCTACACAATCAAATGCTTTAGAGAGGTCACAAAATACTCCTATAGCATCACACCTACCGTCGTATGCATCAAATACATGTTTCAAGAGAGCAACTCCAGCATCAGCAGTACTTCTACCTTTTGTAAAACCAAACTGTTTATTATGTAATAATTTATTAGTTGTGAAATGAAATAGAAGTTGATTAAAAATTATCTTTTCAAAAATTTTGCTAAGCACGGGTAAAATTGATATTGGTCGAAAGTTGGAGGGGTCGCATTTTTCTCCTGATTTAAAAAGTGGAACGATTTTACTAAATTTCATTAAATTTGGAAACTTGCCTTCATCGACACATTTATTAAATATGATCGCTAAACGCGGAGCTATAAATTCAATAATGGTTTTAATTATATAAACAGATAATCCCCATAAGTCCTCAGTCTTTTTCAAATTAAGTTCATTGAATGTTTTTATAATAACCTCTGAGGATACATGCCTAAAGTTCAGTAAAGAATGACATTCATCAATATTAGATCTAAGAATAGATTGGGCTTGTTCTGGAGATGATGCAAGATCTTTGGTTGTTAATGTTGCAATATTAGTAAAGAAATTTTCAAAGACATTTGCAACCTCTAAATTAGAATTAACTATCTTACTTCCAACTTTTAAGGAAAACGAATGATCTTTTGTTTTGTTTTTACACGTTTCCTTGTTTATAATGTTCCAGGTAGCTTTCGCCTTATTCTTGGAACCGGTAACTATCCTTCGAATATGGTTAGACTTAGCCTGTGCACATACTTTTTTAAAGATTTTTGAGTAGTTCTTCACATATTCTATGATGTGTGGGTCCTGGGTCTGTTCTTTAATATTATATAGTTCGTATAATTTATTCCTACTTTTATAAATACCAACTGTAGCCCATTCATTAAATTTAAACTTGACCTGATTTGACTTTACTGTTTTTTTTGTAAATATTTGATTATATTCGTTCTTTATCAAAGTGAATAAATCTTCATAAAGTTTATTAGCGTTGTTACTATTACTGGGAATTAAAGATTGAATACCTTCGCAAATCTTACTTTTAAATCTATCTATTCTATTAACAGTGATTGGCCTATAAACAATATCCACAGCATTTGAGATGGAACTGTGTTCAAACGCGACTTTTTGTCCTCTGTGGTCGGACCTTAAACAATGTAAAATTGATTTATCAATTACTTTAATATTACAGAAAATGTTATCTAAGCACGTAGCTGTTGTAGGAGTCACTCTCGTAGGTTCATTAAAAACGTTCACTAAGTTAAAAGACTTAAAGAGACCAAGAAAACTCATTGACTGTTGCGTTTTTTTAAGTATATCTACATTATAATCACCGCATATTATCAAAGATTTACTTTGTTTAGAAACTTTCGATAAGGCTATTTCCATTGTAGCTTCAAAAAGGCCGTAATCTGCATTGGGAGGACTGTATACGCTTATTATAATATATTGGTCTGACTCAACACATGCAAGTTCAATAGTTCGTTCAATAGTCAGTGATACAATATCTTTACGCTCTTTATAGTTTAATTGATTTTTCAAAAGAATGAGTGACCCTCCTCTAGTAGTTGTCTCTCTAGTGAACGAACTACCAACTTTATAATCATCTATGCTTAACATTAGTTCATGCCTAAGAAACCAATGTTCCGTTACACACATAATTTGAACATCAAAATCTTGTAAAAATAGAGATACTTCTAGTTCTTTGCCGGCCAGGCCTTGTATATTCTGATGCACAATATTGAATGTAGGCCTGGCTTTTGTCTGACCTCTTAGTTTAAATCCTTAGAGGTTGTCAATTGATTAATATCGAAATTAGTAATACTACTAATATTATTAGAACATGTCATGTTATTGTTAATAAAACATTTAATGTTAAAGGCTAACAAAGTAGCTATTTGTTTTTTATATTTATAAGGCAGGTGTAAAGAGCCGCCTGTCAAACTAAATCTGTTGTCAATAAATTTATTTGTATCAAAAAACACAAATTTGTCATTATGACGCACAATTAAGTTAAATAATAAAGTATTCAGTAAATGAATACTGTTATTTTCTGATGCCGTATAATTACTACAAAATGGCAAGGCACAGAATAAAATTCTTTTCACATTAAGTCCTGACAATATTGTAAAATTCTTTATGATATTGGATTTCGACAAATTCTGACTATTTCCTAACATTATAATTAGTATTGAATTACAGTCAAGGTCACTATTTTTAATACATTTAACTATTTGGTCAAGGGAAGCGTCAGGCATACAATTATTTACAATATTACTTAATAATAATAACTCATCATGAGTTGAATTTATTTAGTAACGCTAAGACTCTTACACATTGCAACATTTAGCATCGATGCAGCCGCGCGTTTAGAAATTCGCGACTGCATCGCGACATTCTCGACTTGACATTGAACCGTGCAAAGAATAGTTTTATGGGCGAGATCAACTGATTAGAACAAACTGTTTTTGGTTCAAAAGCGCTGCATAAGAGCCATATTTGGACTTAATTATCGAAAATCATGCCAGCCATTTTTAGGGTTCCGTAGCCGAATGGCAAAAAACGGAACCCTTATAGTTTCGTCAAGTCTGTCTGTCTGGCTGTCTGTCTGTCTGTCTGTCTGTCCGTCCGTATGTCACACCCATTTTATTCTGTAACTATAAGCATTACACAATTGAAATTTAGTAGGAAGATGTATCTTGTTAACCGCTTACCGATTCTCATACAAAAAATAAAAAATAAAGACAGTTAAGGGGGGGGCTCTCATACATGAAACTAAAACCAAAAAAAATTTTTTTTGTCAAACCTATGCGTGTCTCTCTGTGTTCGTCTATGGATAGGTCTTTTAAAATAACATAGAGGTTTTTAAAACCATTTTCTTTTAAAGTCTAACGTTTCATAGCTAGACGCTTCCAAAGTGGTAAAATGGGCGTCCCCCCATCTAATTTCTAAACCAAGCAAGTGTAAATTTTGAAAAAAATATATGATGTAGATCTTAATAAATACTTTCAATGAAAATTGGTTCGGACGGGATCGAACAAGTAATTTTTGAGATAAAGCACATTTTCAACAACCGCAAACATAACTTTGTACTTCATACAAACACTATGAAAAACAAAGTTATATTTGTAGTCAACAAAATATTGTGGTATTTTACTAAGTAGAAGTAAATTGATTCCCTAATTCAGTTAAAGTTGGCACGGAACCCTCAGTGCGAGAGTCCGACTCGCACTTGGCCGGTTTTTTAAGCGTTACAATTATTCTCCCTCTACTTTTTCTTTACATTCTCGAGGCTTGTGTTTTTGTCAGAAGATTGTCACATGTTTTTTAACAAAATGACGTGAGACATAACGAATTACTTAAAACAACAACTTGATTAGGTTTGGTTTCAAAAAATTGTTATGAATACACACCTTACGATTCAAACTCATTTAAAAAATACATGTCAGGGTAGGTGCCACCATCTTCACCTTAACCACAACTCGTAACCAAGAGAAACCAGGTCATCAAACACCTTAACAGAAGGTTAGGATCAGTATTCGCGCGGCGTCGGAGTTACGAAACAAAGTTGTGATGCGGTGCACTCTCTCCTAACGGTTGTAAGGCATGAGCGGTAGCGGGAGCGGGAGCGACGAAGTATAGGTGGCGCTGAAAATACAAATGGAATGATTAAGCTCATGTTCATAGGGAAGAATAAAGATCAGTTTATTTTATAGAGTTTATTAGATAGGTACTATTTATAACAAAAACTTCAACACCAATAAACTTTAACATTATTTCCGTACTGTTTCTCTACGAGTATTAATAGAGTTTGTTGAGAAGTTGACAATTTAATTAGATCCTGTATCCTGTATACACAATTATTTTAAACTTATTTCAGTAGATATCTATCTCAATTTAGAATTCGGTCGACAACTTTGACTAAAAAGAGTGAATAGTAACTTATAATATTATCCTACCCTAATATCCTTCTTACTACTAATATTATAACTACCAAAGTTTGTCAGGGTCAGAATGTATGGATGTATGTTTGATACTCATTCACGACAAAACAACTGTATAGATTTTGATAGAACTTTACAGTTATATAGCTCATACACCGATTATTGAATAGGTATAATAGAATAGCTTTCGGAATAGGTTTTACAATTAATTATTCTATTTTTAGAGCGGGGTACTGCAAGTATATTATAAGTTTAGGCGTAATATTAGAAAAAGCGTACTGTAAGCTCATAGAAAAACTACAACCAGCTACCTCCCATACCTTGTACCCTCCTCCGCGCAAGTTCACGCGCTGATTGTTCGAAGACGCAAGTAATTGCAGGGCGCGCTCTTTCCGGGACTGTACTCTTACTGCAGTTTTGTAATGCGTTATTATGTCTTACTTTCACGTCGGAGGCGCTAATTTATGCTTAACGGTTCGTTTGGCTCGGGCCTATTGATTCGTTTGACGTTAATTAAATACGCAATGTAACTAACAAAAGTTAAAATTATATGTTTAGTAGATAAGTAATTTAGTATTTGTTTTAAAATGACAGGAGGCGTCCGGGGTTCGATTCCCAGGTCGGGCCAAAAATATGTACCTTGAATTCTCTTTTCAGAAATTCTCAGGGCGGCCTGGAGTTTGAAAATTGGCGGTGTTTCACCTTCCTCAAAAGGCACGTTCAGCCGTTGGTCCTGCGCCTGATCTCTCTCTGGTCGTGTCAGATTGCTGTCCAACCGGGCTATGAGAGTGAAAGGTATAGAGAGTGCGCTATAATATGTCCCGCGCAGTTGGTTAGTCGATGAGACTGGCCTTGTAATTAGATATGGACACTATTATTATTATGTGTCTTTTCCTTTCTCGGGACCATGGGGTCCCGGACCTTTGGAGGCGTACATGGGGCCGAAGACAACACGTAGAGACCCTTTAGACAACATTAATCTAAAAGCTGAGTGACACAGACTGACTATTGTCCTTGTATGCACTATACAAGTGCACCCAAGGACAATTTGTGTGTAGGGCTATTGCAAGATATGGACACAAAGATACTGGGGCATGGGTGTGGGTGTTAGGTAGACCGGGTAAATGGGACTATGGAAGAACTATGGCTCCTGCCTGACGTATGTTTCTCAAACGGATAAAATGGCAGAGGGTGACTTGCACACTCAGTCGATGGGCCCCCCAAATTAGTTGCTAGCACCATGTGACGTAGACAACAAGGGGGCAACACCAGTTGAGGCGCTAGGGGAGTGGAGAGGTGTACCATGGCTCTCAGGACAATGATATAATTAAGTATAGCAGATGCTAAGCATAATGATAGCAGTAGATTTATGTCAAATTGTCATTTGAACGACGAAGGGTCACACGAGTTCACTGTCTATAAATAGGTTCTTAGTAAGTCTTAATCTTACTGAGATGTTCCAAAGACGAACTGGCCCCAAACGTACTGATACATTTTCTCAATTCATAGAATAACAGCCTATCTTCTATCTTTGAGTCATGATGATGGTGCCCTGTTTCATTCTTTATAATTTTGAAATTATTCACAAACTCAATGATCACAGACTTAACATCCGGATGTCATTACTAAAACTGCAATCGAAATTCTCACATCAACTTTCTCGCAAATAAAACGGTTATCCTTGCATTAATCTTCCTCGTATAAAAGTAATACCATCTTTAAGTATAAGATTTTATCACCAAATCGAGATGTGAGTGAAAATCCTGACCAAAGTGAGAGTTTTGTCACGACCACTGTTGCGTGACTGGATTAAGATTTGCGATTTTAGTGAGCTATTTACTTTGATAAATGTGCAATTATCAAATAAAAGACTAATTAAATTTATACGGCACTGCTAAAAAGAGTCAGAAAAAAAAGTCGCGATGCAGAAACTGGAAATCTTGTCAATTTCCAGTTTCTGCATCGCGACTGCACCAATGCTAACACGCGTTAGCAATGCGACTGCATTGATGCTAAGAGTAGCGCAGTGTGTAAAGGTCGATACTGCATCGATGCTAAAAATCGCAGTGTGTAAGGAGACTTTAAGTTGAGTTTGAAAGTCATGCGAAATACTGAGGCTTGAGGCCCTATATTTGAATAACTAAAGTTGTAATTGATAGCTTTGTAGAAAACCGACTGTTATAAAGACACATAGGTATTAAATCAAAAAGATTTCTATAGGTGGCATTGTATTAAATGTTCTTAACAACGTGCAATAATTACGTCAATTGCATTGTTTCCGTCTTTCCGGTACGTGTGCGTGCATTACTCACATGTAATCAACTTAATTATTATACAAGCTTCGAAAAACACGGATGTATCGCTTTGGAGTTAAGTTACGATACAATATCTTTAAAAAAAAATGTTAAAACATACTTCTTTTTGCAACTGCGCATAGATACCCAATAATTATACAATCAGAAACATGGTAACTGTATTTTACATAATATTACAGAGAAACGTAAGTAAAAGTAACAATTAGGTTTATATTCACCATCATTTTGATGTAACTGTAAGCATGTTTTGTAAAGAATTTGACAGTTATTTAACGTATGAATGATAAAGTATGATGGTACAGATCAACAGGCTTATAATAAGTTAAAATATTTGAACTGTGTTTTTGATTATTTCATAGAAACAGGACACACTTATCATTTTTGACATTCCATTGACAAATAACCTTTTTTTAAAACAGCAACTCACGACTTCATAAGTTATCTAAGTCATCGGTTTCGCCAATCTTTCTTTTTCTCTCATCTAAAACTTAATTATTAAAAAATATTTTTTTATAAATTTATTACTTTAATCTGTTTTTTTAAAACTATCGTATAAAAATCCAAAGTGTTTTCTAAAAAAAACTCATCTATCGTGCTGAAACGGCTTAAATATAATAACTTAAGGCCAGTGTAGCACCCACAAGTGATAATCCGAATACTTGTAACTAACTAAACATTGCATTCATTTGGTCTAAATGCGAATATCGGTAAACCGCGAAACTAAGATTTCCTGACGTCACTTTTGTCGTGTACTCCTGCAATTTATGTACAGTCGACAGCACATCAGGTTACTTACTTTTGTTGCAAACTAGCCCTTATTACAACTGCATAAGATACCGCAGTGTTTACCTTGACGTGCTGTAGTCCGTACTTCATATTAGTATTATGAATTAAATGTTCTCCCTTTAGGTGAAAGAAACATCGTTTGTTACTTAAAGATGATACAGAGTATATTATTTGGAAGGGAAATTAAAATTAAGGCGTCAAAAGTGACGTTCAAAATGTCTCAGTTTTACAGTCGACCCATAACGCGGTTAGTCAACTTTTCATTCGCATGCGTCTAAATAATACTGACAAGGATGCAACTATCACATCTAGCTTACTTAAGGCGCTACCCGGATTTTTAACGCGCACACTAGCGCCACTTTATTAGAAGACTTATAAGTCGTTAAATAAAAGACCAATCGAAAATCTGATTGATGCGATTTTAGCTCTGAGGTGGAATTATGTAAAGTAATCGTATTCATTTGACAGTATGAATACAATATGATCTGTCAAACGCTTTGTTTTTTGCCATTTGACAAATCATACCGTACGTTTTGAACTGTCAAATGAATACGATTGCTTTACACAATTCTACCTCTGGTTATGTGGTTTAGATACAATGTTTAAGTTTAACAAAACAGAGTTATCTGCAGTTACAGTTAGAAAAATTGCCAAAAGTGGCCATATTTAGCAGTTCTTCTAACTCTAACTACAGTAAACTACTTCAAAAACAATTTTAACGTACTAAATAAACTATAGAACCTGTACTGCAATCGTGTCTACCAGATTTTTGATTGTTTTCGTATTTGAGGAGTAATAATTATTTAAAATAGAGTGGCGCTAGTGTGCGCGTCAAAAAATCGGGTAGCCCCTTAAAGCGAGACAAAGCATATACCAATTTCACATGCCGCATTCCAATGTCACGTTCCGCGTGCGAATGCGATGGAGGACGTTGGTCCTCCATCACATTACAAAAACCCGAATTCCATTTACATCGAATACTTATTTAATGTACCTAACATTACATGTACACATTTGACTAACCATTAGGGGCAGATTTTTATTCGGTTCTTAAATCGTTTTCTTGTCCAGTCAAAGTTTAAATGATGTGAAACTGAAAATGTATTGCAAGGTCTGAGAAAAATCTATCATAGTGACGGCATGTAGACCGCCTTCAATGCTTTTTGCTGTCGGAACTTGCCATCCTTTGCGTGCGTATCCATTAGTGCAGCCTCAGGACGAGCAGCCTCGATTTAAAGCAAACCGAAGCTGCTCACTCCGAGGCCTAGGCTCGAGGCACGAGGCTCGATGCATGTCGCCTAACCTTGATCCAAAGCCAGTTTAAATCGACTTAAAGCGGCACGCCCGTCTCAATCAAGTGCACGGCTTGGACTGAGGCTTCTTTTGAGCGCGCCCAAAAGCCCGACAAAATATGTTTGGGCCACGGCAAGGAATTTGTCTCTTAACGCGGCGTGCCTCAGGTTGAGGCACCGTCTTTACTCGTGCGGCCTCAGGTCGACCGGCTGCCCCGCCCCAAGTCTGCCTCAAATGGATATGCACCTTTCCTTATTTCGATAAAAGTTTAGTTTATAACGTCGCGAAAATATAAAAACCTGCCCCTAAACCCTACTATTGAACACAGGTGACCTAATAGAACTGATCGGCACATTCCCCCACGAAAACTACGACTATCAGAACACAAATCAATTCGAGGACCCGATCATCATTTACACCGACACGAACCGGCCGAAACCGACACATAACCGGCCGAAGCCGGATCAGAACCAGCCGGAACCGGACTCGCCGAAACCGGACTGGGAATACCAGAACCACTACTTTCACGTGAAACCCTCGTACCACGAGACAACAACGCAGAACACATACAGTGACGGTGATGATGATTATGTTCCTGTGCATACAAATGGGCATAAGCCGAGGCCTAGTTTTCCGGGTGAGATAATATTTTTGTTCGGCTGTCATGGTGGGGGTGAAACTCAAGTGGTTCCTCTAATTGCACGTAAAAACATACACACAGTTTTTTTAATTTTTATTTATTTCTACTACAAGTCAATGAAAACGCTATCCTGTGGCGCCTTTACAATATTATAGATTAATACATTCAGATTTTACGTCTCTATTCTAACCAGTGATTAAAACAGGTTATTTTTCATATCACGACCTCTCGGATGAGAAGCAAAGTGTTTTACTACATTACTGGAACATATATATTAACTCTTGTTTATTTTCTCCTACCTAAATATTGTACCACGTTGGGCGCCAAAATTAAAAGTGGCGCCCAACATGGGGCGTTTTTTATTTTTAAAGAACAAGACACTGATACTAATAATTTTCCAGGCCATATTAAGTTCGTAGGGAACATTTTAAACAAACAGGTTAATATGTTATGCGTCACTATATTTATGTTGTTTGTGTGTTTCAAAGATAAACCACTTGAGTTTCCCCGTCACAGATGGCAGATAGCACTATCACTTTCTTGCTTGATCAGCACAGCGATTTCATAATCATCACGCACCAACTCCGCAGCACGCTTACACACTAGTTGTCGCATTCGCTTTAATTGTTTTTTGTGCTTGGTCAATGTTCTTTAGATATATGTATAGGAGCAGGTGGTAAGACCATGTATTCTTCAAGCTCATTTAATTATCTTTGAGGTATATGTTAAAGCACGGCAGATATTTGAATATTTTTGAAAAAAAAAATACAATGAATTTCAAAAGTCTATCTGCTGTACGTAAGACCTCAGTCTTCACAGTGTAAATACAGGATTCTATAGGTAGGTATTTTGAAAGATGTTGCGGCTTTTTACTAGAATTCGCTTTTATTAGTATGTAGTCAAATTATTTCTAGAATTCAGACCATGCATATGTTATTGGTTTTAATTTTTACTAACAGTTTGTTTCATGTTCTTAACATATTTAAGACTACGATCATTTATGTATGTTTGTTTTAAACTTGTCATTTCAGTAGTTAGTAAGTATGTTTTGGTATAGACTCCCAAATCTAAGTTACTTATTGAAACTTATAAAATGCTATTATAATGCGACCCAATTTATACCCGTGTCATCCATTAGACTCTGCACTTAGTATGACTGATCGATCATAATCACGCTGATAGATTTGACCCGATATACAACGTGTTTCGTTAAATGCGCCAAACCTGAAAATTAGTTAATTAGAATAACGAGCAGAATCAATTAAAACACTTTTTATAATAGGTCACATTAAAAAAAAAAAATATAATATTGCCCTGTCTATTTATCGATAAGACAATCCATCACGTGCGCAAACCCGCTAATAAAAGACGTAAAAAAAACAATAGTCAGCTCTTAATAAACGTAGATAGTAATAATAATAATGTCAGCGCACGCAGCGGCCCGGTGGATACCTACCGAATCCTCTCTTGACAGATCGTCGTCCGCAGAGCAAGAAATGATCAGAGGTGCCAGTAAAACTAAAACACCACATGGAACCTTATAATATTTTTTATTTTTAAACTTATGTCAATTGAAGTTAAACATCATTTGGGTTATCTGAGGATTTGCGCAATTAACATTTTACGTTGAATGCATAATGTGTCATTGAACCAATCATTTATGACTCATCCTTATAATACTAATTCACCACTGATTCCAGGTTGCGGAGAACACTTCACTCGCTCCAATCGTATCGTTGGCGGTCACTCAACAGGCTTCGGATCTCATCCTTGGCAAGCTGCGCTGATCAAGTCAGGGTTCCTCAGCAAGAAACTGGCGTGTGGTGGTGCCTTGATATCCGATCGATGGGTCATTACCGCTGCTCATTGCGTTGCTACGTAAGTTTAGATTTTTATGAGCTCTTGACTCTAATTTGAGCCAACGGTGTTGAGGTAAGCTGCCCACATCAATAACTAGGCTTCCACATAAAAAGCTGGCGTTTGACGAAGACCTTAATCTGATAAATAGGGAGCTCTTGACTATAAATTGAGCCAACGGTGTTGAGGTAAGTTGCCCACATCAATAACTAGGCTTCCACATAAAAAGCTGGCGTTTGATGGAGACAATAATCTGATAAATAGGTCATCACTCTCCTACATTGTTTTGCTACGTTAAGTTGTTGTGTTAATTTCGTTTATTCGAGTTCCTCACACGGGCGGAGATATGCTGTTGACATAATAATATGACGGCTTCATAATTTCAACGACAGTCAATGCGCCATTGAAATGCCGTTTGCAATACCCTAATAAAGTTAGGCTGTAACGTCCCACTGCTGGGCAGAGGACTTATCTGAACTATGAGAAAGTTTGAGCTTTACTCCACCGTGCTGGCTCAGTGCGGATTGGTGGAGGAGTGTTTGCAAGGCAAGCGACTAACCCTGCTATCAAGCCGCCTTTAATACCTCTGACTAGGCTTAACAACTATTATACTTATATAATATATTAATATATAATATCAACTGCTATTAGCCGGAGCCAACGGCCTAACGTGCCTTCCGATGCACGGAGATGCTCGTGATATATTATGCCACTTATATGGTCGGAATGGTCACCCATCTTAACACGACCGCGTCGGAGGTTGCTTAACTTCGGTATCACTACTAAAGCGCTGCTACCACTGCGATACGAGAACCTTAAAAACTCTAAGCAAAGGGTAATTTTATAACGAACAAATAATCGTATTTCTTAAAATTTTTGTGAGCTCCTTGCTGGATTTTTCAATTAAGCGATGCATTTGACCCTAACCAAACAGTAGTTCCAGAGTGGGAGATCTTTTTAAAAAAAGTTGTTGCAATAACTATATACATTATATTCAATAGGTAACCATAAAACTACCATCTCATTTCCAGAACACCAAACTCGCAGCTGCGCGTGCGCTTAGGCGAATGGGACGTACGTGACGCGGGTGAACGATATTCTCATGAGGAGTTCGCTGTTCAGAGAAAGGAGGTCCATCCATCGTACGAGCCGGCTGACTTTAGAAATGATGTAGCCCTTGTACAGCTAGACAGAGGGGTGGTTTTCAAACAGCATATTTTGCCGGTTAGTATCTTTTAATCTAAGAGATATTTGCATGAGGAATTTGCAGGTCAAAGGAAGGAGATCCATCTAACGTACGAGCCAGCTGACTTCAGAAAGAATTTGGCTCTTGTACAGCTAGATAGAGGGGTGGTTTTATAACAATATATTCTGCCGGTTAGAACTTTATGATCTTGGGGTTGTTTTGAAGAGTTCTGTAGCGTGAACATAGTAGCTGGTGATTTCAACATATGTCTTAAAGCCTTTATCGATAAATAATTATTCAAAACCAAAATATTTTTTCATATCGGTCAAGTAGTTCCTTAGATTAGTGCGTTTTAACAAAAGAGCTGCTTTGTAATATTAGTAAGTATAGATAGATGAATAATAAGTACTGATGTTAAGACCCATACTCAAGAAACAATGTCACTCATGTTTCAGGTATGTCTACCCCAGAAGCAGATGAAGTTGGCAGGCAAGATGGCGACAGTGGCAGGCTGGGGGAGGACCAGACATGGGCAGAGCACTGTGCCTTCTGTGCTACAGGTAATACTATATAATTTTAAAATACTTAGGGTCGATTTTACCAGCGGAAAAAGGAATATTCGTCGAACAAAATACAATAAAACATAATACGCCTAATTTGGACGTCACCTATTTGTCAGCAATCATTTATGTAAACGTCATTTTAAAATCGGACATTTTATACTTGTTCAATAGGATAAGTCTTATGTGACGTTGGTTGAATCGGCCCTTAAGAGTTAAAGCCGCTACATATCGAAATTTGCATGTGATCAATGTACAAAGTCATATTTTTTTTGTTGATCGTGTTACATAATGATTTACGAAACAATCATTTGAGTTTCACAATTCACGTTCACAAGTCGCTGATACCATCATTTTGTTTGTTCTTGAAGTGCCCTGATATCTTTAACTACCACAAAATTACCGTATTTACCTTCTTTGAATTTAATTGTAATTTAAAGATGAATATTAATAAGCAAATGCCAATGCTGGCTTCGTTGCCGCGTTGAATAGCTATGTTAATTCTTTGAGCTAGGTACCAGCCAGCTTTGTGTACGTCAACAATACATCCACCATTATTAAATGCCAAAGTTGAAACGGAAAAGCACCGGTTTCCATTATGGATATTGACGATACTGCATCTCAACGTTTTAAATATTCTTAATATGATATATATTACACTTGTAAGAAGCAACTTTGGATACGGACACAAAAAGACACGGGGTCCGATTCCTCGGCTGTCACACAGCCAAAGTTGCTTTTTACAAGTGCATTATATTATGAAACAAAAATGTTATGATATTCTTAATGTGATCCATTTCAGGAAGTAGACGTAGAAGTGATTCCAAACGAGAGATGTCAGCGGTGGTTCCGAGCTGCTGGGAGACGGGAGACCATCCATGACGTCTTCCTTTGTGCAGGGTATAAAGAGGTATGTAAAATTACTTTATTCATTGCACAAACAACACATAGGCTAATTGTTTCAATATTAAAGTAAAGTTAGCCTGTAACGTCCCACTGCTGGGCAAAGGCTTTACCTCACTATAAGGTTGTTTAAACCATACTCCACCACGCGGGCTCAGTGCGGGTTGGTGAAGGGATGTTTGCATGAAGGCAAGCGACTAACCCTGCTGTCAGATGTTATCAAGCCCATAAGGCCTCTGACTATGCTTAACGAGTAATATCAACTGATATTAGCCGGGATCAACGGCTTAACGTGCCTTCCGAAGCACGGAGATTCTCGTGATGTACGTCACTTATATGTCCGGAATGGTCACCCATCCAAACACGACCGCGCCGTAGATTGCTTCACTTAGGTATCACCACCAAAGCGCTGCTTCCACTGCGCTATGAGCAATTGTTATAATATATTGCGGGATATTGAAGCGATTCTCATCGGCTACGCACAAATTTTCTTTCAAAAACGAAGCCACAAGAAGCTGTATTTTTCATGGATATAACAACACATTACCTTTGGGTTATAAAAGTGGTAATAAGTTTACCTTGTGATAACTTGCTTAAAGTTTTGAGCTCAATTTTCGAATCGTATCAATGATTGCGTTGAATTTTTTGTGTCAAATTAGTCAAAATCAGCTCAAATGTGGCTGTGGTATGTCAAGGCTAGAGCTATTAGTTTTGCGCCTGATGCTTTTATTTTGCATAAATATTGGACACCAATCAAATACATTGTGCTGATCCCAAAGTAAGTAGCTAACTGCACTTGTGTTATGGAAATCAGACACAAAGGTGGTCCCACAACACCCAGACCCGAGACAATATAGAAAATTTAGATTTCTATATTGACCCGACCGGGAATCGAACCCGGGACCTCGGAGCGCGAAACCAGCGTGCTTAGCCACTACACCACGGAGGTCGTCTGAATCGGTCGTCTCTTTCCAGACATTTTAGAGCCTGAATATGAGTGATAGTATACACAGTTTCACTGTCTTCTGCGTATAGTATGCCTGTGTATTTCATATCTCTCGCATACTTGGCAGATGCCATGTAAAGAGACCGTCATTACCTCATGTCGGTTCAAGAGTAATGTTTAACTGCCTCGTTGGCGCAGCGGTTGGAGGGTCGCACTTTAATGCGACGACTGCGCAATAGGTCCCGGGTTCGATCCCGGGTCGGGCCAAAAATACGTAACTGAGTTTTTCTGTTCAGAAATTCTCAGGGTAGCTCGTAGTTTGGAAATTGGCGGTGTTTCACCCCCACGCCTCGGAAAAGCACGTAAAGGCATTGGTCCTGCGCCTGAACTCTCTCCGGTCGCGTCAGCTCGCTGTCCCTAAGGGCGCCGAGAGTGAAAGGAATAGAAAGAGCACCTTTGTTTGCGCACACACTTGTGCACTAAAAAAAGTGATTTACCTGATTTCAATACTAGAAACAAGAATAAACTTGCCGTTCCAAACTTCAGACTTCAGAAGTTTAATCACTCGTTTATTGGAAGATGTATTACTTTCTTAAATAAATTGTCTCAAAATATAATTTAATTACCTTTAAATAAATTAATTTTGAATTTTATAATATGTCCCGCGCAGTCGGTTACTTGTTGTGACTTGCCCACCGTAGTCGCAATCGGCTAGAGTGACTATAAATTACCTAATTAATTAATATTAATATTGGATACCAACCACATACATTGATCCCAAAGTAAGCTAGTGCATTTGTGTCATGGAAATCAGACACAACGGTGGTACCAAACACCCAGACCCGTGACAATATAAAAAAATATATTATCTATATTGACCGGACCGGGAATCGAACCCGGGACCTCGGAGCGGCAATGCCTTGAAACCCGGGGTGCTTAGCCACTACACCACGGAAGTCGCTAAATATTGTAATAGTCTGTTATTAATACACCAATTTGTTATCATCTTCCAGGGAGGCCGGGACTCCTGCCAAGGCGACTCCGGGGGACCTCTCACGATGAAACTCGAGGGGCGAAGCACCCTTATCGGGCTGGTGTCATGGGGCATCGGCTGTGGTCGCGAGCATCTGCCCGGAGTCTATACTAACATACAGAAGTTCGTGCCGTGGATAGACAAGCTGGTTAACCCTCAGTAAAGAAACCCTCAGTGATCCGACAAAGTGACCTAAAAACATGGATTTTAATAATATTTGGCAGTGTACAGAAGTTTATGCCCTGGAATTTGAAAGCTGGATTCCGTCAGTGATTGGGTTAACCTAGATTCGTTCTTACACTAGAAACTACAATTGTGGAACACTCAGTGATGGAAAAATAATGACGACCTCCATGGTGGCGCTAAGCACGCTGGTTTTGCGCTCCGAGGTCCCGGGTTCGATTCCCGGTCGGGTCAATATGGAAATCAAAATTTTCTGTATTGTCTCGGGTCTGGGTGTTGTGGTACCACCGTTGTGACTGATTTCCATAACACAAGTGCAGTTAGCTACTAACTTTGGGATCAGACCAATGTTTGTGAATGGTGTCCAATGATTTGAAAAAGACGCTCAAGAGAAGAGGAATAATTGTTAGTGTTTTAAAAAATTATGTTGTATTAACTGAAAAATGGAACCAGATAAATATTGTAAACTGGAAATAACAAGAAAGTTAATCGTCAGTGGTGTAATAAATAAAGACTTTGTAATTGTTATTAATTTAAGAACAAACACACAAAATGTGATGAATTTGTGATCAAAAGATCACTTAATAAAGAACGTTTGAGTATGTGTAAATATTTATTAGAGAAAATCAACATTTATAGTAAATTAAGCGATTCTTAAGTTTCAGATCAGACTTTAACATTTGGAATTATTTTCATCTTGCTGCATCAGAAATGTGAATAAATACCTAAAATAAATTATTTTTAAACATAGTAATAATAAGGGGCTCAGAATTGGTCCCTGTAGTACCTATAATCAATTAACAAAATGTTCTCATAAAAACCGTCAATCAGAAACAAGTCTATGTAACATTATATTTTGTCTAAGTTCACTGCCATCATTAGCTTTAATTTTATCATCATCATCATACATGTTGTCACAACTTCCCACTTTTCATAAGCATCATATTTTTTTCAATTATTTGCATACTTTTCAGACAATCACTTTACATCAAATATTTACATATTTTATTGTATATTCAGGGTGTTGTTAGCAACTAGTGACTTAGGCGTGGTTGACAAACGATACTGATGTCAAAAAATTGTTAATTTTGTTAAAAATAATTGTTAATTTTTATATGGATAAAAACCACAAAGTACTATAACCCCGATACTAGTGAGCAAGTAAAAACTACCAACACCAGGTCGCCTCTTCGTAGCTTACTAGCTACGGCATAGTATTTCGTAATTACGCACGAGCTACGCGCGAGGGTGCGAGTTTCCTCATTCGTTTTCTTTTATAAAACTTGCATATAATTAAAAAAAAAACATATTTTTTAGAATAAACTTTTTTTAAAATTTTAAATAAAGGATGTCACTGACCAAAACAACACTCTGTATTTATCATCACCATCAACTCTATTTTGTTATACTCGTATATTCATTATCATTTTATAATCATCGTCATTGACATTATTCAACATAATTTGTGAAACGTGAGATGTGAAACTGCTGTCGTCCTTTTTAAATTAATATCTTAATTTATTCACGTTTAAACAAATTCCCTATCAATACCTGTTATAAAATTAAGCTCACGAGTATGTCATAATCACATCACCATCACTAGCTTATGTCTAATCCATAACTGATCACATTCATGTTAATATGAACTGAGTTTATAAGCGAAATATGATCACCATATATTCATCATCAGTCGTCACAACTTCACGTTTATGTACCACGCTTTTTCCCCTCCCGTCGCAGCGTGATGTTTTATAGCCTTAAACCATCCTCAATAAATATGCTACCCAACACAAAAAAAATATTTCAAATCGGTCCAGTAGTTCCTGAGAATGGTGCGTTCAAACAAATAAACTTTTCAGCTTTATAATATTAGTATAGATGGTCACATCCTTAATTATCCTGCTCCATAAATTCATTGATTCATCTTAAAACACTTCAATTTGTTGTTCAATTCACACGTCATCAGTGTCATTACACATTATTTCATTAAATGTATGATCGTAAAATATCATATTTTCATTCGTTTTTATGATTTTCATAAAATCGTATCAAATAATTTTCATTCATTCTACATCAAATCAATCATAAATTCATCCAAGATTCATCAATCATATTTTTGTTTTACCCGACTTATTTTTTTCAAAGCATATTCATTTCAGTTGAAAGGCAACAATTTTTTTTGCAATGAATCCATCACTGAACAAATATTAAACAAAATTGTGCAAGTACAATTTTATAACAACTTGGCTTTTCCGACAATAAAAGATGACGTGTTGTGATCAGTATATTTTTGATAGAAATATTTTAGAATTAATGTTATTTATTTGTAAACTATTTTGTACTTTATTTAATGTTTTGTTTTCTACTTTTTGTAAAATAAAATGTTTTTCCAAAAACCTTTGGCGTAATCATTAATTTGTGACCTTCAGGAGAGCAACGTCACATGTTACTTCATTTAACTTTTAACGTCATAATCTTACGTATGATCTAAGACTACGAAAATATTCGAAGCTGATTCAGATACACAACATCAGGGCCTGCTTTAAAATAACTAAGTTAGCTCTGCTTAAATAATAATAAAACAAAAGATTTTTATGGAATACAATGGCAGTTAACTACTTGCGTTACTTAGTGATTGTGAAAATGGGCCCTTTATATTCTAAGTTAGCCAGTTGAATATTATTATATCACTAGCGGTCCCCTGCGACTTCGTCCGCGCGTTTTGATTTTGCTCCCTCCTCTTTCGCGTCGTAGCATGATGTTTTATAATCTAAAGCCGTCCACGAAAAATAAGCTATCCAACACAATATATTATTTTCAAATCGATCCAGTCGTTCTTAAGATAAGCGCGTTCCTAAAACCAAACTCTTCAGCTTTATAATATCTATACTAATATTATAAAGCTGAAGAGTTTGTTTGTTTGTTTGAACGCGCTAATCTCAAAAACTACTGGCCCGATTTGAAAATTTTTTTTACGTTGGATAGTCCATTTATCGAGGAAGGCTTTAGGCTATATAACATAAAGATACAACTCATAAGACCACAGCAGAAATGAAAAATGTTGCGAAAATGGGAGAAAGATATTCCTTTTGAGAGCTTTCGCTGCATACGCTGCGGAAACCGCTTAAGTTACACAAAAATTATGTATGACAGGATTGTTCAGCATTAAGAGTTCTATAATAAAGTCCGCGACAGCATATATCTATCTTTTATGGTTGACTTACTACAACCTTTTTTATGTTAATAAATTTGTAAAAAAATGATGCATTACTTTTTAGAGGTGTATTATACACACAGGTATTTATTCTTATCAAAATAAATACATTCATAATCACGAGCATTTCATTTAGAACCAAGTTGCCCTTTATATCATTTGATTTCAATAAATATCTTAGGAGCTATCACAGTTTTAACATAACTCCGCACCAAATTAATGTTCGCAGCTTAAGTACAACGTGCGCTTGCGCTAATCTATACTAATATTATAAAGCTGAAGAGTTTGTTTGTTTGTTTGTTTGTTTGTTTGTTTGAACGCGCTAATCTCAAAAACTACGGGCCCGATTTGAAATTTTTTTTTTACGTTGGATAGTCCATTTATCGAGGAAGGCTTTAGGCTATATAACATAAAGATACGACTCACAAGACCACAGCAGCAATGAAAAATGTTGCGAAAACGGGAGAAAGATATTCCTTTTGAGAGCTTCCGCTGCGTACGCTGCGGAAACCGCTAAAGTTACACAAAAATTATGTATGACAAGATTGTTCAGCATTAAAAGTTCTATGATAAAGTCCGCGACAGCATAAGTCTATCTTTTATGGTTGACTTACTACAACCTTTTTTATGTTAATAAATTTGTAAAAAAATAATGCATCATTTTTAGAGGTATGTTATACACACAGGTATTTATTCTTATCGAAATAAATACATTCATCATCACGAGCATTTCATTTAGAACAAAGTTGCCCTTTATATCATTTGATTCCAATAAATATCTTAGGAGCTATCACAGTTTTAACATAACTCCGCACCAAATTAATGTTCGCAGCTTAAGTACAACGTGCGCTTGCGCTAATCTATACTAATATTATAAAGCTGAAGAGTTTGTTTGTTTGTTTGTTTGTTTGTTTGTTTGAACGCGCTAATCTCAAAAACTACTGGCCCGATTTGAAAATTTTTTTTACGTTGGATAGTCCATTTATCGAGGAAGGCTTTAGGCTATATAACATAAAGATACGACTCATAAGACCACAGCAGAAATGAAAAATGTTGCGAAAACGGGAGAAAGATATTCCTTTTGAGAGCTTCCGCTGCGTACGCTGCGGAAACCGCTTAAGTTACACAAAAATCATGTATGACAGGATTGTTCAACATCAAGAGTTCTATAATAAAGTCCGCGACAGCATATGTCTATCTTTTATGGTTGACTTACTACAACCTTTTTTATGTTAATATTTTTTTAAAAAAATAATGCTTTATTTTTAGAGGTGTATTATACACACCTGTGTTTATTCTTATCAAAATAAATACATTCATCATCACGAGCATTTCATTCAAAAACAAGTTGCCCTTTATATCATTTGATTTCAATAAATATCTTAGGAGCTATCACAGTTTTAACATAACTCCGCACCAAAATAATGTTCGCAGCTTAAGTACAACGTGCGCTTTCGCTAATCGCTAATATATTATAAAGCTGAAGAGTTTGTTTGTTTGAACGCGCTTATCTCAGGAACTGCTGGACCGATTTAAAAAAAAAAACTGTGTTGGATAGCTTATTTATCGAGAAAGGCTTTAGGATATAAAAAATGACGCTGCGACGGGAGGGGAGGGAGCAAACTCAAAACGTGCGGACGAAGTCGCGGGGGACCGCTAGTTATATTATAAAGCTGAAGTGTTTGTTGGTTTGAACGCGCTTATTTCAGGAACTGCTGAACCGATTTGAAAAAATATTTCTGTGTTAGATAGCTTATTTATTGAGAAAGGCTTTAGGATATAAAACATCACGCTGCGACGGGAGGGGAAGGAGCAAACTCAAAACGCGCGGACGAAGTCGCGGGGGACCGCTAGTTATATTATAAAGCTGAAGAGTTTGTTTGTTTGAACGCGCTTATCTCAGGAACCGCTGAACCGATTTGAAAAAATATTTCTGTGTTAGATAGCTTATTTATTGAGAAAGGCTTTAGGATATAAAACATCACGCTGCGACGGGAGGGGAGGGAGCAAACTCAAAACGCGCGGACGAAGTCGCGGGGGACCGCTAGTATATTATAAAGCTGAAGAGTTTGTTTGTTTGAACGCGCTTATCTCAGGAACTGCTGGACCGATTTGAAAAAATATTTCTGTGTTGGATAGCTTATTTATCGAGAAAGGCTTTAGGATATAAAACATGACACTGCGACGGGAGGGGAGGGAGCAAACTCAAAACGCGCGGACGAAGTCGCGGGGGACCGCTAGTTTGAGTATAAAGGATCTTGTCCAAAACACTATAGAATCGGCCCACTTTGAGTCTGCATGCGTCTTTACAAAATGTTCGGATAAAATATATAAATATTTGAAAGAATACAGATAAAAAATATTTTTGAAAAATATTTAGGGGTTTACGAGGAATTCAATGGCAGATTAGACATCTTGAGGTTATGTTTTGTGATTGCAGAGTTATTGCACCTCACCTAGGTACATTCATTTTGATATATTTAGAACGTAATTGTTATATTTTACTAAGTAATTCATTACTTAGTTACCCTTAAAATACCAGTGCAATTATAATTCAAACAAGATTTTTAAAATATAAACTACAATAACTCAATCAGTGGGCGTAGTCTGATGCATCATTTTTGACATTTCGCGTCGACAATTTCAATTTTATGATTTTTTAATTCATAAAATATCATTTTAACTTACGTAGCTATATCTTTAATAAGTCTTAAAAATATTTGTAGTTTTTTAAGCATCATTCAAAAATTCTTCTCAATCAATAAATACACGAAAACACCAATTTTGTCTCAGAATTTTTCGAGCGCCACCTGGTGGTTTTACACGGAACTATGTCGAGACTTCCGACACTGGGCTCGGCTTTGGTCAATATCCTTTACAGGATATCCAAAATAATCAATATTAGATTGCGCAACAGAGTCATCTTTGTAAACTTATTTGAACCAAATAAGAAAATCTTAAGAGGCTCTACATTTCCAAGTGGTTATGTTACCGATGTAGTTCTAAAAGTCACAGACAGATGACGTTGTTCTACCGTTAGTAAAGGCGAAAAATACATAAAAGTCCATTTATCTCTGTTTATCTAATACTAGCGGTCCCCCGCGACTTCGTCCGCGCGTTTTGAGTTTGCTCCCTCCCCTCCCGTCGCAGCGTCATGTTTTATATCCTAAAGCCTTTCTCGATAAATAAGCTATCCAACACAGAAATATTTTTTCAAATCAGTCCAGCAGTTCCTAAAATAAGCGCGTTCAAACAAACAAACTCTTCAGCTTTATAATATACTAGCGGTCCCCCGCGACTTCGTCCGCGCGTTTTGAGTTTGCTCCCTCCCCTCCCGTCGTAGCGTGAAGTTTTATATCCTTAAGCCTTTCTCAATAAATAAGCTATGTAACACTGAAATATTTTTTCAAATCGGTTCAGCAGTTCCTGAGATAAGCGCGTTCAAACCAACAAACTCTTCAGCTTTATAATATAAATTAGCGCAAGCGCACGTTGTACTTAAGCTGCGAACATTATTTTGGTGCGGAGTTATGTTAAAACTGTGATAGCTCCTAAGATATTTATTGCAATCAAATGATATGAGGGCAACTTTGTTCTAAATGAAATGCTCGTGATAATGAATCTATTTATTTTGATAAACATAAATACCTGTGTGTATAATACACCTCTAAAAATGATGCATTTTTTTTTACAAATTTATTAACATAAAAATGGTTGTAGTAAGTCAACCATAAAAGATAGACTTATGCTGTCGCGGACTTTATTATAGAACTCTTAATGCTGAACAATCTTGTCATACATGATTTTTGTGTAACTTTAGCGGTTTCCGCAGCGTACGCAGCGGAAGCTCTCAAAAGGAATATCTTTCTCCCGTTTTCGCAACATTTTTCATTGCTGCTGTGGTCTTGTGAGTCGTATCTTTATGTCATATAGCTTAAAGCCTTCCTCGATAAATGGACTATCTAACATAAAAATAATTTTTCAAATCGGGCCAGTAGTTTCTGAGATTAGCGCGTTCAAACAAACAAACAAACAAAAAAACAAACAAACTCTTCAGCTTTATAATATTAGTATAGATTAGCGCAAGCGCACGTTGTCCTTAAGCTGCGAACATTATTTTGGTGTAGAGTTATGTTAAAACTGTGATAGCTCCTAAGATATTTATTGAAATCAAATTATATAAAGGGCAACTTGGTTCTAAATGAAATGCTCGTGATTATGAATGTATTTATTTTGATAAGAATAAATACCTGTATGTATAATACACCTCTAAAAATAATGCATTATTTTCTTATAAATTTATTAACATAAAAAAGGTTGTAGTAAGTCAACCATAAAAGATAGACATATGCTGTCGCGGACTTTATTATAGAACTCTTAATGTTGAACAATCCTGTCATACATGATTTTTGTGTTACTTAAGCGGTTTTTGCAGCGTACGCAGCGGAAGCTCTCAAAAGGAATATCTTTCTCCCGTTTTCGCAACATTTTTCATTGGTGCTGTGATCTTATGAGTCGTATCTTTATGTTATATAGCCTAAAGCCTTCCTCGATAAATGGACTATCTAACGTAAAAAAAAAATTTCAAATCGGGCCCGTAGTTTTTGAGATTAGCGCGTTCAAACAAACAAACAAACAAACAAACAAACAAACTCTTCAGCTTTATAATATTAGTATAGATTAGCGCAAGCGCACGTTGTACTTAAGCTGCGAACATTATTTTGGTGCGGAGTTATGTTAAAACTGTGATAGCTCCTAAGATATTTATTGAAATCAAATTATATAAAGGGCAACTTGGTTCTAAATGAAATGCTCGTGATTATGAATGTATTTATTTTGATAAGAATAAATACCTGTGTGTATAATACACCTCTAAAAAGTAATGCATCATTTTTTTACAAATTTATTAACATAAAAAAGGTTGTAGTAAGTCAACCATAAAAGATAGATATATGCTGTCGCGGACTTTATTATAGAACTCTTAATGCTGAACAATCCTGTCATACATAATTTTTGTGTAACTTAAGCGGTTTCCGCAGCGTATGCAGCGGAAGCTCTCAAAAGGAATATCTTTCTCCCGTTTTCGCAACATTTTTCATTTCTGCTGTGGTCTTATGAGTCGTATCTTTATGTTATATAGCCTAAAGCCTTCCTCGATAAATGGACTATCTAACGTAAAAATAATTTTTCAAATCGGGCCAGTAGTTTTTGAGATTAGCGCGTTCAAACAAACAAACAAACAAACTCTTCAGCTTTATAATATTAGTATAGATTAGCGCAAGCGCACGTTGTACTCAAGCTGCGAACATTATTTTGGTTCGGAGTTATGTTAAAACTGTGATAGCTCCTAAGATATTTATTGGAATCAAATGATATAAAGGGCAACTTTGTTCAAAATTAAATGCTCGTGATGATGAATGTATTTATTTTGATAAGAATAAATACCTGTGTGTATAATACACCTCTTAAAATAATGCATTATTTTTTTACAAATTTATTAACATAAAAAAGGTTGTAGTAAGTCAGCCATAAAAGATAGACATATGCTGTCGCGGACTTTATTATAGAACTCTTAATGCTGAACAATCCTGCCATACATGATATTTGTGTAACTTGGGCGGTTTCCGCAGCGTACGCAGCGGAAGCTCTCAAAAGGAATATCTTTCTCCCGTTTTCGCAACATTTTTCATTTCTGCTGTGGTCTTATGAGTCGTATCTTTATGTTATATAGCCTAAAGCCTTCCTCGATAAATGGACTATCTAACGTAAAAATAATTTTTCAAATCGGGCCAGTAGTTTCTGAGATTAGCGCGTTCAAACAAACAAACAAACAAACAAACAAACTCTTCAGCTTTATAATATTAGTATAGATTAGCGCAAGCGCACGTTGTACTCAAGCTGCGAACATTATTTTGGTTCGGAGTTATGTTAAAACTGTGATAGCTCCTATGATATTTATTGGAATCAAATGATATAAAGGGCAACTTTGTTCAAAATTAAATGCTCGTGATGATGAATGTATTTATTTTGATAAGAATAAATACCTGTGTGTATAATACACCTCTAAATATGATGCATAATTTTTTACAAATTTATTAACATAAAAAAGGTTGTAGTAAGTCAACCATAAAAGATAGACTTATGCTGTCGCGGACTTTATTATAGAACTTTTAATGCTGAACAATCCTGCCATACATGATTTTTGTGTAACTTTAGCGGTTTCCGCAGCGTACGCAGCGGAAGCTCTCAAAAGGAATATCTTTCTCCCGTTTTCGCAACATTTTTCATTGCTGCTGTGGTCTTGTGAGTCGTTTCTTTATGTTATATAGCTTAAAGCCTTCCTCGATAAATGGACTATCTAACATAAAAATAATTTTTCAAATCGGTCCAGCAGTTCCTGAGATAAGCGAGTTTAAACAAACAAACTCTTCAGCTTTATAATATATTAGCGCAAACGCACGTTGTACTTAAGCTGCGAACATTATTTTGGTGCGGAGTTATGTTAAAACTGTGATAGCTCCTAAGATATTTATTGAAATCAAATGATATAAAGGGCAACTTGGTTCTAAATGAAATGCTCGTGACGATGAATGTATTTATTTTGATAAGAATAAATACCTGTTTGTATAATACACCTCTAAAAATAATGCATTATTTTTTTACAAATTTATTAACTTAAAAAAGCTTGTAGTAAGTCAACCATAAAAGATAGACATATACTGTCGCGGACTTTATTATAGAACTTTTAATGCTGAACAATCCTGTCATACATGATTTTTGTGTGACTTAAGCGGTTTCCGCAGCATACGCAGCGGAAGCTCTCAAAAGGAATATCTTTCTCCCGTTTTCGCAACATTTTTCATTTCTGCTGTGGTCTTATGAGTCGTATCTTTATGTTATATAGCCTAAAGCCTTCCTCGATAAATGGACTATCTAACGTAAAAATAATTTTTCAAATCGGGCCAGTAGTTTCTGAGATTAGCGCGTTCAAACAAACAAACAAACAAACTCTTCAGCTTTATAATATTAGTATAGATTAGCGCAAGCGCACGTTGTACTCAAGCTGCGAACATTATTTTGGTTCGGAGTTATGTTAAAACTGTGATAGCTCCTAAGATATTTATTGGAATCAAATGATATAAAGGGCAACTTTGTTCAAAATTAAATGCTCGTGATGATGAATGTATTTATTTTGATAAGAATAAATACCTGTGTGTATAATACACCTCTAAATATGATGCATAATTTTTTACAAATTTATTAACATAAAAAAGGTTGTAGTAAGGCAACCATAAAAGATAGACTTATGCTGTCGCGGACTTTATTATAGAACTTTTAATGCTGAACAATCTTGTTATACATGATTTTTGTGTAACTTTAGCGGTTTCCGCAGCGTACGCAGCGGAAGCTCTCAAAAGGAATACCTTTCTCCCGTTTTCGCAACATTTTTCATTGCTGCTGTGGTCTTGTGAGTCGTTTCTTTATGTTATATAGCTTAAAGCCTTTCTCGATAAATGGACTATCTAACATAAAAATAATTTTTCAAATCGGTCCAGCAGTTCCTGAGATAAGCGCGTTTAAACAAACAAACTCTTCAGCTTTATAATATATTAGCGCAAACGCACGTTGTACTTAAGCTGCGAACATTATTTTGGTGCGGAGTTATGTTAAAACTGTGATAGCTCCTAAGATATTTATTGAAATCAAATGATATAAAGGGCAACTTGGTTCTAAATGAAATGCTCGTGACGATGAATGTATTTATTTTGATAAGAATAAATACCTGTTTGTATAATACACCTCTAAAAATAATGCATTATTTTTTTACAAATTTATTAACTTAAAAAAGCTTGTAGTAAGTCAACCATAAAAGATAGACATATGCTGTCGCGGACTTTATTATAGAACTCTTAATGTTGAACAATCCTGTCATACATGATTTTTGTGTTACTTAAGCGGTTTTTGCAGCGTACGCAGCGGAAGCTCTCAAAAGGAATATCTTTCTCCCGTTTTCGCAACATTTTTCATTGGTGCTGTGATCTTATGAGTCGTATCTTTATGTTATATAGCCTAAAGCCTTCCTCGATAAATGGACTATCTAACGTAAAAAAAAAATTTCAAATCGGGCCCGTAGTTTTTGAGATTAGCGCGTTCAAACAAACAAACAAACAAACAAACAAACAAACTCTTCAGCTTTATAATATTAGTATAGATTAGCGCAAGCGCACGTTGTACTTAAGCTGCGAACATTATTTTGGTGCGGAGTTATGTTAAAACTGTGATAGCTCCTAAGATATTTATTGAAATCAAATTATATAAAGGGCAACTTGGTTCTAAATGAAATGCTCGTGATTATGAATGTATTTATTTTGATAAGAATAAATACCTGTGTGTATAATACACCTCTAAAAAGTAATGCATCATTTTTTTACAAATTTATTAACATAAAAAAGGTTGTAGTAAGTCAACCATAAAAGATAGATATATGCTGTCGCGGACTTTATTATAGAACTCTTAATGCTGAACAATCCTGTCATACATAATTTTTGTGTAACTTAAGCGGTTTCCGCAGCGTATGCAGCGGAAGCTCTCAAAAGGAATATCTTTCTCCCGTTTTCGCAACATTTTTCATTTCTGCTGTGGTCTTATGAGTCGTATCTTTATGTTATATAGCCTAAAGCCTTCCTCGATAAATGGACTATCTAACGTAAAAATAATTTTTCAAATCGGGCCAGTAGTTTTTGAGATTAGCGCGTTCAAACAAACAAACAAACAAACTCTTCAGCTTTATAATATTAGTATAGATTAGCGCAAGCGCACGTTGTACTCAAGCTGCGAACATTATTTTGGTTCGGAGTTATGTTAAAACTGTGATAGCTCCTAAGATATTTATTGGAATCAAATGATATAAAGGGCAACTTTGTTCAAAATTAAATGCTCGTGATGATGAATGTATTTATTTTGATAAGAATAAATACCTGTGTGTATAATACACCTCTTAAAATAATGCATTATTTTTTTACAAATTTATTAACATAAAAAAGGTTGTAGTAAGTCAGCCATAAAAGATAGACATATGCTGTCGCGGACTTTATTATAGAACTCTTAATGCTGAACAATCCTGCCATACATGATATTTGTGTAACTTGGGCGGTTTCCGCAGCGTACGCAGCGGAAGCTCTCAAAAGGAATATCTTTCTCCCGTTTTCGCAACATTTTTCATTTCTGCTGTGGTCTTATGAGTCGTATCTTTATGTTATATAGCCTAAAGCCTTCCTCGATAAATGGACTATCTAACGTAAAAATAATTTTTCAAATCGGGCCAGTAGTTTCTGAGATTAGCGCGTTCAAACAAACAAACAAACAAACAAACAAACTCTTCAGCTTTATAATATTAGTATAGATTAGCGCAAGCGCACGTTGTACTCAAGCTGCGAACATTATTTTGGTTCGGAGTTATGTTAAAACTGTGATAGCTCCTATGATATTTATTGGAATCAAATGATATAAAGGGCAACTTTGTTCAAAATTAAATGCTCGTGATGATGAATGTATTTATTTTGATAAGAATAAATACCTGTGTGTATAATACACCTCTAAATATGATGCATAATTTTTTACAAATTTATTAACATAAAAAAGGTTGTAGTAAGTCAACCATAAAAGATAGACTTATGCTGTCGCGGACTTTATTATAGAACTTTTAATGCTGAACAATCCTGCCATACATGATTTTTGTGTAACTTTAGCGGTTTCCGCAGCGTACGCAGCGGAAGCTCTCAAAAGGAATATCTTTCTCCCGTTTTCGCAACATTTTTCATTGCTGCTGTGGTCTTGTGAGTCGTTTCTTTATGTTATATAGCTTAAAGCCTTCCTCGATAAATGGACTATCTAACATAAAAATAATTTTTCAAATCGGTCCAGCAGTTCCTGAGATAAGCGAGTTTAAACAAACAAACTCTTCAGCTTTATAATATATTAGCGCAAACGCACGTTGTACTTAAGCTGCGAACATTATTTTGGTGCGGAGTTATGTTAAAACTGTGATAGCTCCTAAGATATTTATTGAAATCAAATGATATAAAGGGCAACTTGGTTCTAAATGAAATGCTCGTGACGATGAATGTATTTATTTTGATAAGAATAAATACCTGTTTGTATAATACACCTCTAAAAATAATGCATTATTTTTTTACAAATTTATTAACTTAAAAAAGCTTGTAGTAAGTCAACCATAAAAGATAGACATATACTGTCGCGGACTTTATTATAGAACTTTTAATGCTGAACAATCCTGTCATACATGATTTTTGTGTGACTTAAGCGGTTTCCGCAGCATACGCAGCGGAAGCTCTCAAAAGGAATATCTTTCTCCCGTTTTCGCAACATTTTTCATTTCTGCTGTGGTCTTATGAGTCGTATCTTTATGTTATATAGCCTAAAGCCTTCCTCGATAAATGGACTATCTAACGTAAAAATAATTTTTCAAATCGGGCCAGTAGTTTCTGAGATTAGCGCGTTCAAACAAACAAACAAACAAACTCTTCAGCTTTATAATATTAGTATAGATTAGCGCAAGCGCACGTTGTACTCAAGCTGCGAACATTATTTTGGTTCGGAGTTATGTTAAAACTGTGATAGCTCCTAAGATATTTATTGGAATCAAATGATATAAAGGGCAACTTTGTTCAAAATTAAATGCTCGTGATGATGAATGTATTTATTTTGATAAGAATAAATACCTGTGTGTATAATACACCTCTAAATATGATGCATAATTTTTTACAAATTTATTAACATAAAAAAGGTTGTAGTAAGGCAACCATAAAAGATAGACTTATGCTGTCGCGGACTTTATTATAGAACTTTTAATGCTGAACAATCTTGTTATACATGATTTTTGTGTAACTTTAGCGGTTTCCGCAGCGTACGCAGCGGAAGCTCTCAAAAGGAATACCTTTCTCCCGTTTTCGCAACATTTTTCATTGCTGCTGTGGTCTTGTGAGTCGTTTCTTTATGTTATATAGCTTAAAGCCTTTCTCGATAAATGGACTATCTAACATAAAAATAATTTTTCAAATCGGTCCAGCAGTTCCTGAGATAAGCGCGTTTAAACAAACAAACTCTTCAGCTTTATAATATATTAGCGCAAACGCACGTTGTACTTAAGCTGCGAACATTATTTTGGTGCGGAGTTATGTTAAAACTGTGATAGCTCCTAAGATATTTATTGAAATCAAATGATATAAAGGGCAACTTGGTTCTAAATGAAATGCTCGTGACGATGAATGTATTTATTTTGATAAGAATAAATACCTGTTTGTATAATACACCTCTAAAAATAATGCATTATTTTTTTACAAATTTATTAACTTAAAAAAGCTTGTAGTAAGTCAACCATAAAAGATAGACATATGCTGTCGCGGACTTTATTATAGAACTCTTAATGTTGAACAATCCTGTCATACATGATTTTTGTGTAACTTAAGCGGTTTCTGCAGCGTATGCAGCGGAAGCTCTCAAAAGGAATATCTTCCTCCCGTTTTCGCAACATTTTTCATTTCTGCTGTGGTCTTATGAGTCATATCTTTATGTTATGTAGCCTAAAGCCTTCCTCGATAAATGGACTATCTAACGTAAAAATATTTTTTCAAATCGGGCTAGTAGTTTTTGAGATTAGCGCGTTCAAACAAACAAACAAACAAACAAACAAACAAACAAACAAACACTTCAGCTTTATAATATTAGTATAGATTAGTATAGATTCAAAGTTCAAAATTCAAAATATTGCACGAAAAAGAAAATGTTACTTTCTCTTTTTAGGGTTCCGTAGCCGAATTCGTCTCCCCACCTGCTCCCCCCCCCCCGCTTACTTTTAAACTAAGCGAATGTAAATTTTGAAAAGATACATGATGTACATCTTGACAAAGACTTTCAACGAAGATTGGTTTGAGGGAGATCGAACGTATTTTTTAAGATAGAGCATACCTCAAACATAACTTTGTTATTCATACAAATACTATTAAAAGCAAAGGCTACGTAGAAGTAAGTGTATTTCCAATTCAGTTAAAGTTGGCACGGAACCCTTAGTGTGCGAGTTCAACTCGCACTTGGCCGGTTTTTTTGTAATTCATACATAAAAATGAAAGGTTAATCAGTGTTTAGTGGAAAAACCCGATTGGACCGTATTTTTTTTGTTTTTCAAAATAACTTTATGAGTTTGCATTGCATCATGGAATCTGCATTGAAATAGAAGGATAAAATATTGAATAATTAGAGTAGATTTAGGTAGTTTTTGATGGTGAAGAGTTATTGTTTTTGTATTGCATAATAATGAATTCTAGGTCTTGCGCAAGACTTGGAACAAAATTGGATCAAATGCAATCAATCTAGAGAAATCTACAAATAAATAAAAATAAAAAAAAACATATGAAAAATTATTAGAATCATAACATTTACAAGTGTCGCAGTCGCAATTAATTAAAACAATATACGGGATGTCAAAAAATAACGGCCACATTCCGGGTGGGTTCAGTATACAAATTTGGAACACACAAATAAATTACAATAAAAATATCTGAAGACATTTTTGTAGAGAGTTTCAAATTTATTTGCTCATTGTATTTTTTTATAATCGCCGCAAGTTTATGGCGAATTCTTATTGTTATTTAGAAATTTTGTTTTGTAATTAACCTTATCTTATCTTATTGAAAATAATACTTTAATCATATTGAAATTCTAACTAAATATTTTTTTTTTGGTTGCGAATGAGGTTTTGTGGTTATTTATTAGACGAGGTTTCCAGCGCATTGGCAATTTGTAGGTCAAATAGAATTTGAAAAAAAAAACCTTAAAAAAATGCTTAAAAAGAGTTAATAATGCTTGTGTAAGTAACCTCAAGCAAGCTCAGTTGTGAACAAAAGACATCAACGCGTCAAGTTCATTGCCACCACAATTATTTCCTTTTTAGCGTTTATTTTATAAGGTGATGTTTGTCTTAAAACGTGTTTTTGAACATTAGTCATACATTTATTTAATTAACTGTGATTCTAAGTGAATACCGTTTAGAAACATCTGCGAATTGTTTTATGGGAAATGAAAATCGTTGAAGAAAATTGCGAACCTGCCACTTAGGTGGGTTCCCAACTTAAATATGACCGCTTGTATCATTATATTCGCTACCATATATAACATATAAAAATTTACATCATTTCATTAAAAAGATTAGACTTCTATTGGATTTTTGCAATAAAATCCTATTCTTTTTCGAAATGTATTTATTATTATATAAGAGAGTATAGTATTCCACTGCAGAGAGAAGGCCGAAATATACAGGATGACTATGCAAGGTGGTGCCAAATTTTTGGATATGAATGAGACAATCAATATAAACAACTTTTACTATGGGTCATGGTCGAAACCATAAATAAATTTTCAGGTGGCCCCATTATAAAAGTTGCAGGTATTAATGATCTCATTCACCTCCTAAACATTGGCACCACCTTTCAAAGTCACCCTGTATTTGCATAAACAAAACATCTTAATAGCGTCTTACTTTTGATAAAACAAAAATTCACGTGATTATAAAAGCATTATTTAATCTTACTAGGGTCGGAATAACCTTAACACTATAAAACTATTAATTTTGTGAAAGTATAGAAAACTATTTTTTTTTTCAATATTTATTGCCTAATACGTGAATGTTTTAAAATCGAAGATTCACATTTCGCTCTTACGCTTTCTTGTTTCTCAGTATTCACTCCCGTTAAGGCTGCAGCACTAAAATATCCTCGTCTGACATCACCCTCATCGTTATTCCGTTGTAAAGTCGAAAATCGCTCAAAAACGACTTATGACGTTCTACGCCGCGGCCGCCGTCGCAAACGCCTCCAGTTTAACATCAGACCAGGCGCAGAGCGGACGCCATGCGAATTAAAAACGAACATTTCAAATAACGAAACGAACCACTAAGCCGCGTTCCAAAATTCAAAATCCGAAAACCAATTTCTGTAGTGCAACAAAAAAGTTTAAAACAAAAAATTTGTTCCATTTTCAAAAACCATATGGCGAGTCCAAGGATGTGAACTTTTTTTAAACGTGCATGCAAAGGAATGTGGTTTTAGTGCCGATGCCAGAAGAGCGAGTGTTGTGTGCATTTTGTTTTATTTTTCATTGTTTTTAATGGTGGCGGTGTCAACCTTCAGAGGTGCCAGCCGGAGTAGGATTTAAAATTAGCTTTTTTAAAAGGTAAGAGGTAGTTTTAAGTGTTTTAAATAAACTCATGTGTTTATTTGTAATTAAATGAAGTAAGTTTACGGGCAAACGAGTCTACGATAATTTAAAATACTCCTAACGAAAGGTAGAGTCATTATTATTTCATATGACGTTCTGCTGTTCATTTAGTCAAATCGAAAAACATTAAAAATAAGCAAAGTTCACGGATTTAAGAAGCCAAAATGTCGTACTAACTCATATTGGCCAATGCTCGCGAAACCAACAACTTGATTTTAATAATAATTCCGCTCCTCAACAAATACGTCAGAAAGTGTTACTCCATAGGCAAATGTTACGTCTGTAAGTAATAACTCTGTAATAGCATAAAGATACCATTTACATATTTTTTGCTAGCAACTAAAATTTATTTATTATATAAAATGATAACACCCTATATTACGTATGACGTCAAAAACACCTTGTATAAATACTCGAACATCCAATATGACATACTTATCTCAGTTACCCTTTGCATTACGCAATAACGCTGCTCCGAATACTTATCGTTGCTCAAGTGACCGGTCCATGCAAAGAATGGGCTTGGACTTACTACCATGGCCTAAGGGAGAGACCATTTACCAAGAGGTAGCGGATATGACAGCGGATTAATAAGCTCAGCGAATTAATTACATTTATTAGACCAAAAACAAAAAGAAGGAAAATTAAGCTAGCTAAGGTTTTTGAATTAGCCAGTTGCACTTAATTTGTTACTTATGATACGTCAAATTGTTATCAGTTGGATAAAAGTATACGGCTGAAGGTAATTGTTATTATGGTTACGTAAGTGTGGTGTAGTCTAAACCTTAACTCTACATTTATAAGAAAAATCTTTATTATATCTAAAACATTAACACGTCTACAGACTTTTTGGTAACCATTTAATAATCATAATGAGAGAATATCTTTTGCCTACTTAAACACAGTTTTTTTAATGAATTGTCGATTTTGGGTATTGTGATCCATAAACATATATACCCAAAAAAACGAGCTGTTATGACAATGGAATGAGAAGTTATGCAAAGCAAAAAATATTGCTACGACTAAGTTGATAAGAATTGGCGTCAATTTATGGCGCACAAGATTAGTTCATGGTGTCAATTCTATACGCTGGTAATAGTAGTTCAATAATTGAAACAGAAAATAATAAAAGACTGATGTGATGATTCACACCCGCATGTTGACACGTTTCTTCGAAACTGCCTCGACTCGGATTTAACTGAGGAACTCTCAAGGAAAGTTTCGAGTATACCTATTCTAAGTTAAAAACAAACGACTATTTGGACATCACTTTGACGTGGTTTCTAGCACTTGAGAGCAGAGGAGTATTCCATAAGGTTGCTTGCGAGGTACCTCAAGTTTGACAATGGTTCTCTCAAACTTTCTTCACTTCGACTGAACAAAACTTTAAGTACAGCATTGTTTGCCCTCTAAGAATACCGATTAGATGAGTTTAAATTGAGATATGTATGAGTGGGATCGAGGAAGCGTCTTAACATGGATGTCTAAAAATCGCTTCGCTTATGAATATGATGAAACCTTTACGTTAATAGGGCACCTTAAAGTGTACAAGTTTTTGTAACCTCTTATTGGTAGGTAGATTAAGTATCGGCCGATAATCCAATTAACTATACATATGAGAACCATCTATCAAAACTTCATGCAATAGCAAAACGTCATAAGATATTTCAGTTAACTGTATCTCAGTATTAACTAAACGTCATTAGGTATTTGATTTAACTATATTAGGTTACCTACCGTCGTAATATACACTTTACAATTTAGTTAAAGTCGCCAGCACAACAGGTTACCCATTTTGGTGGCAAACTAGCTCTTATTACAACTGCATATGATACCCCAGTACCTTGACGTGCTGTTGTCGGTACATAAAAGAGTGTGTTACACAACTTAAAACTCGAGAAAGGGTAGACCGATATTCATGAATTCTACTTTGTTGAATTTGTCTTGACCCAAAATAGGCTAATAAAATAACCAAATAACGGGGCCGGGGCCGGCATGGAATTCGCTGGGATCGCTTTTGTTGTATATTTTTACTCCTAGGGAACGAAGCAAAAAACGCCGGTCACAAAATGCATAAAAAGTAGGGACGCATTTCCGGACACCTGTCAAAAGGTCACTACCCTACTTCATTCAACCATCGGATCTGAATTTAAATATAGGGTCTCCCAAAATCTTTTTTAACAAGTAAATTTAGTTTAAAAGATTTAAGCGTACATACATTCAGACAGCATAAAGCAATTTTGTTTTATATTATGAAGTGATAATAATAATCAATGAAAAAATTAACGTTTCACTTTTTTTTTGGAAAACATTTTGAGGTTATTAAATTGACAAGGCATAAGCGACTTGCAGGGCCTAAACTGACTTCATACAAACCTTAGTTCCGGTTGGGGCTGATGTCATAAAAAGTGTAGGCGTTCTGAAGCTAGATAACCTTGATTTGAAAGAAAACCGCTGTTATAAATGCTAATTAATTTAATAATAAATAATGTCTCGTCCAACTAACGTGCATTTACCACTGTTATTACTTAGGATTCAAAATAATTTTTGAAGTGAAAACTTCTTTAGCGGCGTTGAGCACTTTTGTGGGATGGGGGAAAAATGTGAAACTCGCGTCAGGACACGTGACCTGATCGAAAAACCGTAAGACGGTTTGCGAAATTATGGATGTGAGTTGATTTTTCTGAGAGATAAACTTTTTAATGTAATTTAATATAATATAAATTGTAATGTTTGTGTACGATACCGCAATAAATAAATATTGTATTCTATAAAAATATTATATTATTATTATTATTATTATTATTATTGTATTCTATCACAAAAATGATAGTACTTTTATATTGATAATAACTATTCAAAAAAATCAAAAATGCACAACGTTGATATTCAAGTTTTCACTTCTGCCGGCACTCCCGGAGTGCTTTCACAGTTTTTTTATATTTTTTTATGGCACTTTTTAGGGTTCTGTAGCCGAATGGCAAAAAACGGTAGCCTTATAGTTTCGTCAAGTCTGTCTGTCGGTCTTGTCTGTCAGTCCGTCCGTAAGTCACAGCCACTTTATTCTGTAACTATAAGCATCACAATGTTGAAATTTGGTAGGAAGATGTAATTTGGTAACCGCTTTACGATTCTTATACAAAAAAAATGATATTTATGGGGGGGCTTTTTTATCAAACCTATGCGTGTCTGTCTTTGGATAGGTCTTTTAAAATGACATTGAGGTTCCTTAAACCATTTTCTTTTCGGTACTTACTATTTTGTAATTAAGGGTTACAGCAACACAGGCTATGTGTACAAAATTATATTCTTAGGAATTTTGTTATTGCAAAAATGAAAGCTTTTAAAAAAAATACAACACTTCATTTGTCAAATTATTTTGTCAAAAACATACTAATTAAAACAGATTTTTGGTTTACGAAATAAGTTAGTTTCAAAATGAAAATAGATGATGCTGAATGCAAACTGTTGCTTATTTGTCGATCTCAATACTGTGATATTAACCAATTTTATCGTTTATATTCACCCCAGCCTACTACCCACTCACTTATGAATAATGTATAGTATGGGTTAAGTATGTGGATACAGTGACAGCTGTGCAAGCGGTTGTACCCACTTCAAAAAAAGAAGATAATCAATTCAATGTATAATTTTTTGTAAGTTAAGCTATTAAGGCTTCCTATTCCTTACACGTGTGCCATATTTCGTAAGTGTATACAATGTATGTTTTTCTCAAGATTTCTCAAAAACGAAATGAATGAGGGCAGTTTTGTATTCGGGGAGAGCACGGAGTCCGGCAGTTTAGTTGGTTTTCGGCATCAAGTTGAAGAGGTTGTACTTGAAATTGTACCGTGTTCGTAGAATAAAAGTCTTGAAGAAGTCTCAGTGTTATAATTTCATTATAGTAATAGCTAAAATAATGAAACTGTAAATACTTATGTAAACGCTTAAGTCAAGCTTACCTACACTAAGAGCACTTTCACACATAGGCGACTTTAGCAGCGCGGCGGTCACGCAGCAATCGCGTTCATACATAAAATGACAGCAGTAAACCCTTCACATTAGAAAATCGCGCTGCTGTCGCTCTAATTTGAGAGCGCACTATCAGTCTACAGTTCTACACATCATGCACCGACAAAAACATAATTTGTTTTGCCTAAATAGACGACGAATGCGTTATTTTAAGATTTTAGACCGTTTTTAAGGCGTTTTTTTAAACTCATTTAAGCATCGATTTAACTCTGTTCCTCGGGAGCTATTTTCGAATTATTGGCCTTGCTATGACGTATGATTTTCATCGACGACTGTTCATATTTCGAATGAAAATTAGTTGAAATCCATACGGCCAGTGATTTAAAAAGATACCATAATTTGGTTACTACAAGAACTCGCGTTAATCTATTTTTGAAGTGAAAACTTCTTTAGCGGCGTTGAGCACTTTTGTGGGATGGGGGAAAAATGTGAAACTCGCGTCAGGACACGTGACCTGATCGAAAAACCGTAAGACGGTTTGCGAAATTATGGATGTGAGTTGATTTTTCTGAGAGATAAACTTTTTAATGTAATTTAATATAAAATAAATTGTAATGTTTGTGTACGATAGCGAAATAAATAAATATTGTATTCTATCACAAAAATGATAGTACTTTTATATTGATAATAACTATTCCAAAAAATCAAAAATGCACAACGTTGATATTCAAGTTTTCACTTCTGCCGGCACTCCCGGAGTGCTTTCACAGTTTTTTGAAGTGAAAACTTCTTTAGCGGCGTTGAGCACTTTTGTGGGATGGGGGAAATATGTGAAACTCGCGTCAGGACACGTGACCTGATCGAAAAACCGTAAGACGGTTGGCGAAATTATGGATGTAAGTTGATTTTTTTGAGAGATAAACTTTTTAATGTAATTTAATATAATATAAATTGTAATGTTTGTGTACGATAGCGCAATAAATAAATATTGTATTCTATAAAAATATTATATTATTATTATTATTATTATTATTGTATTGTTATTATTATTATAATAATAATTATTATTATTATTGTATTCTATCACAAAAATGATAGTACTTGTATATTCATAATAACTAGTCCAAAAAATCAAAAATGCACAACGTTGATATTCAAGTTTTCACTTCTGCCGGCACTCCCGGAGTGCTTTCACAGTTTTTTTAAAATACTCACGTCTATGTATAGCGTGATTTTGTTGAATTTTATTTCTTTTTCTAATAAAAATCACTTGCAATATTGACGCTAGTGTTTCAAGAATAAGGCGCCTTAATAGCATAATTATATAGCTTTATTTTAAACAATCAAATAAGCTATTTGCTGAAATATTTATCCCCACCACATTTTCTGGAATAAATAGTTGACACAATACAATGTACATAGCATTATATTTTGAAGTATTTTAACCGACTTCAAAAAAGTATGTTATCAGTTCCAGTTGTAGGTTTATATGTATGTTTGTTCGCGTAGTTTCCACTAGAGTATTTGTTACACCAAGGAGAAGATTTCAATAACTATTTCAAATACATTGTTTATTTATGTACTTTGTATGCCAGGTATATGTCTTCAAATGATTTTTGTTTATCATATTAGCGTTATTTTAGTCCTTTAAGTGTTTGTTTTTGAAGGCGGTTCAATTTTTTTACGAAAATGACTGCCGCTACCGCCTATGCCTGTAACGTGACCACACACATATGACCGCTGAACAGAGGACCAGTCGAACCAGCCTGTGATTAACGTTACTTAATCCGGCCTTACCAAGATGTGTGCAAACACTGGTCCTGTCATATTTTTTCGTACCTACCTGTCTGTGTATTGATGAGGTAGCTGTCAGTCATCTGTGTGTGTAACTGTTGTTAACTAAACTTTTTTCCGTTTCTAATGCTATTTTACGAAAATATGAGTAAAGGGGTCTTTGTAATCTATACTAATATTACAAAGCTGAAGAGTGTTTATTTGTTTGAACGCGGTAATCTCAGGAACTACTGGACCGATTTGGGAAAATCTATTTGGGTTGGATAGCTTATTTATGAAGGAAGGCTTTAGGCTATAAAACATCACGCTGCAAAGGGAGGGGAAGGAGCAAACACAAAACAAGCGATTGAAGTCGCGGAGACCGCTTGACGTTAATAAATCTTGAAGTAGGTTGTCACTTTCATTTGCTTTTTTCGTATTACAATTGACTTGTTATCATTATTTCCCTATGTGCAGGCAAGTAAAAAGTAAAGTTAGCCTGTAACATCCCACTGCTGGGCAAAGGCCAAAGGTTTGAGCCATACTCCACCACGCGGCCTCAATGCGGGTCGGTGAGGGGTGTTTGCAAGGCAAGCGACTAACTCTGCTGTCAGATGTTATCAAGCCGCCCATAAGGCCTCTGACTAGGCTTAACGACTAATATCAACCTATTTCAGCCGGAAGAACGGCTTAACGTGCCTTCCGAAGCACGGAGATGCTCGTGATGTTCGTCACTTATATGGTCGGAATGGTCACCCATCCAAATACGACCGCGCCGTAGGTTGCTTCACTTCAGTATCACTACCAAAGCGCTGCTACCACTGCGCTACGAACACCTCATGTCTAGGCAATAAAAAAAATTCATTTCATTTCATTTCAATATGCATTCAACAAAAAAGAATATTGACCGATTAAACCGGGCCCAGATTGCGTCTTTGTAGTTTTTATTTCAAAAATCTTGTTTGAATTATAATTGCACTGGCATTTTAAGGGTAACTATGTAAGTAAGTATTGAATTACTTTAGAAAAATATAACAATTACCTTTTGAATGTATCAAAATGAATGTAGGTGAGGTGCAATAACTCTGCAATCACAAAACATAACCTTAAAATGTCTAATCTGCCTCGAATTCTTCGTAAACTCCTAATTATTTTTTTAAAATGTTTTTTGTCTATTAATATTCTATTTATATATTTTATCCGAACATTTTGTAAAGACGCATGCAGACGCAAAGTGGGCCGAGTTTCTATAGAGTTTTGGTCAAGATCCTTTCGTCACTTCTCCACCTATACTAAAACGTAGTATTATATTATCTGGGCTAAAACTCAGTATTGATGTTGAAAATTAGCAAGTCCAAGTTATCCGATGACAAATAAAGTATAATCCCACGTTCGTTACGCATATGCGTTGCGTAACTTTGCTATACGTTTGGCCTTTGCAGACCGTATTAAAGTATTATGAACAGTTTTCGAAAATCTTGCATGATTTTAATCAGGTACCTATATTTATTTATTTAAAGACTTTATTGCACAAATCGTAGTGTGCAAAGGTGGACTTAATTCCAAAACATTCTCTGCCAGTCAAACCTTTAGTTCAGATGGCAATGGGTGCAGCGAAAAGAAAAATAGAGAAAACCAATAAGAAAAAGCAACAATTAACTTATATTATAGTAACAAATAAACCTACTTAAATTACTGCAACAACATATTTTATATTCTATAAACCTTCAAAAAATAAAACCCATACTTAGGTTTATTCCAATTTAGAGATGAGTCTATGTTTCCTCTAAAGGATCAAACTCACTAAGATATTATATTATCTTTTACATACTTTGTTTTCTGTAATCAAACAGAATGCATAATTTTTTTTTTAACGATTTACTAACCCAGAAACTATTTCGTGTCACATATTTTTCAATCAATCAAAAATAAAATGCAATTTTGAGTTGTTCGTTTATTTTAGGATGATTTTATGTTTTTTAAACTCTGCACTGAATATTCTTCTCGATTTAACACCTGAAGACATTATCTGCCAGCCTTTTCGCCGATGACAAACAGAGGATTATCCCACGCATGTATTGCGTAAGTTTGCGCGTGCGCATACCCTTGCAAGCCAAAGTTGCTTGACCTTGCATCTAAACGTGACACATCCTTACAAGGAAGCCATTTTGAAACTGGCCAGTTTGACAGTTAATGACATTACTATATTGGTCATTTTGTTTCTGCGTGAATGTTAATTTCAACTTTCAACACTATTATAAATTGCACACGTAAAAAGCAAATGTGCTAGACAAGGAATAGAACCCTTTGTCTTATGCTGTTTCAACACCATTTATACCTTCTTAAGGTTGCTTTCCTTTTTACCCATGGGGTAGAAATAACCGTAACATTTCTTAGCGCTCGCTTTTATTTGACTGTCCATCAGTTCTTCTTCTTCTTCTTTTTGTTTTCGACGAATCAATAAAAATGGCTTACGCAGTACTGAGTTCCGCCAATGACACGTGTGAGACTTTTACTCGGACGAAAAATATATAATAAAACGAAATGAATAAATAAATTAAAATACGTCATCTAAGCATATTTTAATGAAAATCGAAAGGAAAAAGTGATTCCACAAAACTTAAAGCTTGAATTTAAACACATCTATTGAGAAACTTGACAGATATTACTAAAAGCTTTCAGTAAATAGTCCCAATAATTAAATTTTTGGGCCTTGAAATCTATAAAATGTCTTATTGTTATTCATTTAAACTATCTGACTGTTGACCTCCGTACAAAGTTTCAATCATTAATTAGATTGTTTTTTCAATTGTGTCCATATAATACATTTTACCGTCATTTCCCTACAGTGTAAATTGATACTTAAATTTTAACGAAGTGTTGTTCGTTTGTTTGTTTGAAAACGCTTATCTCAGGAACTACTTGACAGAATTTGAAAAAATATCTTTGTGTTGGATAACTTATTTATCGAGGAAGGTTTTAGGCTTTAATACATCACGCCACGACGGGAGGAGAGGTAGCAGACTCAAAATGTAAGGACGAAGTCTTGGAGGACCGCTTGTTTTATGAATAGGGCTTAACCTGTTTTTTAATCTGAAAAAGATTGTACATTATGAAAATGCCGTCATGCTGGTTTAAATCGTCATATTCGTTGTATGCCGAGCGAGCAAAGCTTTTTAATCAATCAATACAAATCAATGCCAATTATTTGTTTTAAATCACCCAACAGGAAATGCAAAAGACCTTCTACAATGAAGCTTCAGTCATCGTTTATTATATAATTATGCGCAATCACGACAAACCACCAAGAACATATCAATGAGAAAATCATACGATTAGTCATCTCGAAGATCTAAAGACCTTATTGTGACTGCGGCAAAGCGTATAAAATACTAAACATTATGCCTATTTCCATATTGTATCGAAAACATCTTTGTTTTGCCAACGATTCTCAACCTTATGACGTGAGCAATAGAAGTCAATGTGTGGGGTTTGCCGATAAAATGACCTTAGCACGAGGTCGTTTGCTATTGCTTCTGCCATAAGGAAAGAAGGTAAAGACAGTAGCTTGGTTACTTCTAACTATACCTATGAATATATTTTTTATTTAAAAGGGTTTTGTCACTGCACAAACCTAATAATACAAATTGCACTTGTTAACTGCAAATGTGTCAGACAAGGAATCGAAGTCAAGATTGTTGAATTTTGCAAGTGCCTTCTTTCACGCGTTGGCTGCGTCACCTCGTCAAAGTTGCGAGATGCTCTCACAAATTTATATAGGTAACCATTTTATGGACGGTTTAAAAGTTGATAATTGTATATTACTGAACAATAAAAAAATGTAAGAAATTTCACTCTTTGAAAAATACGTACAGAAAACAGCACGTCAAGGAAAACACTGCGGTATTTTATTCACCTGCAATAAGGGCTACTTTGCAACAAAAGTGGGAAGCCTGATATTCTGGCCACTGTACATAACGTCAAAATTAACTAAAATTACTTTCTATACACTTGCATATTATAATGTAGTTTAACTGTCTAACGTAGGGCTCTTACTAGATATTTTAAGATAAATGGTGTATCAAATAAAGATAGGTATTCATTTTACGCTTCATAATCAATATTATAGGAATTTCCTTTAAACTAAGCGTAAAAAAAAGACAATAAATACTTACTTTGCTCTACACTGCATTTTTATGAATTTGGTCGATAAATCATTGAGATCAAAATATGTTGCGAGTCAACCTACTGAATCCACTTTTACACTGTGAACTTGCAGTGATTATTTACGATATAATAATATTTGTACATGTAGAAATAAACACTGAAGTTTGCATGTGGTTTCGGCAAACTGTGTTGAAATGGTTTCTAAACATTACAGTATTGTTTGTAAATATAAAACCTTTTTAGAGCCTTTTTAGATTTCCTGAAAGCGTTTCTGAAAAAAATAGCAGTTGCTTTTGTAAAAAGCATTAAAAAGAAACTGTTATATTTGTTTAAGACTTTTCATTAAGCTCTAATACCCTAGGCTGGATAAAATCCGTCAGTGACCTCCACCAATCCGCACTGAGCCCACGTGGTGTAGTATGGCTCACACCACCTTATACTTGAGGTGAGGCCTTTGCCCAGCAGTGGGATGCCCACATTACTCTTTTTAATTATATGAAATAAAAAATATACACAGAATACCATATTATACAAAGTTATCGCTCATAGTCTAATAGATGGTGGACTGATTGCAAATACACACAGAGGAAAAAAAAATGGAAATATTTCTCTTTTTTTTGTCTATTCGCCAAGGTCTTAAACCAAGTCTCAGCAATCATTTCATGATTAACACTCTTCTTAAGGTTTTTTGCAAGAATCCATAAGCCGTAGGAGGTAGCCGTGAGCCTACGCAACCTTTTAAAGGCATTAAGTATATATTTCTTAATCTGTGTGCCCGTTTGGATTTGCATATTCATACTTAAACACCCTTTTGGGGATATTTTAATTGTTAAAGTGAAAGAAATTCGATTTATGCCATTATATCTACAGTTATTTACTTCTGAATTAGGAAAAGTAATTTATCAAGAAAGGTAAAACATGTAAAAATCACGATTGATTTACTGACACAATGATTTAACTACCTACATATATGAGAAAGTTAAGCAAGCTAAGCTATAAAAACAATATTTTTTGTATAATTTGAATGCTAAAACTGTAAAGTTTTAAGCCACAGTACGGAACAATTTACAAGACATACTAAAAAATATATAAATTTAACACGATTGCCCTGATTGAATGTAGATGTGATATGTTTCACTTTAAACTAATGGCCATCTTTAATCTAAACTAATCTCATAAAGCTGTAGAGTTTGTTTGTATAAACGCACTAATCTCAGCAACTACTGGACCGATTTCAAAAAAATATGGTTGGAAAGCTTATTTACCGAGTAAAGCTTTAGGCTTTAAAACATCACGCTGCGCCGGGAGGGGAGGGATAATGAAACGCACGGAAAAAGTCGTAGGGGACCACTAGTTCAAAATAAGCCACCACGCTATGCACTGAAAAGCTTATCAAACTGAAATGACATCAATGGCACATACCTATATATGACCTCAACATTTCATTCCCGATATGTCACTCTGAATTAGATCGATATAAGTCAAAGAACAAGTTTATCAAAGGTCATCGTGTCGCCAATTTACTGTTATTGAGAAGTAAGGAAGTTTTTTTAAGGTGGAAAAAATGCTTTGAATTGCATACCCTCCACATGGGCAGTTGAAGGGATATGTGGGACTCTCCTCTCTGGAAGGGAGAGGCCTATCCAATGATATTTAAAAAGAATAGATATGTTATACGCTCACAAAACAAAAGGAAAATGAACGATGTGTAAAAGGTATTATTTGTACAATAGGAAAAAAAGAGGTAGTCAGTAAATCTCTGTTAAGCTCAACTGTAAACTAAATGTAACTTATTGACCAATCACTGCTCTGCACTGCACACTTTATCGACAAATCTAAGGAATCTATGATCGACTTAGCGTCGAGGACATGGCGTACTTTTTAAACACACACACAACTTTACACTTGTAAAATTAACTACATACGTTCTCTTTCACCTTTGTGACCGTATCGTGTAATGGACTTAAAGTAAAATTATTTAAAATTTAATAATTTATGCGTGATTCCTGTTTACCAACATGTCATACGTGATCCCCTGAGCCTGTTTTACATTTTTATCATAAATTGTACACTTTCGTAACATACACGATGGAATTGTATTTATAATCAGTAACAGAGACGTCATACTTGTTGTATAGCTTTTCGCAGATTAAGGGTAAGACGTCCTAATGAGGACGTTTTAGCGTCTTCACATTGAGCGCCCGGGTAACATATCTATTATTTTTAAACATCATTTGGCCTACCCACTAAAGTAACCACCATGCCACCATGTGTGGGACCTAGACCATAAACCTTTTTAAGTTAGTCGTAATGAATAAGAATTCGTACGACGAACGCTTGTTTAGCCAACTCCACCTGACCGTAAGACATCTTGCTATAATATTTTGCAATCGGTACTTTTAGACGACCTTGCAACGAGTGGCCTACACGAGATCTAACTATAAAACAGATGATCATTTAGATCTGCATTCCATAGACAGAAGAAGGAAGATTGAAGATTTTAATGTAGTCGTCTAGCAAAGAATAATGACAAAATATGTAATAAAATAATGATGGTCATTTTCTGTCTTCGACATGGATGTTTTTCTTTTTTTTATTTGGAAAATAAGTTCCAATGAAAGTCAAATAAATTAAATTCTGTATAAGCAAATAATAAAGATGGCTGTTACTTAGCGGAACTATCCACGCGGCAACGCAACCAGCATCATAGCCTCCTTGCCGCATGGAAAGGTTTCGTTTTTGAATAGGTAGATTTAAGGTTTATTATGATTGCCTAACCTATCCGTTGTACTGTTGTAGATCATAAAATTATCACATAACTTCGCAGTTGCATCTATTTACTGCAACCATTCGTGAAAAAAGCGCTTTTGTAAATGGTAACTAACGCATTTTACAGTAATTAAAGTACCTATATCTGTGCCACAAATATATAGTGTATAACCTAAGTATATATATTTATGCAGTTATCTACCTAACCTAGATTTCTAAACTTAACAGCCGCGCCAGCCTTCTAAAACTCATAAATGCACATGCACATAATAAACATAACATTTGTAGTATATGCTCTAAACGTTACATAAGCCTAGTAACAAATGCTTAAGGTCTTATGACCAAGTGTCATGCAAGGTCAAAATAATTTTTACTTGATGACAAACAACCAATATAAATAGACCTCTTCAACTTGATTGCGTTTGCTATATTCATAAGAAGTGAGAGGTCTAGCATACTTGGTTGGTTAATCCATTTAAAGAAAACCCCTACGCGTAAGTAAATCTTAGTGAATTGAAGGTCTTCATATATTTGCTGTTGAACCTTGAAATTGTCAGTTCCTTGTAGGTGTTTCGTGAATGAATAAAATAAGCGATTGGTTAGAGTTAAAATTCTATGTTTTCGTTTTTTGTTAGATGGTAGTCTTCCGCCATTTTAGAAAATTATCCCCTCTAACTTTTGAATTAAGCAAGTAAACATTTTGAAGAAAATATATGATGTTGATCATTACAAAAACTTTAACGGAAAATTGGTTTGACCGTTATCGAACTTGTAATTTTTTAGTAATAGCACATTTTCAACAACCGTAAATATAACATGGTACTCCATACAAACACTATGAATAACAATGTTATTTTTGCCAAAATATTATGGTACATATTTTTCTGATTGGAAGTAAGTGGACGCCTAATTTAGTTCAAGTTGGCACGAAACCCTCAATGCGCAAGTCCGACTCCCACTTGGCCGGTTTTATTTAATAATAATTATAATGAATCATTTTATTTCAACGAACAAGTTTAGTGTACACAGAATATGTACGAAAATAAAACATTAGGGAAAATCTCCTCTAATGTTGGGGAGATTTGGATACACTAGATCTGAGGTGAAATTGTGTAAAGCAATCTTATTCATTTGACAGTTCAAACGTACAGTGTGATATAACAAATGGCAAAGAACAAGGCGATTGACAGATCATACCGTACGTTTCAAACTGTCAAATGAATACGTTTGCTATACACAATTTTACCTCTGACAACCGCAATTTTGACTATGACAACGCTGTCATCGCCTTTCTGATTTTCGCCGTTGGCCATCCATTTTGTACTGTACGTCAAAATCTTGTCGTCGTGATTCGTATTTATGACTCATTTTTGCTTGGCATAGATTCTCTCTCTAGAGATAACCTCATTTTTATTTTTATTTATTTATTAAGGAAACAAACAGCTTTACAATATTACATTTGGCTTAATATTAAGAAGTCACGCATTAGCATTTAAAGTTTCCAAAGATTATTGATACAATTTTGCCAACAAGGTGACAAATGCGAGTAAAATCAGCAAAAATAATAATAACATGGAACTGGGAGCTTAAAAAACTAAGATTAACATACTAATAGGCCCTAGCCTAGACAGATCTCAGGAGATAGCGAAAACGCGTCAACCGCTCATGAAAAATGTCAATACTGCAGAACTTACAATAATACTTATTCGTGGCTCTTATGATAAAACTATTTCTACGGTAATTTGTCCTACAAATAGGTACATCAAAAGTTATTCTATGTCGAGTGCGGGATTTAGTGCACTTAAATAAAAGTCTACTTAACAGATAAGGACTATCGACAACATATGAATTAATTTGTGTAAAAATATTTGATCTCTGTGTTCGCGACGTGTAACCAGGGTCTGGATATTATCTGTACTACAATTCTTAAACCTATATCTTAATCGTTTAATAAATTTATCCTGAATACGCTCTATTTGATCAATGTATTTTGAGTACTGAGGATTCCACACTACTGAAGCATATTCTAACTGCGATCTAACATAAGAGTTATAGGAGAACATAATTCGCATGCACTGCACTTATACCATGAATAAATTGCCCACACTGTGTTTGTATGTTGAATTGTTACAAAACAATGCCCAACATATCTCGAAGGTTGTCAACTAAGGTTTTATACCTTTTTTCGCCCAAGGTCAATCTTAACAAGCGCGAAAACTGATTTTTCTTACACTATTCAAGGGGACTGACCACCATCTTATCTTAACTATCTGTTAAGACCCCATTTTGGAATATCTTCTTTACTGCCATGAAAGCAGAGTTGAAATTAGGATTGCAGAAAAATGAGAGGTGAACATAAGTTTGTAAGGTGTTAAACATTTTCTCATGGTTTAAAACGACACCATTGTTTTATGGGAGAATTGAGAAACTCTTTGTAATCCAGACTAAGATCTGATTTAAGTGCCGACAAAAATTACTTTGTAGTTATGTAATTTTCTGTGTCTGAAAATGTTATGAGATAGGAACACAAATACTTGAGGTGATGTTACAAAAATAACGATCATTAAACACCACGCTGATTTAAAATTAAACAATAAAATGAACTGTGTTTTATATGAAATCATACACAAATGTCTTTACATACTTACTCAACACAAATTACGAATGAGGTAAGAATTTGACGATTTATTTATACGATGACTTATTTACACTTGATCAAACTTTTAGGGATTCCTCTTATGATGGTTTAACTTTTGCTATGGGACCAACTTCGATATCGAGAAAAAATATCAGCTGTTCCATACAGAAACTCATTACATATCGGAGAAAATGTATGGAACAGCTGATTATTTTTTCTCGATTTCGAAGTTGGTCCCATAGTAAAAGTTGTTCAAAACCGTGCGTAGAACACTTCCTGAAAGTTTGGTCAAGTGTAAAATTAACACATTGTATGTGTTGGAAATTGTAGTAATCAAAACACTTAGTTGTATTAAATAATGTTAATCCCTCAAGCGTATGTGAACGAGACACAATGCAAATTCTATTGTTATGCGGTTGCCTGCAACCGCTTGGGTGTTGAAGCATTAACACTTCCCCAACGTTCAGTAATGAATTTTTTTTATTTTATTGGACAACACAACAGATTACATCATAACTTACGCTGTAACTTAGAATCATAGTGAACTTTATATTATTGATAAGAAACTGTTTGTGGTCTGTAATAAGAGCATTATTATTTAGTTTTTATCAATGAGTCCACAAATTATAGGTTGTTGCCTTGTCCTAGTTGGTCGTAGTGCTTTAAGCCATCGCAATTCAAAGTTATAATCCCTGATATATCTATATTAAAATCTCTAACTCATAATAAATGACAATGTCAAGTTCTATGACAAGACGTATTTGTTTACAATACATTGCTTGTTCAATTTATTTTTTGTTAGAAAATAACAATACATTTATTTTCAGTGAATTACAACCACTTAGAACTGATTCCTGGTTACTTATTTTAAATCTGCTCCTATTACATGCCACAACAATTATTTAGGACCAACATTCTCAAAAAAAAAAAACTGTCTCTTACTTAAGCCACGTCAAAATATTTTTTCCAAATAGTCTTTTTATGTATAAAGCTACCTGTTCGTATTTGCTTTATTTATGAACTATCAACAGAGTTTGATTCTTATAACTTTGCTATCCATCCTTTTTTTTGCGTTAGTCAGGAGTCAGGACATTTTATGTAATGTTAAAATAGTCCCTCCAAACTGCATCGGTGCAATAATCGCTGCACAAACGCACCGAGGCGCAACGACACTGACCTTGCAGCAATCCTGCACTATGTCGTCTGGCTAGTTCGCCGAGTGCATTTAATTTGACTTGCAATTATTGCATTATGTTGGTAATTCATCTGAGGGTGACCGCATGTGTTTAAAATAGTTTAAATAAGGAAAAAGGGGAATTTAAGTTAAGGCTAAGAGCGGCCAAACGAGCTATGTCTAATAATTTTACTAAGAAAAATAAAGTTAGAAATAAATTATTTATTTATGAATATTTTATTACATTTACAGTCTTTGGTGTATGTGCTAAATTAATGGCTGTATTGTATTGTTATATTTCTTTTAATAATTTCAATGCATGGACTATTAAGGGCTGATAGAAAAAAAACTTTGGAATTTGTGTTTTCTAAAGGTGGATTCCACAATGTCATACACTCTAGCTTAAGTCATTATGACATGATTAAAATAGAATAGAGATACAGATTTAAACCTATCTATGTCTAGGGTTTACATAGAACCTAAAATACATCTGAAAATAAAAATAGGGTCCATATTAATAATATTAATTACTCAAAAATGGACACTTAAAATGAATAACATCATTACCGTATTGTTATCCTTAAAAGTCAATTTAAAGTCACCTTAGCCGTAAAAAAGAACCAGACAATCATCATAATTACCTAAGAAATTCCTAAGAAGTCTAAATGAGGATAAAACTGGACAGAAATTAATGAACATCATCACTATAAGTTGATTTCAATTTTAAATAATGCACCTGTGATGATGGGTCAAGATGAAATAGCATTATAAACCTTGGCGTACATCACGCCAAGTGTGGCTGGTATGATATTGAAATGAGGCTATAAGTGTATTGATTAGCTCCGTTTAAATGCTGTTAATTATGGCATTATTACATGCCATCTTCATCAGAAAATCTGGAATTAAAGACCTCAAAAAATATTTTTTATCATTTGAAAAATTTTACGTAAAAATTAATCATAAAAATCTTTATTGTGGATCACAGATTAAAAATGTTGAACAATGGTAGAAGAACTGTCCGTGTCCTGCCTCTAGCTAGGGCGTACAATGATAAAAGAGAAAAAATCCTTGAATAACTTAAAATAGGTTTTTGAATAAAAAAAATTTTTCGTGTATCTAAACAATTTACTTTTAGTAATTTTGACTAAGATCAGGTTTTGATAACTATATTTTTTATGCTAAAGAAAGAAGTGACGAATTGATCAGTTTTGTGCGAGATTAGGTTGGTTAGAGTTAGGTGGAGTAGTTTGGGAGAGGCCTTTGCCCAGCAGTGGGATGGGAACGGCTGACAAAAAAAAAAGAAATAATAAAAAAACAAAGGAATGTTTTGCTTTTACTTAAATTAGGAAGGCTAGTCAGCTTAATGACCTTAGGAAGGTAAGTAAGATACACAATAAAAATAAAAATGAACTCATTTAAGTAATAAAATTTTGCATTTCACATTTTTATTTTATGATACCAAAATAAACCTCAACAAATCTACACCAAAAGGATGGTGATGTGCTCGGAATTTTTAATGCCTTAGCCCCCACCACACGCCATAAAACGCCTGAATTCAACCAACATGCCGTGTGTTCAAAATTTATAATGTGTTTAAACCCCCGCCGTATGTCTTTAAAAGGTCAAAAACAAATCAAGCGATACGAGTCTGGACTTGGTCATAAAAACATGGTGGTCGCCGTCACAGCACAAGTAAATCAGCCTGACCAATCTTTTGAGTTACTGGTTGGAGATGTACGGACAACAGCACGTCAAGGTAAACACTGCGGTATCTTATGCAGTTGTAATAAGGGCTAGTTTGCAACAAAAATAGGTAACCTGATGTGGTGTCGACTTTATTCGTATATTGCTGCGTGGGAAGCCTGATGTTCTGGCTGGTTTTTGTTTTAAGGTACAATAAATAATAAATAATTTAGCCAGTCAGAGAATGCTATTATATGTTTCTAATTTTAACTTAAAACCTAAAGAAAAACTTCAAAGTCAAGAAGTTTGTCATATTATCCATATATTTTGTATCAAATTGAAAACGTCAAATTAGCATTCTCTGAGCGGCTAAGTTATAAGCTGAGAAACTAACTAAGGTATTAACAAACTATTAAAAGAAAGTCATAAATACAGAATTCATGCTTATGTATGCTAGACGTATGTTTGTTTCGGTTTATCTTGCGCTTAATGCTATATACAATGCAAATTTGGAAAAAAATACTTGCGTAGCACAAGTCCTTTTTAGAGTTTTTATTTTCTTTCATTTGTTTTTAGTTATATCAAAATAATATGAGTAATATAATATTTTAAAAAATGAGGATTTACTATAAAAGTTAAGAATGGGCAATCTCCTTTTTCAATTTTGAATTTTTAATTATCCCTGTAATTGAATTCATAAATTTTTACTCACTTATTATGTAATAAAGTATTTGAGGTCTGGTTTTTCGGACTTATTTTTTGTAGACAGATTTAAAACTTATTTCCCATACATTTCAATTCAAGTCGGCTGTCTGATCTCCCTGCACTAGCGTTGCGCCCGGGCGTTGCCTTAGAGAGCCGTTACTTGTCAGGTTTGGGTCCCGGCTTACGAAACACAAAGCGATATTGACAGTGTATACTGTTAACTATCATTTGCTATAGTTCACTATAGTGAGCTCGTTATGCGAGCCAGTGATTGCGTAGATTGGGGTATGGAGTTTGATTTTGGAAGTAATTGGGAAAAGAATGTTTACTGTTACATAAATTACTTATTAACGATTATCTCTATTAGAAAATGTTTAGAACTTGTAAAAATAGTTTGAAATAAAAAAAAAAAAAAAATTGATATAAATATATTTATGAACGTAGATACTGTAGGTAATTCTTTAAAACAATACGATAATATGACGTCAAATTAAAAAGGTTATAAAGCTGTGGCAAATCACTTATGTAGGTATATATACATTCCCAGGTGAACAAAGTTTTATTCGTTATAAATCAATCTGTCATAAACAAACTCTTTGTAAGAAAATATCACGTCCAAAAATGTCAGGTAACGGTTAAAATGTATATCTTGGTGCAACAGAGATTTAATCTTAATATCTTCTGATCTTTATTTATAGCAGTTAAATTACAGCCTTAACATTCTTGAATTAATATTTCTTTTTAATTCCTATGATAAACTACCAAATTAAATATCATAAGCATTATTAAGATCATCTTTAATAATATTTTTAGCTGTTGTCTATGGTTTGAAAATAACGTTCAGTAGTCTATATAGAATCAAATTACATATAACTAGTAAGTCCAAAGACTCTAAAACCTTCGTTTAAAGTTACGGTTAAGGAAATTTGGTGCAACTGAGCTTGGGAACACTTGCACTGGCGTTGCTTAACGCACCACTCATATTGATCCTTATCAAAGAGTTCAACGCGCTAGGGTGTTTATGGCCAATAAATACGTATAAAATAGAGTTAAAAATTAAAGATAATTCGCTATAATAGCCACATTTATAGATTAAATAAATAATATATTGGACACCAATCACATACATTGCTCTGATCCCAAAGTAAGTAGCCAATGCACTTGTGTTATGGAAATTAGACACAACGGTGGTACCACAACACCCAGACCCGAGACAATATAGAAAAGATCGTTTTCTACATTGACCCGACCGGGAATCGAACCCGGAACCTCACGAGATGGCGACGCTTGAAACCAGCGTGTTCGCCACTCGACCACGGAGGTTGTCAAAGATTGATATATAAGATGACGCTGGTTTCAAGTGTCGCCATCTCGTGAGGTTCCGGGTTCGATTCCCGGTCCGATCCGATCTTTTCTATATTGTCTCGGGTCTGGGTGTTGTGGTACCACCGTTGTTTCCGATTTCCATAACACAAGTGCTTTAGCTACTTAGCTTGGGATCGGAGCAATGTATGTGATGTTGTCAAATATTTATTTATTTTATTTATTCATATACATATTGTAACTTGATAAAACAATGTAAGCCGTTTCTGTTTAAATAGTTTTGATTCTAAAGTTACTACTAATGAGTTAAACGTATTTTAATTAAAATAATTTAGGCTCTTTAGCATTATCACGATTTATCTATAACGATCATCAAGTAACAAATTAAAAAAAAACCTGCCAAGTGCGAGTCGGACGTGCGCGCTGAGGGTTCTGTGCCAACTTTAACTAAATTACGGGACCACCTACTTCCACTTAGCCTTAATACCACAATATTTTTTTGACAGCAAAAATAACTTTGTTATTCATAGTATTTGTATGAAGGATAAGTAATGAATGAATATGATTGTTGAAAATGTGCTTTATCTCAAAAACTACTTGTTCCATCTCGTGCAAACTATTTTTTTCAAAGTATTTGTAAATATTTACATAGTGTATTATTTTCAAAATAATTTCACAAGCTGAATTCAAAAGTTAGAGGGCGCCCATTTTACCACTTTGGAAGCGTATATCTTGCAAATGTTTGACTTTGAGATAAAATTGTTTTCGGAACCTCCATGTAATTTTAAAAGACCTATCCATTAACAACAACATACCAAGTTTTATCTGCATAATAGTTTCAGAATAAATTGGCTGTAATATACAGACAGAGGGACTTGACGAAACTGACAAGGTTCCGTTTTTTGCCATTCAGCTACGGAACGCTTAAATTGTAAGTTGAACAGTAAGAAAACTCATTTTTTTGAGACTAAACATTACGCTACAATAAAAAGGCAGGATTAAAAAACATTGGGTTGTACTTTTAGTCACATAGACCTTTGAAAAGCCTTTAAAAACAAATTCAGTATACAAACCACACAAAGTACTCAGTTCTGCACTTGACCGGTTTTCCGTCTGCGCGTGAGTCGCTTACACAAGGTTGCGTTACGTCATCCAGTTTCGGCGCCTTTCAATATTTGAGACACGGCGTATCGACTTGAGTTGAGCGTTTATAGGTATTTTGAGATAGGTATTTTAACTGCCTCCGTGGCGCAGCGGTAGGAGGGTCGCACTTTAAAGCGACGGCTGCGCCAGAGGTCCCGGGTTCGATCCCCGTATCGGGCCAAAAATATATACCTGAGTTTTTCTGTTCAGAAATTCTTAGGGTAGCCCGGAATTTGGAAGTTAGCGGTGTTTCACCCCCGTGCCTCGGAAAAACACATAAAGCCGTTGGTCCTTCGCCTGATCTCTCTCCGGTCGTGTCAGATTGCAATCCCATCGGGCTGTGAGAGTGAAAGGAATAGAGAGTGCACCTGTGTTTGCGCACACACTTGCGCACTATAATATGTCCCGCGCAGTTCGTTAGTCGTTGTGACTGGCCACCGTAGTCGAAATCGGCTAGGGGGACTATTATTATTTTGAGATGCCTAACTAATGCGGGTAGGTCGATGAACGATATGTCGTCCGAGATGCGGGTGCTGTTTATATATAAAGATATAAGAAATGTATCTTAAGGCACATGCCTAATGTCACATGACCTGATAATCGACGTACTCCGCCGACTAAATTTGATTTCAACAAGCCATATACGAATAAAGTCGACATCACATCAGGTTACCCACTTTTGTTGCAAACGAAAACTTATTACAACTGCATAAGATACCGCAGTGTTTACTTTGACGTCCTGTTGTCCGTACATAGATTAAAGAGTATCACGGATAATCTTAAAAGACCAAAACAAAAGGTCCATCTTGCCACTATGCCAAGATTGCATTTAAAATCTAGAATTAACTAAAAAATTAAATTATCTTAATAAGTATCTTAATGGCACATAATAATATTTAAAAAAATCAGTTTTAATCATCTTCACAATACAACATGTACCGTTTTCCATCATACAGATCTATGACATGCTCGTCTTTGAAGATGATGTTGCAACTATAGTTATTTAATTTGATCTAAAGCTGATAACTGGACGCTTACGTAATTATAACTAACGGTTTAGTAATTGATGTTCGTTTGGAAAGGTTAATCGTCGATTAAGAGGCTCTTAATAATGAGCACTCACGATCGTATTGGCTTTTGCATTAGGTCCCTCAGGAGCTCTATTTGAATCGGTCTTGTTAATATGGCGTGTGGATTTTCTTGATTAATGATCGATTTTTGAATGTAAATCTGTAGGTACACGGTATAGATTTAAAAAAAAAAACAGTGAATTCTGTTATTATTCGTATCTTTATATTAAGTGAGATTTTTTTTACTTTTAATTGATTTTCGAACGGAAATCCTTCGGAATATTGGCGCGAATGATTCAAACATAGAGTTTCATGAACTAGATAAAATCATGTAGAAAGAGTAGGTAATAAGTGTTTTTTACTGCTTAGATGCAATCAAACGTTCGTGATTGTTTATTTTATAAAGATAATAAAAAACCGCATTAAAAAAACTGACTAAAAAGCTAAGCATTCGTTTTCTATTTAGGAGAAAAAAAAATGAAATCGGAGCAAGATGAGTATAGACTAGTGTTAAAAATGACTATAGTATCTGAATTTGACTAACCGTATTTTTGGTCAGATTGGTCAAAAACAGTCAAAAACTTTCATATTTATTTCAGTAATATATGGTTTATGACAAATGTGACTGGTCAGATATAGTCATTATACAATACTAGCGTACTGTTGAAATTTTTAAAAAAAAATATCTTTTATTTCATGATTTTTAATCATAACTCATATCTCAAAAATTACTGGACCGATATTGATAAATAAACTGTTCCCCTTTCTTTAAAACAATCTCGCAATGACTACTCGTTTTCTAAAAATCATGGAACAAATATACACAACATGCATTCACTACGGAATTTTGATTGAAACCTAAAAAGATCAACAAACTAAAATTTTATCCAATGCTGAAGACGTCACGTACATATGTACCTATGTACAGGTGAAATTGATTACCTCGTTTTTTCTGACGGTAAAAAGGAAGCCAAAATTATCATTTCAACTACTCAAACAAATCAAAAACTAAGTATACCTACTCATATACCCGTGATGTATCATCAGATATGCTATTGAACTTGACATTGACTGCACACGAAGACAAAATCCTGGTTAATGATAGGGGCTAGCCGACAATCAGAGAGCGAGGGTCATGCTCGGCCAAGCGGGCCGCTTCCGTGTCTTCATGTGTACCTAAGTGTTTTTGCTGAGGCGAATATATATGCTGGTATTAGGTTGGTTTTTATACTCGTTTGTTATTTAAGATACATTAGATTCGAATTTTGCGTCTGAAGATTTTTAAGATTAACTTTAAAAACAAGTAAAAACCGACTTCTTGTTTTTGTAGTCGGTTTGAACTTTTTTTATAAGGTAATTTTATTTCTTCATTTTTAGTGGTTACGTTGCACCTTTTGACTCTGTTCTTTAAGAAGCTACAAACTACCTATAATTAGTTATGTCATTATAATTACTGAACTCCTAAGCGTTGAGGAGTTCCACCATCAGCTCAGCTTCACACAATGTTGAGTATCAGACATAACAACACGTCAACATTCTAATACAAAAACACTATACGTGCTGTTATAATTTGCTCTAGCGCTATATTGCTCAAAGATCTCATCATCAGATCCCGACTTAGCAACAATGGGACCAACTAGAAGGTATAACCTATAGGTAGGCGAAAATTATTGATTTCAAGTAACACGACTCATATTTACTAGTAAAACGTTTACTTAAAAAGAAAAGCAAAGTTAGCCTGTAACATCCCATTGCTGGGCAAAAGCTTTACTTCATCCATAAGGTAGTTTGATTTGAGCCATACTCCACCACGCGGTTTCAGTGCGGATGGGTGGAGGGGTGTTTGCAAGGCAAGCGACTAACCTGCTGTCAGAGGTTATCAAGCCACCCATAAGGCCTCGGACTGGGCTTCAAACTATTATCTACCGATATTAGATCTGACCAACGGCTTAACGTGCCTTGCGAAAGTAGAACTTCTAGTCTGTTAAATACAAATTTCGAATCCATTACTAAAAATACTTAAAAAATCAAGATATGTGCACCAAGCTTCTGAAATGGTACTTACTGTTAAACAATCCATCTCAAGAACTTATGAGCGGTTATCCTTCGTTGCATAACGATGGGTGCAACTCATTGACACACTTTCTTTTCTCTTTTTAGCGCAGTCGGCTAAAGTACATTTACGGAGGTATGTGGGCTTCTGATGCGCAAGCTTGATGTTCTTATTAATAAGTTAATGGTTAGTTATGCTATTGAAAGGTTAATGCGAGATTTATTTATTTTCTGCGTAATCTTTGGCGATCATTTATCACTTATGGTTCCATGACATTTCAATTGAAAATATCGTAGTTCTCATTTAAACATGATGTACAGCGGCCAGGACATCAGGTTACCCAGTTTTTTTTGCAAACTAGTCCTTATTACAACTGAATACCGCAATGTTAATGATAGATCGTCCGACCCTGTGTCCTGCTGGAAGCGCTTCCGGAAGGACGTCCGATTTTTTCAAAAAGTCCTGCTGGAAGACGGAACCTGCGTCCTGCTGGAAGTACGCGGTTTGTATGAAATCTACTCCTGGTCCTTCCGGCAGTACGGTGACCTTGACCTTAAGCGTTCGTATTGCCAGGGGTTGTAAACATTGGTTTGCTTTTATAAAATACTAGATTACCCAGTGAACTTTTTATCGCCCACCTAAGAAATTCAATACAGTCCTACTAATTCGCATTGAGAATGATCCAGACCATGCAAGGGTGTAAAAAAAAACAACGCAAATTATTTTTTCATTGTATTTCTTAAATTATAAACTTCAAACACCAACATAACATTCCTTTTTAATTATTTTTTTTATTATGAAGAAATCCTACCTGACTTGTCATTCGCTGGATTTATCAATAAAGTGGGAATATTAGTTAATTTTCCGTCAGTATTCCATCGCACTAGTACTTTGTTTACTTCGTCAACACGCACAATAACTCCAAATATTTTACGCGTATTATAATGTTCGCCAAAATGTTGGCGACTCCAGGCATGATGGGTGCCGGGCAGGTCGAAACACGTCGCCGACGCGCGAACGCGCGGTCCGCGTTTATATCCGTGCGCCATCGCTTGCCAATTTAATAGCGGTACCGGTTAGTAATAAATATTATATTCAGGTGAAAGAAAAAGAAATACACTATATTTTCATGTAAATTCAAACTTTGAATTATAATTATTTAAGGAACTGTGACCCAATAAAAATGCGTCCTTCCGGAAGTACAAAAAATCCTGCTACGAGTAGCAGGACTCTGGACGATCTATCGTTAACCTTGACGTGCTGTTGTCAGTACATTTTTTTCGCAACATACTAACATTTGCAGAAAAACAGCCGTAAGAACTTTTCAGTGTATGACAAAAAAAGGTCATTTATCTATGCAAACAGACCCACTGGGACCCACTTTTACACGTTTCAATAAAACACAGCGTCGGGAAAATTTTGGGCTAGTTCTAAGAAGAAGCTCGATCGCTATTGTCAATGGTCCTTTTGAAAAGTTTTAGTTAGTCCATACATTACTATCTTTTAAATAATCATTTACTTTATTATACCCTTTCATCATTAGGGTTTCATTAATAGCAGTTTTAAATTTGACAATCGGTAAGTCAACAATATGTTCTGGTAGTTTATTGTTTTTTTTTTATACATTTACCTATAATATAATATACATAATTTAAAATAACTTTTTGAAGCCTGAACTGAGTAATAACAATCAAATAATTGTTATTTCTCAGTTCAGGCTTCAAAAAGTTGGTAAATTCTAGCCTACACACATTAAATTAAGATGAACATGGCGTTAAAATAACTTAAATGTATTTTGCGGATGAATAAAAATAAGGAACTGCAAATCGTTTCGTACTTCGAAACGTATATTTTTTTAAATCAACAAAATAATTTGCAAATGCTACTTAGTGCTATTTTGTTTTAACGAAATTCTACTTAATATTTCATGATCGAAATACACCTTTGACTAAATTGATAGAAATAGATTTATAATGTATCATATTTTCTGAGATAATCAAATTACATAATTTAGTTTCCAAAAAGTCTTGTAAAGTGATTACCTCACAAGGTGTGCCTGAGGATATACATAATCTTTGAATAATACTCCTATGGCTCTTGTTAGTTTAAATAGCATACATTTTAAGTTATTGGTAATAAAAGATTAACCAATTTAATTGTTCTGTGCAGTGAGAAAGTCTTTCTGTGAGATGAGTGAGACTTTGTGCAACCAAAACTATCAAATTAAATTTCATATCCTCCAAAATAACCTAAGTTACAGGCATTTTGTGTTGTGTCGTGATAAAATAATTTTTCAACACACTTGCTCAAAATCACATTTTTATTCCACCGATTTTTGGCACATAATCATAGATATTAAACACGCGTGCTTTTTCAGCATATTATTGCACTAGTGCCTTTTGTTTATTAACCCGACCAATTTACATTTGTACCCTAGTACCAAGTAGTAAGTGAGAAGATGAAGCGATATAATTTAGTCGGGTTATAACTTACACAACAAACAGTATTTATGCGAAAAATAACAGTATGTACATATTTATTTCAATAAATGGTAAATCCAGCTTTATTACTAGAAACAACTCAAATTCATTTTATTTTTTTGTAATTTGTGTTTTAAATAACGATAATTATTACATTTTTAATCTTGGCTGTTGGCCGATCTAGTTCGTGCCTTAACCTTGCGCGCGCATCGGTTTCGCGGCAAGAAAAAAAAACAACGCGCCATTTTTCGTAAATAGTTGGCGGCTGTGGTGTGATGAAGTTTGGATTAATGTGGCAAGTGTGTTGAAAAACGTCGTATGAAACACGTGTGCCTGTGACCATAATATACGCGGCTTTCTTATGGCGCACTCGCTTTCGCTCGTGCGCACACAATATCGCCTTGTATATAATGGTCAACTTAGCACACTTGTATCATAATGTACTATTTCAACACACTTGCTCAAAATGACGTTTTTATTTCACCGATTTTTGGCACATAATCATAGATATTATACACGCGTGCTTTTTCAGTATATTATTGCACTAGTGCCTTTTGTTTATTAACCCGACCAATTTACATTTGAACCCTAGTACCAAGTAGTAAGTAAGAAGATGAAGCGATATAATTTAGTCGGGTTATAACTTTCACAACAAACAGTATTTATGCGAAAAATAACAGTATGTACATATTTATTTCCATATATGGTAAATCCAGCTTTATTACTAAAAATAACTCAAATTCATTTAAAATTTTCTGTAATTTGTGTTTTAAATAACGAATTATTACATTTTTAATCTTGGCTGTTGGCCGATCTAGTTCGCGCCTTAACCTTGCGCGCGCATCGGTTACGCGGCAAGAAAAAAAAAACAACGCGCCATTTTTCGTAAATAGTTGGCGGCTGTGGTGTGATGAAGTTTGGATTAATGTGGCAAGTGTGTTGAAAAACGTCGTATGAAACACGTGTGCCTGTGACCATAATATACGCGGCTTTCTTATGGCGCACTCGCTTTCGCTCGTGCGCACACAATATCGCCTTGTATATAATGGTCAACTTAGCACACTTGTATCATAATGTACTATTGTAATCTCATATGACCTCGTTATTTTTTATTTGTTGCCACTAAGAGAACAATTCTATAAAAAAAATGATTAAAAATATGCGATATTAAAAAAAAAACATAGTAAAAAGTGATCAATGTAATGGTCCGAATGACATTCAGACGACCTCCGTGGTGTAGTGGCTAAGCACGCTAATTTCAAGGCGTCGCCGCTCTGAGGTCTCGGGTTCGACTTCCAGTCGGGTCAATATAGAAATAAACAAATCTATATTGTCTCGGGTCTGGGTGTTGTGGTACCACCGTTGAGTCTGATTTCCGTAACACAAGTGCATTAGCTACTTACTTTGGGATCAGAGCAATGTATGTGATTGGTGTCCAAAACACTTTTAAAAACTGATCAATTTAATGGTCTAAATGACATTCCGAAGTTAATGTATAACCTCAAGAACATGGTGTAAAAGTACCAGATATAATACAAAAGGTCAGTCAACTAGAGAAAGTGCTAGGCAGGGCCATAACTCAATGATACGTTCTCTAGAAATCAAGTCTTGGTCTAGAACAAAAGACTGTCTAGACGACTAAAACTTTAAAACTCTTCTTATTAGGCGTCATTATCGGTGTAGCAAATATACAAGATGAGCTGTGTAAAATTTTATGAAGTTGAACCTAAGTTAGTACCTAACATAAAATTATGAAACCCTGGACCCTATTTGTCGTGTCGTAAAATAAATCCTTGAAGTGTTTTATTTCAATGAGCTAATTAAAAATCGACTTTTTCGCCGTCCTACTAAAATAAAATAAGTTACATCCACATTTTATAAAACACACCAGAGGTGAAGGTACAGTGATACCGACAAAAAAAATAAACTTTGAAAATTCCATGGGTGTACTTTTTAGGCATAAAACGGAACCCTTATAGTTTCGTCAAGTCTGTCTGTCTGTCTGTATGTATGTCTGTATGTCTGTATGTCTGTCTGCCTGTCCATCCGTATGTCACAGCCACTTTATTCTGAAACTATTAGTATAACACAGTTGAAACTTAGAGGGAGATGTATCCTGTTCACCTCTTTACGTTTCTTATACAAAGAATAAGAAATAATTATATTTAAGGGGGGGCTTCCATACATGAAACTAAAACACTTTTTTTTTCTATGGATAGGTCTTTTAAAATGACATCGAGGTTCCTAAAACCATTTTATCTTAAATTCTAACGTTTGAGAGACAGACGCTTCGAAAATTGGTTGGAACAAGATCGAACAAGTAGTCGTTAGATAGCGCACATTTTCAATAACCGCAAACATAACTTTGTTATTCATACAAATACTATGAAAAACAAAGTTATATTTGCCGTCGACAAAACATTCTGGTATTTTGGCTTAGTGGATCTCTAACTCAGTTAAAGTTGGCACGGAACCCTTAGTGTGCGAGTCCGACTCGCATTCGGCCGGTCGGTTTCACCTATTAAATTAGTGTTCATTACTTTCCACGAAACAAGTATAAAATCAAATATCCCACTACATCTCCGCATCTTGCTACGGTCATGCACTGCAAGCTGTATGTAATTATTTCCTTTAAGATATAAATCTTTGTTATGGAGAATCATTAGTACATTATTATACATAAAGCCCTCTGCACTGTTTGTCTGTCTACCTATATCTTTCAATCTTATACAAAAAACTCAAACACCAAAAAAAATACTGTCATTAATTGTATGACAGTATTTTTAAAAGGCGGTTTATTTGTTTTGATTTCATGTTTTAAGTTACTACTCAAATCTCAAAAACGACTTGACCGATTTTGATGAAACTTACACTACCTACCTTAAGTTTAACTATTCCTGATTGAACTTACTTAGAACCATCTCGCTATGACTTCTCGTTTTTGAGGAATCCTGAGACAAACGTACAAATATACAAACATACATACACTTACAAAACTTGTTTTGTTACTTCCTGACACGTGTTAGGAAGCCTAATACTATCAACATACTAAAATTTTATATAATTCTGACGATACCACATACATAACATGTCGAATGAATAACCTCATTTTTTGAAGGCGGTAAAAAGGTTAAGATACTGAACGGATTTCAGAGTGTCTCGAAAAAGCTGGAGATGTGTTTTGTATAAATTGGTTAAAATATGAGAGTGAATAAAAACAGTCAAACTGCCATACCGGGAAGTGGATTTGTGTTTGTATGATTCGATGCTTGTGCAGGTGAGGCCGCGGGGAAATGCTAGTTACACTTCACACAATATAAATAGCATTTTTTCCATCTTGCACACACTTTCTAGAAATTAAAATTATTGTAACGTGACGTGTTATTGCGCTTAAGAAAACTGTAAAGAAGTTTATAATGTGTATGTATGTGATATCGTTATAATTTGATAATATTTGAGTATTGAGTATGTAGTAAGGCTTCCAATCACGTGTGCTAAATTTCATAAGTGTATGTTTATTTGTGAGTTTGGCCACGAATTTCGCAAAACGAGAAGTCATAGCGAAATGATTCTTTTTTGTTTGTTTAATCAGGTATATTTCAACTCAGGGCACAGTGTAAGTTTCATCAAAATTGTTCGAGTAGTTTTTAAGAAATAGGCGATAAAGTATTTTTTAACTAAAAATCAAATATCTCTGCTTACGTTATCAATAGTCTACGCACATCATGCACCGACTCCAAATGAATTTGATTCTCCTAAACAGAGGACGAATATGTTATTTGGAGCTTTTAAGACAGTTTTTGAAGGCGGTATTTTTTTAAATTATTTTTTGAGGGCTGTAGATTTTGTTGTTATAATAAAATAAAATTCTAGCTCCCAGTATTTACCGCCCGGTACAACTCTGTTCCTTCCTTATTACCACATTAGAAGTGTTATACACCTACTAATATTTAATTCATCAACACAGTTATTCATCATAATTAATGTACATTACGATAGTCACAGAGGGTTAACTCCCAAACGACTTACACTTTCGTTTTCCTAACGGCTAAGTCCCGTTTATGAATGCTCAATGAATAAATCATTTGAGCCACTTTCGACTCATTACCAACTTTTTCGCTCAGATCTTAATGATCTTAGAAAAAAATGCGCTTTGATAAAACTTTTTGTACATAAAGCGTTGCGCTTTTGAAAAAATACTTTTCTAAAGTCGCTTTAACTACGTTTCACGTTACGAAACATTAGAAGAGCAAATCTGTTAGACTCGATTGATTTTCTTTATAACTTTATTTATTAATTAAAGTTAGTTCAACATTTAAAAAAAAAGAAAATGTAATATTAATATCCGTGTTCATTATTCATTGTTTTGCAAGTGATAACATGGTTGAAGAACATGTCTTAAGTTATTATTTTAATGTTGCTATGGCTTATATACTTACGATAAAATGAGAATACATCTCTTTCCAATAAAATAAAATATAATAAAATTATAACACTGAGACTTTTTCAAGACTTTTATTCTTCAAACAGTGGAAAACTTCAGGTTTCAGGTTGTAACCTCATCAACTTGATGCCGACCAACTAAACTTACAGAATCCGCGCTCTCCCCGAATGCAAAACTCCCCTCCAAAAATATATCTGTGTTGCCAGTTAATAAATGTAAGAGTAATTTAGAGATGCGCCAAATATTCGTTTCGTATTCGACATTTTTTTCACTATTTGTATTCGGCCGAATTATTCGGTTTAAGTGCCGAATATATTCGGTTTGAATATTTCTATTTTCCTGGCTACAAACATGGAATAGAACTGAAAGACAAGTTTCTTATGTAAGATTTATGTTTTTATAAGTTAAACAAACTTGCAAAAAACGTGGTACCGTGTGAACGTGAACGCAAATTATCATAAATTAAAATATTAATCAATAATAGACACTATAACAGAGTTACCTTAAGAAATATGTTATAGAGATCAGAAATAAAATAGAAATTTAAAAATTCGGCCGAATCTCCGGTTCGGTAAAGATTGAACCGAAGCCCCCTTTATATACCTTTGTAAACGGGTTACCCTTTAAACGAGTAACATAATTTTTATACTGCGTATTTAAATAAGTATTACACAATAATCAAATATACATGTGTGTCACAAATAGTGTATAATCAAATAACCCAAATAAGTAAGACAGTGTAGCCTACTAGGCCACTCTCTTGTTTTCACAGCTTTGTTTTTAAGTAGGGTGTCTCTAAGTTTAACAATATCAATACTTTGAGATTTTTTGTAAATATTTTTCGCCAGTGCGCTGACTGGTATGTTTTTTTTTTATATAAAATCTTTATACCTGACTTTCTTACTCAGTAACTAAATCAGATATATGTAGACCCAATATACTATTATATTTTCATTTAACTGTTTAGAAAAATTGCGGCAAAATTAAACACTGTAACTGCCAACAATAAAGCTAGCTGGTTCCTAGCTCAAAGGATTAGCATAGCTATCCAACGCAGCAACGCAGCCAGCATCATCATCCTTGCCGCAAGGAAATGGTTTCGTTTTTGAATAGGTAGATTTTTTATGTTGCATGTCTTATTTTTCTTTTTTCTTTTTTGTTATTGTATAATTAATATAATTTAACTGTTCATTTATTTACTAACTACTTCTATAAAAACTAGCGGTCCCCGTGACTTCGACCGCGCGTTTTAAGTTTGCTTCCTCCCCTCCCGTCGCAGCGTGATGTTTTATAGCCTAAATATATATCCCACACAAAAATATTTTTTCAAATCAGTCCCGTATAATTCCTGAGATTTGCGCGTTCAATCAAACAAACAAACTCGTCAGCTATTAGTATAGATGTAATACTATTCCAGATATCTTAAATTTTATGTTTCCACTGTATTCTTAGCAAAACTAACTCACTGTGATATTTTTTTACTTAGCTCAGTGCTGTTTGTGTGTTGCTGCAGCCTAAATGATCTTGTCCTACCACTCCATCGTATCATGGACACCCTACATTTGATCAGCGTTGCGCACTCGTTGACATAAGAGCATCGTATCAGCTGTTTAACACTTGAGCACACGTTGCCTCACTGAGGAAGCGGACCTGAATTCTGTGTTCGAGGAATTGTTACTCATTTTTTAGCAAATACTGAGTAATTGTTTAGAATGTAGTAATGGTTTACCACCTTTTTTGTTCAGATCTTAATGATCTTAGACAAAAATAGCTTTTGTACATAAAGACGTGTTGCGCTCTTGAAAAAATACTTTCCTAAAGATGCTTTAGCTACGTTCCACGATACGAAACATAAGACGAGGAAATCTGTTAGAGTCGATTGATTTTCTCATAACTTAAATAATTAAAATTAAAGTTAATGGTTGAGAATGGTAAAGATGAAATAAAAAACCAACAATATGCGCACAGGCGGGACTTGAACCAGCAACTTCCTGGCTGGGACCACGGGCCAAACGCTCTACCAATTGACCTACCGGGCTGTCTGTGCGACCTTGCGATATTTGTGGTCTCTTATGGATACGTCATTACGCGTGACGTTAAGCGCCGTGTGTTTATGCAACAGTGGGCAAAGTAGTTACTCATTACAGAATAAATTCAACTTTGAAATAGATGACGCTTAGCTATCTAATGGTTCAGAATGTTGAAGATACTGAGTAGTTGACAAAACAGTGCATTAAAAGTTAGTTCGCCATATTAAACTCAATATGTGGAATTAGAATTTAGTAGTGAAAGACGTATGAAACTTTTGTGAACCGTTTTTGATTAGTATTAGAACTAAAAAAAAACGGCCAAGTGCGAGTCGGACTCGCGCACTGAAGGTTCCGTGCCAACTTTAACTGAATTAGGGAACCACTTACTTCTACTTAGTAAAATACCACAATATTTTGTTGACTGCAAATATAACTTTGTTTTTCATAGTGTTTGTATGAAGTACAAAGTTATGTTTGCGGTTGTTGAAAACATGCTATATCTCAAAAACTTCTAGTTCGATCCCGTCCGAACCAATTGAAAGTATTTATTAAGAACTACATCATATATTTTTTTCAAAATTTACTCTTGCTTGGTTTAGAAATTAGATGGGGGGAAGCCCATTTTACCACTTTGGAAGCGTCTAGATTTGAAACCTTAGACTTTAAAAGAAAATGGTTTTAGAAACCTCAATATCATTTTAAAAGACCTATCCATAGATACCCCACACGCATAGGTTTGACAAAAAAATTTTTTTTGCTTAGTTTTACGTATGGGAGCCCCCCCTTAAATGTCATTATTTTTTACTTTTTGTATGAGAATCGGGAAGCGGTTAACAGAATACATCTTCCTACCAATTTTCAACAGTGTAATGCTTATAGTTACAGAATAAAATAATAATAAATAATAAATAAATATCCTTTGGACATTCCCACACATCGCCATCTAGCCCCAAAGTAAGCTACTCAAAGCTTGTGTTATGGGTGCCAGACAACGGATATAATACTTTTTTTTTTTTTGTAAATACATACATGATATACATAGAAAACACCCAGACCAATACAAACAGACATGTTCATGCACACAAATGTTTGTATTGTGCGGGGATCGAACCCGCACCCGCTGCGTAGTAGGCGATTTCTCGACCACTACACCAGACGGGTCGTCAAAAAAATCAATCAAAGTCATTTTTGACGGGTCGTCAAAAATGACTGTGACATACGGACGGACAGACAGACAGACAGACAGACAGACAGACAGACTTGACGAAATTATAAGGGTTCCGTTTTTTGCCATTCGGCTACGGAACCCTAAAAATGGCCGTATAATTTTTACTTACTTAGCTCTTCTATATCTCTAATAGGTAAATCTTTTAAAAAACTAAGCTTCATTGAAAAATTCTTCTCAAGCAATAAATACATGTAAACACCAATTTGGTCTCAGCTTTATCTTCGCGAGATGTCAAAAATTTGCTTCAGACTACACCCGCTAGTTACTTAAAGCGCCTATGTTATAAAATATTGTCTAATTTAAACCATTAAGAATAAATAACTGGTCACTTAAAGGGCACAGGTCACACTCTGTAATCATTATTGTGGTCAAATAAAAGTTAAAATGAACACAAAAAATGTTGCTATTCGATAGTCGTCGTTCACATTTAAGCTATAGTTATAGCAAAGTATAGTTAAAGTTAGATTGCAATCAGTGAAAGGCCGGACTACGCCTTGAGCGCAGTATTATAGCACAGAAAACTGTGTTATGTTTCTAAGTTATCAGAAAGGAACAGTGTTTTGGGCTATTTTACTGAATTTTCAGTTTTATTGATAGGTACTTGTAGAAAAATATATTGATTTTTGTGAAAGACGTGGGAGTGAACAATTAAACCTTTCCAAACCCGTAAAAAAGCTTTGTGGCAACACCAAATTTGTACGAAAGCTTAACACCATGTGGCATGCTCTTCCAATCATACAGGAGAGCTGAGCAAAACTAAATTTACTTAAATAACTAATATGTCTTATGGTTGTACGACCTGTTTTGTATTAAAGGAGTGTGGCCATTTGTATAGCGATAAAGCTTTTTTGCGTTTAACAAGCACGTCAAGGTAAACACTGCGGTATCTTATGCAGTTGTAATAAAGGCTAGTTTGCAACAAACTAGCCTTTATTACAACTGATGTGCTGTCGACTATATTCAATACCGATACCGATTATTACTAGAAAAGCATACCTAAATTAAATTAATTGAATAAAATATTATATAAAATATTATTTAGCTAATTCAATTAAATTAAATATTTAACAACCTCGCATAAGTACATTGCTCCGCTAAGTAGGTAAAGCACTTGTGTTATGGAAATCGGAAAATATAGAAAATGTCGTTTTCTACATTGATCCGACCGGGAATCGAACCCGAAACATCAGAAGATGGCGACGCTTGAAACCAGCATGCTAGCCACTCGACCACGGAGGTCGTCGTCGTAGTGGGTTTCATTCACAATATAACAACCTATTTGTCTTTTTGTTACAGACTGAAATATGTGGAGTATACTTCTGCTGGGGGCGCTGGTCGCGACTGCACGATGCAAACAGATACCTCCGACTAAAGGTAAGAAATGCTTAAATAAAAAATAGATTTATAAAAATTTATAAAAAAAATGTACATTCAATTAGTTTTCTTCAGTGTTTTTCTTTAACTTTTTTTATTAAATATTACGCACCGATCACATACATTCTTCTGATCCCAAAGTAAGTAGCTTATGCACTTGTGTTATAGAAATCGAGACAATTTAGAACATTTTGATTTCTATAATGACCCGACCCGATGGAATCGAACTCGGAACCTCGGAGCGCTTGAAACTCAGTGTGCTTAGCCACTACACCACGGAGGTAGTCACGCCATTTTAGGTCCTGATGATTTTTTACATACCTACGTAATTAATTACTGAAAATACATTAACTTCGTCCTTTTATAATAATTCGTATTGACTAAGTCTCATTAAAACTAACCTTAAGCTATCAAGATTGAAAACCACTAATTTGTTTTCTTTTAAATTGCAAAGATACAGATCAAAGAGATTCTGCGGCCATCAGCAGCTGAAAAAAAGAAAAACATTATTTTTCAACAAAATAGCTCGCAATTGAATAGCTGGCCAGTCATACAAAAGTCAGACGGACCGGTTGAAGTTAACGAAGAGCCTGCCGTGTCCAGACTGTAATTTGTGGCATAGCTGAAGTTTTAAAGCCAGCTCACATTGTGAGCATTAATTAATATATTTAAACGGCGAGAAAAAGTTGTCTTAGAGACTGTTGATAAAAAAATGACGGATAGTTGTATTCAGCCAGTGATATGAAAAAAGAATGAGAAATTCGAACCGCTTAGCTATGACACTGCGTCAATTGGTAAAGTCTTTGGTAGTGCAAGAAGTATTATACTAATAACTGTAATTTATTGTTTTAATAAAGATCTGAGAAATCCACTTAATGGTGAATGTTACTTGTGTAATTTATCTTTAAAAAACTGTAATAGTTAAAAAAAACACAAAATTGCACTCCGGGAGTGCCGGCAGAAGTGAAAACTTGAATATCAACGTTGTGCATTTTTGATTTTTTGGAATAGTTAGGGAATAATTTTGAATGAATTGCTCTTATTATCAATATAAAAGTACTGTCATTTTTGTGATAGAATACAATAATAATAATAATAATATTTTTATAGAATACAATATTTATTTATTGCGCTATCGTACACAAACATTACAATTTAAATTATATTAAATTACATTAAAAAGTTTATCTCTCAGAAAAATCAACTTACATCCATAATTTCGCCAACCGTCTTACGGTTTTTCGATCAGCCCACGTGTCCTGACGCGAGTTTCACATTTTTCCCCCATCCCACAAAAGTGTTCAACGCCGCTAAAGAAGTTTTCACTTCAAAAATATGTTATAAAGCCAGACATTTCAAAAAGCCTTACAATAGAGAAGACTCTATGTCTCTAATTTTCACAAATAGGTAATATAAAATACATAACTGAGAATGGTGGTTATGGTTACCTAAAACAATATCGCAATTAATCATAACAATTTGTAATTAAGTCTTTTTGTTCTATTTTGGCTATGTATGACTGGTAACATAAAAACCTTGTAAATATTTTATGTATTCCTGCATCGACTTAGCCTCCCATTGAATTTTAAACTATCGGGAGAGGCAATAAAAGCTCTTTTGGCGCGGCGACCTTTGTCAAGAAAGGATTTGAAAGCTAAGGGATAGAGTCCGTTTATACATAATTATAAGTTTTGTAATTTCGTTTTCAATCGTATTTGAGCCAAAACTGTCTCATGATATGCCACTACATTTAATTTCTACACGACCAGGCTTCTGGAGCCATTCTTCTTATTATAAAAAGTTAAGCATATGTATCCAATTAATATATAAAATGAAAAAGCTATCTTTTTATATAGTTATAAACACTTAGATATGTGTAGTAATTCTATTACAATGTTTATTATATAATTTGGTCTCAGGAAGCCATAACTTCAGATCTCTTACTTAACACCCCATAAAAAGCCAGTGTAACACCTAAAGGCGATAATTTAATAAACAAGTCTGTTCTAGCCTCGCCCTTTCACTTTATTGCCTTAAAAACTTTACAATGGGACGAGTATGATTGTGATCAAAATATCTTGAATTACAATTCTATACAAGCAAATTTTTCGGAGCAAAATTTCAACAAACATATTCGAATTACAATTAAAGTTTTAATGCTAGTCAAAAATTGTACCTACATATCGATTATTATTTTACAAAATGTAAAGTGGCATATAAGTTTTTTAGAAAAAATGTATCCTTATATATATCATATCTTCATATCACAACCAAGCACATTTAATAGATAATTCTTAGAAAATCACGGGAGACATGGCTTAAAAGTATTAAATTATCACTTTAGTTAGACGCTAACTAAAGTGATAATTTAATACTCACTCATATAGTCACGTACCCAAACTTTTTCTTACACTTGTTTTGTATCATCATCATCATCATCATTATCAGCCAAGGGATGTCCACGGCTGAACATAGGCCTCCCCCACGGCTTTCCACAGCGACCGATCACTAGCGGTCTGCATCCAGTTTGATCCTGCGATATTAACAAGGTCTTCTATCTTGTCGGTAGATGTACTACGCTACGTCGTTGGTCGAAGGGTCTCCAATCTAGATCTTTCCTGCCCCTACGGCGCTATGTGCCCTGCCTCTGCCACTTGAGCTTACTGATTCACCTTATTTCTGAATTGATCCCGTAGAAAAACACCCAGCTAGCCCTTTTCATCGCTCGTTTTGTGATTTTGAGCTTCTTTATGAGGCCCATAGTTAGAGACCATGTTTTTGATCCGTATGTCATCACTGGTAACATACACTGGTTGAAGACTTTCGTCTTTAGACACTGAGGTAGATTTGTTTTGTATGCACTTACGTATTGCGCATATGTCAGTGCACTACAATATACTATGTCAATATCAGCCCAGCCCAAAAATATATGTCAAATAGGTCTCACAACCTTCATTAACCTCACTAAATAAATATAACTTAATAATTCAAGCTCCTGTCTCCTCGACTATAGTAAGGATGCGCCTGCAAGGGCATTGACCCTGAGCAGGGGCACTAAATGACTAACAGTCTCGACTTCAGAGGAAGATTATTTCATCGAAGATATAGGACCTTTTAAAACTGATGATTTCTGTGATTATTCGTATTCGCAAAGACATTCGGTTTCGTTTTTTTTATTATCTCTACATGTCCTCAGAAGTCATGCAACAAATCGTAGTGTCTTACATTTTGCACTTAGTAGGGGAGAAAGAGGCATCTTAACACAGGGGCGGATTTGAACATGTTGATTTGTGAACGCAGCTTCATGTCAATGTTTGCCGCAACTCCATTTTAATATTGAAAAAACTGGCTGTGACAAACGTCAAATCACAAAGCACGCGTGTTTTTTTACCACGTTTTTATTAGCTTTGGTTGTATCTATGTATGTATATAATGGAATCTTTGAGCATTAATTTGACCGATTTCCAGAAATTTGATTAATTTGAAACTTTGCACACGTATCAAGGACCTATGACAATGCAATAATTTAATAACAGTTTCCCAATATCCTTATAAGGACCGCTAAGACCAAACTAAAAAGTGAAAAATAAATTATAGTTTAAAAAACTAAAAAAAAACACGCATTTAAAACTGATTGAACTAAAAAAAAAAAACTACAGTAATCAATTGAAAAATTCATATTATTATACAAAAAGCGTGGGGGGCTTGATTTCGATTGTGGTAAACATTTTATCAAAAATTTACTATAATCTGAGGATATCATAACATGCAACCCACGCTTTTTGTATAATAATATGATTTTTTCAATTGATTACTGTAGTTTTATTTTTATTTTTTAAGATCAATCAGTTTTAAATGCGTGGTTTTTTAGTTTTTATCAAACTATAATTTATTGTCAAAAAGAGTTATAATCTGTCGTCATGTTTGTACCGGCGAGGGGAAAAAAAACCGGCCAAGTGCGAGTCGGACTCGCGTACTGAGGGTTCCGTGCCAACTTTAACTGAATTAGGGAATCTACTTACTTCTACTTAGTAAAATACCACAATATTTTGTTGACTGCAAATATAACTTTGTTTTTCATAGTGTTTGTATGAAGTACAAAGTTATGTTTGCGGTTGTTGAAAATGTGCTTTATCTCAAAAACTACTCGTTTGATCCCGTCCGAACCAATTTTCGTTGAAAGTATTTATTAAGATCTACATCATATATTTTTTTTCAAAATTTACACTTGCTTGGTTTAGAAACTAGATGGGGGGGGGGGGGGGGGGAGGACGGACGCCCATTTTACCACTTTGGAAGCGTCTAGCTATGAAACGTTAGACATTAAAAGAAAATGGTTTTAGAAAACTTTGTGTTATCTTAAAAGACCTATCCATAGACCCCACACGTATAGGTTTGATAAAAAAAAATTTTTTTGGTTTTAGTTCCATGTATGGGAGCCCCCCTTTAAATGTCATTATTTCTTATTTTTTGTATGAGAATCGGTTAGCGGTTAACCGGATACATCTTCCTACCAAATTCCAATTTTGTATTGATTATAGTTACAGAATGAAATGGGTGTGACATACGGACGGACAGACAGACAGACTTGACGAAACTAGAAGGGTTCCGTTTTTTGCCATTCGGCTACGGAACCCTAAAAAACCGGCCAAGTGCGAGTCGGACACTCGCACTGAGGGTTCCGTGCCACTTAGCTAAAATACCACAATATTTTATTGACAGCAAATGTAACTTTATTTTTTACTTTACGGACAGACAAATAGACAGATGGACTTGACGAAACTATAAGGGTTCCGTTGTTTGCCATTCGGTTACGGAATCCTGATAAAAGAAATGTAATAAGGGATTTACAAACACGCGAGTATTGAGCAAACAACTTATTATTTAACAAAACTGCACAGATTGAACGGTTTTAGATTTTAAAGAAACAAATTTTTCATTTTCAATAAATGTTTAAATGTTTAAACATTTCATAATTTTTATACTAACAAAGAAAAATACTTCCGTTCGTTAGTAAGGAAAGAATAATATTTATTTTTAATTTATCTTTACAGTTTTTTTTAATGATACTAAATATGATAAATGTGCTAATGTGGCACTTTAGCACTCCCCCTTATACATAAAAGCTGACCTTTTACCAAAGAGCACCAACTTCTACCAAGAGCAGAGCTTTTACCAAAATGAAATTAACAACTGCTACATAACATTAAAGTAAAAGTCAATTATTATAAAATGTACCCATGGACATTGGGGTGTTTCATACAGCAAAGTTTTCGGACCGCGGTGTGAATCACACAAGTGCTGTTTTAGAATGCGGTGCTGTCACCGAAAACCTCGTGGTGCGAAACACCCCAATACCCATACCCATTCAGTGAAACACTCACCCTATTCTATTCAATCATAACTTAAGGGGCGTGAAGCCGTGAACTTTTTCTGAGATGGAGTAGCGATGACATAAGGGGCAGATATATGAAATGTATTTATTTCTTTGACTCCACTCTCATACTCATAAAGATAAAATGAGAAAACAAAACTTTTCGCACGGGCGGGACTCAAACCAGGAACTTCTTGGCTAACCGGGACAAACGCTCTACCAATTGAGTGCTGTTAGATGCGGATAGATGGCGCTAAACGTCACGCGTAATGACGCATCCATAAGAAACCACAAATTTCACAAGGTCGGACAAATTTGTGGTTTCTTATGGATGCGTCATTACGCGTGACGTTTAGCGCCATCTATCCGTTGTTTATGCAACAGTTGACCAAGTAGTTATTCATTGCAGCATAAATTCGATTCAATTAAATAAGAAACCAAAGAAACTACACCACCCAGACCCGAGACAACATCGAAAATTATGATTTCTACATTGACCCGACCGGGAATCGAACCCGCAACTTTGTAGCGGTAATCACTTAAAACCCAGCTTGTTCAGCCACTACTCCACGAAGGTCGTCTATACAAATAATTTCTTCATAATATCTTGACAATCTTTTATATTTTTCTTTGGTTCAGGCATAAGTTAGCTAGCACACCCAATCTGTAACACATAGTTAATACACATTCTCTTTCTCTTTCCTTCTAGAACCACCGACGACGACAGAAATAGCGACAGAAGAAGATGTCACTTCGTTCTCCGTCAACGTTCCCTTCGGAGAGCCGGTCGTGGCTTGCGAAAGGGACAGCATGCATATCACCGTCTCGCTCGACCAACTCGACCGCAAGTTCGACGAGAAAAGGTAAGGGTAGTTAAGATTTTTGGACCTTGTCAAATTAGAATTAACCGTATCGCAAGCTCATCGGAACTGCTAGATCTGAAGTTAAATGAACGTCAAACTGCCATTCAAAAAAAGAGACGGTTAGTCTTTTTAAAATAAGATAGTCCAATCGATCCTCAAATGTTAGATCAGAAGAATGCTAGCTGCTGGGGTAGAAAAGCTGTTCAATGAAGACCCTTATAAGAATGTAGCGTAGGTAGTTTATCAGTAAGATAAAAAGAGCATGACGAGTTTGCAAGATCGCGCTGGATGCGACCCATTTGCAACCTATCATATCGGCAAGGAGGCCTTTGTCTATCTGTGAACGTTTTGCGTCTGAATGATAATAAGCTACGCAAAATTTTTACTACTTTCGTATTAAAAATAAATAAATAAATATCCTTGGACATTCCGACACATCGCCATCTAGTCCCAAAGTAAGCTACTCAAAGCTTGTGTTATGGGTGCCAGACAACGGATATAATACTTAAATACTTTTTGTTTGTAAATACATACATGATATACATAGAAAACACCCAGACCAATACAAATGTTTTTGTTTGTGTATTGGTTGCTATAATTGACGTAAAGATCTAGATTGCATATTTAACTAATGATTGTATGCTACTATTTAAATTGCGGATTAATTAGTTGGTTTAGGCCTGATTTTCACGTCAGATAAGGAATTTTCATTGAATAAGATACGCCTAATTTGAAAACGTCACTTATTTGTCAGCATTAATTTATGAAAATGTCATTTTAAAATCGGTTGTTTATATTAATGCAGTCGGATAAGTCTTATCTGACGTTGGTGAAATGTCAGATCTAATCTGCATTGTCATTGTTTTATAATTAAAAATAGAACTCAATATTTATGAATGAAAACCGACAGTCACTTTCAGATTATCCCTTTCTATGTGAACGTCATTATTACCTAATATTACGTTTATCTGCGTATCATCTTACCGGGCATTCTCCTTTCAAAAGATTCTTTACGAAATCTATGTTATGTAGAGCCAAACTGAATATACGGGTGTTTGGTACATCGTGTGCCAGTAAAAAATGACTTATAAAATATATGTATGGTGGTCGCTAGCAATATTTTTTTGCCTTTATTTTTTTTTGGTCCGGTGTTTTATATTGATTTTTCATGGTTTTTATGAAAAATATCCGAACTTAGGCATATTGTTATAGTTTTTCTTCATATTATTTTTTATGTTATGGTGCATTATTTTGCGGTTTTACGAACATTGAAATCAGAATTTCAAGCCATCTAGTTCATTTTTTATTTACTTGCAAATTTGAGCAGCAATTTTAAATGGTTGTGAAAAATAACATACTTATGGTGAAAGGCAGGAAATTATAGTTGATGACTCCCATTGCACCAAACGCACACCATGCACCAAATACCCTGTATTTCAAGTCTTAGCCCATTTCAGCAGAAGGAGGAGGTTATTCATTTGCCTGTTTTTTATTCGACATTAACGCTAAGGAGTTCCGTGATTAAAACGACAGAACTAATTATAAGTAATTTGTAGCTTCTTAAAGAACAGAGTCTTATGGTGTTATTGTTAATTGATACTTTCATCAAAAAGTAAGAACTGTTTTATTTGACATATTAACGAACCAAAAAAACATGAAATAGTCATAAGGTGTTATTATTAAATGATACTTTCATCAAAAAGTAAGAATTGTTATATTAACGAGGCAAAAAAACATAAATAAGAAGAAGAGCACGGTAGCTCAATTGGTAGAGCGTTTGGCCCGGTCAGCCAAGAGGTTGCGGGTTCTAGTCCCGCCCGTGCGCAAATTTTTGGTTTCCTATTACATCTTTATGAATAAATAAGGAGTTAAAAAACCAATTAAGTAAATGAACATTTTTAAAATAAAGGCCAAGTTCATAACGGATGCACTGGAGGAATCTTCAGGAGATTTATTTGTTTAATTGTCCTGATACTTACATTTTTTTTTCTTTTGACACGTTTCTTCACGATATCTTTTTCAACGATTATTAAAATTCCACAGCGAATTCGACACCTTCAACGGCATAGTGTACCCGGCCGGTCTGGGCAGCAACTCCTCGTGTCTGCGCGAGTACGAGCATGCGACAGGCGAGCTACACTACATCCTGCCGCTTATGGGGTGCAACACCATGGCTAAAGATAACGTGAGTATTTTACTGTAATTAGTGACAACAGGCCCGAATGTAATAAAATCGGTTCAGTGGATTTTCAACCCCTGTCTTTGAAATTCTGACAGTACGGCGTTGACAGTTTTGCGGTCATTATATGAGGGATTTTGAATAATAGCTGAACAAGTTACATAGGGCTACAAAGGTTGAATTTATTTGAGAAATGGGGTATGACACCATGGCTTAAGATATAAACATAAATAAATAAATATTGGACACCAATCACATACATTGCTCTGATCCCAAAGTAAGTAGCAAAATGCACTTGTGTTATGGAAATCAGACACAACGGTGGTACCCCAACATCAAGACCCGAGACAATACAGAAAATTTTGATTTCTATATTGACCCTATCGGGAATCGAACCCGGGTCCTCAGAGCGGCGACATCTTGAAACCAGCGTGCTTAGCCACTACACCACGGAGGTCGTCTAGGAGATAATGTGATTTTTTACTGTAATCGGTATCACCAGGTCCAACTGTTATGAAATCGAATCTGTGGATTTTCTACCCCTGTCTTTGAAATTCTGACAGTACGGTGTTGACAGTTTTGCGGTCACTATATGAGGGAATTTGAATAACAGCTTATCAAGCAATCAGTTACGTAGGGCTACAAAGGTTGAATTATTTAAAAATAAACAGAAACAGATTATAAGAATCAATACACGTCAGAGTCAGAGAATGTCGTCATCAGTTTGACCAAGCATGTTTTCTACATAATAGCACTCAAGTTCAATCAGAGTCAAAAACACTTTACCTTAAACAGCAACGTCCTAAACTTGGCCGTGCCACTGCCTCCTGCGCCCGTCAGCTGTCCATCGTGTAAGGTGCGCACGACCCGGCATTCTTAAGGTGAACGCACATTTACCCGAGCCGAACGCGCCGAACGAATCGAAGTCAAGCAGGCCTCGCACACTTAGCCAATTCGGCCGAATCGACCGAATCGGACGAATCGACCGTGCCGAAGAAGTCATGAGATAGCGCTATGAGCGACATCTAAGGTGAGAGTGAGTAAAAATTGAATACCCGGCGAGTCGTCCGCATTAGCCGCGCCGAATCTGATGACGTCATCCGAATTCGTCTAGGATTTCTGGGATTCTTCCAGATTCGGACGATTCGACGCGGATTAGTGTGCGAGGTTTCATTAGATTTCATATAAAGAATTTTAAAATTCGTTTCATTCGGCGCGTTCGGCTCGGGTAAATGTGCGTTCACCTGTAAGCTGTTCCTGTCTGCTGGTTAACACTATGTTGTAAGGGTAGACGGACACTAAAATTTTTTTTTCTATACGCTTACTGAAGTATAGTGGTAGGGCGCCGTGTACGTCTGTGTGTTCGCGAAAATAGCAAAAAAACGCTCGAGTTTGAGTTTTAAAAAACTATTACATGTTTTTTTTATGTTTTGAACACAAGTTGTTAGGGTAAACGGACACTGAAAATAGAAAAATGCTTAATGATATCATCGGCTGTGTTTGTTTCTTCGCGTACTCACAATTTACTGCACAGTTTGCAAGCGCTTTTTTTCAACAGATAGAGCGATGATTTTCAACAGATAGAATCATGAGAAATGTCTAAGTTTTTTGTAAGTGTCAAATATTAAAAAAAAACACAAAATTGCACTCCGGGAGTGCCGGCAGAAGTGAAAACTTGAATATAAACGTTGTGCATTTTTGTGATAGAATACAATAATAATAATAATAATAATAATATTACAATAATAATAATAATAATACAATAATTATAATAATAATTATAATAATAATAATAAAAATAATATAATATTTTTATAGAATACAATATTTATTTATTGCGCTATCGTACACAAACATTACAATTTATATTATATTAAATTACATTAAAAAGTTTATCTCTCAGAAAAATCAACTTAAATCCATAATTTCGCCAACCGTCTTACGGTTTTTCGATCAGCCCACGTGTCCTGACGCTAGTTTCACATTTTTACCTCATCCCACAAAAGTGCTCAACGCCGCTAAAGAAGTTTTCACTTCAAAAACGTCTCGTTATAACTCGATTTAAAACAATATCCTTTTTATCTCCGTCAACATCCGAGAAACTGACCGAATAGGTATGTATTTCACAGATACGTAGCCAGCACAGATTTTAGCAAATGATTTGACTTCACTGTTTTCTCCATTATACAGGTTGATTGCTTTCACTAATTAGTTTAGTAATCACAAACCGAGTCTATGCACTGTTTGACATTACGCAACCGAATGCAACAAGGAAGAACGTGGCTTGAATCTCACATTGTAAGGTGCAACGGGCGTGATTTGAATCTACATTATAAAGTGCAACGCATATTAAACTTTACTGTGAAGTCTCATTTTCATTATCCGTTATTTGGCAGAAAATTCAATCAAATATACCAAAACAAATTAAGGATATAAAAATTTAAAAAAAAAGCTTATTTAAATTTCTGTCGAACTACTTATTTTTCTAACTAGCCCAAAAAAAATTAGAAATAACAACTAAGATATGAATTAGATTGTGAAAAAAAAAAACGAAAGGGGAAACCGGATTTTAGTTCAGAAATAATCGCTTTTTTAAACATTAAGATTCGTTTAAAAATGTTTAAATATAAATTAAACCTAAGACCTTGAATGTAGGTTCCATATTTCGGATAATTTTCTTTCAGAATTAACAGCAATTATATAAGCAATTGCGCCAAAAAGCCTGAAAATTGGAGTTTCGAACTTTAAATTGGGCTGTCTACCGATTTGTTTGGTTGTGAATATTCTTATTGGTTTTAAATTAAAACTCGCTTAATTCCGTTTTGAAAAAAGTCCTTTATTTTATTTGGTAAAAACCTACCATAGACAAAAAAACGAGATTAGTTCTGCAGTGGAACAAGTAGCTTAGAAACAGTCAACTTATAAACTTGTTTTTCGTAGGCGAAACCACAAAATAAATGCATTTTGATCACTTTGTAGGAATATTATCAGCATTTATTTGAGGAGAAAAAAACACCTGTATTCAAAAGCATCTTAAAAAGCATTACGTGTCATCAATCTAATGGGGACCGAATAAAAATGAATGTCATCATTGAAACAAAAAAAATGTGATAAAAATGTGTCAGAGTAAAAATTAATCATGTTCATGGGAAAAAAAATTAATGTCATCATTGAAACAAAAAAAATGTGATAAAAATGTGTCAGAGTAAAAATTAATCATGTTCATGGAAAATGGCTAGTAAGTGCCGAAAATTAGGTACTTTCTTGCTGGGTAAGAAAATGATTTTAAAACTTATAAAAAGCTGTTCAATTTGTAGGTTTTTATTCCACCCTTCAATACGATACTGTAAAAACGTCTTCTTATTACTGTTGTTTACAGTATAGAAAATTTTCCAAAATTACCTCATTTTTTAACCTTTTTATGGTTCTGTGACTTTAGAAACTTTTCAGCTTAATCAGGTAACATGTAAGCATATGAAATACTTACTTTAAAACGGCATTGACTCGTAATAAGCTATCATTTATCGACGATCTCCGTGGTCTAGTGGCTAGCACCCTGGTTTCAAGCGTCGCCATCTCGTGAGGTTCCGGGTTCGATTCCCGGTCGGGTTAATGTAGAAAACGATCTTTTCTATATTGTCTCGGGTCTGGGTGTTGTGGTACCACCGTTGATTCCGATTTCCATAACACAAGTGCTTTAGCTACTTAGCTTGGGATCGGAGCAATGTATGTGATGTTGTCAAATATTATATTATTATTTTTTGACATTAATTATTATTCTAGGTTTGAAACCAATCGTCAGATATTTTAATTGTTATGATTTGAAACGTTAATTTCATAGGAAAATCTCTTTTTACAAACTTTTAACAGCTTTTCTCAGTTTTTATTCAGTTTTCATTTAATGTCCAGAATACACGATCGTTACCTACGAGACTTAATTTAGTATTAGAATAATTTAATTTGTAAATAAAGAAAATAAAGTAATTGTAAATAAAGAATTAGCATAGCTAGCCAACGCGGCAACGCGACCAGCATCATAGCCTCCTTGCCGCAAGAAATAGTTTCGTTTTTGAATAGGTACGAGTACATTTTAAGTTTATTTTTTATGTTGAATGTTTTAGTTAATTTTTTTTCTTGTTTGTTATTTTATTTGTTTTTGATAATTTGTGATTACGCCTAATATTGCCTAATTTTATTATATTATTGCCTAATAGTATGCGATATTTCGCAATACTTTCACAATATTTTACCATTGTTCTTATGTGGAATTAAAGGAATTTACTCTCTTAAGTGTCAAATCATTCATTACGACCAAGGGCAACCACCAAGATTGCAAGCAAGTCTTGTTTCCTAGATGATGTCATTATTACGAGGGTCAAACTGAAAGTTCTTAGAACTGGCCACTTATAAACAATATAATAAAAAAAATATTCTAAAATTTGAAAATAGAACTCTTTGCCAATATTACTGAGTATATATTTCATTCATTTGTCATTTGTTTTACGATTTGGCGGCAAATTGAAAATTGTCTGTGTCACGTCAACATGAATTTAACACGAGAAAATTTTCGTGCAATGATTTTTTATGACTTTCGATGTCATTTAAGTAAACAAGAAAGTTATGATAGACTACGATTGGCCTTTCACGATGAAGCCCCATCTCGTGCGACTGTTTACAACTGGTTTAATGAGTTTAAACGTGGTCGCACTAATCTCACTGATGATGTACGTGAGGGACGGCCTTCTACGGCGACGACTGAAAATAACATCTGTGTTGTGCGGCGTATGATAGAGACTGACAAAAGAGTGACCTATCAGCAGATTCGGACAAGCTTAGGCATCGGTATGAGTCAAGTGCACAAAATCCTCCACGAACATTTAGCGGTCAGGAAGCTTTGCGCCCGGTGGATACCTCATAATTTGACTAAGGCTCAAAAACTCCATCGTGTGGATTGGTGCCGTAAAATTATTGAAAGATTTAACGGAGGTGACTCAAATGCTGTGTTCGACATACTAACAGGTGACGAAAGCTGGATTTACTGTTATGATCCTGAAACCAAAAGACAATCTGCTCAGTGGGTGTTTCCTTTCGAGGAGTTGCCAACTAAAGTGAAGAGAGATCGAAGTGCGGGGAAAAAAATGGTAGCCTCGTTCTTTGGAAGGATAGGTCATTTCGCAACAATTGTGTTAGAGGATCAACAGTTTCTGCAGAATGGTACACTACCAATTGCTTGCCACTTGTCTTGGAAAAAGTTCGAGAGAAACGACCTCGCAGTAGGATCCTCCTTCACCACGACAACGCCTCGTCGCACACCGCCAAGCGAACGATCGACTATTTGGCGACATCAAACGTTGAATTACTGGGTCACCCGCCGTATAGCCCCGACCTCGCGCCTTGTGATTTTTATTTATTTCCAAAAATTAAAGAAACACTTAAAGGAAAGCGGTTTATGAATGCTGAAGAAGCGGTGGCTGCGTATCACGATGCCATTGAAGAGACCCCTAAGGACGAGTGGGCAAAGTGCTTTTCCCAGTGGTTCCATCGCATGCAGCGGTGTATTGACGTCAATGGACAATATTTTAAAAAGATATAATAAAACTAATAACTGGCTAATGTAATCAGTTTTTGATTTTCTAAGAACTTTCAGTTTGACCCTCGTATGTGGAAGCCGGAGTATGACTAATACTTTATAGGTCGTGTTGGTGGCATTTCAATGCTTGTAGATGCGGATTCTGACATTCCCTCATCATAATTATCATATCTATACTAATACTAGTGGACCCAGCGAACTCTGTTTCGCCCCCAGCCCCGTCCCGCCCCAGCCCCGTCCCGCCGAGTCCCGTAATTTTAAAAGTTAAGCATTCCCAGCGAATTTTGTTTCACCCTTAAATTACTAAAATGGCTATTAAAAAATAAGGGTTAATCGTAGAAGAGTGAAAATTGAGGGTTGTATGTAATTTTTGTATGTTGTATCATAAAAAAATAGAAAATAAAAATTTTGTCCAAAAAATAAAAATAAAAATTTAGGGGTGGACTACCCCTAACATTTAGGGGGATGAAAAATAAATATTGGCTGATTTTCAGACCTACTAAATACGCACATAAAATTTCATCAAAATCGGTCAAGCCGTTTCGAAGGAGTTTGGCAACTAAAACTGTGACACGAGAATTTTTTATATTAAAAGATTATAAAGTTGAAGAGTTTTTGGTTTGTTTGAACGCGATAATCTCAGGAACTACTGGACCGATTAAAAAATATGTTTTGTGTTGGATAGCTTATTTATCGAGGAAGATTTTAGGATATAAGACATCACGTTGCGACGGGAATGGAAAACTTAAAACGCACTGACTAAGTCGCGGGAGACTGCTAGTTCTTGATATTTTTTACATCGTGCATGATTAATACAATTGTCTGCAGTAATGAAAGTTAGTAATAATCGTACTGTTCGCTCTTATTCTAAGGCAGTGTAAATAAAACGCTGTATATGAATAACAAGCTAAAATGTAAACATTTCCCATAATCTAATTGACGGGTCTAAACGACGAGGATGAATAATATCCAACGAAAAATTAAAAGACATAATGTTAGGTTTGTTACACCCTATATTTTTTTCTAAAAACAATCCTAATGGGCAGGTAGTAGTATTGTTTTATTTTTAAACCACGGCATTTGGCTAGCTAGAGGTTAAGCAACCATATTTTTCAGAAGTTAGATAATCCTGACCGAATTCAAATAATAATTACAAAAGTAACAGGATGTCAAAGTAAACTAAAAACAATAAAAATGAGATGATTTGATCAGGACAAAATCACATTGTTTTCTTTTAAAGTATCCCACGGCTTATCATTAGACAATACCAACATGTTATGTCAACATTAGTAAAAACTTTGAAGGATGTTTAATATTGTCTTGAATAAAACATCACACATCCTAAATAAATAATTCTATTATGTTCCATAAGTCTTTGTTTAAACAGTTTGTTTTCACTTTTTTCTTATACTTGTGGAACAGAGTTTTTTCAGCGCATAATGGTTTCTGATACATTTTCAAAAATATACCTTTTGTGTTCGTACAAAAAATATTCTATAGATTATATAGATTTATATTATTTAGTTTGTATAGTGACCAAACACCATAAAAACAAAAATGAAATTATAAATTGGCTTCCTTAATCTTAACCGATTGTTAAATATTTGAAAAAATATTTCCTTCGGATATTATAAGAGCAATCTCACAACATTTTAATGACGTCACGCAGCCTACGCGTTAAATTAAACGCTTGCAAAATTCAACAGGTTCGCTAATGTGACGGTGGCTGAGTGGTATAGGCATACGCCCCAATAGCGTAAGACACGGGGTTCGATTCCTTATCTGTCACAGCCAAAGTTGCTTTTTACAAGTGCAATTTATATTTTATATATTCCATAGAACTTCAATGAAATCGCGATATACCAAGAATAACAGAGATTTCAAAAGAATTTCGCCTATTATATAATTTGTCAGGGTTAATCACCATACACAAAATAAAATAAAAACTGCAACCTGATTTCTATGCTAGTTCTTATTAAAACACTAGCGGTCCCCCGCGACTTCGTCCGCGCGTTTTGAGTTTGCTCCCTCCCCTCCCGTCACAGCGTCATGTTTTATATCCTAAAGCCTTTCTCAATAAATAAGCTATCTAACACAGAAATATTTTTTTAAATCGGGTCAGCAGTTCCTGAGATAAGCGCCTTCAAACCAACAAACTCTTCAGCTTTATAATATAAATAGCGCAAGCGCACGTTGTACTTAAGCTGCGAACATTATTTTGGTGCGGAGTTATATTAAAACTGTGATAGCTCCTCAGATATTTATTGGAATCAAATGATATGAAGAGCAACTTTGTTCTAAATGAAATGCTCGTGATAATGAATCTATTTATTTTGATAAACATAAATATATGTGTGTATAATACACCTCTAAAAATGATGCATTATTTTTTTACAAATTTATTAACATAAAAGATAGACTTATGCTGTCGCGGCTTTTATTATAGAACTCTTAATGTTGAACAATCATGTCATACATGACTTTTGTGTAACTTTAGCGGTTTCCGCAGCGTACGCAGCGGAAGCTCTCAAAAGGAATATCTTTCTCCCGTTTTCGCAACATTTTTCATTGCTGCTGTGGTCTTATGAGTCGTATCTTTATGTTATATAGCCTAAAGCCTTCCTCGATAAATGGACTATCCAACGTAAAAATAATTTTTCAAATCGGGCCAGCAGTTTCTGAGATTAGCGCGTTCAAACAAACAAACAAACTCTTCAGCTTTATAATATTAGTATAGATATGCGCAAGCGCACGTTGTACTTAAGCTGCGAACATTATTTTGGTGCGGAGTTATGTTAAAACTGTGATAGCTCCTAAGATATTTATTGAAATCAAATGATATAAAGGGCAACTTGGTTCTAAATGAAATGCTCGTGATGATGAATGTATTTATTTTGATAAGAATAAATACCTGTGTGTATTATATACCTCTAAAAATAATGCATTATTTTTTTACAAATTTATTAACATAAAAAAGGTTGTAGTAAGTCAACCATAAAAGATAGACATATGCTGTCGCGGACTTTATTATAGAACTCTTAATGCTGAACAATCCTGTCATACATGATTTTTGTGTAACTTAAGCGGTTTCCGCAGCGTACGCAGCAGAAGCTCTCAAAAGGAATATCTTTCACCCGTTTTCGCAACATTTTTCATTGCTGCTGTGGTCTTATGAGTCTTATCTTTATGTTATAAGCCTAAAGCCTTCCTCGATAAATGGACTATCCAACGTTAAAATATTTTTTTAAATCGGGCCAGAAGTTTTTGAGACTAACGCGCTAAGCGTTCAAACAAACAAACAAACAAACTCTTCAGCTTTATAATATTAGTATAGATGACATATCTAAGAAACATTCATCAAATAGAAACGTTCTCTGTCTCAACATTTAAAGAAACCAGTGTTAAGCAATGGCGCCTATATTTGCACCCAGCCACAGATTTTATCTAATAAAAACTGACATTTCAAATATGGCAGTGAGCGAAACACTTTAAAGTACGTTATGCAAAATATCATTAGTTATCAACTCCTACGCATATTTGAGAGGTCTAAATTGGTTCTTAGCCACCTTTTAGGAATAACACGTGGTGAGACTACATCACTTTAAATATAAAAACTGACATAGCTGACATTTAAAATACCGGCCAAATGCGAGTTGGACTCGCGCACTGTGTGTTCCGATTTTAACTGAATTAGGGAATCCACTTACTTCCAATTAGCTAAAATACCCGAATATTATGTTGACAGCAAATATAACTTTGTTTTTCATAGTGTTTGTATAAAAAACAAAGTCATATTTGCGGTAGTTAAAAATGTGCTATATCCCAAAAACTACTAGTTCGATCTCGTCCAAACCAATTTTTGTAAGTGGTTGTGACATACGGACGGACAGACAGACAGACTTGACGAAACTATAAGGGCTCCGTTTTTTCGCATTCGGCTACGGAACCCTAATAAGTAAGAGTAATAGCCCAAATAGACAACACCTTATCTTGTTTACCGTTTTTCGAAACGCTTAAACTGCTAAAACTTCCATCTTTTTATATGTATCTGCGATATATGCATTTTAACTTTATAAAAATGTTTTTAAATTTCTATTTTTATCATGTCTTTTCTCATCCATATGTTTTTTGAACAAAAATATATGTTCTGCGTCCAGTAACAATCAGTCATAATATATTTTTTTCGACATCATGTTTCTCGCAGAGTACAAAAGAAAAAAATAAGGTAGCCAGGTCATCCACAAAGACTGTATTCTCACATTTTATCTGTCTATTTCCTAGTCGTAACTTGAGTAATAAGATGTTAAGTGTCTGATTGAAGCGGCCGCCTTTCCAAAGTTATGCAAACGCGCTAATGTCTGAGTTGTGATTTACAAGCATATATTTATACCAGTATAGTACTTATTGGCTGATAGAAGTTATGATAAATATGGTACAACAACACAAAATGAGGAATTAACATGCGGTAAGTTCCTGCAAATAGCCTCTAACACGCTTTTAGGAAAAAAAATACTAAATACAAAAATGCTGGCCCTATAAAAATATCTAATGTTATTGGGGTTTTAAAGTCTCGATATAGTAAAACCCTATAACACCATCAGGTAGCGCTCGAAGACAAAATTAGTGTTTTCGTGTATTTATTGATTGAGAAGGGTATGAAGTTTTAGATCATCCCTTACTTGAGATAAAATATGTCAATCGAAGCACTTAAAATCCAACGTTTCTTAAGAATAAGGACGTCCTACCTAAAAGTTTATACCGTATCATATGTAAAATTATATTTTTAAGTATTGTGTCTTATAAAGCTAAAATGTATCATAAGTTTGGAATAATACATTGATAAAACAGAGGTTACTCTCAATTTATTTATTTTAAAACTTTATAACACAATAAAGTGTACAAAAGTTGGACTTGATGGTAAAAGCACTGATGCGGGGAAATAATGATTGACAGTTGGTTGTTTCATTAATTTCGGCCTAAGAAGGTTCTTCTTCTCATTCACCAACGTATTAATGTCAATAAAGCCTTTATTTTATTATAATATACCACGTGTTGTGTCATCGCAACCCACGCTGTGACGTCACATATTCACCTTGCGATTTCATGTTGTAACGCGCCTTATAGGGATAGCCTGTGCCCTTAATTCGTTTACATGATGAACGTAATTTGCTTAATGGATCTTCCTTATGCAAAAAGCATTCTATTGAATTTGTAAGTGTCGCTCAGACTTGCACTACGGCCTCTGAGTTTTAAAGTGTAGTATTTGATTTATTCTATTTGCTCATAGAGTTTTTACTCTACATCTGAATTGGCCATTAATCTTTTTTACTGACTATTCGATATTACCAATGCATTACGCTGACCCGAAGTTCGATAAATAAAACACAATATACAAAACCACAGCGAAACCTGTCCACATCGAGTCCCGCCCACCGCAGCCGCCAAGGCTATCGAAAGGTCGCTTGTCTTTCTCTATTTGTAGTTATTACTTTTTATTCTCTTACTAGCGGTTCCCCGCGACTCCATTCGCGCGTTTTGAGTTTGCTTCCGCCCCTAGCGTCGCAGCGTGATGTTTGAAGCCTAAAGCCTTCCTCGATAAGTAATCTATCCAACACAAAAATATTTTTTCAAATCGGTCGTGAAGATCCAGAGATTACCGCGTTCAAACAAACAAACATACTCTTTAGCTTTATAACATTAATATTATAGATTTGCGTGGCATGGGTATTTAATCAATGAACTACCTTCTGACACAACGGATCTCGATGATTATAGTAATCATTAATAAATTATATGAGATGAATAGAATTACATGACCTTTTGGAAATCTCAATACCTATAAAGTTACCGATAATCATCAACACTTTAATGATCTCACCTTATGATCATCATACCGTCATCCATATTAATTTGTATATTGTGTTGTAATTCAACATCATTTTCAGCTAAAGGACGTCACACTGCTAAACATAGGCCTCCCCCACGGTTTTCCACAGCGACCGATCACAGGCGGTCTGCATCCAGTTTGTTCCTGCGATCTTTACATTGTCGTCTGTCGATCTTGTCGGTGGACGGCCTACGCTGCGTCTTTGGTCAAAGGGTCTCCAATCTGGAAATTATCTGCCGCAACGGCAATCAGTTCTTTGCGCTATGTAGGTCAATCCACATGAACTTACTAATTCTCGGGGCTATGTCCGGTACCTTAGTTGTTCTACGTGAGATAAGTACTCATTCCTGATTCGATCTCGTAGAAAAATGTGTAAAAATAATCGTATTTACAATTTATACATTATGTTGACTTTTTTCATTTGTTATTCGGATATCATTCTTCAATTAAGGACCAGACCTACTTTTTGATCTACATTACACGTCATAAATTTTCCTCACTAGATTAGTAATTTGCGCAGCGTAGTTAGAAAGGTAGTGTTAGTATTACGGTAGTTTTGACCACAAAAACAATCATTTTGTAGAGAGATGAAATTGTAACATTTGTTTTACGAAATAATGACTTTATTATTAGGCATGGCGGCACACATTTCAAACAGCCGAGTTATTATTCAAATGAGATAGTCTAATGACAAAAAGTTGCATGTCTTTAAACTTGGAATGTGTGTATTTCTTGGTTCGATATATATGTTCGATTTTGCCAACGTTAGTTAATGAATATTCGTCGAATAAAATACAAAACGTCGATTTGGAAAACGTCACTTAATTGTCAGTAATCATTTATATAAATGACATTTTAAAATCTGTCGTTTTATACTTATTCAGTTGGATAAGTCCTATCTAGCGGACCGCTAGTGATCGGTCGCTGGGGAAAGCCGAGAGGGAGGCCTATGTTCAGCAATGGACGTCCTTTGGCTGATAAAAGTAATAGTCCCCCTAGCCGATTTCGACAATAGTGGTCAGTCACAACGACTAACCGGCGCGGGACATTTTATAGTGCACAAGTGTATGTGCAAACACAGGTGCACTCTCTATTCCTTTCACTCTCATAGTTCGATGGGACAGCGGAGAAAGATCAGGCGCAGGACCAACGGCTTTACGTGCTTTCCGAGGCACGGGGGTGAAGCACCGCCAACTTCCAAACTCCGGGCTACCTTGTGAATTTCTAAGCAGAAAAATTCAGGTACATGTTTTTTCCCCTACCCGAGGATCGAACCCGGGACCTCTGGCGCAGCCGTCATAATGATGATGAAGACCTATCAGACGTTGGTAAAATCGACTCTTAGAAACTCAGCGAGAACAAAGAAATAGTTTCATTGTACTAAATAACTGTCGCTTTTATTATTAGTAACTCAAATATTTAAATGTGAACATGACAGTTACTTTTTGTTGTATTTAGTACCTTATCGGTCAATGAGGTTCAGTATAGCGTGCAGTTTCCGATGTTGCTTTGACAGTGCAGCTCTGCTTTTGTACAGATTAGTAATTCATAGATAACATTTTTAACATCTAATATATAAAATTATCGTGTCACAATGTTCGTTCTCCGTACTCCTCCGAAACGGCTTTACCGATTCTTACCAAATTTTATATGCGTATTCAGTAGGTCTGAGAAACGGCTACTATCTCTTTTTCATACCCTTAAGTGATAAGGGTTGTTCACCCTTAATTATTTTTTTAATTTTTGGACGTTTTTTTTTGTATTTTTTTTTATAATGTGGCATTTAAAATACATACAACCCTAACTTTTTACTTTTTTATCACCAACCCCTATTTTTTTATAGCCATTTTAGTAATTTGATAATTTTTCATCCTGCTCGATAACTGATCAATTACTTATAGTGTTTTTCTTAACTTTTACAATTACGAGACTGGGCGAGACGGGGCCGGGGCGGGATGGTGCTAGGGGCGAAGCAAAGTTCGCTGGGTCCGCTAGTTGTTAAATATAATAATATAAATATTTAAGGATTTTATACGCTGATTGCGGTCTGCGGTCCAGTCACTGTAATATTGACCGCATGCGGGCAATTTTGTATGGACCGGATCGCCGATCGCAACACACTGGCTGCTAAATCCTTTAATATTCAAATTATTATAGTATTATTATTAATAATAATATTATATTGATGATATTCTTCTGCATTCATAAATAAATGAACTGCCTATGACGTATTTCTTGAAATTTGAATTCCGAATACGAAACCGTTTGTATGTGTAAATGACAAGTGGCGTCAATTTGACACGAGATTTGTTCAATGTACGCTAGTAATAGTAGTTTAATGTAGTTATTATAATATTTTTGCATTATATTATGGTAATTAATAATGATCAGCAAATCTGGTATCTTTGATACAAAGTGTACCGATACAAAAGAAAGAAAGCCCTTAAAGATTTAAAATTCGAATCATTCGCGTGTTCGGATATTCGTGAGCTTCCCGGACGTGACGTCACGCTCTATTGTTGTGTCTGCGCCTGCGCCGACGTGAATTATTGATTATTCCTGTTCTGAATATAAGGGTCAATTATATTGGATTATTGATTGAGGGATAATATGCCAAATTCACTGTGCTCGACGTTTAATTTGTCGGGTTGTAAAATATTGGCTAGGTCTGTGTTTCCATTAGTCTACAACCTTGCTATTTTCCAAAAAATATTTAACAGGCTCCAGGATGAGTTCGCTTCATTTTCGTCCCTGGCTATGCCTCGTCTGGTATAGTCTGGAGACAAGAGCAAATCCATAATACATTAAAAACATCATTAATAGATCATCAGATGTAACAGGGATGTTACACGTTCTACTAATTGTACAGCATTAGAAAAAATGTTTCGACTGTTAAAATGTAAAGGTTACTTGTTAGAGCCCTTACACACTGCGACTTTTAGCATCTTTGCAGTCATGCGTTTTGAAAACGCGCTTCAGCATTGCCTCTCACGCAATGAACATATTTAATTTAGCATCGATGCAGTCGCGCGTTAGCATTGATGCAGAAGTGCAACTGCATCGATGCTAGCGCGCGTTAGTATCGATGCAGTCGCCAAAATTCAATACATAATTTGTCAATTTTCAGCTTCTGCATTGCGACTGTATCAATGCTAAAAGTAGCGCAGTGTGTAAAGGTTGACATTTTGCGACTGCATCGATGCTAACGTGCGTTGGCATCGCGACTGCATCGCTGCTAAAAGCCGCAGTATGTAAAGGGTCTTACTCTTACAAATAAAATTGTTATGTTTACCAACATCGAACATCGTTACTCTATGGGTACTACAAAATCGTCTCTGAATTACATCTCAAAGCCAATGATGAAACAATAACACGGACATGTCTGTGTGAAAAGGCCTTAAACTCTTTTCTTTATTATAAACTCTAAAATATTTCGATGCAGAAGAAATCCCCAAGCTCGTTGCTTGTTCTGAAATGCAAACCCTTTTCATTCCAGGACGACGGCACAGTGGAATACCACAACATGATCATCGTGCAGCCCCATCCGAAGATTGTGACCGGCCAGGGTCGCGGGTACGAAGTACGCTGCCAGTACCGCCGCCGTGACCTGATGCAGTTCCATGTCTTCCGGCAAAGGGACCGTACGGGGAAGGCGCTGGCTGATCTTGACAGGTATCTACCCTCTTATTTTTTTTTTAATTTGCTTTAAAGTCTGCTGCTGCTGAATCCTCCTTCAATATCGAGACTGCTAAAAAGTGCTTGACCTGGAGTGGTATAGAACCCATACACTACCCTATACTCTGATTTTTCATTTGATAGACCAAAATGTCATTTAATGGATTGCCACTTTTTCGAAATTTCAAAATAGTGCTGTTTCTTAATACTCGAAAATTTTAGTCAATTGTTGTTTTTATCGATGATTTCAAATAAAATCTGTTTATAAAGAACCTTTTTTACTACAAATATCATCATTATTTCTGTATAGAAAATATTAAAAAGGCAAAGTAGGTTAAAGTGTACAAGAATATTGATTTTTATTACTTTTAAATAAACGGTTCTTTGTATAACTTTCATATAAAGCTTTATTTAACGTTTTACATATATTATGTACGGTGTAGCAACGTACATTTCCCTTCATCAGCAATAAAGTTACTATGCGCGGCTGACCCCATTTCTTAACTTTAATATTTACTTTATTCTTTTATAGTTAGTTCGCATTTTGTGCCTAGCAAGACGGCCGCGGCTCATAGCATTTATTATTTGTAATATTTGTGTGACAATAAATCTCGTGTGCTCAACAAGGAGTTTGGATTTACTCTCACCATCAGCATAGCAAGAAAGGTGTGCGGTTAGCAGACCGTACATCTTATGGTCCTTCGAAAAGGCTCAGTGTTTTTGTGGATCTCGTGCATAGAGCGAATCGGTTCCTTGGCCTCCCACCAGCGGGTCTCACCAACGGAATTGAGAAGGCGCATATCTGTGTTCGGGACTGCAACGACATTGAGAACCAGCAAGTAAGCAAGCAAGTTAACAAGAAATTTAGCAAGTTATCTAGCAAGTTCAAGCAAGCATGTTAGCAAAGAAATTAGCAAGTTATCAGGCAAGTTAGTGATCTATCAGCAAGCAAGTTAGTTAGCAAGTTATCAAGCAAGTTAGTTAGCAAGTTATCAAGCAAGTTAGTTAGCAAGTTATCAAGCAAGTTAGTTAGCAAGTTATCAAGCAAGTTATCAAGCAAGTTATCAAGCAAGTTAGTTAGCAAGTTATCAAACCAAACAAGTTAGTGAGCAAGTTATCAAGCAAGCTAGTGAAAAATTCAGCAAGCAAGGATATCAACCGTCCGTGTTGGTTCTCATTTCCCTCCGCTGCGGCCAAGACACCTTTAGCCGTCAGTATGATCAGTCTGGTGAGCCTGCCAGACTGGCAGCGGGTCCACGCCACCTACCTACCGTCCTAACGCTGCTACCCTGGGCGACCTGGGTGCAGCTATCCTACCTTAACATCCTTATTATATCTAAGTATCTATTGTTAGGCTGGGCTAGGGCTCTAGGGACTTAGTATCTTAGGCAAAGGGATATCTACGCCACTAGGGAGTTAGTTTCCATCTTAACCTTTTATATAGTGAACAGACGGGACTTCTTCCCGCCTGTACATATTATAATATACCCTAATGAGTAAAACCGCTTTATTAAATAATCGTATCACAATTCCAGTTAATCGCGTACAATTGAATAGTTACAACACTGTTGGACCACGCTTGCTACATTAAAAAATAAAAAGTTTATTGAATCTGTCATTCTAATCTATCTAATTAAAAATCTGAGTATAGTAACTTAGGAAGCCGCGCCTTACTGAAGGTCCACTGTATGATAAATTGCTACACCAAAGTAACATTAGGTAGGATTTGATTTAAAATAGAAAGACGCTTACACAGCTGTGGGGTAAGCATCGGAGCCGAGGCAATCCTCTGCGCCTTTTCTTTACTTTGCAATAAGGTTGACAGCCAGCAATGGTGTATTTCCTGGCTGAATTTTAAAGCAACACACCATGGACGTTACTTAACCCGTCCCGTGATCGCCTTTGTGGAGGGGCGACACGGGTCGTGATACGATTTTTATGATAAACTTGTTTTTGTCAGACTATCGAGCTTTGTACGTTAATATAAGTGTTTATTTCTTTACAAAACCTTACATATGATATATTTTAAGAAAGAAGAAAAACCATGCCATCCTGTAATTTTATCAGTAGTTCGTCTGCTACTTCCTAGAAATAAAAATAAAAATAAATATTTTGTTTACCTTATAACCTTATAACCTAAAACTTGCCGCCATTAATCTGCAAAGTATAAAGTAGTTGCGCACTGTTTTTCGGCACAACACAATACACTCACTCTTTGCCTTTCGATTTCACTTATGTTTTTGTCACAAATCACTATAAATCTAATACAAAACATAATTGTTTACGCAAACGAAAAAAACCGGCCGGCCATGGCAAAAATGGCGATCAGGTCGACTAATATTGCTTTTAATTTTTTTTCTGGTGCTGCTACTACAAAATTCTTTTGACGAGCATTTACTAAGCTAGTAGATAAAACTGCAGAGTGAATTAAATTTTCTACCAATGAAAAATTGTCAAGATAAATCCAGAGACACGACCTCAAATGTCATGTTTGTGTTAGGCACACCACGTGTGCGTAGGACGCTACCGGTACATTTTGAGTTACGCACACGTGTGGTGCGCAGGACGTTTGACGGGTTAAAGCTGCTCTTCAACTCGCAGAAGATACGCTTATAGTCCAAACAAGGACAGCCTATAGTTCTATCCACCCACCCAAAGATCGTGACCAATCAGGGTCGCAGATATGAGGTGCGCTGCAGATCCAGCCGCCGTGACCTGACGCAGTTCCATGTCTCCCGCCAAGGGGAGCGTATGGGAAAGGCGCTGGCTGACCTGACAGATTCTTTACCGTAGAGTCTTTTGGGGTCTTTCGGTCTTTATATATAAAATTCTCGTGTCACAATCTTCGTTCCCGTACTCCTCCGACGGCTTTACCAATACTTACCAAATTTAATATGCGTATTTAGTAGGTCTAAGAATCGGCTACTATGTTTCTTTCATACCCCTAAGTGATAAGGGTTGTTCACCCTTAATTTTTTTTTAAAATTTTTGCGCGAAAATTTTAGTTTTTATTTTTTTATAATGTGGCATTAAAAATACATACAACCCTAAATTTTTATTTTTTTTATCACCAAACCCTATTTTTTTACATCCATTTTAGTAATTTGATCATTTTTCATCCCGCTCGATAACTGATCAATTATAGTGTTTTCTTAACTTTTAAAATTACGAGGCTGGGCGAGACGGGGCCGAGGCGGGACGGTGCTAGGGGCGAATCAAAGTTCGCTGGGTCCGCTACTATACTATAGATTTGAGTAACTTGACAGCGAGACTGCGTTAAGGCAGTGTTGAGACGTAAATAGATACAGAACCTCTTATTACGTTTTAGCCCAGATAATAATAATGCTACTAGGTTTTAGTCTTGGACGAATAAACCACTGGACAGGCAATTTCGCTTGTGCCCCCTTAGCCACGAAGCGGGCTTTTTGGCCTCACTTACTGGTGACGTCTTGTCAGTACGGTGATAGAGCTCAGTGAGAAACATTGACGGAAAAAAATGGTAAAATTGGCTTATTTTTGTGTAAAAATTATAGCGGCAAGACAAAAAATATTTATTTTCATCCGTAAGTAACGTTTTATCCCAAAAAAGCTGTTATTTTTCATGAAAATAATGAAATGTGTTTTCCAAGAGAAAAGTAAAGTTGCTATTTAACCTTCTATCTGCGGCCATCTTGCATTCCCGAGTGACGTCGACTGAGTTACGCCCCTTCCCCATTAATGGCTCCTGACGACTCCGGTTACTAAAAACAGCGACAAGCGAACACCACTTGGCATGTGAGCGTGTGATTTATAAGTCGAGTTCCTCGAAACACAAGCTATCTCGTTGTATTATAGCGTAAACACATGCGTATTTGTAATACGCACTTTGTTTTGCTCAAGTGGGTATTTGCACTTGAATTCCGCTATTTTTATTTTGAACCCTAATATGTAGTAAATAAGGTTCATTTCTACTGGGCGGCCCGAACGCTCCGTCACAAACGGCTGAATTCTAAGAAAAAAATCTATGCCTGCCGGTCTACTGTTGCCATATTTGTCATCCTTGTTTATCATACAGTGTTTTGTTTCATTCTTACACGCTTTCGTTCACAGTTGACGTCATTTAGACCGACTTTACCGTTAACTGGGGGAGCAGACATATTATGTCTGACCCGCAGTCAACGTTTTTTTTTTTAAATATCAGACATAATATGTCTGCTGCGCAGTCAGAAGGTTAAAAAAGGGGTGGTCAGTTACTACAAAATCAACAAGATAACGTATACTTTATACGGTAGGATTGTCGTATGTTTATCATTCGTTCTCTTGTCAGTTTCATTTTAATTTTGCTTGACAATTGTCGATAAGTCATATCGATAAACATTTATTAAATTTTTAATATAAATTATTTTAAAATAAAATAATAAATCTGTAAAATGTTTCACTCGAGAGTAGATAAAGGTAATCTTAAAAATACAACAGTTCAGTTTTAAATTTTAATCGTTATATTTGACAATACATCTTTATAATATTATTTAAGGTTTCCTGTAGATCCATTAAGGAAAATAAAGTGGGTAGAAGCAGTCCGAAGAGAGGCAAAATGGATCCCCACAAAACATCACCGAATATGTGGTATCCATTTTACGCCAAGCGTGATTGAATGCCAACGCAAAAAATCTACTGCTTTAGCTTAATTATCCCATAGGAGGATTTTAATGGTGCAAGGCTATATTGTGTATTTACGGGTTGTTTTAAAATGTCTTAGGAAGTGATACTTGCCAGACCGTTCAAATAAAACGACGTTCTATGTTTCAATTGTTCATTTGATGGTTTGTGCATTACATGCGCATAATGTAATTTATTGTGTTGGTGATAAAAAATATATGTCTTTTAACAAAAGATTCGTTCATTCATTCGTTCCACACATATCGATAAAAAAATATCGACACTTTTATGCACTAAATGTCAAAAATTGACACGACAAGCTGCCCCCGCCCCGCAGAAATTGGCTAATGATGTTTTCATACATTCGCGCTTGCGTTTCATATCCAGTGGTTAATTCATCCAAGGTTTTAGTGAAGTATGTTGATACCAAGATTCATTGTACGAAATAGGAGCTAAGCTGGATAGATTGCATAAAGTTATAGCAGTAACCAACTGCTATAACTTTATGCAATTTTAGGTTCCGGGATTGAATCCCCGGTCCGTCAGAAATTAATTTCTGATATTTTCAGTCTTGAAAATACTCAGCAGATAGTCAGGAAGTTGGTGGTGATGACAACCCCGTGCCTAAAGAACGCACATTAGTTCCGCGCCTGATCTCTCATCGGTCATGACAGTCCTCCGTCTCACCGAATTAATGAGACTGAAGGAATAAAGAATGCATTGCGCGCACATCTGGGCACTTAAATATCTCCTGCTTTCTCCAGCCGCCATTACCTAAAATCTGTAGGAGAATATCAACTTTATGCAACGTTGCGTGATGAGTTGATGCAGTTCGATATTTTCAGGCACAGAGAGTATGGAAAAAGCGCTGGTTGATCTGGACGGGTACCCATATTTTGCATTACCCATTAAAACACTAGTATCAGTAAGACTAGCATTCGTAGGCCCCCTAAACCTTGCAGATTGCGAGAAGAAGGCACTTGCTGCGCTAGACAAGTACTGATGATCTGACTTTATTGTTTTTGAGACAGACACTGTGAGTGTATTTTTGACGCAGTCAGTGAGATTATCTGACGAAGCAACTTGCTGGACCTGAACAGGTATAGATATGACATAAATACCCTAAACAATTAACCTTTTCATGGAGATATCTTAACAAGATCCAACCAGTACTTATTATTCTTCTTACGAGTACCTACATAAAATGGCAATAAAAATCATAAAACAATATGCAAAGTACAATGACTCCTTAAACTGTTCAGGTTTTAAACAATGACAAAATAGTCTGGGCACAATTGCCTATAATTTACGACAAATAGTACCACAGTGTCTTCCTGCCTACATATGCTTTAAATCACTTCCATTAGGACTTAATTCTGGTGTGGGCTGTAAGTAAATGCTTACATTATCCAAACAATAGGCTTAGTACTTGTAATTTGTAAGGCCTAGTCAAGATAATGGATTCGTATCGTCTCAAAAGTATGCCCATCCGTGGAAATGCCTTCCATTATTCTCCACACCCTACTGTCAATCATATCTTTTTTTAGAGATAGTTTATCTGTAATTTGTCATACCAGATGGATTAATATTTCTCCGTCAAAATGAAATTTATATACCGATCTTTAAAAAAGTTAGTTAATAGGCCATAAACGACCTTGTAAACATCGCAAGGAACAAAGCCGTGGGGGAGGCCTATGTTCAGCAGTTGACGTCCTTTGGCTGATAATGACGATGATGATGAGGCCATAGAAGGCTTTAATTCCTTCATAAAGTATTTTTTCAGCATTGGATCAGCTGATTTGGCTTCCAATGGCTACGTGGTGCTATAACCGCCCAATCGGAACTGAACCGCGGTATTCATACATGTAGGCAAACCAAAATGATAACCATTAAACTTTGGTCCCTGACCAAGTTACTAGTTTACTTTGCCTTCCTTAATCGGTTCTATTAAAATGTATTTGTTTGTTCCAGCGACCTTCAAGACCTGGAGAAGGAGTTTGTCATGCTTCCCTCTGTCACCATGCAGCTTTTCAAAGGAGACCCTAAAGATAAAAATGTAAGTGGGTTCGAGAACCTTCGAATTATCTAGAATGTCCCTTTGCTTTACTGAGTTGCGCTAAAAAATAAACCTCTGGTACGGATAACAGCAAGTCAAGTATCTTGTATATATACTGTGGTATCTTATGCAGTTGGATTAAGATTAAGACTAAGGCTAGTTTGCAACAAAATGGGGGAAACCTGATGTGCTGTCGACTGTACTAAGAGTTTGCTACTGAGCACTTGAAACAGAGAATTTAACATAGCAATTAAACATCTGGAAATGCTATATCCACTAGCCGGTATCGCACGTCGGGACATTCGCAGATAAGTGGAAAGTGGATTGGAAGCGTCCAATGCACGCTTACTGCACGATCCATCAAAGACTTAAAAGCCGCTGAAGCTTTATGAAGTGCGAAGTAACCTCTACTGCTAGACGTGTCCTGTTGGATAACGCTCCCTTACCACCTGCTTCTTTCGTTCCTTCTTCCGAAAATGCTCCGCCAGGTCACAAACTGCAAAAGCCTACTTGGAAGTCCCTTAACAGACTCCGTTCCTAAGTGGGTAGATGTGAGGTCATCATTGTTTAGGTGGGGATTTTCCAAAGGAAATAATGTGTCCTGTGTCTGCGAGTTCACTCCACAAGACATTACCAATTTGTTGTCTTGTCCTGTTTGCCCTGATTTATACTTTCTAGAAGACCTTATGTGTGCTAACGACAAGGAAATCCGCGTAGCCTATTACTATTAACACGATAAGAATAAGAACATCTATTTAGATAGTTTTGGGCCAGGATTTTATCCTATGTCAAAACATAAAGTCGGGCTGTAACACCTAAATCTGGAGATGCCATATAACAAGTCACCACTATGTAGCTTGGATCTAGGTTTGGTGAGGACATAGCCGCCTTACCACTATCGAAACAAAATCACTTACACATTAACACGGGCGTCACTACAAAAAAGTCGACTCAAATTGCATGTAATTTTGTCTCTTAACTGCGTGAACTGCTTCGGCTCGCGATAACACCTAACATTACACACTGCCTTGCATTCTTGATATTTCAATCATCATCATTATCAGCCAAAGGACGTCCAATACTGATCAGAAAATGCAAGAGAGAGCGCTCACAACGGACATTGTTGGACGTCTTTTGGTATATAGTTTAATGAATAAAATAATAACAATAATATTAAATACTTTTTCAGGAGGTGTCAGAAGCAAAAGTTGGTGACACAGTAACCTTGGTGGTATCCCTGGAAAAGCAAGAAAACATCGGCATGCTAGTCCGCGACTGTTTCGTTCACGACGCACTGGGCTGGGCGGAGCACAAACTCATTGATGAAGACGGGTAAGTGGCACAAAATCTACAAATAAACATTTTTTTCCCTTTCTCCCCCAATTTACACCCTGCACCAGTAGCACCAACATAAATATAACGTAAATACGTCAATTGGTTGCGATCAATGTGTTTTACCAAGGACTAACAACTTCTTAGTTCATCTTTGTGTATACCCAAAAAGACGGCACTGTATGTATGTGTGTGCGTGCGTACGTGTGTGTGTGTGTGTGTGTGTGTGTGTGTGTGTGTGTGTGTGTGTGTGTGTGTGTGTGTGTGTGTGTGTGTGTGTGTGTGTGTGTGTGTGTGTGTGTGGGTGTGTGGGTGTGTGTGTGTGTTGGGTGTGTGGGTTTGTGGGTGTGTGGGTGTCGTAGCCCGTGTACAAGTGCAAAAAAATGTGTTGCTTTTTCGTAAAAGCTGATGTAATCGAGATAGTTCTTAATGGTTCAAACCGTTACTTGGATACCGATGAAGTCATCCCCAAGATGAAGCTCTTTGGCTCTAGTGCTAGGATCCTATCACTAAATAATATTGCTAATAATTCTTTAATTTTAATTTTATTTCTTTTTTTTTCCTTAGATGTCCGCTAGACAGCGCCGTGATGGGCGTCTTCGAGTACTCGCCAGACAAGTTGCGCGCGCAAGTATCGTTCTCTGCGCACAAGTTCGCGTGGAGTCCGAGTGTTTACTATACTTGCGGGGTTAAACTGTGCAAGGGCTCTTGCGTAAGTATTTTTTCCCCTTTTATCCAGTTTGACGTCATAGATTCATATTACTTCTTTATCCTGTGAGTTTAAGCCATAAAATTAAGATTCCTATCGGAATAGAAGGAAAAGTAAAAGCTGTCAAACGAAACCAATTTAAGATGTCAGTAACTAACATAAGTAAGTAACATTTGTAGCTTTAAATGAGATACCCTTTTGATCAGGTGACTTAAAACGATGTTCCTAAGTTAAATATAGTAGTTTACTGCATGATAAACAGTCGACACAAAATAAACATGCAGCTCTAGTGTAAAACTAAATGTTATTTCATTATACAAAATATTCGTCGATATACATTCCCTGTGTTATTCTGTCTTTATTTTTTACGTAAATTAACGTTTGTAGAATAGAATAATCAAACTGCGTACTTTAAATTTGAAACGCATTGGTAAATATAAGTCGTATATTAAGAGGCTTCGATTTGGACTTAACTACCTGTTAAATGATTATTTGTTGGGGTTATGCTGCTGTAATGCATAACAATCAATCACCGATCAAGTCACCATGTTTCAGACGCTTTATTTCTCCAAAATGTACACAATTTCACTTTTAAATATAAAAAATCAAATGCACGTAATTTTCAGCGAGCTTCTGCGGGGTGGTCAACTGTTTGACATCTGACAAAAATAGTTCTGCTACCCATCTCTTTTTACCACACAGTTTGCTGCTAGTGACATCTCGCTTTTGTCGTTATATTCCAAAGGGATAATAATTTTATGGTTTTAGCACGTTTCGATTTTTAGGCAGCGCGCCACAGACTTACTACTATTGTGATATCAGACTTTATTCTATAGATCTTACGTACTAAAAATGACAGCGTTGCTTGCGATCTAACATGAATGTACAAATAGAAATCTTTTTCTTCTTCATCATTCATCTTCGAGGTTGTTAAGTCACCAATCTATTATCCTTTTTCTGCAGTACCGAAGATCCTGCTCTGACAAAAGCAGCCGCTCCCGAAGAGATCTGGACGAGGGCTCCCCCGCCATGGTGGAAGTATTCACCGGCCTCTACGTCAACGAAGCGGACTCACTGGAAAACGATGAGGTCACCAGTGAGAAGGTACCTTTTTCTACATATGTTTAAAAAAATAGTTTATTTATTTGTTTTAATTTAGGTCAATTTTTCTTTTTTTTCCATTGTATTACGAATTATTCTTGTAAGAAATTAATTTGCAAATATTTAAAAAAGTAAAGTTATTCTGAAAACATCCCACCGCCGGGCAGAGGTCTCACCTTAAGTATGAGGCGGTATGAGCCACCACGCGGGCTCAGTGCGGATTGGTGGGTGTTTGCAAGGCAAACAATTAACCTTGCTGACAGATTTTACCAAGGCCTTAAGTCCACTGACTAGGCTTACTAACTGCTTTATGCACCTACCGAAGCACGGAGATGATCGTGATGTACGTCACTTATATGGTCGGAATGGTCACCAACTCCACCGCGCCGTAGGTTGCTTAACTTCGGTATCACTAACGAAACGCTGCCACCAATGCGCTTTAAGGACCTCCTTATTTTAAACTCATTTTAAAATACAGTTATAACAAAAAAGGATTAGCCTATTCACTATGCTTAACGTTTACACAATATAAGATGAGTAAATATGTTATTCCCCTTAAACAGTTTTCAAGATTTTATCATGGAGAAGGATTTGGAACCAAAACCTTGAAAGAGAAAATATTTTTTTAAACAATTATAACCTAATGTCATGATCAGAAGGAGATTACTTCAAAAAACAAACCTTGAGCTAGTTTCAATAGATTCATGATTAAAATAATAATTTGATGTGTCCGGCGATTCGATACCAGAACCGAATAGTCTTGGGCTATCCCTGAATTTAATAATGGCTTTTAACTATAAAATAATCAACAAACATTTTTCAGACGACTTCCATGGTGTAGTGGCTAAGCACGCTGGTTTCAAGGCATCGCCGCTCTGAGGTCCCGGGTTCGATTCCCGGTTGGGTCAATATAGAAGTCAAAATTTTCTATGTTGTCTTGGGTCTGGGTGTTGCGGTACCACTGTTGTGTCTGATTTCCATTACAAAAGTGCATTAGCTTCTTACTTTGGGATCAGAGCAATGTATGTGATTGGTGGCAATATTACATTATTACTTTATTTCTATTTTTCCAGAAAGAAGACGAGATCTGCATCTCCCAGCGCAACTTTGCTATAGGAATTTGCGTAGCCGGTGTCATCCTGATGATATGCGTCATCGCTGCTATCGCGTACATACTGGCGCGCAGACGCAACCCTAAGACGTACAGCAGGACTGGCAGCTCTCTGTATAGTGGACCGTATACTAATACTGGGTATTCGCATACTAGTTAAGGAAAAAAACTCATATCGATAAAGGAAAAATGGTCAGCGCCGTTTTTGTTTGACGTCTACAAGCGCTGACACAAGCTGGAAAAACGCCTCGGATCTATCTTACATATAGACTAAAAAAACTCCGTTTTTTTATACACATCTACTGACAGTCGTCGACACAGGCTTAAAAGCCTCGGGTCTTACGTACAAACTAAAAAAACCGTCGGTTTTTGGTTGACGTGTATAAGCGTATGTGCGTGGCGTACTTTTTTGGCATGATCAGAATGAAAAAATCAGTTCAAAAAGCAACGAAAATTATATATAAAAATATATGGCCTTTATTTATCCTTTGATTTACGGAAAGTACAAAATATTTCTGATGTATTTATCGTAGTTTCGGTATTGAAATTAATTAAAATATCTTATAAAGGTTAGAAAAACCACCATAAAGTCAGTTTTTTAAAATTTTTGATTCGTATACTGTGAATTACACTTACTACGTTTAAGTTACATTATGAATTTATACTTAAAAATATGTTCAAAACAGCCATTTTAAGATGCAATATTGTGATTGAAAAAAAATGCATTTTGACGTTTTTTTTAAATGTTGTGTTCATTAATCACAACGAAAGTCAGTTTAGTTAGTATTATAGTAATTTACCAATTGATATTTAAGGTTTATGTACCAATATATAATAAAATTGTGTAATATTTATAATGTGATAATGTTCGAATCATATCCGTCCTTTAGTTTTTTTAAGTTACATTCTTTTCTAAAGTTGAAACTATGCTGCCACAAAGATGTGACTAAATTTGTATGTTTTTTACCTAAGAAAAAACTAACAAATTGCTAGTTTTAACTTTACAAAAGAACCACCTACGTAATATAAAAAGGTTGCCTTGCATTACGTAAATATGATAAAAAAAAACAATGTAATCAATTTATTGAAAACATTTTAGGGTTTTTGCTAAAGACCTGCTCAGACCTTACATGTACATTTCTTATAATAATAACTAACTTTTCAAAATAATTAAAACTTAAACAAATAATCTGCATATTTTTAATACAGACGAAAGCAATATTTTTTTGTGATATTTCTCGTTGTTAAGTTTGAGCAGGCCTTTATTCTTAGGTGGTGGGAAACTTCTTCTTCAACACCCAAACGTTTGTAGTTTATCTTGTTCTCTTTTGATGATGGATGCCATATTTTTTAAGGTAGTTTTATATTTTATAAGAATCGGTTGTCGCCAGTAATCCGTCCCTTTTCGGTGCTATTTTTAATGAATGAATTTTCTACTTGATGAACAGACGGCATAGTATTGTTAATTGTCGATAATTTTCTTATAACAGGTAAATTAATATAGAATAAAAATAGGTTGCGATATTAAAGATACAAGACAAGTAAGTTGCCTTTTATCTTATGAATCAACTCATTTTTAGACGTGACATGACCTAAGTCAGTCAAGTTGCCAAAATTAATTTCAATATTTCTGCGATTAGTCGCATCACTGTGTTGTTCTGTCGCAGAAAAGTCGCTTGTATCTCTCTCCTATGACTTTGTATAACAACGAATGCCTGACGTACGTTTCATACACTCCATTGTGCTAACATTTTGTAACTATTTTTAATTTCAATGGGGTTCTGGAACGACGTCATTTGTGTATGTGAAGTGTACGAATTTTTTTAACAAATATACTGACTTAAATAAAATATTTTTTATTTATTTATTTACCCAGTGAACTTTGTTTCGCCCCTTCCCGCTCCGGCTCCGTAATTTTAAGAGCTAAGAGGCGGCGGTTTCGAGCAAAAGTTAACGTTTGACGACCTCCGTGGTCGAGTGGCTAGCACGCTGGTTTCAAGCGTCGCCATCTCGTGAGGTTCCGGGTTCGATTCCCGGTCGGGTCAATGTAGAAAACGATATTTTCTGTATTGGCTCGGGTCTGGGTGTTGTGGTACCACCGTTGTGTCTGATTTCCATAAGACAAGTGCATTGGCTACTATGGGATCAGAGCAATGTATGTGATTGGCGTCCAATATTTATAATTAAAAAAAAATGTGTAAGCACATCATTTAGAACTTCACAAAACCCCCCACCTAACATAATCGTCGAACACCTCATTGAGTCTTCTTTCACATAACGTATTTGCCTTGCCGTACATATCAGTTATGGTCTTCAAGCTGTCACCCTCATAGACACCCTCGTCGTTGGTCGTGATTTCCTCCGCATCCATAGTGAGGAACGGCAGGGATAATGAGGATACTATCAAACCAAAAGGTAGTCACTGGAATAAAATATTAGGAACGTAAAAAAGAGTTGCTTGCTTCTGAAGTTTACGCTAATGCAACTCATTGATCGGAACACGATTACAAATGTTTGTCGCGGAGATTTATCAAACTTTGTATGCCGACGTTTCGAACATTTTACAGCGTTCGTGGTCACGGGTAGATTAAAATATAATTTGTCATTTAAAAAGTTTTGAAAAAAGAAATATCACTCAAGAATATTAATAAACGTTCCTGTCCACTCAGAAAAAGTCGTCTTGCTTGGGTCTTTGATGGGACCGGATCCCATGCTGGTAGAATTACCCAATCATCTTTTGAAATTTGAATGTTTTCTAATTATATGTTTTCTAATGTCATAGCTTCGTGTAGCATACGTGGGACAAACCGATGACGGAATCTTACCGAACTGATATAAGCCAATAATGGTGTTTTCCAAAGCACGAAAATATTGGTAAAGAAGATGGTTATGTTTTCGGATTGGTTACCCTTCCAAATACGACCACGCCGTAGGTTGCTACACTTCGGTAACCACCACCACAGCGTTGCTACCACTGCGCTACGAGCCCCTCTATAAACGTCAAAATCTAACTCTCACCTCTGTCAGCTCCGCATCGAAGTCAGTTATTTGAAAAGTTTTCTCAGGGTCCATCCCCACCCTCTTAAGTGCTGCCGTCAAGTTCTCATAGTAATGTTCTGTGAGCTCATCATAATACTGCGCTCGGAACTGCCCATCAGAACCGGTGAAGATGAAGTACAGCAGGTCTGTAACCACACTGCCTGAGTGCAAGGTCTGGTAGTTGACTATTAGGACTTTGAGACTGCCATCCTGTAAATAATGTGATTTTGGGATTCCTATTTCTTCTTGGTTGCGTAAGTAAGGTCATAGCAAAGCTCTTCACATTTCGATGATTGCGTTACGTCGACGCTCCGACAACGCAGCGTCGAGGTAACGCATCGGCAATGCTCGTGTGACTTTATTCTTAGCCAAATTTTTTAATATAGGACATAAAGTAATGGTTATTTGATTATTAAATTTAGAACTTGAATGAACATTTTTGTACCAATTTATGATTTTATTTAGTTGCAAAGGACCTCCTCTACATTGCTATGATAGACTCGCTAATACAGGCTGTCCCAAAAATTAAAATACAGCATACACACCAACGGAACACCCTTAAATATATGCCAATTAAGATTTAAATGTTAAAAAAAAAGGTTCGTTCATATTTTTCGGTCAGAAACGATCGGCGCTGGCTGCCATAAAAGCAAAACCACCGGACTCACCTCATAAGTTTACCTGACAATTTATACAATCCAATTTGTGATATACCTAAAATAAGATAAGATAGTCATTTACTGTCTCAAAACTGTGTACAATAGTAGTTGTTATAAAATAAAATTTATTCAGTTAAGCCATTTCAGGCATACAATAAAAATAAAAACTGTGAAAGCACTCCGGGAGTGCCGGCAGAAGTGAAAACTTGAATATCAACGTTGTGCATTTTTGATTTTTTGGATTATCAATATAAAAGTACTATCATTTTTGTGATAGAATACAATAATAATAATAATATAATATTTTTATAGAATACAATATTTATTTATTGCGCTATCGTACACAAACATTACAATTTATATTATATTAAATTACATTAAAAAGTTTTTCTCTCAGAAAAATCAACTTACATCCATAATTTCGCCAACCGTCTTACGGTTTTCGATCAGGTCACGTGTCCTGACGCGAGTTTCACATTTTTCCCCCATCCCACAAAAGTGCTCAACGCCGCTAAAGAAGTTTTCACTTCAAAAATGCAGTCAGAATTTATAATTTTAATGGGAAAGAATATTAATGGGTAATTAATTATCCAACACACCATATTAAATAAGATATGATACTAGAGTAAATATTATAATAACTGCGTATCGTACCTAAATGAATTAATTTAATTAGAATATTATAATGACAAGCAAACTTGAGTACTTTTATTAAAAATACTCTTACAAGATATCACCACATACATCTTAGTGATACGAAAATTATTAAATTCTAACAATTTTAATACCTATACTAATACTATTATTGTGCAAGTGTAAGTGTGTCTGTATGTCTGTAACATCTTCACCTTCACACTACTGTACTGATTAAAATGTTTCGTGTTTGTCCCGTAAACAATCCACTGAATGGATGAACGTTTGTACGAGAGATCCGATATTTGCACATGAAAGCCATAGGACACCGCTACTGTACATAAAACAAAGTTGAAGCATCAGTAGTATCAACAAAGTGTTATCTATAACGACATCACATGTATGTTCCGCATTACAGTGGTTCAGATAATTTAAAGTAATATGTCAATAGAATAATCGCTCAATTTAGTAGTGCAGGACCTCACCGTGAAGATGACGGCCGAAACAACTGCCCTACCGACTACTGGAGCCAACTTCTCCAGCCAACTCTTTCTCGCATCAATTAAATCATCCAACAAACCAGATTTGAAACTATTCGCCAAAATATCGATCATCGGCGACGCTGTAAGAGCCGAAACGAAAACCGACAGTTTCTTCGACATGGAACCGTTTTTCTACGACCATATAGTCAAGAAATTCAACGAGATACAAGACAAAAATAACCTTTCTGATGAAGAACGGTTGAACATACCCAAGTTTTACGGAGCTAGTAATGAGTATACGAAAGAGACTCTTGTATTAGGTGACTTGTCTAAAGAAGGTTATGGAACATATGACAGACTCAAATCAGTAGATTGGGAGTACGCGTCAAGATCTTTCGAGCAGTTGGCAAAATTCCACGCGCTATTTTTGGCATATCAGGAGCGGTACCCTGATGATTTTGAAGAAGCAAAGAAAATATTGAAACGACCTATGATGGATAACCCTGAGTTTTTAATAACAATGACCAAAAAAAACATAGAGCTAACGATTAATTCGGTAAGAGAAGAGAATAAAGAGAAGGTTAAGGAATACTTCGCAAATTTTGGTGTGGACCAATTAATAACTATATATGTTCCACATAAAAGACCTGTAATTATACATAGTGACTTTAGACCAAGTAACCTGATGCATAAAAGTTGATGAGGTAAGTTTGATTATCTATCTACTAGCGGTCTGCCGCGACTCCATCCGTGCGTTTTGAGTTAGCTCCATCTCCTCCCGTTGCAGCGTGATGTATATATATCCTCCTTTTCCTCGATAAAAAAGCTATCGAAAACATTTTTTTTCCAAATTAGTGCGTTCGAACAAATAAACAAACTCTTTAGCTTTATAATATTAGTATAGATAAGATAGATTGAACCGCTGGAATATAGATCTCCCCACGGTTTTCCATAGCGACCGGTGGCAAGCGGTCTGAAACCAGTGTGATTTTTACAAGGTCTGTTAATCTTACTACCTACTCGGTGACTAAACTTGGTTGCTCTGTCTTAATAATTAAATCCTAGTATTACCCACCGCACTGCGTTTTGACCCCGGCGCGGCCCTTTCTTATTTCTTAAAATGTTTTGAAAAAAATATTTAGTCTATGTTCATCACAGATAATGCAGAATTTTTGTGGTGAATAATTTCTTTTAATCGATTCAGTGCTTTCGGAGCCTATTTGATGCAAACAAACAAATCTTTCCTCTCACGATTTTTTAATGAAGTTTCATGGTTATTTGTCATTTCTTGTAGTAAATGTAGCTTTAACCGGCTATGTGTTTGCCTTATACAATTTTGCATGGTTAAAAATAGATTTCTTCGTCATTCAAGTAGTAAACATAGAGTTAAATTGATACAATCATTACTAATGTTTTGTCACGTGGCGCCCTTGAATACGCATGATTGCAATTAAAGATAAACGTATTGTTGAAGTGTTTATGATAAAGATTACTTTATAACAGTCTGACTAAGCATTATTCTACCGGTTACCCGCTGCTTAGAAGTAGTTCTCAATACTTCATTGTTTCATAATGTACAAAAGGTGTTACAATTTTAGCAATGTGCGATCATCATGTATGAATCCTCTCGGGTGTTACCAAATAAGTACAGAGAGAGAAATAAAATTACTATACAAAAAAAACTAAAAATTACAAATAAAACTAAAGTTTATAGTTTCTTTATGATGAAAATATTTGTGAATGCAATAATAGCCATTAGAAATTAATAATGCCTTTATTTTTTTTGGGAATGTATAATCAACGATTACTGTTTGTTTGTCGATGGTGAAACTAACCTTGTGATTGCCGCGGATTCAGTATGAAGTCAGTAAGATGGTGCAGGCGAGTCTTAAAAGTGGACAACCAATATCTCACATCTATGTACCGTTACGTTTTACTTTTAACAATAAAGTTTAAATCGTAAATATTTGTTTGTTTTGGCATGGTCTCTGACCTAGAGAAGACATCCCAAAGGAACGTCACCAGCAAAAACTTTGGGATGTCCCTCTTGCGCGAGAAACCTTCAATTTTTTATTTCACAATTCCGTCAGTAACAGTCGTGCAAGGCTCTTGGCAGTTTCTTGCAAAGATTCTGGTCACTGGCTTCATGCTATACAAAAATTTGGGCACTCTTTTCGATAGTGACTCTTTCCGGGTGTGTGTGGGCTAGCACCGCCTTGGTACCCCTATTTGTGAAGTTTTTACATGTCCCTGTAGCAAGGAGGTTGACGAATTTGGTCTCCAATACCTTTGTTGCCAGCAAAGCGCTGGGCGTCTCGCCTCAATGACGCCGTCAGAAGAGCTCTTGCCACCTTTAACGTTCCTTCCACGTTGGATCCACGTGGTTTGGTCCGTGATAATAGCAAGAGACCCGATGGCCTCACGCTTATTCCCTGGGAACGGGGTCGGGCCCTAGTTTGGGATGCAACTTGTGTCGATACTTTGGCCCCATCCCATCTCCGAGAATCAGCGCTTAAAGCCGGTGCAACAGCGGAGTTGGCTGAAAATGCCAAGCGTCGCAAGTACGTCTCACTTGCAAGTGATTATGAGTTTGCGCCGTTTGGCGTTGAAACATTTGGGCCATGGGGACCCTCTGCTAAATTGCTGTTTAGAAAAATTGCGCCAAAATAATAAAGCTGCCTGGTTCCTACCTCAAAGGATTAGCATTGCAATTCAACGCGGCAACGCAGCCAGCATCAAAGCCTTCTTGCCGCAAGGAAATGGTTTCGTTGTTGTATACGTAGATTTTAAGTTACTTTTTTATGTTGCATGCTTAGTTTTCTTGTTTGTTATTGAGAGTCACCCACATTATGATTTAGAATCCAGGATGCGCGAGTGTTAAACTAGGACATGGCCAGATTTCAATAAATTAATAAAACATATTTATATTTACAGAACGGCAAACTCCAGGTAGCCATAGTAGACTTTCAAACCATGCACTTAGGCAGCGTCGTCTGCGATTTACTATACTTCATCATTTGTGGGTCTGATGGTGCATTCCGAGCGAAGTATTACAAACAACTCATAGAACATTACTATGAGAACTTGGCAGTATCATTTAAAAGGCTTGGGCTGAACCCGGAGCAAACCTTCCCGAGGGATGACTTCGATGAGGAGTTGAAAAAGGTGAGATATCGATTATACCTGGTTACCAGCATTTTTGCAACAGGCAAATAAAAATTCTGAAAAGAACAAACTTGCATGGTGGGGTGGTTGGCACACCATTAATCCCTGTGTCGCCAACTCCGAGGTTAGATACCTGGTCGGGTCAATTAAGAATCATAAATTCGTATATTACCCTTGGTCTGAGTTTTGTGGTAGGTACTGCCGTTATTACTGAGTCGCCGCTATGTTCGAGTCGCCGCTATGTGCGATCGGAGGCGGACGTGTCCGTTGCACATCAGAATTATTTTAATTCGAGACTAGCACTGCGCTACCAGTAAACTATGGGTTCGCCTCAACTCATTGCTAACGAATTGTTGGCATTTATACAACATGCCATCGACACCATGGATGAGGTCAGCATCATGCAGATCTGCAAATCCAATTTTAAGGAGGAAGAGATTTGCAGTGGCAAGGCGCTGCTGTTCCAGACGCTAGGGAAGAGTGCCCAGATGCCGTCTCGCCGGAGAAATGGAGGCGAAAAAAGTGTGCAGGACATTATAACCCTGCTGAAGGAGACCGATCCTGATGAAGTGCCTGCGTTCGTGGCGAAGGATCTGCACAAGCTGCCCTCTGTCACGTTCGACCACGTCGACGTCACCAGGCTGTTAAAGGACATCACGTTCCTGAAAGCGAGCCTGGTCGAAGTGCATGCCAAGCTGGAGGCCTCAGAGAAAACCATCAGTGACTTACGTGCCAAAGTGTCGCTATTAAGCAACATTGCTCCGGTAAGTACCAGTCACCTGAGGCCTGCAATATCAACACACGTCGCGGGGCGCAAAATGCATCGGTCAGCAGTTTCGGGTCGGTGCAAAATGATACGTCACCCGGCGCGGTCACTGACATCGTCGGCGCTACTGCGCGCCCCGTCGCCCCGCCCGCAGCGCCGCGGGAAACATCACGCGTGTTGACGTCTACTCCAACACGTGCATATGCTTCAGCTGTGGCTGGAAAAAGCAGTTTAACGGTTGTTCCGAAGATGCTGGCATCACAGGCTGATAAGTGTGATGAAGAGGGTTTCACTAAGGTTGAGAGGAAGAAAAAGAAGCCCTCCACTCGCAACCAGTGCGGCTCCGCACCGACCGGTCCGAATCACCTACTGCGGCCTGCGATACCTGTGACGCTGTTATACGTGTCCCGGCTTCATTACTCTACAAAGGTCGAGGAGATTGTAGAGTACATCCGTATCAAGACCAAATACTCACTGAGGGTCGAACGGTTGGAATCTCGCCATAATACGAATTTCAATTCGTTTGTGGTGAGGGTTCCGACCGAACAGCTGTCGACCTTCATGCAAGCAGAATTTTGGCCGAAGGGTGTTTTGTATCGTCGGTTTCGCGGACGGTTACCGGACACCAAGATGCGCAACACTACGCCGGCAAAATAGTGTTTCATTTGTTTGTATTTTTATTTTTTAATATTATTATATGTATGTTAGTCTTTAAGGTATCTATTGTATGGGCCTTTTGTAGCCTGAAATAAATGATTAAATAAAAAAAAAATACTGTTTTTCAGCACTGATGCTGAAGCTAATTTGTCGTGATTAGAGCGGTATGTGATTGGAGTCCAACAATGTTTCCATACTCATATTTTTACCGACTTCAAAAAAATGAGGTAATCAATTCAATGTGTGTGTCTATGATATCGTTATAATTTTATGATATTTGAGTATTTTGATCTAGTAAGGCTTCTAAATCACATGGGTTTAGAAGCCTTACTAGAGAAAGAAAGAAGTTTAATTTTGTAAGTGTAATTGTTTGTATTTTTGTATGTTTGTCCACGGATTCTATAAACAAGAAGTCTAATTTCGTTCACTTAGGTATATTCCAACTTAGGGTACAGTATCAATTTCATCTAAGTTGGTCCAACGGTTTTTGAGATATGGAGGTGATCACTAAAAATCGTGAAATAAAAATAGTAAAATAAAAAAACGACTTAAAAAACTGGCTCAAAAGGGGATTGTGAGGGCAATCTTGCAACATTGATGATGTCGTGAAGCCTACGCGTTAAAGTAAGCGCTTGCAAAATTTAACAGGCTTGCTAATGTGTGCGGTGGCCGAGTGGTATAGGCATACGCCAGGATAACGTAACAGCCAAAGTTGTTTTTTATAAGTGCAATTTATATGACTAAAAACAACAAATAACGCATTTGTCTTCTATTTATTACCATTTCAGCTCCAACACTCAGCTCTGATGATAGCCGTGATGATCCTCCCGGTGGTCACCATTGACATTGAAGACGTCAAGACAAACGAAGAAGGGGTATATGAAAGCGACAACATGGAAAATATTCAAGACATGTTGAGCAGAGTGAGCTCTTTGTGTGCGACCAGACTGGATGAGATAGTGGATGATTTTGTTAGATGGGGTGTTTTGTAAGAGCCTATAAACATTATCCCGCTTGTACGTCATCCATCAGTACTAATAATGTGATTACAAACCAACTTTGGACAAAAGCAACTTTTGTATCGAAAGTCGTTAATGACCACAAGCGCTGGAACCTTGTCGAAACTATTACCTCAAAATCTCTTTCGCAACAATACAAAAATATCCTTGGTTGGTTTTAACTTTATGTTTACTAATTTAGTTGATGGGAATTAGTTTGTAAATAAAACAAGTGAGTCAACTGAATACTGGTTTATTACTACTCAATAATATGAATACATACAGTTTTATATATGAAGAGTACATGGTATACTTATGCTATATAACATACAGTACTTCAGATTGTATATTATCAATAAAAACAAGATATAAAAAAAAAAACGCAAATACATTAAAAAATTGCCGGCAATCGCATTAGTGACATATACACAGACATTAACTTTTTTGGAGCTGTTTGCCAATAAGAAACGAAAAATTGATATCAAACTGAACATGCACAAACCTCGCACTCCCTCAGTGCGCGAGTCCGACTCGCACTTGGCCAGTGCGAGTCGGACTCGCGCACTGAGGGTTCCGTACCAACTTTAACCGAATTAGGGAATCCACCTACTTCTTACGTAATAAAATACCACAATATTTTCTTGACTGCAAATATAACTTTGTTTTTTATAGTGTTTGTATCAAGTACAAAGTTATGTTTGCGGTTGTTGAAAACATGCTATATCTCAAAAACTACTCGTTTGATCTCGTCCAAACTAATTTTTGTTGAAAGTATTTGTTACGGTCTACATTATATACATTTTTCAGAATTTACACTCTCTTGGTTTAGAAGTTAGATGGGGGGGGGGGGGGGGGGACGCCCATTTCACCACTTTGGAAGCGGATAGCTATGAAACGTTAGACTTCAAAAGAAAATGGTTTTAAAAACCTCAATATCATTTTAAAAGACCTACCCATAGACACCCCACACGCATAGGTTTGACTAAAAATTTTTGAAGTGAAAACTTCTTTAGCGGCGTTGAGCACTTTTGTGGGATGGGGGAAAAATGTGAAACTCGCGTCAGGACACGTGGGCTGATCGAAAAACCGTAAGACGGTTGGCGAAATTATAGATGTAAGTTGATTTTTCTGAGAGATAAACTTTTTAATGTAATTTAATATAATATAAATTGTAATGTTTGTGTACGATAGCGCAATAAATAAATATTGTATTCTATAAAAATATATTATTATTATTATTATTATTATTGTATTCTATCACAAAAATGATAGTACTTTTATATTGATAATAACTATTCCAAAAAATCAAAAATGCACAACGTTGATATTCAAGTTTTCACTTCTGCCGGCACTCCCGGAGTGCTTTCACAGTTTTTTTTTTGGTTTTAGTTTAATGTATGGGAGCCCCCCTTAAATGACATTATTTTTTATTTTTGAAGTGAAAACTTCTTTAGCGGCGTTGAGCACTTTTGTGGGATGGGGGAAAAATGTGAAACTCGCGTCAGGACACGTGACCTGATCGAAAAACCGTAAGACGGTTGGCGAAATTATGGATGTAAGTTGATTTTTCTGAGAGATAAACTTTTTAATGTAATTTAATATAATATAAATTGTAATGTTTGTGTACGATAGCGCAATAAATAAATATTGTATTCTATAAAAATCTATTCCAAAAAATCAAAAATGCACAACGTTGATATTCAAGTTTTCACTTCTGCCGGCACTCCCGGTGTGCTTTCACAGTTTTTTTTCTATAAGAACCGGTAAGCGGTTAACAGGATACATCTTCCTACCAAATTTCAACAGTGTAATGCTTATAGTTACAGAATAAAATGGCTGTGACATACGGACGGACAGACAGACAGACAGACTTGACGAAACTATAAGGGTTCCGTTTTTTGCCATTCGGCTACGGAACCCTAAAAAACTACTGTTTTAGTAAAGTAAAATGGTGTAATCAAACCTGAAAAAACTAAATAAAAATAACTGACCAAAAACATATTACATATATTTTCTACTATTCATTTTGATGTAAATGTCTGTGTAATGTTAACTGTGATTGTATGTCGAATAAATATATATTATTTTAATTACTTTCTTTTTTTTGGCATTGATTTTTTTTTCATTACGCCAGCTATAAGATAAAAATCGAAAATGCGTCTTTACTGTATTTGTAAATTACGGTCAGTACCATTTAGTGTTGTAAGTCTACCGTAGCCTACCAAGACGCACAGAATCATTCCGGTAGGATACGGAATACTAAAGCATACTGTAACTCCAGTTTATAAGACAGGCGATAAAAAGGAACCCTCTAACTACCGTCCTATTTCTATTCTCAATACACTTTCTAAAATAATAGGAAAAAATGTAAACAAACGACTCGTGAGTTTTCTTGAAACACACAATCTTTTAGCAAACAATCAATTTGGGTTTAGACGTAGTAAATCGACTGAAGCCGCTGTACTTAAGATCACTTCTCTTATAACTGACTATATTGATAATGGATAACGGTGCGTAGGAGTTTTTCTCGACCTACAGAAAGCTTTTGACACGGTTTCGATTCAAATATTGCTCGCGCGTCTTGAAGGTATCGGTGTCAGGGGCATTGTACATAGCTGGTTTCGAAGCTATCTCCTTGGAAGGAGTCAGCAAACCCGCATTAAGGGGATGAAGAGTGATAATGTCATATGCAGCTACGGTGTACCCCAAGGTTGTACCCTCGGGCCCACTCTTTTCTTGATCTACATCAATGAATTGTGCAAACTAGACATCCCAGGTGATGACTTGCTGATGTTTGCAGATGACACAGCTATAATTTTCCATAGCAAAGATGGTTAGGATGGTGTCCACAAAATTATTGATACAGGCATATGTCGGGTTACAAATTGGCTAGAAAGCAACCTCCTTTCCCTTAATGCTTCTAAGACCCATTACCTTTGCTTCAGCAAAACAGCTGCCACAAGCCCCCGAGATGACTTCACGATAAAAATTCATACCTTTCCTTGTAACAGATTAAAAGATTACAAGAATAATGCGTGTGATTGTACTATTCTTGCTCGGGCAGATTCTACGAAGTATCTACAAAGTATCCGTTTATCGATGTACTGTGCTAATAACAAGCTGTACTTGAGCCTCGCTAAGTGTAAAACTATAACTTTCACAAAGAAGTACTCTGTCATTAACTTTAATTATCAACTGTGTCATACTGCCCTGGAGAAAATTTCTTTGATTAAAGATCTTGGCCTGCTTATTGACTCTAAGCTACACTTTGATATCCATATAACTAACATTATAAGTAAAGCATTCCAAATGTTCGGCTTTGTTATCCGAGCTAGCTATAACTTCAAAAATGCAGCCACTTACCTACTTCTATACAGGTCTCTGATCAGGTCTCAGCTGGAATATGCAAGTGTTATCTGGAACCCTTTTTTTGACAAGTATGTCGACCAGCTAGAAATTGTACAACGCAAATTTCTTAAAACTACTAATTATAAGTGTTTTCACGCGAAGTCCTCTTATGACGAATTATTGCGGAAGTTCTCACTCATGTCGCTCGAAGCTAGGAGATCTCTTTTAGATCAAGGAGTTCTATTTAATATTTGCAATAATAAACTTGACTGTATAGGCCTTACAAATCAAATGTATTACCGCGTCCCTAGCCGGTCTCAGCGTATACGCGACGCTCACCCCCATCGTTTATTTGAGCCCAATTAATGTAGAACTAACGCTGGAAAACGTGCCCCACTTCATCGTTTAATGAAGTCCTATAATATGTATTTCACAGATGTCGATTTGTTTAAGCACACACAAATGGCATTTAAAAAACAAGTAACACTTAAACTTATTGAAATTAATTCTAATACTAATTAGATGTCTTGAATGTTGACCGAGTCATATTGAATTTAATTAACATTCGATCCTTTTTTTTTCCGAGCAGTTTTTGTACCTAATCGCAAAATGTTCCTGGGTTTGATTTGAGTAACTGTAGGTATCATCCACGTGACTGCAGTGCTCAAATTAAATTTTCATAATAATGATATTTTGTGTTTTCATCTTTGTTGAACTTGTTTATTTAAAACTTTTCATTGATACCTGCATAATCTCTGTCTACTTAACTCAATAGGTTAGTATAGAACTAGAGTCAAAACTTTTTACTTGTAGGTGGGGGATAATGGTGCTGGTTGTACAATAAGTAATATTAATGTAAAACATCCTGTAATCATAATTGTACAATTGTTTATTGTCCTAAATAAATAAAAACCGGCCAAGTGCGAGTCGGACTCGCCCACTAAGGGTTCCGTGCCAACTTTAACTGAATTAGGGATCTATTTACTTCTACTAAGCTTAAATACCATAATGTTTTTTTGACAGCAAATATAACTTTGTTTTTCATAGTGTTTATATGAAAAACAAAGTTAAGTTTGCGGTTGTTGAAAATGTGCTATATCTCAAAAACTACTGGTTCGATCCCGTCCGAACCAATTTTCGTTGAAAGTATTTGTTATGGTCTACATTACATATTTTTTTCAAAATTTTCACTTGCTTAGTTTAGAAATTAGATGGGGGGGGACGACGCCCATTTTAGCACTTTGGAAGCGTCCAGCTGTGAAACGTTAGACTTTAAAAGAAAATGGTTTTTGGAACCTCTATGTCATTTTGAAAGACCTATATATAGACACCCCACACGGATAGGTTTGACTAAAAAAAAAATTTTCGGTTTTAGTTTCATGTATGAGAGCCCCCCCTTAAATATCATTATTTTTTTATTTTTTGTATAAGAATCGTAAAGCGGTAAACAGGATATATCTTTGTACCAAATTTCAACAGTGTGATGCTTATAGTTACAGAATAAAATGGCTGTGACATACGGACGGACAGACAGACAGACTTGACAAAACTATAAGGGTTCCGTTTTTTGCCATTCGGCTACGGAACCCTAAAAAATAAAAAATAAAATCTGGGAGTAATTATTGATGATAGGCTCAAATGGGACTCACATGTTGCTCTAGTTTGCAAAAGAGTTCGAAAGTTGCTACGAGTTGCGCCTAGTAGCCGACAAAAACCTTCTCATTCAAACATATAGGTCTCTATGCGAATCACTTCTAGCCTATTGTATCTGCGTCTGGGGCGGTGCGGCCATAACGTACCTGCTCCATCTGGAGCGAGCTCAAAGGGCGGTGATTAAGGTCATGCTATTTCTTCCTATATTGCATCCTACGGTATTAGTTTATGATATGGCTAAGGTCCTTTCGGTTCGTAAGCTTTTTGTGTTTCAATGCTTTCGAAGGTATCACAGGCATACAATCCCAACTTTGCCACAGAACAACAACAGACGTTTTCGTTGTCCGCAGCCACAAATCTCCAGTCCCTTCTCACAAAAATTTTATAACTATCTTGCACCAAAGCTTTACACGCGAATAAACAATGAACAGGGATTGTTGAAATGCACTAATTATGAAATCAAACATCTAATATATACATTCCTGCGATCCATTAGTAACGATACAATTGAATCGTATCTAAAGCCGATCTGCTAACTGTAACCACGCATTCACACACTCACGCACACGCGCATACACATACACACACACACACATGCATACGCGCACACATACACACACGCACACACACACGCACAAACACACGCACGCACACACACACATGAACACTCACACACACACACACACACATACACACACACACACACACGCACTCATATGCACATAAAGTATTGCAATGCTTTATTATTTTGTCACTGCTATGTTATTGTATATCTTAGTCTGTTACTAAACATGTGGATATAATTTTGTTTCTTATGCTGTACTAATGAAATTGTTAAGCCTTTTGGGAAGACACTGGCATCCATAATACAGTTTACACTAGTTTGGCAGCCAGGGTTACATACTTTTCATGTAAAAAAATCTGTATTAGTGCAAATAAAGAAAATAAAGAATTCATACTACGTAGCTTTCGTAGATAACGTGGAGTCAAGACTTCCCAGGTGCACCAATTTAAGCTCTCTTGTCATATCGTAATGAGATAACTTGAAATTAAGGTTTATGAGCATAGTTAGTCAAATCTAACGAGATTGAAACAAAACAGTCAGCGTGTCATCACTAATCTTCAATCCAGATAATTAGATTGCTAGGAGCGTAGCGGTCACCATATCGATAAAGTTATGTTATTGTAATAATTTTCCATTTCATATTCTAATAATGGTCAGGAAAAGTTAACTTAAAAAAAAGTAAAAACCGACTTCAAAATCAATATGCACTAAAAAGTTTTAAATAAACTCTTGACCATTGAAAGGAACGGAATCCATTTTACGCAAACAATTTCTTTTTGGAGTCGGTGCCATAACTTTTACCATTAAGGATCAACACAGCACCGACTCCAAAAAGAAATTGTTTGCGTTTTGGTTTTGAAGTCGGTTTTTAGGGTTCCGTAGCCGAATGGCAAAAAACGGAACCCTTATAGTTTCGTCAAGTCTGTCTGTCTGTCTGTCTGTCTGTCTGTCAGTCTGTCTGTCTGTCTGTCTGTCCGGCCGTATGTCACAGCCATTTTATTCTGTAACTATAAGCATTACACAATTGAAATTTAGTAGGAAGATGTGTCTTGTTAACCGCTTACCGATTCTCATACAAAAAATAAAAAAATATTGACAGTTAAGGGGGGGCTCCCATACATGAAACTAAAACCAAAATATTTTTTTTTAGTCAAACCTATGCGTGTGGGGTGTCTATGGATAGGTCTTCCAAAATGACGTCAAGGTTCCGAAAACCATTTTCTTTTAAAGTCTAACGTTTCATAGCTAGACGCTTCCAAAGTGGTAAAATGGGCGTCCCCCCCATCTAACTTCTAAACCAAGCAAGTGTAAATTTTGAAAAATATATATAATGTAGATCTTAACAAATACTTTCAACGAAAATTGGTTCGGACGAGATCGAAATAGTAGTTTTTGAGATATAGCACATTTTCAACAACCGCAAACATAACTTTGTACTTCATACAAACACTATGAAAAACAAAGTTATATTTGCAGTCCACAAAATATTGTGGTATTTTACTTAGTAGAAGTAAGTGGATTCCCTAATTCAGTTAAAGTTGGCACGGAACCCTCAGTTGGCGAGTCCGACTCGCACTTGCCCGGTTTTTACTATTTTTTTAAGTTAATTTTATTTCTTAATTCTTTGAAAGATTACAGGAGAGGGGAGGGGGTAATTGCACCTTATGACTCTGTTCTTTAAGAAGCTACAAACTACCTATCATAAGTTCTGTCATTATAATTACCAAACTCTTGAGCATTAAGGAGTTCCACCATCAGCTCAGCCCCACAAAATGTTGACAATCAGACGTAATGACACGTCAACATTAAGATTCTAGTAAAAAAAACACTATACGTGCCATTAAAATTTGAGGATTTCCCTCGATTACACCAAGATCCCATCATCAGATCCCAAATTGGCAATAATGAGACCAACTAGAAGGTATATTCTCTAGGTAAGCGAAAAAAATTACGAATCGGTCGACAAACGACTGAGATATGAGGTGGTGGATTTCGTAGTTATTTTTTTTTCTATAAATAGAATGGAATGCGTGGACTGTTTAATTGCTAAACACTTCAATCCTATCTCCCGACCCTCTCCTATGCGCACACTTTCGTATAGCCATGTTTCGCTAATCATCGGCGTCAATCATTCGTGCATTCATTCAAAATAATGCATTTTCGAATTGCCGCCGCTCCTGTTGAACTACTGAGACGGCCAGCGAAGGACGCTCCTCGCCGCGTGTGACCGACCGCGTGTGCGTGATTTTACTATTTATTATCCTCGAAGAACTTAAACGTGAAGCCTCCACACATAACAATACACCAATTGTCGTGTCAGTGAGTGACACACAGCAGATCCAGAAAATCCGCAACATAAGGAGAACCGTGAGTGCGCATCCTCCCTTAATTTTCCTTTTTTTCTTTCTAGTCTGCACCTAATTTAAGTGTTGTTGCAAGTTTGGAGCCTTCCGCATCCAAATACAGTCCACTTTAAATATAATTTTAATTTTTACATCAATGAACCAGCCGCTTCACGTGGTGGTTTGATTTCGGCGCCACCACCCCCTTTTTTTTGGTCACTTCGGCCGCATTATTTCTTTATATACTTCGGTCATTTCTTTAATAATTGGATGATCAAACGAACTTACCTTAAGTGAAGTTCGATCCAAATTGTCCTGACTTCGACGAAGAGATTTCATTGACCATGTAGTATGCCCTGCTACGCGTCTATTTACTCGCACACAAGTTTAGCGCAAGAAAGAGAAAGTAGAAAACCTCACTCCCTCCCACGCCTCACAGCACTGCCAGCCGCCTGTCGCTCATTCATTTCAGAGCAAGGAGACCGATGTATGAGATGTACAACATTGATTATACTTATGGTATGGGTGACTATTATTTTTGCATAAAAAACGTACACGAGAATTGGGAAGGGTGGGACCTTAAATCTCTTCGTCGAAGTCAGGACAATTTGGATCGAACTTCACTTAAGGTAAGTTCGTTTGATCATCCAATTGTCCTGCCTTCGACTCTGAGATTTAATTGACCATGTAGATGTTCGGAGTAAAATCAATGTTGTTACAACAGAATAAGTTGACGTCTCTGTTAGTGTTTGATTATTAGAACGATCATATTAAATAACAATTTATTGTTCACGTCACCATCTTTGACATTTAGATTTATTACTATTACTAAAAAAGAATGGATGTATGATAACTATGATAAGTTATAACTTTCTACTATAAACAAATATTTTTACTAGGAAGAAAGAATATATTTGTGAGTTTTTTTTTATGGATAACTAAAAATATATAATTTATTTATTTTAGGAATCTGAAACTGAAATAGTTTTATTTCTTATTTTTATTGTGGCGTGTTATATATATAACAAACAATACGGAATATGTATTGTTGAACTGAGACGGTTTGCGAATTTTATAGTTTTACACACTGAATTTGGCACGTAAAACAAATGATAATTTTATTACGAGGAAAGCTACATACAGAAAACACTTTTTAGTAAGCGCATTATCTTCGTTAAGTTAACGGGCTGGAAGGTAAGTCTGACAAATCGTTATCTTGTCTTGCAATTTTTTAACATATTTTATAATTATAGATTTGAAATACATACATGATATTCAATTGCTTTTTAGTATTGGATATTTAGGTATTAATGTGACTGTTTTAAAGATATACGTCCGAATACCAAACATATAAATTATATTTTTTACATTTAAATTTCGAATACCTGAGAAAACATTTGGTTATAAAAAGTGTTAGATGATTGATATAAAAGCAATTGATTAATTTGTTTATTTTAAGGAATGAAATTCTCTTAAGATCATGAAATATTCACAGGTGTCTATCAATGCTATATGATTATTTGCTGAGTTACCAAAAGAATACGAAAATTCAATGGCTTTGAAATATTATCGTTATCAGAAACTAGCGGTCCCCCGCGACTTCGTCCGCGCGTTTTGAGTTTGCTCCCTCCCCTCCCGTCGCAGCGTCATGTTTTATATCCTAAAGCCTTTCTCGATAAATAAGCTACCCAACACAGAAATATTTTTTCAAATCGGTCAAGCAGTTCCTGAGATAAGCGCGTTTAGCTTTATAATATATTAGCGCAAGCGCACGTTGTACTTAAGCTGCGAACATTATTTTGGTGCGGAGTTATGTTAAAAATGTGATAGCTCCTAAGATATTTATTGAAATCAAATGATAGAAAGAGCAACTTGGTTCTAAATGAAATGCTCGTGATGATGAATGTATTTATTTTGATAAGAATAAATACCTGTGTGTATAATACACCTCTAAAAATAATTCATTATTTTTTTACAAATTTATTAACATAAAAAAGGTTGTAGTAAGTCAACCATAAAAGATAGACTTATGCTGTCGCGGACTTTATTATAGAACTCTTAATGCTTAATAATCTTGTCATACATGATTTTTGTGTAACTTAAGCGGTTTCCGCAGCGTATGCAGCGGAAGCTCTCAAAAGGAATATTTTTCTCCCGTTTTCGCAACATTTTTCATTTCTGCTGTGGTCTTATGAGTCGTATTTTTATGTTATATAGCCTAAAGCCTTCCTCGATAAATAGACTATCCAACGTAAAAATAATTTTTCAAATCGCGCTAGTAGTTTCTGAGATTAGCGCGTTCAAACAAACAAACAAACAAACAAACAAACAAACAAACAAACTCTTCAGCTTTATAATATTAGTATAGATATATATATATTTAAGTTTGACAAATATTGACTTGTTTCAATATTATGAACAGTGTCAAAAAAAAAAACTGATTATGATTCAGAATTAGGATACCTATTTGGACAAAAAGGCTAAAAATAAACTGATATCGTATACAAGTACCTTTGTCATATCGAGATCCCAATGTAGACTGGTTTCATACATATTTAAAAACATTCTTATTTATGGTTCATAAAAAAAACAAGAATTATTTGGTTTACAATAATTAATTGACTCAAATTTTAATGAATTGTCGTATCACATGACGTCCTCTGGCGTAAGAGTGAAGGGAAAGTCCTTTAAAAAAACATTTTGAAAATGAAATATATATATATTTTCAACTAGGAGGCGGGCCGGACCATCGTGCCACTAGACCTGTTTTGTTATTAATTTTAATTCTACAATTGTTCCACCATACCTTAGTAACTGGTGAATATTAAGACGAAATGTCCTTTGAAAATTTATTAAACACAGTTTATCGAATTCTTTAAACATCAAAACATCAAACGATAAAGTTTATATCATAAGAATCAATTTTATACCTTAGTAACTTAGTGGCTTTCTGGGGAAGATTGTTGAGGAGTGGATGAATGTAATTGGGTGGAAAAAACTGATGATTAGAGAATATATTTACTTGATGTAGTTTATTCTTAAATCACAGAATAAATAGTAGGAAAATTAACATGGTTCATATTTCCAATAACTCGAATTAGATAATTGTAGTGCAATTTGGGTCTAATGCAGCATTGCATTTAGGATACGCCAGTTGTTTTTATTTTTTATTTTAATATATAATAATTGCCTTTTGTTAAAAAAAATATCGATAGTAGCATTTGCGTAATAATGAACATGTCTTGTATTTATCACACCTTAAACGTCCCTACGTTTTACGTGTGGCATGTGGCACATGGCAAATAAAAATAACCGAAGAATATTAAATAAAATAATATTATACTTGAGAAAATTAAATTGTACAAATTCATATGCTTTGTTATTGCATATCCATAAAAAAACAATAAGGCATTATTTTCGTAAAATGGACTTGTTTCAATTTTGTAGCTACCCATTCTTACAGTATATTTAACAACTAGCGGTCCCCCGCGACTTCGTCCGCGCGTTTTGAGTTTGCTCCCTCCCCTCCCGTCGCAGCGTCATGTTTTATATCCTAAAGCCTTTCTCGATAAATAAGCTATCCAACACAGATATATTTTTTCAAATCGGTCCAGCAGTTCCTGAGATAAGCGCGTTGAAACAAACAAAGTCAGCTTTATAATATATTAGCGCAAGCGCACGTTGTACTTAAGCTGCGAACATTATTTTGGTGCGGAGTTATGTTAAAACTGTGATAGCTCCTAAGATATTTGTTGAAATCAAATGATATAAGGGCAACTTGGTTCTAAATGAAATGCTCGTGATAATGAATGTATTTATTTTGATAAGAATAAATACCTGTGTGTATAATACACCTCTAAAAATAATGCATTATTTTTTTTACAAATTTATTAACATAAAAAAGGTTGTAGTAAGTCAACCATAAAAGATAGACATATGCTGTCGCGGACTTTATTATAGAACTTTTAATGCTGAACAATCTTGTCATACATGATTTTTGTGTAACTTAAGCGGTTTCCGCAGCGTATGCAGCGGAAGCTCTCAAAAGGAATATCTTACTCCCGTTTTCGCAACATTTTTTATTTCTGCTGTGGTCTTATGAGTCGTATCTTTATGTTATATAGCCTAAAGCCTTCCTCGATAAATGGACTATCCAACGTAAAAATTTTTTTTCAAATCGGGCCAGTAGTTTTTGAGATTAGCGCGTTCAAACAAACAAACAAATAAACAAACAAACTCTTCAGCTTTATAATATTAGTATAGATGTGTTGATTAGTTCTGGTTAGTGCTATCTGCGGATACTTCATACAATATGACATTTTATTTTAATTATTCTTCGGTGGTGATCGTGGTAGCATATGTTAAAAAACAAGCTCATAGAAACAAATGTCAATTAATTTAGGGTGACCAAAGGTTGTCACAATCTTTACTGGTCGGTGGCTGACTTTTCCAAAGATAAAGGACACAGTTCTCTCGACTCGAGATTAAGTACCGAACTTTGCGACGGTTATATGAATGCATTCATAAAAAACCGGCCAAGTGCGAGTCGGACTCGCGCACTGAGGGTTCCGTGCCAACTTTAACTGAATTAGGGAATCCATTTACTTCTACTTAGTAAAATACCACAATATTTTGTTGACTACAAATATAACTTTGTTTTTCATAGTGTTTGTATGAAGTACAAAGTTATGTTTGCGGTTGTTGAAAATGTGCTATATCTCAAAACCTACTTGTTCGATCCCGTCCGGAACAATTTTCGTTGAAAGTATTTATTAAGATCTACATCATATATTTTTTTCAAAATTTACACTTGCTTGGTTTAGAAATTAGATGGGGGGGGACGCCCATTTTACCACTTTGGAAGCGTCTAGCTATGAAACGTTTGACTTTAAAAGAAAATGGTTTTAGAAACCTCTATGTTATTTTAAAAGACCTATCCATAGACATCCCACACGCATAGGTTTGTCAAAAAAAATTTTTTTTGGTTTTAGTTTCATGTATGAGAGCCCCCCCTTAACTGTCATTATTTTTTATTTTTTGTATGAGAATCGGTAAGCGGTTAACAAGATACATCTTACGACCAAATTTCAATTGTGTAATGCTTATAGTTACAGAATAAAATGGGTGTGACATACGGACGGACAGACAGACAGACAGACAGACAGACAGACAGACAGACAGACAGACAGACAGACAGACTTGACGAAACTATAAGGGTTCCGTTTTTTGCCATTCGGCTACGGAACCCTAAAAAGCGTATCACTGTCACAGCATATTTTTCTAAAAATGAAATAAACTCCAAAACAATGGAATACCGCGGACACCTTAATAAATCTAATATGACGGTAGTACTATATTGATTACGGAATTTGATAAGATACATTTCAAAACAATCACGGTTTCGAGCTAGTTGTTATTGCGTCGGTAAATAAAATCTAAGCTTTACCGATTTATTTACTGAGAAATTGATTAAATCTTAGTTGGATTTCAAAACTAAATACGTCAAATTTTCTACCATTCAGAATAATACATATGCCAGGTATTGAGCAAAGCTCATTCTCATTTTTATCATAGCTGTTAAAATTGAAAGCAAATAATGGGGTTTTTAAACGGACCGATTTTTATATGGACCCAACCATATTTTGGTACGTACTGGGCAAGCTTACAGCTTGCTTGCTTGCTATTTATAATCAAAGAGCCAACCACAAGCTAAATAGTTATAGGTATAAGCAGAAAGCAGAAATTTATGTAGAAACTTGCTTTCTAAAAAAGTAAATTGTTACCTTTTTACAAAATCTATTAAATTCGATATTTTAAGTAGTGTTATTAAGCAATGTTGTGTTTACCATAGCATTGTCTAATTAGACAATTTTATAGCCATTGGCAAGAAATAAGTACAAAAGAGTTGTAATCAATGGCGGATATAGCTATAACATACATAACTACATGAGCTATGGAGGGATGCCATTCTACCGATTTTAGAGCTTTGGGAAAAAAATTGAAGCGTGTACTGCAGGTTGCAGATAACGTGTATTTATGATTAAGGTTTAGGCAGTAAAAGTGTTTTTAAATCTCAATTTTACTTTTCCGAGCAAAAATGTACAAAATAAATGAAAATTTATTCGATTTGAAATAAATCTGCCACCACTATTTTTCGGTACTTACGAAAAGGTACTTTATATTATTTTATTGCTATTTTTGTTTGTTAGTGTGATGGCTTACATTATGCTCCATTTTAATATTTATCAAAAGATTGGCTGAGACAAGTGTTCGGTCGTGGTTTCGCCACGAGTGGAATACGGTAGCCCGTAATAAGTACATATGTACGTACGGCTTTAAGGTGATATAATAAAGCTTTCATAAAAACACATACCTTTTTTGGTCGGATTCTGATTCCAAGTGCGAAACGTTGAAAAAACGCTGCAGTTGTGACGGTAGATCACCGTTACGAAGTAATTCGCGGCGCATCATGGGCCGTCGCGTTCGCACAGGTAGAACATACCCAGGCAGGCGCCTGTTGGGCCGGATGAGTGCGGGCGAAGGCCGCTGCTTCATACTTAGAGGCCATGATGGCTCATCGTCAGCGCTACTTAGTATGTGGAATTATGTATGAATGCCTTTGGCTGTAATTTATTATTAGCATTTAAGCCCAATTGACTGTAAATTCACCCAACTTGTTCCTCTTTTTTCGCAATGAAAATGAGGGTAGGATATTGGAAGCAACGCATACCAAAAGTCTCAGCTGAGATCAAAAATGATCTAGATAATTAGGACTGGCTGACATCGCGTGTCAGCTCGGCCGGTATTTGCTACAGATCAATATCGCGTATTGATTCGGAGCGGAAAATGCGGACTGGCTAGCATCGCGTGCTAGCTCGGCCGCGAAGCGTAAAGCATGCATGGTGCAGCCACGCTGGGTAGTGCGTTTTACTTCACATTTACTTTATGAATAAATACGTATCACTATAAGGTAAGTTACGTTTAGCACGAAATAAAAACTTAACGTATATACTGTGGTTACTGCGTGCGTTGTAACGGCGCGCGCGCACGGACACGAATGAGCGACAGGCGGCTGGCAGTGCTGTGAGGCGTGGGAGGGAGTGAGGTTTTCTACTTTCTCTTTCTTGCGCTAAACCTGTGTGCGAGTAAATAGACGCGTAGCAGGGCATACTACATGGTCAATTAAATCTCAGAGTCGAAGGCAGGACAATTTACAATTATCACGCATAGGCACGTTATATTTCGTTATATTTGCATTTTTGGTACATAGTCATACGGTCACTGTATTGCTTAAATTAAATAGTTAGTCGAGTTCTATTCATATTTAACCGCCTCGATAGCTATTTATTATTTCTAATTTTATTTCCGCACCGCATTTGCGTAGTACAGATCTCGTGATTATTCCTAATTCATTTCATAGCGTAATAAGTAATATGCTTAGGACGCCATATTGAATGCGTGTTCCATTCGCATTCCATTTGTTCATCGTTCGATTCCGCTACCTTCTTCAGCCGCCGGTCGTCTCAGTTATTCGCCACCCGCTAATCTTTTTTTATTCGCACCCGCAAACTGTAATATTTTTTCACCGCATTTATTATTATTTCGCACCGCAATTATATATTATTCCTATACACAAGTTATTTCGCAACTTTTAGATCAACTTATTTGATCAACCGCTATTCACAATGGGTAAAGCAGCTAAGAGAAGAGAAAGCGCAGGGCAATTTGTAGAAGAAACTTTAAATACTTATAAAAATCAGCTTACTTTATATGGTATTAAACGCGATGTCATATTTAAACGCTTAGAAAACATATTTTCCCTTGCACAAAAGGCTGTTCAAAACCAACAACATCAAAAGGCTTTATGTGCCTCTGCATGTAACATCGACAGACTCCGTAATGAATATCAAGAACTTTTAGATTCATATAACTTACTAAATTTGCAAATCAACCCGGACGTTAGTGTCGAATATGATTCGTGGACTTCCTTTGAAGACATGTATTGCTATATAAAACAAGTTATAGTTGACATTGAAAGGTCTAACATTTCTAATAGCTCGCCAACGCAAACTTCTACAACTTCTAAGCCTCGTCTTCCGCCCATTGATTTACTGTCCTTTAATGGGGACATCAAAAACTGGCCATTGTTATCAACAATTTAAAAGCATGATACATGAAAATTCATCGCTTACTGATAGTGAAAAAGTATTCTACTTGGTGGGTAAGCTCACCGGTCAGGCATCGTGCGTGTGCGCAGGGCTCCCTCCTACCTCTGAAAACTATCAAATTATATGGGACGCACTCGTGCACAAGTACGATGATCCTCGCTCTCTCGCATCGGCATACCTTAATCAATTGTTGCATTTCAAACCTTTGACAAACACAAACTCAAATGGATTAGATTCATTTATTAATAATTTTGACTCCTCTGTTGAGGCACTCAAGCAATTAAAGCTTGGTGACTTAAATGATTTTATTTTCTTACATCTCGCCTTGCAGAAGTTAGACACAGACACAATTAAATTGTTTGAAATTACATATCGAAAAGATAATATTCCTACTTATCATAATTTAATCGAATTTGTTAAGGAACAACGTAAAGTTTTATCGCGTTCTGTATCTAATAATAAAAATCATATTTCTCAACCGCAAAACAATAAATCACTTGCTAAGCACAACCCTTCGCCGTCAACTAAAACCTTTGTAAATACGGAGCTAGGGTCGGGCGCCAGTACCAGCGCTAGTGACAAATGTGCATTGTGTCATAACAAACAACACGAACACTTCTATTCGTGTCCTTCTTTTATGAAATTAACCCCGCATGATAGATACAACTTTATTAAAGCGCACTATTTTTGCAACAATTGTTTAAGTATCCGACATAAAACTTTTGCATGTACTTCAAAGCATAATTGTTCTTATTGTTCTATGCGACACCACTCCTTATTACACTTTAATTCTCCCGCTAAGTCTAATTCATGTAATGTTGGAGCAACGGTGTCCGAACCCGCTACTTCGCCCGCTATCGCCCGTGAATGTGACCCTACTCGCACTGCGCCGAGCGGTCATATCGCGTTATCTACTCATAACCGCCACGAAAATGATTCACCGCACTCGCTTGAAAATAATAACGCTTCTGTGTGCACAGTTTCGTACGATCGCATTTCTTGTTCTCAAACGACGACTTTATTAGGTACCGCTAAAATTAAAGTTACTGATTGTTATAATCAAACTCACTTCTTGAGATGTCTAGTGGATCCTGGCTCTCAGAGTGATTATATTTCCGCTGATTGTGGCAAGCGCTTATCGCTTCCTATTAGTAAACAAACCCGCTATACAGAAGTTCAAGGTATAGGAGGAGCTACGCAAAAAATTTTAGGTATCACCGCGCTCAAGTTTACTTCTCGCTTTGATAATAAGTGCGAATATTCTATAAAGCCCTTGATTGTAACTCAGATTACGTCTCAGCTGCCCGACTCGCACGTCGATGCATCGGCTATAGAATTGATTAATGACCTTCCACTTGCTGATGACGAGTTTTCACAACCTGGACCTATAGACGTACTTTTAGGAGTTAAACTTTATTGTGAAATTTTGCTCCGCCTTTGAAACAACTTTAGGTTACTTAATTATGGGTGACGCACCTATTGTTTCTCCGAAACCCGCTTATCGCACACTGTGTGCTTTTACATCTGACCCGCTACATCAGATTGTCGAAAAATTTTGGGCGGTCGAGGAATTGCCCTCTCGCAAGTTCTTAAGTCCTGATGATCAACAGTGCGAAGATATTTATAGTGCTACCACTGTTCGTAATGCTGACGGCAGCTACTCTGTTGATCTTCCTTTTAAGGATGACCCTCAAAATTTAGGCAATTCTTATTCCACCGCTAAGAAACGTTTTTTACTTCTGGAAAAGAAGTTTGCTAAAGATCCTAATCTTAAACTAAAATATGATGATATTTTTCTTGACTACCTAAATAAGGGTATTATTTCCCGCACCGCACCTGAGTCATGTGACGCTCCAGGTTTTTATTTACCGCATCACCCTGTAGTGCGCGACGACAAGTCAACGACTAAGGTTCGCCCTGTTCTGGATGGCAGTGCCAAAACTGACACTGGCCTGTCACTAAATGATATTTTACACACCGGTTGTAACCTACAGGCAGAGATTTTTCACATTCTTTTGAATGTTCGCCTCTTTCGCATTGCATTTTTTGCAGACGTAAAACAAATGTATTTGTGTATCCACACTAACTCACCACACCGCAAATATTAACGTGTTCTATACCGTTTTTCTGATAATGACCCGCTGGAAGTCTTCGAGTTCAACCGAGTTACATTCGGACTCAGGTCGTCGCCGTTTTTGGCACTCCGAACCTTGCGTCAACTCGCTAATGACGAGCGACATAACTGGCCCGAAGCTGCCGCCGTCCTTGAAAGCGATATCTACATGGACGATCTGGCTTCTTCTGCTTCTTCCCCGCAGGAAGCAGTCAAGATAGCACACGATCTAATTGAGCTTTTCAAATCTGGTGGTTTCGATTTAGTCAAGTGGACTTCTAACTCACTTGAATTGCTCGAACACATACCTTAGTCGCACCGGCAATCTGAATTTATTTCCTTTGATGACGGAAGTACATTTAAGATTTTGGGTTTACGCTATTTACCAGCTCAAGACACATTTGTTTTCGAAATTTCTAACTCCCCGCTAACATGTACTAAACGCGCTATTTTGTCCGCCACCGCACGCCTGTACGATGTCTTAGGACTAGTCGGGCCTGTTATTCTTTACGCTAAATTAATAATTAAGGAGCTTTGGCTTCTCAATCTTGACTGGGACGATGTGCCCCCATCCCGTATTATTAATTTATGGCAACAATATTTATCGGAGCTACCGCTAATTTCTCGCATTTCATTCCCGCGTCATGTAGGTATAGATCCTGATTCAAACGTTTCTTTAGTAGGTTTTTCGGATGCCAGCGAGTCCGCTTACGGCTGTGTTATTTACTTGCACGTTGAGAACGGCAATCAAACTCCAATTGTTTCGCTTCTCTGCTCTAAGTCACGCGTGGCTTCTGCTAAACCAAAAACCGGCCAAGTGCGTGTCGGACTCGCGCACCGAGGGTTCCGTACAAACCTGCAAGGTTTACAAAGTTCGTTCATTACAACAATCGGTACGAGGGTCAAACTGAAAGTTCTTAGAAAATCAAAAACTGATTACATTAGCCAGTTATTAGTTTTATTATATCTTTTCAAAATATTGTCCATTGACGTCAATACACCGCTGCATGCGATGGAACCACTGGGAAAAGCACTTTGCCCACTCGTCCTTAGGGGTCTCTTCAATGGCATCGCGATACGCAGCCACCGCTTCTTCAGCATTCATAAACCGCTTTCCTTTAAGTTTTTCTTTAATTTTTGGAAATAAATAAAAATCACAAGGCGCGAGGTCGGGGCTATACGGCGGGTGACCCAGTAATTCAACGTTTGATGTCGCCAAATAGTCGATCGTTCGCTTGGCGGTGTGCGACGAGGCGTTGTCGTGGTGAAGGAGGATCCTACTGCGAGGTCGTTTCTCTCGAACTTTTTCCAAGACAAGTGGCAAACAATTGGTAGTGTACCATTCTGCAGAAACTGTTTTTTGATCCTCTAACACAATTGTTGCGAAATGACCTATCCTTCCAAAGAACGAGGCCACCACACACACATTTTTTTTCCCGCACTTCGATCTCTCTTCACTTTAGTTGGCAACTCCTCGAAAGGAAACACCCACTGAGCAGATTGTCTTTTGGTTTCAGGATCATAACAGTAAATCCAGCTTTCGTCACCTGTTAGTATGTCGAACACAGCATTTGAGTCACCTCCGTTAAATCTTTCAATCATTTTACGGCACCAATCCACACGATGGAGTTTTTGAGCCTTAGTCAAATTATGAGGTATCCACCGGGCGCAAAGCTTCCTGACCGCTAAATGTTCGTGGAGGATTTTGTGCACTTGAATCTGCTGATAGGTCACTCTTTTGTCAGTCTCTATCATACGCCGCACAACACAGATGTTATTTTCAGTCGTCGCCGTAGAAGGCCGTCCCTCACGTACATCATCAGTGAGATTAGTGCGACCACGTTTAAACTCATTAAACCAGTTGTAAACAGTCGCACGAGATGGGGCTTCATCGTGAAAGGCCAATCGTAGTCTATCATAACTTTCTTGTTGACTTAAATGACATCGAAAGTCATAAAAAATCATTGCACGAAAATTTTCTCGTGTTAAATTCATGTTGACGTGACACAGACAATTTTCAATTTGCCGCCAAATCGTAAAACAAATGACAAATGAATGAAATATATACTCAGTAATATTGGCAAAGAGTTCTATTTACAAATTTTAGAATATTTTTTTTATTATATTGTTTATAAGTGGCCAGTTCTAAGAACTTTCAGTTTGACCCTCGTATCAATGGTTGTACTTTTGCGTTTTGCGTTTTTGCGTTGACTTAGTTTTTTTTTTTTTACGGGTTAAAGGCAATTAGATCTAAGTATTTGATATAAATTTCAACTTGATAGCTCTACGCGTTCATGAGGAAAAAAGTAATAAGTTTATATTTATTAAAAAATATATATTTTGTAATGTAACTAAAAATTTAAGGTTTTCGGAATTTTTCCTTTATGTGTGCTATAAAACTTTGCTTCATGCCAAATTTCAAGATTCTAGGTCGACTGGAAGTACCCTTTAGGTTTTGATTCCCTTGCGAGTACTTGCGAGTTTCAAAATATGCAGCTTAAATTGCTGTTTCTTTTGATTGCGTTGACATAGAAGTTTGATTTTGTTACAGCTTGAAGGTATTATAGACCTGAGTATTTGGTATGAATTTCAATTTAATACCTCTACGCGTTTATGAGGAAATGGGTAGTAAGTTAAAAAAAAAAAAATTATGTGATGTAACTAAAAATTTATGGTTTTCGTAATTTTTCCTTTATCTATGCTATAAGACGTTGCTTCGTACCAAATTTCAATATTTTGAGTTCACGGGAAGCACCCTGTAGGTTTTGATTCCCTTGCAAGTGTCGAAAATTTGCGGCATAAACGGCTGTATCTTTTGATTGCGTTGGCTTAGAAGTTTGATTTTTTCACAGCTTCAAGGGACAGTAGACTTGAGTAATTGATATAAATTTCAGCTTCATACCTCCACGCGTTCCTGAGAAAAAGGGTCTTGACAGACGGACGGACAGACGGACAACAAAGTGATCCTATAAGGGTTCCGTTTTTTCCTTTTGAGGTACGGAACCCTAAAAATCACTCTCGCTCGCTTAGAACTTAACGGGATTCTATTACTTTCACGGCTTCTAAGGGAAGTCCATGACACTTTGTCTAAAAGACAAAATAAATAATATTTTCGCTTTCTCCGACTCAGAGGTCGCCCTATGTTGGTCGGTCGCTTCACCACATAGGTTTAATTCCTATGTTGCCAACCGCATTTCGCAAATTCAGGAAAATATTTCATCTGAAAATTTATTTCATGTACCCGGAGTACAGAACCCTGCAGACTGTGTGTCTCGCGGACTGACACCTGCGCAGTTAATTCAGAATGAAATCTGGTTTAGAGGGCCGTATTGGCTTTCTTTGCCGTTAATTAATTGGCTTCTACAAAAATTTGAACCAAATAAATCCCTATTGCCTGAAGAAAAAACTATTACGCATGTTACTAAAACCGCTCATCCTATCGAAAATCCACTTTTAATACTCGCTTCGCGATGTTCCACTTGGGAAAAACTTCTTCGCAGCACTGTATACGTGCTTAGGTTTATAAAGAAATTACCGCGAAATAGTGTGGTCACCGCAGATGATTTGAATGCCGCCGAATTAGAAATAATTCGTGTTGTGCAGTCTGTAAGTTTTCCTGAAGATTTTAAGAAAATTTCATTTGGACAATTATGTTCCGTGAAATTATTAAAACTATTCGCGTTCATTAAGGACGGAATACTTCGCGTCGGAGGACGCCTCGCAAACTCGTCTTTGGACTATTCATCTAAACACCCAATTTTATTGCCTAAAAAAGGACACATTATTGATCTTTTAATAGATTATTATGACCGCAATAATTGTCACGCTGGTCCACAACTTTTGATTTCCATTTTAAGGTCAAAATTTTGGATTATATCCGCCAGGCGCATCGTAAGACAGCGCATACATAAATGTAATACTTGTTTCCGGATGAACCCGAAGTCTACATTCCCGCCAATGGCTGATTTGCCTAAGTGTAGGTTAGAACAATGTAAGGCGTTCTTACATACAGGTGTCGACTACGCAGGCCCACTGTACATCACTCCTTATCGCAAGCGTGGCGTTCGTAGTGTGAAGGCCTACTTATGTTTATTTATCTGCTTAGTCACTAAAGCAGTTCATCTAGAACTTGTTTCTAATTTAACCTCCGCTTCTTTTATAGATGCATTTAAGCGCTTCATATCACGACGCGGCCCTTGTTCGTTTCTTTATAGCGACAATGGCACAAATTTTATTGCTTCTAAATCTTATTTTAATGAACTTCACGAATTTCTTAAATGTGATGACTACAACTTAACGTTTCATAATGAACTCGCAAAGCACCGTATTGTTTGGAAGACTAATGTCCCCACTGCAAGCCATTTTGGAGGGATTTGGGAAAGCAATATTAAGAGTGCTAAATCCTTATTATTTCGCGTGATAGGTAATCAAATTCTTACTTTTGAAGAGTTGTCGACCGTTCTTGCGCAAATTGAGGCAGTTTTGAACAGCCGACCACTTTATATTTTAAGCTCTGACCCATCAGAGCCACTCGCGCTGACACCTTCACATTTTTGAAGTGAAGACTTCTTTAGCGGCGTTGAGCACTTTTGTGGGATGGGGGAAAAATGTGAAACTCACGTCAGGACACGTGGGCTGATCGAAAAACCGTAAGACGGTTGGCGAAATTATGGATGTAAGTTGATTTTTTTGAGAGATAAACTTTTTAATGTAATTTAATATAATATAAATTGTAATGTTTGTGTACGATAGCGCAATAAATAAATATTGTATTCTATAAAAATATTATATTATTATTATTATTATTGTATTATTATTATTATTATTATTGTATTCTATCACAAAAATGATAGTACTTTTATATTGATAATAACTATTCCAAAAAATCAAAAATGCACAACGTTGATATTCAAGTTTTCACTTCTGCTGGCACTCCCGGAGTGCTTTCACAGTTTTTTTATCTACCGCACCGCTCGAGTATCTACCCGCGGCTGACTTATCTGAGGAACGAACCAGTTTATTGTCTCGTTTTTCATTAATGGATTCACTTGTTCAATCGTATTGGAAGCGGTTTAAATCGGAGTATTTACATAATTTGCAATTGCGCGAAAAATGGAATACGCCTTCAAATCCAATCAGAGTTGGCACCGTGGTACTTTTAAATGTTAATAACGCTCCACCTTTACAGTGCCCATTAGGAATTATCACAAACCTGTACCCGGGTAAAGATGGAATAACTCGCGTTGCGGAAGTAAAAACAAAAACTGGCACGTATAAGCGTCCAGTAGTGCGGCTATGCCCACTCCCAACCCAGTAGTCGAACTTTAGTTTTCGTAGCTTGCGTTCCAAGTTGACGCAACGACGCAACTTAGTTTTAAATTTTTATTTTTATTATTATTATTATTTTTCGATCGCTCTGTAGTCTATACTTATGGAGCGATCTTTTCTCTTGTTTTTTGAAGGGTTACTTCAAGGCCGGGGGGATGGTGGATTTCGTAGTTATTTTTTTTCTATAAATAGAATGGAATGCGTGGACTGTTTAATTGCTAAACACTTCAATCCTATCTCCCGACCCTTTCCTATGCGCACACTTTCGTATAGCCATGTTTCGCTAATCATCGGCGTCAATCATTCGTGCATTCATTCAAAATAATGCATTTTCGAATTGCCGCCGCTCCTGTTGAACTACTGAGACGGCCAGCGAAGGACGCTCCTCGCCGCGTGTGACCGACCGCGTGTGCCTGATTTTACTATTTATTATCCTCGAAGAACTTAAACGTGAAGCCTCTACACATAACAATACACCAATTGTCGTGTCAGTGAGTGACACACAGCAGATCCAGAAAATCCGCAACATAAGGAGAACCGTGAGTGCGCATCCTCCCTTAATTTTCCTTTTTTTCTTTCTAGTCTGCACCTAATTTAAGTGTTGTTGCAAGTTTGGAGCCTTCCGCATCCAAATACAGTCCACTTTAAATATAATTTTAATTTTTTACATCAATGAACCAGCCGCTTCACGTGGTGGTTTGATTTCGGCGCCACCATGAGGTATAAACTAGCTAACAATATAAAAAAATAACCATGACCACGAATGTGAATACATACTTTTCTTCTTTGCTTTCTCTTACAAATTCAATTGGTATCATCCCACCAGATCTTTTTGAAATAGAAACACTAATAAATAAGTTAAAATCTGACTCAGCAATTGAAAAAGACGGCATTCCCTCTACCTTTATAAAAATGACTAAAAAGGAACTGGTTCCCATCATAACCCATTTCTGTACTTTATGTCTCGAGCAGGGAATATTTCCCTTGGAACTAAAACAATCAATAATCCATCCAATATTTAAGAATGGGGACAGGGACGATTTAAACAACTATAGACCCATATCGGTTTTGTCGGTAATTCAGTACTGTAGACGCTATCTTCAAGTTAACTAGTAACATTACAAAATTTTTAGACGAGAAAAAGAAAACGGTTTGTATCTTTTTAGATTTGAAAAAAACATTTGATACCGTCTCTGTCCCCACACTTCTTCACTTAAAAAAATGAGCATAAGAGGTCCTTTCCTCAAATTGATTAGAGATTATTTAAAAAATAGATCGGAATGTGTAAACCTTGATAACGATCTTATCAGCGCGGATGTTATGATTCCAAATGTCGGCGTCCCACAGGGAAGTGTCCTTGGCCCGACTCTTTTCCTTTGTTACATTAATGACCTAACTGAATTGAAATTAGCAAATAAACAAATCGTATCTTACGCTGATGACACCGCTATTCTATTTCACGGGGACCCTTGGACTGATGTATTCAAATCAGCTGAAGTTGGACTTCGTAGAGTAATTGAATGGTTTAACCTAAACCTATTATCCCTGAACCTCAAAAAAAAACTACGTAGCATTCTCAATACGCGACCGTCAACAACCAGCTCCTACACTCGAAAAACCGCACATTATTGCAAGTATACCGATAGTACACTATCCTGCGACTGTAGGAAACTCGAAAAAGTAAACTCAATTAAATACTTGGGAATAATATTGAACCAAAATCTCACATGGCAACCACATCAGGAGTTAGTTGCTAGCCGCGCTAGAAAATTAATCTGGATTTTCAAATACCTAAGGGATATTACGGATAAACAACTAATAACATACATATACACAGCACTTATACAATCCATTCTCCTATATTGTATCACCATCTGGGGTGGAACTCATAAAACTAAATTTATTAACACTGAGAAGGCCCAAAGATCTATCCTAAAGGTAATGCACAAAAAGAAAAGACTTTATATCACCAAAAAACTATACACAGAAGCTAACGTTTTAACTGTAAAACAATTATATATTCTTCAAAGCACACTGTCAGTCCCAAAAAGTAATGTTTTTGATCCTAAAATTCTAAAAAAACTCGTACAGTATTTACGTCGAAACAATTCTCAAGTCAGTCCGTTAAAATATATAACAAAATAAATAAAAGGATAAGCATTTACTCAAAATCACTCCCATCATGTAAAAAAAATGCTAATAACCTATTTAAAAACATTGCTCTACCACGAGACTGAAGAGATATTGTATAGCCTAGCTTAAAAAAGAATACACACTCTAGTACACGCACACACACGCACACACACACACACGCGCGCGCGCGTGCGCGCACGCACACACACACACACACACACGGGCGCGCGCGCGCGCACACACACACACACACTTTTATTAGTTTACTCGTTCATCACTTATTATTAAATAACACACGCCATTGTATCTTATATTAAGGGGCTACCCGGATTTTTAGCGCACTTACTAGCGCCACTTTAGTAAAAAAAACATAACTCGTTAAATAAAAGACCAAACAAAAATCTGGTAGATACGATTGTAGTACAGGTTCTATAGTTTATTTAGTACGTTTAAATTGTTTCTAAAGTAGTTAACTGTAGTTACAGTTAGAAAAACTGCTAAATATGGCCACTTTTAGCATTTTTGCTAACTGTAACTGCAGATAACTGTGTTTAATTGAACTTAAACATTGTGTCTAAACCACATAATCAGAGCTACAATCGTATCTACCAGAATTTTGATTGGTCTTTTATTTAACGAGTTATGATTTTTCTAGTAAAGTGGCGCTAGTGTGCGCGGTAAAAATCCGGGTAGCGCCTTAATCATGCTTCTGATCAATAAGCACTACAGTAAAGAGGGTACTCTTGTAATACAAGTCTATAATAAAACTTAAAAGAAGATGTACCAACTCATGTTATATTTACCCTGAGAGAACAATAAAGATTATGATAATGATTATGAAGATTATGAGGTAACATAGATACAAAAAAACTTATAGTCGAATTGATAAACTCCTCCTTTTTTGAAGTCGGTTATAAAATATGCTTAATTACTTGTTCCATTTGCTTTCTTGAACTATCTGATACCAGATACTCATTTTGTATTTAAATATATCGTCGGGGCTGGGCGATAGGAATTTACCGAGCCCTTTAGTAACCGTTTGACTGTCCATATATTAACCACTGTTATATGGTTCATACATGGACTAATACCCGAATGCAGTTGCGTGGCCGGTTTAATTGACTGAAGATAGATAGATAACTCTTTATTGCACATAAAACACATTGATTTAAAAATTCATTTTAAGGAAATGTACAATTTAGGCGGTCTTATCGCTATAAGCGATCTCTTCCAGACAACCTTTGGGTAAAGAAATTATGTGTGAATGAATCTAATTTAAATTTATTTATGTTATTTATTTTTCTTCGTTTACAAATTGATTCAATTTAATTTATTTACGTTATAATTCAAAATGTAGGTTTGGTTTAATTATGTGGAAACATAAATAATAATTAGTTCTAGGTAAGGGTCTAAGTAAGTAGTAAGCAGGGTGACTTCTAATTCGACGTAATCCTCTTGGCACGTGATAATACATCTAATTTCAAACAAAATTAACTCTAATTTCCCAACACCAAAGTGTCAAAATAAATCCTGTTTTCTATCGACCAAATTAGATAATCAAAACAAAATTTTATAAGAAATCACTTGCTTTTTTCAAATGTTTGACATTCGTGCCAGTATTGGTATATAAATGTTAGTTGATGTAAGTACATAACTGATGAAAATTCAAAATACTTAATTAAAAACACTAACATATTTTTTTTGCAGTTAATTCAAATTTTCGAAACAAATTTAATATCTGGATAGCGAGACACTTTGGTATTAGGGACATTAGGTTTGATTTTGTTGGAAATTAAATGTATTATCACAACCCAAAAGGATTAGTCTTGTGATTCGATACAAGTCACCCTGTAGTTTGTATCCTAATCATCTTAAAGAGGGTTGGAAGTATGTATAAGAAATTCACCACATAAACTGTCTCAACTTTTACTTTCTTTCTCTACTTTTATCATTTATCGTAGCTGCGTAACTTATCTAAAAAAACAATAATTTAAAAGATTAATAGAAGGTATTAGATACGGCTAATAAACCTGATGTTCATTGTAAGCATTACTTGCTATTTTTTGTATGAGAATTGTAAAGCGGTGACAGGATACATACTCTTACCAAATTTCAACAGTGTGATGCTTATAGTTACAGAATAAAATGGCTGTGACATACGGACGGACAGACAGACAGACAGACAGACAGACTTGACGAAACTATAAGGGTTCCGTTTTTTGCCATTCGGCTGCGGAACCCTAAAAATTGATTTTTGCTCTAGAATTTGTAGTTAGACTTTGTTTTGTTGAAACTGCGATAGTGCATACAAAGTTGTGATTAAATATGTAAATAAAAATATTAAAAATAGACTTTTATTTTCCATATTACATTCATACTGAAACTGGTATTGATTAAGTACGTATATCTCAAAATGCGCAGACGCTGGCGCGGAGGTTCGCTAGTAAGCACATAAAACAGACAAGCGAAATCAGTTCAACAACTATATCATACACATAATACAACAATACGTATCTCTTGCACCATATTGGCTATTATATCTATATCAATTGAAGTAATCGTCCAACCAATTCAGTTAGTAAACTTGTAAATTAGTAAACTAGTAAGTAAGTAAATTAGTAAATAAGCAAATTAGTAAATTTGTAAATTAGTAAATAAGAAAATAAGTAAATTAGTAAATAAGTAAATGAGTTAATTAGTCAATAAGTAAATAAGTAAATAAATAAATAAGTAAATTGGTAAATTACAAAACTAGTAAATTAGTAAATAAGTAAATTAGTTAATTAGTAAATAAGTAAATAAGTTAATTAGTAAATTAATAAATGAGTAAATTAGTAAATAAGTAAATTAATAAATAAGTTAAGAAGTAAATAAGTAAATAAGAAAATAAAAAAATACTAAATAAGTAAATTAGTAAATTATTAAACTAGTACATAAGTTAATAAGTAAATTAGTAAATAAGTAATTAATAAAAAAAGTAAGTAATAAAGTAAGTAAATAAGTAAATTTGTAAATAAATTAATAAGTAAATAAGTTTATAAGTAAATAAGAAAAAAAGGAAATAAGTTTATAAGTAAATAAGTTAAAAAGTAAATAATAAAGAAGCTAAATAAGTAAAAAAGAAAATAAGTAAATACGTAAATACATAAATAAATAAATAAATAAATAAATCAATAATTAAATAAATAAATAAATAAACAAATAAATAAATAAATATATAAATAAAAAAGTAAGTAAATAAGTAAATATATCAATAAGTAAAAAAATCAATAAATAAACAAATAAATATATAAATAAAAATTAGTAAAAAGGTAAATAAATAAATCTGTAAATGAGTGAATAAGTAAATAAGTAATTAAGTAAATAAATGAATAAGTGAATAAGTAAATAAGTATATTAGTAAATTAGTTAACAAGTAAATAAGTAAAAAAAATAATAATAAAGTTAGTAAATAAGTAAATAAATAAATAAGTAAATAAGTTCATAAAAAAATAATAAAATTAGTCAATAAGTTAAAAAGTTAATAAGTAAATTAGTTAATTGGTAAATTAGTAAATAAGGTAAAAAGTAAATAAGTAAAAAAGGAAATAATAAAGTAATTAAAAAAGTAAAAAAGAATATAAGTAAATAACTAAAAAACAACATACGAAAATAAGGAAAGAAAAAAAAAGTTATTAAATAAATAAATTAATAAATAAATAATTAACAAATAAATTAATAAATAAATAAAAATATTAATAGAAAAATGAGTAAATAAGTAAATTAGTAAAAAGGTAAATAAGTAAGTAAATTTGTAATATAGTAAATTAGTAAACTAGAAAAAAAAGTATATAAGTATATTAATAAATCAATAAATAAATCAATAACTAAAAAAAAAAAAAACAATTAAATAAATAAATAAGAAAATGAGTTAATAAATAAATAAGTAAATTAGTAAATAAATAAATAAGTGAATAAGTAAATAAAAAAATAAGTTAATTAGTAAACAAATAAATAAGAAAATAAGTTAATGAGTATATAAGTAAATAAGTAAAAGAGTAAATGAGTAAATAAGTAAATAAGTTAATAAAAAAATAAGTGAATAAGTAAATTAGTTAAAAAGTAAATAAGTAACTTAGTAAATTAGTAAGTAAGTAAATAAATTAAAAAGTTAATAAGATTAAAAATAAATAAGTAAGTAAATAAATAAATAAATAAAAAAATAAAAAGTAAGTAAATAAGTAAATTAGTATATTAGTGAATAAGTAAATAAGTTAATAAATAAATTAGTAAATGAATAGAGATATCAATAAATAAAAATAAAAATAAATATATATATTATTAAAAAAGTAAGTAAATAAGTTAATTAACGAATTAGTAAAAAATTTAATAAATCAATAAGTTAATAAATAGATAAATCAATAAATAAATTAATCAATAAATAAATCAATCAATAAATAAATATAAAATAAAAAAAATAGGTAAATAAGTTAATAAATAAATAAGTTAATAAATAAATAAGTTAATAAATAAATAAATACATAAATAAATAATCCAATAAGTAAATTAGTAAATTTGTAAAAAAGTGAAATAAGTAAATAAGTAAAAAAGAAAATTAGCAAATATATAAATAAGCAAATTAGTTAATTAGTAAATAAATAAATAAGTTAATAAGTTATTTAGTAAATAAGTTAACAAGTAGATAAGTAAAAAAGTAAATAAATAAATAAATCAATCAATCAAAAAATAAGTAAATAAATAAATAAATAGTAAATAAATAAGTAAATAAGTAATATAGTAAAAAAGTAAGTAAGTAAATTAGTTAATAAGAAGATAAGTACTTAAGTAAATAAGAAAATAAGAAAATAAGTAATTAAATAAATAAGTTAATAAATAAAAAAAACAATAAATAAATATATAAAATAAGTAAATAAGTAAATTAGTAATATAATAATAAAGTAAATAAGTAAATAAAAATAAATAAATTAGTAAATAAGTTAATTAGTAAATAAGTAAATTGGTAAATAAGTAAATAAATTAATAAATAAATAAATCAATAAATGTATAAATTAACAAATAAATAAATAAACAAATAAATATATATATAAAAAAATAAGTAAATTAGCAAATTAGTAAAAAGGTCAATATGTAAATAAGTTATTAAGTGAATAATTGAAAAAATAAAAATATGAATAAGTAAATAGGTAAATAAGTTAATAAGTAATTAGGTAAATAAGTAAAAAAGTAAATAAGTAAATAAGTAAATAAGAAAATTGGTAAATAAGTAAATAAATAAACAAGTGAAAAAGTAAATAAGAAAATAAGTAAATTAGTAAATAAGAAAATAAGTTAATAAGTATATGAGTAAATTAGTAAACTAGTAAATAAGTAAATAAGTGAAAGAGTAAATAAGTAAAAAATTAAGTAAGTAAATAAGTAAATGAGTAAAAAAGGAAATAAGTATATAAGTAAATTAGTTAACTAGTAAATAAGTAAATAAGTTAATAAGTAAATAAGAAAATAAGAAAATAAGTAAATAAGTAAAAAGGTAAATAAGTAAATAATTAAATAAATAAATAAATCAATCAATAAAGAAATAAATAATCAATAAATCAAAAAAAAAATAATTAAGAAATAAATAAATAAGTAAATAAATAAATAAATAAGTTAATGAGTAAAAAATTTAAATGAGTAAATTAGTTAATTAGTAAATAAGTAAATGAGTCAATAATTAAAAAAATAAAAAAGTTAAAAAGTAAATAAATTAATAAGTAATTAGGTAAATAAGTAAAAAAGTAAAAAAGCATATAAGTATATTAGTTAATAAGTTAAAAAGTAAATAATAAAAAAAGGAAATAATTAGATAAGTTAATACGTAAAAAAGAAAAATTAGTGAATAAGTAAATAAGCAAATAAAAAAAATGTAAAAAATAAAGTAAGTAAATAAAAAAATTAAAAAAGATGTTAAAAAATGAATAAATTAATAAATAAAAAAATAAACAAATAAATAAATAAAAAATAAATAAAAAAATAAGTTAAAAGGAAATTAGTAAAAAGGTAAATAAGTAAATGAGTAAATTAGTAATATAGTAAATGAGTAAACTAATAAAAAAGTAAATAAGTAAATAAGTTAATTAGTAAATAAGTAAATAAGAAAATAAGTAAATTAGTAAATAAGTAAATCAGTAAAGGAGTAAATAAGAAAATTAGTAAATTAGTAAACTAGTTAATAAGTTAATTAGTAAATGAGTAAATAAGTAAACTAGTAAAGAAGTAAATAAGTAAATTAGTTAATAAGAAAATAAGTGGTATGGTAAATAAGTTTATAAGTAAATTAGTAAATAAGTAAACTAGTATATAAGTAAATTAGTGAATAAGTTAATTAGTAAATGAGTAAATTTGTAAATAAGAAAATAAGTAAATAAATAAATGAGTAAATAAATAAATAAGTAAATTAGTAAATAAGTAAACTTGTAAATTAGTAAATTAGTTAAAAAGTTAATAAGTAAATTTGTGAATAAGTAAATTAGTTAAAAAATAAATGATTTAATTAGTCAATAAGTAAATGAGTAAATAAATAAATAGGTAAATGAGTAAATAAGTAAATTAGTTAGTAAGTTAATAAGTAAATAAATAAATACGTTTATAAGTAAATAAGTAAATTAATAAATAAGTTAAGAAGTAAATAAATCAATAAGTTAATAAGTTAAAAAGAAAAAAGTAAACTAGTATATAAGTAAATAAGTAAATTAGAAAATTATTCAACTAGTACATAAGTTTATTAGTAAATAAGTAAATTAGTAAAAAAATATATAATAAAGTAAGTAAATAAGTAAAAAAGAAAATAAGTTAAGTAAATAAGTTAATAAATAAATAAATTAATAAATTTAAATTAGAAAATAAGAAAATAAATAAATGAGTTAATAAGTAAATAAGTATATAAGTAAATTAGTAAATTAGTTAATTAGTAAACAAGTAAAAAAGTAAATAATAAAGTTAGTAAATAAGTAAATAAATAAGTTAATAAAAAAACAATAAAATTAGTCAATTAGTTAAAAAATTTATAAGTAAATAAGTAAAAAGGAAATAATAAAGTAATTTAAAAAGGAAAAAAAAATATAAGTAAATAACTAAATAACTACATACGTAAATAAGTAAAGAAATAAATAAGTAAATAAATAAATAAATCAATAAATAAACAAATAAATTAATAAATAAATAAAAGTATTAATAAAAATATGAGTTAATAAGTAAATTTGTAAAAAGGTAAATATGTAAGTAAATTTGTAATATAGTAAATTAGTAAACTAGAAAATAAAGTATATAAGTATATTAATAAATCAATAAAGAAATAAATAAATCAATAACTAAAAAAAAATTAAACAAACAAATAAATAAATAAATAAGAAAATGAGTAAATAAATAAATAAGTTAATTAGTAAACTAGTAAATAAGTTAATAAGTTAATTTGTAAATAAATAAATAAGTAAATAAAAAAAAGTAAATAAGTAAACAATTAAAAAAGAAAAAAAGTTAATAAGTATATAAGTAAATTAGAAAACTAGTAAATAAGTAAATAAGTAATTGAGTAAATAAGTGTATAAAAAAATAAGTGAATGAGTCAATTAATAAAAAAGTAAATAAGTAACTTAGTAAATAAGTAAATAAGTTAATAAGTTAATAAGATTAAAAATAAAAAAGTAAGTAAATAAATAAATAAATAAAAAAATAAAAAAGTAAGTAAATAAGTAAATTAGTGAATAAGTAAATAAATAAGTAAATAAATAAATATATCAATAAATAAAAATTAAAATAAATAAATATATAATTAAAAAAGTAAGTAAATAAGTTAATTAATGAAGAAGTAAATAAGTAAAAAAGTTAATAAATAAATTGGTTAATAAATAGGTAAATCAATAATTAAATTAATCAATAAATAAATAAAAGAATATATTAATAAATAAATAAATATCAAAAATAAAAAAAATAAGTAAATAAGTTAATAAATAAATAAGTTGATAAATAAATAAATACATAAATAAAAAAATAAATAATCAAATAAGTAAATAAGTAAATTAATAAAAAAGTGAAATAAGTAAATTAGTAAAAAAGTAAAACAGAAAATTAGAAAATATATTAATAAGTTAATAAGTTAATAAGTAAATTAATAAATAAGTAAATAAGTTAATTAGTAAATAAGTAAACAAGTAAATAAGTTAATAAGTAAAAAAGTAAATAATTTAATAAATAAATAAATCAATGAATAAATCAATAAATCAAAAAATAAATAAATAAGTAAATAAATAAATAAATAAATGAGTAAAAAAGTTTAATAAGAAAATAAATAAATTAGTAAATTAGTAAACAAGTTAAAAAGAAAATAAGTTAATAAGTAAATAATAAAAAAAAAGTAAATAAGTTAATAAGTAATTAGGTAAATAATAAAAAAGTAAATAATTAAGTAAATAAATAAGTAAATAAGTAATATAGAGAAAAGTAAATAAGTAAATTAGGTAATAAGTAGATAAGTAATTAAGTAAATAAGAAAATAAGTAAATTAGTAAATAAGTAAATAAAAAAAAAAATTGTAAATAAGTAAATTAGTAAATGAGTAAATTGGTAAAAAAGTAAATAAATTAATTAATGTATAAATAAATAAATAAATTAACATATAAATAAATAAACAAATAAATATATATATAAAAAAATAAGAAAATTAGCAAATTAGTAAAAAGGTCAATATGTTAATAAGTTAATAAGTGAATAATTAAAAAAATAAAAAAAAAAATAAGCAAATAGGTAAAAAAGTAAATAAATTATAAGGTAAATAAGTAAAAAAGTAAATAAGTAAATAAGTGAATAAGTAAATTAGTTTATAAGTAAAAAAGTAAATAAGCATATAAGTAAATAAGTAAAAAAGGAAATAAGTATATAAGTAAATTAGCAAATAAGTATATTAGTAAAAAAAAGTAAAAAAAAAGTAATTAAATGAGTAAATAAATAAATAAGTTAATAAATAAATTAATTAATAAATAAATAAATAAGCAAATTGGTAAATTAGTAAATTAGAAAATAGGTAAATGAGTCAATAAATAAATAAGTAAACTAGTAATAAAGTAAATAAGTGAGTAAGTAATTAACTAAATAAGTTAACTAGTAATTAGGTAAAAAAGTAAATAAATTAATAGGTAAATAAGTAAATGAGTAAATTAGAAAATAAGTAAATGATTAAATAAATAAATTAGTAAATCAGTTAATTAGAAAACTAGTTAATAAGAAAATGAGTAAATAAGTAATTCAGTAAACAAGTAAAAAAAAATAAGTAAACAAGTAAATAAGTAAACAAGTAAGTTAATAAGTGAATAAGTGAACAAATAAATAAACAAATTAATAAATAAATAAAACAATAAATTAATCAATCAATGAATAAATCAATAAATAAATTAACAAATAAATAAATAAATAAATTTGTAAAAAGGTAAATAAGTTAATAAGTAATATAGTAGATTTGTAAACTAGTAAAAAAGTATATCAGTAAATAAGTAAATTAGAAAATAAGTAAATAAATAAATAAGTAAAAATTAAATAAGAAAATAAGTAAATAAGTAAATAAGAAAATAAGTTAATAAGTAAACTAGTAAATAAGGATATAAGTTAATTGGTAAATAAGTAAATAAGTGAAAGAGTAAATAAGAAAAAATAAAGTAAGTAAATAAGTACATAAGCAAATAAGTAAATAACTAAATAAGTAAAAGGTAAATAAGTAAAAAAGGAAATAAATAAATAAGTATATAAGTAAATTAGTAAACTAGTAAATAAGTAAATAAGGCAATAAGTTAATAAGTAAATAAATAAATAAGTAAATAAGTAAAAAAGGTACATAAGTAAATAAATAAATAAATCAATCAATAAATAAATAAATAATCAATAAATCAAAAATAATAATAAAGAAATAAATAAATAAGTAAATAAATAAATAAATAAGTTAATGAGTAAAAATTTAAATGAGTAAATAAGTTAAGTAGTAAATAAGTAAATGAGTCAATAAATAAAAAAATAAAAAAGTTAAAAAGTAAATAAGTTAATAAGTAATTAGGTAAATAAGTAAAAAAGTAAATAAGTAAATAAGTATATAAGTAAATTAGTTAAAAAGTAAATAATAAAAAAAGGAAATAATAAGATAAGTAAATAAGTAAAAAAGAAAAAAGTATATAAGTAAATTAGTTAATTAGTAAATAAGCTAATAATTAAGAATGTTAATAAAAAAGTAAGTAAATAGGTAAATAAAAAATTTAAAAAATATGTTAAAAAATGAATAAATTAATAAATAAAAAAATAACAAATAAATAAATAAAAAATAAATATATAAATAAAAAAAAAGTAAAAAAGTAAATTAGTAAATTGGTAAATAAGTAAATAAATTAATTTATATATAAATAAATAAATCAATAAATAAATAAATTAACATTTAAATAAATAAACAAATAAATATATATATAAAAAAATAAGTAAATAAGCAAATTAGTAAAAAGGTCAATATGTTAATAAGGTAATAAGTGACTAATTAAAAAAATAAAAAAAAAATAAGCAAATAGGTAAATAAGTAAATAAGTTATTAGGTAAATAAGTAAAAAAGTAAATAAGAAAATAAGTGAATAAGTAAATTAGTAAATTAGTAAATTAGTTTATAAGTAAAAAAATAAATAAGCATATAAGTAAAAAAGGAAATAAGTATATAAGTAAATTAGCAAATAAGTATATAAGTAATAAAAAAGAAAAAAAAAGAAATTAAAAAATAAAAAAAGTTAATAAATGAATAAATCAATAAATAAATAAATAAAAAAATAAACAAATGAATAAATAAAAAAATAAATATTTAAATAAAAAAATAAGTAAATAAGTAAAAAGGTAAAAAAGTAAATTAGTAATATAGTAAATTAGTAAACTAGTAAAAAAGTAAATAAGTTAATACGTTAATTAGTAAATAAGTAAATACGTAAATAAGTAAATAAGAAAATAAGTAAATTAGTAAATCAGTAAATGAGTGAATAAGAAAATTAGTTAATTAGTAAACTATATAATAAGTAAATAAGTAAATTAGTAAATGAGTAAATAAGTAAACTAGTAAAGAAGTAAATAAGTTAATAAGAAAATAAGTAATATCGTAAATAAGTAAATAAGTTAATAAGTAAATAAGTCAATAAGTAAATAAGTAAACTAGTACATAAGCAAATAAGAAAATTAGTAAATAAGTACAATAGTAAATAAGTCATCATTATCAGCCAAAGGACGTCCACTGCTGAACATAGGCCACCCCCACGGCTTTCCACAGCGACCGATTACTAGCGGTCTGCATCCAGTTTTATCCTGCAATCTTTATAAGGTCGTTTGTCCATCTTGTTGGTGGACGTCCTACGCTGCGTCTCTGGTCGAAGGGTCTCCAATCTAGAACTTTCCTGCCCCAACGGCCATCAGTTCTTCGCGCTATGTGCCCTGCCCATTGCCACTTGAGCTTACTGATTCTCAAGGCTATGTCCGTTACCTTAGTTCTTCTACGTATCTCCTCATTTCTGATTCGATCACTTAGAGAAACACCCAGCATAGCCCTCTCCATCGCTCGTTGTGTGACTTTGAGCTTCCTTATAAGGCCCATAGTTAGAGACCATGTTTCGTATCCGTATGTCATCACTGGTAACACACACTGGTTGAAGACTTTCGTCTTCAGACACTGAGGTAAATGAGATGATAAAACACTCTTGCGTAATTTCCCGAACGCTGCTCAGCCGAGTTGGATTCGTCGATTGACCTCTTTCTCCAAGTTGGACCTACCCAATTGGATCACTTGTCCCAGGTAGACGTTCTCGTCGACAACTTCGAGAATTCAGTTCCCAATGGATACTGGAGTGGGTACAACAAGGGAACTCGACATAAGTTTCGTCTTCTCCATGTTCATTTTAAGACCCACTTGTTGGGAGACTCGGTCAAGGTCTTCAAGCATAGTGCCAAGATCGTCCAGCGTCTTTGCCACAACGACTATATCATCAGCAAATCGGAGGTGTGTGATGTATTCGCCATTGACATTGATGCCGATTCCTTCCCATTCCAGAAGTTTGAAGGCGTCTTCCAATGCCGCTGTGAACAGTTTCAGAGATATAACATCTCCCTGTCTCACACCTCTCCGCAGTGGAATCGCCCTCGTATTCTGCTCCTGTACTCGGACCGACATGGTGGCGTTATTGTAAAGACACTTTAGCACCTCTATATACCTATAGTCTATGTGGCACCGCTGCAGAGACTGCAGCACCGCCCAAGTTTCGTTCGAATCAAAGGCTTTCTCATAGTCCACAAACGCTAAGCATAGATGCATATTATACTCCTCGGACTTCTGTATAATTTGCCTAAGCGTATGGATGTGGTCTATGGTACTAAAGCCTTTTCGGAAACCGGCTTGTTCGGGAGGCTGGAAGTCATCAAACCTACGTGCGAGACGATTCGTGATGACCCTTGAAAACAGCTTGTAGATATGGCTCAGGAGTGAGATGGGTCTGTTGTTCTTCAATAAGGTTTTGTCTCCTTTTTTGTAGAACAACACCATCACACTCCTGTTCCACGCCTCGGGCGTGATGCCCTCCAGCAGAACGGAATTAAAAAGTCTCTGAAAGACTTTAAGTACTGGTGTTCCACCCGCCTTCAGAAGCTCTGCTTTGATTCCGTCCTCGCCAGGTGCCTTGTTGTTTTTAAGCTGTTTAAGGGCCATCCTAATCTCGTAAAGGCTGATGTCCGGGATGTCTTCGGTGTAGTGTCGGGTCAGGATAGCTCGTGGGTCTTTGACCGAGCTATCAACGGGTTTGGCAACTGAGGTGTACAACTGCCCATAGAACCTTTCGATCTCCCTCAAAACCTCTGCTTTCGTCGACGCTACACTGCCGTCCTCCGTCTTAAGCTTCGTCAACCGGCTTTGCCCAATAGGCATGTTCCTTGCAAACACTTTGGAGCCTTGGTTCCGCTCTATCGTTTCTTTAACACTGTTAGTGTTAAAGCAACGGATGTCGTGTCGCAGGGACTTCCATATTTGTCTATTGAGCTGCCGGTAGTTTTCAGCATTAATGGAGGTCTGCAGTGCCATAGATCGACGTTTTGCCATGAGGTCGAGAGTGTGGATCGACAGTTTTTGAGGTCTATCTTTACGGTCAGGCCTAAAAAACTTAGACCCCACCGTTTGGACAGTTTCCACAAACCCGTTGTTTATTTCGTCCACTGTAACACAATTGTCTAGGCAATCAAAGCGGTTTGACAACTCGAGTTGAAAGCTCTCGAGATTTTGGATATGAGCACGAGTCGGTCGGAGCGTGGACTTTATCAGGCGGGATCTTACCAATTCGACATTTATATTCAATGTGCCTCGAACCATTCGGTGATCGCTACCGGTTTTCACCCTGTTGATCACGGAGACATCATTGAATAACCGTCTCTTGAAGTCATGATGAAGTCAATCTCGTTTCTCGTGAAGCCATCGGGACTCAACCAGGTCCACTTCCTTTGAGGCGGCTTCTGGAAGAAAGAGTTCATCGCAAAGAGTCCCTCCTTCTCCAGAAAGTTGGCCAGCCTCTGTCCCCTGGCATTTCTTTGCCCATATCCAAAGGGTCCCACTTTCAACTCATTCTAGCCTCGCTTGTCCAGTTTTGCGTTGAAGTCCCCCATTACAACAGTAAAATAGGTTTCGGAAGTATGCATGGCTCTACTTACGTCCTCATACATTTCCTCCACCTCTTCATCCGGGTGGTTCGAGGTCGGTGCATATACCTGTATGACCTTCAGCGAATACCTCTTAGATATTCTGAGTATAAGGTATATCACCCTGCTCGACACACTCTCGATGGTCTCGATATTGTTGACGAGGGACTTGTGAACGAGAAACCCGACACCGCCTTGGGACTTTTGGTCACCCTCCCGGTAGAAGAGCAGGTTGCCGGACTGCAGAGTTATCGTGTCCTCGCCCTCTCTACGGACTTCTGATAAACCCATTATGTCCCAGTGTAACCTGCTCATTTCTTCCTCCAGCTCGAGCAACTTCTCGTCTGTCCTCAGTGTGCACGCGTTATAAGTTACCAGGGCCAGTTGTCGTCGGGGATGGCAGCGCGACCGCCTCCGGGGATTCTTAGCACCCCCTGCCCCGCCGTTAACGTGACCGCTACCAAAGTCAGGAATAGCGGGGCTGCCGGAGACTGGGGGCCTGGTTTTCTGGTGTACTATCATCACGTGAGGGGATTTTGCCAATACTCGCCACGCTTGGCAGGCGGGTTGGCGAGCGCAGAGACGCAGTCCCTTGCAGCTGTGACGCTGCTGCCCGTCACAGTCCAACATTTAGCTGCGCCTTATATTGGATGGTTATACCGCCATCGGTCGGTCGCAAGAGCCTCGTCGGTATAAACAGGACGCACCACGTGAAGGTGAGGTTGGCTTGGAGCTTTAGGTCTTGGTCAAGCTCCCTTACGTCCCTTACAAAAGTAAATAAGTAAATTAGTTAATGAGTAAATAAGTAAATTAGTAAATGAGTAATTTAGTAAATAAGTAGATAAGTAAATAAGTAAAAAAGTAAATTAGTAAAAAAGTAAACTTGTAAATTAGTAAATTAGTAAACTAGTAAATAAGTAAATTAGTAAATTTGTAAATTAGTAAATAAGTAAATAAGTAAATAACTAAATGAGTTAATTAGTCAATAAGTAAATGAGTAAATAATAAAACAAGTAAGTAATAAAGTAAGTAAATAAGTAAATAAAAAAAAAAGTGAATAAGTAAATAAGTTAATAAGTAAATAAGTTTATAAGTAAATAAGTTTATAAGTAAATAAGTTAAAAATGGAAATAAGCATATAAGTTAATTAGTGAAAAAGTAAATAATAAAGTAAGTGAATAAGTAAAAAAGAAAAAAAGTAAATAAGTAAATACGTAAATAAATAAATAAGTAAATAAATAAATCAATAAATAAATAAAAAATAAACAAACTAATAAATAAATATATAAATAAAAAAGTAAGTATATAAGTAAATTACAAAATTAGTTAATAAATAAATAAGTAAATAAATAAATATATCAATAAATAAATAAATAAACAAATAAATATAAAAATAAAAAAAAAATTAATAAGTAAAAAGGTAAATAAGTAAATAAGTGAATAAGTAAATAAATGAATAAGAAAATAAGTAAATAAGAAAATTAATAAATAAGTAAATATTTAAATAAGTAAATAAGTATATAAGTAAATTAGTAAACAAGTAAATAAGTAAAAAAGTAAATAATAAAGTAAGTAAATAAGTAAATAAATTAATAAGTAAAAAAGTTAATGAAAAATAATGAAATGAGTCAACTAGTTAATAAGTAAATTAGTTAATAAGTAAATAAGTTAATAAGTTAAATATTTAATAAGTAAATAAGTAAAAAGGGAAATTAGTAATTAGTAAATGAGTTAATAAGTAAATAATAAAAAAAGTGAACAATAAGATAAGTAAATAAGTAAAAAAGTATATAGGTAAATTAGTAAATAAGCAAATAATTAAAAAAGTTAAAAATAAAGTAAGTAAATAAGTAAATTAAAAATAAAAAAATAAGTTAATAAATGAATAAATAAATAAATAAATATATAAAGAAATGAATAAATGAATAAATAAAAAAAATAAATATATGAATTAAAAAATAAGTAAAATAATAAAAATGTAAATAAGTAAATAGGTAAATAAGTAAATAAGTAAATAAGTAAATAAGGAAATAAGGAAATAAGTGAATAAGTAAATAAGAAAATAAGAAAATAAGTAAATAAGTTAATAAGTTTATAAGTTAATTAGTAAACAAGTATTTAAGTAAAATAGTAAATAATAAAGTGAGTAAATAAGTAAATAAATTAATAAGTTAATAAAAAAATAATTAAATAAGTCAATTAGTTAAAAAGTAAATAAGTAAATTAGTAAATTAGTAAATAAGTGAATATGTAAATAAGTAAATAAGTAAAAAAGAAAATGAGAAAATAAGTGGATAAGTTAATAAGTTAATTAGTAAATAAGTAAATGAGTAAATAACTAAATAAGTTAATAAGTAAATAAGTAAATAATTAAATAAGTAAATAAGTAAATTAGTAAATAAGTAAATTAGTTAGTTAGTAAACTTGTAAATAAGTAAATAAGTAAAAAAAAGTAAATAAGTAAAAAAGTATATAAGTAAATAAGTTAATAAATAAATAAATGAATCAATAAATAAATAAACAAATAAATAAATAAGTACATGAGTAAAAAAGTTAAATAAGAAAATAAGTGAATAAGTTAAAAAAGAACTGCGCACGCTCCGCTGTTTTAGTAGGTACTCTTTTGCGATATTTTAAAAGATACATGCCATACAAAGTTAGTCGAAGTTTACACTTTTTCGGTCACCGTGAAATATTTTATCTTGATATTAACCGACTTTATTTTGACCGTCGCGTCGAGCCCGTTGCGTAGACACTTTGTTTGTATAGAAAATATCTTGTTACAAGATGATTCTCGATCCTAGTCCGCCACATATTTACTTCGTTCTGTAATGCACTAAACCACATACTTCACTGTGTGTAACTTATGTAACACCACTGTATACACTAAATTACACAGTTAGTATACAATAGTTCAATACATTATAATTTATTCACCTATCTAGATTTGTCATAATAATAACGTTTATTCTGGAAATGCCAGAAGTGTCCTCCATGTTGAATGTGATTCGGCTATGATATAAGAATTACTCGGATTAATCTTGAGATGATTTAATTATTACAACTATATTTTATTTATTGTAAATTGAATAATTAAAGATTATTGGAACACTTATTAGACTTTTATGTTTGCTGTATAACAAATGTTAATTTTGGCGCCAAAAGAAGTTGACTCTGATTGGTTAATGAAGGTTAGATTTATTTCAAATATTGTAACTATTAAAATAATAATCTAAAAGGCTAACTTAATTCAGTAAGATTAACAACTAAATAATTAATGAAATTATATAATAATTAATTATTAAGATTGTTTATCCCTACAAGTTAATATTATGGTAAATGTTCAGATATGGAAACGGATATCGTCCCCACTGTTTTCTACCGTTGTTCAGGGTTTTGATTTATATAAAAGCGTGCTGCATGCCAGAATATGGGCTCTATTTGTACTTTCTCTGACTTTGTGCATTATCTTTGTGCTATTTTGTGGGAATAATAAAACTATTGGAGAAGAACCTGGAGATTTGTACTACGTGTTTATTATTCAAGCACCCCACACGCGGTAACACCTCAAAAGTGGGATGTGCGAGAATAACGGGCCTTATGCTGCCGGCTCTGACCAAGGAAGATTAATGGACAAAGAAGACTGCTAAGATTTAGAAGACCAGAGAGAAAGGCATCGTCGAATGATCCGTGCTGACGCGGGAGTCATCCCCAAATTTCATCGAGAAGAAAGTACGCGTAACATCACCAATTGACTGCTCAAAAGCAACCAGCTGCGTGAACTCTGTGGATATTGTTCTATTTGTCATTGCTCGAAATCTGCAAGTAGGAGCCACGACGGCATTGCGAAAATCAACTTGGAGAAGAGGAAAGTCTGAAGAAAGAACCAGTGCAACAAGACCTCCGGCAACGATAGCAGCAACCAGGAGTGAGGCGGTGCTACATCTGTCGACGGGTCAACCACGAGATGCGAGTCTGCCGTCCTCAACGACGCGACACCAACCAGCGCAGCGCTCCAGCGACCACGTATGCATCGCTTGATGGTTCGCAGCGTCCAGTTCAATGCATCAGCCGCTCCAGCCACTTCAAGGTGAGTCGCATTATGTTTACTCCTAAGTGACGTATTTAGACTTAATAGGTCACACCATTAAATACTAAAAATTTGCCATCGACCAGTGCAATGCGGAGCTTCCGAGATGCTTATACGCAGTCGCTAGGTGGATCACACATAGTTTTACACATAGACAATATTTGCTGGAGTGATTATTTCATAAAAACACATACATTACGATTACGCTGATAAAGATCTCATTGTTAGGTAACCTATAACCATATTATTTTGGTGAAATCTTAGTGACGGGGAGGTAGACAGAGAAGTTATTTTGAACGGTGATTATACTTTTGCTAGTGCGTGAAAAGGGGGTAGTTAGTGATGAATTGTTACACCTAATAACTTCGTTCTGGGTGAAACAATAACTATGTGTACTGTACATTTTATGAGTACCGTTTACAACAGATTTGATTTAACTGTAAGTAAAACCACGCATACGATACCTATATTTTTTATTGCAGTATGAAAAATATACAACATTATGCAATAAATAAATAGTTGTTTAATGAGAAATCGACGGTTCGGGTTTCTTTTCTCCACCGTTGAGAAGTTTTTCTTTCTTCAACCTTAAATAAAAGAACATTGATATTAGGGTATAAACATTTATATCGGAGCAGTAGTAATAGTAGTTTAATTTATCGGAGTATATTAGTATTAACTACAGTATTTCAAATATTCCGGAATAAATCGTTGGCTATGTTACCCATGTAAACTCTGTGTGATCTAAATAAACTGATTTCTGTGTTACATACGGATAATGATTATCTGTGTGAGCAGCAGTGTCTATGTGACCTATGCAGCTACGTGAAGTAATGTATGTGTGAATGACGTTAATCAATGCTGTGAGACCTACGTAAATTATGTCTGAGTCAGTAGCTAGTATCTGTGTGGCCTACGTGAAGTACTGTGTAAACTACGTAGAGCAATGCTGTGTGAGCTTCGTAAATTGTCTGTGTGAGTAGCAGTATCTGTGTGGCCTAGAGTGAAGCACTGAGTGAACTACGTAAAGCAACGCTGTGTGAGCTACGTAAATTGTCTGTGTGAGATGCAGTGTCTGTGTGAAGTAATCTCTGTATAAACTACGTTAAGCAATGCTGTGTAAGCAACATTAATTGTTATCTGTTTGATCTACGTGAAGTATTGTGTGTGTGACTTACGTTATGTATGTAACTTGTTTCGGCTAATACCCCTCTAGAATTGATAACACATGCTGAAATTTCCTAACTTAGTGACTTAAATGAACAAATTATTACCGTGTCCACCAAAACAAATTTTTTGCAAGTTTCTAGTATACGTGTTGATTCTGCTCTTTCTCATTTTCAGCACACAAACAACGCAGACTTCCAAAACACCACCAGAGCACCGTGGGACACGGTGCTTGCAGGATGGCCGAGTGTTACAAGATGATTCCCGATCCTAGTCCGCCACATATTTACTTCGTTCTGTAATGCACTAAACCACATAATTCACTGTGTGTAACTTATGTAACACCACTGTATTCACTAAATTACACATTTTCTTCGTCATATGTTCAAAACATTATAATTTATACACCTATCTAGATTTGTCATAATAATAACGTTTATTCTGGAAATGCCGGAAGTGTCCTCCATGTTGAATGTGATTTGGCTATGATATAAGAATTACTCGGATTAATCTTGAGATGATTTCATTATTACAACTATATTTTATTTATTGTAAATTGAATATTTAAAGATTATTGGAACACTTATTAGACTTTTATGTTTGCTGTATAACAAATGTTAATTTTGGCGCCAAAAGAAGTTGACTCTGATTGGTTAATGAAGGTTAGATTTATTTCAAATATTGTAACTATTAAAATAATAATCTAAAAGGCTAACTAAATTCAGTACGATTAATAACTAAATAATTAATGAAATTACATAATAATTAATTATTAAGATTGTTTATCCCTACAAATAAATATTATGGTAAAAATTCAGATATGGAAACGGATATCGTCCCCACTGTTTTCTACCGTTGTTCAGGGTTTTGATTTATATAAAAGCGTGCTGCATGCCAGAATATAGGCTCTATTTGTACTTTCTCTGACTTTGTGCATTATCTTTGTGCTATTTTGTTGGAATAATAAAACTATTGGAGAAGAACCTGGAGATTTGTACTACATGTTTATTATTCAAGCACCCCACACGCGGTAACAATCTGTTGCACTTCAAAAACATCGCAATATGAATTCTGTTTGCAATAATTTTAGCGTTTTCGCCTACTTTAGACAATGAATATTTGTCGTTTTAAAGCTCAGTTTAAAATGTTTTAGTTTGTCGTTTCTGTTCAAATCGATCATCTTTTAGCATACTTTTCGATCATATTAGCTCACCAGAGTGGTTGTGCGCTCGCTCCACTATTCTTGTAGGTACTCTCCTGAGTTATTAAAAAAAGATAAATCTTATACAAAGTTAGTCAAATTTTACACTTTTACGGTCACCGTGAAATATTTTGTCTTGATATTAACCGACGTAAATGAGTAAATAAGAAAATAAGAAAATAAGTATATAAGTAAATTAGTAAATAAGTAAATGAGTAAATTAGTAAATAAGTAAATGAAAAAATAAATAAATAAGTAAATAAGTAAACTAGTAAATAAGTAAATAAGAAAATGAGTAAAAAAGTTAATTAGTAAACTAGTAAATAAGTAAATAAGTAAATTAGTGAATAAGTTAACTTTTACACGTCCCTACAGTTAACACAAATTACAGGCGGAATTCTTATTTACTTAGATCAGCTTATTTATTTAACGAATGTCAGAACGTTAACGGCTTTGATTTGTTTTGTACAAGTGTAAATCAGGTTAAGAAACAATTATCTAACGACTTTTTTTCTGAATGTTTTAATTAATTTAAGCGACAAATTGTTGATTTGCTAGCGTTTCTTACTTTAACATTTTTGTTTTAGCAGTGGAGACATGTAAATGGCATTTTTTTATTTAAAGTTTTTAAGCTATCTTGTTCTAGCTGTAAGTCTTTCAAAAATTGTAAAATAAAATAAATTAAAATAATAAGTAAATAAATAAATAAGTTAATAAGTAAATTAGTAAATAAGTAAATCAGTAAGTAAGTAAATTAGTAAATTAGTAAATAGGTAAATTAGTAAATAAGTGAATTAGTTAATACGTTAAAAAGTAAATAAGTAAATTAGAAAATAAGTAAATAATAAAAAAGTAAATAATAAAGTTAGTAAATTAGTAAATAAGTAAATAAATAAATAAATCAATAAGTAAATAAGTAAAAAGGTAAATAAGTAAATAAGTGAATTAGTAATATAGTGAATTAGTAAACTAGTAAAAAAGTATATAAGTAAATAAGTAAATTAGAAAATAAGTAAATAAGTAAATAAGTAAATAAGTGAATAAGAAAATAAGTAAATAAGTAAGTGGGTAAACTAGTAAATAAGTAAATGAGTAAGTTAGTAAATTACTATATTAGTAAACTAGTAATTAAGTAAATAAATTAATAATTAAATAAGTAAATTAGTAAATAAGTAAACTAGTGAATAAGTAAATTAGTAAATAAGTAAATTAGCAAACTAATAAATAAAAAAAATAAGTTAACAAGTTAATAAGTAAAAAAGTAAATAAGTAAATAAATAAATAAGTTAACAAATTAATAAACAAATCAATAAATAAATAAATAAATAAAACAATAAATAAATAAATCAATTAATAAATAAATCAATTAATAAATAAATAAATAAATAAATAATCAATAAATAAATCAATAAATAAATAAACAAATAAATAAATAAAAAAATAAAGAAATAAAGAAATAAGTAAATTAGTAAAAAGGTAAAAAAGTGAATAAGTAAATTAGTAATATAGTAAACTAGCGGTCGCCCGCGACTTCGTCCGCGCGTTTTGAGTTTGCTCCCTCCTCTCCCGTCGCAGCGTCATGTTTTATATCCTAAAGCCTTTCTCGATAAATAAGCTATCCAACACAGAAATTTTTTTTCAAATCAGTCCAGCAGTTATTGAGATAAGCGCGTTCAAACAAACAAACTCTTTAGCTTTATAATATAACTAGCGGTCCCCCGCGACTTCGTCCGCGAGTTTTGAGTTTGCTCCCTCCCCTCCCGTCGCAGCGTGATGTTTTATATCCTAAAGCCTTTCTCAATAAATAAGCTATCTAACACAGAAATATTTTTTCAAATCGGTTAAGCAGTTTCTGAGATAAGCGCGTTCAAACCAACAAACTCTTTAGCTTTATAATATAATAATTAGCGCAAGCGCACGTTGTACTTAAGCTGCGAACATTATTTTGGTGCGGAGTTATGTTAAAACTGTGATAGCTCCTAAGATATTTATTGGAATCAAATGATATAAAGGGCAACTTTGTTCTAAATGAAATGCTCGTGATGATGAATGTATTTATTTTAATAAGAATAAATACCTGTGTGTATAATACACCTCTAAAAATGATGCATTATTTTTTTACAAATTTATTACCATAAAAAAGGTTGTAGTAAGTCAACCATAAAAGATAGACTTATGCTATCGCGGACTTTATTATAGAACTCTTAATGCTGAGCAGTCTTGTCATACATGATTTTTGTGTAACTTTAGCGATTTCCGCAGCGTACGCAGCGGAAGCTCTCAAAAGGAATATCTTTCTCCCGTTTTCGCAACATTTTTCATTGCTGCTGTGGTCTTGTGAGTCGCATCTTTATGTTATATAGCTTAAAGCCTTCCTCGATAAATGGACTATCCAACATAAAAATATTTTTTCAAATCGGGCCAGTAGTTTCTGAGATTAGCGCGTTCAAACAAACAAACAAACAAACAAACTCTTCAGCTTTATAATATTATAGCGGTCCCCCGCGACATCGTCCGCGCGTTTTGAGTTTGTTTCCTCCCCTCCCGTCGCAGCGTGATGTTTTATATCCTAAAGCCTTTCTCAATAAATAAGCTATCTAACACAGAAATATTTTTTTAAATCGGTTTAGCAGTTTCTGAGAAAAGCGCGTTCAAACCAACAAACTCTTCAGCTTTATAATATTAGTATAGATTAGCGCAAGCGCACGTTGTACTTAAGCTGCGAACATTATTTTGGTGCGGAGTTATGTTAAAACTGTGATAGCTCCTAAGATATTTATTGGAATCAAATGATATAAAGGGCAACTTTGTTCTAAATGAAATGTTCGTGATGATGAATGTATTTATTTTGATAAAAATAAATACCTGTGTGTATAATACACCTCTAAAAATGATGCATTATTTTTTTACAAATTTATTAACATAAAAAAGGTTGTAGTAAGTCAACCATAAAAGATAGACTTATGCTGTCGCGGACTTTATTATAGAACTCTTAATGCTGAACAATCCTGTCATACATGATTTTTGTGTAACTTTAGCGGTTTCCGCAGCGTACGCAGCGGAAGCTCTCAAAAGGAATATCTTTCTTCCGTGTTCGCAACATTTTTCATTGCTGCTGTGGTCTTATGAGTCGTATCTTTATGTTATATAGCCTTAAGCCTTCCACGATAAATGGACTATCTAACATAAAAATAATTTTCCAAATCGGGCCAGTAGTTTCTGAGATTAGCGCGTTCAAACAAACAAACAAACAAACAAACAAACAAACTCTTCAGCTTTATAATATTAGTATAGATAAGCCCTGGTTCGACGTGGCGTGACAAAGGCAACGTCACCGCCCCTCCACTCCCTATATAAGGACCGTGCAGACCGGTAGTAGCTCATTTGCTCGCTAGCGCTCGGATCGTGCACATCGCTCTCGGCGTGTTCCTCGGTACTGTAGACTTGTAAGTCTTTTTGTGTCATTATTTTGTTAGTTGTTCTATTTTGCAATTGTTTAGATTGGTGTAACATTTTTAGGCTGATTCTGTGTAACTTAGATAATTTGTCGTAATTTTCACGTGTTAATTCCTTAATTTAAATAAACCTTTGTTTGTTGTAAGAAACTTGTTTTTTTTTAAATAAATTCCTACTTCTGAAGCTAAATTCAGAAGTGGGATTACTTAAAGCACCTATGCCCATCTTATAAAGCCTAGAAATTAGTTGTTATCAGTCTAAAAGTGAAACACCAATCTTATTATTCACAATTTTATTGTTCTTGTTCAAATAACGGCGTCATGCCTGATCACAAGCGGAAAAGGACACGCCGAAGTGATTGCATGCGTAGATCGCGTAGTAGATCGTACGAAAGTATACGTAGGTCGCGCAGTAGATCACGACGATTGACTAACGAACGTCGGTCGCGTAGTAGGTCTCGCAGAACTTACGACTGCGCGCGCATCTCGCAGCCGGTCACGTCGGCGTGATGATGTGCGCTCGCCGCGTGAAAGGCCAAATCGCCGTGATAGTGCACGTAGCCCATGTAACCGCGATTCCGTTTTGCATACCGCTTTAGATTCTATTCTGTCTCGCCTCACAAATTTGGAAAATAAAAACCCTGTCGCGACGTCCTCTTCGACGAGTACCCTCAATCAGCAAGTGCTTAATAATAATTGTAACGCATTGTTAACTTCGCGACCTCGCGATAGTTCAAGTTTAAACTCAGTTCATAATGAGTCACACGTAATTAGCACGCCTTGTGCACTCGCGTCTGAAGTTGCAACGACGCAATCACCCCCGTGTTTCGATAGTAATAATTCGAAAGCAAATCAGGAAATTGTCCCTGAGTCTACTCGTGTTTTAGCCGAGGCAATTAAATCATTGGGTTCTTCACGATCACAAAACTACTTCGTTTCCAATTTTGATCCTGCCTTGCATGATATTGACGTGTGGTGCGATGAAGTCGACAGAGCTAGGATTGCCAATAATTGGCACGATGCGGAGTGCTTATCGCGAGTGTCAAACTGCCTTAAGGGCGACGCTCGTGCCTGGCTTAATGAGTGGGTGACTAACGATCGCACGTGGTCAAGTTTTAGGCGCGAATTTAAGCCACTGTGCCCGCGAAAGCTTGACTACGCTAACATTCTTTACGAAGCAATGAGTACAACCTCAGATAAGTATCTCTCTTATGCCGAGTACGCGCGTCGCACCTTGTTGAGGCTTCGTATAGTAAAGGGCCTTAGCCCAGAGCTAATGGTACTAATCGTCATCAGGGGTATAACGGATCCCCAAGTACGAGCGGCTGCAGCAAATGCTCACTTATCCGCGGAGGACTTAGTTTCTTTTTTGTCCATTTATGCAAAGCCTGTCCGCACCAAACAAGATTTGCGACACACTATTAACCCAAATAAAAAACGTATTCTAAATAACAACAGCAGTAGTCTTAAGTGTTTCGGTTGCGGGCAGGCTGGGCATAAGCAGATATATTCAAAAACGCCAAAAAAGCCTCGAAATGATTCGTATCCATTGAAATCGAGTTCAGACCCGAGCGCGAGTTCGGGAAAAGACACGATACGCTGTAGTTACTGTAAAAAGCCGGGCCATAGTGAAAATAACTGCTTTGCCAAAGATCGATCGCAGACACGAAATAAACGCAACGTTAACCTATGTTCTGAACCATCCGCTAGCGTTACAAAAAATAATGACATAGTGACTGCGGTCGTTCAAGGCATACCCATAGATGTGTTAATTGATAGTGGCGCTTTGAATATTTCATTGATTTCGGCGGATGTTCTTAAACACTTTGCTTATAATAAAAAACCGATAACGTGTGTGCTAAAAGGAATTAGTGACAGTGTTGTTATGGCAAATGCGGCCGTTACTTTAACCCTCGAATTCGATGAAATTTCCATCGAAGCTGACTTAGTGGTAGTGCCGGGCTCATCCATGTGTTGTCCAATTATAATAGGCACGGATATTCTCAACCGCGATGGCGTGACTTACATACGAACAAAAGACAAACAATTTTTAACTCATTCGTCTACCAAAGCCATCTCTGTCAACGCCATGACGGTTGAGGAGTCGGTGACTTCAATTAATACTCCCCTTCAGGGTGAGGAACGCGAGTCCCTTTTAGAAGTGATTAATGACTTTTCTAAATTCTTTATATCCGGTACTGCAACCACCACTGTTACCACTGGCAAGATGCAAATTAATCTCACAGATAACACCCCAGTTGCCTATCGACCGTATAAACTTTCACATCAAGAGAAACTTAAGGTAAGGGATATAGTTAATGACCTGAAGGACAAGGGTATAGTTCGCGAGTCCACCTCGGAATATGCGAGTCCTATCATCCTGGTCAAGAAAAAGGATGGTAGCGACCGTATGTGCGTGGATTATCGAGCCTTAAACAAGCTGACGGTCAGAGATCGATATCCCTTGCCTTTGATAGATGATCACGTGGATAGATTGGGTAATTTCAAGTATTTCTCTAGCCTAGATATGGCAACTGGGTTTCACCAGATCCCTTTAGACGAGGACTCGATACAAAAGACGGCATTCGTCACACCCGAAGGGCATTTCGAATATCTTCGAATGCCTTACGGTTTAACTAACTCACCAATTATATATCAACGGATCATAAATAACACCTTACGAAAACACATCGAAGCTGGTGACGTCCTTGTGTACGTTGATGATGTGCTCATAATGAGTAACTCTGTATCTGAGGGTATCACTGCACTACGCCAGGTTTTACAGACCTTGACTGGAGCAGGCTTCTCCATAAATTTACGCAAATGTACTTTTCTAGCAACCGAAGTCAAATATCTGGGCCGCTTGGTCAGTCAGGGTCAGGTGAGACCGAGCCCGCGAAAAGTTGAAGCGTTAGTTAATGCACCGATCCCCAGCAATGTGAAACAAGTTAGACAATTTTTGGGTCTGGCTGGCTACTTCAGGCGATATATTCCGAATTATGCGACTGAAACTGCGTGTATTTCTCATTAAACCAAGAAAGATGTCAAATTCTGTTGGGGATCGGAACAGGAACAGACTCGAAAAAAGATTATCGCGCTTTTAACTAATGAACCCGTACTATCCATATTTGACCCCGAGCTCCCTACCGAGCTGCATACCGACGCTAGTAGTAAAGGCTATGGTGCAGTTTTAATGCAAACTCAGGCAGATGGTCAAAAACGTGTCGTGGCCTATTTTAGTAAGACTACACAAGGGGCGGAGAGTAGGTACCACTCATATGAGCTGGAGACCTTAGCGGTCGTAAGAGCATTGCAACATTTTCGTCATTACTTAATTGGTTTAAAATTTAAAATCATAACCGATTGCAATGCTCTTAAGTCCACCGAAAATAAAAAGGACCTACTACCGCGAGTAGCCCGGTGGTGGGTCTACTTGCAAGATTTTTCATTTGAAATCGTCTATCGCAAGGGCATTATGATGTCTCATGCTGACTACCTAAGTAGAAATCCTATCCCTCAAGTCTACCACATCAGTAGGCCGCGTAATTGGGCACAAATAGCTCAAAGTGCCGATAGTGAGACGCAAACTTTGTTACAACAATTAAACGATGGTGAACTGGATTCTCGCCGGTATGTCCAAATTAACGGTGTTTTGTATTATCGATACGCACGAACCGGCGAGGAACCGAAACCGCTTTGTTATGTACCAAAGGGACATAGATTGAGTTTACTGAGGATTTTTCATGATGAACACGAACACATAGGGACAGACAAAACGATAGACCTGATTCTTAAGCACTTTTGGTTCCCTGCACTTAGACAGTTCGTGTCAAAATATATTGCACATTGTCTAGTGTGCATTTCAAAAAAAAAGAGTACCTCGCGCCCCACGCCAACCCATATCCTCATGGCCAAAGCCTGACGTCCCTTTTCACACACTTCATCTTGACGCCTTGGGTCCCTTACCAGAATCAGACGGTTACAAGTTTGTCTTATTGGTTGTAGATGCTTACACTAAGTATTGCCTCCTTTACCCAATTTATAGACAGGATGCTGGCGAATTAAAACGCACTTTCGTGAATGCCATTTACTTTTGGTGTCCCCAAACTAGTAATAACGGACCGCGGACGGATGTTCGAGTCAACTGAATTTACAAAATTGGTGTCCAATAAATAAGATATAGCTGTTGATTGTTCACAGAACCGCGAAGCATGGCGGGAGCTGTGCAGGACCCGAGCTACCGAGCTATTAAATAAAAATCAAACCCAGCAGGACGCTCGTGTTAATCGAGAACGCCGCGAGCCTCGCAAGTTTGCTGTGGGCGACTTTGTCTTTGTAATAAAATACTCTCAGTCGACAGGCAAGCTGGACTCGGGTATGCGCGGTCCTTATCGGGTGATGAGGAGTCTACCGAGCGACCGCTATGAGTTGAAGTTGCTTAGTGGATCTTATGGAAAAACCACACAAGCGGCAGCTCAATACATGGTGCCTTGGCGTGGAGAGTGGTGCCCCGAGACCTGCGCCGCCTTCTTTGATAGTAAGTTGGTAGTGTGCAGAGGGTCTGGGTACAACAGAGTCGTGATTTGGCTTGTCAGGATGAAAGAGTTAAAATATCCCAGGGTAGTTAGTTATTCCAGTTAGGATAGGTAAACACACACGCGCACATACACACAAGTAAAACACCTCTTATCCCTATGCAGGTACCATGACTTATAAACTATTAGTTTCCTTAAGCACTTCCTATTATAACAGCTGGCTTGGCAAGCTAAATCATAGACACTGTGACAATTAAGATCCGTTTAGCGGTTCTTGTTTTGTTGGAATGGTAGTGGACATGCGGACTTTAAGCCTCTGTCATCTGGATATGCAGACTTTATGCCTCTATCCACCGGGATATGCAGACTTGATGTCTCTATCCGCCTGAACATGCGGACTTTATGCCTCTGTTCACCCGAACATGCGGACTTTATGCCTCTGTTCAGTCGGACATGCGGACTCTATGCCTCTGTCCAGTTGTGACATGCGGACTTTATGCCTCTGTCACGTGAAAGGCAGTTTTGCCAGTATTGTCTGTTCGCAGATGCAGCCTACATCAGTTCGAGACCGGTAGTCAACTAGTCAGAAACTTCGAAGTTATCATTGTGGTTTGACAAAATAATAGAGCTCTATTTTTAATGTTTTTCTAATTGGATCTTGAACTAAAATCAGCACGAAAGAGACGTATGAAAGAGATACATTTTTGAAGTGAAAACTTCTTTAGCGGCGTTGAGCACTTTTGTGGGATGGGGGAAAAATGTGAAACTCGCGTCAGGACACGTGACCTGATCGAAAAACCGTAAGACGGTTGGCGAAATTATGGATGTAAGTTGATTTTTCTGAGAGATAAACTTTTTAATGTAATTTAATATAATATAAATTGTAATGTTTGTGTACGATAGCGCAATAAATAAATATTGTATTCTATAAAAATCTATTCCAAAAAATCAAAAATGCACAACGTTGATATTCAAGTTTTCACTTCTGCCGGCACTCCCGGAGTGCTTTCACAGTTTTTTTTAACATAAGAGTTTTGTGTGCTAACATAAAATTTGTCACTACAGATGGCGATACTAATGACTCTGACGAGGGTCAGCCTCTCACAACAGATGGGGAAGCTGTCCCCATTGCTGGACCATCTTCGGCACCACTCGCCGGACCATCTTCAGCATCCCACGCTGGAACTGTGAAGTCATTCAACGCACCAAGTTCACCGCGGCGCTCCCAAGATGTCGTCGAGGACGACTCCACGTCAGGAGAGGCCGAATAAGCCCTGGTTCGACGTGGCGTGACAAAGGCAACGTCACCGCCCCTCCACTCCCTATATAAGGACCGTGCAGACCGGTAGTAGCTCATTTGCTCGCTAGCGCTCGGATCGTGCACATCGCTCTCGGCGTGTTCCTCGGTACTGTAGACTTGTAAGTCTTTTTGTGTCATTATTTTGTTAGTTGTTCTATTTTGCAATTGTTTAGATTGGTGTAACATTTTTAGGCTGATTCTGTGTAACTAAGATAATTTGTCGTAATTTTCACGTGTTAATTCCTTAATTTAAATAAACCTTTGTTTGTGAATCTAAATATATATTAAGGCAAGCGCACGTTGTACTTAAGCTGCGAACATTATTTTGGTGCGGAGTTATGTTAAAACTGTGATAGCTCCTAAGATATTTATTGATATCAAATGATAAAAAGAGCAACTTGGTTTTAATTGAAATGCTCGTGATGATTAATGTATTTATTTTGATAAGCATAAATACCTGTGTGTATAATACACCTCTAAAAATAATGCATTATTTTTTTACAAATTTATTAACATAAAAGAGGTTGTAGTAAGTCAACCATAAAAGATAGTCATATGCTGTCGCGGACTTTATTATAGAACTCTTAATGCTGAGCAATCCTGTCATACATGATTTTTGTGTAACTTAAGCGGTTTCCGCAGCGTATGCAGCGGAAGCTCTCAAAAGGAATATCTTTCTCCGGTTTTCGCAACATTTTTCATTTCTGCTGTGGTCTTATGAGTTGTATCTTTATGTTATATAGCCTAAAGCCTTCCTCGATAAATGGACTATCCAACGTTAAAATAATTTTTCAAATCGGGCCAGTAGTTTTTGAGATTAGCGCGTTCAAACAAACAAACAAACAAACAAACTCTTCAGCTTTATAATATTAGTATAGATTTGTAAACAAGTAAAAATGTATTTAAGTAAATTAGTTAATAAGTAAATAAATAAATAAGTGAATAAGTAAATAAGAAAAAAAGTAAGTGAGTAAATAAGAAAATAAGTTAATAAGTATATAAGTAAATTAGTAAACTAGTAAATAAGTAAATAAGTATATAAGTAAATTAGTATATAAGTAAATAAGTGAAAAAGTAAAGAAGTAAATAAGTAAAAAAGTAAATAATAAAGTAAGTAAATAAGTAAATGAGTAAATAAGTAAATAAGTAAATTAGTTAAAAAGAAAATAAGTAAATAAGTTAACAAGTAAATAAATAAATAAGTAAATAAATCAATTAATAAAAAAATCAATAAATAAACAAATCAATAAATAAATATATAAATATAAAAGTAAGTAAATAAGGAAATAAGTAAATTACTAAATAGGTGAATAAGTAAATAAGTTAATAAATAAATAAGTTAATAAATAAATAAATCAATCAATCAATAAATTAAAAAAATGGTTAAATAAATAAATAAATATATTAATAAAAAAATAAGTAAATTAGTTAATAAATAAATAAGTTAATAAATAAATAAATAAATAAATAAGTATATAAGTAAATAAGTATATAAGTAAATAAATAAATTAGTTAGAATGAAAACATGTAAATTAGTTAATAAGTGAAAAAGTCACTAAGTAAATAAGTAAATAAGAAGTTTATTAAATAAGTAAATTAGTAAATAAGTAAATAAGTTAATAAGTTAATAAGTAAATAAGCAAATTAGTAAATAAGTAAATAAGTTAATAAGTAAATTATTAAAAAAGTAAATCAGCAAATAAATAAATAAGTAAATAGGTAAATGAGTAAAAAAATAAATAAGTAAATAAGTTAATTAGTAAATTAGTAAACTAGTAAATAAGTAAATAAGTAAAAAAGTAAATAATTAAATAAATCAATTAATAAATAAATCAATAAATCAAAAAAGATAATAAATAAATAAGTAAATAAATAAATAAGTAAATGAGTAAAAAAGTTAAATAAGTAAGTAATTAAATAAGTAAATAATTTTAAAAATTAAAAAAGTAAATAAGTTAATTAATAAATAAGTTAATAAGTAATAAGGTAAATAAGTAAAAAAGTTAATAAGTAAATAAGTAAATTAGTTATTTAGTAAATAAGTAAAAAAGGATATAAGTATATAAGTAAATTAGTAAATAAGTTAATAAGTAAATAATAACAAAGTTAATAATAAGATAAGTAAATAAGTAAATAGTTAAAAAAGTAAATAAGTAAATTAGTAAATAAGTAAACTGGTACATAAGTTAATAAGTAAATTAGTAAATAAGTATATGAGTAAATAAATAAAAAAGTAAATTAGTAAATTAGTTAACTTATGAATTAGTTAACTATTAAATAAGTAAATTACTAAATTTGTCAATAAGTAAATTAGTAAATAAGAAAATAAGTAAATGAGTAAATAAGTAAATTAGTAAACTAGTAAAAAAGTTAATAAGTAAATTAGTAAATAAGTTAAAAAGTAAATAAATAAATAAGTTATTAAGTAAATAAGAAAATTAAAAAATAAGTAAATTAGTATATAAATAAATAAGTAAATAAGTAAATACTTAAAAAAAGTAAATAATAAAGTAAGTAAATAAATAAAAAAGAAAATAAGTTAATAAGTAAATACGAAAATAAATAAATAAGTAAATAAATAAATAAATCAATAAATAAATAAACAAATAAATATTTTAATAAAAAAGTAAGTAAATAAGTAAATTAGTAAATAAGGTAATGAATAAATAAGTTAATAAATAAATAAATCAATAAATAAATAAATCAATAAATAAATAAATCAATAAATAAACGAATAAAAAAATAAATATATAAATAAAAAAATAAGTAAATAAGTAAAAAGGTAAATAAGTTAATAAGTAAATTAGTAAACAAGTTTATAAGTCAATAAGTTATTAATAAATTAATATATCAATAAATAACTTAATAAAAAAATAAAACAATAAATTAATAAATCAATGAATAATTAAATTAATAAATAAAGAAGTAACTAAATAAATGAAAAAATAAATAAATAAACTAATTAATCAATAAATAAATAAACAAATCAATCAATCAATCAATAAATAAATAAATAAATATATAAATAAAAAAATAAGTAAACAAGTTTAATAGTAAATAAGTAAATAAGAAAATAAATTAATAAGAAAGTAAGAAAATTAGTAAATAAGTAAATAAGTGAAAAAGTAAATAAGTAAATCAGTAAAAAAGTAAATAATAAAGTAAGTTCATAAGTAAATAAGTAAATGAGTAAATAAGTAAATAAATTAATTAGTTAATAAGTTAATAAAAAATAAGTGAATAAGTCAATTAGTTAAAAAGTAAATAAGTAAATAAGTGAATAAGTAAATAAATAAATAAATCAATTAATAGAAAAATAAATAAATAAACAAATAAATAAATAAATATATAAATAAAAAAGTAAGTCAATTAATAAATTAGTTAATAAGTAAATAAGTTAGTAAATAAATAAGTTAATAAATAAATAAATCAAGTAATAAATAAATAAATATATAAATAAAAAAATAAGTAAATAAGTTTATAAATAAATAAGTTAATAAATGAGTAAATCAATAAATAAATAAATAAATTTCGCTAGATGGCGCTGTGACAAGTTACTTCTATTGCTAATCTTTCCGTATTCAAAAAATAAATATGAAGTGATTTAGTGAACTAAAGTGGCTAAAACTTTAAACTTTTGTGTTGTTGTGCCGAACTCGCAAGTACGAATGTTATCCAATATTTTTACAGTGTATTGTTTACTTTTGAAGACAATTCAGTGTCGAACTTTGCGTTTTTGGACCTATCAAAGTTACCCATCAATTGTGTTTTTTAAAAATCGATAAAGTCACCGTCACATTTCCATATAAAGTGGCGCCATCTATCAGCAACTAACCGCACCGCATCAGACCGGAATACTGGGTGCTATTTATAAGAAGAACCTCAAGTACGCCATACAAACTAACGACATCTAGCGGCCAGCAGTTCACTTTGCTTTTTTGACGGGTCTGATAGAGGGCACTAGCAGTCATCGTCATGCCTTGTGGTTCATGCAATAAACAGCTTCGCCCAAAGGGGTCTAAAGATTCGACCATCGGGTGCACAAACTGCAATTCAAAATATCATGCATCCTGTCTTAATTTGACTAGAGACGACCTGCGTCAGGTGCGTACAAGTGGCAAAATGCCATCCTGTCCATTGTGTAAAATTAAAAAACGCAACCCGATCTCGGACTCGACCCCGATACGACCCACTCCCGAAAACTCAGCTACGGATGAGGGGAGCGCCGATGCCGATGCACTCGACGACATCATCAACGAGCGTGACTCAACCCCAGTAACTCCTGCTTCGTTCTACAGAATTGTAAAGGATATGCAGAGCGCCTTTGCACTGATGAAACAGGAGATGCTGGACTTCACGGCTTCGTTAAATTCAACCACTGAGGACATCTTTGATTTCCGCAAGGAAATAAATGAATTGAAATCACAAGTTGCTCGAAGTTGCGGACCTACGTCAGGAGCTGGCCTCACAACAACAACGTCAATATCTCCGTGACATTGAGATAACGGGCCTTACGGAACATAAGCAAGAAAATCTATTCCACACTGTAACCGTGCTATCAACCAAGCTTGGAGTTGATCTGGACCCCAAGGAAATTGACGATGTCCGACGCGTTGGCAAGCCTAAGGCCTCTGAAAAGGTGAAGCTGCAACTACCCAGGCCTGTCGTGGTCACTTTCGTTAGGCGTGCACCACTTGACCAATTGCTGCGAGCGGCTCGCGTGCGGCGCGATATCACCACTGATAAGTTGGAGATAGCAGGAAACTCGCGAAAAGTGTTCATCAATGAACACCTTACTAACGCAAACCGGGTTCTTTTTGGCAAGGCGAGGGCGGCCGGAAGGGAGTTGAACTTCAAGTTCGTATGGACATCTAATGGAAACATTTTTATGCGAAGAACTGAGACCAGCTCTGTGTTACGTGTCAACACGGAAGCTATACTTGACAAACTTATAGCACAAAACACTACCGACCCGGTTGCGAAACAGTGTTCCTAACGATTGTAATCCAATACAACTATATTGTATACCTTTTTATTACTTTTATCACAAACTTATAAATTGTCATTTAATTATGTTTTCTGTCTTGATTTTAATTAGTAACTGTCTAAGGTTAATGATTCTGATTATCATTCGCACGGTTTTTGTGAGAACTCTTGTTTGTACTGTACATCAATTTATCATACACAAGAACTTATTCCCAAATTCTATTCACAATTACATCGCACTATCAACAACACGCACCGAGCTTCTTGTTAAGCTCTTTCGGCTAACTGAAAACTTGGTACACCATCGGAGTCTTATGAATCAAGCTTGTGAAAATGAATAGTGAACTACTCTGGAATAATATAGACTCTACGTTAGATATTGTTTGTGAAACTTGCCTGCCTTCAAATTGCACTACTATTTTCAGTAAGGAGTATAACTTCAAAGTAATAACTTTTAACATTAGAAGTCAAAAAACTTCGATGCTTTCTCGCTTCTCTTTCGTGATATCAGGGTCAACTTTGACGTCATTATTCTCACTGAGTGTAGACTGACAGACACTGCGGTTATTGGGCAGATCCCAGGTTATTTAAGCTTTCATACATGCAGAAATATCAAACAGAATGGGGGGGTTGTCGCATATGTCAGAGATTTATGGAGTGTCTCGGTGGCAGAACCCGTGTTTGATGAGGCCTGTGCACTTCATTTAACAATACAAAATGAAATAGATATCTTGGGATTATACAGGTCACCTTCTTTCAACTATAAAAATAAGTTTGTGGATTCCCTAACATCTTTTTTAGAAGGTCTGTCTCAGAAGTCACACATAATTTTAGCTGGGGACTTGAACATCGATATCCTATCTGTCGATAAGGATAAATGTGATCCGTCGGATTACTTACTAATACTAAGTCACTATGGTTTTAGACCTGCAATCACTTGATGCACTAGAAACTCTGCATGCTTGGATCATATCTTTATTAAGTCCTCTGACCAAGCAGTGGGTGTAGTCTGCGAAACCGCTATCACTGATCACTTTCCAGTTGCTCTCGGTTTATCAGTTGGGTCTAAAGGAGAGAAACCAAGTCGTTGTAAGACTATCGTGGACTTTAATAGTGTCAACGACGCCCTGGAGGTAGTGGACTGGTCTCTTGTCACCGGGAAAAAGGACGTAAACGACGCTGTCCAAGCTTTTATAGATATTGTGAATTCTGCTGTCCTAAGTAGCTCAAGGATAGTGCGTATCAGTAGATCAAAGTTCGCGCTGAGTCCATGGATGACCCCAGGTCTATTACGCTGTATTCACCACAGAGATCATTTACACTCCCTAGCTAAACGTTTCCCCTCTAATGAAATAACCCAGATCTCATACAAAAGATACCGAAACTTTTGTAATGACATTTTGAGGCGGGTCAAGGATGAATATAATTCTAGTGAACTGAAGTCGAATCATAAAAATCCAAAGAAATTTTGGAACACAATTAAAAATATTTGTCACTTCAAAGAAAAAAAGAGTGCCGCTACCAACTTGCTTACCACTAAGGCTAATCAGTCGGACTCTCTGTGCTTCTGTAATGAGTATTTTTCTTCTGTTGGTCAAAAACTCGCTAAAGATATCCTTGCCAGGGTAAATAGGACGGAAGAAGTCCTTTCAAGTATGGTTACCATTAAAAGCAGTCCTCAGCACTCGTTATTTCTTGCACCTACTGATGTCTTGGAAGTCAGCTTCCGCATCTCTCAGCTAAAGGACAAGACTTCTACAGGGCTAGATGGCATTTCGAATCTATTAGTAAAGAGCATTAAAAAGCAAATTATCACACCGCTAACTTACATTTTTAATCTTAGCCTTTCTTCGGGCGTTTTCCCAAATTTTTGGAAAACTGCTTCAATTACGCCGATCCATAAGGACGGGTCTGCTGACCTGCCATCTAACTATAGACCAATTTCCCTTCTTAATACCTTCTCCAAACTCCTTGAGAAATTAGTAAATAAGCGCTTGGTTGACTTCTTGGAATCACATAGATTACTTTCTGATAGACAGTTCGGTTTCCGTCAAAAGAAATCAACTGAGGATGCTGTGATGTTAATGACAAACCTAGTTTCGGCTTATCTTGATGGCGGCCTTAACTGTATTGCAGTATTCCTGGACCTCGCCAAGGCTTTCGATACAGTCTCGACTCCCATCCTTCTAAGGAAACTAGAATGTATGGGAATTCGGGTATAGCTTTGGAGTGGTTTAGGAGCTACTTGTCTGGTAGGAGCCAACTGACGTGCATTGACGGACTAGCAAGTGACAGACTCCCAGTCAACTACGGGGTTCCTCAAGGAAGCATACTTGGGCCGACTCTCTTTATTATTTACATTAATAATATACATGACCTTGATTTACCCTCAGCCGAACTTATTTGTTACGCTGATGATACCGCTATTCTTTTTAGAGGTAGCGATTGGGACAGCGCCTTTGAAGCCGCTGAGTGTGGCCTAGCACGCATATATGAGTGGTTGGAACAAAACCTGCTCACCCTAAATACTAAAAAAACTAAATACTTATGTTTTCATATCACAGCTGCGTCTTGTCCAACCAGGGCATATAATCTGCGTATTCATTCTTGCCGCTTCCAAGGTGCCACCCCTACCGTCTGCAATTGCCTCGCGATCCAGCGGGCAAGTGAGCTGAAATACCTTGGTCTATTACTGGATGAGCACCTTACCTTCGCAAGTCATATTCATTTTGTTGCCAACAAAGTAAGAAAAGTAACTGGTATTATGCGAATTTTGAGAAGGTGCGCGGATTTAGATGCCATGAAAACCGTGTATTATGCTGTGTGCCATTCGATAATCACATATTGTATGAGAGTCTGGGGTGGTGCTGCAAAAACTTTCATGCTGGAGCTGGAAAGGGCGCAACGTGGTATTTTCAAGGTAATGCTGGGAAAACCAATTTTGTACCCCACAAATGCCGTATATAATGATATGAAGATGTTGCGCGTGAGGCAGCTGTATATCTTAACTGCTTCTCTAGATACTCACAGGTTCACCACGCACCTGGAAAACTTTGACACCATTGTTAGTCGTCGTATCTACAGACTGCCTGTGCCCGCTGTAAGGACTAGTTTTGCGAAACGGTTTCCCAGATACTGCCTGGTTGCAACCTACAACAACATGGCAGCGACATGCAACTTCAAGAACTGTTCTCTAAACGAAGTAAAAAAACGCGTTCTACGGTTACTTTGTTCTCTAGATTACACACAAACTGAATATCTGATCTGCAATAGCTAACCTAACATACTTATTATCTTTTCACACACACACACACACACACACACACACACACACACACACACACACACACACACACACACACACACACACACACACACACACACACACACACACACACACAACACACAACACACACCATTCACTTATCTTAAAGTGCCAATACTTCAGCATATTACATTGCATCTGGTCTCTCAAGATACAGGCAAAGCCTAGTTTGAGAGCCTTTGGTAGCTGGCGAGACTTTATGGCTTTTTCTTTGTATAATCTAAGATTAAACACATGTATTATTATTATTTTTAGTGGTCAATAAAGATATTTTTATTTTATTTTATTTTTTATTTATTTTAAATAAATAAATAAATGAATAAGTAAATAAGTAAGTAAGTAAATAAGTAAATAAGAAAATAAGTTAATAAGTAAAAAGTAAATAAGTATATAAGTAAATAAATAAATTAGTTAAAATGAAAATAAGTTAATTAGTAAATAAGTGAAAAAGTCAATAAGTAAATAAGTAAATTAGTAAATAAGTAAATTATATAATAAGTAAATGAATTAATTAGTAAATTAGTAAATCAGTCAATAAGTTAATTAGTAAAAAGGTAAATTAGTAAATAAATAAATAAATTGTTAACGCACGCACACATATGGACGGCGTGCCTACGGTCAACGCACACAAAGAACGAGCTACCTGTTTCGGCGCCTGCGGCGCGACGATGCGAGCGAGGAGCCCCGCGACCCATTACTCGGCCATTCGGTCTCCAGGCAGCAACCAATCCATACGTGTTATGTCACTCTTATTTCAAGAACACTTCTTCGAAATTGTACCTAGCTTACTATTCAAATACATTCAAAATCATCTATACCTGCCTCGTCGTCTTATTTGTCGCACCCCGGCTCACTATCCTCACCAGGATTTCGAGCCGGATGCGAAATTGGAGCGGCTGGAAACAGCACGGCGGCCAAGGGCGCATCGGTGAGGAGGACACGGCAAGGGCATCGCGCGGCAACTACGTGGCGGCGTGGCAGCCTAAAATTCTCAAGACGAGAACTCATTTACACCAGTCAAGAACGAGAGAAGGAAAATAACGGTCCAGACCTTTTAAGAAACGAGACGTGATCACGGAGATTTCAGAGATTACCGAGGACTGAGCATTGTGAGTTCGTTCCAAGCAAAGCGCAAATTTTACCTAACCTACCTTTTCATCATATTATGTAAAATCATTCCAATTAATTTGAATCCAATATTTTTCTTTTTAATTATCTATTCACCTAATAAGTTTCCCTACCCATTTTAAGAGGTTTCTAGATTTAATTATTAGCTAACCAACAATTATTTTCGTAAATCATTTTTCACAGAAATAATCCAGTGCAATTTATTTCACATTCCAGTAAACATCAAAAGCGCGGGTCGGGCGCGCGCGCTTGACCGCTGGCACTCGCAAGGTCAAAAACCGCGCTACGCACATGCACGTGGCAAGCGCATGCATAGCCTCTTTTCGCTTCAGTGCACACTTCCTTTCTCATTTTAAGTATCGTTCTATCCACTTATCTTCTAATTTCACAAGTTTCAATTTACATTTCATATATTTTTAATTGAATTTTCACTTTCAGCTGAATTAATTTAAGCTTAAGCTTTTTTTTTTTAGAATTCTCACATTTCATTTAAAGTTTATTTTACAATGGGCGAAGATCTTAAATTATTTAAGAAGGTCAGAGCCTCACACAAAGCAAAGCTTACTATTTTTAAATCATACCTTCAGCCGCTATTAGCTTGCAAGGAACTTAGTAGCTTACAGATTCACGAATTAAATACACGCCTTGCAAGAATTCAGGCTTTGTACGATGAATTTGATGCAAACCAAACTCAGATAGAAAATGCCAACGACATTCCAGATGCCGAGTTCACCGAGCGCGAGAACTTCGAGAGCTCCTACTTCAGCACCATCGCCGCAGCGCAGGATCTGCTGAGAAGACACGCGGCGGACGGCGGCCTTGCTTCTGGGGGCAATGACTTCGCGTCGGTGGCAGGTTCGAATGTGGCAAGTGCTTTACCAAACATTAAATTACCCACAATCAATTTACCTACTTTCTCTGGCCGTTATCAGGACTGGTTAGAATATCGCGAAACATACACATCACTAATTCACGAAAATTCATCCATCCCAAACATCCACAAATTCCACTACTTACGTGCCTCCTTGAGAGACAGTGCAGCTCTAATTATTCAATCTTTAGATTTTTTATCTGAAAATTACAATGTTGCTTGGGATCTTTTGTGTAATCGCTACAATAATAATCGTATTCTAATAAATAATCATGTGCAAGCTCTATTTAATATTGAACTCATTACCAAGGAATCCGCAAGGGCCTTGCGTAATATAATCGATGTTGTCAATAAAAATTTACGATTCCTAAAGTCATTGAATGTTCCTACAGAACATTGGGACATTCTCATCATACATATTGTATCCAACAAGCTAGACCCGGCCACAATCCGTGATTGGGAGTCACATATAAATACAATCAAGGATTTGCCAACGTTAAAAGACTTTAATGATTTCTTAAAAAATCGGGCCGACTTACTGGAAACAATGGATGAAAAACACAGACAACCATTACGCAGACACAGTGACATTACACACATTCGACCAAAAACATTTATAGCTAACCCAGCAACTACACAACATACACAATTTCCATGCCCAGTTTGCAAAATGTCGCATTCAATATATTATTGCTCGAAGTTTAAACAATTACCGATAGAAGCGCGTATAGGAAAGGTTAAACAGTTAAATCTATGCATGAATTGTTTACGTAGTGGTCATGATGAAAAACGATGCAAATCTGGAGCATGCAAATTATGTTCTCACAAGAATAACACTATGCTACATTTATCCAAACAAAATACACAACCACAACCTCAGACACAAAAGGAGTGCGTAGTCCTACCTGCAATGCAAAATCAAAGCCAGACCGAATCAAGTTCTCCGACAAATCAAATCAATAACATTACACTTTCTACTATGCATTCAGGGCAGGTACTACTATCCACTGTTCAAATCCATATCAAAGATTACAATGGGAAACTACACAAAATCAGGGCATTATTAGATTGCGGTAGCACAAGCAGTTTCACTGTCGAAAGTTTACACAAACAGTTACAAATTCCATTTACCTCTACTTCTATATCCATTCAAGGATTAAATAATCAATGTTCAAACATTTCTAAGAGGTGCGATGTCACAATATCGTCACTCACAAACAGCGGTTACACCGCAAGGGTTAACTGTTTCATAGTGCCACAGATCACGCAGTTATTACCTTCCATTTCGATCAATATTGATCACATCCAAATACCGCCACACATCCACCTCGCGGATCCTCAATTCAATACTCCGTCAGAAGTGCAGATGTTAATAGGCGCGGACTTGTTTTGGCAAGTTTTATCTAATAACAAAATACCGTTAGGTAAGAACAAACCAATCCTAGCTGAAACAATGCTCGGTTGGATAGTCTCTGGCTATGTGAGAGACTCAAATTACAATCAAAATACAGTTAGTTCACTGCAATTTCATTCAAGATACTGAGCTCGAAACAAAGCTCGATCAATTTTTCAAATTGGAGTCAGTAGACACCATAAAAAAAATCCCTCTAAAGGATGATGATAGCGAGTGCGAATCAATTTTCACGAAAACGACTGTCCGTCAACCAGACGGCAGATTCATGGTCACCATACCATTCAAAGAGTCGCCTAGCTGTCTAGGTGATTCATTCGAACAAGCTCGTAATAGATTACAAGCCTTGGAACGCAAATTCAAACGCAATCCTACATTCAAACAAAGTTACATAACATTCATGAATGAATACATTTCATTAGGACACATGACAGAAAACACTAATCCTACAGACACAGAAATTTCATATTTCTTGCCACATCATGGGGTGTTGCGAGAAGACAGCCTAACAACAAAATTAAGAGCAGTCTTCGACGCCTCTGCAGTCACAAGTACAGGCAAGTCATTAAATGACATTCAACATGTAGGTCCTACTATACAAGACGATTTAATAAGCATTTTGATTCGTTTTCGCCAGCATAAGTTTGTTGTAACTGCGGACATTGAAAAAATGTATCGACAAATATTAGTAGCTGAAAAGCAACGCAGCTTGCAGCAGATTTTATGGCGATCGGATCCTACACAAGATATCAAACAATACAAACTCAACACAATAACTTACGGAATGTCTGCATCACCATTTTTAGCTTTTCGATGTCTTGTACAACTTGGCCTTGACTGCACCGATAAGAATGTTAGGGAAACAATCTTATCTGATTTTTACGCTGATGACTTGGTAACAGGTCATTCAGACTATTCAGAATTAATTCAAATATGCAAAGGAGTAATTCACGAACTACGAGGTGCTCATTTTCATTTGCGTAAATGGCATACAAACATTCCACACATACTTAATCAAATTGTTAGTGAAAATGACAATGATTTAGTTAATTTGAGCAAAAATGAACATACAAAAACATTAGGTCTACATTGGGCATGCAAGGAGGATACATTGTTATTTTCATCAACACAAATACAAAGTACAAAATCACAAATAAACAAACGTTCTATCTTGGCTTCTATCGCGCAGGTATTTGACCCTCTAGGTCTTATTAATCCATGCATGTTACAGGCCATATTACAAACACTCTGGTCCAAAAATATTGCATGGGACGAACCATTACCTTCTGAAATTCAATCTCAGTAGAACTATTTCATTAAAAACCTACCTGAGTTGAATAAAATTCAAATACCACGCTGTGTTATTATCAGTGATAAAACAATTAAAATCGAGCTGCATATTTTTAGTGATGCTTCAATAAAAGCCTATTCAGCATGTATACATACGATCAATTTCAAACAATGGCCATGTCATGGTCCATTTATTGTTAGCAAAAAGCAGGGTGGCTCCATTAAAGCAAAAACTAACCACACCCAGACTCGAACTAATGGGTGCTCTTCTGGCTACTCATTTATGCAAAAAGGTTGAGAGTTCTTTACGTTTGATAATTAATTCAAAGCATTTTTGGTGTGATTCAACCATTGTACTTGGTTGGATAAAAACATGTAGTAAATCAAAACTCAAACAATTTGTTTACAATCGTATAAGTGAAATCACACGGAACTCTGAACCTTCCTCGTAGAACTATGTACCCACAGTGTCTAACCCGGCCGACATAGGATCGCGAGGTCTAAACGCGTCTCAGCTTAAAAACTCCATTTTGTGGTGGGGAGGTCCTCCTTTCCTTCACGAAACGGAAATACTAATACCTACACAACCTCAAAACATAAACATTGATCACTTACCTGAAACAAAGTTCCAATGTCATTTGTCAGCTATAGAACCGCATAAAAATGATTTTACAAACAATTATTCAAATTACAGAAAATTACAACGCGTTACACCTTATTTAAAACGATTTATACATAACTGTCAAAATCCAAATTATAAAATCACGGGTCCAATTACGACATCGGAACTTGACTTCGCAGCACAAACACTTTGTCGAATAGTGCAGCAAGATATGTTTTGTAAACAATATTCAATTTTAAAAAAGGGTGAATCCTTGCCTTCTAAAGACGAACTACTTAGTTTGAATCCATTTTTAGACGAAAAAGATTTAATGAGAGTAGGCGGAAGACTAGCTAATTCCAATTACTATCTAGATACAAAACATCCAATATTGTTGCACGCGTCGCACAATGTTACTAAATTACTCGTTTCACACTATCACAATATTTTATTACATGCAGGCCCACAGCTTTTATTAGCAAATTTAAGGCACAAATTTTGGATTATAAACGGACGTAACTTAACTAGGAAAACGACACGAGATTGTTTGACTTGTTGTAGATTTTCAGGCAGAACTTATCAACCTATTATGGGCAATCTCCCTTCAGAAAGACTTCATTTAGAATATCCTTTTCATAATACAGCTGTGGACTATGCTGGACCAGTTCTGATAGCCGACAGGAAAGGCAGAGGCTGTAAACTAATAAAATCATACTTATGTATATTTGTTTGTTTGGCAGTTCGGGCAGTACACATCGAGCTTGTCACCGATCTAACTTCACAAGGCTTCTTATCAGCACTGAATCGTTTCATTGCTCGCAGAGGCAAGCCTGCCGTTATATTGTCCGATAACGGCAGGAATTTCGTCGGCGCATATAACGATATGTCTAAATTCATCAAAAATAATTTCGATAATATTGTTTCATATTCAGCTGAAAAGGGAATTATATTCAATTTCTGTCCCGTTTATAGCCCACACTTCAACGGACTAGCCGAAAGTTCCGTTAAATCAATAAAATATCACTTACGAAGAGTTTTATCAATGACTCATCTCACTTATGAGGAATTAAATTCAGTTCTCATAGAAATTGAAGCAATTTTAAATTCTAGACCTCTCACTCCACTCTCAAATGATCCCTCCGATCTGATCCCATTAACACCTGCGCACTTTTTGATTGGACGTACTTTAACGATGTTGCCTGCTCCCCAGGTACATGACCGTCAGATTAATAGTCTGACAAGATACGCGAGGACCCAGCTAATAAAGGCTCATTTCTGGAATCGCTATTATACAGAATATATTGCAGAATTACAGAAAAGAAACAAATGGCGCAAGGATGGCGGACAACCAAAGATGGGCGAGATGGCCCTTATCAAAGATGATCGCCTACCACCCAATAGATGGCTGCTGGGTCGAGTCACAGCTGTCTTACCTGGCGCTGATGGTGTCATCCGGGTGGCGGACGTCAAGACTACAACAGGAACAATGAGAAGAGCCTTCAATCGGCTCTGCCCTCTTTCTATATTGGAACAGAATGTTCCAAGGGCGGCAGCTTGTTAACGCACGCACACATATGGACGGAGTGCCTACGGTCAACGCACACAAAGAACGAGCTACCTGTTTCGGCGCCTGCGGCGCGACGATGCAAGCGAGGAGCCCCGCGACCCATTACTCGGCCATTCGGTCTCCAGGCAGCAACCAATCCATACGTGTTATGTCACTCTTATTTCAAGAACACTTTTTCGAAATTGTACCTAGCTTACTATTCAAATACATTCAAAATCATCTATACCTGCCTCGTCGTCTTATTTGTCGCACCCCGGCTCACTATCCTCACCAAAATAAATAAGTAAATTAGTAAATTAGTAAATAAGTAAATAAGTGAATAAGTTAATAAGTAAAAAAGTAAATGATAAAGTAAATAAGTAAAAAAAATATTAGTAAATAAGTAAATAACTAAATACGTAAATAAGTAAAAAAATAAATAAGTTAATAAATCAATCAATAAATAAATAAACAAATAAATAAATAAAAATATTAATAAAAAAATGAGTTAATAAGTAAATTAGTAAAAAGGTAAATAAGTAAATTAGTAATATAGTAAATTAGTAAACTAGAAAAAAAAGGATATAAGTATATTAATAAATCAATAAATAAACCAATAAATAAATAAACAAATAAATAAATAAAAATATTAATAAAAAAATAAGTTAATAAGTAAATTAGTAAAAAGGTAAATAAGTAAATTAGTAATAAAGTGAATAAGTAAACTAGAAAAAAAAGGATATAAGTATATTAATAAATCAATAAATAAATAAATTAATAAATAAATCAATAAATAAAAAGTTAAAAAATGAATAAACAAACAAATATATAAATAAATAAGTAAATAAATAAATAAGTAAATTTGTAAAAAGAATAAATAAGTTAATTAGCAAATAAATAAATAAGTAAATAAGTTAATTAGTAAATAAGTTAACTAGTAAATAAGTAATTAAGTAAATAATTAAATAAATAAATTAATAAATAAATCAATAAATCAAATAAATAAATAAATAAGTAAATTAATAAATAAATGAGTAAAAAAGTTAAATAAGTGAATAAGTTAATTAGTAAATAATTAAAAAATTAAAAAAGTAAATAAGTAAATAAATAAATAAGTTAATAAGTAATAAGGTAAATAAGTAAATAAGGAAAAAAGAATATAAGTAAATTAGTAAAAAAGTTAATAAGTAAATTAGTAAATTAGTAAATCTAACACACCTTCTTCTAGTTTCTCTTTTAATGAACTTAACTCTCACTTTTCTTCAACTCCTCTTCTCGATGATACTATAAAACTCTCAACTATTTCTTATATAGAACGTCTCCCAAGCCAATCAGATAACACTTTCTCTTTCTCCCCAGTGAGTGTTGATGAGACTCGCAAAATTTTTCTATCCATCAAATCAAAGGCCACCGGATGTGACAACGTCAGTATAACCATGATTTTTCACATCTTAGAGGACATCCTTCCCATTCTCACGCACATAATCAACTTTTCATTCCACAGAGGCCGCTTTCCATCCATCTGGCGTCGTGCTCACATAATTCTTCTACCTAAAGTCTCCAATCCCAGTGCTGTTAGTCAATTCCGCCCCATTTCCATATTACCTTTTCTTTCCAAAAACCTCGAAGCCGCAGCCCAACAACAATTCTCTAAGTTTATTCTAGCCAACAATCTTATAAGCAAGTTTCAATCTGGATTTCGGCCAGGGCACAGCACGACCACGGCTCTCCTAAAAATAATTGACGACGTGAGGGCGGGCATGGAGGAGTCACAAGTGACTGTCCTTGTCCTGATTGACTTCTCCAATGCCTTCAACACGGTCGATCATGATATCCTTCTCGCCATCCTTTCTCATCTGCGAGTCTCATCTTCTTCTGTGGATTGGTTCTCTTATTACCTCCGCGGTCGCCAGCAGGCTGTTCGCCTCGGTCAGGCCTTTTCTGACTGGACTGATATGCCGGTTGGTGTGCCGCAAGGAGGTATTTTCTCTCCTATCTTGTTCTCTATATTCATTAATCTATTAACTCCTCTTCTCGCTTCTTCCTTCCACCTCTACGCCGATGACCTCCAACTCTATTCTCAAGCTGATCAATCTGCAATTGATGGTGCTACTCTTCAACTTAACGAGGATCTTCGTGCCATTAGCAGCTGGACCAGTAAATTTGGCGTCAGGGTGAATCCCAGCAAATGTCAGGCTATTATTATTGGCAGTCCAGGTCAGCTCCAAAAACTTGACATGATGTCTCTGCCTCCTATCGTCTTCGACGGTGAGGTGGTAGCCTATTCGCCTCATGTGAAGAACCTTAGGCTTCACATCGACTGCACACTAAGCTGGGGTCACCACGTGAAAGAAATGAGTAGGAAAGTTACCGGAACTTTACGAGCACTATACCGATTTAAGCATTTCCTCCCCTCTAGCACGAAGGCTCTGCTCGTACGATCTTTGGTCCTGCCCATTTTCGACTACGCCGACGTTTGCTGCACAAATGTCTCCCAAGATCTCCTTAGTAAAATGGACCGGCTCCTTAACAATTGTATAAGATTTGTGTTCGGTCTACGTAAATTTGACCATATATCCCAGTTTTGCAACCAGTTAGGCTGGCTCCCCATTCGGCAGCGTAGGCACATTCGGACACTTTGCATCTCTTCGATTCTAACTCTCCGTCCTATCTGAAAGATAAATTCTCATACCTCCACTCTTCTCATGACCGGTCCCTTTGCTCTAGTAGCTCTCTTCAACTATTCACTCCCCGTCACACTTCTGGCTTTATGTCCAATTCCTTTACTCTCACAGCCATTCGACTTTGGAATGGGCTTCCAAAAAGTGTCCAAACATCCACCTCGAAATTTACCTTCAAAAAGGCATTACGAACACTATATAGGGACGAACTCACTGACCCGTCTCATTGACATTAATTTATCTATGTGTACCATATTATGTATATTTAAATGATGTGTATGTTTATATAATAAATATATTATTTCATTATTTTTATACAATCGTATATAAGTAATAGGCAGTATATATGTTTATCATTGTATTATAGTTATCTCTATCGCTATTCTCTTCTCTTTTATTGCCTCTATAACTTTACTTGCACCGCCTGTATATATATTTTTCTCTGTCCTGACCTATGGCTGACTGGTAGAGAATGCTTTTGGTATTAAGTCCCTCATATGTACCTACAATTTTATGTTGTGTGCATGAAGTTTTTAAATAAATAAAAAAAATAAAATAAAATAAGCAAATAATTAAAAAGTTAATAATAAAGTAAGTAAATAAGTAAATTATTAAATAAGTAAATAAAAAAATAAGTTAATTAGTAAATAAGTAAATGAGTAAATTAGTAAATAAATAAATAAGTAAATAAGTTAACTTGTAAATTAGTAAATAAGTAAATTAGTAAACTAGTAAATAAGTAAATTAGTAAATAAGTAAATAAGTAAATTTGTTAATTAGTAAATAAGTAAATAAGTAAATGAGTAAATGAGTAAATTAGTCAATAAGTAAATAAATAAATAAGTAAATAAATAAATAAGTAAATTGGTAAATTAGTAAACTAGTAAATAAGAGAATTAGTAAATAAGAAAATAAGTAAATGAGTAAATAAGTAAATTAGTAAATAAGTAAATTAGTAAACAAGTAAATAAATTAATAAGTAAATAAGTAAATAAGTTAATAAGTAAATAAATAAATACGTTAATAAGTAAATAAGTAAAATAATAAATAAGTTAAGAAGTAAATAAGTAAATAAATTAATAAGTTAATAAGAAAATAAGTAAATTAGTTAATAAGTAAATAAGTAAATTAGTTAACTAGTACATAAGTAAATTAGTAAATAAGAAAATAATAAAAAAAGTAAATAATTAAGTAAGTAAATAATTAAATAAGTAAATTTGTGAAAAGTTAAATAAGTTAATAAGTAAATAAATTTATAAGTAAATAAGCAAATAAGTAAAAAAGGAAATAAGTATATAAGTAAATTAGTAAAAAAGTAAATAATAAAGTAAGTTAATAAGTGAAATAGAACATAAGTAAATAAGTAAATACGTAAATAAATAAATAAGTAAATAAATGAATAAATAAATAAATAAACAAATTAATAAATAAATGTATAAAAAAAAAGTAAATTAAAAAATTAGTAATAAGTAAATAAGTGAATAAATAAATAAATCAATAAATAAATAAATCAATAAAAAACTAAATAAATATATAAATAAAAATAAGTAAATGAGTAAAAAAGGTAAATAAGTTAATAAGTAAATTAGTAAATAAGTTAATAAGTAAATAAATTAATAAGTTAATTAATAAATTCACAAATCAATAAATAACTCAAATATAAATAAATAAATCAATGAATAAATAAACTAATAAATAAATAACTTAATATATAAATGAAAAAAATAATTAATAAATAAATCAAAAAATAAATAAATTAACTAATTATTCAATAAATAAATAAATCAATAAACAAATAAATCAATAAATAAATAAATAAACAAATAAATAAAAAAATAAGTAAATAAGTAAATTAGTAATATAGTTAATTAGTAAACCAATTGAAAAAGAATATAAGTAAATAAGTCAATTAGTAATTAAGTAAATAAGTGAAAAAGTAAATAAGTAAATAAGAAAATAAGTTAATAAGAAAATAAGTAAATTAGTAAATAAGTGAATAAGTAAATAAGTTAAAAAGAAAATAAGTGAATAAGAAAAAAAGTAAATAAGTTTATAAGTAAATTAGTAAATTAGTAAAAAAGTAAATAATAAAGTAAGTAAATAAGTAAATAAAATAATAAGTTAATAAAAAATAGTTAAATAAGTCAATTAGTTAAAAAGTAAATAAGTAAATTAGTAAATAAGTGAATAAGTAAATAAGTAAAAAAGTAAATGAGAAAATAAATAAATAAGTTAATAAGTAAATTAGTAAATAAATAAATAAGTAAATTAGTTAATTAGTAAACTAGTAAATAAGTAAATAAGTAACAAAAAAATAGTAAATAAGTAAAAAAGTTAATAAGTAAATAAGTTAATAAATAAATAAATAAATAAGTACATGAGTAAAAAAGTTAATTAAGAAAATAAGTGAATAAGTACAAAAGCACTGCACACGCTCCGCTGTTTTAGTAGGTACTCTTTTGCGATATTTTAAAAGATACATGCCATACAAAGTTAGTCGAATTTTACACTTTTTCGGTTACTGTGAAATATTTTGTTTTGATATTAACCAACTTTATATTGACAGTCGCGTCGAGCCCGTTGCGTAGACACTTTGTTTGTGTAGAAAATATCTGTTGCACTTCAAAAACATCGCAATATGGATTCTGTTTGCAATTATTTTAGTGTTTTCACCTACTTTAGACACTGAATATTTGTCGTTTTAAAGCTCAGTTTGAAATGTTTTAGTTTATCGTTTCTGTTAAAATCGATCATCTTTAAGCATATTTTTCGATCATATTAGCTCACCGGAGTGTTTGTGCGCACGCACCGCTGTTTAAGTACATACTCTTTTGCGTTATTTCAAAAGATACATGCCATACAAAGTTAGTCGAATGTCTTGATATTAACCGACTTTATATTGACCGTCGCGTCGAGGTCGTTGCGAAAACACCTCTTTTGTGTTAATCGGACCTGTCGCACTTTAAAAACATCGCAATTTGTATTTCTGTTTGCAATAATTTTAGCGTTTTCACCTACTTAAGACACTGAATTTTTGTCGTTTTAAAGCTCAGTTTGAAATGTTTTAGTTTGTCGTTTCTGTTCAAATCGATCAATTTTTAACATATTTTTCGATCAAATTAGCTCACTGAAGTAGTTCTGCGTACGTTTCGCTGTTAAAGTAGGTACTCTCCTGCATTATTTTAAAAGATACATGCCATACAAAGTTAGTCGAATTTTACAATTTTTCAGTCACCGTGAAATAGTTTGTCGTGTTATTAACCGACTTTATATTGACCGTCGCGTCGAGGCCGTTGCGTAGACACCTCGTTTGTGTAGATCGGACCTGTTGTACTTCAAAAACATCGCAATATGGATTCTGTTTGCAATATTTTTTGCGTTTTTACCTACTTTAGACACTGAATATTTGTCATTTTAAAGCTCAGTTTGAAATGTTTTAGTTTGTCGTTTCTGTTCAAATCGATCATCCTTAAGCATACTTTTCGATCAAATTAGCTGACTGAAGTGGTTCTGCGCACGTTCCGCTGTTGTAGAAGTTACTCACCTGCGTTATTTTAAAAGATACATCCCATACAAAGTTAGTCAAATTTTACACGTTTTCGGTCACCGTGAAAAAGTTTGTCTTGATATTAACCGACTTTATATTGACCGTCGCGTCGAGGCCGTTGCGTAGACACCTCGATTGTTTAGATCGGACTTGTTGCACTTCAAAAACATCGCAATATGGATTCTGTTTGCAATAATTGTAGCGTTTTCACCTACTTAAGACACTGAATATTTGTCGTTTTAAAGCTCAGTTTGAAATGTTTTAGTTTGACGATCCGGTTCAAATCGATCATCTTTTAGCATACTTTTCGATCATATTAGCTCAACGGAGTGTTTGTGCGCACGTTCTGCTGTTGAAATAGGTACTCTTTTTCGATTTTTTAAAAGATACATCCCATAAAAAGTAAGTCGAATTTTACACTTTTTAGATCACCGCGAAATATTGTGTCTTGATATTAACCGACGTAAATGAGTAAATAAGTAAATAATTAAATAAGAAAATAAGTATATAAGTAAATAAGTAAATAAATAAATTAGTAAAAAAGTAAATAATTAAGTAAGTAAATAAGTAAAGAAGTAAATAAATTTATATGTAAATAAATTAATAAGTTAATAAATAAATAAATCAAAAAATTAACCAATAAATAAATCAAAATAAATAAATAAATAAAAAAAATAATAAATAAATAAATCAATACATCAATAAAACAATAATTCAATAAATCATAAAATCAATAAATAAATAAATAAATAAATAAAATAAAATAAATAAATAATTAATTAAATAAATAAACAAATAAATAAATGATAAAATAATTAATAAATAAGTAACAAAGTAAATTAGTTTAAAGTAAATAAGTAAATAAATTTATAAATATAAAAAAATAATAAATCAATAAATAAAATAAATAAAAAACTAATAAACAAAAAAATTAATAAATCAATAAATAAATAAATAAACAAATAAATAAATAAACAATAAACAAAAAAATATATAAATAAAAAATAAGTAAATAAGCAAATTAGTAAAAAGGTTAATAAATAAATAAGTTAATAAGTAACTAATAAAAAAAAAATAAGTTAATACGTAATTAGGTTAATAAGAAAAAAAAGTAAATAAGTAAAAAAGTGAAAAAGTAAATAAGTAAACTAGTAAATAAGTATATAAGTAAATTAATTAATAAGTAAACTAGTTAATAAGTAAAAAAGTAAATTAGAATATAAGTAAAAAAGTAAATAAGAAAATTAGTAAATAAGTAAATCAGTAAATAAGTAAATAAAAAAATTAGTAAATTAGTAAATGAGTAAATAGATAAACTAGTAAATAAGTTAATAAGTGAGTGAGTAATTAAGTAAACTAGTAAATAAGTAAATAAGTAAATGAGTTAATAAGTAAATTAGTAAACAAATAAATTAGTAAACAAATAAATAAAAAAATAAGTTAACAAATAAATAAACAAATCAATCAATAAATTAATAAAACAATAAATAAATAAATCAATAAATAAATAAATATATGAATCAATAAATAAATCAATAAATGAATAAAACAATAAATAAATAAATAAATAAATAAAAAATAAATAAATAAACAAATGAATAAATAAATAAATTAAAAAATAAGTAAATTAGTAAAAAGGTAAATAAGTTAATTAGTTATAAAGTTAATTCGTAAACTTGTAAAAAATAATATAAGTAAATAAGTAAATTAGTAAATGAGTAAATAAGTAAATAAGAAAATAAGTTAATAGGAATGTAAGTAAATAAGTAAATAAGTAAAAAGTAAATAAGTAAAAAAGTAAATACTAAAGTAAGTAAATAAGTAAATGAGTAAATAAGTAAATAAATTAATAAGTTAAAAATTTAATAAAAAATCAGTGAATAAGTCAATTAGTTAAAAATTAAATAAGTAATTTAGTCAATAAGTAATTTAGTCAATAAGTAAATAAATAAATAAATCAATAAATAATTAAATAAAATAAACAAATTATTAAATAAATATATAAATAAAAAAATAAGTAAATAAGTAAATTAGTGAATAAGTAAATAAATAAATAAGTTAATTAATAAATAAATCAATAAATAAATCAATCAATAATTAAATAAATAAAAAAATAAGTAAATAAGTTAATAAATAAAAAAGTTAATAAATAAATAAATTAAATAAAAAATATATAAAGAAATAAATAAGTAAGTAAGTAAATAAGTTAATAGTAAATGAATTAATAAGTAAATAATAAAATAAGTTAATAAGTAAAAAAGTAAATAAGTATATAAGTAAATAAATGAATTAGTTAAAATGAAAATAAGTAAATTAGTAAATAAATTGCAAAGTAAATAAGTAAATTAGTAAATAAGTAAATTAGTAAATAAGTAAATTAGTTAATTATTTAATAAGAAAATAAGTTTATTAGTTAATAAGTAAATGAGTTAAAAAAGGAGATTAGTAATAAGTAAATTAGTAAATAAGTGAATAAGTTAATAAGTAAATAAGTAAAAAAGTAAATAATAAAGTAAGTAAATAAGTAAAAAAGAATATAAGTCAATAAATAAATAAATCAATAAATAAATATATAAAGAAATAAATAAATAAATATATAAATAAAAAAAAAAGTAAATAAGTAAAAAGGTAAATAAGTAAATTAGAAATTTAGAAAATAAGTAAACTAGAAAAAAAGTTTATAAGTATATTAATAAATCAATAAATAAATCAATAAATAAAAAATAGGAAATGAGTAAACAAACAAATAAATAAGTAAATAAATAAATAAATAAATTAATAAATAAGTAAATGAGTAAATAAATAAATAAGTAAATAAGTAAATAAATAAATTAGTAAATTAGTTAACTTGTAAATTAGTAAATTAATAAATTAGTACACTAGTAAATTAGTAAATAAGTAAATTAGTAAATAAGTAAATTAAAAGTAAGTAAAGTTAGCCTGTAACGTCCCACTGCTGGGCAAAGGCCTTACCTCAACTGTGAGGTAGTTTGAGCCATACTCCACCACGCGGGCTTAGTGCGGGTTGGTGGAGGGGTGTTCGCAAGGCAAGCGACTAACCCTGCTGTCAGATGTTATCAAGCCGCCCATAAGGCCTCTGACTAGGCTTAACGACTAATATCAACCGATATTAGCCGGGACCAACGGCTTAACGTGCCTTCCGAAGCACGGAGATGCTCGTGATAAACGTCACTTATATGGTCGGAATGGTCACCCATCCAAACACGACCGCGCCGTAGGTTGCTTCACTTTGATATCACTACCAAAGCGCTGCTACCGCTGCGCTACGAGCACCTCTAACTAAGTAAATTAGTTAATAAGTAAATGAGTAAATTTGTCAATAAGTAAATAAGTAAAAAAATAAATAAGTAAATTGGTAAATTAGTAAACTATTAAATAAGTAAAATAGAAAATAAGTAAATAAGTAAATTAGTATACTAGTTAATAAGTTAAAAAGTAAATAAGAAAATAATTTAATAAGTAAAGAAGTAAATAAGTATATAAGTAAATAAATAAATAAGTAAAAATGAAAATAAGTAAATAAGTAAAGAGTGAAAAAGTCAATAAGTAAATAAGTAAATTAAAAAATAAGTAAATAAGTGAATTAGTAAATAAGTTAATTAGTAAATTAGTAAAAAAGTAAATAAGTAAAAAAGGAAATTAGTAATAAGTAAATTAGTAAATTTGTGAATTAGTGAATAAGTCAATAAGTAAATATGTTTGCAATAGTTTTAGCGTTTTCACCTACTTAAGACACTGAATATTAGTCGTTTTAAAGCTCAGTTTAAAATGTTTAAGTTTGTCATTTCCGTTCATATCGATCTTTTTTTAGCATACTTTTCAATCATATTAGCTCACCGAAGTGTTTGTGCGCACGCTCAGCTGTTGAGGTAGGTACTCTTTTGCGTTATTTTAGAAGATACATGCTGTACAAAGTTAGTCGAATTTTACACTTTTTCGGTCACCGTGAAATATTTTGTCTTGATATTAACCGACTTTATATTGACCGTCGCGTCGAGCCCGTTGTGTAGACACCTCGTTTGTGTAGATCGGAACTGTTGCACTTCAAAACATCGCAATATGGATTCTGTTTGCAATAATTTTAGCGTTTTCACCTACTTAAGACACTGAATATTTGTCGTTTTAAAGCTCAGTTTGAAATGTTTTAGTTTGTCGGTTCTGTTCAAATCGATCATCTTTTAGCATACTTTTCAAACATATAAGCTCATTGGAGTAGTTCTGCGTACGCTCCGCTGTTAAAGTAGGTACTCTCCTGCGTTATTTTAAAAGATACATGCCATACAAAGTTAGTCGAATTTTACACTTTTCCGGTCACCGTGAAATATTTTGTCTTGATATTAACCGACTTTATATTGACCGTCGCGTCGAGGCCGTTGTGTAGGCACCTCGTTTGTGTAGATCGGACCTGTTGCACTTCAAAACGTCGCAATATGGATTCTGTTTGCAATAAATTTAGCGTTTTCACCTACTTTAGACACTAAATATTTGTCGTTATAAAGATCAGTTTGAAATGTTTTAGTTTGTTGTTTCTGTTCAAATCGATTATCTTTTACCATACTTGTCGATCATATTAGCTCACCGGAGTGTTTGTGCGCACGCTCCGCTTTTGAAGTAGGTACTCTTTTGCGATATTTTAAAAGATACATCCCATACAATGTTAGTCGAATTTTACACTTTTTCGGTCACCCTGAAATAGTTAGTCTTGATATTAACCGACTTCATATTGACAGTCGCGTCGAGCCCGTTGCGTTGACACCTCGTTTGTGTAGATCGGAACTGTTGCACTTCAAACACATCGCAATATGGATTCTGTTTGCAATAATTTTTGCGTTTTCACCTACTTTAGACACTGAATATTTGTCGTTTTAAAGCTCAGTTTGAAATGTTTTAGTTTGTTGTTTCTGTTCAAATCCATCATCTTTTAGCATACTTTTCGATCATATTAGCTCACCGAAGTGCTTCTGCGCACGCTCCGCTGTTCTAGGTGAAAATGTGTCTATATGATGGGAGTAGTATTTCTCCTCTAGGCTACTTTGAATGTATAACAACCTATAATAATGTGTCAAAAAAATTAAAATTTTATGTCATAGAAAACGGAGGCTCGCCTCTGCTAGGTAGGGATTTTATGTCATTATACAAATTGTCTTTAACTCGAAAAATTAACTTGATTGAAATAAATGATGATGAGGAAGTCTTTGCCCAGATAGGAGGGGGTGAACATTATAGTAAATTAGATTTAAAAAACGCTTATAATCAACTAGCGGTCCCCGCGACTTCGTCCGTGCATTTTGAGTTTGCTTCCTCCCCTCCCGTCGCAGCGTCATGTTTTATATCCTTAAGCCTTTCTCGATAAATAAGCTATCCAACACAGAAATATTTTTTTAAATCGGTTCAGCATTTCCTGAGATAAGCGCGTTCAAACAAACAAACTCTTCAGCTTTACAATATATTAGCGCAAGCGCACGGTGTACTTAAGCTGCGAACATTATTTTGGTGCGGAGTTATGTTAAAACTGTGATAGCTCCTAAGATATTTATTGAAATCAAATGATACACAGGGCAACTTGGTTCTAAATAAAATGCTCGTGATGATGAATGTATTTATTTTGATAAGCATAAATACCTGTGTGTATAATACACCTCTAAAAATAATGCATTATTTTTTTACAAATTTATTAACATAAAAAAGGTTGTAGTAAGTCAACCATAAAAGATAGTCATATGCTGTTGCGGATTTTATTATAGAACTCTTAATGCTGAACAATCCTGTCGTACATGATTTTTGTGTAACTTAAGCGGTTTCCGCAGCGTATGCAGCGGAAGCTCTCAAAAGGAATATCTTTCTCCCGTTTTCGCAACATTTTTCATTTCTGCTGTGGTCTTATGAGTTATATCTTTATGTTATATAGCCCAAAGCCTTCCTCGATAAATGGACTATCCAACGTAAAAAAAAAATTTCAAATCGGACCAGTAGTTTTTGAGATTAGCGCGTTCAAACAAACAAACAAACAAACTCTTCAGCTTTATAATATTAGTATAGATTTTGTTTAAGCGAGGAGTCTCAGGAACTTACTACTATAAATACGCATAAAGGCCTGTTTAAATATACAAGGCTGGTGTACGGTCTCGCCAACGCTCCCGCTATATTTCAAAAATCAATGGAAACCTTGCTTTCTGGAAGTGAAGGCGTGAGTTGTTGGTTAGACGATATTTGTGTCACAGGCCCTTAAAAGAAGTTTTAAATCGTCTTAAGTACGCCGGTTTACGTTTGCAAAAGGAAAAATGCATTTTCTTTCAAAACAGTGTTACGTACTTAGGCTATGTCATAAGTAAACGGGGACTACAAACATGCCCGGATAAAGTCCGAGCTATATTAGACGCCCAGGAACCCACCAATGTCACAGAGGTTAAAAGGTTTTTGGGGTTAATCAATTACTACAGAATGTTTGTACCTAACGCGTCATCGATATTAAGCCCGCTGAATGCGTTATTATGCGCAGGCGCTGAGTGGGAGTGGGGCGAGCGACAGCGCGCGGCCGTCCGGGCCATCCGCCGCGAGCTGGCTTCGGAGCGGGTGCTGGCGCACTTCGACCCGGCCGCGCGGCTCGTTCTGGCGGTGGACGCCGGCCCCGCGGGCCTCGGGGCTGTTTTGTCTCACCAGTACGACGGAGTTGAAAGGCCGCTTGCGTATGCTTCGCGCTCGCTCACGGCTAGTGAGAGAAATTACAGTCAAATTCAAAAAGAGGCAACGGCAATCATATTCGGGGTTAAGAAATTCCACCAGTACCTCTACGGACAAAGTGAACCATTTATTTTGAAAACCGATCATAGGCCACTTGTATCAATCTTCAATAATAACACTGGTATTTCTATAACTTCATCACTAAGACTACAACGATACGCAATTATTCTGTCCGCTTATAATTATGTAGTGCAGTATACGCCAGGCAATAGTAATATTGTTGCAGATAGGAGGGGGTCATAGCTGGGCACCGTTAATCAAATAGTTAACTTCGTTAATCGTTAATCCGTTACAAAAAAAGTTAGCTTCGTTAAACGTTAAAGCGTTACATTTCGGAAGAATTAACGCAAGTTTAAGTTAATCGTTAATGTGTAATATATGTAAAATTGCATTTTTATATCGTTGCGTTAGTGAAATTATAAAACCTGTTTATTTAGGTTCTAAAAGTTAACAGGTTAGGAACAAAATAAAATATTTTTTTTTAATTCAAATGTGTAATTTAATCGTTGGGCATAAGGTGCATATTCCCCTTCATAAACATTAACATGTTAAAGTTCTCGTCTGAAAGCGAGGCTCGTTTTGGTGATAAAATGTCTTTACCCGTGAAAAACAGACGTTCAACTGCAGCGCTTGAGGGTATGGCGGTATTGTATTTAATGAATAAATTTATAAAAATCTGTTTCCCGAGGAATGCAGCATCCGTTTCATACTCGTCTGAACCTGTTTTTCGCGCCGCGCCGCGGTGTTGCCGTGCGGTAAATAGTAGGCATTGGATTAACGATTAACGGACTTCTGCATATGAACGGAAGTTAATGAGTCCGTTAACATTTGTAAAAGTTAACTTAAAAGTTAATCCGTTAATCAAAATGTTAACTTCGTTGATTAACGATTAACGGATTAACAAGTTAATGCCCAGCTATGGAGGGGGTGAACACTATAGTAAATTAGATTTAAAAAACGCTTATAATCAACTAGCGGTCCCCCGCGACTTCGTCCGTGCGTTTTGAGTTTGCTCCCTACCCTCCCGTTGCAGCGTCATGTTTTATATCCTTAAGCCTTTCTCGATAAATAAACTATCCAACACAGAAATATTTTTTTAAATCGGTTCAGCATTTCCTGAGATAAGCGCGTTCAAACAAACAAACTCTTCAGCTTTACAATATATTAGCGCAAGCGCACGGTGTACTTAAGCTGCGAACATTATTTTGGTGCGGAGTTATGTTAAAACTGTGATAGCTCCTAAGATATTTATTGAAATCAAATGATACACAGGGCAACTTGGTTCTAAATAAAATGCTCGTGATGATGAATGTATTTATTTTGATAAGCATAAATACCTGTGTGTATAATACACCTCTAAAAATAATGCATTATTTTTTTACAAATTTATTAACATAAAAAAGGTTGTAGTAAGTCAACCATAAAAGATAGTCATATGCTGTCGCGGACTTTATTATAAAACTCTTAATGCTGAACAATCCTGTCATACATGATTTTTGTGTAACTTAAGCGGTTTCCGCAGCGTATGCAGCGGAAGCTCTCAAAAGGAATATCTTTCTCCCGTTTTCGCAACACTTTTCATTTCTGCTGTGGTCTTATGAGTTGTATCTTTATGTTATATAGCCTTAAGCCTTCCTCGATAAATGGACTATCCAACGTAAAAAAAAAAAAAACAAATCGGACCAGTAGTTTTTGAGATTAGCGCGTTCAAACAAACAAACAAACAAACTCTTCAGCTTTATAATATTAGTATAGATTTTGTTTAAGCGAGGAGTCTCAGGAACTTACTACTATAAATACGCATAAAGGCCTGTTTAAATATACCAGGCTGGTGTACGGTCTCGCCAACGCTCCCGCTATATTTCAAAAATCAATGGAAACCTTGCTTTCTGGAAGTGAAGGCGTGAGTTGTTGGTTAGACGATATTTGTGTCACAGGCCCCAATAGAAGTATACATTTATCACGCTTAAAAGAAGTTTTAAATCGTCTTAAGTACGCCGGTTTACGTTTGCAAAAGGAAAAATGCATTTTCTTTCAAAACAGTGTTACGTACTTAGGCTATGTCATAAGTAAACGGGGACTACAAACATGCCCGGCTTATACTGTTGCAGATTATTTTTCTCGAGCGCCGTTAAAGGGAAGCGAATGCGATGATGAAACTAAACACGATTCATATATCGCATTAATTTTTTTAAATACTATGTCACCGGCACTTACTCATAAAGATATTCAACAAGCCACCGAACAAGATAAAACATTACAAATTGTGTTAAAGTATATGAATCGTGGTTGGCCAAAGAAAATTAGATGCGAACTGGTTTTGCCCTATTTTCAAAGGAAAACTGATCTGCAATATGAAAACGGCTGTGTCTTAAAGGGACATAAAGTGGTTATTCCGTTATCTCTTAGGTCACGTGTACTGGACGAGCTGCATAGATCATACCAAGGTATCGTGAAAACAAAAAGTAATGCGCGTAGTAGAATGTGGTGGCCCGGCATAGACGCGGATATCGAGCGGCGCGTGAGTGCGTGCGTAACGTGCGTCGGTGTGCGGGACGCCCCGCCCCGCGCCGCGCCCGCCCCGTGGCCCAGGCCGCAAGCTCCGTGGCAACGTATTCACATCGATTATATGACTATATCACAAAGAGATTATTTAATAATAGTTGACGCGTACAGTAAATGGATCGAATGTTTACATATGTCAAGCGAAACTTCGACACAGGCATTAATTTCACAATTAAAGCGTGTTTTTTCTGTATTTGGAATTCCTAATACCATTGTCTCTGACAATGATGTCAAAATAAGTTCTTTGGAATTTAAACAGTTTTGTTCTAGTAACGGGATTAAACACATGACGTCACCTATTTACCACCCGATCAGTAACGGACAAGCAGAAAATTGTGTAAAAACTTGCAAAAAGATGTTAAAATGTATAATTAACGAAAATGTACCTCAAAATAAAATTAACGATTTGTTATTAGAATACCTATTAGATTACAGAAATACAGTGCACTGTACGACCGGTGACTCCCTAGCAAAATTAATGTTTGGGCGCAAACTGAGAACTCGTTTAGATTTAATATTACCACAAGAACAAATTTCGGCTACGGATGATCCACATTCTGATAACATTCATAATAATAGTAGACAAAAGTTCAAAATCGTTGATTTGGTTTGGGTTCGGTGGTACGGTGCACGAAAAGAGACTTGGCTACAAGGAAAAGTAGTCACCATAATCGGCAACAGAATGTATAAAGTAATGGTATTTGATCATCATAACACGGAATGTATTCGCCATGTTGACCAACTAATGTAGTTTGTTAATGAAAATGACCACAGAATAATGTCTGAAACTAGCCATGGTTCGGAAAACTCAACCATTCCATTCTCTTCTCATACAGCCCCTGTCGGACCATCACACGATGGAATAGTAAATTCAGTTCCTTCTACGGAAAGTGTTTCTGAGGAGCGCGTGCGGGAGGAGGATGAGTGGATTGATTGTGAGGACTCGGAGACTCGACAAGAGGCAGTACAAGTTAAGGCCGAAGCAGTGCCAATCATTGACCAACAAGAACGAGATATTCCGTCAGAGCAATGTAGGTCACCCTGGTCGAGCCGTCTGCGCCCTGGCAAGAATAAATAAACTTGTTAATGCCTCGACAGGCTCTATTTATTTTAAAGCATTGTTTTGTTTTCTTTTGGTACAATTATGATATGTTTGTTACCAGGTTTAACAACTAAACTAATTGTGGAGGAAATGATATGTATCTATCTATACGTATGTACCTACGAAGCGCGCGCTGCGTCGTGCGCCGGCGAACCAGTGGCAAAATATACGTTGTAACTAGAAGGCTGTTTTATTGCGCGCTCTCGAACATCCTACCGTCGCGTCGAGCCCGTTGCGTTGACATCTCGTTTGTGTAGATCGGAACTGTTGCACTTCAAACACATCGCCATATGGATTCTGTTTGCAATATTTTTTGCGTTTTCACCTACTTTAGACACTGAATATTTGTCGTTTTAAAGCTCAATTTGAAATGTTTTAGTTTGTTGTTTCTGTTCAATTCGATCATCGTTTAGCATACTTTTCGATCACATTAGCTCACTATTGTAAATTTACGTACGCTCCGCTGTTGAGGTAGGTACTCTTTTGCGTTATTTTAGAAGATACATGCTGTACAAAGTTAGTCGAATTTTACACTTTTTCGGTCACCGTGAAATATTTTGTCTTGATATTAACCGACTTTGTATTGACCGTCGCGTCGAGGCCGTTGCGTAGACACCTCGTTTGTGTAGATCGGACCTGTTGCACTTCAAAAACATCGCAATATGGATTCTGTTTGCAATAATTTTAGCGTTTTTACCTACTTTAGACACTGAATATTTGTCGTTTAAAAGCTCAGTTTGAAATGTTTTACTTTGTCGTTTCTGTTCAATTCGATCATCTTTTAGCATACTTTTCGATCATATTAGCTCACTATTGTAGTTTTGCGTACGCTCTACTGTTGAAGTAGGTACTCTCCTGCGTTATTTTAGAAGATACATGCCATACAAAAATAGTCGAATTTTACACTTTTTCGGTCACCGTGAAGTATTTTGTCTTGATATTAACCGACTTTATATTGACTGTCGCATCGAGCCCGTTGCGTAGGCACCTCGTTTGTGTAGATCGGACCTGTTGCACTTCAGAAACATCGCAATATGGATTCTGTTTGCAATAAATTTAGCGTTTTCACCTACTTCAGACACTGAATATTTGTCGTTTTAAAGATCAGTTTGAAATGTTTTAGTTTGTCGTTTCTGTTCAAATTGATCATCTTTTAGCATACATTTCGATCACATTAGCTCATCGGAGTGTTTGTGCGCACGCTCTGCTGTTGAAATAGGAACTCCTCTGCGTTATTTTAAAAGATGCATGCCATACAAAGTTAGTTGAATTTTACACTTTTTCGGTCACCGTGAAATATTTTGTCTTGATATTTACCAACTTCATATTGACAATCGCGTCGAGCCCGTTGCGTTGACACCTCGTTTGTGTAGATCGGACGTGTTGCACTTTAAACACATCGCAATATGGATTCTGTTTGCAATATTTTTAGCGTTTTCACCTACTATAGACACTGAATATTTGTCGTTTTAAAGCTTAGTTTGAAATGTTTTAGTTGGTCGTTTCTGTTCAAATCGATCATCTTTTAGCATACTTTTCGATCATATTAGCTCACCAGAGTGTTTGTGCGCACGCTCCGCTGTTTAACTAGGTGCTCTCCTGCGTTATTTTAAAAGATATATGCCATACAATGTTAGTCGAATTTTACACTTTTTCGGTCACCGTAAAATATTTTGTCTTTGACCGACGTCACAGTCAGACGACGACATAGTCATAAGACATACAGACAGACGGACGGATAGACAGAAAGACAGACTTGACGAAACTATAATGGTTCAGATTTTTGCTAGTCGACGACGGAACCCTAAAAATGAATTAAAATTCGTAGCGTAGTTTTAATGATTTGAGCATACATACAGACAGCAGGAAGCGACTGTGTTTTATAATATGTAGTGATAGTAAGTGACGTAAAATTTTGTTGTCTTTGATATCATTATCTGGAAATGTTTGACACTATATTAAGATAACTAGTAAAAAGCTTTTTCCACGAAACAAGATAGGTATTTCGTGGAATCACTTTTTGACGTTATTCCCAAAGCTCCCCTGCTTGCCGATATTGACTACTTAGGTTTTAGTTCAGAGCATGTAAAATATTTAGAGAAAAATATGGAACTTTCTATGTTCTAAGTAAAACACAGAATTCATTTATTATACTAAAGTTCCTATACAAATACGCATCTATACAAATATTTTGAATCTGATGAGTTTGTTTGAACACGCTTATCTCAGGAAAATAAACCGTTTTGAAAAAATATTAGTGTTGACTAGCTTATTTATCAAGGAAGGCTTTATTTAGGCTATAAAACCTTAAGCTGCGACGCGAGGGGAAGGATGAAACTCAAAACGCGCGTACGAAATCGCGACGGACCGCTAGAAATATAATGTTTTAAACTTTCATGGTCACTTAAGTATCTTATAATTTATTATGAGTTTCCGATATTTCGGAAATCTGCTATCGCGGATCATTTATTCGACAGAACGCCACTCCATACCAAGATTGGTAAGAGAAGCGATTGAAATAACTGAAAAATTTCAATCGCAAAAGACGGGTTTAAATTGACAACATTTAATTTCTTTTTTTAATTTAAATTTTATTTTTTCCTGAAAGTACTTCAAAAATGAATGCACCAATATTTATTCATTTTCATTTCTTTTCAGTATTTTCTCTAATTATAATTGTTTAAAGCCTCTCCATTCTACAGAGTACAGGAAGTTTGATGTTTCGAGGTCACGTCTTTGCTATATTCGATAAAAATATCTGACGTTTATAGTGTTGTGGTCTGTATCAATTGTAGAATTAAGATGTCGATATCAATGGTATATTCATTGAGTATTTAATTTTACTTTATTATGTAACATTACCTTATTTAAGTTATGTTAAAAGTAACCAAATAAAACAACGCAGCAACCTTTTTTATTTAATATTATTATGATGTCTGAAAATTACTCCAATATTTTCTCATAACAAATATCAATCATAATTCGAATGAGGAATCATGATGATTATTTCGTAACTGAACAAAAAATTGTTTGAATGAAAATGTGTTTTTTTTTAATAATCTTCAATTTACCACACCGTAATTTATTGATAATGTCCAATACAATACCGGAAACAATAACAACTCGTAACGTCAAAGTGACAACTGCCAGCAAGCTCATAGTTCAAAAGCAATTTTTTTTCTGCATGAAATGTCATTGCAAAGGCGTAACCTGTGAAATGCCAACTTCCATGTTCTTTTCAGTCTTTTTCATTTAACTTTAAAAATAAAGCGGAAAAGATCTGCAAAAATGTTCAACGTGTTTAGAAATCAAAATCAGTATCATCAGAAGTGTATTAAGGTATCTTTAAGGAGCTTAGTTTAATGGATATTTGAAAGTAATTCAGTTCGAAATCTAAATTAAAAGCTTTGAGCCGAAGTTCTGACTCCCGCTTTGTCGTGTCATTAAATCTGATCATCTATGTTCTTAGACAGCTCGCCTTACAGAAATGTGAACACAAAACGAGTTTTTATAAGGGTGCAGTTAAAGTTTAAGAATGCAACTGAATTGTAAAAGATTCAACTGTTTTCAAAAAACTGACTTAAAAGCTTAAAACACATTTCCCCTTTGTTTAGGAGAAACAAATTTATTTGGTGTCGGTGCCTGATCTCATGCTTACGTTCTTTTTGAACCGATTTTGATTAAACTTACACTGTACCATAAGTTGAAATATACGTGATTGAACTAAAAAGATATTCATCTCGGTATGACTTCTCATTTTCGAGAAATCCGTGGACAAACATACTTGCACTTACGAAATTTGCACACGTGTTTCATATAAAATATATCAACATACTCAAATATTATCAAATTCTAATGATATCACATACATACACTTTGAATTAATTATCTCGTATTTTTGATTCGGTGAAAAACTATGCACTTTTGTGATAGTTGCGAATTGCATTATTTGTGACGTCGTAAAAAATATATGAGTAAGAAAAAACAACATTTAATTGTTCATAAAGATTTAAGAAAAACATATTATTACCTTAGTATCTAACTAAGTTGAAGCATAGCTATTTAACCATCTAGCATTTAAGCCTCACGGTGGACACGTTTTATTCTAATATAGTATAATATTTGATTGCCGTACCATTTCATCTTTTTATTACTGTTCATTTTTTTGGTCATGCATTTGACCAACATCACGCCTGCTGGTGGAAAGTGATTAGCAAATCTACGAGCGAACTGTACCGGTACCATAAGTTTACTCGCTAGCGACAACGTAACTTTCTGTATGGAAAATTATAGTTCTGTTAGTGACCGCTGGAGGCGCTGTGTATTTTTCGCGTAATCACGTAGTCACTAGCGAGTAAAACCGTCGTCGCTATCGAGTAAACTCAATCAACGGTACTGGAGGCACGTCAGCTACTTATTTCAAATTCCTATTTTTTTTACCTGTTTTTTTTGGTAAATAAACGAATGAGTTTGAGTTTACCAACGTAAAAAAAGCTTTCTCTTCTCTTCTCTTCTCTTCTCTTCTCTTCTCTTCTCTTCTCTTCTCTTCTCTCTCTCTTCTCTTCTCTTCTCTTCTCTTCTCTTCTCTTCTCTTCTCTTCTCTTCTCTTCTCTTCTCTTCTCTTCTCTTCTCTTCTCTTCTCTTCTCTTCTCTTCTCTTCTCTTCTCTTCTCTTCTCTTCTCTTCTCTTCTCTTCTCTTCTCTTCTCTTCTCTTCTCTTCTCTTCTTTTCTTTTCTTTTCTCTTTATCGATCATCTTTTAGCATACTTTACAATCACATTAGCTCACCGGAGTGTTTGTGCGCACGCTCCGCTGTTGAAGTAGGTACTTTTTGCGATATTTTAAAAAATACATCCCATACAAAGTTAGTCGAATTTGACACTTTTTCGGTCACCGTGAAATATTTTGTCTTAATATTAAGCGACTTTATATTGACCGTCGCGTCAAGGCTGTAGCGTAGACACCTTGTTTGTGTAGATCGGACCTGTTGCACTTCAAAACATCGCAATATGGATTCTGTTTGCAATAATTTAAGCGTTTTCACCTACTTTAGACACTGAATATTTGTCGTTTTAAAGCTCAGTTTGACATGTTTTAGTTTGTCGGTTCTGTTCAAATCGATCATCTTATAGCATACTTTTCAATCACATTAGCTCACCGGAGTGTTTGTGCGCACGCTCCGCTGTTGAAATAGGTACTCTTCTTAGTTATTTTAAAAGATACATGCTATACAAAGTTAGTCGAATTTTACACTTTTTCGGTCACCGTGAAATATTTTGTCTTGATATTAACCGACTTTATATTGACCGTCGCGTCAAGGCTGTTGCGTAGACACCTTGTTTGTGTAGATCGGACCTGTTGCACTTCAAAACATCGCAATATGGATTCTGTTTGCAATAATTTTAGCGTCTTACCTACTTTAGACACTGAATATTTGTCGTTTTAAAGCTTAGTTTGAAATGTTTTAGTTTGTCGTTTCTGTTCAAATCGATCATCTTTTAGCGTATTTTTCGATCATATTAGCTCACTGAAGTGGTTCTGCGCACGCTCCGCTGTTCTAGTAGGTACTCTTTTGCGATATTTTAAAAGATACATCCCATACAAAGTTAGTCGAATTTTACACTTTTTCGGTCACCGTGAAATAGTTTGTCTTGATATTAACCGACTTCATATTGACAGTCGCATCGCGCCCGTTGCGTTGACACCTCGTTTGTGTAAATCGGAACTGTTGCACCTAAAACACATCGCAATTTGGATTCTGTTTGCAATAATTTAAGCGTTTTCACCTACTTTAGACACTGAATATTTGTCGTTTTAAAGCTCAGTTTGAAATGTTTTAGTTTGTTGTTTCTGTTCAATTCGATCATCGTTGAGCATACTTTTCGATCATATTAGCTCACAATTGTAGTTTTGCGTACGCTCCGCTGTTGAAATAGGTACTCTCCTGCGTAATTTTAAAAGATACATGCCATACAAAGTTAGTCGAATTTTACACTTTTCCGGTCACCGTGAAATATTTTGTCTTGATATTAACCGACTTTATATTGACCGTCGCGTCGAGGCCGTTGCGTAGACACCTCGTTTGTGTAGATCGGACCTGTTGCACTTCAAAACATCGCAATATGGATTCTGTTTGCAATAATTTTAGCGTTTTCACCTACTTTAGACACTGAATATTTGTCGTTTTAAAGCTCAGTTTGAAATGTTTTAGTTTGTCGGTTCTGTTCAAATCGATCATCTTTTAGCATACTTTTCAATCATATTAGCTCACCGGAGTGTTTGTGCGTACGCTCCGCTGTTGAAGTAGGTACTCTTCTTCGTTATTTTTAAAGATACATGCTATACAAAGTTAGTCGAATTTTACACTTTTCCGGTCACCTTGAAATATTTTGTCTTGATATTAACCGACTTTATATTGACCGTCGCGTCGACGCCGTTGCGTAGACACCTCACTTGTGTAGATCGGAACTGTTGCACTTTAAAAAAAAACTGTGAAAGCACTCCGGGAGTGCTGGCAGAAGTGAAAACTTGAATATCAACGTTGTGCATTTTTATTTTTTTGGAATAGTTATTATCCTATACCTCGTTTGTGTAGATCGGACCTATTGCACTTTAAAAACATCGCAATATGGATTCTGTTTGCAATAATTTTAGCGTTTTCACCTACTATAGACACTGAATATTTGTCGTTTTAAAACTAAGTTTTAAATGTTTTAGTTTGTCGTTTCTGTTCAAATCGATCATCTTTTAGCATACTTTTTGATTATTTTAGCTCACCGGAGTGTTTGTGCGCACGCTCCGCTGTTGTAGAAGTTACTGCTAACACAAGAACATTCTAGGCGCCCCCGCCCCCGCCCGCGCCGTTGTCAGCGCGCGAACCGGTCGCGCCGGCCATCGCCAGTCCCGAAAAACACACAACCTCAACGAGACGCGCGCGCGTCTCGTCCATTTTTTTACATTAGTACATATTTTTCTTTTACATCAGTGTTTTCTTCATCTCTGCAAGACCCTACATCAAGCAAACCTTAGACAATTTGATGGTGATTGTGAAATAAGAAGAACTGCAAAGGAAATCGAGGTGTGACGAAGCGGTTCGGCGTGGGGCGGACAGCACAAAATGGCGTTAACACAGACGGCATCAGCATCGTAGAAGAAACGACGGAGGCTGACGATCGGAGCGAGTCGAACTCGAGGGAGGTGCTCGTTCCTTTCCTATTTCCAAATTCCAGATCCGTATAGCTTTTTTCTGCGCAATCATTTTGCATTACAAGCATATTTTTCAGTTTTCATAATTGATTGTTTCATCCACGTATTTCAATATAAAGGGCATTTCATAATGTTTCACCCACCTTTAGCACTAAATAAAAGAACTACCCAGTAATTTAACCACTGAGCATACCTAAAGCTTCTTTTGTGCTGATCAATTCGGCCGAACATTCCAGAATCGGCGCGCGCGCTCGCGCCCATCGCCTTGAACGGACCACGTTTGCTACTACGGCACGCTTGGTACCTGGGTGGAATTTGATTTTAGCAAGTCTACAAGCGAACTGTACCGGTACCATAAGTTTACTCGCTAGCGACAATGTATTGTATGGAAAATTATAGTTCTGTTAGTGACCGCTGGAGGCGCTGTGTATTCGCGTAATCACGTAGTCACTAGCGAGTAAAACCGTCGTCGCTATCGAGTAAACTCAATCAACGGTACTGGAGGCACGTCAGCTACTTATTTCAAATTCCTATATTTTTTACCAGTTTTTTTGGTAGGTAAATAAACGAATGAGTTTGAGTTTACCAACGTAAAAAAAAGCTTCTCTTCTCTTCTCTTCTCTTCTCTTCTCTTCTCTTCTCTTCTCTTCTCTTCTCTTCTCTTCTCTTCTCTTCTCTTCTCTTCTCTTCTCTTCTCTTCTCTTCTCTTCTCTTCTCTTCTCTTCTCTTCTCTTCTCTTCTCTTCTCTTCTCTTCTCTTCTCTTCTCTTCTCTTCTCTTCTCTTCTCTTCTCTTCTCTTCTCTTCTCTTCTCTTCTCTTCTCTTCTCTTCTCTTCTCTTCTCTTCTCTTCTCTTCTCTTCTTTTCTCTTTATCGATCATCTTTTAGCATACTTTTCAATCACATTTGCTCACCGGAGTGTTTGTGCGCACGCTCCGCTGTTGAAGTAGGTACTTTTTGCGATATTTTAAAAGATACATCCCATACTAAATTAGTCGAATTTTACACTTTTTCGGTCACCGTGAAATATTTTGTCTTGATATTAACCGACTTTATATTGACCGTCGCGTCAAGGCTGTTGCGTAGACACCTTGTTTGTGTAGATCGGACCTGTTGCACTTCAAAACATCGCAATATGGATTCTGTTTGCAATAATTTTAGCGTCTTACCTACTTTAGACACTGAATATTTGTCGTTTTAAAGCTTAGTTTGAAATATTTTAGTTTGACGTTTCTGTTCAAATCGATCATCTTTCAGCATATTTTTCAATCATATTAGCTCACCAGAGTGTTTGTGCGCACGCTCCGCTGTTGAAGTACGTACTTTTTTGCGATATTTTTGGATGATCAAACGAACTTACCTTAAGTGAAGTTCGATCCAAATTGTCCTGACTTCGACGAAGAGATTTAATTGACCATGTAGTATGCCCTACTACGCGTCCATTCACTCGCACACAGGTTTAGCGCAAGAAAGAGAAGGTAAATGACCTCACTCCCTCCCACGCCTCACAGCACTGCCAGCCGCCTGTCGCTCATTCATTTCAGAGCAAGGAGACCGATGTATGAGATGTACAACATTGATTATACTTATTGTAAGGGTGACGATTATTTTTGCATAAAAAACGTACACGGGAATTGGGAAGGGTGGGACCTTAAATCTCTTCGTCGAAGTCAGGACAATTTGGATCGAACTTCACTTAAGGTAAGTTCGTTTGATCATCCAATTGTCCTGCCTTCGACTCTGAGATTTAATTGACCATGTAGATGTTTGGAGTAAAATCAATGTTGTTACAATAGAATAAGTTGACATCTCTGATGTTAGTAGTGATTGATCATTAAAACGATCATATTAAACAACAATTCATTGTTCATGTCGCTATCTTTGACATATACATGTATCACTATTTCTAAAAAACATTAGTTGTATGATAATTATGATAAGTTATAACTTTCTACTAATGAAAATATCTTTATTAGAAAGAAAGAAGATATTTGTTAGTATTTTTTATTAATGATTAACTAAAAATTGATAATTTATTTATTTTAGTAATTTTAAGCTGAAATAAAGCATTTCTGTTTAATTGTGGCATGTTATAAAAATTGCAAACAATACAGAAGACGTATTGTTGGGCTGAGACGGTTTGCGAATAATATAGTTTTACACACTGAATTTGGCACGTAAAACAAATGATAATTTTATTACGAGGAAAGCCACATACAGAAAACACTTTTTAGTTAGCGCCTTATCTTTGGTAAGATAAAGGGCGTGAAGGTAATGTTGTCTGAAAAATCGTTATCTTATTCTTGCAGTATTTAGCATATTTTATAATTATAGTTTTGAAATACGTATGTACATGCTATTCTATTGCTTTTCAGTATGGGATATGTAGGTATTAATGCGACTGTTTGAAAAATATTCGATCGAATACCAAACACATAAATAATATTTTATAAATTAAAATTTCGAATACCTGAGAAAATTTATATACTTAATTTGGTTATAAAATGTGTTTATGATTTGTATAAAAGTAATTGATTAAAAGATTCATTCTTAGGAATGTAATTATTTTAAGATCATGATTATATACACGGGTGTCTATCAATGATATATGATTATTTGCTGTGTAAGAAAAAGAATACAATAATTCAATGGCTTTGAAATATTATCGTTATCAGAAAGTTTAAGGCATAGGTAGGTAGGTAATGATTTTTTATGTATTATTTATATTTCATTAAGTATATTAGTTTTTTTTTTTTAAATAAGATTTAAAATCGGCTTCTGGGAGCTTTATAAGGGCAAACGACCGCAAACGATTTCTCCGATATAAGTTTTGGTACCACCCGGCCCCGACCAAATACGTTTGCCTAATATTCGACTAATCGACCAGGAATGTTCGCCGAGTATTCGATAGTCGGCACACGTTCAGATTTATATATGATGTATATGATAAATTTAATCATAATTTTATTGCCTGGGTAAATGTCTGGATTACTTTTAAGGATTACAATAAATATCAATCCTATGTTTCAGGTTGGTTGCTATGAGTTTTTTATTTATTTAACTTTATATATATTTTTAAGTTTGACAAATATTTGTAACATATTTGGCTACAGATGAGACTTGTTTCAATATTATGAGCTGTGTCAAAAAAAAACTGATGATGACTTAGAATAAGGGTACCTATTTTGACACGAAATCCAAAAATAAACGGATATCGTATTAAAAGTACCTATGTCATATCGAGATCCCAAGGGTAAACTGGTTTTATACATATTTAAAAACATCTTTACATATGGTTAATAGAAAACATAGATAATTTGGTTTGAAATAATTAATTGATTCAAATTTTAATAAATAGTCGAATCACATGACGTCCTCTGGCGTAAGAATTAAGGAAAAGTCCATTAAAAAAAATCATTTTCAAAATAAAATACTTTTTCTCAACCATACCACCCGACCTATTTTATTATTAATTTTTAATTTTCAATTGTTCCACCGTATGTAAGTAACTGGTGAATATCAAGACAAAATGTCCTTTGAAAAATTATTAAACACAGTATATCGAATACTATAAACATCAAACAATAAAATGCATATAATGAGTACCTATTTCATTACTTATTAGAGCAACGTTTTCAAGGAACAGTTCCTTAATAACTTAGTGGCTTTCTGGGGAAGATTGTTGGGGAGTGGGTGGATGTAATTGATTACAAAAAACTGATGATTAGAGAATATATTTACTTGATGTACTTTATTCTTAAATCACAGAATAAATAGTAGGAAAATAAACATGGTTCATATTTCCAATAACTCGAATTAGATGATTATAGTGCAATTTGATTCTAATGCTGGATTGCATTTAGGATACGTCAGTTTTTTTATATATATATAAATAATAATTTCCTAGCCTTTTGTTAAAAACAATATTGATAGTGATATTTTTGTAATAATGAATATGGCTTGTATTTATTTCACGTCAAACGTAGGTGTGTGTGTAAATGGCAAATAAAAATAACCGAATTATATGAAATATTGTAATAATACTTGAGAAAATAAAATTGTGTCAATTTATATGCTTTGCTTATGCATTTCCATAAAAAGCAAAAAAGGCATTATCTTCATAAAATGAGCTTGTTTCAATTTAATAGCTACCTACTCTTATGGTATATCTAACAATGTGTCGATAAGTTTTGGTTTATGCTATCTGCCGCATACTTCAATACAATAGAACGTTTGATTTGAATTATTCTTAGGTGGTGCTTGAAACAAGGTCATAGAAACAAAGGTCAATTCCAGGTGACCAAAGGTTGTCACAATTTTTACTGGGCGTTGGCTGGCTTTTCCAAAGATAAAGGACACAGATCTTTATTAAGTTTTCTCGACTCGAGATTAATTAAGTACCGAACTTTGCGACGGTTAAATGAACGTATTCATAAAAAAGCATATCACTTTCACAGCATATTTTTCGAAAAACGAAATAACCTCTAAAACAATGGAATACAGCGCACCCTAATAAATCTTATATGACGGTAGTACTATATAGATTTCGGGGTTTGATAAGATGTCTCATTGGCATATTTAAAAAAAATACGCTTTCCAGGTAGTTGTTATTGCTTTAGTAAATAAAATCTAATCTTTACCGAATTATTTACTGAGAAGTTGATTTAATCTTAGTTGGATAGAAAATAAATACGGCAAATTTCCTACCATTCAGAATCATACATTTGCCAGGTATTTAGCAAAGCTCATTCTCATTTTTATTATAGCTGTTAAAATTAATAGCATTTAATGGAGTTTTTAAACGGACTGGTTTTTATATGGACCCAACCATATTTTGGTACGTCCTGGGCAAGCTTACAGCTTGCTTGCTTGCTAGTTATAATCAAAGAGCCAACCACAAGCTAAATAGCTATAGGTATGAGCAGAAAGCAGAATTGTATGTAGAAAAATCTTGCTTTCTTAAAAAGTACATTGTTTTCTTTTTACAAAATCTATTAAATTCAATATTTTAAGTAGTATTATTAAGCAATTTATGTTTACCATAGCATTGTCTAGTTAGACAATTTTATAGCCATTGGCAAGAAATAAGTACAAAAGAGTTGTGATCAATGGATAAGGACCCAAACCACCCATAACTATGTGAGCTATGGTGGGATGCTATGCTACCGTTTTTAGAGCTTTGTGGAAAACATATTAGGAACGTGTACTGCAGGTTGCAGAGTACGTGTATTTATGATTAAGGTCTAAGTTGTTTAAGTGTTTTTGAGTCTCTCATGTTTACTATTCTGAGTAAAAATTTACAAAATCAATATTAATTTATTCGATTTGAAATAAATCTTCTGCCACTATTTTTACTTGGTAAACCATTTTATTGCTATTTTGGTTTGTACGTGTGATAGCTCACATTATGCTCCATTTTAATATTTGCCTAAATATTGGCTGAGACAAGTGTTCGGTCGTGGTTTTGCCACGAGTGGAATATGGTAGCCCGTAATAAGTACATGTACGTACGGCCTTAAGGTGATATAACAAAGCATTCATAAGAATACATACCTTTTTTGGTCGGATTCTGATTCCGAGTGCGAGACGTTTAAAACACGCTGGAATTGTGACGGTAGATCACCGTTGCGAAGCAATTCGCGGCGCGTCATGGGCCACACACATCACAGGTATGGCCGGATGAGTGCGGGCGAGGGCCGCTGATTCATACTCAGAGGCCATAGTGGCGCATCGTCAGCGCTGCTTAATATTAATCATGAATGTCTTTGGCTGCAATTTATTATTATAGCATCAAAGAACAATTGGCTGTAACTTCAGCTAACTTGTTTCCCTTTTTTCGCAATGAAAATGAGGGTAGGATATTCGAAGCAACGCATACCAAAAGTCTCAGATAAGATCTAGAATAATCTAGATAATTAGGACTGGCTGACCTCACGTGTCAGCTCTGCCAGTATTTGCTACAGATCAATATCGCGTATTGATTCGGAGCGGAAAATGCGGACTGGCTAGCATCGCGTGCTAGCTCGGCCGCGAAGCGTAAAGCATGCATGGTGCAGCCACGCTGGGTAGTGCGTTTTACTTCACATTCACTTGTTAAATTAATAACAAAAACATTTTTGAACTAACATGTCACTATAAGATAAATTTCGTTTAGCACGAAATAAAAACTTAACGGTTATATACTGTGGTTACTGCGTGCGTTGGAACGGCGCGCGCGCACGGACACGAATGAGCGACAGGCGGCTGGCAGTGCTGTGAGGCGTGGGAGGGAGTGAGGTCATTTACCTTCTCTTTCTTGCGCTAAACCTGTGTGCGAGTGAATGGACGCGTAGTAGGGCATACTACATGGTCAATTAAATCTCAGAGTCGAAGGCAGGACAATAAAAGATACATCCCATACAAAGTTAGTCGAATTTTACACTTTTTTGGTCACCGTGAGATATTTTGTCTTGATATTAACCGACTTTATATTGACCCTCGCGTCAAAGCCGTTGCGTAGACACCTTGTTTGTGTAGATCGGACCTGTTGCACTTCAAAACATCGCAATATGGATTCTGTTTGCAATAATTTTAGCGTTTTCACCTACTATAGACACTGAATATTTGTCGTTTTAAAACTAAGTTTTAAATGTTTTAGTTTGTCGTTTCTGTTCAAATCGATCATCTTTTAGCATACTTTTTGATTATTTTAGCTCACCGGAGTCCGCTGTTGTAGAAGTTACTGCTAACACAAGAACATTCTAGGCGCCCCCGCCCCCGCCCGCGCCGTTGTCAGCGCGCGAACCGGTCGCGCCGGCCATCGCCAGTCCCGAAAAACACACAACCTCAACGAGACGCGCGCGCGTCTCGTCCATTTTTTTACATTAGTACATATTTTTCTTTTACATCAGTGTTTTCTTCATCTCTGCAAGACCCTACATCAAGCAAACCTTAGACAATTTGATGGTGATTGTGAAATAAGAAGAACTGCAAAGGAAATCGAGGTGTGACGAAGCGGTTCGGCGTGGGGCGGACAGCACAAAATGGCGTTAACACAGACGGCATCAGCATCGTAGAAGAAACGACGGAGGCTGACGATCGGAGCGAGTCGAACTCGAGGGAGGTGCTCGTTCCTTTCCTATTTCCAAATTCCAGATCCGTATAGCTTTTTTCTGCGCAATCATTTTGCATTACAAGCATATTTTTCAGTTTTCATAATTGATTGTTTCATCCACGTATTTCAATTTAAAGGGCATTTCATAATGTTTCACCCACCTTTAGCACTAAATAAAAGAACTACCCAGTAATTTAACCACTGAGCATACCTAAAGCTTCTTTTGTGGTGATCAATTCGGCCGAACATTCCAGAACCAGCGCGCGCGCTCGCGCCCATCGCCTTGAACGGACCACGTTTGCTACTACGGCACGCTTGGTACCTGGGTGCATGCTTCGGCCCGCTTCGTGGCTGGTTTATGAGGTTTGCTTGGACAGAAGGTATTTACAGTGTTTTTTTTAAAGTGCAACAGGTTTGATCTACACAAACGAGGTGTCTACGCAACGGGCTCGACGTGACGGTCAATATAAAGTCGGTTAATATCAAGACAAAATATTTCACGGTGACCGAAAAAGTGTTAAATTCGACTAACTTTGTATGGGATCTATCTTTTAAAATATCGCAGAGAGTATTATTTTCAACAGCGGAGCGGGCGCGAAACTACTCCACTGAGCTAATTTGATCGAAAAGTGTACTAGACGATAATCGATTTGAACAGAAACGACAAACTAAAACATTTCAAACTGAGCTTCAAAACGACAAATATTCAGTATTAAAAGTAGGTGAAAACGCTAAAATTATTGCAAACAGAATCCATATTGCGATGTTTTTGAAGTGCAACAGGTTTGATCTACACAAACGAGGTGTCTACGCAACGGGCTCGACGCGACGGTCAATATAAAGTCGGTTAATATCAAGACAAAATATTTCACGGTGACCGAAAAAGTGTAAAATTCGACTAACTTTGTATGGGATGTATCGTTAAAAATATCGCAAAAGAGGTCTTACAAGAACAGCATAACGTTCGCAGAACCACTTCATTGAGCTAATATGATCGAAAAGTATGCTAAAAGATGATCGATTTGAACAGAAACGACAAACTAAAACATTTCAAACAAAGCTTCAAAACGACAAATATTCAGTGTCTTAAGTAGGTGAAAATGCTTAATTTATTGCAAACAGAATCCATACTGCGATGTTTTTGAAGTGCAACAGGTCCGATCTACACAAACGATGTGTCAAAGCGACGATATCGACGCGACGGTCAATATAAAGTCGGTTAATATCAAGACAAAATATTTCACGGTGACTGAAAAAGTGTAAAATTCGACTAACTTTGTATGGGATCTATCTTTTGAAATATCGCAGAGAGTATTATTTTCAACAGCGGAGCGTGCGCGAAACTACTCCACTGAGCTAATATGATCGAATAGTATGCTAAACGATGATCGTTTTGAACAGAAACGACAAACTAAAAAATTTCAAACTGAGCTTCAAAACTACAAATATTCAGTATCAAAAGTAGGTGAAAACGCTAAAATTATTGCAAACAGAATCCATATTGCGATGTTTTTGAAGTGCAACAGGTCTGATCTACACAAACGATGTGTCTACGCAACGGGCTCGACGCGACGGTCAATATAAAGTCGGTTAATATCAAGACAAAATATTTCAGGGTGACCGAAAAGTGTAAAATTCGACTGATTTTGTATGGGATGTATCTTCTAAAATATCGCAAAAGAGTACCTACTAGAACAGCGGAACGTGCGCAGAACCAATTCGATGAGCTAATATGTTCAAAAAGTATGCTAAAAGATGATCGATTTGAACAGAAACGACAAACTAAAACATTTCAAACAAAGCTTCAAAACGACAAATATTCAGTGTCTTAAGTAGGTGAAAATGCTTAAATTATTGCAAACAGAATCCATACTGCGATGTTTTTGAAGTGCAACAGGTCCGATCTACACAAACGATGTGTCAAAGCGACGATATCGACGCGACGGTCAATATAAAGTCGGTTAATATCAAGACAAAATATTTCACGGTGACTGAAAAAGTGTAAAATTCGACTAACTTTGTATGGGATCTATCTTTTAAAATATCGCAGAGAGTATTATTTTCAACAGCGGAGCGTGCGCGAAACTACTCCACTGAGCTAATTTGATCGAAAAGTGTACTAAACGATAATCGATTTGAACAGAAACGACAAACTAAAACATTTCAAACTGAGCTTCAAAACGACAAATATTCAGTATTAAAAGTAAGTGAAAACGCTAAAATTATTGCAAACAGAATCCATATTGCGATGTTTTTGAAGTGCAACAGGTCTGATCTACACAAACGAGGTGTCTACGCAACGGGCTCGACGCGACTGTCAATATAAAGTCGGTTAATATCAAGACAAAATATTTCACGGTGACTGAAAAAGTGTAAAATTCGACTATTTTTGTATGGGATGTATCTTTTAAAATAACGCAGGAGGGTACCTACTTCAACAGCGGAGCGTGCGCGAAACTACTCCACTGAGCTAATATGATAGAATAGTATGCTAAACGATGATCGTTTTGAACAGAAACGACAAACTAAAACATTTCAAACTGAGCTTCAAAACGACAAATATTCAGTATCAAAAGTAGGTGAAAACGCTAAAATTATTGCAAACAGAATCCATATTGCGACGTGTTTGAAGTGCAACAGGTCCAATCTACACAAACGAGTTGTCTACGCAACGGGCTCGACGCGACGGTCAATATAAAGTCGGTTAATATCAAGACAAAATATTTCAGGGTGACCGAAAAGTGTAAAATTCGACTGATTTTGTATGGGATGTATCTTCTAAAATATCGCAAAAGAGTACCTACTAGAACAGCGGAACGTGCGCAGAACCAATTCGATGAGCTAATATGATCAAAAAGTATGCTAAAAGATGATCGATTTGAACAGAAACGACAAACTAAAACTTTTCAAACTGAGCTTCAAAACGACAAATATTCAGTATTAAAAGTAGGTGAAAACGCTAAAATTATTGCAAACAGAATCCATATTGCGATGTTTTTGAAGTGCAACAGGTTTGATCTACACAAACGAGGTGTCTACGCAACGGGCTCGACGCGACGGTCAATATAAAGTCGGTTAATATCAAGACAAAATATTTCACGGTGACCGAAAAAGTGTAAAATTCGACTAACTTTGTATGGGATGTATCGTTAAAAATATCGCAAAAGAGGTCTTACAAGAACAGCATAACGTTCGCAGAACCACTTCATTGAGCTAATATGATCGAAAAGTATGCTAAAAGATGATCGATTTGAACAGAAACGACAAACTAAAACATTTCAAACAAAGCTTCAAAACGACAAATATTCAGTGTCTTAAGTAGGTGAAAATGCTTAAATTATTGCAAACAGAATCCATACTGCGATGTTTTTGAAGTGCAACAGGTCTGATCTACACAAACGAGGTGTCTACGCAACGGGCTCGACGCGACGGTCAATATAAAGTCGGTTAATATCAAGACAAAATATTTCACGGTGACTGAAAAAGTGTAAAATTCGACTATTTTTGTATGGGATGTATCTTTTAAAATAACGCAGGAGGGTACCTACTTCAACAGCGGAGCGTGCGCGAAACTACTCCACTGAGCTAATATGATCGAATAGTATGCTAAACGATGATCGATTTGAACAGAAACGACAAACTAAAACATTTCAAACTGAGCTTCAAAACGACAAATATTCAGTGTCTAAAGTAGGTGAAAACGCTAAAATTATTGCAAACAGAATCCATACTGCGATGTTTTTGAAGTGCAACAGGTCCGATCTACACAAACGATGTGTCAAAGCGACGATATCGACGCGACGGTCAATATAAAGTCGGTTAATATCAAAACAAAATATTTCACGGTGACTGAAAAAGTGTAAAATTCGACTTACGTTGTATGGGATGTATATTTTAAAATAACGCAGGAGGGTACCTACTTCAACAGCGACGCGTGCGCAAAACTACTCCACTGAGCTAATATGATCGAAAAGTATGCTAAACGATGATCGATTTGAACAGAATCGACAAACTAAAACATTTCAAACTGAGCTTCAAAACGGCAAATATTCAGTATCAAAAGTAGGTGAAAACGCTAAACTTATTGCAAACAGAATCCATATTGCGATGTTTTTGAGGTGCAACAGGTCTGATCTACACAAACGAGGTGTCTACGCAACGGGCTCGACGCGACGGTCAATATAAAGTCGGTTAATATCAAGACAAAATATTTCACGGTGACTGAAAAAGTGTAAAATTCGACTATTTTTGTATGGGATGTATCTTTTAAAATAACGCAGGAGGGTACCTACTTCAACAGCGGAGCGTGCGCGAAACTACTCCACTGAGCTAATATGATCGAATAGTATGCTAAACGATGATCGATTTGAACAGAAACGACAAACTAAAACATTTCAAACTGAGCTTCAAAACGACAAATATTCAGTATTAAAAGTAGGTGAAAACGCTAAAATTATTGCAAACAGAATCCATATTGCGATGTTTTTGAAGTGCAACAGGTTTGATCTACACAAACGAGGTGTCTACGCAACGGGCTCGACGCGACGGTCAATATAAAGTCGGTTAATATCAAGACAAAATATTTCACGGTGACCGAAAAAGTGTAAAATTCGACTAACTTTGTATGGGATGTATCGTTAAAAATATCGCAAAAGAGGTCTTACAAGAACAGCATAACGTTCGCAGAACCACTTCATTGAGCTAATATGATCGAAAAGTATGCTAAAAGATGATCGATTTGAACAGAAACGACAAACTAAAACATTTCAAACAAAGCTTCAAAACGACAAATATTCAGTGTCTTAAGTAGGTGAAAATGCTTAAATTATTGCAAACAGAATCCATACTGCGATGTTTTTGAAGTGCAACAGGTCCGATCTACACAAACGATGTGTCAAAGCGACGATATCGACGCGACGGTCAATATAAAGTCGGTTAATATCAAGACAAAATATTTCACGGTGACTGAAAAAGTGTAAAATTCGACTAACTTTGTATGGGATCTATCTTTTGAAATATCGCAGAGAGTATTATTTTCAACAGCGGAGCGTGCGCGAAACTACTCCACTGAGCTAATTTGATCGAAAAGTGTACTAAACGATAATCGATTTGAACAGAAACGACAAACTAAAACATTTCAAACTGAGCTTCAAAACGACAAATATTCAGTGTCTAAAGTAGGTGAAAACGCTAAAATTATTGCAAACAGAATCCATATTGCGATGTTTTTGAAGTGCAACAGGTCTGATCTACACAAACGAGGTGTCTACGCAACGGGCTCGACGCGACGGTCAATATAAAGTCGGTTAATATCAAGACAAAATATTTCACGGTGACTGAAAAAGTGTAAAATTCGACTATTTTTGTATGGGATGTATCTTTTAAAATAACGCAGGAGGGTACCTACTTCAACAGCGGAGCGTGCGCGAAACTACTCCACTGAGCTAATATGATCGAATAGTATGCTAAACGATGATCGTTTTGAACAGAAACGACAAACTAAAACATTTCAAACTGAGCTTCAAAACTACAAATATTCAGTATCAAAAGTAGGTGAAAACGCTAAAATTATTGCAAACAGAATCCATATTGCGATGTTTTTGAAGTGCAACAGGTCTGATCTACACAAACGAGGTGTCTACGCAACGGGCTCGACGCGACGGTCAATATAAAGTCGGTTAATATCAAGACAAAATATTTCAGGGTGACCGAAAAGTGTAAAATTCGACTGATTTTGTATGGGATGTATCTTCTAAAATATCGCAAAAGAGTACCTACTAGAACAGCGGAACGTGCGCAGAACCAATTCGATGAGCTAATATGATCAAAAAGTATGCTAAAAGATGATCGATTTGAACAGAAACGACAAACTAAAACATTTCAAACAAAGCTTCAAAACGACAAATATTCAGTGTCTTAAGTAGGTGAAAATGCTTAAATTATTGCAAACAGAATCCATACTGCGATGTTTTTGAAGTGCAACAGGTCCGATCTACACAAACGATGTGTCAAAGCGACGATATCGACGCGACGGTCAATATAAAGTCGGTTAATATCAAGACAAAATATTTCACGGTGACTGAAAAAGTGTAAAATTCGACTAACTTTGTATGGGATCTATCTTTTAAAATATCGCAGAGAGTATTATTTTCAACAGCGGAGCGTGCTCGAAACTACTCCACTGAGCTAATTTGATCGAAAAGTGTACTAAACGATAAACGATTTGAACAGAAACGACAAACTAAAACATTTCAAACTGAGCTTCAAAACGACAAATATTCAGTATTAAAAGTAAGTGAAAACGCTAAAATTATTGCAAACAGAATCCATATTGCGATGTTTTTGAAGTGCAACAGGTCTGATCTACACAAACGAGGTGTCTACGCAACGGGCTCGACGCGACGGTCAATATAAAGTCGGTTAATATCAAGACAAAATATTTCACGGTGACTGAAAAAGTGTAAAATTCGACTATTTTTGTATGGGATGTATCTTTTAAAATAACGCAGGAGGGTACCTACTTCAACAGCGGAGCGTGCGCGAAACTACTCCACTGAGCTAATATGATCGAATAGTATGCTAAACGATGATCGATTTGAACAGAAACGACAAACTAAAACATTTCAAACTGAGCTTCAAAACGACAAATATTCAGTGTCTAAAGTAGGTGAAAACGCTTAAATTATTGCAAACAGAATCCATACTGCGATGTTTTTGAAGTGCAACAGGTCCGATCTACACAAACGATGTGTCAAAGCGACGATATCGACGCGACGGTCAATATAAAGTCGGTTAATATCAAAACAAAATATTTCACGGTGACTGAAAAAGTGTAAAATTCGACTTACGTTGTATGGGATGTATATTTTAAAATAACGCAGGAGGGTACCTACTTCAACAGCGACGCGTGCGCAAAACTACTCCACTGAGCTAATATGATCGAAAAGTATGCTAAACGATGATCGATTTGAACAGAATCGACAAACTAAAACATTTCAAACTGAGCTTCAAAACGGCAAATATTCAGTATCAAAAGTAGGTGAAAACGCTAAACTTATTGCAAACAGAATCCATATTGCGATGTTTTTGAGGTGCAACAGGTCTGATCTACACAAACGAGGTGTCTACGCAACGGGCTCGACGCGACGGTCAATATAAAGTCGGTTAATATCAAGACAAAATATTTCACGGTGACTGAAAAAGTGTAAAATTCGACTATTTTTGTATGGGATGTATCTTTTAAAATAACGCAGGAGGGTACCTACTTCAACAGCGGAGCGTGCGCGAAACTACTCCACTGAGCTAATATGATCGAATAGTATGCTAAACGATGATCGATTTGAACAGAAACGACAAACTAAAACATTTCAAACTGAGCTTCAAAACGACAAATATTCAGTATTAAAAGTAGGTGAAAACGCTAAAATTATTGCAAACAGAATCCATATTGCGATGTTTTTGAAGTGCAACAGGTTTGATCTACACAAACGAGGTGTCTACGCAACGGGCTCGACGCGACGGTCAATATAAAGTCGGTTAATATCAAGACAAAATATTTCACGGTGACCGAAAAAGTGTAAAATTCGACTAACTTTGTATGGGATGTATCGTTAAAAATATCGCAAAAGAGGTCTTACAAGAACAGCATAACGTTCGCAGAACCACTTCATTGAGCTAATATGATCGAAAAGTATGCTAAAAGATGATCGATTTGAACAGAAACGACAAACTAAAACATTTCAAACAAAGCTTCAAAACGACAAATATTCAGTGTCTTAAGTAGGTGAAAATGCTTAAATTATTGCAAACAGAATCCATACTGCGATGTTTTTGAAGTGCAACAGGTCCGATCTACACAAACGATGTGTCAAAGCGACGATATCGACGCGACGGTCAATATAAAGTCGGTTAATATCAAGACAAAATATTTCACGGTGACTGAAAAAGTGTAAAATTCGACTAACTTTGTATGGGATCTATCTTTTGAAATATCGCAGAGAGTATTATTTTCAACAGCGGAGCGTGCGCGAAACTACTCCACTGAGCTAATTTGATCGAAAAGTGTACTAAACGATAATCGATTTGAACAGAAACGACAAACTAAAACATTTCAAACTGAGCTTCAAAACGACAAATATTCAGTATTAAAAGTAGGTGAAAACGCTAAAATTATTGCAAACAGAATCCATATTGCGATGTTTTTGAAGTGCAACAGGTCTGATCTACACAAACGATGTGTCTACGCAACGGGCTCGACGCGACGGTCAATATAAAGTCGGTTAATATCAAGACAAAATATTTCACGGTGACTGAAAAAGTGTAAAATTCGACTATTTTTGTATGGGATGTATCTTTTAAAATAACGCAGGAGGGTACCTACTTCAACAGCGGAGCGTGCGCGAAACTACTCCACTGAGCTAATATGATCGAATAGTATGCTAAACGATGATCGTTTTGAACAGAAACGACAAACTAAAACATTTCAAACTGAGCTTCAAAACTACAAATATTCAGTATCAAAAGTAGGTGAAAACGCTAAAATTATTGCAAACAGAATCCATATTGCGATGTTTTTGAAGTGCAACAGGTCTGATCTACACAAACGAGGTGTCTACGCAACGGGCTCGACGCGACGGTCAATATAAAGTCGGTTAATATCAAGACAAAATATTTCAGGGTGACCGAAAAGTGTAAAATTCGACTGATTTTGTATGGGATGTATCTTCTAAAATATCGCAAAAGAGTACCTACTAGAACAGCGGAACGTGCGCAGAACCAATTCGATGAGCTAATATGTTCAAAAAGTATGCTAAAAGATGATCGATTTGAACAGAAACGACAAACTAAAACATTTCAAACAAAGCTTCAAAACGACAAATATTCAGTGTCTTAAGTAGGTGAAAATGCTTAAATTATTGCAAACAGAATCCATACTGCGATGTTTTTGAAGTGCAACAGGTCCGATCTACACAAACGATGTGTCAAAGCGACGATATCGACGCGACGGTCAATATAAAGTCGGTTAATATCAAGACAAAATATTTCACGGTGACTGAAAAAGTGTAAAATTCGACTAACTTTGTATGGGATCTATCTTTTAAAATATCGCAGAGAGTATTATTTTCAACAGCGGAGCGTGCGCGAAACTACTCCACTGAGCTAATTTGATCGAAAAGTGTACTAAACGATAAACGATTTGAACAGAAACGACAAACTAAAACATTTCAAACTGAGCTTCAAAACGACAAATATTCAGTATTAAAAGTAAGTGAAAACGCTAAAATTATTGCAAACAGAATCCATATTGCGATGTTTTTGAAGTGCAACAGGTCTGATCTACACAAACGAGGTGTCTACGCAACGGGCTCGACGCGACGGTCAATATAAAGTCGGTTAATATCAAGACAAAATATTTCACGGTGACTGAAAAAGTGTAAAATTCGACTATTTTTGTATGGGATGTATCTTTTAAAATAACGCAGGAGGGTACCTACTTCAACAGCGGAGCGTGCGCGAAACTACTCCACTGAGCTAATATGATCGAATAGTATGCTAAACGATGATCGATTTGAACAGAAACGACAAACTAAAACATTTCAAACTGAGCTTCAAAACGGCAAATATTCAGTATCAAAAGTAGGTGAAAACGCTAAACTTATTGCAAACAGAATCCATATTGCGATGTTTTTGAGGTGCAACAGGTCCAATCTACACAAACGAGGTGTCTACGCAACGGGCTCGACGCGACGGACAATATAAAGTCGGTTAATATCAAGACAAAATATTTCAGGGTGACCGAAAAGTGTAAAATTCGACTGATTTTGTATGGGATGTATCTTCTAAAATATCGCAAAAGAGTACCTACTAGAACAGCGGAACGTGCGCAGAACCAATTCGATGAGCTAATATGATCAAAAAGTATGCTAAAAGATGATCGATTTGAACAGAAACGACAAACTAAAACTTTTCAAACTGAGCTTCAAAACGACAAATATTCAGTGTCTAAAGTAGGTGAAAACGCTAAAATTATTGCAAACAGAATTTATTTTGCGAAGTTTTTGAAGTGCAACAGTTCCGATCTACACAAACGAGGTGTCAACGCAACGGGCTCGACGCGACGGTCAGTATAAAGTCGGTTCATATCAAGACAAAATATTTCACGGTGACTGAAAAAGTGTAAAATTCGACTAACTTTGTATGGGATGTATCTTTTAAAATAACGCAGGAGGGTACCTACTTCAACAGCGGAGCGTGCGCGAAACTACTCCACTGAGCTAATATGATCGAATAGTATGCTAAAAGATTATCGATTTGAACAGAAACGACAAACTAAAACATTTCATACTAAGCTTCAAAAAGACAAATGTTCAGTGTCTAAAGTAGGTCAAAACGCTAAAATTATTGCAAACAGAATCCATATTGCGATGTTTTTGAAGTGCAACAGGTCCGATCTACACAAACGATGTGTCAAAGCGACGATATCGACGCGACGGTCAATATAAAGTCGGTTAATATCAAGACAAAATATTTCACGGTGACTGAAAAAGTGTAAAATTCGACTAAATTTGTATGGGATCTATCTTTTAAAATATCGCAGAAAGTATTATTTTCAACAGCGGAGCGTGCGCGAAACTACTCCACTGAGCTAATTTGATCGAAAAGTATACTAAACGATAATCGATTTGAACAGAAACGACAAACTAAAACTTTTCAAACTGAGCTTCAAAACGACAAATATTCAGTATCAAAAGTAGGTGAAAACGCTAAAATTATTGCAAACAGAATCCATATTGCGATGTTTTTGAAGTGCAACAGGTCCGATCTACACAAACGAGGTGTCAAAGCGACGTAATCGACGCGACGGTCAATATAAAGTCGGTTAATATCAAGACAAAATATTTCACGGTGACTGAAAAAGTGTAAAATTCGACTAACTTTGTATGGGATGTATCTTTTAAAATATCGCAAAATAGTACATACTAGAACAGCGGAACGTGCGCAGAACCAATTCGATGAGCTAATATGTTCAAAAAGTATGCTAAAAGATGATCGATTTGAACAGAAACGACAAACTAAAACATTTCAAACTGAGCTTCAAAACGACCAATATGCAGTGTCGAAAGTAGGTGAAAACGCTAAAATTATTGCAAACAGAATCCATATTGCGATGTTTTTTAAAGTGCAACAGGTTTGATCTACACAAACGAGGTGTCTACGCAACGGTCTCGACGTGACGGTCAATATAAAGTCGGTTAATATCAAGACAAAATATTTCACGGTGACCGAAAAAGTGTAAAATTCGACTAACTTTGTATGGGATCTATCTTTTAAAATATCGCAGAGAGTATTATTTTCAACAGCGGAGCGGGCGCGAAACTACTCCACTGAGCTAATTTGATCGAAAAGTGTACTAAACGATAATCGATTTGAACAGAAACGACAAACTAAAACATTTCAAACTGAGCTTCAAAACGACAAATATTCAGTATTAAAAGTAGGTGAAAACGCTAAAATTATTGCAAACAGAATCCATATTGCGATGTTTTTGAAGTGCAAAAGGTTTGATCTACACAAACGAGGTGTCTACGCAACGGGCTCGACGCGACGGTCAATATAAAGTCGGTTAATATCAAGACAAAATATTTCACGGTGACCGAAAAAGTGTAAAATTCGACTAACTTTGTATGGGATGTATCGTTAAAAATATCGCAAAAGAGGTCTTACAAGAACAGCGGAACGTTCGCAGAACCACTTCATTGAGCTAATATGATCGAAAAATATGCTAAAAGATAATCGATTTGAACAGAAACGACAAACTAAAACATTTCAATCAAAGCTTCAAAACGACAAATATTCAGTGTCTTAAGTAGGTGAAAATGCTTAAATTATTGCAAACAGAATCCATACTGCGATGTTTTTGAAGTGCAACAGGTCCGATCTACACAAACGATGTGTCAAAGCGACGATATCGACGCGACGGTCAATATAAAGTCGGTTAATATCAAGACAAAATATTTCACGGTGACTGAAAAAGTGTAAAATTCGACTAACTTTGTATGGGATCTATCTTTTAAAATATCGCAGAGAGTATTATTTTCAACAGCGGAGCGTGCGCGAAACTTCTCCACTGAGCTAATTTGATCGAAAAGTGTACTAAACGATAATCGATTTGAACAGAAACGACAAACTAAAACATTTCAAACAAAGCTTCAAAACGACAAATATTCAGTGTCGAAATTAGGTGAAAACGCTAAAATTATTGCAAACATAATCCATATTGCGATGTTTTTAAAGTGCAACAGGTCCGATATACACAAACGAGGTGTCAAAGCGACGATATCGACGCGACGGTCAATATAAAATCGGTTAATATCAAGACAAAATATTTCACGGTGACTGAAAAAGTGTAAAATTCGACTAAATTTGTATGGGATGTATCTTTTAAATTAACGCAAAAGAGTACCTATTTTAACAGCGGAGCGTGCGCACAAACACTCCGGCTAGCTAAAATGATCGAAAATTATGCTAAAAGATGATCGATTTAAACAGAAACGACAAACTAAAACATTTCAAACTGAGCTTTAAAACGACAAATATTCAGTGTTTAAAGTAGGTAAAAACGCTAAAATTATTGCAAACAGAATCTATTTTGCGATGTTTTTGAAGTGCAACAGGTTTGATCTACACAAACAAGGTGTCAACGCAACGGGCTCGACGCGACGGTCAATATAAAGTCGGTTAATATCAAGACAAAATATTTCACGGTGACCGAAAAAGTGTAAAATTCGACTTACTTTGTATGGGATGTTTCTTTCAAATTATCGCAAAAGAATACCTTACAAGAACAGCGGAACGTGCGCGGAACCACTTCAGTGAGCTAATATGATCAAAAAGTATGCTAAAAGATGATCGATTTGAACAGAAACGACAAACTAAAACATTTCAAACTGAGCTTCAAAACGACAAATATTGGATGATCAAACGAACTTACCTTAAGTGAAGTTCGATACAAATTGTCCTGACTTCGACGAAGAGATTTAATTGACCATGTAGTATGCCCTGCTACGCGTCTTTTAACTCGCACACAGGTTTAGCGCAAGAAAGAGAAAGTAGAAAACCTCACTCCCTCCCACGCCTCACAGCACTGCCAGCCGCCTGTCGCTCATTCATTTCAGAGCAAGGAGACCGATGTATGAGATGTACAACATTGATTATACTTATGGTATGGGTGACGATTATTTTTGCATAAAAACGTACCCGGGAATTGGGAAGGGTGGGACCTTAAATCTCTTCGTCAAAGTCAGGACAATTTGAATCGAACTTCACTTAAGGCAAGTTCGTTTGATCATCCAATTGTCCTGCCTTCGACTCTGAGATTTAATTGACCATGTAGATGTTCGGAGTAAAATCAATGTTGTTACAACAGAATAAGTTGACATCTCTGTTAGTGTTTGATCACTAGAACGATCATATTAAATAACAATTTATTGTTCACGTCACCATCTTTGACATTTAGATGTATTACTATTACTAAAAAAGAATGGATGTATGATAACTATGATAAGTTATAACTCTCTACTATAAACAAATATTTTTACTAGAAAGAAAGAAGATATTTGTGCCTTTTTTTTTAATGATGAACTAAAAATATATAATTTATTTATTTTAGGAATCTGAAACTGAAATAGTTTTATTTCTTATTTTTATCGTGGCGTGTTATATAAATAACAAACAATACGGAATACGTATTGTTGAGCTGAGACGGTTTGCGAATTTTATAGTTTTACACACTGAATTTGGCACGTAAAACAAATGATAATTTTATTACGAAGAAAGCTACATACAGAAAACACTTTTTAGTAAGCGCATTATCTTTGATAAGGTAACGGGCTGGAAGGTAAGTCTGACAAATCGTTATCTTGTCTTGCAATTTTTTAACATATTTTATAATTATAGATTTGAAATACATACATGATATTCTATTGCTTTTTAGAATGGGATATTTAGGTATTAATGTGACTGTTTTAAAGATATACGTCCGAATACCAAACATATAAATAATATTTTTTACATTTAAATTTCGAATACCTGAGAAAACATTTGGTTATAAAAAGTGTTAGATGATTGATATAAAAGCAATTGATTAATTTGTTTATTTTAAGGAATAAAATTCTCTTAAGATCATGAAATATTTACAGGTATCTATCAATGCTATATGATTATTTGCTGAGTTACCAAAAGAATACGACAATTCAATGGCTTTGAAATATTGTCGTTATCAGAAATTTTAAGGCATGGGTAAGTAGGTAAGTAATGATTTTTTATTTATTTATATATAATTAAAAATTCAATAAGTATTTTAGTTACTGAAAAGTAACTATATCAATCAATTTACAATATACAATCTTCTTCAGAAATGAAGAAGATTAAAAATCGGCTTCTGAGAACTTTGTGACTTTATAAGGGCGAACGACCGCAAACAATTTCTCCGACAGAAGTTTTGGTACTACCCGGCCCCGGCCAAATACGTTTATCTTATTTTCGACTAATCGACCAGGAATGTTGGCCGAGTATTCGATAGTCGGCACATGGTCAGATTTCTCGTTGTAAATTTACTCACAATTTTATTGCCTGGATAACTTTTAAGGATTATAGTAAATATCTTTCGAGTTAGTTACTATCTTTCGAGTCAGTTACTATGAGTTTTTTATTTATTTAATCTATACTAATATTATAAAGCTGAAGAGTTTGTTTGTTTGTTTGTTTGTTTGTTTGTTTGAACGCGCTAATCTCAAAAACTACTGGCCTGATTTGAAAATTTTTTTTTGCGTTGGATAATCCATTTATCGAGGAAGGCTTTAGGCTATATAACATAAAGATACGACTCATAAGACCACAGCAAAAATGAAAAATGTTGCGAAAACGGGAGAAAGATATTCCTTTTGAGAGCTTCCGCTGCATACGCTGCGTAAACCGCTAAAGTTACACAAAAATTATGTATGACAGGATTGTTCAGCATTAAGAGTTCTATAATAAAGTCCGCGACAGCATATGTCTATCTTTTATGGTTGACTTACTACAACCTTTTTTATGTTAATAAATTTGTAAAAAAATAATGCATTATTTTTAGAGGTGTATTATACACACAGGTATTTATTCTTATCAAAAAAAATACATTCATCATCACGAGCATTTCATTTAGAATCAAGTTGCCCTTTATATCATTTGATTTCAATAAATATCTTAGGAGCTATCACAGTTTTAACATAACTCCGCACCAAAATAATGTTCGCAGCTTAATTACAACGTGCGCTTGCGCTAATATATTATAAAGCTGAAGAGTTTGTTTGTTTGAACGCGCTTAACTCAGGAACTGCTGGACCGATTTGAAAAAATATTTCTGTGTTGGATAGCTTATTTATCGAGAAAGGCTTTAGGATATAAAACATGACGCTGCGACGGGAGGGGAGGGAGCACACTCAAAACGCGCGGACGAAGTCGCGGGGGACCGCTAGTTATATATATATATATATATTTTAGTTTGACATATATTGACTTGTTTCAATATTATAAGCAGTGTCAAAAAAAATCTGATTATGATTCAGAATTAGGGTACCTATTTGGACAAAAAATCTAAAAATAAACTGATATCGTATACAAGTACCTTTGTCATATCGAGATCCCAAGGTAGACTGGTTTCATACATATTTAAAAACATTCTTATATATGGTTCATGAAAAAAAAACAAGAATTATTTGGTTTACAATAATTATTTGACTCAAATTTTAATGAATTGTCGTATCACATGACGTCCTCTGGCGTAAGAGTGAAGGGAAAGTCCTTTAAAAAACATTTTGAAAATGAAATATATATATATATATTCAACTAGGAGGCGGGCCGGACTATCGTGCCACTAGACCTGTTTTGTTATTAATTTTAATTCTACAATTGTTCCACCATACCTTAGTAACTGGTGAATATTAAGATGAAATGTCCTTTGAAAATTTATTAAACACAGTTTATCGAATTCTTTAAACATCAAACGATAAAGTTCATATTATAAGTATCTATTTTATTACTAATTGGAGCAACGTTTCCAAAGAATCGTTCCTTAGTAACTTAGTGGCTTTCTGGGGAAGATTGTTGTGGAGTGGATGAATGTAATTGGGTGAAAAAAACTGATGATTAGAGAATATATTTATTTGATGTAGTTTATTATTAAATCACAGAATAAATACCTAGTAGGAAAATTAACATGGTTCATATTTCCAATAACTCAAATTAGATAATTGTAGTGCAATTTGGGTCTAATGCAGCATTGCATTTAGGATACGCCAGTTTTATTTATTTATTTTAATATATAATAATTGCCTTTTGTTAAAAAAAATATCGATAGTAGTATTTGCGTAATAATGAACATGTCTTGTATTTATCACACCTTAAACGTCCCTACGTTTTACGTGTGGCATGTGGCACATGACAAATAAAAATAACCGAAGAATATTAAATAAAATAATATTATACTTGAGAAAATTAAATTGTACCAATTCATATGCTTTGTTATTGCATATCCATAAAAAACAAAAAGGCATTATTTTCGTAAAATGGACTTGTTTCAATTTTGTAGCTACCTATTTTACGGTATATTTAACAATGTGTTGATTAGTTCTGGTTAGTGCTATCTGCGGATACTTCATACAATATGACATTTTATTTGAATTATTCTTCGGTGGTGATCGTGGTAGCATATGTTAAAAAACAAGCTCATAGAAACAAAAGTAAATTAATTTAAGGTGACCAAAGGTTGTCATAATCTTAACTGGTCAGTGGCTGACTTTTCCAAAGATAAAGGACACAGTTTTCTCGACTCGAGATTAAGTACCGAACTTTGCAACGGTTATATGAATGCATTCATAAAAAAGCGTATCACTGTCACAGCATATTTTTCTAAAAATGTAATCAACTCTAAAACCATTGTTTTAGAGTTGATTACATTTTTAGAAATATAATACCGCGAGCACCTTAATAAATCTAATATGTCGGTAGTACTATATTTATTAGGCAATTTGATAAGATACATTTCAAAACAATCACGCTTTCCAGCTAGTTGTTATTGCATCGGCAAATAAAATCTAAGCTTTACCGAAATTGATTGAATCTTAGTTGGATTTCAAAACTAAATACGTCAAATTTTCTACCTTTCAGAATCATACATATGCCAGGTATTGAGCAAAGCTCATTCTCATTTTTATCATAGCTGTTAAAATTGAAAGCAAAAAATGGGGTTTTTAAACGGACCGGTTTTTATATGGACCCAACCATATTTTGGTACGTACTGGGCAAGCTTACAGCTTGCTTGCTTGCTTGCTTGCTATTTATAATAAAAGAGCCAACCACAAGCTGAATAGTTATAGGTATAAACAGAAAGCAGAAATGTATGTAGAAACTTGCTTTCAAAAAAAGTAAATTGTAATCTTTTTACACAATCTATTAAATTCGATATTTTAAGTAGTATTATTAAGTAGTGTTGCGTTTACCATAGCATTGTCTAATTAGACAATTTTATAGCCATTGGCAAGAAATAAGTACAAAAGAGTTGTAATCAATGGCGGATATAAGACCAAAACCACCCATAACTACGTAAGCTATGGAGGGATGCCATGCTACCGTTTTTAGAGCTTTGGGAAAAAAGAGCGTGGAGCGTGTACTGCAGGTTGCAGAATACGTGTATTTATGATTAAGGTCTAGGCAGTAAAAGTGATTTTAATTTTACTTTTCCGAGCAAAAATGTACAAAATAAATAAAAATTTATTCGATTTGAAATAAATCTGCCGCCACTAATTTTCGGTACTTACGAAAAGGTGCTTTGTATTATTTTATTGCTATTTTTGTTTGTTAGTGTGATGGCTTACATTATGCTCCATTTTAATATTTATCAAAAGATTGGCTGAGACAAGTGTTCGGTCGTGGTTTCGCCACGAGTGGAATACGGTAGCCCGTAATAAGTACATATGTACGTACGGCTTTAAGGTGATATAATAAAGTTTTCTTAAAAACACATACCTTTCTTGGTCGGATTCTGAAAAAACGCTGCAAATGTGACGGTAGATCACCGTTACGAAGTAATTCGCGGCGCATCATGGGCCGTCGCGTTCGCACAGGTAGAATATACCCAGCACAGATTAGTATTATAATATATCAGCATACCCAGGCAGGCACCTGTTGGGCCGGATGAGTGCGGGCGAGGGCCGCTGCTTCATACTTAGAGGCCATGATGGCGCATCGTCAGCGCTGCTTAGTATGTGGAACTATGTATGAATGCCTTTGGCTGTAATTTATTATTAGCATTAAAGCCCAATTGACTGTAAATTCACCCAACTTGTTCCTCTTTTTCGCAATGAAAATGAGGGTAAGATATTGGAAGCAACGCATACCAAAAGTCTCAGCTGAGATCAAAAATGATCTAGATAATTAGGACTGGCTGACATCGCGTGTCAGCTCGGCCGGTATTTGCTACAGATCAATATCGCGTATTGATTCGGAGCGGAAAATGCGGACTGGCTAGCATCGCGTGCTAGCTCGGCCGCGAAGCGTAAAGCATGCATGGTGCAGCCACGCTGGGTAGTGCGTTTTACTTCACATTCACTTTATGAATATATACGTATCACTATAAGGTAAGTTTCATTTAGCACGAAATAAAAACTTAACGATATATACTGTGGTTACTGCGTGCGTTGTAACGGCGCGCGCGCACGGACACGAATGAGCGACAGGCGGCTGGCAGTGCTGTGAGGCGTGGGAGGGAGTGGGGTTTTTACTTTCTCTTTCTTGCGCTAAACCTGTGTGCGAGTTAATAGACGCGTAGCAGGGCATAAAACATGGTCAATTAAATCTCAGAGTCGAAGGCAGGACAATTCAGTATCAAAAGTAGGTGAAAACGCTAAAATTATTGCAAACAGAATCCATATTGCGATGTTTTTGAAGTGCAGCAGGTCTGATCTACAAAAACGAGGTGTCTACGCAACGGGCTCGACGCGACTGTCAATATAAAGTCGGTTAATATCAAGACAAAATATTTCAGGGTGACCAAAAGAGTGTAAAATTCGACTAACTTTGTATGGAATGTATCTTTTAAAATATCGCAAAAGAGTACCTACTAGAAGTGCGGAACGTGCGCAGAACCAATTCGATGAGCTAATATGATCAAAAAGTATGCTTAAAGATGATCGATTTGAACAGAAACGACAAACTAAAACATTTCAAACTGAGCTTCAAAACAAAAAATATTCAGTGTCTAAAGTAGGAGAAAACGCTAATATTATTGCAAACAGAATCCATATTGCGATGTTTTTGAAGTGCAGCAGGTCTGATCTACACAAACGAGGTGTCTACGCAACGGGCTCGACGCGACGGTCAATATAAAGTCGGTTAATATCAAGACAAAATATTTCACGGTGACCGAAAAAGTGTAAAATTCGACTAACTTTGTATGGAATGTATCTTTTAAAATATCGCAAAAGAGTACCTAGTAGAAGAGCGGAACGTGCGCATAACCAATTCGATGAGCTAATATGATCAAAAAGTATGCTAAAAGATGATCGATTTGAACAGAAACGACAAACTAAAACATTTCAAACTGAGCTTCAAAACGACAAATATTCAGTGTCTAAAGTAGGTGAAAACGCTAAAATTATTGCAAACAGAATCTATTTTGCGAAGTTTTTGAAGTGCAACAGGTCCGATCTACACAAACGAGGAGTCAACGCAACGGGCTCGACGCGACGGTCAATATAAAGTCGGTTAATATCAAGACAAAATATTTCACGGTGACTGAAAAAGTGTAAAATTCGACTAACTTTGTATGGGATGTATCTTTTAAAATATCGCAAAAGAGTACCTACTAGAACAGCAAAACGTGCGCGAAACTACTCCACTGAGCTAATATGATCGAAAAGTATGCTAAACGATAATAGATTTGAACAGAAACGACAAACTAAAACATTACAAACAGCTTCAAAACGACAAATATTTAGTGTCGAAATTAGGTGAAAACGCTAAAATTATTGCAAACAGAATCTATTTTGCGATGTTTTTGAAGTGCAACAGGTTTGATCTACACAAATGAGGTGTCTACGCAACGGGCTCGACGCGACGGTCAATATAAAGTCGGTTAATATCAAGACAAAATATTTCACGGTGACTGAAAAATTGTAAAATTCGACTATTTTTGTATGGGATGTATCTTTTAAAATAACGCAGGAGGGTACCTACTTCAAAAGCGACGCGTGCGCAAAACTACTCCACTGAGCTAATATGATCGAAAAGTATGCTAAACGATGATCGATTTGAACAGAAATGACAAACTAAAACATTTCAAACTGAGCTTCAAAACGACAAATATTCAGTGTTTAAAGTAGGTGAAAACGCTAAAATAATTGCAAACAGAATCCATATTGCGATGTTTTGGAAGTGCAACAGGTTCGATCTACACATACGATGTGTCAAAACGACGATATCGACGCGAAGGTCAATATAAAGTCGGTTAATATCAAGACAAAATATTTCACGGTGACTGAAAAAGTGTAAAATTCGACTAACATTGTATGGGATGTATCTTTTAAAATATCGCAAAAGAGTACCTACTAGAACAGCAAAACGTGCGCGAAACTACTCCACTGAGCTAATATGATCGAAAAGTATGCTAAACGATAATAGATTTGAACAGAAACGACAAACTATAACATTACAAACTGAGCTTCAAAACGACAAATATTTAGTGTCTAAAGTAGGTGAAAACGCTTAAATTATTGCAAACAGAATCCATATTGCGACGTTTTCAAAGTGCAACAGGTCTGATCTACACAAACGAGGTGTCTACGCAACGGGCTCGACGCGACGGTCAATATAAAGTCGGTTAATATCAAGAAAAAATATTTTACGGTGACCGAAAAAGTGTAAAATTCGACTATTTTTGTATGGGATGTATCTTTTAAAATATCGCAAAAGAGTACTTACAAGAACAGCGGAACGTTCGCAGAACCACTTTGGTGAGCTAATATGATCAAAAAATATGCTAAAAGATGATCGATTTGAACAAAAACGACAAACTAAAACATTTCAAACTGAGCTTCAAATCGACAAATATTCAGTGTCTAAAGTAGGTAAAAACGCTAAAATTATTGCAAACAGAATCTATTTTGCGATGTTTTTGAAGTGCAACAGGTTAAATCTACACAAACGAGGTGTCTACGCAACGGGCTCGACGCGACGGTCAATAAAAAGTTGGTTAATATCAAGACAAAATATTTCACGGTGACAGAAAAAGTGTAAAATTCGACTAAGTTTGTATGGGATGTATCTTTTAAAATAACGCAGGAGGGTACCTACTTCAACAGCGTCGCGTGCGCAAAACTACTCCACTGAGCTAATATGATCGAAAAGTATGCTAAACGATGATCGATTTGAACAGAAACGACAAACTAAAACATTACAAACTGAGCTTCAAAACGACAAATATTCAGTGTCGAAATTAGGTGAAAACGCTAAAATTATTGCAAACAGAATCCATATTGCAATGTTTTTGAAGTGCAGCAGGTCTGATCTACACAAACAAGGTATCTAAGCAACGGGCTCGACGCGACGGTCAATATAAAGTCGGTTAATATCAAGACAAAATATTTCACGGTGACCGAAAAAGTGTACAATTCGACTAACTTTGTATGGAATGTATCTTTTAAAATATTGCAAAAGAGTACCTACTAGTAGAGCGGAACGTGCGCAGAACCAATTCGATGAGCTAATATGATCAAAAAGTATGCTTAAAGATGATCGATTTGAACAGAAACGACAAACTAAAACATTTCAAACTGAGCTTCAAAACGACAAATATTCAGTGTCTTAAGTAGGTGAAAACGCTAAAATTATTGCAAACAGAATCCATATTGCGATGTTTTTGAAGTGCAGCAGGTCTGATCTACACAAACGAGGTGTCTACGCAACGGGCTTGACGCGACGGTCAATATAAAGTCGGTTAATATCAAGACAAAATATTTCACGGTGACCGAAAAAGTGTACAATTCGACTAACTTTGTATGAAATGTATCTTTTAAAATATCGCAAAAGAGTACCTACTAGAAGAGCGGAACGTGCGCAGAACCAATTCGATGAGCTAATATGATCAAAATGTATGCTAAAAGATGATCGATTTGAACAGAAACGACAAACTAGAACATTTCAAACTGAGCTTCAAAACGACAAATATTCAGTGTCTAAAGTAGGTGAAAACGCTAAAATTATTGCAAACAGAATCCATATTGCGAAGTTTTTGAAGTGCAACAGGTCCGATCTACACAAACGAGGTGTCAACGCAACGGGCTCGACACGACGGTCAATATAAAGTCGGTTAATATCAAGACAAAATATTTCACGGTGACTGAAAAAGTGTAAAATTCGACTAACTTTGTATGGGATGTATCTTTTAAAATATCGCAAAAGAGTACCTACTAGAACAGCAAAACGTGCGCGAAACTACTCCACTGAGCTAATATGATCGAAAAGTATGCTAAACGATAATAGATTTGAACAGAAACGACAAACTAAAACATTACAAACAGCTTCAAAACGACAAATATTTAGTGTCGAAATTAGGTGAAAACGCTAAAATTATTGCAAACAGAATCTATTTTGCGATGTTTTTGAAGTGCAACAGGTTTGATCTACACAAATGAGGTGTCTACGCAACGGGCTCGACGCGACGGTCAATATAAAGTCGGTTAATATCAAGACAAAATATTTCACGGTGACTGAAAAATTGTAAAATTCGACTATTTTTGTATGGGATGTATCTTTTAAAATAACGCAGGAGGGTACCTACTTCAAAAGCGACGCGTGCGCAAAACTACTCCACTGAGCTAATATGATCGAAAAGTATGCTAAACGATGATCGATTTGAACAGAAATGACAAACTAAAACATTTCAAACTGAGCTTCAAAACGACAAATATTCAGTGTTTAAAGTAGGTGAAAACGCTAAAATAATTGCAAACAGAATCCATATTGCGATGTTTTGGAAGTGCAACAGGTTCGATCTACACATACGATGTGTCAAAACGACGATATCGACGCGAAGGTCAATATAAAGTCGGTTAATATCAAGACAAAATATTTCACGGTGACTGAAAAAGTGTAAAATTCGACTAACATTGTATGGGATGTATCTTTTAAAATATCGCAAAAGAGTACCTACTAGAACAGCAAAACGTGCGCGAAACTACTCCACTGAGCTAATATGATCGAAAAGTATGCTAAACGATAATAGATTTGAACAGAAACGACAAACTATAACATTACAAACTGAGCTTCAAAACGACAAATATTTAGTGTCTAAAGTAGGTGAAAACGCTTAAATTATTGCAAACAGAATCCATATTGCGACGTTTTCAAAGTGCAACAGGTCTGATCTACACAAACGAGGTGTCTACGCAACGGGCTCGACGCGACGGTCAATATAAAGTCGGTTAATATCAAGAAAAAATATTTTACGGTGACCGAAAAAGTGTAAAATTCGACTATTTTTGTATGGGATGTATCTTTTAAAATATCGCAAAAGAGTACTTACAAGAACAGCGGAACGTTCGCAGAACCACTTTGGTGAGCTAATATGATCAAAAAATATGCTAAAAGATGATCGATTTGAACAAAAACGACAAACTAAAACATTTCAAACTGAGCTTCAAATCGACAAATATTCAGTGTCTAAAGTAGGTAAAAACGCTAAAATTATTGCAAACAGAATCTATTTTGCGATGTTTTTGAAGTGCAACAGGTTAAATCTACACAAACGAGGTGTCTACGCAACGGGCTCGACGCGACGGTCAATAAAAAGTTGGTTAATATCAAGACAAAATATTTCACGGTGACAGAAAAAGTGTAAAATTCGACTAAGTTTGTATGGGATGTATCTTTTAAAATAACGCAGGAGGGTACCTACTTCAACAGCGTCGCGTGCGCAAAACTACTCCACTGAGCTAATTTGATCGAAAAGTATGCTAAAAGATGATCGATTTAAACAGAAACGACAAACTAAAACATTTCAAACTAAGCTTCAAAACGATAGATATTCAGTGTCGAAAGTAGGTGAAAACGCTAAAATTATTGCAATCAGAATCTATTTTGCGATGTTTTTGAAGTGCAACAGGTTTGATCTACACAAACGAGGTATCTACGCAACGGGCTCGACGCGACGGTCAATAAAAAGTCGGTTAATATCAAGACAAAATATTTCACGGTGACCGAAAAAGTGTAAAATTCGACTAACTTTGTATGGGATGTATCTTTTAAAATATCGCAAAAGAGTACTTACAAGAACAGCGGAACGTTTGCAGAACCAATTCGGTTAGCTAATATGATCGAAAAGTATGCTAAAAGATGATCGATTTGAACAGAAACGACAAACTAAAACATTTCAAACAAAGCTTCAAAACGACACATATTCAGTGCCTAAAGTAGGTGAAAACGCTAAAATTATTGCAAACAGAATCCATATTGCGATGTTTTTAAAGTGCAACAGGTCTGATCTACACAAACGAGGTGTCAAAGCGACGATATCGACGCGACGATAAATATAAAGTCGGTTAATATCAAGAAAAAATATTTCACGGTGACCGAAAAAGTGTAAAATTCGACTAACTTTGTATGGGATGTATCTTTTAAAATATCGCAGGAGGGTACCTACTTCAACAACGACGCGTTCGCAGAACCACTTCGGTTAGCTAATATGATCGAAAAGTATGCTAAACGATGATCGATTTAAACAGAAACGACAAACTAAAACATTTCAAACTGAGCTTCAAAACGACAAATATTCAGTGTCTAAAGTAGGTGAAAACGCTAAAATTATTGCAAACAGAATCCATATTGCGATGTTTTTGAAGAGCAACAGATCCGATCTACACAAACGAGGTGTCAAAGCGACGATATCGACGCGACGGTCAATATAAAGTCGGTTAATATCAAGACAAAATATTTCACGGTGACCGAAAAAGAGTAAAATTCGACTAACTTTGTATGGGATGTATCTTTTAAAATATCGCAAAACAGTACCTACTTCAACAGCGGAGCGTGCGCAAAACTACTTCACTGAGCTAATTTGATTAAAAAGTATGCTAAACGATGATCGATTTGAACAGAAACGACAAACTAAAACATTTCAAACTGAGCTTTAAAACGACAAATATTCAGTGTCTAAAGTAGTTGAAATCGCTAAAATTATTGCAAACAGAATCCATATTGCGATGTTTTTGAAGTGCAACTGGTTTGATCTACACAAACGAGGTGTCTACGCAGCGGGCTTGACGCGACGGTCAATATTAAGTCGGTTAATATCAAGACAAAATATTTTACGGTGACTGAAAAAGTGTAAAATTCGACTAACTTTGTATGGGATGTATCTTTTAAAATAACGCAGGAGGGTACCTACTTCAACAGCGACGCGTGCGCAAAACTACTCCACTCAGCTAATTTGATCGAATGGTATGCTAAACGATGATCGATTTGAACAGAAACGACAAACTAAAACATTTCAAACTGAGCTTCAAAACGACAAATATTCAGTGTCTAAAGTAGGTGAAATCGCTAAAATTATTGCAAACAGAATCTATATTGCGATGTTTCTGAAGTGCAACAGGTTTGATCAACACAAACGAGGTGTCTACGCAGCGGGCTTGACGCGACGGTCAATATTAAGTCGGTTAATATCAAGACAAAATATTTTACGGTGACTGAAAAAGTGTAAAATTCGACTAACTTTGTATGGGATGTATCTTTTAAAATAACGCAGGAGGGTACTTACTTCAACAGCGACGCGTGCGCAAAACTACTCCACTCAGCTAATTTGATCGAATGGTATGCTAAACGATGATCGATTTGAACAGAAACGACAAACTAAAACATTTCAAACTGAGCTTCAAAACGACAAATATTCAGTGTCTAAAGTAGGTGAAATCGCTAAAATTATTGCAAACAGAATCCATATTGCGATGTTTTTGAAGTGCAAAAGGTTTGATCTACACAAACGAGGTGTCTACGCAACGGGCTCGACGCGACGGTCAATATAAAGTCGGTTAATATCAAGACAAAATATTTTACGGTGACCGAAAAAGTGTAAAATTCGACTAACTTTGTATGGGATGTATCTTTTTAAATATATCGCAGAAAGTACCTTTTTTCACAGCGGAGCGTCCGCAAAACTACTCCACTGAAGTAATATGATCGAAAAGTATGCTAAACGATGATCGATTTGAACAGAAACGACAAACTAAAACATTTCAAACTAAGCTTCAAAAAGACAAATTTTCAGTGTCTAAAGTAGGTGAAAACGCTTAAATTATTGCAAACAGAATCCATATTGCGACGTTTTCAAAGTGCAACAGGTCTGATCTACACAAACGAGGTGTCTACGCAACGGGCTCGACGCGACGGTCAATATAAAGTCGGTTAATATCAAGAAAAAATATTTTACGGTGACCGAAAAAATGTAAAATTCGACTAACTTTGTATGGGATGTATCTTTTAAAATATCGCAAAAGAGTACTTACAAGAACAGCGGAACGTTCGCAGAACCACTTTGGTGAGCTAATATGATCAAAAAATATGCTAAAAGATGATCGATTTGAACAGAAACGACAAACTAAAACATTTCAAACTGAGCTTCAAAACGACAAATATTCAGTGTCTAAAGTAGGTAAAAACGCTAAAATTATTGCAAACAGAATCTATTTTACGATGTTTTTGAAGTGCAACAGGTTAAATCTACACAAACGAGGTGTCTACGCAACGGGCTCGACGCGACGGTCAATAAAAAGTTGGTTAATATCAAGACAAAATATTTCACGGTGACAGAAAAAGTGTAAAATTCGACTAAGTTTGTATGGGATGTATCTTTTAAAATAACGCAGGAGGGTACCTACTTCAACAGCGTCGTGTGCGCAAAACTACTCCACTGAGCTAATATGATCGAAAAGTATGCTAAAAGATGATCGATTTGAACAGAAACGACAAACTAAAACATTTCAAACTAAGCTTCAAAACGACAGATATTCAGTGTCGAAAGTAGGTGAAAACGCTAAAATTATTGCAATCAGAATCTATTTTGCGATGTTTTTGAAGTGCAACAGGTTTGATCTACACAAACGAGGTATCTACGCAACGGGCTCAACGCGACGGTCAATAAAAAGTCGGTTAATATCAAGACAAAATATTTCACGGTGACCGAAAAAGTGTAAAATTCGACTAACTTTGTATGGGATGTATCTTTTAAAATATCGCAAAAGAGTACTTACAAGAACAGCGGAACGTTTGCAGAACCAATTCGGTTAGCTAATATGATCGAAAAGTATGCTAAAAGATGATCGATTTGAACAGAAACGACAAACTAAAACATTTCAAACAAAGCTTCAAAACGACACATATTCAGTGCCTAAAGTAGGTGAAAACGCTAAAATTATTGCAAACAGAATCCATATTGCGATTTTTTTAAAGTGCAACAGGTCTGATCTACACAAACGAGGTGTCAAAGCGACGATATCGACGCGACGATAAATATAAAGTCGGTTAATATCAAGAAAAAATATTTCACGGTGACCGAAAAAGTGTAAAATTCGACTAACTTTGTATGGGATGTATCTTTTAAAATATCGCAGGAGGGTACCTATTTCAACAACGACGCGTGCGCAAAACTACTCCACTGAGCTAATATGATCGAAAAGTATGCTAAACGATGATCGATTTGAACAGAAACGACAAACTAAAACATTTCAAACTGAGCTTCAAAACGACAAATATTCAGTGTCTAAAGTAGGTGAAAACGCTAAAATTATTGCAAACAGAATCCATATTGCGATGTTTTTGAAGTGCAACAGATCCGATCTACACAAACGAGGTGTCAAAGCGACGATATCGACGCGACGGTCAATATAAAGTCGGTTAATATCAAGACAAAATATTTTACGGTGACCGAAAAAGTGTAAAATTCGACTAACTTTGTATGGGATGTATCTTTTTAAATATCGCAGAAAGTACCTTTTTTTACAGCGGAGCGTCCGCAAAACTACTTTACTGAAGTAATTTGATCGAAAAGTATGCTAAACGATGATCGATTTGAACAGAAACGACAAACTAAAACATTTCAAACTGAGCTTCAAATCGACAAATATTCAGTGTCTAAAGTAGGTGAAAACGCTAAAATTATTGCAATCAGAATCTATTTTGCGATATTTTTGAAGTGCAACATATTTGATCTACACAAACGAGGTGTCTACGCAACGGGCTCGACGCGAAGGTCAATATAAAGTCGGTTAATATCAAGACAAAATATTTCACGGTGACCGAAAAAGTGTAAAATTCGACTAACTTTGTATGGGATGTATCTTTTAAAATATCGCAAAAGAGTACATACTAGAACAGCGGAACGTCCGCAGAACCAATTCGGTGAGCTAATATGATCGAAAAATATGCTAAAAGATAATCGATTTGAACAGAAACGACAAACTAAAACATTTCAAACTGAGCTTGAAAACGACAAATATTCAGTGTCTAAAGTAGGTGAAAACGCTAAAAATATTGCAAACAGAATCCATTTTGCGATGTTTTTGAAGTGCAAAAGGTTTGATCTACACAAACGAGGTGTCTACGCAACGGGCTCGACGCGACGGTCAATATAAAGTCGGTTAATATCAAGACAAAATATTTTACGGTGACCGAAAAAGTGTTAAATTCGACTAGCTTTGTATGGGATGTATCTTTTTAAATATATCGCAGAAAGTACCTTTTTTCACAGCGGAATGTCCGCAAAACTACTCCACTGAAGTAATATGATCGAAAAGTATGCTAAACGATGATCGATTTGAACAGAAACGACAAACTAAAACATTTCAAACTAAGCTTCAAAAAGACAAATTTTCAGTGTCTAAAGTAGGTGAAAACGCTTAAATTATTGCAAACAGAATCCATATTGCGACGTTTTCAAAGTGCAACAGGTCTGATCTACACAAACGAGGTGTCTACGCAACGGGCTCGACGCGACGGTCAATATAAAGTCGGTTAATATCAAGAAAAAATATTTTACGGTGACCGAAAAAATGTAAAATTCGACTAACTTTGTATGGGATGTATCTTTTAAAATATCGCAAAAGAGTACTTACAAGAACAGCGGAACGTTCGCAGAACCACTTTGGTGAGCTAATATGATCTAAAAATATGCTAAAAGATGATCGATTTGAACAGAAACGACAAACTAAAACATTTCAAACTGAGCTTCAAAACGACAAATATTCAGTGTCTAAAGTAGGTAAAAACGCTAAAATTATTGCAAACAGAATCTATTTTACGATGTTTTTGAAGTGCAACAGGTTAAATCTACACAAACGAGGTGTCTACGCAACGGGCTCGACGCGACGGTCAATAAAAAGTTGGTTAATATCAAGACAAAATATTTCTCTACGCAACGGGCTCGACGCGACGGTCAATAAAAAGTCGGTTAATATCAAGACAAAATATTTCACGGTGACCGAAAAAGTGTAAAATTCGACTAACTTTGTATGGGATGTATCTTTTAAAATATCGCAAAAGAGTACTTACAAGAACAGCGGAACGTTTGCAGAACCAATTCGGTTAGCTAATATGATCGAAAAATATGCTAAAAGATGATCGATTTGAACAGAAACGACAAACTAAAACATTTCAAACAAAGCTTCAAAACGACACATATTCAGTGCCTAAAGTAGGTGAAAACGCTAAAATTATTGCAAACAGAATCCATATTGCGATGTTTTTAAAGTGCAACAGGTCTGATCTACACAAACGAGGTGTCAAAGCGACGATATCGACGCGACGATAAATATAAAGTCGGTTAATATCAAGAAAAAATATTTCACGGTGACCGAAAAAGTGTAAAATTCGACTAACTTTGTATGGGATGTATCTTTTAAAATATCGCAGGAGGGTACCTACTTCAACAACGACGCGTGCGCAAAACTACTCCACTGAGCTAATATGATCGAAAAGTATGCTAAACGATGATCGATTTGAACAGAAACGACAAACTAAAACATTTCAAACTGAGCTTCAAAACGACAAATATTCAGTGTCTAAAGTAGGTGAAAACGCTAAAATTATTGCAAACAGAATCCATATTGCGATGTTTTTGAAGTGCAACAGATCCGATATACACAAACGAGGTGTCAAAGCGACGATATCGACGCGACGGTCAATATAAAGTCGGTTAATATCAAGACAAAATATTTTACGGTGACCGAAAAAGAGTAAAATTCGACTAACTTTGTATGGGATGTATCTTTTAAAATATCGCAAAACAGTACCTACTTCAACAGCGGAGCGTGCGCAAAACTACTTCACTGAGCTAATTTGATTAAAAAGTATGCTAAACGATGATCGATTTGAACAGAAACGACAAACTAAAACATTTCAAACTGAGCTTTAAAACGACAAATATTCAGTGTCTAAAGTAGGTGAAATCGCTAAAATTATTGCAAACAGAATCCATATTGCGATGTTTTTGAAGTGCAACAGGTTTGATCTACACAAACGAGGTGTCTACGCAGCGGGCTTGACGCGACGATCAATATTAAGTCGGTTAATATCAAGACAAAATACTTCACGGTGACCGAAAAAGTGTAAAATTCGACTAACTTTGTATGGGATGTATCTTTTAAAATAACGCAGGAGGGTACCTACTTCAACAGCGACGCGTGCGCAAAACTATTTCACTGAGCTAATATGATCGAATAGTATGCCAAAGGATGATCGATTTGAACAGAAACGACAAACTAAAACATTTCAAACTGAGCTTCAAAACGACAAATATTCAGTATCTTAAGTAGGTGAAAACGCTAAAATTATTGCAATCAGAATCTATTTTGCGATGTTTTTGAAGTGCAACATGTTTGGTCTACACAAACGAGGTGTCTACGCAACGGGTTCGACGCGACGGTCAATAAAAAGTCGGTTAATACCAAGACAAAATATTTTACGGTGACCGAAAAAGTGTTAAATTCGACTATTTTTGTATGGGATGTATCTTTTAAATTAACGCAAAGGAGTACCTATTTTAACAGCGAAGCGTGCGCACAAATACTTCTGTGAGCTAATATGATCGAAAAGTATGCTAAAAGATGATCGATTTGAACAGAAACGACAAACTAAAACATTTCAAACTGAGCTTTAAAACGACAAATATTCAGTGTCTAAAGTAGGTGAAAACGCTAAAATTATTGCAAACAGAATGCATATTGCGATGTTTTGAAAATTGCAACATGTTTGATCTATAAAAAGGAGGTGTCTACGCAACGGGTTCGACGCGACGGTCAATAAAAAGTCGGTTAATATCAAGACAAAATATTTTACGAAGACCGAAAAAGTGTTAAATTCGACTAACTTTGTATGGGATGTATCTTTTTAATTAACGCAAAGGAGTACCTATTTTAACAGCGAAGCGTGCGCACAAATACTTCTGTGAGCTAATATGATCGAAAAGTATGCTAAAAAATGATCGATTTGAACAGAAACGACAAACTAAAACATTTCAAACTGAGCTTTAAAACGACAAATATTCAGTGTCTAAAGTAGGTGAAAACGCTAAAATTATTGCAAACAGAATCCATATTGCGATGTTTTGAAAATTGCAACAGGTCTGATCTACACAAACGAGGTGTCTACGCAACGGGCTCGACGCGAAGGTCAATATAAAGTCGGTTAATATCAAGACAAAATATTTCACGGTGACCGAAAAAGTGTAAAATTCGACTAACTTTGTATGGGATGTATCTTTTAAAATATCGCAAAAGAGTACATACTAGAACAGCGGAACGTCCGCAGAACCAATTCGGTGAGCTAATATGATCGAAAAATATGCTAAAAGATAATCAATTTGAACAGAAACGACAAACTAAAACATTTCAAACTGAGCTTGAAAACGACAAATATTCAGTGTCTAAAGTAGGTGAAAACGCTAAAAATATTGCAAACAGAATCCATATTGCGATGTTTTTGAAGTGCAAAAGGTTTGATCTACACAAACGAGGTGTCTACGCAACGGGCTCGACGCGACGGTCAATATAAAGTCGGTTAATATCAAGACAAAATATTTTACGGTGACCGAAAAAGTGTAAAATTCGACTAACTTTGTATGGGATGTATCTTTTTAAATATCGCAGAAAGTACCTTTTTTCACAGCGGAGCGTCCGCAAAACTACTTTACTGAAGTAATTTGATCGAAAAGTATGCTAAACGATGATCGATTTGAACAGAAACGACAAACTAAAACATTTCAAACTGAGCTTCAAAACGACAAATATTCAGTGTCTAAAGTAGGTGAAAACGCTAAAATTATTGCAATCAGAATCTATTTTGCGATGTTTTTGAAGTGCAACATGTTTGATCCACACAAACGAGGTGTCTTCGCAACGGGCTCGACGCGAAGGTCAATATAAAGTCGGTTAATATCAAGACAAAATATTTCACGGTGACCGAAAAAGTGTAAAATTCGACTAACTTTGTATGGGATGTATCTTTTAAAATATCGCAAAAGAGTACATACTAGAACAGCGGAACGTCCGCAGAACCAATTCGGTGAGCTAATATGATCGAAAAATATGCTAAAAGATAATCGATTTGAACAGAAACGACAAACTAAAACATTTCAAACTGAGCTTGAAAACGACAAATATTCAGTGTCTTAAGTAGGTGAAAACGCTAAAAATATTGCAAACAGAATCCATATTGCGATGTTTTTGAAGTGCAAAAGGTTTGATCTACACAAACGAGGTGTCTACGCAACGGGCTCGACGCGACGGTCAATATAAAGTCGGTTAATATCAAGACAAAATATTTTACGGTGACCGAAAAAGTGTAAAATTCGACTAACTTTGTATGGGATGTATCTTTATAAATATATCGCAGAAAGTACCTTTTTTCACAGCGGAGCGTCCGCAAAACTACTCCACTGAAGTAATATGATCGAAAAGTATGCTAAACGATGATCGATTTGAACAGAAACGACAAATTAAAACATTTCAAACTAAGCTTCAAAAAGACAAATTTTCAGTGTCTAAAGTAGGTGAAAACGCTTAAATTATTGCAAACAGAATCCATATTGCGACGTTTTCAAAGTGCAACAGGTCTGATCTACACAAACGAGGTGTCTACGCAACGGGCTCGAGGCGACGGTCAATATAAAGTCGGTTAATATCAAGAAAAAATATTTTACGGTGACCGAAAAAATGTAAAATTCGACTAACTTTGTATGGGATGTATCTTTTAAAATATCGCAAAAGAGTACTTACAAGAACAGCGGAACGTTCGCAGAACCACTTTGGTGAGCTAATATGATCAAAAAATATGCTAAAAGATGATCGATTTGAACAGAAACGACAAACTAAAACATTTCAAACTGAGCTTCAAAACGACAAATATTCAGTGTCTAAAGTAGGTAAAAACGCTAAAATTATTGCAAACAGAATCTATTTTACGATGTTTTTGAAGTGCAACAGGTTAAATCTACACAAACGAGGTGTCTACGCAACGGGCTCGACGCGACGGTCAATAAAAAGTTGGTTAATATCAAGACAAAATATTTCACGGTGACAGAAAAAGTGTAAAATTCGACTAAGTTTGTATGGGATGTATCTTTTAAAATAACGCAGGAGGGTACCTACTTCAACAGCGTCGCGTGCGCAAAACTACTCCACTGAGCTAATATGATCGAAAAGTATGCTAAAAGATGATCGATTTGAACAGAAACGACAAACTAAAACATTTCAAACTAAGCTTCAAAACGACAGATATTCAGTGTCGAAAGTAGGTGAAAACGCTAAAATTATTGCAATCAGAATCTATTTTGCGATGTTTTTGAAGTGCAACAGGTTTGATCTACACAAACGAGGTATCTACGCAACGGGCTCGACGCGACGGTCAATAAAAAGTCGGTTAATATCAAGACAAAATATTTCACGGTGACCGAAAAAGTGTAAAATTCGACTAACTTTGTATGGGATGTATCTTTTAAAATATCGCAAAAGAGTACTTACAAGAACAGCGGAACGTTTGCAGAACCAATTCGGTTAGCTAATATGATCGAAAAGTATGCTAAAAGATGATCGATTTGAACAGAAACGACAAACTAAAACATTTCAAACAAAGCTTCAAAACGACACATATTCAGTGCCTAAAGTAGGTGAAAACGCTAAAATTATTGCAAACAGAATCTATATTGCGACGTTTTCAAAGTGCAATAGGTCTGATCTACACAAACGAGGTGTCAAAGCGACGATATCGACGCGACGATAAATATAAAGTTGGTTAATATCAAGAAAAAATATTTCACGGTGACCGAAAAAGTGTAAAATTCGACTAACTTTGTATGGGATGTATCTTTTAAAATATCGCAGGAGGGTACCTACTTCAACAACGACGCGTGCGCAAAACTACTCCACTGAGCTAATATGATCGAAAAGTATGCTAAACGATGATCGATTTGAACAGAAACGACAAACTAAAACATTTCAAACTGAGCTTCAAAACGACAAATATTCAGTGTCTAAAGTAGGTGAAAACGCTAAAATTATTGCAAACAGAATCCATATTGCGATGTTTTTGAAGTGCAACAGATCCGATCTACACAAACGAGGTGTCAAAGCGACGATATCGACGCGACGGTCAATATAAAGTCGGTTAATATCAAGACAAAATATTTTACGGTGACCGAAAAAGTGTAAAATTCGACTAACTTTGTATGGGATGTATCTTTTTAAATATCGCAGAAAGTACCTTTTTTCACAGCGGAGCGTCCGCAAAACTACTTTACTGAAGTAATTTGATCGAAAAGTATGCTAAACGATGATCGATTTGAACAGAAACGACAAACTAAAACATTTCAAACTGAGCTTCAAATCGACAAATATTCAGTGTCTAAAGTAGGTGAAAACGCTAAAATTATTGCAATCAGAATCTATTTTGCGATATTTTTGAAGTGCAACATGTTTGATCTACACAAACGAGGTGTCTACGCAACGGGCTCGACGCGAAGGTCAATATAAAGTCGGTTAATATCAAGACAAAATATTTCACGGTGACCGAAAAAGTGTAAAATTCGACTAACTTTGTATGGGATGTATCTTTTAAAATATCGCAAAAGAGTACATACTAGAACAGCGGAACGTCCGCAGAACCAATTCGGTGAGCTAATATGATCGAAAAATATGCTAAAAGATAATCGATTTGAACAGAAACGACAAACTAAAACATTTCAAACTGAGCTTGAAAACGACAAATATTCAGTGTCTAAAGTAGGTGAAAACGCTAAAAATATTGCAAACAGAATCCATTTTGCGATGTTTTTGAAGTGCAAAAGGTTTGATCTACACAAACGAGGTGTCTACGCAACGGGCTCGACGCGACGGTCAATATAAAGTCGGTTAATATCAAGACAAAATATTTTACGGTGACCGAAAAAGTGTAAAATTCGACTAGCTTTGTATGGGATGTATCTTTTTAAATATATCGCAGAAAGTACCTTTTTTCACAGCGGAATGTCCGCAAAACTACTCCACTGAAGTAATATGATCGAAAAGTATGCTAAACGATGATCGATTTGAACAGAAACGACAAACTAAAACATTTCAAACTAAGCTTCAAAAAGACAAATTTTCAGTGTCTAAAGTAGGTGAAATCGCTAAAATTATTGCAAACAGAATCCATATTGCGATGTTTTTGAAGTGCAAAAGGTTTGATCTACACAAACGAGGTGTCTACGCAACGGGCTCGACGCGACGGTCAATATAAAGTCGGTTAATATCAAGACAAAATATTTTACGGTGACCAAAAAAGAGTAAAATTCGACTAACTTTGTATGGGATGTATCTTTTAAAATATCGCAAAACAGTACCTACTTCAACAGCGGAGCGTGCGCAAAACTACTTCACTGAGCTAATTTGATTAAAAAGTATGCTAAACGATGATCGATTTGAACAGAAACGACAAACTAAAACATTTCAAACTGAGCTTTAAAACGACAAATATTCAGTGTCTAAAGTAGGTGAAATCGCTAAAATTATTGCAAACAGAATCCATATTGCGATGTTTTTGAAGTGCAACTGGTTTGATCTACACAAACGAGGTGTCTACGCAGCGGGCTTGACGCGACGGTCAATATTAAGTCGGTTAATATCAAGAAAAAATATTTTACGGTGACCGAAAAAATGTAAAATTCGACTAACTTTGTATGGGATGTATCTTTTAAAATATCGCAAAAGAGTACTTACAAGAACAGCGGAACGTTCGCAGAACCACTTTGGTGAGCTAATATGATCAAAAAATATGCTAAAAGATGATCGATTTGAACAGAAACGACAAACTAAAACATTTCAAACTGAGCTTCAAAACGACAAATATTCAGTGTCTAAAGTAGGTAAAAACGCTAAAATTTTTGCAAACAGAATCTATTTTACGATGTTTTTGAAGTGCAACAGGTTAAATCTACACAAACGAGGTGTCTACGCAACGGGCTCGACGCGACGGTCAATAAAAAGTTGGTTAATATCAAGACAAAATATTTCACGGTGACAGAAAAAGTGTAAAATTCGACTAAGTTTGTATGGGATGTATCTTTTAAAATAACGCAGGAGGGTACCTACTTCAACAGCGTCGCGTGCGCAAAACTACTCCACTGAGCTAATATGATCGAAAAGTATGCTAAACGATGATCGATTTGAACAGAAACGACAAACTAAAACATTTCAAACTAAGCTTCAAAACGACAGATATTCAGTGTCGAAAGTAGGTGAAAACGCTAAAATTATTGCAATCAGAATCTATTTTGCGATGTTTTTGAAGTGCAACAGGTTTGATCTACACAAACGAGGTATCTACGCAACGGGCTCGACGCGACGGTCAATAAAAAGTCGGTTAATATCAAGACAAAATATTTCACGGTGACCGAAAAAGTGTAAAATTCGACTAACTTTGTATGGGATGTATCTTTTAAAATATCGCAAAAGAGTACTTACAAGAACAGCGGAACGTTTGCAGAACCAATTCGGTTAGCTAATATGATCGAAAAGTATGCTAAAAGATGATCGATTTGAACAGAAACGACAAACTAAAACATTTCAAACAAAGCTTCAAAACGACACATATTCAGTGCCTAAAGTAGGTGAAAACGCTAAAATTATTGCAAACAGAATCCATATTGCGATGTTTTTAAAGTGCAACAGGTCTGACCTACACAAACGAGGTGTCAAAGCGACGATATCGACGCGACGATAAATATAAAGTCGGTTAATATCAAGAAAAAATATTTCACGGTGACCGAAAAAGTGTAAAATTCGACTAACTTTGTATGGGATGTATCTTTTAAAATATCGCAGGAGGGTACCTACTTCAACAACGACGCGTGCGCAAAACTACTCCACTGAGCTAATATGATCGAAAAGTATGCTAAACGATGATCGATTTGAACAGAAACGACAAACTAAAACATTTCAAACTGAGCTTCAAAACGACAAATATTCAGTGTCTAAAGTAGGTGAAAACGCTAAAATTATTGCAAACAGAATCCATATTGCGATGTTTTTGAAGTGCAACAGATCCGATCTACACAAACGAGGTGTCAAAGCGACGATATCGACGCGACGGTCAATATAAAGTCGGTTAATATCAAGACAAAATATTTTACGGTGACCGAAAAAGAGTAAAATTCGACTAACTTTGTATGGGATGTATCTTTTAAAATATCGCAAAACAGTACCTACTTCAACAGCGGAGCGTGCGCAAAACTACTTCACTGAGCTAATTTGATTAAAAAGTATGCTAAACGATGATCGATTTGAACAGAAACGACAAACTAAAACATTTCAAACTGAGCTTTAAAACGACAAATATTCAGTGTCTAAAGTAGGTGAAATCGCTAAAATTATTGCAAACAGAATCCATATTGCGATGTTTTTGAAGTGCAACTGGTTTGATCTACACAAACGAGGTGTCTACGCAGCGGGCTTGACGCGACGGTCAATATTAAGTCGGTTAATATCAAGACAAAATATTTTACGGTGACTGAAAAAGTGTAAAATTCGACTAACTTTGTATGGGATGTATCTTTTAAAATAACGCAGGAGGGTACCTACTTCAACAGCGACGCGTGCGCAAAACTACTCCACTCAGCTAATTTGATCGAATGGTATGCTAAACGATGATCGATTTGAACAGAAACGACAAACTAAAACATTTCAAACTGAGCTTCAAAACGACAAATATTCAGTGTCTAAAGTAGGTGAAATCGCTAAAATTATTGCAAACAGAATCCATATTGCGATGTTTTTGAAGTGCAACAGGTTTGATCTACACAAACGAGGTGTCTACGCAGCGGGCTTGACGCGACAATCAATATTAAGTCGGTTAATATCAAGACAAAATACTTCACGGTGACCGAAAAAGTGTAAAATTCGACTAACTTTGTATGGGATGTATCTTTTAAAATAACGCAGGAGGGTACCTACTTCAACAGCGACGCGTGCGCAAAACTATTTCACTGAGCTAATATGATCGAAAAGTATGCCAAAGGTTGATCGATTTGAACAGAAACGACAAACTAAAACATTTCAAACTGAGCTTCAAAACGACAAATATTCAGTATCTTAAGTAGGTGAAAACGCTAAAATTATTGCAATCAGAATCTATTTTGCGATGTTTTTGAAGTGCAACATGTTTGATCTACACAAACGAGGTGTCTACGCAACGGGTTTGACGCGACGGTCAATAAAAAGTCGGTTAATATCAAGACAAAATATTTTACGGTGACCGAAAAAGTGTTAAATTCGACTAACTTTGTATGGGATGTATCTTTTAAAATAACGCAGGAGGGTACCTACTTCCACAGCGACGCGTGCGCAAAACTTCTCCACTGAGCTAATATGATCGAATAGTATGATAAAGGATTATCGATTTGAACAGAAACGATAAACTAAAACATTTCAAACTGAGCTTTAAAACGACAAATAAACAGTGTCTAAAGTAGTTAAAAACGCTAAAATTATTGCAAACAGAATTTATTTTGCGATGTTTTTGAAGTGCAACAGGTTTAATCTACACAAACGAGGTGTCTACGCAACGGGCTCGACGCGACGGTCAATAAAAAGTCGGTTAATATCAAGACAAAATATTTCACGGTGACCGAAAAAGTGTAAAATTCGACTAACTTTGTATGGGATGTATCTTTAAAAATAACGCAGGAGGGTACCTACTTCAACAGCGACGCGTGCGCAAAACTACTCCACTGAGCTAATATGATCGAAAAGTATGCTAAACGATGATCGATTTAACCAGAAACGACAAACTAAAATATTTCAAACTAAGCTTCAAAACGACAAATATTCAGTGTCGAAGTAGGTGAAAACGCTAAAATTATTGCAAACAGAATCCATATTGCGATATTTTGAAAATTGCAACAGGTCTGATCTACACAAACGAGGTGTCTACGCAACGGGCTCGACGCGAAGGTCAATATAAAGTCGGTTAATATCAAGACAAAATATTTCACGGTGACTGAAAAAGTGTAAAATTCGACTAACATTGTGTGGGATGTATCTTTTAAAATATCGCAAAAGAGTACTTACAAGAACAGCGGAACGTTCGCAGAACCACTTCGGTTAGCTAATATGATCGAAAAGTATGCTAAAAGATGATCGATTTGAACAGAAACGACAAACTAAAACATTTCAAACAAAGCTTCAAAACGACAAATATTCAGTGTCTAAAGTAGGTGAAAACGCTAAAATTATTACAAACAGAATTTATATTGCGACGTTTTTGAAGTGCAACAGGTCCGATCTACACAAACGAGGTGTCAAAGCGAAGATATCGGCGCGACGGTCAATATGAAGTCGGTTAATATCAAGACAAAATATTTCACGGTGACCGAAAAAGTGTAAAATTCGACTAACTTTGTATGGGATGTATCTTTTAAAATATCGCAGAAAGAACCATTTACAACAGCGGAGCGTGCGCAAAACTACTCCACTGAGCTAATATGATCGAAAAGTATGCTAAACGATGATCGATTTGAACAGAAACGACAAACTAAAACATTTCAAACTAAGCTTCAAAACGACAAATATTCAGTGTCTAAAGTAGGTGAAAACGCTAAAATTATTACAAACAGAATCCATATTGCGATATTTTGAAAATTGCAACAGGTCTGATCTACACAAACGAGGTGTCTACGCAACGGGCTCGACGCGAAGGTCAATATAAAGTCGGTTAATATCAAGACAAAATATTTCACGGTGACCGAAAAAGTGTAAAATTCGACTAACTTTGTATGGGATGTATCTTTTAAAATATCGCAGAAAGAACCATTTACAACAGCGGAGCGTGCGCAAAACTACTCCACTGAGCTAATATGATCGAAAAGTATGCTAAACGATGATCGATTTGAACAGAAACGACAAACTAAAACATTTCAAACAAAGCTTCAAAACGACAAATATTCAGTGTCTAAAGTAGGTGAAAACGCTAAAATTATTACAAACAGAATCCATATTGCGACGTTTTTGAAGTGCAACAGGTCCGATCTACACAAACGAGGTGTCAAAGCGACGATATCGACGCGACGGTCAATATGAAGTCGGTTAATATCAAGACAAAATATTTCACGGTGACCGAAAAAGTGTAAAATTCGACTAACTTTGTATGGGATGTATCTTTTAAAATAACGCAGGAGGGTACCTACTTCAACAGCGACGCGTGCGCAAAACTACTCCACTGAGCTAATTTGATCGAATAGTATGTCAAAGGATAATCGATTTGAACAGAAACGACAAACTAAAACATTTCAAACTGAGCTTCAAAACGACAAATATTCAGTGTCTAAAGTAGGTGAAAACGCTAAAATTTTTGCAAACAGAATCTATTTTGCGATGTTTTTGAAGTTCAACAGGTTTGATCTACACAAACGAGGTGTCTACGCAGCGGGCTTGACGCGACGGTCAATATAAAGTCGGTTTATATCAAGACAAAATATTTCAAGGTGACCGAAAAAGTGTAAAATTCGACTAACTTTGTATGGGATGTATCTTTTAAAATAACGCAGGAGGGTACCTACTTCAACAGCGACGCGTGCGCAAAACTACTCCACTGAGCTAATTTGATCGAATAGTATGATAAAGGATTATCGATTTGAACAGAAACGATAAACTAAAACATTTCAAACTGAGCTTTAAAACGACAAATAAACAGTGTCTAAAGTAGTTAAAAACGCTAAAATTATTGCAAACAGAATTTATTTTGCGATGTTTTTGAAGTGCAACAGGTTTGATCTACACAGGTAGTATGGATCGGCGGTGGCCGAAAGTCACATAAATAAGTGCTCTTCGTTTTTTTAATCATATCTTCGTGAAAAGTGAACTATAAAAGCTCAAACTTACATGCAAATGTGCGGGAAATTTACTGTGATCGAATTCATCAATTATCAGGTGCTTTTTAAATAAACTGTGCAAGTATTAGACTTAAAATAGACAAAAACTAAGTGGTTCGGTGCAAATTTATAACGTCATTGCCCTCGAGAGACAAAAGAAAGGTCAGTGTACCGCCAAAAAAGTAGCAAGTTAGTTGAAGTAAACCTACAACGGGTTAGCTACTTTCATCAAATTATATTAAGTGTGCTTGGCGCATTGGCTTTTGCACCGCAACATTACGCACGGGCGCCCGGTGAGAGTGGGTTCGAATCTTCGACGGCTGAACAAAAAGTGTCTTTTTATTTATTTCTACAATTTGCTGAGCGCCTGCCTAAACCAAATAGCAGTGTCACTTAGAATTTGCTCACGATAATTTGAAAGTTCTCGTTATTACGATGAGTCCTACGACTAACAAATTAGTTTGGGGTTGCTGCCAATCCGCAGCCGCAGACGAAGATTACATTCAGTGTGCAAATTGCACGAAAGCGTATCACTTTGATTGCATGGGCATTCCCAATAACTCATCTTTGATGCCTCCCTGGAATTGTCCCGCGTGCGAAAGCTCCAACCCAAAGTTTGTCAACAACGACGATACACTGGTGCGTTTTAGCCCAAATGTGACTTTAAGACCATCAAAGAGACTGGCCTCAAAATCGCCACCTTTTATGTCAGCAAGCTCACAACAGAAAAGCAATGTGTCCGAAGAAGAAAAATTCGAGCGTTTTATAAAAACAACACTTAAAAGCGAAATGGATGAATTATCTTCACGAATGGAAGATATTGACCGACGCGTCGAGCCCGTTGCGCTACACACCTCGTTTGTGTAGACCGGACCTGTTGCACTTCAAAACATCGCAATATGGATTCTGATTGCAGTAATTTTAGCGTTTTCACTTACTTTATACACTGAATATTTGTCGTTTTAAATCTCAGTTTGAAATGTTTTATTTTGTCGTTTCTATTCAAATCGATCATCGTTTAGCATACTTGTCGGTCAAAAAAGCTCACTGAAGTGGTTCTGCGCACGTTCCGCTGTTCTTGTAGGTACTCTTTTGCGATATTTTAAAAGATACATCCCATACAAAGTTAGTCGAATTGTACGATTTTTCGGTCACCGTGCAATATTTTGTCTTGATATTAACCGACTTTATATTGACCGTCGCGTCGAGCCCGTTGCGTAGACACCTCGTTTGTGTAGATCAAACCTGTTGCACTTCAAAAACATCGCAATATGGATTCTGTTTGCAATAATTTTAGCGTTTCCACCTACTTTAGACACTGAATATTTGTCGTTTTGAAGCTTAGTTTGAAATGTTTTAGTTTGTCGTTTCTGTTCAAATCGATCATCTTTTAGCATATTTTTCGATCATATTAGCTCACTGAAGTGGTTCTGCGCACGTTCCGCTGTTTTAGTATGTACTCTTTTGCAATATTTTAAAAGGTCCATCCCATACAATGTTAGTCAAATTTTACACTTTTTCGGTCACCGTGAAATATTTTGTCTTGATATTAACCGACTTATGTGAATGAATGAATGTCCTACGAAGATGGCGCTGTGTGAGAATGTCATACAAAGATGGCGCTGTGTGAAAGCTGCAAACAAAATATACCAGATAGACGATTTCTGAAATGTTGTTATTGCGAGAAGTTATACGATTTGGAGTATGCAAATGTTCCAGAAGTACAATTTTGCAATACAATTACGCCAAATAAGAGGAAGAATTGGAAGTGCCAAGATTGCCACTGCAGAGCATCAAAAGTAGACAACTCAAACACACCTAAATTTGTGACACAGAGGAAGAAACAGAGCCTGAACACAATTTCCCCTATTGGATGCTTAAACCAGACAACAGATACAGATGTGTCTATTACTGAAATATGTGATGATACCCAAGTGAGCCCAGAGGGACGTACTGAAAAACAGACCATAAATTTAGATGTGCTAGATAAACTGCTCGACACCAAACTCGAAAAAATCAAAACAACCCTGCTTGCAGATATAAAGAGCACAATTCAAATGGAGATCCAAACTGCATTAGCAAATCTTAACCATGATGTGGAACATACAACAAGTGCAATAAAGAAGTAACAGTTGTTAATCAAAGAAGAAATAAGTGCCATTGACACAAAGATAAAGAATATCGAAAGCCAACTTAATACATTAAATAACTCAAAAAAAGTTGTGCTATTTGGACTGCCGGAAAAAAACCATGAATCCGAAAATGACCTATATGAACGCGTTACTAACATATTTTATGATATTATGGATGTGAATATTAACCCTTTTATTGAAGAAATAAAACGCATCGGAAACAGAGGAAACAAGAGACCATTAGTCATAGAAACAAATAAAAGAATGGTAAAACATATCATAAGAAATGCTAAATGCTTTAAAAATACCGGATTGGCAGTTGGGATGTATATGGAAGGCAAAGAGCTACAAAATCATAACAAATTGCGAGAAATTCTACGGCAAGCAAGGAAAAGTGGGCAACATGCAATAATCAGAAACGGTAAACTATTTATCAATGGGAAGGAAGCACTAGATATGGATTCAACACCGCCAAAATGCTTAGTAGAGACCAGCTATAAGAATAGAAACAATGAAAACACCCAAAAGAAGATAAATAAAGAAAAAACTGTAGAAAATAGAAAAGCAAGTAATACACCTCAGCCTTCATCGCAGCAGTACATTGACAATACCCCAGGAGACAGGTTAGACCAGACATTTCAATAGAGGACCACTCATCACATTCCAAAACATCCAAAGTATAGGTAATTATGTACATCTAGTTGAACATTTGTTATGAGATTATAATATTGATATCTTGTTGTTATCAGAAGTATGGAGAAATTATGATTACTGCAAATCTATTGTTATACCTGGCTACAAATTTGGATCACTGTACTGTAGAGTAAATTATGAGGGAGGGGGAGTTTGCTTACTGATAAAGGATAATATAGATTTTATAGAAAGAAGAGATATTGTTAACTTTTCTGTAGAATATATTATGGAATTTTGTGCAATAGAGATACCCAAATTAAATACAATAATTATAGGAATATACAGAGCAGATCACCATATAAATATTTTTTATGAACAAATAATAAAACTACTGAAAAAGTTAAACTCAAAAGACAAAAACAAACATATAATAATAGGTGGAGACTTTAATATAGATATAAAAGCAAAAAATAATAATAGTAAAAAGAAACAAGCGACAGATTTGATAAACTTATTCAACTCTTTCAATCTAAAACAGATAATACGAAAACCTACACGTGTAACTAAAAAGACATCGACCTGTATTGACCTAATCTTTACAACTAATACCACACAAATACAAAAATCTTTTGTTGATGACTATGGACTATGTGACCACAGGGCTGTAAATGCAATACTTAATGTAGAACTGCATTCAAAAAATATAAATATACCATATAAATATAAAAGATTATTTACCATAAAACAAATAGAAACATTTAAAAACTCACTAAGTGAATTAGATTGGAAAAATGTTATGGATAAAAATAAAAATATTAACCAAAACTATGAATCATTTTTAACAATTATAAAAGCAAATTTAAATAATTATATTCCAGTTCAAAAAATTAAAATTAGAAACACGTTAAAAAAGACATGGCTAACTACAGGAATGAAAACATCATGTGCACACAAAAGATTGCTAAGAAAACTAATAAATGAAACCAATAACGATATCATAAATAAATACTATAAATCATATACTAAAATGTTGAAATACTGTGTAAAAACATCAAAAAAACTAACATATATTAAAAGAATGAAGAACTCTGAAAATAAAGTGACGACAATGTGGAACATTATAAATGAAAAGACTGGGAAAAAGATACAAAAAATTAATTGCCCGAAAATTATCACAGAAATATTTAACAAATACTTTGCAACTGAAGGCCAAAATGATTGTAACATAAACACACATCCCGGACAACCTGTAATAAATTCTCCAATTAACTCACTTTACCTTAACCCAGTTACAGAAAAAGAAGTTTCAAAAATTATACAGCAACTGAAAAGAAAAAACAGCTATGGTGTAGATGAGATACCCCCATTACTACTTAAGCATTGTGCTGAGCAGTTAGTCAAGCCCCTTACTTTTCTTATAAACCAGAGCTTCCGCGACGGTGAATTTCCAAACGAATTGAAAACGTCACTTATAAAACCAGTCCATGAAAAAGACGAAGCTAGTGTCGTGAATCTAACTCGGTTGAGTTTATAAAGTTCTTTATTCGATCAACACACTTATCTTTGATACAAATCACTATCTCTAGCCACATCAATAATTATAACTACATTTTAACATAGGTTCCTTCCCTTAACCTTTCGCTTCGGTGGTCAGCACTAGACTGCCTCGCCTTTCGAGTGCACTTCGCAAGTCAGAAAATAAGAAGGGGCAGCCAGTGTTGCCATTTTTAAATAGCGATAACGTTATTCGATACAGTAACAATACTCGATTTTATATAAATATAAATAACGTTAACTGTTATTATAAGGAGTTAAGATTACAAGAGGCTACTGATTGAATCCAAGTACAAAAATCATCACATTCGGCCATCCGACCTAATGCACCTCCTGGTGCATTTTAAAAAATATTTACAATGGCGCATTTATATCAATACTACTACAGCATATTACATTAATCATATTACAAGCAATAAAAATTAAGCTGTTGGGCTAACTTAGTAATTCTAAGTTTACTTTAGCGTACACATTAGAAAATCATCACATTCGGCATTTAAGTTTAATTAATTACAATTATCACATTTCTAGTTCTTTTAATAATTATAACCTATTTTTGGTTGACTTGAGTTGCTGTAGCTTTGACCAATATAGATTGATCTATTGAATCTTTAGATTGATTATACTTTGCCTGCTTACCTGCCTTATAAAACTTGTGGCAACGAACATTTTATACATTTTATGTAACCGGGTTCATAATCTATTATGTACCTATAGTTTCATAGTTACTTCGTTCTACAGGCTAATAAGTTAAGAATGGTTATGTTATTATACTTATGATAACAATCGTAACTATTAATTTGACTAATCTTTTTTTTACTCCTGTCTATGAATGACAAAAAGTTATTTATCGAAGCCATATTTATTTTATTTTATTACAGTCTATTATCTTCTAATATACTTAACAAGATTAAAAAAAAAAAAACATCTGATTTTAAGATAACAATATGGCAAGAATCTAACTAAATTGACTTTTAAATTGATGAATGAATGAAATGTATAGGTAACCTATTGTAGTTTTAAGTGTGTGACATATAAACGGTCCTAACTTAAAAGAGACCTTATCTACATAAACAGTTCATTTAAAAAGTAATAAATCAGTCAAGTCAGTAAAAGACAAATTAATTGGACACCAATCACATATCCAGCAATATGATAATAGTTCACAATTTGTATAATGATATGTATAAGGTAAATAAAATAATCAGGTTAAAACAAAAGTTCCTTTCTGAAACACAGTCTCATGATTTGAATTTTTCATAATGAGTAATGTATAAAACTATGTATTGAGATAGATATTAGAAAGTCACTAAAGCATCCAAAATAAATGTCACTTATTAATCGTGGAGAACATAATCAAGAATTATTGAAGCTACTTAGATAACTTTAAAACAAAGTTAAATTTCGTAATTTGCATGGCGCATATCAATGACAGTTATGAATCTTAGCACTTAAAGTCATACGAGAAGAATTAAGCTATTATGTGGTTTTGTTTTTTTTATTGGAATTGAATGGTTACCTTAATGTCTGTTTTCAATCCCTTATAAATACTGTTTACGGAGATACAGACATTTAAGGGATCATTATTATTATTTATAGAGTCTCTTATGATATAACAATTTATTGTTCACATAAAATATTACTTTGTAGTTTACCTTTTCCTAATATTATGTGTGTTTGGATGAGAAAAAGTCAATATTTTAGGGCCCATATTAATCATATTTGTTAATTATTAACGAATAGTACATGAAGGTGTGGTCTTAATTTAGTAGCAGGAACAAGTACCTACTTCACTTTATTAATCATTATACAATTAATATAAATAGAATTGAGATTAGATTTAATAGTCAAATGACATTAATAATTAAACCCTACCACAAATACAATTTACTCAGCAAAGTAAACTCAACGATATTATGCTGTTACATGTAAAAAAGAATAAACTGCATGATATTGCCAAGAATACAGAAAAATATCAAAGTGGGGAACTAGAATAAAAACTAGTTTTGAAATAAAGCCTTTGTGCATAATTTTCTATTAATTGACCTATGAGATCACGGTCTCCTATTTACGCTGACGTTTTGGCGTGTAGACGTCCCTAGTCCCCATTTAAATGTATTACGATGCGTCTTTAGTTATTCCAAACCCAAGCATATTGCAGAGCAAACGTCGTGTTTGGCGTCAATATAATATTCATAAATGAAAATATATTTCTTTTCAAGTCAATGCTTAGTTCATTATGTAAGGTCACCTCGTTATAAGTGATAATATTTTAACAGAGCATCAAACAATAACATAGAAAGAAGACCCTTTTTTTTGAAAACTGGCCCGCATACGATTTTATTTTTCCTAACAAAAAAAATATTATTCTTTAAGGGCACCCTGACCCGCGACAATGCCTTTCGTCTCTTACATAAGTACTAAATTGAGCGAAAACTAGACAGACGTATATTATAAAAGTGCTAAGAGACAATAAGTATAAAACTAATATCACAAACAAATGTCTTTACAAATTGTCGGAGTAATGATTTATAGATAAACAAATTTATATAGACATTGAGGATACATTAATTTAACTGACTGTCTACTAGTCAGGAATACTTATAGAAAGGTTATTTAATAAGTAAAAGTAAGGTATAGCTACCTAAGCTCATTCTTGGTGTATAATTTCAATTATTTATTTTTTGATTGTTTGTGCAGTATTACAGAAATATTGTGTAGTAAGTTATTTGGTTCCTAAATGTTTATAGTAGTCATAAATAAATATTAATATGTATAGGTATAGGACCATCTGTTCCAAAATTAATATAATTACTCCACAATTTATTAACAGGTAAAACTCACCTATAAAATTGCTTAACTTTGCTGTACCCTACCGGGTGTGCACATGTAGCGAGCGATGTTAAGTTTGTAATTAATTTTTTATCTACTGTGTATTTCTTTCATCAAATAAATGATAATTGATAAACTTTTTATATACATTTTATGTCTTACAAGTTTGGCGGTTAACTGCGCTGTCAAAATTGCAACGGAATCTGCTACTCTTTACAGTTCTAGTATGGTTAAAACGACAGAACAATTTATATAAAGGAAGTAAGGGTATTTTCTATGAATATTGTATAAACGAACTGCATTGTAACGCGTTATGCGACTTTAATGGCGTTTAAGTAACACGACATTAAAATTACCGCGTCAATGAATTAATTAAATCTTTGTTTTGAAATAAGTCACGACGTTAATTCAAGTAAGAATTTACTGACATCGTGTGCTAATAGGTATATTTTTCTCATGATCGTGGTAAATGCGCGGTATTTTTTGCAAAGTCAACTTAGTATAAGATTAGGTCTGTGGGAGCGATTAAAAAATGAATATTACACTAATTTATTTTTAATTAAAGCATTGACAGTGATTTCATACAAGACGGTGAAAAGGGCTTCTGATGTTAATGCATTTACCAAAATTATCTGTTGTACGGAAAACAGCACGTCAAGGTAATAACTGCAGTATCTTAGGTTAAGTTTGCAACAAAAGTGGGTAATTTGATGTGCTGTCGACTGTACATATATTCAAAATTCTGTACTCAATCGTAACAAAATAACCCATTCTACTAAAAAGAAGTGATGATATTTTTTTTCTTTTGTAAATGATAAATTAGATCCTAGCCTACTCGCGACCACGAACGCTGCAATGGTTAAAACGTCGGGAATCAAGATAAACCTCCGCGAAAAATATCAGAATTGTGTGTACAAGGACTTATCCAGTGAATGAATAAACTACAGTTAAAACATAGTAGTTGTTATTTTTTTCTCTTTGTGATCGGAGCCAAACAGTTACTTCGGATTGTGTGAAACGGTAATTTCAGGTGACTCGACGGCTTCGAGCGTTGGTGACGCCGAAATGGTACTTTTTGATTTGTGACTTCCTTTAGAAGATGTCGATGTCCTCAACCTCGATCGCGAGCTCTTTCATCTTTTTAGGCCCAACCAGCCTGGTTTGGTCTCGTGCTCTTCAGTCTCATCACCTTGGAAGAAAAAGAATACCAGCATTAGTGCTGTTTTCAACAAAATCATACTTTGGATTTGGTAATTATTTACTAAGGTATGGTTTAAATAATTATCTTTGTAAATGAACTGTATGTATTTATGAGAATAAATGTCTTTAAACCTAATTACTATGGAGCCATATATCTTCATTTATTAGAGCATAATTTTAGTAAAGGAAAAATGTTGCAAATAATCCTGAACGCAAGTAAGTGCACCTATATGGCTCACATGACCGTTGCTAATGAAAATTTCTAGTAAAAGAATTCACAGTTAGACTTGACCTTTTGTAAAACATACATAGCTTCTTCATGGCACAAATGGCCCGATCTAATCGAGAAAAATACATAGCTAGTATACATAAATGATGTACATGTATTCCACAATACATGAATTTAATTGATTCATTGATTGACTGACTTGGCCACTACTACTGCTTTTGAAAAAAAAATGTACAGAACTATGGACACACTTGGTCCACGCGATACACCTGGCCGCTATTTGAGGACACACTTGGCCCACGCGACACACCTGGCCGCTATTTGAGGACACACTTGATCCATGCGACACACCTGGCCGCTACATAAGGACACACTTGGCCCATGTGACACACCTGGTCGCTACTTAAGGACGCTCTTGGCCCACGCGACACACCTGGCCGCTACTTAAGGACGCACTTGGCCCACGCGACACACTGGCCGCTAAAACTTCTTTCTAAAATCTGACACTATGGCCTTTATTTCAAGTTATATATTGAATGAGTACGAATGTATATTAATTTAAAATTAAAATGTATTTGAATTTAAATTGGGTTGAATTGGCAATAAGGCATTTCACCACCTCAAAATGCCTTTATATCAAGTCATATCAAATGAAGTGAAAGAAAAATTATTCTAATTTAATTAACTTGAGTTGGCTTAAATTGAACTCAGTTAAATAAATAAAAAACTCAGTATTGTTCAACTCACTTACATAATCAATGGGTGTAAATACCCTAAAGGGCACTCAATTCATGTCATGTAACGAAATTGAATTGAAATAAGAATTGATTCGAATATTAATAATTAAATTGGATTGAATTGGTTGAAATTTAACACAATTGATTAAAACACACAATTGTTGAACTCACTAACATAGTTTATAAGTCTGTTAACAAATTATGAATGCAAAGTCTGAAATAAAGATTTTTTACTGTATAATTATAGAACACAAAAATATTAGCCCTAGAACAGTTGCAGGTTGAACGGTTATTCTCAATCAACTAAACATAGCTACCTACAATAGGCAGTGACATGATAATATTTAATACCTATTTCTTTTCGTATTTCCTATTAGGATGAAGGAACTACTGAGGTCATTTATTATATTTAGCTATTTAGTTGCACGTACTCCTGTCTCGTATCCACTGAACATTATCAAGGAGTAGCCTTGACCAAATGGTCAGTTAGAAACTTAACACAATTTAGTCAGGATAATAGTGCAACAGCTTAACCGCAGCAAAATATTATCCCAACCAATGCAACCTAACACTACCCCGATAATTATGAGAAAAAAATATATACTATTTTTTTAAAAACTACGTAGGCAGTTGATCCAATTTAATAAATCGCGCATTTAGCTTTCACATACCATTAGCAAAGGGTAGCCTTGCCCAAATGATTTGATGATAGCTTAGCACGACTGCGTCGAGTCAGCATAGGCCCAGTTCATATTAAGAACAACCTAGGGCTAGCCCGACAATTTGTTACCTACCTACTTTGCTTATGAGCATACTCGTATTAGTCACCACAGATCATTATCAAGGAGTAGCCTTGACCAAACGATCAGTTGGAAACTTAACACGATTAAATCAGGATAATATTGCTACAGTTCAACCGCAGCAGAATATTATCCCAACCAATGCTATCCTATCGTGGTATTTATGGCGTTATCTTCAAGAAAATTTTCTTATATAATATTACTTGCTCTTATCATTTGAAAATAATAGTACATACCTTTTGTGGGCTGTAGATTTCTTCTCGCTTCTGAAGTGTCGTGAATCTAACTCGGTTGAGTTTATAAAGTTCTTTATTCGATCAACACACTTATCTTTGATACAAATCACTATCTCTAGCCACATCAATAATTATAACTACATTTTAACATAGGTTCCTTCCCTTAACCTTTCGCTTCGGTGGTCAGCACTAGACTGCCTCGCCTTTCGAGTGCACTTCGCAAGTCAGAAAATAAGAAGGGGCAGCCAGTGTTGCCATTTTTAAATAGCGATAACGTTATTCGATAAAGTAACAATACTCGATTTTATATAAATATAAATAACGTTAACTGTTATTATAAGGAGTTAAGATTACAAGAGGCTACTGATTGAATCTAAGTACAAAAATCATCACACTAGCAACCCAAAAAATTATAGACCAATTGCAATCCTACCATCGTTTTCAAAAGTAATTGAAAGAGCCATTTGTAATAGATTATACAGATTTTTAGAAAAATATAACATACTAGATGATTGCCAAAATGGATTTCGGAAAACTAGATCAACCACCTCTGCTGTCTATAGATACATACAAACAGCCCTTCAGCACCTGAATGATAAGAAATATGCACTAGGTATCTTGCTAGATATGACAAAGGCCTACGATAAAGTGTCCCATGATATTTTACTTTCCAAACTGTATGGTTCAGGTGTACGTGGTACTGCCTACAATTGGTTCAAATCATACCTCACAAATAGGAAACAGATAGTCCAAATTGAACATCATAATTCCAAAACGAATGAAATAGTAACAGTAACATCAAAAGAGCGAACAATGACCTGTTCCATTCCACAAGGAAGTGTACTGGGCTGTGTCCTGTTTTTAATATATATAAACGACCTGCCAAAAATCTTTGACCAGCAAATAGCATTGCCTGTACTGTTTGCAGATGATGTATCAGTCCTTATAAAATGTGAAAAACACCAAAACCCTAACACTGTTATAAATAGTACTCTAGAACAAATAGTTATTTGGCTTGAAAAACATAACCTTGAAATAAACCTAAATAAAACTAAAATTATGGAATTCCGGGCGTATAAAACAGTACCTTTAGATATAAAAGTAATATCAAAAAACACCCAAATAGAGACAGTAGATGTATTTAACTTGCTTGGATTACACATAGATACAAATATAAACTGGAAATTACATTTAGAACAAATAAAAACAAAACTCTCAAAATTCATTTATGCACTATATGAAATAAAACATAGCACAAACGCAAAGACAGCACTCTCAGCCTACTACGCTTATGCATATTCCTGGCTTAAATATGGAATTACACTGTGGGGTAGCAGTGTAAATGTAAATGATATTTTTCTACTTCAAAAAAAATGTGTAAGAATAATAGCTCAAATAAGCAACAGAGAAAGTTGTAGGCCATTTTTTGTAAGATTCAAACTATTAACACTGACTTCAATATACATATACGACCTTTGCCTATTTGTCCATAAAAATAATAATTTGTTTCAAAAAAAGAAAGATGTCCATAACAAAAATACCCGTAATAGGGAAAATCTGTTCATTCCACCATCTAGAATCAAAATGCTGCATGACAGCCCACATTACATGGCTTTAAGAGTCTTTAATAAATTACCTCAATATTTAAAAAGTGAACAAAAATACAAAACATTTAATAAAAAGCTTAAAGAATTCCTTATAAATAAATGTTATTATAATTTAGGTGAATATTTAACAGACAATACACAATGATGTAATATTTACTGATACCCAAATATAAATATTATAAAATAAAATATAAAAATAATAATAAAAAATACAACAAATTACGTACTTTGGTTTTGTTGTTTACTTTAATTTGAAAAATACAAGATATTTAATAAATTGAAAAAAAATAACAGAATTCATGATAGATAAATGTTATAATAAAATATGTGAACATTAAACAAAAAATACACAATGATAAAATAAAATAAATTGATACCCAAATAATAAAACAAAAATTAAGGCATACATAAAACTTGACACTCAAATAGATAAAAACAAAGACATAAATTATAACAAAACACAAACATATAAATAATAAATAACTAACTGTTTATTTATTTATTTTGCTAAAGTTGCTCTGATATAGTCAAAACTTTAAGTAGTCACTGTAATTGTAAGTCCAAAATGTAATACTCTTAAGTTTTATTATTATTATTATTATAAGATTATTATAACATAATTTAATATAGCCCTCAAATAATTTTGCAATACCCAAACTGAAAGGGTTACTAAGTCATAAGTGCAATTGTCTAGCATAAGACCTGCTATAATATGTATGTAACACTTAGTTGGCAAATAAATGAATATGAATATGAATATGACTTTATATTGACCGTCGCGTCGAGCCCGTTGCGTAGACACCTCGTTTGTGTAGATCGGACCTGTTGCACTTCAAAAACATCGCAATATGGATTCTGTTTGCAATAATTTTAGCATTTTCACCTACTTTAGACACTGAATATTTGTCGTTTTGAAGCTCAGTTTGAATTGTTTTAGTTTGTCGTTACTGTACAAATCGATCATCTTTTAGCATACTTTTCGATCATATTAGCTCACTTAAGTGATTCTGCGCACGTTCCTCTGTTCTAGTAGGTACTCTTTTGCGATATTTTTGGATGATTGAACGAACTTACCTTAAGTGAAGTTCGATCCAAATTGTCCTGACTTCGACGAAGAGATTTAATTGACCATGTAGTATGCCCTGCTACGCGTCTATTCACTCGCACACAGGTTTAGCGCAAGAAAGAGAAAGTAGAAAACCTCACTCCCTCCCACGCCTCACAGCACTGCCAGCCGCCTGTCGCTCATTCATTTCAGAGCAAGGAGACTGATGTATGAGATGTACAACATTGATTATACCTATGGTATGGGTGACGATTATTTTGCATAAAAAACGTACACGGGAATTGGGAAGGGTGGGACCTTAAATCTCTTCGTCGAAGTCAGGACAATTTGGATCGAACTTCACTTAAGGTAAGTTCGTTTGGTCATCCAATTGTCCTGCCTTCGACTCTGAGATTTAATTGACCATGTAGATGTTCGGAGTAAAATCAATGTTGTTACAACAGAATAAGTTGACATCTCTGTTAGTGTTTGATCATTAGAACGATCATATTAAATAACAATTTATTGTTCACGTCACCATCTTTGACATTTAGATGTATTACTATTACTAAAAAAGAATGGATGTATGATAACTATGATAAGTTATAACTTTCTACTATAAACAAATATTTTTACTAGGAAGAAAGAAGATATTTGTGAGTTTTTTTTTTATGGATAAATAAAAATACATAATTTATTTATTTTAGGAATCTGAAACTGAAATAGTTTTATTTCTTATTTTTATTGTGGCGTGTTATATAAATAACAAACAATACGGAATATGTATTGTTGAACTGAGACGGTTTGCGAATTTTATAGTTTTACACACTGAATTTGGCACGTAAAACAAATGATAATTTTATTACGAGGAAAGCTACATACAGAAAACACTTTTTAGTAAGCGCATTATCTTTGATAAGGTAACGGGCTGGAAGGTAAGTCTGACAAATCGTTATCTTGTCTTGCAATTTTTTAACATATTTTATAATTATAGATTTGAAATACATACATGATATTCTATTGCTTTTTAGTATGGGATATTTAGGTATTAATGTGACTGTTTTAAAGATATACGTCCGAATACCAAACATATAAATAATATTTTTTACATTTAAATTTCGAATACCTGAGAAAACATTTGGTTATAAAAAGTGTTAGATGATTGATATAAAAGCAATTGATTAATTTGTTTATTTTAAGGAATAAAATTCTCTTAAGATCATGAAATATTCACAGGTGTCTATCAATGCTATATGATTATTTGCTGAGTTACCAAAAGAATACGAAAATTCAATGGCTTTGAAATATTAAAAAAAATAATAATAAAAAAAAAAAAAAATTTCAGACCAACAGTGTCCATATGGGTTAGTTACAACAAAAACTTAAAAACTATGTTAGTGAGGTAGTACAATTTTTTAATTAATTAAATTAAGGCCAGGCAAGATAGGTTCACCGATTTGCACATTTAGTAACATGCAACTCGGTGAACCTATTGAGGAATACAGAATCCATTCTACCCTCGATCAACCTTAGGATCCTGTTAGCGCTCCCGCGGATATGCAACACAACAGAGGCAGTCTTTTTTCGCATAATGGTGTGGAAGTCATCCACACTGGCTCCAGCAAACATACCCGAAGCGCTATTGTACCGCGGGAGCCCCAACAGGGCCCTAAGGATGTTATTATACTGCACTCTGAGAGCATTATAGGCCCTCTGCGTGAAACTGGTCCATAGACCACTAGTGTAATAGCTTTGACAGAAGGCCTTAAACAGAGTGAGCTTTACACCTATAGTACAACGCCCGAAACGATGTGCCAACATGTTACCACGCACTGCCAAAGACCTGCGCTCGCGCTCTATATCAAGGTCATCACTTAGATTTTCGTTTACGATGTGCCCTAGATATTTGAACTGAATTACACGTTTTAACAGTGCTCCATTAAGTAGAAGAGGCGGGACTTTTTTAGGCAGTTTACAAGAGCTCTTAAAAACTATAAATTCTGTCTTTTTTACATTGTATTTTAAGCCGTGACTAAACGCATAAGATTCACAATAGTATAACATTTTTCTCATGCCGCTTATCGATGGGCTCAGCAGCACCATGTCGTCAGCGTAGCTGATGTTGTTTACGCTTATGTTATCAATGCGGCAACCGACATGCATGCTGCTAAGCCCCTCGATGAGCTGATTGATATACAAATTAAACAATCTAGGCGAGGACAGACCCCCCTGCCTCACCCCCCTACTCAACCCATACTCATCAGAGAAAGCATTACCCCATTTCACTAAATTTCTTTGACTTTTGCACCAGTATGATAGCAGGTCTACAACTTCTGAAAAAATACCAGTGTTCCTAAGTTTGTCCCAAAGTATGTCATATGAGACAAGATCAAAAGCCTTAGAAAGGTCTAAAAAACAGGCATAAATAGGAGTATTCCTCTTGGTATAATAGTTCACCGTGTACTTGAGTGACAATATTGCACTTTCCGTCGATAAACCTCCACGGAAACCAAACTGTGCATCTGATAGTTTTATATGGTTACTTAAATGAGAGTCTAAAATCCTGTCCAGCACCTTGGCAACTATAGTTGCCAGTGATATGGGCCTATAGTTAGTCTTATCTGCTATATCACCAGTCCTATTTTTCACAAGTGGTATTACCAATGTTCGCATGCAATCAGGTGATAAGTAGCTATGTCTGAGACAAAAAGTAAATAGCATTGATAATACTCTACCTATGTGGCATCCAGCATGCTGCAGATGCTCGATGCTGAGCCCATCATGTCCAGGAGATTTACCTCGTTTCATATATCTTATGGCTGCATTAACTTCCTTACTGGTAATCCTAATGGGCTCACGACTGGGCTCAGCATCGGGCACCCTAACAGGCACACTCACTTGCGGTGACGGGCAATGGGGCGCAAAATAGTCTTTAAATGTATTTGCAATGGTTTTTGCATCACTACTGCCGTCAACACTAACAGGCATGTCAGCTCTACCGCTTAGTTTCTTAGTACTTTTCCAGAATTTACCAAATTGCCTGGTTGAGTGTTGAGTTGCAATAATATCAAGCTGTATCTGCTCCTGGTTACGCTGACAAAACTTTAGTCTGGACTTAAAGATTTTTCGACTAAGGGTCATCCTATCGTAAACAGGACCAGAATCAGGCCTCCCATGCAGAACATACAATTGGAAATCTTACCTGGCCTGTCTATGAGCCTCTGCTACATATTTATTCCATGCTTTTTCACATTTTTTCCTTTTAACATCCACACCCTGTTTACATGACCAACTAAACTTTGATGCCTGAACTAGTATGTTAACAATACTGTGATAATAATTATCTATATTGCTCTGATGGTCAATACTATTACACATTTTATCTGCACAACCACGAAACTCATCTGGAAAATCTATATGTTTCAGATGATTGTTACAATATTCTTGATATTTAGCTACCTGTTCTGGATTTCTGTTACCCCACCTAATCCCATTACAAGGCTGGTTACATACATTAATTTTCTTTCTGATTAGACCTAAATCACAATCCAACACCAAGGGAAAATGGTCTGACCATAGTACATCATAAAGAACATACACATTGGTCACTGTAAGCCATGACGATGAAGTCACTAAACAATGGTCTAGCCACCTTTTACAACCATGTGCCTCACTTATATATGTACACGTCCCCGAAGATATGCTCAGCCTAACAATATCTGCACATAACCACAGCTGCTCATCACAAAAACTCAGTAATTCGTTACAGAAAGGGGTCAATGGGTGAGCATTAAAATCGCCCAACATAAAAACAGCTTCAATATCACTTACATCTAGAATAGCATTAAGCTCACTCAAACACTGAGTGAAAATAGGTAGATTTTCTGGTTGTTCAGTGGGCATGTACACACTCATAAACAATATTTCTCGTGCTTCATGAGTCACAGCTTTTATTGCCACTATACGCTTACTTTCACAATTAATGACCGCCACATCACTAAATACACTTTTGCGCCACAGGATCGCCACACCCCCATGGGGACGACCACGCAGAACTCCTGATGACAGGTCCACAGCACTCTTCCCTGTGTAGCTGAAGTCCCGATGTATAACACCAAGGAAAGTCAGGTCATGAGGCAGCAACCACGTCTCTTGTAATGCCACAAAGTCAGCATGTTCACATAGGTCGCGAACACAATCCACACTTCGCTTTATGTTTTTGCAGTTAAAAGAGATTATTTTGCTGATTTTTTCTTTGTTACTCATACGCAGCTTTGTTTATTTGCACGTGTTCAATTCAGCGTTTTTCGCTTTCTAAACTGTATAAAACGTCTAAATTTTATACCGTCTGCGTCTGTATAACCTGTGTGCGAGTGAATGGACGCGTAGTAGGCGCATACTACATGGTCAATTAAATCTCAGAGTCGAAGGCAGGACAATACTAAAAAGAATGGATGTATGATAACTATGATAAGTTATAACTCTCTACTATAAACAAATATTTTTACTAGGAAGAAAGAAGATATTTGTGACTTTTTTTTTAATGATTAACTAAAAATATATAATTTATTTATTTTAGGAATCTGAAACTGAAATAGTTTTATTTCTTATTTTTATTGTGGCGTGTTATATAAATAACAAACAATACGGAATACGTATTGTTGAGCTGAGACGGTTTGCGAATTTTATAGTTTTACACACTGAATTTGGCACGTAAAACAAATGATAATTTTATTACGAAGAAAGCTACATACAGAAAACACTTTTTAGTAAGCGCATTATCTTTGATAAGGTAACGGGCTGGAAGGTAAGTCTGACAAATCGTTATCTTGTCTTGCAATTTTTTAACATATTTTATAATTATAGATTTGAAATACATACATGATATTCTATTGCTTTTTAGAATGGGATATTTAGGTATTAATGTGACTGTTTTAAAGATATACGTCCGAATACCAAACATATAAATAATATTTTTTACATTTAAATTTCGAATACCTGAGAAAACATTTGGTTATAAAAAGTGTTAGATGATTGATATAAAAGCAATTGATTAATTTGTTTATTTTAAGGAATAAAATTCTCTTAAGATCATGAAATATTTACAGGTATCTATCAATGCTATATGATTATTTGCTGAGTTACCAAAAGAATACGACAATTCAATGGCTTTGAAATATTGTCGTTATCAGAAATTTTAAGGCATGGGTAAGTAGGTAAGTAATGATTTTTTATTTATTTATATATAATTAAAAATTCAATAAGTATTTTAGTTACTGAAAAGTAACTATATCAATCAATTTACAATATACAATCTTCTTCAGAAATGAAGAAGATTAAAAATCGGCTTCTGAGAACTTTGTGACTTTATAAGGGCGAACGACCGCAAACAATTTCTCCGACAGAAGTTTTGGTACTACCCGGCCCCGGCCAAATACGTTTATCTTATTTTCGACTAATCGACCAGGAATGTTGGCCGAGTATTCGATAGTCGGCACATGGTCAGATTTCTCGTTGTAAATTTACTCACAATTTTATTGCCTGGATAACTTTTAAGGATTATAGTAAATATCTTTCGAGTTAGTTACTATCTTTCGAGTCAGTTACTATGAGTTTTTTATTTATTTAATTATATATATATATATATATATATTTTAGTTTGACATATATTGACTTGTTTCAATATTATGAGCAGTGTCAAAAAAAATCTGATTATGATTCAGAATTAGGGTACCTATTTGGACAAAAAATCTAAAAATAAACTGATATCGTATACAAGTACCTTTGTCATATCGAGATCCCAAGGTAGACTGGTTTCATACATATTTAAAAACATTCTTATATATGGTTCATGAAAAAAAAACAAGAATTATTTGGTTTACAATAATTATTTGACTCAAATTTTAATGAATTGTCGTATCACATGACGTCCTCTGGCGTAAGAGTGAAGGGAAAGTCCTTTAAAAAACATTTTGAAAATGAAATATATATATATATATTCAACTAGGAGGCGGGCCGGACTATCGTGCCACTAGACCTGTTTTGTTATTAATTTTAATTCTACAATTGTTCCACCATACCTTAGTAACTGGTGAATATTAAGATGAAATGTCCTTTGAAAATTTATTAAACACAGTTTATCGAATTCTTTAAACATCAAACGATAAAGTTCATATTATAAGTATCTATTTTATTACTAATTGGAGCAACGTTTCCAAAGAATCGTTCCTTAGTAACTTAGTGGCTTTCTGGGGAAGATTGTTGTGGAGTGGATGAATGTAATTGGGTGAAAAAAACTGATGATTAGAGAATATATTTATTTGATGTAGTTTATTATTAAATCACAGAATAAATACCTAGTAGGAAAATTAACATGGTTCATATTTCCAATAACTCAAATTAGATAATTGTAGTGCAATTTGGGTCTAATGCAGCATTGCATTTAGGATACGCCAGTTTTATTTATTTATTTTAATATATAATAATTGCCTTTTGTTAAAAAAAATATCGATAGTAGTATTTGCGTAATAATGAACATGTCTTGTATTTATCACACCTTAAACGTCCCTACGTTTTACGTGTGGCATGTGGCACATGACAAATAAAAATAACCGAAGAATATTAAATAAAATAATATTATACTTGAGAAAATTAAATTGTACCAATTCATATGCTTTGTTATTGCATATCCATAAAAAACAAAAAGGCATTATTTTCGTAAAATGGACTTGTTTCAATTTTGTAGCTACCTATTTTACGGTATATTTAACAATGTGTTGATTAGTTCTGGTTAGTGCTATCTGCGGATACTTCATACAATATGACATTTTATTTGAATTATTCTTCGGTGGTGATCGTGGTAGCATATGTTAAAAAACAAGCTCATAGAAACAAAAGTAAATTAATTTAAGGTGACCAAAGGTTGTCATAATCTTAACTGGTCAGTGGCTGACTTTTCCAAAGATAAAGGACACAGTTTTCTCGACTCGAGATTAAGTACCGAACTTTGCAACGGTTATATGAATGCATTCATAAAAAAGCGTATCACTGTCACAGCATATTTTTCTAAAAATGTAATCAACTCTAAAACCATTGTTTTAGAGTTGATTACATTTTTAGAAATATAATACCGCGAGCACCTTAATAAATCTAATATGTCGGTAGTACTATATTTATTAGGCAATTTGATAAGATACATTTCAAAACAATCACGCTTTCCAGCTAGTTGTTATTGCATCGGCAAATAAAATCTAAGCTTTACCGAAATTGATTGAATCTTAGTTGGATTTCAAAACTAAATACGTCAAATTTTCTACCATTCAGAATCATACATATGCCAGGTATTGAGCAAAGCTCATTCTCATTTTTATCATAGCTGTTAAAATTGAAAGCAAAAAATGGGGTTTTTAAACGGACCGGTTTTTATATGGACCCAACCATATTTTGGTACGTACTGGGCAAGCTTACAGCTTGCTTGCTTGCTTGCTTGCTATTTATAATAAAAGAGCCAACCACAAGCTGAATAGTTATAGGTATAAACAGAAAGCAGAAATGTATGTAGAAACTTGCTTTCAAAAAAAGTAAATTGTTATCTTTTTACACAATCTATTAAATTCGATATTTTAAGTAGTATTATTAAGTAGTGTTGCGTTTACCATAGCATTGTCTAATTAGACAATTTTATAGCCATTGGCAAGAAATTAGTACAAAAGAGTTGTAATCAATGGCGGATATAAGACCAAAACCACCCATAACTACGTAAGCTATGGAGGGATGCCATGCTACCGTTTTTAGAGCTTTGGGAAAAAAGAGCGTGGAGCGTGTACTGCAGGTTGCAGAATACGTGTATTTATGATTAAGGTCTAGGCAGTAAAAGTGATTTTAATTTTACTTTTCCGAGCAAAAATGTACAAAATAAATAAAAATTTATTCGATTTGAAATAAATCTGCCGCCACTAATTTTCGGTACTTACGAAAAGGTGCTTTGTATTATTTTATTGCTATTTTTGTTTGTTAGTGTGATGGCTTACATTATGCTCCATTTTAATATTTATCAAAAGATTGGCTGAGACAAGTGTTCGGTCGTGGTTTCGCCACGAGTGGAATACGGTAGCCCGTAATAAGTACATATGTACGTACGGCTTTAAGGTGATATAATAAAGTTTTCTTAAAAACACATACCTTTCTTGGTCGGATTCTGAAAAAACGCTGCAAATGTGACGGTAGATCACCGTTACGAAGTAATTCGCGGCGCATCATGGGCCGTCGCGTTCGCACAGGTAGAACATACCCAGGCAGGCACCTGTTGGGCCGGATGAGTGCGGGCGAGGGCCGCTGCTTCATACTTAGAGGCCATGATGGCGCATCGTCAGCGCTGCTTAGTATGTGGAACTATGTATGAATGCCTTTGGCTGTAATTTATTATTAGCATTAAAGCCCAATTGACTGTAAATTCACCCAACTTGTTCCTCTTTTTCGCAATGAAAATGAGGGTAGGATATTGGAAGCAACGCATACCAAAAGTCTCAGCTGAGATCAAAAATGATCTAGATAATTAGGACTGGCTGACATCGCGTGTCAGCTCGGCCGGTATTTGCTACAGATCAATATCGCGTATTGATTCGGAGCGGAAAATGCGGACTGGCTAGCATCGCGTGCTAGCTCGGCCGCGAAGCGTAAAGCATGCATGGTGCAGCCACGCTGGGTAGTGCGTTTTACTTCACATTCACTTTATGAATATATACGTATCACTATAAGGTAAGTTTCATTTAGCACGAAATAAAAACTTAACGATATATACTGTGGTTACTGCGTGCGTTGTAACGGCGCGCGCGCACGGACACGAATGAGCGACAGGCGGCTGGCAGTGCTGTGAGGCGTGGGAGGGAGTGGGGTTTTTACTTTCTCTTTCTTGCGCTAAACCTGTGTGCGAGTTAATAGACGCGTAGCAGGGCATACAACATTGTCAATTAAATCTCAGAGTCGAAGGCAGGACAATTCAGTATCAAAAGTAGGTGAAAACGCTAAAATTATTGCAAACAGAATCCATATTGCGATGTTTTTGAAGTGCAGCAGGTCTGATCTACAAAAAAGAGGTGTCTACGCAACGGGCTCGACGCGACTGTCAATATAAAGTCGGTTAATATCAAGACAAAATATTTCAGGGTGACCAAAAGAGTGTAAAATTCGACTAACTTTGTATGGAATGTATCTTTTAAAATATCGCAAAAGAGTACCTACTAGAAGTGCGGAACGTGCGCAGAACCAATTCGATGAGCTAATATGATCAAAAAGTATGCTTAAAGATGATCGATTTGAACAGAAACGACAAACTAAAACATTTCAAACTGAGCTTCAAAACGACAAATATTCAGTGTCTAAAGTAGGAGAAAACGCTAAAATTATTGCAAACAGAATCCATATTGCGATGTTTTTGAAGTGCAGCAGGTCTGATCTACACAAACGAGGTGTCTACGCAACGGGCTCGACGCGACGGTCAATATAAAGTCGGTTAATATCAAGACAAAATATTTCACGGTGACCGAAAAAGTGTAAAATTCGACTAACTTTGTATGGAATGTATCTTTTAAAATATCGCAAAAGAGTACCTACTAGAAGAGCGGAACGTGCGCAAAACCAATTCGATGAGCTAATATGATCAAAAAGTATGCTAAAAGATGATCGATTTGAACAGAAACGACAAACTAAAACATTTCAAACTGAGCTTCAAAACGACAAATATTCAGTGTCTAAAGTAGGTGAAAACGCTAAAATTATTGCAAACAGAATCTATTTTGCGAAGTTTTTGAAGTGCAACAGGTCCGATCTACACAAACGAGGAGTCAACGCAACGGGCTCGACGCGACGGTCAATATAAAGTCGGTTAATATCAAGACAATATATTTCACGGTGACTGAAAAAGTGTTAAATTCGACTGATTTTGTATGGGATGTATCTTTTAAAATAACGCAGGAGGGTACCTACTTCAACAGCGACGCGTGCGCAAAACTACTCCACAAAGCTAATATTATCGAAAAGTATGCTAAACGATGATCGATTTGAACAGGAACGACAAACTAAAACATTACAAACTGAGCTTCAAAACGACAAATATTCAGTGTCGAAATTAGGTGAAAACGCTAAAATTATTGCAAACAGAATCCATATTGCAATGTTTTTGAAGTGCAGCAGGTCTGATCTACACAAACAAGGTATCTAAGCAACGGGCTCGACGCGACGGTCAATATAAAGTCGGTTAATATCAAGACAAAATATTTCACGGTGACCGAAAAAGTGTACAATTCGACTAACATTGTATGGAATGTATCTTTTAAAATATTGCAAAAGAGTACCTACTAGAAGAGCGTAACGTGCGCAGAACCAATTCGATGAGCTAATATGATCAAAAAGTATGCTTAAAGATGATCGATTTGAACAGAAACGACAAACTAAAACATTTCAAACTGAGCTTCAAAACGACAAATATTCAGTGTCTTAAGTAGGTGAAAACGCTGAAATTATTGCAAACAGAATCCATATTGCGATGTTTTTGAAGTGCAGCAGGTCTGATCTACACAAACGAGGTGTCTACGCAACGGGCTCGACGCGACGGTCAATATAAAGTCGGTTAATATCAAGACAAAATATTTCACGGTGACCGAAAAAGTGTACAATTCGACTAACTTTGTATGAAATGTATCTTTTAAAATATCGCAAAAGAGTACCTACTAGAAGAGCGGAACGTGCGCAGAACCAATTCGATGAGCTAATATGATCAAAAAGTATGCTAAAAGATGATCGATTTGAACAGAAACGACAAACTAAAACATTTCAAACTGAGCTTCAAAACGACAAATATTCAGTGTCTAAAGTAGGTGAAAACGCTAAAATTATTGCAAACAGAATCCATATTGCGAAGTTTTTGAAGTGCAACAGGTCCAATCTACACAAACGAGGTGTCAACGCAACGGGCTCGACACGACGGTCAATATAAAGTCGGTTAATATCAAGACAAAATATTTCACGGTGACTGAAAAAGTGTAAAATTCGACTAACTTTGTATGGGATGTATCTTTTAAAATATCGCAAAAGAGTACCTACTAGAACAGCAAAACGTGCGCGAAACTACTCCACTGAGCTAATATGATCGAAAAGTATGCTAAACGATAATAGATTTGAACAGAAACGACAAACTAAAACATTACAAACAGCTTCAAAACGACAAATATTTAGTGTCGAAATTAGGTGAAAACGCTAAAATTATTGCAAACAGAATCTATTTTGCGATGTTTTTGAAGTGCAACAGGTTTGATCTACACAAATGAGGTGTCTACGCAACGGGCTCGACGCGACGGTCAATATAAAGTCGGTTAATATCAAGACAAAATATTTCACGGTGACTGAAAAATTTTAAAATTCGACTATTTTTGTATGGGATGTATCTTTTAAAATAACGCAGGAGGGTACCTACTTCAAAAGCGACGCGTGCGCAAAACTACTCTACTGAGCTAATATGATCGAAAAGTATGCTAAACGATGATCGATTTGAACAGAAATGACAAACTAAAACATTTCAAACTGAGCTTCAAAACGACAAATATTCAGTGTTTAAAGTAGGTGAAAACGCTAAAATAATTGCAAACAGAATCCATATTGCGATGTTTTGGAAGTGCAACAGGTTCGATCTACACATACGATGTGTCAAAACGACGATATCGACGCGAAGGTCAATATAAAGTCGGTTAATATCAAGACAAAATATTTCACGGTGACTGAAAAAGTGTAAAATTCGACTAACATTGTATGGGATGTATCTTTTAAAATATCGCAAAAGAGTACCTACTAGAACAGCAAAACGTGCGCGAAACTACTCCACTGAGCTAATATGATCGAAAAGTATGCTAAACGATAATAGATTTGAACAGAAACGACAAACTAAAACATTACAAACTGAGCTTCAAAACGACAAATATTTAGTGTCTAAAGTAGGTGAAAACGCTAAAATTATTGCAAACAGAATCCATATTGCGACGTTTTCAAAGTGCAATAGGTCTGATCTACACAAACGAGGTGTCTACGCAACGGGCTCGACGCGACGGTCAATATAAAGTCGGTTAATACGAGGGTCAAACTGAAAGTTCTTAGAAAATCAAAAACTGATTACATTAGCCAGTTATTAGTTTTATTTTATCTTTTCAAAATATTGTCCATTGACGTCAATACACCGCTGCATGCGATGGAACCACTGGGAAAAGCACTTTGCCCACTCGTCCTTAGGGGTCTCTTCAATGGCATCGCGATACGCAGCCACCGCTTCTTCAGCATTCATAAACCGCTTTCCTTTAAGTTTTTCTTTAATTTTTGGAAATAAATAAAAATCATTAGGCGCGAGGTCGGGGCTATACGGCGGGTGACCCAGTAATTCAACGTTTGATGTCGCCAAATAGTCGATCGTTCGCTTGGCGGTGTGCGACGAGGCGTTGTCGTGGTGAAGGAGGATCCTACTGCGAGGTCGTTTCTCTCGAACTTTTTCCAAGACAAGTGGCAAACAATTGGTAGTGTACCATTCTGCAGAAACTGTTTTTTGATCCTCTAACACAATTGTTGCGAAATGACCTATCCTTCCAAAGAACGAGGCCACCATTTTTTTTCCCGCACTTCGATCTCTCTTCACTTTAGTTGGCAACTCCTCGAAAGGAAACACCCACTGAGCAGATTGTCTTTTGGTTTCAGGATCATAACAGTAAATCCAGCTTTCGTCACCTGTTAGTATGTCGAACACAGCATTTGAGTCACCTCCGTTAAATCTTTCAATCATTTTACGGCACCAATCCACACGATGGAGTTTTTGAGCCTTAGTCAAATTATGAGGTATCCACCGGGCGCAAAGCTTCCTGACCGCTAAATGTACGTGGAGGATTTTGTGCACTTGACTCATACCGATGCCTAAGCTTGTCCGAATCTGCTGATGGGTCACTCTTTTGTCAGTCTCTATCATACGCCGCACAACACAGATGTTATTTTCAGTCGTCGCCGTAGAAGGCCGTCCCTCACGTACATCATCAGTGAGATTAGTGCGACCACGTTTAAACTCATTAAACCAGTTGTGAACAGTCGCACGAGATGGGGCTTCATCGTGAAAGGCCAATCGTAGTATATCATAACTTTCTTGTTGACTTAAATGACATTGAAAGTCATAAAAAATCATTGCACGAAAATTTACTCGTGTTAAATTCATGTTGACGTGACACAGTCAATTTTCAATTTGCCGCCAAATCGTAAAACAAATGACAAATGAATGAAATATATACTCAGTAATATTGGCAAAGAGTTCTATTTTCAAATTTTAGAATATTTTTTTTATTATATTGTTTATAAGTGGCCAGTTCTAAGAACTTTCAGTTTGACCCTCGTATCAAGAAAAAATATTTTACGGTGACCGAAAAAGTGTAAAATTCGACTAACTTTGTATGGGATGTATCTTTTAAAATATCGCAAAAGAGTACTTACAAGAACAGCGGAACGTTCGCAAAACCACTTTGGTGAGCTAATTTGATCAAAAAATATGCTAAAAGATGATAGATTTGAACAGAAACGACAAACTAAAACATTTCAAACTGAGCTTCAAAACGACAAATATTCAGTGTCTAAAGTAGGTAAAAACGCTAAAATTATTGCAAACAGAATCTATTTTGCGATGTTTTTGAAGTGCAACAGGTTAAATCTACACAAACGAGGTGTCTACGCAACGGGCTCGACGCGACGGTCAATAAAAAGTTGGTTAATATCAAGACAAAATATTTCACGGTGACAGAAAAAGTGTAAAATTCGACTAAGTTTGTATGGGATGTATCTTTTAAAATAACGCAGGAGGGTACCTACTTCAACAGCGTCGCGTGCGCAAAACTACTCCACTGAGCAAATATGATCGAAAAGTATGCTAAAAGATGATCGATTTGAACAGAAACGACAAACTAAAACATTTCAAACTAAGCTTCAAAACGACAGATATTCAGTGTCGAAAGTAGGTGAAAACGCTAAAATTATTGCAATCAGAATCTATTTTGCGATGTTTTTGAAGTGCAACAGGTTTGATCTACACAAACGAGGTATCTACGCAACGGGCTCGACGCGACGGTCAATATAAAGTCGGTTAATATCAAGACAAAATATTTCACGGTGACCGAAAAAGTGTAAAATTCGACTAACTTTGTATGGGATGTATCTTTTAAAATATCGCAAAAGAGTACTTACAAGAACAGCGGAACGTTTGCAGAACCAATTCGGTTAGCTAATATGATCGAAAAGTATGCTAAAAGATGATCGATTTGAACAGAAACGACAAACTAAAACATTTCAAACAAAGCTTCAAAACGACACATATTCAGTGCCTAAAGTAGGTGAAAACGCTAAAATTATTGCAAACAGAATCCATATTGCGATGTTTTTAAAGTGCAACAGGTCTGATTTACACAAACGAGGTGTCAAAGCGACGATATCGACGCGACGATAAATATAAAGTCGGTTAATATCAAGAAAAAATATTTCACGGTGACCGAAAAAGTGTAAAATTCGACTAACTTTGTATGGGATGTATCTTTTAAAATATCGCAGGAGGGTACCTACTTCAACAACGACGCGTGCGCAAAACTACTCCACTGAGCTAATATGATCGAAAAGTATGCTAAACGATGATCGATTTGAACAGAAACGACAAACAAAAACATTTCAAACTGAGCTTCAAAACGACAAATATTCAGTGTCTAAATTAGGTGAAAACGCTAAAATTATTGCAAACAGAATCCATATTGCGATGTTTTTGAAGTGCAACAGATCCGATCTACACAAACGAGGTGTCAAAGCGACGATATCGACGCGACGGTCAATATAAAGTCGGTTAATATCAAGACAAAATATTTCACGGTGACCGAAAAAGAGTAAAATTCGACTAACTTTGTATGGGATGTATCTTTTAAAATATCGCAAAACAGTACCTACTTCAACAGCGAAGCGTGCGCAAAACTACTTCACTGAGCTAACTTGATTAAAAAGTATGCTAAACGATGATCGATTTGAACAGAAACGACAAACTAAAACATTTCAAACTGAGCTTTAAAACGACAAATATTCAGTGTCGAAAGTAGGTGAAAACGCTAAAATTATTGCAATCAGAATCTATTTTGCGATGTTTTTGAAGTGCAACAGGTTTGATCTACACAAACGAGGTGTCTACGCAGCGGGCTTGACGCGACGGTCAATATTAAGTCGGTTAATATCAAGACAAAATATTTTACGGTGACTGAAAAAGTGTAAAATTCGGCTAACTTTGTATGGGATGTATCTTTTAAAATAACGCAGGAGGGTACCTACTTCAACAGCGACGCGTGCGCAAAACTACTCCACTCAGCTAATTTGATCGAATGGTATGCTAAACGATGATCGATTTGAACAGAAACGACAAACTAAAACATTTCAAACTGAGCTTCAAAACGACAAATATTCAGTGTCTAAAGTAGGTGAAATCGCTAAAATTATTGCAAACAGAATCCATATTGCGATGTTTTTGATGTGCAACAGGTTTGATCTACACAATCGAGGTGTCTACGCAGCGGGCTTGACGCGACGATCAATATTAAGTCGGTTAATATCAAGACAAAATACTTCACGGTGACCGAAAAAGTGTAAAATTCGACTAACTTTGTATGGGATGTATCTTTTAAAATAACGCAGGAGGGTACCTACTTCAACAGCGACGCGTGCGCAAAACTATTTCACTGAGCTAATATGATCGAATAGTATGCCAAAGGATGATCGATTTGAACAGAAACGACAAACTAAAACATTTCAAACTGAGCTTCAAAACGACAAATATTCAGTATCTTAAGTAGGTGAAAACGCTAAAATTATTGCAGTCAGAATCTATTTTGCGATGTTTTTGAAGTGCAACATGTTTGATCTACACAAACGAGGTGTCTACGCAACGGGTTCGACGCGACGGTCAATAAAAAGTCGGTTAATATCAAGACAAAATATTTTACGGTGACCGAAAAAGTGTTAAATTCGACTAACTTTGTATGGGATGTATCTTTTAAAATAACGCAGGAGGGTACCTACTTCAACAGCGACGCGTGCGCAAAACTATTTCACTGAGCTAATATGATCGAATAGTATGCCAAAGGATGATCGATTTGAACAGAAACGACAAACTAAAACATTTCAAACTGAGCTTCAAAACGACAAATATTCAGTATCTTAAGTAGGTGAAAACGCTAAAATTATTGCAATCAGAATCTATTTTGCGATGTTTTTGAAGTGCAACATGTTTGATCTACACAAACGAGGTGTCTACGCAACGGGTTCGACGCGACGGTCAATAAAAAGTCGGTTAATATCAAGACAAAATATTTTACGGTGACCGAAAAAGTGTTAAATTCGACTAACTTTGTATGGGATGGATCTTTTAAATTAACGCAAAGGAGTACCTATTTTAACAGCGAAGCGTGCGCACAAATACTTCTGTGAGCTAATATGATCGAAAAGTATGCTAAAAAATGATCGATTTGAACAGAAACGACAAACTAAAACATTTCAAACTGAGCTTTAAAACGACAAATATTCAGTGTCGAAAGTAGGTGAAAACGCTAAAATTATTGCAATCAGAATCTATTTTGCGATGTTTTTGAAGTGCAACAGGTTTGATCTACACAAACGAGGTATCTACGCAACGGGCTCGACGCGACGGTCAATAAAAAGTCGGTTAATATCAAGACAAAATATTTCACGGTGACCGAAAAAGTGTAAAATTCGACTAACTTTGTATGGGATGTATCTTTTAAAATATCGCAAAAGAGTACTTACAAGAACAGCGGAACGTTTGCAGAACCAATTCGGTTAGCTAATATGATCGAAAAGTATGCTAAAAGATGATCGATTTGAACAGAAACGACAAACTAAAACATTTCAAACAAAGCTTCAAAACGACACATATTCAGTGCCTAAAGTAGGTGAAAACGCTAAAATTATTGCAAACAGAATCCATATTGCGATGTTTTTAAAGTGCAACAGGTCTGATCTACACAAACGAGGTGTCAAAGCGACGATATCGACGCGACGATAAATATAAAGTCGGTTAATATCAAGAAAAAATATTTCACGGTGACCGAAAAAGTGTAAAATTCGACTAACTTTGTATGGGATGTATCTTTTAAAATATCGCAGGAGGGTACCTACTTCAACAACGACGCGTGCGCAAAACTACTCCACTGAGCTAATATGATCGAAAAGTATGCTAAACGATGATCGATTTGAACAGAAACGACAAACTAAAACATTTCAAACTGAGCTTCAAAACGACAAATATTCAGTGTCTAAAGTAGGTGAAAACGCTAAAATTATTGCAAACAGAATCCATATTGCGATGTTTTTGAAGTGCAACAGATCCGATCTACACAAACGAGGTGTCAAAGCGACGATATCGACGCGACGGTCAATATAAAGTCGGTTAATATCAAGACAAAATATTTCACGGTGACCGAAAAAGAGTAAAATTCGACTAACTTTGTATGGGATGTATCTTTTAAAATATCGCAAAACAGTACCTACTTCAACAGCGAAGCGTGCGCAAAACTACTCCACTGAGCTAATTTGATTAAAAAGTATGCTAAACGATGATCGATTTGAACAGAAACGACAAACTAAAACATTTCAAACTGAGCTTTAAAACGACAAATATTCAGTGTCTAAAGTAGGTGAAATCGCTAAAATTATTGCAAACAGAATCCATATTGCGATGTTTTTGAAGTGCAACTGGTTTGATCTACACAAACGAGGTGTCTACGCAGCGGGCTTGACGCGACGGTCAATATTAAGTCGGTTAATATCAAGACAAAATATTTTACGGTGACTGAAAAAGTGTAAAATTCGGCTAACTTTGTATTGGATGTATCTTTTAAAATAACGCAGGAGGGTACCTACTTCAACAGCGACGCGTGCGCAAAACTACTCCACTCAGCTAATTTGATCGAATGGTATGCTAAACGATGATCGATTTGAACAGAAACGACAAACTAAAACATTTCAAACTGAGCTTCAAAACGACAAATATTCAGTGTCTAAAGTAGGTGAAATCGCTAAAATTATTGCAAACAGAATCCATATTGTGATGTTTTTGAAGTGCAACAGGTTTGATCTACACAATCGAGGTGTCTACGCAGCGGGCTTGACGCGACGATCAATATTAAGTCGTTTAATATCAAGACAAAATACTTCACGGTGACCGAAAAAGTGTAAAATTCGACTAACTTTGTATGGGATGTATCTTTTGAAATAACGCAGGAGGGTACCTACTTCAACAGCGACGCGTGCGCAAAACTATTTCACTGAGCTAATATGATCGAATAGTATGCCAATGGATGATCGATTTGAACAGAAACGACAAACTAAAACATTTCAAACTGAGCTTCAAAACGACAAATATTCAGTATCTTAAGTAGGTGAAAACGCTAAAATTATTGCAATCAGAATCTATTTTGCGATGTTTTTGAAGTGCAACATGTTTGATCTACACAAACGAGGTGTCTACGCAACGGGTTCGACGCGACGGTCAATAAAAAGTCGGTTATTATCAAGACAAAATATTTTACGGTGACCGAAAAAGTGTTAAATTCGACTAACTTTGTATGGGATGTATCTTTTAAATTAACGCAAAGGAGTACCTATTTTAACAGCGAAGCGTGCGCACAAATACTTCTGTGAGCTAATATGATCGAAAAGTATGCTAAAAGATGATCGATTTGAACAGAAACGACAAACTAAAACATTTCAAACTGAGCTTTAAAACGACAAATATTCAGTGTCTAAAGTAGGTGAAAACGCTAAAATTATTGCAAACAGAATGCATATTGCGATGTTTTGAAAATTGCAACATGTTTGATCTACACAAACGAGGTGTCTACGCAACGGGTTCGACGCGACGGTCAATAAAAAGTCGGTTAATATCAAGACAAAATATTTTACGAAGACCGAAAAAGTGTTAAATTCGACTAACTTTGTATGGGATGTATCTTTTAAATTAACGCAAAGGAGTACCTATTTTAACAGCGAAGCGTGCGCACAAATACTTCTGTGAGCTAATATGATCGAAAAGTATGCTAAAAAATGATCGATTTGAACAGAAACGACAAACTAAAACATTTCAAACTGAGCTTTAAAACGACAAATATTCAGTGTCTAAAGTAGGTGAAAACGCTAAAATTATTGCAAACAGAATCCATATTGCGATGTTTTGAAAATTGCAACAGGTCTGATCTACACAAACGAGGTGTCTACGCAACGGGCTCGACGCGAAGGTCAATATAAAGTCGGTTAATATCAAGACAAAATATTTCACGGTGACCGAAAAAGTGTAAAATTCGACTAACTTTGTATGGGATGTATCTTTTAAAATATCGCAAAAGAGTACATACTAGAACAGCGGAACGTCCGCAGAACCAATTCGGTGAGCTAATATGATCGAAAAATATGCTAAAAGATAATCAATTTAAACAGAAACGACAAACTAAAACATTTCAAACTGAGCTTGAAAACGACAAATATTCAGTGTCTAAAGTAGGTGAAAACGCTAAAAATATTGCAAACAGAATCCATATTGCGATGTTTTTGAAGTGCAAAAGGTTTGATCTACACAAACGAGGTGTCTACGCAACGGGCTCGACGCGACGGTCAATATAAAGTCGGTTAATATCAAGACAAAATATTTTACGGTGACCGAAAAAGTGTAAAATTCGACTAACTTTGTATGGGATGTATCTTTTTAAATATCGCAGAAAGTACCTTTTTTCACAGCGGAGCGTCCGCAAAACTACTTTACTGAAGTAATTTGATCGAAATGTATGCTAAACGATGATCGATTTGAACAGAAACGACAAACTAAAACATTTCAAACTGAGCTTCAAAACGACAAATATTCAGTGTCTAAAGTAGGTGAAAACGCTAAAATTATTGCAATCAGAATCTATTTTGCGATGTTTTTGAAGTGCAACATGTTTGATCTACACAAACGAGGTGTCTTCGCAACGGGCTCGACGCGAAGGTCAATATAAAGTCGGTTAATATCAAGACAAAATATTTCACGGTGACCGAAAAAGTGTAAAATTCGACTAACTTTGTATGGGATGTATCTTTTAAAATATCGCAAAAGAGTACATACTAGAACAGCGGAACGTCCGCAGAACCAATTCGGTGAGCTAATATGATCGAAAAATATGCTAAAAGATAATCGATTTGAACAGAAACGACAAACTAAAACATTTCAAACTGAGCTTCAAAACGACAAATATTCAGTGTCTAAAGTAGGTGAAATCGCTAAAAATATTGCAAACAGAATCCATATTGCGATGTTTTTGAAGTGCAAAAGGTTTGATCTACACAAACGAGGTGTCTACGCAACGGGCTCGACGCGACGGTCAATATAAAGTCGGTTAATATCAAGACAAAATATTTTACGGTGACCGAAAAAGTGTAAAATTCGACTAACTTTGTATGGGATGTATCTTTTTAAATATATCGCAGAAAGTACCTTTTTTCACAGCGGAGCGTCCGCAAAACTACTCCACTGAAGTAATATGATCGAAAAGTATGCTAAACGATGATCGATTTGAACAGAAACGACAAACTAAAACATTTCAAACTAAGCTTCAAAAAGACAAATTTTCAGTGTCTAAAGTAGGTGAAAACGCTTAAATTATTGCAAACAGAATCCATATTGCGACGTTTTCAAAGTGCAACAGGTCTGATCTACACAAACGAGGTGTCTACGCAACGGGCTCGACGCGACGGTCAATATAAAGTCGGTTAATATCAAGAAAAAATATTTTACGGTGACCGAAAAAGTGTAAAATTCGACTAACTTTGTATGGGATGTATCTTTTAAAATATCGCAAAAGAGTACTTACAAGAACAGCGGAACGTTCGCAGAACCACTTTGGTGAGCTAATATGATCAAAAAATATGCTAAAAGATGATCGATTTGAACAGAAACGACAAACTAAAACATTTCAAACTGAGCTTCAAAACGACAAATATTCAGTGTCTAAAGTAGGTAAAAACGCTAAAATTATTGCAAACAGAATCTATTTTGCGATGTTTTTGAAGTGCAACAGGTTAAATCTACACAAACGAGGTGTCTACGCAACGGGCTCGACGCGACGGTCAATAAAAAGTTGGTTAATATCAAGACAAAATATTTCACGGTGACAGAAAAAGTGTAAAATTCGACTAAGTTTGTATGGGATGTATCTTTTAAAATAACGCAGGAGGGTACCTACTTCAACAGCGTCGCGTGCGCAAAACTACTCCACTGAGCTAATATGATCGAAAAGTATGCTAAAAGATGATCGATTTGAACAGAAACGACAAACTAAAACATTTCAAACTAAGCTTCAAAACGACAGATATTCAGTGTCGAAAGTAGGTGAAAACGCTAAAATTATTGCAATCAGAATCTATTTTGCGATGTTTTTGAAGTGCAACAGGTTTGATCTACACAAACGAGGTATCTACGCAACGGGCTCGACGCGACGGTCAATAAAAAGTCGGTTAATATCAAGACAAAATATTTCATGGTGACCGAAAAAGTGTAAAATTCGACTAACATTGTGTGGGATGTATCTTTTAAAATATCGCAAAAGAGTACTTACAAGAACAGCGGAACGTTCGCAGAACCACTTCGGTTAGCTAATATGATCGAAAAATATGCTAAAAGATGATCGATTTGAACAGAAACGACAAACTAAAACATTTCAAACAAAGCTTCAAAACGACACATATTCAGTGCCTAAAGTAGGTGAAAACGCTAAAATTATTGCAAACAGAATCCATATTGCGATGTTTTTAAAGTGCAACAGGTCTGATCTATACAAACGAGGTGTCAAAGCGACGATATCGACGCGACGATAAATATAAAGTCGGTTAATATCAAGAAAAAATATTTCACGGTGACCGAAAAAGTGTAAAATTCGACTAACATTGTATGGGATGTATCTTTTAAAATATCGCAGGAGGGTACCTACTTCAACAACGACGCGTGCGCAAAACTACTCCACTGAGCTAATATGATCGAAAAGTATGCTAAACGATGATCGATTTGAACAGAAACGACAAACTAAAACATTTCAAACTGAGCTTCAAAACGACAAATATTCAGTGTCTAAAGTAGGTGAAAACGCTAAAATTATTGCAAACAGAATCCATATTGCGATGTTTTTGAAGTGCAACTGGTTTGATCTACACAAACGAGGTGTCTACGCAGCGGGCTTGACGCGACGGTCAATATTAAGTCGGTTAATATCAAGACAAAATATTTTACGGTGACTGAAAAAGTGTAAAATTCGACTAACTTTGTATGGGATGTATCTTTTAAAATAACGCAGGAGGGTACCTACTTCAACAGCGACGCGTGCGCAAAACTATTTCACTGAGCTAATATGATCGAATAGTATGCCAAAGGATGATCGATTTGAACAGAAACGACAAACTAAAACATTTCAAACTGAGCTTCAAAACGACAAATATTCAGTATCTTAAGTAGGTGAAAACGCTAAAATTATTGCAATCAGAATCTATTTTGCGATGTTTTTGAAGTGCAACATGTTTGATCTACACAAACGAGGTGTCTACGCAACGGGTTCGACGCGACGGTCAATAAAAAGTCGGTTAATATCAAGACAAAATATTTTACGGTGACCGAAAAAGTGTTAAATTCGACTAACTTTGTATGGGATGGATCTTTTAAATTAACGCAAAGGAGTACCTATTTTAACAGCGAAGCGTGCGCACAAATACTTCTGTGAGCTAATATGATCGAAAAGTATGCTAAAAGATGATCGATTTGAACAGAAACGACAAACTAAAACATTTCAAACTGAGCTTTAAAACGACAAATATTCAGTGTCTAAAGTAGGTGAAAACGCTAAAATTATTGCAAACAGAATGCATATTGCGATGTTTTGAAAATTGCAACATGTTTGATCTACACAAACGAGGTGTCTACGCAACGGGTTCGACGCGACGGTCAATAAAAAGTCGGTTAATATCAAGACAAAATATTTTACGGTGACCGAAAAAGTGTTAAATTCGACTAACTTTGTATGGGATGTATCTTTTAAATTAACGCAAAGGAGTACCTATTTTAACAGCGAAGCGTGCGCACAAATACTTCTGTGAGCTAATATGATCGCAAAGTATGCTAAAAAATGATCAATTTGAACAGAAACGACAAACTAAAACATTTCAAACAGAGCTTTAAAACGACAAATATTCAGTGTCTAAAGTAGGTAAAAACGCTAAAATTATTGCAAATAGAATCTATTTTGCGATGTTTTTAAAGTGCAACAGGTTTGATCTACACAAACGAGGTGTCAACGCAACGGGCTCGACGCGACGGTCAATATAAAGTCGGTTAATATGAAGACAAAATATTTCACGGTGACTGAAAAAGTGTAAAATTCGACTAACTTTGTATGGGATGTATCTTTTAAAATATCGCAAAAGAGTACTTACAAGAACAGCGGAACGTTCACAAAACCACTTCGGTTAGCTAATATGAATGAAAAGTATGCTAAACGATGATCGATTTGAACAGAAACGACAAACTAAAACATTTCAAACTGAGCTTCAAAACGACAAATATTCAGTGTCTAAAGTAGGTGAAACCGCTTAAATTATTCCAAACAGAATCCATATTGCGATGTTTTTGAAGTGCAACAGGTTTGATCTACACAAACGAGGTGTTTACGCAGCGGGCTTGACGCGACGGTCAATATTAAGTCGGTTAATATCAAGACAAAATATTTCACGGTGACCAAAAAAGTGTAAAATTCGACTAACTTTGTATGGGATGTATCTTTTAAAATAACGCAGGAGGGTACCTACTTCCACAGCGACGCGTGCGCAAAACTACTCCACTGAGCTAATATGATCGAATAGTATGATAAAGGATTATCGATTTGAACAGAAACGATAAACTAAAACATTTCAAACTGAGCTTTAAAACGACAAATAAACAGTGTCTAAAGTAGTTAAAAACGCTAAAATTATTGCAAACAGAATTTATTTTGCGATGTTTTTGAAGTGCAACAGGTTTAATCTACACAAACGAGGTGTCTACGCAACGGGCTCGACGCGACGGTCAATAAAAAGTCGGTTAATATCAAGACAAAATATTTCACGGTGACCGAAAAAGTGTAAAATTCGACTAACTTTGTATGGGATGTATCTTTAAAAATAACGCAGGAGGGTACCTACTTCAACAGCGACGCGTGCGCAAAACTACTCCACTGAGCTAATATGATCGAACAGTATGCTAAACGATGATCGATTTAACCAGAAACGACAAACTAAAACATTTCAAACTAAGCTTCAAAACGACAAATATTCAGTGTCGAAAGTAGGTGAAAACGCTAAAATTATTGCAAACAGAATCCATATTGCGATATTTTGAAAATTGCAACAGGTCTGATCTACACAAACGAGGTGTCTACGCAACGGGCTCGACGCGAAGGTCAATATAAAGTCGGTTAATATCAAGACAAAATATTTCACGGTGACTGAAAAAGTGTAAAATTCGACTAACATTGTGTGGGATGTATCTATTAAAATATCGCAAAAGAGTACTTACAAGAACAGCGGAACGTTCGCAGAACCACTTCGGTTAGCTAATATGATCGAAAAATATGCTAAAAGATGATCGATTTGAACAGAAACGACAAACTAAAACATTTCAAACAAAGCTTCAAAACGACACATATTCAGTGCCTAAAGTAGGTGAAAACGCTAAAATTATTGCAAACAGAATCCATATTGCGATGTTTTTAAAGTGCAACAGGTCTGATCTACACAAACGAGGTGTCAAAGCGACGATATCGACGCGACGATAAATATAAAGTCGGTTAATATCAAGAAAAAATATTTCACGGTGACCGAAAAAGTGTAAAATTCGACTAACTTTGTATGGGATGTATCTTTTAAAATATCGCAGGAGGGTACCTACTTCAACAACGACGCGTGCGCAAAACTACTCCACTGAGCTAATATGATCGAAAAGTATGCTAAACCATGATCGATTTGAACAGAAACGACAAACTAAAACATTTCAAACTGAGCTTCAAAACGACAAATATTCAGTGTCTAAAGTAGGTGAAAACGCTAAAATTATTGCAAACAGAATCCATATTGCGATGTTTTTGAAGTGCAACAGATCCGATCTACACAAACGAGGTGTTTACGCAGCGGGCTTGACGCGACGGTCAATATTAAGGCGGTTAATATCAAGACAAAATATTTCACGGTGACCAAAAAAGTGTAAAATTCGACTAACTTTGTATGGGATGTATCTTTTAAAATAACGCAGGAGGGTACCTAATTCCACAGCGACGCGTGCGCAAAACTACTCCACTGAGCTAATATGATCGAATAGTATGATAAAGGATTATCGATTTGAACAGAAACGATAAACTAAAACATTTCAAACTGAGCTTTAAAACGACAAATAAACAGTGTCTAAAGTAGTTAAAAACGCTAAAATTATTGCAAACAGAATTTATTTTGCGATGTTTTTGAAGTGCAACAGGTTTAATCTACACAAACGAGGTGTCTACGCAACGGGCTCGACGCGACGGTCAATAAAAAGTCGGTTAATATCAAGACAAAATATTTCACGGTGACCGAAAAAGTGTAAAATTCGACTAACTTTGTATGGGATGTATCTTTAAAAATAACGCAGGAGGGTACCTACTTCAACAGCGACGCGTGCGCAAAACTACTCCACTGAGCTAATATGATCGAACAGTATGCTAAACGATGATCGATTTAACCAGAAACGACAAACTAAAACATTTCAAACTAAGCTTCAAAACGACAAATAAACAGTGTCTAAAGTAGTTAAAAACGCTAAAAATATTGCAAACAGAATCCATATTGCGATGTTTTTGAAGTGCAAAAGGTTTGATCTACACAAACGAGGTGTCTACGCAACGGGCTCGACGCGACGGTTAATAAAAAGTCGGTTAATATCAAGACAAAATATTTCACGGTGACCGAAAAAGTGTAAAATTCGACTAACTTTGTATGGGATGTATCTTTAAAAATAACGCAGGAGGGTACCTACTTCAACAGCGACGCGTGCGCAAAACTACTCCACTGAGCTAATATGATCGAACAGTATGCTAAACGATGATCGATTTAACCAGAAACGATAAACTAAAACATTTCAAACTGAGCTTTAAAACGACAAATAAACAGTGTCTAAAGTAGTTAAAAACGCTAAAAATATTGCAAACAGAATCCATATTGCGATGTTTTTGAAGTGCAAAAGGTTTGATCTACACAAACGAGGTGTCTACGCAACGGGCTCGACGCGACGGTCAATATAAAGTCGGTTAATATCAAGACAAAATATTTTACGGTGACCGAAAAAGTGTAAAATTCGACTAACTTTGTATGGGATGTATCTTTTTAAATATCGCAGAAAGTACCTTTTTTCACAGCGGAGCGTCCGCAAAACTACTTTACTGAAGTAATTTGATCGAAATGTATGCTAAACGATGATCGATTTGAACAGAAACGACAAACTAAAACATTTCAAACTGAGCTTCAAAACGACAAATATTCAGTGTCTAAAGTAGGTGAAAACGCTAAAATTATTGCAATCAGAATCTATTTTGCGATGTTTTTGAAGTGCAACATGTTTGATCTACACAAACGAGGTGTCTTCGCAACGGGCTCGACGCGAAGGTCAATATAAAGTCGGTTAATATCAAGACAAAATATTTCACGGTGACCGAAAAAGTGTAAAATTCGACTAACTTTGTATGGGATGTATCTTTTAAAATATCGCAAAAGAGTACATACTAGAACAGCGGAACGTCCGCAGAACCAATTCGGTGAGCTAATATGATCGAAAAATATGCTAAAAGATAATCGATTTGAACAGAAACGACAAACTAAAACATTTCAAACTGAGCTTCAAAACGACAAATATTCAGTGTCTAAAGTAGGTGAAATCGCTAAAAATATTGCAAACAGAATCCATATTGCGATGTTTTTGAAGTGCAAAAGGTTTGATCTACACAAACGAGGTGTCTACGCAACGGGCTCGACGCGACGGTCAATATAAAGTCGGTTAATATCAAGACAAAATATTTTACGGTGACCGAAAAAGTGTAAAATTCGACTAACTTTGTATGGGATGTATCTTTTTAAATATATCGCAGAAAGTACCTTTTTTCACAGCGGAGCGTCCGCAAAACTACTCCACTGAAGTAATATGATCGAAAAGTATGCTAAACGATGATCGATTTGAACAGAAACGACAAACTAAAACATTTCAAACTAAGCTTCAAAAAGACAAATTTTCAGTGTCTAAAGTAGGTGAAAACGCTTAAATTATTGCAAACAGAATCCATATTGCGACGTTTTCAAAGTGCAACAGGTCTGATCTACACAAACGAGGTGTCTACGCAACGGGCTCGACGCGACGGTCAATATAAAGTCGGTTAATATCAAGAAAAAATATTTTACGGTGACCGAAAAAGTGTAAAATTCGACTAACTTTGTATGGGATGTATCTTTTAAAATATCGCAAAAGAGTACTTACAAGAACAGCGGAACGTTCGCAGAACCACTTTGGTGAGCTAATATGATCAAAAAATATGCTAAAAGATGATCGATTTGAACAGAAACGACAAACTAAAACATTTCAAACTGAGCTTCAAAACGACAAATATTCAGTGTCTAAAGTAGGTAAAAACGCTAAAATTATTGCAAACAGAATCTATTTTGCGATGTTTTTGAAGTGCAACAGGTTAAATCTACACAAACGAGGTGTCTACGCAACGGGCTCGACGCGACGGTCAATAAAAAGTTGGTTAATATCAAGACAAAATATTTCACGGTGACAGAAAAAGTGTAAAATTCGACTAAGTTTGTATGGGATGTATCTTTTAAAATAACGCAGGAGGGTACCTACTTCAACAGCGTCGCGTGCGCAAAACTACTCCACTGAGCTAATATGATCGAAAAGTATGCTAAAAGATGATCGATTTGAACAGAAACGACAAACTAAAACATTTCAAACTAAGCTTCAAAACGACAGATATTCAGTGTCGAAAGTAGGTGAAAACGCTAAAATTATTGCAATCAGAATCTATTTTGCGATGTTTTTGAAGTGCAACAGGTTTGATCTACACAAACGAGGTATCTACGCAACGGGCTCGACGCGACGGTCAATAAAAAGTCGGTTAATATCAAGACAAAATATTTCATGGTGACCGAAAAAGTGTAAAATTCGACTAACATTGTGTGGGATGTATCTTTTAAAATATCGCAAAAGAGTACTTACAAGAACAGCGGAACGTTCGCAGAACCACTTCGGTTAGCTAATATGATCGAAAAATATGCTAAAAGATGATCGATTTGAACAGAAACGACAAACTAAAACATTTCAAACAAAGCTTCAAAACGACACATATTCAGTGCCTAAAGTAGGTGAAAACGCTAAAATTATTGCAAACAGAATCCATATTGCGATGTTTTTAAAGTGCAACAGGTCTGATCTATACAAACGAGGTGTCAAAGCGACGATATCGACGCGACGATAAATATAAAGTCGGTTAATATCAAGAAAAAATATTTCACGGTGACCGAAAAAGTGTAAAATTCGACTAACATTGTATGGGATGTATCTTTTAAAATATCGCAGGAGGGTACCTACTTCAACAACGACGCGTGCGCAAAACTACTCCACTGAGCTAATATGATCGAAAAGTATGCTAAACGATGATCGATTTGAACAGAAACGACAAACTAAAACATTTCAAACTGAGCTTCAAAACGACAAATATTCAGTGTCTAAAGTAGGTGAAAACGCTAAAATTATTGCAAACAGAATCCATATTGCGATGTTTTTGAAGTGCAACTGGTTTGATCTACACAAACGAGGTGTCTACGCAGCGGGCTTGACGCGACGGTCAATATTAAGTCGGTTAATATCAAGACAAAATATTTTACGGTGACTGAAAAAGTGTAAAATTCGACTAACTTTGTATGGGATGTATCTTTTAAAATAACGCAGGAGGGTACCTACTTCAACAGCGACGCGTGCGCAAAACTATTTCACTGAGCTAATATGATCGAATAGTATGCCAAAGGATGATCGATTTGAACAGAAACGACAAACTAAAACATTTCAAACTGAGCTTCAAAACGACAAATATTCAGTATCTTAAGTAGGTGAAAACGCTAAAATTATTGCAATCAGAATCTATTTTGCGATGTTTTTGAAGTGCAACATGTTTGATCTACACAAACGAGGTGTCTACGCAACGGGTTCGACGCGACGGTCAATAAAAAGTCGGTTAATATCAAGACAAAATATTTTACGGTGACCGAAAAAGTGTTAAATTCGACTAACTTTGTATGGGATGGATCTTTTAAATTAACGCAAAGGAGTACCTATTTTAACAGCGAAGCGTGCGCACAAATACTTCTGTGAGCTAATATGATCGAAAAGTATGCTAAAAGATGATCGATTTGAACAGAAACGACAAACTAAAACATTTCAAACTGAGCTTTAAAACGACAAATATTCAGTGTCTAAAGTAGGTGAAAACGCTAAAATTATTGCAAACAGAATGCATATTGCGATGTTTTGAAAATTGCAACATGTTTGATCTACACAAACGAGGTGTCTACGCAACGGGTTCGACGCGACGGTCAATAAAAAGTCGGTTAATATCAAGACAAAATATTTTACGGTGACCGAAAAAGTGTTAAATTCGACTAACTTTGTATGGGATGTATCTTTTAAATTAACGCAAAGGAGTACCTATTTTAACAGCGAAGCGTGCGCACAAATACTTCTGTGAGCTAATATGATCGCAAAGTATGCTAAAAAATGATCAATTTGAACAGAAACGACAAACTAAAACATTTCAAACAGAGCTTTAAAACGACAAATATTCAGTGTCTAAAGTAGGTAAAAACGCTAAAATTATTGCAAATAGAATCTATTTTGCGATGTTTTTAAAGTGCAACAGGTTTGATCTACACAAACGAGGTGTCAACGCAACGGGCTCGACGCGACGGTCAATATAAAGTCGGTTAATATGAAGACAAAATATTTCACGGTGACTGAAAAAGTGTAAAATTCGACTAACTTTGTATGGGATGTATCTTTTAAAATATCGCAAAAGAGTACTTACAAGAACAGCGGAACGTTCACAAAACCACTTCGGTTAGCTAATATGAATGAAAAGTATGCTAAACGATGATCGATTTGAACAGAAACGACAAACTAAAACATTTCAAACTGAGCTTCAAAACGACAAATATTCAGTGTCTAAAGTAGGTGAAACCGCTTAAATTATTCCAAACAGAATCCATATTGCGATGTTTTTGAAGTGCAACAGGTTTGATCTACACAAACGAGGTGTTTACGCAGCGGGCTTGACGCGACGGTCAATATTAAGTCGGTTAATATCAAGACAAAATATTTCACGGTGACCAAAAAAGTGTAAAATTCGACTAACTTTGTATGGGATGTATCTTTTAAAATAACGCAGGAGGGTACCTACTTCCACAGCGACGCGTGCGCAAAACTACTCCACTGAGCTAATATGATCGAATAGTATGATAAAGGATTATCGATTTGAACAGAAACGATAAACTAAAACATTTCAAACTGAGCTTTAAAACGACAAATAAACAGTGTCTAAAGTAGTTAAAAACGCTAAAATTATTGCAAACAGAATTTATTTTGCGATGTTTTTGAAGTGCAACAGGTTTAATCTACACAAACGAGGTGTCTACGCAACGGGCTCGACGCGACGGTCAATAAAAAGTCGGTTAATATCAAGACAAAATATTTCACGGTGACCGAAAAAGTGTAAAATTCGACTAACTTTGTATGGGATGTATCTTTAAAAATAACGCAGGAGGGTACCTACTTCAACAGCGACGCGTGCGCAAAACTACTCCACTGAGCTAATATGATCGAACAGTATGCTAAACGATGATCGATTTAACCAGAAACGACAAACTAAAACATTTCAAACTAAGCTTCAAAACGACAAATATTCAGTGTCGAAAGTAGGTGAAAACGCTAAAATTATTGCAAACAGAATCCATATTGCGATATTTTGAAAATTGCAACAGGTCTGATCTACACAAACGAGGTGTCTACGCAACGGGCTCGACGCGAAGGTCAATATAAAGTCGGTTAATATCAAGACAAAATATTTCACGGTGACTGAAAAAGTGTAAAATTCGACTAACATTGTGTGGGATGTATCTATTAAAATATCGCAAAAGAGTACTTACAAGAACAGCGGAACGTTCGCAGAACCACTTCGGTTAGCTAATATGATCGAAAAATATGCTAAAAGATGATCGATTTGAACAGAAACGACAAACTAAAACATTTCAAACAAAGCTTCAAAACGACACATATTCAGTGCCTAAAGTAGGTGAAAACGCTAAAATTATTGCAAACAGAATCCATATTGCGATGTTTTTAAAGTGCAACAGGTCTGATCTACACAAACGAGGTGTCAAAGCGACGATATCGACGCGACGATAAATATAAAGTCGGTTAATATCAAGAAAAAATATTTCACGGTGACCGAAAAAGTGTAAAATTCGACTAACTTTGTATGGGATGTATCTTTTAAAATATCGCAGGAGGGTACCTACTTCAACAACGACGCGTGCGCAAAACTACTCCACTGAGCTAATATGATCGAAAAGTATGCTAAACCATGATCGATTTGAACAGAAACGACAAACTAAAACATTTCAAACTGAGCTTCAAAACGACAAATATTCAGTGTCTAAAGTAGGTGAAAACGCTAAAATTATTGCAAACAGAATCCATATTGCGATGTTTTTGAAGTGCAACAGATCCGATCTACACAAACGAGGTGTTTACGCAGCGGGCTTGACGCGACGGTCAATATTAAGGCGGTTAATATCAAGACAAAATATTTCACGGTGACCAAAAAAGTGTAAAATTCGACTAACTTTGTATGGGATGTATCTTTTAAAATAACGCAGGAGGGTACCTAATTCCACAGCGACGCGTGCGCAAAACTACTCCACTGAGCTAATATGATCGAATAGTATGATAAAGGATTATCGATTTGAACAGAAACGATAAACTAAAACATTTCAAACTGAGCTTTAAAACGACAAATAAACAGTGTCTAAAGTAGTTAAAAACGCTAAAATTATTGCAAACAGAATTTATTTTGCGATGTTTTTGAAGTGCAACAGGTTTAATCTACACAAACGAGGTGTCTACGCAACGGGCTCGACGCGACGGTCAATAAAAAGTCGGTTAATATCAAGACAAAATATTTCACGGTGACCGAAAAAGTGTAAAATTCGACTAACTTTGTATGGGATGTATCTTTAAAAATAACGCAGGAGGGTACCTACTTCAACAGCGACGCGTGCGCAAAACTACTCCACTGAGCTAATATGATCGAACAGTATGCTAAACGATGATCGATTTAACCAGAAACGACAAACTAAAACATTTCAAACTAAGCTTCAAAACGACAAATATTCAGTGTCGAAAGTAGGTGAAAACGCTAAAATTATTGCAAACAGAATCCATATTGCGATATTTTGAAAATTGCAACAGGTCTGATCTACACAAACGAGGTGTCTACGCAACGGGCTCGACGCGAAGGTCAATATAAAGTCGGTTAATATCAAGACAAAATATTTCACGGTGACTGAAAAAGTGTAAAATTCGACTAACATTGTGTGGGATGTATCTTTTAAAATATCGCAAAAGAGTACTTACAAGAACAGCGGAACGTTCGCAGAACCACTTCGGTTAGCTAATATCGTCGTATTAGTGGTGAACAGAGCTAAGCCACACTTTTCGGTAAATAGAACTGTTTACACATTTTAGTTCAGAAAAGACCAAAATTTAGCCTAGTGAAAAGATCTAAGTGATATTCCATCTCAAACAGATTTTTCTCTGACTTGTGAAGGAAAGCTATCTGATTCTATATAATACTTTTTACGAAGGAGGAAACTCCTAATCCGCTTAGATTTCTTCACTTCTATAAAATATACCAAAAACAAAAATGGTGAAAAAAGCTAACCCTCATAGATCAAACGCGTTTTTGAACGAAGCCTAAACGTATGTATGACTTGACATCTGTTTGACGGCTGTCAACGTCAATCAAATTTGCGCGATTATTTCACTTTTAGCGCCAACTTGTTGCTTGGTTTGGCTTGGTTTTCACAAATGAAACAACTTTTTGTTTTGATGATTAAGTGTAACATTTACTGTAAAACAAAATAGGCGATGGTGGTTTTCGTTCTGGCAGAGCCAGAAAGATGTTACAGCTTGTGCAACAATCAGATAAGTTTAAGATAAATTCTTTGCTTCGGACATCCATAGTTTTGAAACGATCATTACATACTAAATCATATTTTAGTTGATGTAGAGAAACTCATAAGAAATAATCAACTGCTTATGCAATTAGTCTATGGGTAATACTGTACAATAAAGGACGCGGGGTAGGGGGAAGGGAGGGGGTTGAAGGGGGGTACCCCCTGATACCCTCCCCTCTTGAAGCAAGCTTTTGGTTTCTGAGATACCTATTCATGATTGAAGTTTGAGGTTATGACTAGACTAAAAGTGTTAAAATTCACTTGGATTTGATCATCGTTTTTCACCCCTTAATTTGATTGGATCATCAAATTAAGGGGTGGGGGGAGAGGGAGTGGAGGGGAAAGTGTAGGTATATACTGCACTTTAAAGGAAGCTGATTTGCATTTCATATTTTTTTGTGAGAAACTACATGATGCAAGAAGACTTTTTAAAGGTTTTCGAGAAATATTTTTTTTAAAATCGCAAAATTAAAACAAAATTTATGATGATTTTACGTCAATATTATGATTACCAACCTTATAAAACTACGATCTGTCAGTTGTGTTTCATTACGTGGATGTTGATTCTATACAGTCAATGTAAACATCAAGTCCTGTAGGCCACGAGATAGGTTAGAAATTCAATTTCGAATTTCGTGTTTTTTTTTTAACAGACAACAGTCATCTCTCTAAACCCCTGAAAATAGGCAATTGCCCACATTTGCCAAAGTCCTGTAGGCCACGTGATAGGTTAGAAATTCAAGGCGAGCGCGAAGCGTGAGCCTTGAATTTCGTGGTTATTTTTTATTAACAGACAACAGTAATCTCTTTAAACCCCTGAAAATAGGCAATTGTACACCTTTGCCAAAGTCCTGTAAGCCACGTGATAGGTTAGAAATTCAAGGCGAGCGCGAAGCGTGAGCCTTGAATTTGGTGTTTTTTTTTTAACAGACAACAGTAATCCCTTTAAACCCCTGAAAATAGACAATTTTGTAGGGCAAGTCCCCCCTCTTAACTACACCTTCCCCTCCACCCCCTTTCCCCCCACCCCTTAATTTGATGATCCAAAACTGAATTTTAACATTTTTAGTCTAGTCATAACCTCAAACTTCAATCATGAATATCACAGAAACCAAAAGCTTGCTTCAAGAGGGGAGGGTATCAGGGGGTACCCACCTTCAACCCCCTCCCCTCCCCCTACCCCGCGTCCTTTATTGTACAGTTTTACCCTTTTCATCAGTGTAGATTCACCACAAAATAATATAATAGTGAAAAGAGCTAAGTGCAAAATACCTAATATCTCTTAAATAAAATTATTTGAGTTGTTTTTTTTTATTGTAAGCATTATTTATACACAAAATAATCAATTTGGAAAATTTCATATTATTAGCTGATATAACATTAAAGTTATAAAAAAAAACATTTATTTGTCAAGACTTCACAATTTGATTGCTCATTATTTCATAACAATGGTCTAGTGGGTTAGATCAGTTCACCTCTAATACGACGATATGATCGAAAAATATGCTAAAAGATGATCGATTTGAACAGAAACGACAAACTAAAACATTTCAAACAAAGCTTCAAAACGACACATATTCAGTGCCTAAAGTAGGTGAAAACGCTAAAATTATTGCAAACAGAATCCATATTGCGATGTTTTTAAAGTGCAACAGGTCTGATCTACACAAACGAGGTGTCAAAGCGACGATATCGACGCGACGATAAATATAAAGTCGGTTAATATCAAGAAAAAATATTTCACGGTGACCGAAAAAGTGTAAAATTCGACTAACTTTGTATGGGATGTATCTTTTAAAATATCGCAGGAGGGTACCTACTTCAACAACGACGCGTGCGCAAAACTACTCCACTGAGCTAATATGATCGAAAAGTATGCTAAACCATGATCGATTTGAACAGAAACGACAAACTAAAACATTTCAAACTGAGCTTCAAAACGACAAATATTCAGTGTCTAAAGTAGGTGAAACCGCTTAAATTATTCCAAACAGAATCCATATTGCGATGTTTTTGAAGTGCAACAGGTTTGATCTACACAAACGAGGTGTTAACGCAGCGGGCTTGACGCGACGGTCAATATAAAGTCGGTTAATATCAAGACAAAATATTTCACGGTGACTAAAAAAGTGTAAAATTCGACTAACATTGTGTGGGATGTATCTTTTAAAATATCGCAAAAGAGTACTTACAAGAACAGCGGAACGTTCGCAGAACCACTTCGGTTAGCTAATATGATCAAAAAATATGCTAAAAGATGATCGATTTGAACAGAAACGACAAACTAAAACATTTCAAACAAAGCTTCAAAACGACACATATTCAGTGCCTAAAGTAGGTGAAAACGCTAAAATTATTGCAAACAGAATCCATATTGCGATGTTTTTAAAGTGCAACAGGTCTGATCTACACAAACGAGGTGTCAAAGCGACGATATCGACGCGACGATAAATATAAAGTCGGTTAATATCAAGAAAAAATATTTCACGGTGACCGAAAAAGTGTAAAATTCGACTAACATTGTATGGGATGTATCTTTTAAAATATCGCAGGAGGGTACCTATTTCAACAACGACGCGTGCGCAAAACTACTCCACTGAGCTAATATGATCGAAAAGTATGCTAAACGATGATCGATTTGAACAGAAACGACAAACTAAAACATTTCAAACTGAGCTTCAAAACGACAAATATTCAGTGTCTAAAGTAGGTGAAAACGCTAAAATTATTGCAAACAGAATCCATATTGCGATGTTTTTGAAGTGCAACAGATCCGATCTACACAAACGAGGTATCAAAGCGACGATATCGACGCGACGGTCAATATTAAGTCGGTTAATATTAAGACAAAATATTTTACGGTGACTGAAAAAGTGTAAAATTCGACTAACATTGTATGGGATGTATCTTTTAAAATAACGCAGGAGGGTACCTACTTCAACAGCGACGCGTGCGCAAAACTATTTCACTGAGCTAAAATGATCGAATAGTATGCCAAAGGATGATCGATTTGAACAGAAACGACAAACTAAAACATTTCAAACTGAGCTTCAAAACGACAAATATTCAGTATCTTAAGTAGGTGAAAACGCTAAAATTATTGCAATCAGAATCTATTTTGCGATGTTTTTGAAGTGCAACATGTTTGATCTACACAAACGAGGTGTCTACGCAACGGGTTCGACGCAACGGTCAATAAAAAGTCGGTTAATATCAAGACAAAATATTTTACGGTGACCGAAAAAGTGTTAAATTCGACTAACTTTGTATGGGATGGATCTTTTAAATTAACGCAAAGGAGTACCTATTTTAACAGCGAAGCGTGCGCACAAATACTTCTGTGAGCTAATATGATCGAAAAGTATGCTAAAAGATGATCGATTTGAACAGAAACGACAAACTAAAACATTTCAAACTGAGCTTTAAAACGACAAATATTCAGTGTCTAAAGTAGGTGAAAACGCTAAAATTATTGCAAACAGAATGCATATTGCGATGTTTCGAAAATTGCAACATGTTTGATCTACACAAACGAGGTGTCTACGCAACGGGTTCGACGCGACGGTCAATAAAAAGTCGGTTAATATCAAGACAAAATATTTTACGGTGACCGAAAAAGTGTTAAATTCGACTAACTTTGTATGGGATGTATCTTTTAAATTAACGCAAAGGAGTACCTATTTTAACAGCAAAGCGTGCGCACAAATACTTCTGTGAGCTAATATGATCGAAAAGTATGCTAAAAAATGATCAATTTGAACAGAAACGACAAACTAAAACATTTCAAACAGAGCTTTAAAACGACAAATATTCAGTGTCTAAAGTAGGTAAAAACGCTAAAATTATTGCAAATAGAATCTATTTTGCGATGTTTTTAAAGTGCAACAGGTTTGATCTACACAAACGAGGTGTCAACGCAACGGGCTCGACGCGACGGTCAATATAAAGTCGGTTAATATGAAGACAAAATATTTCACGGTGACTGAAAAAGTGTAAAATTCGACTAACTTTGTATGGGATGTATCTTTTAAAATATCGCAAAAGAGTACTTACAAGAACAGCGGAACGTTCACAGAACCACTTCGGTTAGCTAATATGAATGAAAAGTATGCTAAACGATGATCGATTTGAACAGAAACGACAAACTAAAACATTTCAAACTGAGCTTCAAAACGACAAATATTCAGTGTCGAAAGTAGGTGAAAACGCTAAAATTATTGCAAACAAAATCCATATTGCGATGTTTTTAAAGTGCAACAGGTCCGATCTACACAAACGAGGTATCTACGCAAAGGGCTTGACGCGACGGTCAATATAAAGTCGGTTTATATCAAGACAAAATATTTCAAGGTGACCGAAAAAGTGTAAAATTCCGACTAACTTTGTATGGGATGTATCTTTTAAAATATCGCAGGAGGGTACCTACTTCAACAACGACGCGTGCGCAAAACTACTCCACTGAGCTAATATGATCGAAAAGTATGCTAAACCATGATCGATTTGAACAGAAACGACAAACTAAAACATTTCAAACTGAGCTTCAAAACGACAAATATTCAGTGTCTAAAGTAGGTGAAACCGCTTAAATTATTCCAAACAGAATCCATATTGCGATGTTTTTGAAGTGCAACAGGTTTGATCTACACAAACGAGGTGTTAACGCAGCGGGCTTGACGCGACGGTCAATATAAAGTCGGTTAATATCAAGACAAAATATTTCACGGTGACTAAAAAAGTGTAAAATTCGACTAACATTGTGTGGGATGTATCTTTTAAAATATCGCAAAAGAGTACTTACAAGAACAGCGGAACGTTCGCAGAACCACTTCGGTTAGCTAATATGATCGAAAAATATGCTAAAAGATGATCGATTTGAACAGAAACGACAAACTAAAACATTTCAAACAAAGCTTCAAAACGACACATATTCAGTGCCTAAAGTAGGTGAAAACGCTAAAATTATTGCAAACAGAATCCATATTGCGATGTTTTTAAAGTGCAACAGGTCTGATCTACACAAACGAGGTGTCAAAGCGACGATATCGACGCGACGATAAATATAAAGTCGGTTAATATCAAGAAAAAATATTTCACGGTGACCGAAAAAGTGTAAAATTCGACTAACATTGTATGGGATGTATCTTTTAAAATATCGCAGGAGGGTACCTACTTCAACAACGACGCGTGCGCAAAACTACTCCACTGAGCTAATATGATCGAAAAGTATGCTAAACGATGATCGATTTGAACAGAAACGACAAACTAAAACATTTCAAACTGAGCTTCAAAACGACAAATATTCAGTGTCTAAAGTAGGTGAAAACGCTAAAATTATTGCAAACAGAATCCATATTGCGATGTTTTTGAAGTGCAACAGATCCGATCTACACAAACGAGGTATCAAAGCGACGATATCGACGCGACGGTCAATATTAAGTCGGTTAATATTAAGACAAAATATTTTACGGTGACTGAAAAAGTGTAAAATTCGACTAACATTGTATGGGATGTATCTTTTAAAATAACGCAGGAGGGTACCTACTTCAACAGCGACGCGTGCGCAAAACTATTTCACTGAGCTAAAATGATCGAATAGTATGCCAAAGGATGATCGATTTGAACAGAAACGACAAACTAAAACATTTCAAACTGAGCTTCAAAACGACAAATATTCAGTATCTTAAGTAGGTGAAAACGCTAAAATTATTGCAATCAGAATCTATTTTGCGATGTTTTTGAAGTGCAACATGTTTGATCTACACAAACGAGGTGTCTACGCAACGGGTTCGACGCAACGGTCAATAAAAAGTCGGTTAATATCAAGACAAAATATTTTACGGTGACCGAAAAAGTGTTAAATTCGACTAACTTTGTATGGGATGGATCTTTTAAATTAACGCAAAGGAGTACCTATTTTAACAGCGAAGCGTGCGCACAAATACTTCTGTGAGCTAATATGATCGAAAAGTATGCTAAAAGATGATCGATTTGAACAGAAACGACAAACTAAAACATTTCAAACTGAGCTTTAAAACGACAAATATTCAGTGTCTAAAGTAGGTGAAAACGCTAAAATTATTGCAAACAGAATGCATATTGCGATGTTTCGAAAATTGCAACATGTTTGATCTACACAAACGAGGTGTCTACGCAACGGGTTCGACGCGACGGTCAATAAAAAGTCGGTTAATATCAAGACAAAATATTTTACGGTGACCGAAAAAGTGTTAAATTCGACTAACTTTGTATGGGATGTATCTTTTAAATTAACGCAAAGGAGTACCTATTTTAACAGCGAAGCGTGCGCACAAATACTTCTGTGAGCTAATATGATCGAAAAGTATGCTAAAAAATGATCAATTTGAACAGAAACGACAAACTAAAACATTTCAAACAGAGCTTTAAAACGACAAATATTCAGTGTCTAAAGTAGGTAAAAACGCTAAAATTATTGCAAATAGAATCTATTTTGCGATGTTTTTAAAGTGCAACAGGTTTGATCTACACAAACGAGGTGTCAACGCAACGGGCTCGACGCGACGGTCAATATAAAGTCGGTTAATATGAAGACAAAATATTTCACGGTGACTGAAAAAGTGTAAAATTCGACTAACTTTGTATGGGATGTATCTTTTAAAATATCGCAAAAGAGTACTTACAAGAACAGCGGAACGTTCACAGAACCACTTCGGTTAGCTAATATGAATGAAAAGTATGCTAAACGATGATCGATTTGAACAGAAACGACAAACTAAAACATTTCAAACTGAGCTTCAAAACGACAAATATTCAGTGTCTAAAGTAGGTGAAACCGCTTAAATTATTCCAAACAGAATCCATATTGCGATGTTTTTGAAGTGCAACAGGTTTGATCTACACAAACGAGGTGTTTACGCAGCGGGCTTGACGCGACGGTCAATATTAAGTCGGTAAATATCAAGACAAAATATTTCACGGTGACCAAAAAAGTGTAAAATTCGACTAACTTTGTATGGGATGTATCTTTTAAAATAACGCAGGAGGGTACCTACTTCCACAGCGACGCGTGCGCAAAACTACTCCACTGAGCTAATATGATCGAATAGTATGATAAAGGATTATCGATTTGAACAGAAACGATAAACTAAAACATTTCAAACTGAGCTTTAAAACGACAAATAAACAGTGTCTAAAGTAGTTAAAAACGCTAAAATTATTGCAAACAGAATTTATTTTGCGATGTTTTTGAAGTGCAACAGGTTTAATCTACACAAACGAGGTGTCTACGCAACGGGCTTGACGCGACGGTCAATAAAAAGTCGGTTAATATCAAGACAAAATATTTCACGGTGACCAAAAAAGTGTAAAATTCGACTAACTTTGTATGGGATGTATCTTTTAAAATAACGCAGGAGGGTACCTACTTCCACAGCGACGCGTGCGCAAAACTACTCCACTGAGCTAATATGATCGAATAGTATGATAAAGGATTATCGATTTGAACAGAAACGATAAACTAAAACATTTCAAACTGAGCTTTAAAACGACAAATAAACAGTGTCTAAAGTAGTTAAAAACGCTAAAATTATTGCAAACAGAATCCATATTGCGATATTTTGAAAATTGCAACAGGTCTGATCTACACAAACGAGGTGTCTACGCAACGGGCTCGACGCGAAGGTCAATATAAAGTCGGTTAATATCAAGACAAAATATTTCACGGTGACTGAAAAAGTGTAAAATTCGACTAACTTTGTATGGGATGTATCTTTTAAATTAACGCAAAGGAGTACCTATTTTAACAGCGAAGCGTGCGCACAAATACTTCTGTGAGCTAATATGATCGAAAAGTATGCTAAAAAATGATCAATTTGAACAGAAACGACAAACTAAAACATTTCAAACAGAGCTTTAAAACGACAAATATTCAGTGTCTAAAATAGGTAAAAACGCTAAAATTATTGCAAATAGAATCTATTTTGCGATGTTTTTAAAGTGCAACAGGTTTGATCTACACAAACGAGGTGTCAACGCAACGGGCTCGACGCGACGGTCAATATAAAGTCGGTTAATATGAAGACAAAATATTTCACGGTGACTGAAAAAGTGTAAAATTCGACTAACTTTGTATGGGATGTATCTTTTAAAATATCGCAAAAGAGTACTTACAAAAACAGCGGAACGTTCACAGAACCACTTCGGTTAGCTAATATGAATGAAAAGTATGCTAAACGATGATCGATTTGAACAGAAACGACAAACTAAAACATTTCAAACTGAGCTTCAAAACGACAAATATTCAGTGTCTAAAGTAGGTGAAACCGCTTTAATTATTCCAAACAGAATCCATATTGCGATGTTTTTGAAGTGCAACAGGTTTGATCTACACAAACGAGGTGTTAACGCAGCGGGCTTGACGCGACGGTCAATATAAAGTCGGTTAATATCAAGACAAAATATTTCACGGTGACTAAAAAAGTGTAAAATTCGACTAACATTGTGTGGGATGTATCTTTTAAAATATCGCAAAAGAGTACTTACAAGAACAGCGGAACGTTCGCAGAACCACTTCGGTTAGCTAATATGATCGAAAAATATGCTAAAAGATGATCGATTTGAACAGAAACGACAAACTAAAACATTTCAAACAAAGCTTCAAAACGACACATATTCAGTGCCTAAAGTAGGTGAAAACGCTAAAATTATTGCAAACAGAATCCATATTGCGATGTTTTTAAAGTGCAACAGGTCTGATCTATACAAACGAGGTGTCAAAGCGACGATATCGACGCGACGATAAATATAAAGTCGGTTAATATCAAGAAAAAATATTTCACGGTGACCGAAAAAGTGTAAAATTCGACTAACATTGTATGGGATGTATCTTTTAAAATATCGCAGGAGGGTACCTACTTCAACAACGACGCGTGCGCAAAACTACTCCACTGAGCTAATATGATCGAAAAGTATGCTAAACGATGATCGATTTGAACAGAAACGACAAACTAAAACATTTCAAACTGAGCTTCAAAACGACAAATATTCAGTGTCTAAAGTAGGTGAAAACGCTAAAATTATTGCAAACAGAATCCATATTGCGATGTTTCGAAAATTGCAACATGTTTGATCTACACAAACGATGTGTCAAAGCGACGATATCGACGCGACGGTCAATATTAAGTCGGTTAATATCAAGACAAAATATTTTACGGTGACTGAAAAAGTGTAAAATTCGACTAACTTTGTATGGGATGTATCTTTTAAAATAACGCAGGAGGGTACCTACTTCAACAGCGACGCGTGCGCAAAACTATTTCACTGAGCTAATATGATCGAATAGTATGCCAAAGGATGATCGATTTGAACAGAAACGACAAACTAAAACATTTCAAACTGAGCTTCAAAACGACAAATATTCAGTATCTTAAGTAGGTGAAAACGCTAAAATTATTGCAATCAGAATCTATTTTGCGATGTTTTTGAAGTGCAACATGTTTGATCTACACAAACGAGGTGTCTACGCAACGGGTTCGACGCAACGGTCAATAAAAAGTCGGTTAATATCAAGACAAAATATTTTACGGTGACCGAAAAAGTGTTAAATTCGACTAACTTTGTATGGGATGGATCTTTTAAATTAACGCAAAGGAGTACCTATTTTAACAGCGAAGCGTGCGCACAAATACTTCTGTGAGCTAATATGATCGAAAAGTATGCTAAAAGATGATCGATTTGAACAGAAACGACAAACTAAAACATTTCAAACTGAGCTTTAAAACGACAAATATTCAGTGTCTAAAGTAGGTGAAAACGCTAAAATTATTGCAAACAGAATGCATATTGCGATGTTTCGAAAATTGCAACATGTTTGATCTACACAAACGAGGTGTCTACGCAACGGGTTCGACGCGACGGTCAATAAAAAGTCGGTTAATATCAAGACAAAATATTTTACGGTGACCGAAAAAGTGTTAAATTCGACTAACTTTGTATGGGATGTATCTTTTAAATTAACGCAAAGGAGTACCTATTTTAACAGCGAAGCGTGCGCACAAATACTTCTGTGAGCTAATATGATCGAAAAGTATGCTAAAAAATGATCAATTTGAACAGAAACGACAAACTAAAACATTTCAAACAGAGCTTTAAAACGACAAATATTCAGTGTCTAAAGTAGGTAAAAACGCTAAAATTATTGCAAATAGAATCTATTTTGCGATGTTTTTAAAGTGCAACAGGTTTGATCTACACAAACGAGGTGTCAACGCAACGGGCTCGACGCGACGGTCAATATAAAGTCGGTTAATATGAAGACAAAATATTTCACGGTGACTGAAAAAGTGTAAAATTCGACTAACTTTGTATGGGATGTATCTTTTAAAATATCGCAAAAGAGTACTTACAAGAACAGCGGAACGTTCACAGAACCACTTCGGTTAGCTAATATGAATGAAAAGTATGCTAAACGATGATCGATTTGAACAGAAACGACAAACTAAAACATTTCAAACTGAGCTTCAAAACGACAAATATTCAGTGTCTAAAGTAGGTGAAACCGCTTAAATTATTCCAAACAGAATCCATATTGCGATGTTTTTGAAGTGCAACAGGTTTGATCTACACAAACGAGGTGTTTACGCAGCGGGCTTGACGCGACGGTCAATATTAAGTCGGTAAATATCAAGACAAAATATTTCACGGTGACCAAAAAAGTGTAAAATTCGACTAACTTTGTATGGGATGTATCTTTTAAAATAACGCAGGAGGGTACCTACTTCCACAGCGACGCGTGCGCAAAACTACTTCACTGAGCTAATATGATCGAATAGTATTATAAAGGATTATCGATTTGAACAGAAACGATAAACTAAAACATTTCAAACTGAGCTTTAAAACGACAAATAAACAGTGTCTAAAGTAGTTAAAAACGCTAAAATTATTGCAAACAGAATTTATTTTGCAATGTTTTTGAAGTGCAACAGGTTTAATCTACACAAACGAGGTGTCTACGCAACGGGCTCGACGCGACGGTCAATAAAAAGTCGGTTAATATCAAGACAAAATATTTCACGGTGACCAAAAAAGTGTAAAATTCGACTAACTTTGTATGGGATGTATCTTTTAAAATAACGCAGGAGGGTACCTACTTCCACAGCGACGCGTGCGCAAAACTACTCCACTGAGCTAATATGATCGAATAGTATGATAAAGGATTATCGATTTGAACAGAAACGATAAACTAAAACATTTCAAACTGAGCTTTAAAACGACAAATAAACAGTGTCTAAAGTAGTTAAAAACGCTAAAATTATTGCAAACAGAATCCATATTGCGATATTTTGAAAATTGCAACAGGTCTGATCTACACAAACGAGGTGTCTACGCAACGGGCTCGACGCGAAGGTCAATATAAAGTCGGTTAATATCAAGACAAAATATTTCACGGTGACTGAAAAAGTGTAAAATTCGACTAACATTGTGTGGGATGTATCTTTTAAAATATCGCAAAAGAGTACTTACAAGAACAGCGGAACGTTCGCAGAACCACTTCGGTTAGCTAATATGATCGAAAAGTATGCTAAAAGATGATCGATTTGAACAGAAACGACAAACTAAAACATTTCAAACAAAGCTTCAAAACGACAAATATTCAGTGTCTAAAGTAGGTGAAAACGCTAAAATTATTGCAAACAGAATCTATTTTGCAATGTTTTTGAAGTGCAACAGGTTTGATCTACACAAACGAGGTGTCTACGCAACGGGCTCGACGCGACGGTCAATATAAAGTTGGTTAATATCAAGACAAAATATTTCACGGTGACCGAAAAAGTGTAAAATTCGACTAACTTTGTATGGGATGTATCTTTTAAAATATCGCAGAAAGAACCATTTACAACAGCGGAGCGTGCGCAAAACTACTCCACTGAGCTAATATGATCGAAAAGTATGCTTAACGATGATCGATTTGAACAGAAACGACAAACTAAAACATTTCAAACTAAGCTTCAAAACGACAAATATTCAGTGTCTAAAGTAGGTGAAAACGCTAAAATTATTACAAACAGAATCCATATTGCGATATTTTGAAAATTGCAACAGGTCTGATCTACACAAACGAGGTGTCTACGCAACGGGCTCGACGCGAAGGTCAATATAAAGTCGGTTAATATCAAGACAAAATATTTCACGGTGACCGAAAAAGTGTAAAATTCGACTAACTTTGTATGGGATGTATCTTTTAAAATATCGCAGAAAGAACCATTTACAACAGCGGAGCGTGCGCAAAACTACTCCACTGAGCTAATATGATCGAAAAGTATGCTAAACGATGATCGATTTGAACAGAAACGACAAACTAAAACATTTCAAACAAAGCTTCAAAACGACAGATATTCAGTGTCGAAAGTAGGTGAAAACGCTAAAATTATTACAAACAGAATCCATATTGCGACGTTTTTGAAGTGCAACAGGTCCGATCTACACAAACGAGGTGTCAAAGCGACGATATCGACGCGACGGTCAATATGAAGTCGGTTAATATCAAGACAAAATATTTCACGGTGACCGAAAAAGTGTAAAATTCGACTAACTTTGTATGGGATGTATCTTTTAAAATAACGCAGGAGGGTACCTACTTCAACAGCGACGCGTGCGCAAAACTACTCCACTGAGCTAATTTGATCGAATAGTATGTCAAAGGATAATCGATTTGAACAGAAACGACAAACTAAAACATTTCAAACTGAGCTTCAAAACGACAAATATTCAGTGTCTAAAGTAGGTGAAAACGCTAAAATTTTTGCAAACAGAATCTATTTTGCGATGTTTTTGAAGTTCAACAGGTTTGATCTACACAAACGAGGTGTCTACGCAGCGGGCTTGACGCGACGGTCAATATAAAGTCGGTTAATATCAAGACAAAATATTTCAAGGTGACCGAAAAAGTGTAAAATTCGACTAACTTTGTATGGGATGTATCTTTTAAAATAACGCAGGAGGGTACCTACTTCAACAGCGACGCGTGCGCAAAACTACTCCACTGAGCTAATTTGATCGAATAGTATGATAAAGGATTATCGATTTGAACAGAAACGATAAACTAAAACATTTCAAACTGAGCTTTAAAACGACAAATAAACAGTGTCTAAAGTAGTTAAAAACGCTAAAATTATTGCAAACAGAATTTATTTTGCGATGTTTTTGAAGTGCAACAGGTTTGATCTACACAGGTAGTATGGATCGGCGGTGGCCGAAAGTCACATAAATAAGTGCTCTTCGTTTTTTTAATCATATCTTCGTGAAAAGTGAACTATAAAAGCTCAAACTTACATGCAAATGTGCGGGAAATTTACTGTGATCGAATTCATCAATTATCAGGTGCTTTTTAAATAAACTGTGCAAGTATTAGACTTAAAATAGACAAAAACTAAGTGGTTCGGTGCAAATTTATAACGTCATTGCCCTCGAGAGACAAAAGAAAGGTCAGTGTACCGCCAAAAAAGTAGCAAGTTAGTTGAAGTAAACCTACAACGGGTTAGCTACTTTCATCAAATTATATTAAGTGTGCTTGGCGCATTGGCTTTTGCACCGCAACATTACGCACGGGCGCCCGGTGAGAGTGGGTTCGAATCTTCGACGGCTGAACAAAAAGTGTCTTTTTATTTATTTCTACAATTTGCTGAGCGCCTGCCTAAACCAAATAGCAGTGTCACTTAGAATTTGCTCACGATAATTTGAAAGTTCTCGTTATTACGATGAGTCCTACGACTAACAAATTAGTTTGGGGTTGCTGCCAATCCGCAGCCGCAGACGAAGATTACATTCAGTGTGCAAATTGCACGAAAGCGTATCACTTTGATTGCATGGGCATTCCCAATAACTCATCTTTGATGCCTCCCTGGAATTGTCCCGCGTGCGAAAGCTCCAACCCAAAGTTTGTCAACAACGACGATACACTGGTGCGTTTTAGCCCAAATGTGACTTTAAGACCATCAAAGAGACTGGCCTCAAAATCGCCACCTTTTATGTCAGCAAGCTCACAACAGAAAAGCAATGTGTCCGAAGAAGAAAAATTCGAGCGTTTTATAAAAACAACACTTAAAAGCGAAATGGATGAATTATCTTCACGAATGGAAAATTCAATTAGATGTATGTTTATTACCGAATTTAGGACTATAAAAGAGGAGTTGAGAGAGGTTAAGGATTCAATGAACTTTATGAACGATAAGTTTGAGGAAGTTTTAAAAGAGCAGGATAAAACAAAAAAGGTTATAAATGATTTACAGTCCGAAAATGAAACCCTGAAAACCACTGTAAAGGAACTCCAATCACGACTGAACACCCTAGAACAAGGTGCACGAGCTAACAATGTTGAAATACAATGTATCCCAGAGAAGAAGAATGAGAACCTAGTCTCTGCTATCTTACAGATAGGGTCTGCAATTGACTGCAACATCTCTGCTGAAAATATAGAGCACTGCACCCGCGTAGCCAAACTTAACCCAAATAATCCTCGTCCTAGATCTGTTGTAGTGCAATTCAATAGCATCAAGATTAGAGACCGGTTCATGGGGGCTGCGATTAACTTCAACAAAAACAAAAAGGTACAGGATAAATTAAATAGTAGCCACCTAGGTTTCCAGGGAGCAAAAACGCCCATCTACATAACTGACCATCTGTCACCTTCCAACCGAGCTTTACATGCGGCCGCCAGAGCTGCAGCCAAGGATAAAGGTTACAAACATGTATGGGTACGTGGCGGAAGAATTTTTATGCGCAAACAGGATGACTCCGATTTTATAATAGTGAGAAATATGGAATCTCTGGAAAATCTTAAGTAGTAGTTTGAATTAATTTTAACTGCATGTTACTCTTTTTATCTTATTATAAAATTCATTTCACTAAACATATATTATCAAAATACATGTGGTCTGCGAACCAAAACATATAACTTTTATTGTAACCTAGCGAATTCGAACTATGATATAATAATCTTAACCGAAACTTGGCTGAATGATAATATACTTAGTTCAGAATTGTTCGACGGTAGGTATGTAATTCATAGACGCGATAGAGGCATCACTAGCTTAAACATGAAAACTGATGGCGGTGGCGTATTAATAGCGGTTTCTAAAAAATATTTTATCTTCTAGAATGTTCAACTGGGAGAGTGAATGCGAAGATCTTTGGGTAGAAGTATTGTTACCTAATACAAAGCCCTCGATTTCACTAACGTTGTGCGTTGCGTACCTGCCGTCGCCTGTTAAGAAAGTTACGGTCGAGAGGTTCATGGATAACTGCAAACGAGTTTTTGAGCAGAACAACTTGAATAATTTATGTATGGTAGGTGATTTTAATCTATGGGACATAAACTGGAATCCAAATGATAACGGGCGATTATCTTCATTAAACCAAAGTTTTATGGATTTCATAGCCGTGAATGGCTTAACCCAGCTCAATTATGAGAGGAACTCTATGAATAGGCTTCTCGATCTTGTTTTGACTGATCTGTCCTCTTGCACTGTGTCGAGAGCAACCGATGTATTGAGTAAAGTAGACCCACTGCACCCACCTCTTGTCATCGATCTGACTTTGGGCAATGGAGGCACTCTTCTGCCAAATAGTGACTCAGTTAAACGAAATTTTCACAAGGCAAACTACTCTGAAATTAACAATTTCTTGACACAAGTTGACTGGGATCAGGTGTTTGTAAATGAATCAGAAGTGAACGAAATGTCAGACGCTTTCTACAAAGTTATTGAGAACACACTAACGAGATTCGTACCGATACATAAACCCCGTAGTGCTCGTTTTCCAATTTGGTTTAGCCGCAATTTAATCAACTGCTTGCATGAAAAAGAAAAGTACCGAAAGAGATATAAAAAGTACAAGAACCCGCTTGACAAAATTACGTACAGATTGTTGTCTGATCGATGTAGTTGGCTTACTAGGGCTTGCTACAAATCCTATATGCATAAAGTAGAGCAAAGTATTAAAAACGACCCAAAATATTTCTGGTCCTATATAAAAAATAAAAGAGGTGGGACTGGATCATATCCGTCGTCAGTAACTGATGGCAACACGTCCTCTTCGAATGGCTCTACTATATGTAATATTTTTGCCTCGCACTTTGCCTCCATTTATGATAGCTCCCAGCCTGCTACGTTTATTGATAGTGCATCTTCTACCACTAGCTCACAGTCCGATAGCTTTAGTTTTGCACCTATAAGACTCGACAAGCCTACTATACTCAAGAAACTTCAATCTCTGGACATAAGTAAAGGTGCAGGGTCCGATGGCTTACCGCCGATATTTCTTAGAAATTGCGCCACTAATTTGGCGGAGCCTATGGGTAGGATCTACAATAAATCGCTAGAAACAGGCGTTTTTCCTAAAACATGGAAAATTGCTAAAATTGTTCCAGTTTTCAAGTCTGGCGACCCCCAGCACGTTAAGAATTATAGGCCAATAGCTGTTCTTCCCATTCTGGCCAAGACCTTGGAAAGTCTGGTCTGTCCCTACATTCAGAGCTATTTTGCACTATTTGTTTCTAATTATCAACATGGGTTTCTGAAAGGTAGATCAACATGTACAAACTTGGTGACCTTTACTGAAGGTATCGTTGAATCTATTGATGCAAATAGGCAAATTGACGTGGTCTACACAGACTTTAGTAAGGCCTTTGATAGAGTTCCCCACAGGTTGCTGATATCAAAGCTGGCTAAGTGTGGTTTCTTTGGGTCCATGTTAAAGTGGCTGAACTCATATCTCATAGAGCGCTCTTTTTACGTTGTTGTGAACGGTTTTGCATCCGACACCCTCAAAATTACGTCAGGTGTTCCACAGGGTTCACATCTGGGTCCTGTCCTGTTCAATATTTTTGTGAATGATTTACCGTCCCGCTTTCGCTATTCTATACCTTTCTTATTTGCGGATGACCTAAAACTATCAAGAGTTGTTGAATCAGCGGAGGATGCGACACTGCTTCAAAGGGACATCGACTCGCTCGAAGAATGGTGTCATTGTAACGGAATGAGTCTCAATGTAGAAAAATGCTCTTTTATTACATTTGCTCGGAAGAAAAATATTGTACCTACTAATTACTACATCAACGGGGTTAGCCTGAGCAAAGTTCAAGTTATTAGAGACCTGGGAGTTCTGATGGACAGGGAGTTATCATTTGTACCGCATATTGATCATATTATTAAAAAGGCAGCTAAGTTACTGGGATTTGTGATACGTAATTCAAAAGGGTTTAAAAATGTTGAAACAAAAATAACACTATTTAATTGTCTCGTTAGATCAACCCTTGAGTACGCTAGCATTGTTTGGAGACCACATTTCGCTTGCCATTCCTTGCGAGTTGAACGAGTTCAACGAAAATTCACCAGACACCTTGCTTACACTGTGGCTAGACCGGGACTCAGTTACGAGGACAGATTAGCTTTCTTTAAAATGACTAGCCTTCAAAAGCGCAGAGACCTTCTCGATATGGTCTTCCTCTACAAAGCCCTCAATAACCACACATGTTGTTCCGAATTGCTACTAAGACTGAAACTTAGAGTTCCTCTCCGACTACCCCGTCGTCCGCTGGGCCTTTTTAGTATTCCTTTTAGGAGAACAGTAATGGGTGCCCACTCACCTATCCCTAGATTGTGTAGGCTGTATAACCTAATGAGCCAAAGCTCCGATATTGACATATGTTCGATGTCTCTTTGTAAATTTCGCAAAAGATTATTTGAATTGTCTTAGTTTTAGATTTGTAGCACTTTCTTTTCTTAAACGACTTTTTCCTTTAATAATTGTATACGTGACTTTTTCTTGTGCATGCTGTGTTTGCCTGTAAGAGACTGTACATTTAGCAAATTTTAATTACGTGAATTATATTATATTTAGTAACAATGTACTAGTTGTAGGTGAACCTATTAAATAAAAATAAAAAATAAAAATAAAACAAACGAGGTGTCTACGCAACGGGCTCGACGCGACGGTCAATAAAAAGTCGGTTTATATCAAGACAAAATATTTCATGGTGACCGAAAAAGTGTAAAATTCGACTTACTTTGTATGGGATGTATCTTTTAAAATAACGCAGGAGGGTATCTACTTCAACAGCGACGCGTGCGCAAAACTACTCCACTGAGCTAATATGATCGAAAAGTATGCTAAACGATGATCGATTTAAACAGAAACGACAAACTAAAACATTTCAAACTTAGCTTCAAAACGACAAATATTCAGTGTCGAAAGTAGGTGAAAACGCTAAAATTATTGCAAACAGAATCCATATTGCGATGTTTTGAAAATTGCAACAGGTCTGATCAACACAAACGAGGTGTCTACTTAACGGGCTCGACGCGAAGGTCAATATAAAGTCGGTTAATATCAAGACAAAATATTTCACGGTGACCGAAAAAGTGTAAAATTCGACTAACTTTGTATGGGATGTATCTTTTAAAATATCGCAAAAGAGTACTTACAAGAACAGCGGAACGTTCACAGAACCACTTCGGTGAGCTAATATTATCGAAAAGTATGCTAAAAGATGATCGATTTGAACAGAAACGACAAACTAAAACATTTCAAACTTGTTATTAAGCGACTTTATATTGACCGTCGCGTCGAGGCCGTTGCGTAGACACCTCGTTTGTGTAGATCAGACCTGTTGCACTTCAAAACATCGCAATATGGATTCTGTTTGCAATAATTTTAGCGTTTTCTTATTTACTTATTTATTTATTTACTAGTTTACTAATTTACTAATTTACTAATTAACTAATTAACTAATTAACTTATTTACTTATTTACTTATTTACTTATTTACTTTATTACTTATTTACTTATTTACTAATTTTCTTATTTACTTATTTACCTTTTTACTAATTTACTTATTTACGTATTAACTTATTTACTTATTTACTTACTTTAGTATTTACTTTTTTTATTATTTACTTATAAACTTATTTCCTTTTTAAGTTATGTACTTATATACTTATTTACTGTTTTACTTATTAACTAATTAACTTATTTACTTATTTACCTAATTACTTATTTTCTTATTTACCTATTTAATTATTAATTTGTTTAATTTTTTAATTCTTTACTTATTTACTTAATTACTAAACTTATTTACTTATTTACCTTTTTACTAATTTGCTAATTTACTTATGTTTAATTTATATATTTATTTATTTATTTGTTAATTTATTTATTTGATTATTTATTGATTTATTTATTTATTGATTTACTTATTTACTTATTTTCTTATTTATTAGTTTACTAATTTACTAATTTACTAATGAACTTATTAACTTATTTACTAATTTTCTTATTTACTTATTTACCTTTTTACTAATTTACTTACGTATTTACTTATATACTTATTTACTTATTTACTTTTTCACTTATTTACTTATTTACTTTTTTACTTATTTACCTAATTACTTTTATTCTTATTAACCTATTTAATTATTAATTAATTTAATTTTTTACTTACTTTACTTTACTTATTTACTCATTTACGTATTAACTTATTTACTTTTTAACTTATTTACTTACTTTATTATTTACTTTTTTTATTATTTACTTATTTACTTATATACATATTTCCTTTTTTACTTATTTACTTATATACTTATTAACTGTTTTACTCATAAACTAATTTACTTATATACTTATTTACTTATTTACTTTTTCACTTATTTACATATTTTATTATTTACTTATTTACTTTTTAACCTAATTACTTATTTTCTAATTAACCTATTTAATTATTAATTTGTTGAATTTTTTATTTATTAACTTATTTACTTATTCACTAATTTACTAATTTACTTATTTACTTACTTTTTTATTTATTTATTTGTTTATTTATTTATTTTTTTATTAATTGATTTATTAATTTACTTACTTATTTACTTACTTTCTTATTTACTTTTTTACTTATTTACTTATTTACTTACTTTTTTATTTACTCTTTTACTTATTAACTTATTCACTTATATACTTATTTACTTATTTACTCATTTTCTTATTTACTTATTTTCTTATTGACTTATTTATTTATTTAGTTATTTACTTATTTACTTATTTAATAATTTACTAATTTACTTATGAACTTATTTACTTATTTATTCATTTATTTAATTATTAATTTATTAACTTTTTTATTAATTTACTTATTTACTTATTTATTTATTTACGAATTTACTTATTTACTTACTGTATTATTATTTACTTATTAATTTATTTACTTAATTACTAGTTTACTAATTAAGTTATTTTTTCACTTACTTATTTACTTTTTTACTAGTTTACTTATTTACTTATTTACTAATTAACTCATTTACTTATTTACTAATTTACTTATTTATTTATTTACTTTTTTACTTAATTACTAGTTCACTTATTTAGTTATTTACTCACTTACTTTATTACTAGTTAACTTATAAATTTATTTAGTTATTTACATATTTACATATTTATTTATTTACATGTTTACTCATTTACTTATTTTCTTATTTATTTATTTTTTGATTTATTAATTCATTAAATTATTTACTTTTATTATTATTTACTTATATACTTATTTACTTTTTACTTATTAACTAATTCACTTTTTTACTAGTTTACTTTTTTACTTATTAACTTATTTACCTATTAACTTATTTACTTATTAACTTATTTACTTATTTCCTTTTTTACCTTTTTAATAATTTACTTATTTACTTGTTAACTTATTTATTTTTTCACTCATATACTTATTTACTAATTTACAAATTAATAATTTACTAATTTACTAATTCACTAATTTGCTAATTTATTTATTTATTTATTTATTAATTTATTTACTTTTTCATTTTTTTACTTATTTACTTTTTTATTATTTACTTATTTACTAATTAACTTATTAAATTATTCACTTATTCACTTATTTTCTTTTTTACTTATTTACCTTATTACTTATTAACATATTTACCTATTTACTTTTAAATTTGTTTAATTTTTTAATTATTTACATATTTACTTAACTTATTTTCTTTTTTACTAATTTGCTTTTTTAATTATTTATTTATTAATTTGTTAATTTATTTATTTGTTAATTTATTTATTTGTTTATTTATTTATTTATTTATTTATTTATTTATTTATTAATTTGTTAATTTATTTATTTGTTTATATATTTATTTATTTATTTACTTATTTACTTACTTACTTATTTACTAATTTTCTTATTTACTTATTAACCTTTTTACTAATTTACTTATTTACGTATTAATTTATTTCCTTTTTGACTTATTTACTTACTATATTTTTTTTTTTTTATTATTTACTTATTTACTAATTAACCTATATACTAATTTCCTTTTTTACTTATATACTTATTTACTGTTTTACTTATTAACTTATTTACTTATTTAGTTACATACTTATTTACTTTTTTACTAGTTTACTTATTTACTAATTAACTCATTTTTTATTTACTAATTTACTTATTTATTTATTTACTTTTTTACTTAATTACTAGTTCACTAATTTACTTATTTACTCACTTACTTATTTACTTTATTACTAGTTAACTTATAAATTTATTTAGTTATTTACATATTTATTTATTTACATATTTACTAATTTACTTATTTACTTATTTACTTATTTATTTATTTATTGATTTATTAATTCATTAAATTATTTACTTTTATTATTATTTACTTATTTACTTTTTACTTATCAACTAATTTACTAATTTACTTTTTTACTAGTTTACTTTTTTTACTTATTAACTTATTTACCTATTAACTTATTTACTTATTTACTTTTTTCCTTTTTTACCTTTTTAATAATTTACTTATTTACTTGTCAACTTATTTATTTTTTCACTCATATACTTATTTACTAATTTACAAATTAATAATTTACTAATATACAAATTTACTAATTCACTAATTTACTAATTTATTTATTTATTGATTTATTAATTTATTTACTTTTTCATTTTTTTAACTTATTTACTTTTTAACTTATTTTCTTACTTTATTATTTACTTTTTTTATTATTTACTTATTTACCAGTTAACTTATTTAATTATTCACTTATTTACTTATTTACTTTTTACTTATTTACCTTATTACTTATTAACATATTTACCTATTTACTTTTTAATTTGTTTAATTTTCTAATTATTTACATATTTACTTAACTTATTTACTTTTTTACTAATTTGCTTTTTTAATTATATATTTATTAATTTGTTAATTTATTTATTTGTTAATTTATTTATATGTTTATTTATTTATTTATTATTTTTTTAATTTATTTATTTGTTTCTATATTTATTTATTTATTTACTTATTTACTTACTTACTTATTTACTTATTTACTAATTTTCTTATTTACTTATTAACCTTTTTACTAATTTTCTTATTTACGTATTAATTTATTTACTTTTTGACTTATTTACTTACTATTTTTTTTTATTATTTACTTATTTACTAATTAACCTATATACTAATTTCCTTTTTTACTTATATACTTATTTACTGTTTAACTTATTAACTAATTTACTTATTTACTTATTTAGTTACATACTTATTTACTTATTCTTTTATTTACTTATTTACGTATTTACTTTTTTACTTATTTACCTAATTACTTATTTTCTTATTTACTTATTTAATTATTAGTTTGTTTAATTTTTTATTATTTATTTATTTTCTTATTAATTTATTTATTTACTGTTTTATTTATTTATTTATTTTTTGATTTAACGATTAATTTATTTATTAACTTTTTTACTTATTTACTCATTTACTCATTTACTTATTAACTTTTTTAATTATTTACTTTTTGACATATTTACTTATTTACTCATTTACTTATTTACTTATTTACTTATTTACTTATTTACTTATTTACTTATTTACTTATTTACTTATTTACTTATTTACTTATTTACTTATTTACTTATTTACTTATTTACTAATTTACTTATTTACTTATTGACTAGTTTACTAATTTACTTTTATACTTATATACTTATTTACTTATTTTCTTATTTATTTATTAACTTATTTACTAATTTACTTATTTATTTATTTATTGAGTTATTTATTTTTTAACTTATTTAAAAATTTACTTATTTACTTATTAACTTATTTAATTATTTACGAATATGTTAAAAAGTAAATAAGTTATTATTTACTTATTAACATATTTACTTACTGTTTTATTATTTTTTTATAATTTACTTATTAACACATTTACTAATTTACTTATATACTTATTAGCTTATTTACTTATTCACTTATTTACTTATTTAGAAGTAGTTCTGCGCACGCTCCGCTGTTTTATTAGGTACTCTTTTGCGATATTTTTAAAGATACATCCAATTCAAAGTTAGTCGAATTTTACACTTTTTCGGTCTTCGTGCAATATTTTGTCTTGATATTAACCGACTTTATATTGACCGTCGCGTCGAGCCCGTTGCGTAGACACCTCGTTTGTGTAGATCAAACCTGTTGCACTTCAAAAACATCGCAAAATAGATTCTGTTTGCAATAATTTTAGCGTTTTAACCTACTTTCGACACTGAATATTTGTCGTTTTGAAGCTCAGTTTGAAATGTTTTAGTTTGTCGTTTCTGTTCAAATCGATCATCGTTTAGCATACTTTTCGATCATATTAGCTCAGTGGAGTAGTTTTGCGCACGCTGCGCTGTTAAAGTATGTACATTTTTGCGATATTTTTAAAGATACATCCTATACAAAGTTAGTCGAATTTTACACTTTTTCGGTCACCGTGAAATATTTTGTCTTGATATTAAGCGATTTGATATTGACCGACGCGTCGAGCCCGTTGCGCTACACACCTCGTTTGTGTAGACCGGACCTGTTGCACTTCAAAACATCGCAATATGGATTCTGATTGCAGTAATTTTAGCGTTTTCACTTACTTTATACACTGAATATTTGTCGTTTTAAATCTCAGTTTGAAATGTTTTATTTTGTCGTTTCTATTCAAATCGATCATCGTTTAGCATACTTGTCGGTCAAAAAAGCTCACTGAAGTGGTTCTGCGCACGTTCCGCTGTTCTTGTAGGTACTCTTTTGCGATATTTTAAAAGATACATCCCATACAAAGTTAGTCGAATTGTACGATTTTTCGGTCACCGTGCAATATTTTGTCTTGATATTAACCGACTTTATATTGACCGTCGCGTCGAGCCCGTTGCGTAGACACCTCGTTTGTGTAGATCAAACCTGTTGCACTTCAAAAACATCGCAATATGGATTCTGTTTGCAATAATTTTAGCGTTTCCACCTACTTTAGACACTGAATATTTGTCGTTTTGAAGCTTAGTTTGAAATGTTTTAGTTTGTCGTTTCTGTTCAAATCGATCATCTTTTAGCATATTTTTCGATCATATTAGCTCACTGAAGTGGTTCTGCGCACGTTCCGCTGTTTTAGTATGTACTCTTTTGCAATATTTTAAAAGGTCCATCCCATACAATGTTAGTCAAATTTTACACTTTTTCGGTCACCGTGAAATATTTTGTCTTGATATTAACCGACTTATGTGAATGAATGAATGTCCTACGAAGATGGCGCTGTGTGAGAATGTCATACAAAGATGGCGCTGTGTGAAAGCTGCAAACAAAATATACCAGATAGACGATTTCTGAAATGTTGTTATTGCGAGAAGTTATACGATTTGGAGTATGCAAATGTTCCAGAAGTACAATTTTGCAATACAATTACGCCAAATAAGAGGAAGAATTGGAAGTGCCAAGATTGCCACTGCAGAGCATCAAAAGTAGACAACTCAAACACACCTAAATTTGTGACACAGAGGAAGAAACAGAGCCTGAACACAATTTCCCCTATTGGATGCTTAAACCAGACAACAGATACAGATGTGTCTATTACTGAAATATGTGATGATACCCAAGTGAGCCCAGAGGGACGTACTGAAAAACAGACCATAAATTTAGATGTGCTAGATAAACTGCTCGACACCAAACTCGAAAAAATCAAAACAACCCTGCTTGCAGATATAAAGAGCACAATTCAAATGGAGATCCAAACTGCATTAGCAAATCTTAACCATGATGTGGAACATACAACAAGTGCAATAAAGAAGTAACAGTTGTTAATCAAAGAAGAAATAAGTGCCATTGACACAAAGATAAAGAATATCGAAAGCCAACTTAATACATTAAATAACTCAAAAAAAGTTGTGCTATTTGGACTGCCGGAAAAAAACCATGAATCCGAAAATGACCTATATGAACGCGTTACTAACATATTTTATGATATTATGGATGTGAATATTAACCCTTTTATTGAAGAAATAAAACGCATCGGAAACAGAGGAAACAAGAGACCATTAGTCATAGAAACAAATAAAAGAATGGTAAAACATATCATAAGAAATGCTAAATGCTTTAAAAATACCGGATTGGCAGTTGGGATGTATATGGAAGGCAAAGAGCTACAAAATCATAACAAATTGCGAGAAATTCTACGGCAAGCAAGGAAAAGTGGGCAACATGCAATAATCAGAAACGGTAAACTATTTATCAATGGGAAGGAAGCACTAGATATGGATTCAACACCGCCAAAATGCTTAGTAGAGACCAGCTATAAGAATAGAAACAATGAAAACACCCAAAAGAAGATAAATAAAGAAAAAACTGTAGAAAATAGAAAAGCAAGTAATACACCTCAGCCTTCATCGCAGCAGTACATTGACAATACCCCAGGAGACAGGTTAGACCAGACATTTCAATAGAGGACCACTCATCACATTCCAAAACATCCAAAGTATAGGTAATTATGTACATCTAGTTGAACATTTGTTATGAGATTATAATATTGATATCTTGTTGTTATCAGAAGTATGGAGAAATTATGATTACTGCAAATCTATTGTTATACCTGGCTACAAATTTGGATCACTGTACTGTAGAGTAAATTATGAGGGAGGGGGAGTTTGCTTACTGATAAAGGATAATATAGATTTTATAGAAAGAAGAGATATTGTTAACTTTTCTGTAGAATATATTATGGAATTTTGTGCAATAGAGATACCCAAATTAAATACAATAATTATAGGAATATACAGAGCAGATCACCATATAAATATTTTTTATGAACAAATAATAAAACTACTGAAAAAGTTAAACTCAAAAGACAAAAACAAACATATAATAATAGGTGGAGACTTTAATATAGATATAAAAGCAAAAAATAATAATAGTAAAAAGAAACAAGCGACAGATTTGATAAACTTATTCAACTCTTTCAATCTAAAACAGATAATACGAAAACCTACACGTGTAACTAAAAAGACATCGACCTGTATTGACCTAATCTTTACAACTAATACCACACAAATACAAAAATCTTTTGTTGATGACTATGGACTATGTGACCACAGGGCTGTAAATGCAATACTTAATGTAGAACTGCATTCAAAAAATATAAATATACCATATAAATATAAAAGATTATTTACCATAAAACAAATAGAAACATTTAAAAACTCACTAAGTGAATTAGATTGGAAAAATGTTATGGATAAAAATAAAAATATTAACCAAAACTATGAATCATTTTTAACAATTATAAAAGCAAATTTAAATAATTATATTCCAGTTCAAAAAATTAAAATAAGAAACACGTTAAAAAAGACATGGCTAACTACAGGAATGAAAACATCATGTGCACACAAAAGATTGCTAAGAAAACTAATAAATGAAACCAATAACGATATCATAAATAAATACTATAAATCATATACTAAAATGTTGAAATACTGTGTAAAAACATCAAAAAAACTAACATATATTAAAAGAATGAAGAACTCTGAAAATAAAGTGACGACAATGTGGAACATTATAAATGAAAAGACTGGGAAAAAGATACAAAAAATTAATTGCCCGAAAATTATCACAGAAATATTTAACAAATACTTTGCAACTGAAGGCCAAAATGATTGTAACATAAACACACATCCCGGACAACCTGTAATAAATTCTCCAATTAACTCACTTTACCTTAACCCAGTTACAGAAAAAGAAGTTTCAAAAATTATACAGCAACTGAAAAGAAAAAACAGCTATGGTGTAGATGAGATACCCCCATTACTACTTAAGCATTGTGCTGAGCAGTTAGTCAAGCCCCTTACTTTTCTTATAAACCAGAGCTTCCGCGACGGTGAATTTCCAAACGAATTGAAAACGTCACTTATAAAACCAGTCCATGAAAAAGACGAAGCTAGTGTCGTGAATCTAACTCGGTTGAGTTTATAAAGTTCTTTATTCGATCAACACACTTATCTTTGATACAAATCACTATCTCTAGCCACATCAATAATTATAACTACATTTTAACATAGGTTCCTTCCCTTAACCTTTCGCTTCGGTGGTCAGCACTAGACTGCCTCGCCTTTCGAGTGCACTTCGCAAGTCAGAAAATAAGAAGGGGCAGCCAGTGTTGCCATTTTTAAATAGCGATAACGTTATTCGATACAGTAACAATACTCGATTTTATATAAATATAAATAACGTTAACTGTTATTATAAGGAGTTAAGATTACAAGAGGCTACTGATTGAATCCAAGTACAAAAATCATCACATTCGGCCATCCGACCTAATGCACCTCCTGGTGCATTTTAAAAAATATTTACAATGGCGCATTTATATCAATACTACTACAGCATATTACATTAATCATATTACAAGCAATAAAAATTAAGCTGTTGGGCTAACTTAGTAATTCTAAGTTTACTTTAGCGTACACATTAGAAAATCATCACATTCGGCATTTAAGTTTAATTAATTACAATTATCACATTTCTAGTTCTTTTAATAATTATAACCTATTTTTGGTTGACTTGAGTTGCTGTAGCTTTGACCAATATAGATTGATCTATTGAATCTTTAGATTGATTATACTTTGCCTGCTTACCTGCCTTATAAAACTTGTGGCAACGAACATTTTATACATTTTATGTAACCGGGTTCATAATCTATTATGTACCTATAGTTTCATAGTTACTTCGTTCTACAGGCTAATAAGTTAAGAATGGTTATGTTATTATACTTATGATAACAATCGTAACTATTAATTTGACTAATCTTTTTTTTACTCCTGTCTATGAATGACAAAAAGTTATTTATCGAAGCCATATTTATTTTATTTTATTACAGTCTATTATCTTCTAATATACTTAACAAGATTAAAAAAAAAAAAACATCTGATTTTAAGATAACAATATGGCAAGAATCTAACTAAATTGACTTTTAAATTGATGAATGAATGAAATGTATAGGTAACCTATTGTAGTTTTAAGTGTGTGACATATAAACGGTCCTAACTTAAAAGAGACCTTATCTACATAAACAGTTCATTTAAAAAGTAATAAATCAGTCAAGTCAGTAAAAGACAAATTAATTGGACACCAATCACATATCCAGCAATATGATAATAGTTCACAATTTGTATAATGATATGTATAAGGTAAATAAAATAATCAGGTTAAAACAAAAGTTCCTTTCTGAAACACAGTCTCATGATTTGAATTTTTCATAATGAGTAATGTATAAAACTATGTATTGAGATAGATATTAGAAAGTCACTAAAGCATCCAAAATAAATGTCACTTATTAATCGTGGAGAACATAATCAAGAATTATTGAAGCTACTTAGATAACTTTAAAACAAAGTTAAATTTCGTAATTTGCATGGCGCATATCAATGACAGTTATGAATCTTAGCACTTAAAGTCATACGAGAAGAATTAAGCTATTATGTGGTTTTGTTTTTTTTATTGGAATTGAATGGTTACCTTAATGTCTGTTTTCAATCCCTTATAAATACTGTTTACGGAGATACAGACATTTAAGGGATCATTATTATTATTTATAGAGTCTCTTATGATATAACAATTTATTGTTCACATAAAATATTACTTTGTAGTTTACCTTTCCCTAATATTATGTGTGTTTGGATGAGAAAAAGTCAATATTTTAGGGCCCATATTAATCATATTTGTTAATTATTAACGAATAGTACATGAAGGTGTGGTCTTAATTTAGTAGCAGGAACAAGTACCTACTTCACTTTATTAATCATTATACAATTAATATAAATAGAATTGAGATTAGATTTAATAGTCAAATGACATTAATAATTAAACCCTACCACAAATACAATTTACTCAGCAAAGTAAACTCAACGATATTATGCTGTTACATGTAAAAAAGAATAAACTGCATGATATTGCCAAGAATACAGAAAAATATCAAAGTGGGGAACTAGAATAAAAACTAGTTTTGAAATAAAGCCTTTGTGCATAATTTTCTATTAATTGACCTATGAGATCACGGTCTCCTATTTACGCTGACGTTTTGGCGTGTAGACGTCCCTAGTCCCCATTTAAATGTATTACGATGCGTCTTTAGTTATTCCAAACCCAAGCATATTGCAGAGCAAACGTCGTGTTTGGCGTCAATATAATATTCATAAATGAAAATATATTTCTTTTCAAGTCAATGCTTAGTTCATTATGTAAGGTCACCTCGTTATAAGTGATAATATTTTAACAGAGCATCAAACAATAACATAGAAAGAAGACCCTTTTTTTTGAAAACTGGCCCGCATACGATTTTATTTTTCCTAACAAAAAAAATATTATTCTTTAAGGGCACCCTGACCCGCGACAATGCCTTTCGTCTCTTACATAAGTACTAAATTGAGCGAAAACTAGACAGACGTATATTATAAAAGTGCTAAGAGACAATAAGTATAAAACTAATATCACAAACAAATGTCTTTACAAATTGTCGGAGTAATGATTTATAGATAAACAAATTTATATAGACATTGAGGATACATTAATTTAACTGACTGTCTACTAGTCAGGAATACTTATAGAAAGGTTATTTAATAAGTAAAAGTAAGGTATAGCTACCTAAGCTCATTCTTGGTGTATAATTTCAATTATTTATTTTTTGATTGTTTGTGCAGTATTACAGAAATATTGTGTAGTAAGTTATTTGGTTCCTAAATGTTTATAGTAGTCATAAATAAATATTAATATGTATAGGTATAGGACCATCTGTTCCAAAATTAATATAATTACTCCACAATTTATTAACAGGTAAAACTCACCTATAAAATTGCTTAACTTTGTTGTACCCTACCGGGTGTGCACATGTAGCGAGCGATGTTAAGTTTGTAATTAATTTTTTATCTACTGTGTATTTCTTTCATCAAATAAATGATAATTGATAAACTTTTTATATACATTTTATGTCTTACAAGTTTGGCGGTTAACTGCGCTGTCAAAATTGCAACGGAATCTGCTACTCTTTACAGTTCTAGTATGGTTAAAACGACAGAACAATTTATATAAAGGAAGTAAGGGTATTTTCTATGAATATTGTATAAACGAACTGCATTGTAACGCGTTATGCGACTTTAATGGCGTTTAAGTAACACGACATTAAAATTACCGCGTCAATGAATTAATTAAATCTTTGTTTTGAAATAAGTCACGACGTTAATTCAAGTAAGAATTTACTGACATCGTGTGCTAATAGGTATATTTTTCTCATGATCGTGGTAAATGCGCGGTATTTTTTGCAAAGTCAACTTAGTATAAGATTAGGTCTGTGGGAGCGATTAAAAAATGAATATTACACTAATTTATTTTTAATTAAAGCATTGACAGTGATTTCATACAAGACGGTGAAAAGGGCTTCTGATGTTAATGCATTTACCAAAATTATCTGTTGTACGGAAAACAGCACGTCAAGGTAATAACTGCAGTATCTTAGGTTAAGTTTGCAACAAAAGTGGGTAATTTGATGTGCTGTCGACTGTACATATATTCAAAATTCTGTACTCAATCGTAACAAAATAACCCATTCTACTAAAAAGAAGTGATAATATTTTTTTTCTTTTGTAAATGATAAATTAGATCCTAGCCTACTCGCGACCACGAACGCTGCAATGGTTAAAACGTCGGGAATCAAGATAAACCTCCGCGAAAAATATCAGAATTGTGTGTACAAGGACTTATCCAGTGAATGAATAAACTACAGTTAAAACATAGTAGTTGTTATTTTTTTCTCTTTGTGATCGGAGCCAAACAGTTACTTCGGATTGTGTGAAACGGTAATTTCAGGTGACTCGACGGCTTCGAGCGTTGGTGACGCCGAAATGGTACTTTTTGATTTGTGACTTCCTTTAGAAGATGTCGATGTCCTCAACCTCGATCGCGAGCTCTTTCATCTTTTTAGGCCCAACCAGCCTGGTTTGGTCTCGTGCTCTTCAGTCTCATCACCTTGGAAGAAAAAGAATACCAGCATTAGTGCTGTTTTCAACAAAATCATACTTTGGATTTGGTAATTATTTACTAAGGTATGGTTTAAATAATTATCTTTGTAAATGAACTGTATGTATTTATGAGAATAAATGTCTTTAAACCTAATTACTATGGAGCCATATATCTTCATTTATTAGAGCATAATTTTAGTAAAGGAAAAATGTTGCAAATAATCCTGAACGCAAGTAAGTGCACCTATATGGCTCACATGACCGTTGCTAATGAAAATTTCTAGTAAAAGAATTCACAGTTAGACTTGACCTTTTGTAAAACATACATAGCTTCTTCATGGCACAAATGGCCCGATCTAATCGAGAAAAATACATAGCTAGTATACATAAATGATGTACATGTATTCCACAATACATGAATTTAATTGATTCATTGATTGACTGACTTGGCCACTACTACTGCTTTTGAAAAAAAAATGTACAGAACTATGGACACACTTGGTCCACGCGATACACCTGGCCGCTATTTGAGGACACACTTGGCCCACGCGACACACCTGGCCGCTATTTGAGGACACACTTGATCCATGCGACACACCTGGCCGCTACATAAGGACACACTTGGCCCATGTGACACACCTGGTCGCTACTTAAGGACGCTCTTGGCCCACGCGACACACCTGGCCGCTACTTAAGGACGCACTTGGCCCACGCGACACACCTGGCCGCTAAAACTTCTTTCTAAAATCTGACACTATGGCCTTTATTTCAAGTTATATATTGAATGAGTACGAATGTATATTAATTTAAAATTAAAATGTATTTGAATTTAAATTGGGTTGAATTGGCAATAAGGCATTTCACCACCTCAAAATGCCTTTATATCAAGTCATATCAAATGAAGTGAAAGAAAAATTATTCTAATTTAATTAACTTGAGTTGGCTTAAATTGAACTCAGTTAAATAAATAAAAAACTCAGTATTGTTCAACTCACTTACATAATCAATGGGTGTAAATACCCTAAAGGGCACTCAATTCATGTCATGTAACGAAATTGAATTGAAATAAGAATTGATTCGAATATTAATAATTAAATTGGATTGAATTGGTTGAAATTTAACACAATTGATTAAAACACACAATTGTTGAACTCACTAACATAGTTTATAAGTCTGTTAACAAATTATGAATGCAAAGTCTGAAATAAAGATTTTTTACTGTATAATTATAGAACACAAAAATATTAGCCCTAGAACAGTTGCAGGTTGAACGGTTATTCTCAATCAACTAAACATAGCTACCTACAATAGGCAGTGACATGATAATATTTAATACCTATTTCTTTTCGTATTTCCTATTAGGATGAAGGAACTACTGAGGTCATTTATTATATTTAGCTATTTAGTTGCACGTACTCCTGTCTCGTATCCACTGAACATTATCAAGGAGTAGCCTTGACCAAATGGTCAGTTAGAAACTTAACACAATTTAGTCAGGATAATAGTGCAACAGCTTAACCGCAGCAAAATATTATCCCAACCAATGCAACCTAACACTACCCCGATAATTATGAGAAAAAAATATATACTATTTTTTTAAAAACTACGTAGGCAGTTGATCCAATTTAATAAATCGCGCATTTAGCTTTCACATACCATTAGCAAAGGGTAGCCTTGCCCAAATGATTTGATGATAGCTTAGCACGACTGCGTCGAGTCAGCATAGGCCCAGTTCATATTAAGAACAACCTAGGGCTAGCCCGACAATTTGTTACCTACCTACTTTGCTTATGAGCATACTCGTATTAGTCACCACAGATCATTATCAAGGAGTAGCCTTGACCAAACGATCAGTTGGAAACTTAACACGATTAAATCAGGATAATATTGCTACAGTTCAACCGCAGCAGAATATTATCCCAACCAATGCTATCCTATCGTGGTATTTATGGCGTTATCTTCAAGAAAATTTTCTTAAATAATATTACTTGCTCTTATCATTTGAAAATAATAGTACATACCTTTTGTGGGCTGTAGATTTCTTCTCGCTTCTGAAGTGTCGTGAATCTAACTCGGTTGAGTTTATAAAGTTCTTTATTCGATCAACACACTTATCTTTGATACAAATCACTATCTCTAGCCACATCAATAATTATAACTACATTTTAACATAGGTTCCTTCCCTTAACCTTTCGCTTCGGTGGTCAGCACTAGACTGCCTCGCCTTTCGAGTGCACTTCGCAAGTCAGAAAATAAGAAGGGGCAGCCAGTGTTGCCATTTTTAAATAGCGATAACGTTATTCGATAAAGTAACAATACTCGATTTTATATAAATATAAATAACGTTAACTGTTATTATAAGGAGTTAAGATTACAAGAGGCTACTGATTGAATCTAAGTACAAAAATCATCACACTAGCAACCCAAAAAATAATAGACCAATTGCAATCCTACCATCGTTTTCAAAAGTAATTGAAAGAGCCATTTGTAATAGATTATACAGATTTTTAGAAAAATATAACATACTAGATGATTGCCAAAATGGATTTCGGAAAACTAGATCAACCACCTCTGCTGTCTATAGATACATACAAACAGCCCTTCAGCACCTGAATGATAAGAAATATGCACTAGGTATCTTGCTAGATATGACAAAGGCCTACGATAAAGTGTCCCATGATATTTTACTTTCCAAACTGTATGGTTCAGGTGTACGTGGTACTGCCTACAATTGGTTCAAATCATACCTCACAAATAGGAAACAGATAGTCCAAATTGAACATCATAATTCCAAAACGAATGAAATAGTAACAGTAACATCAAAAGAGCGAACAATGACCTGTTCCATTCCACAAGGAAGTGTACTGGGCTGTGTCCTGTTTTTAATATATATAAACGACCTGCCAAAAATCTTTGACCAGCAAATAGCATTGCCTGTACTGTTTGCAGATGATGTATCAGTCCTTATAAAATGTGAAAAACACCAAAACCCTAACACTGTTATAAATAGTACTCTAGAACAAATAGTTATTTGGCTTGAAAAACATAACCTTGAAATAAACCTAAATAAAACTAAAATTATGGAATTCCGGGCGTATAAAACAGTACCTTTAGATATAAAAGTAATATCAAAAAACACCCAAATAGAGACAGTAGATGTATTTAACTTGCTTGGATTACACATAGATACAAATATAAACTGGAAATTACATTTAGAACAAATAAAAACAAAACTCTCAAAATTCATTTATGCACTATATGAAATAAAACATAGCACAAACGCAAAGACAGCACTCTCAGCCTACTACGCTTATGCATATTCCTGGCTTAAATATGGAATTACACTGTGGGGTAGCAGTGTAAATGTAAATGATATTTTTCTACTTCAAAAAAAATGTGTAAGAATAATAGCTCAAATAAGCAACAGAGAAAGTTGTAGGCCATTTTTTGTAAGATTCAAACTATTAACACTGACTTCAATATACATATACGACCTTTGCCTATTTGTCCATAAAAATAATAATTTGTTTCAAAAAAAGAAAGATGTCCATAACAAAAATACCCGTAATAGGGAAAATCTGTTCATTCCACCATCTAGAATCAAAATGCTGCATGACAGCCCACATTACATGGCTTTAAGAGTCTTTAATAAATTACCTCAATATTTAAAAAGTGAACAAAAATACAAAACATTTAATAAAAAGCTTAAAGAATTCCTTATAAATAAATGTTATTATAATTTAGGTGAATATTTAACAGACAATACACAATGATGTAATATTTACTGATACCCAAATATAAATATTATAAAATAAAATATAAAAATAATAATAAAAAATACAACAAATTACGTACTTTGGTTTTGTTGTTTACTTTAATTTGAAAAATACAAGATATTTAATAAATTGAAAAAAAATAACAGAATTCATGATAGATAAATGTTATAATAAAATATGTGAACATTAAACAAAAAATACACAATGATAAAATAAAATAAATTGATACCCAAATAATAAAACAAAAATTAAGGCATACATAAAACTTGACACTCAAATAGATAAAAACAAAGACATAAATTATAACAAAACACAAACATATAAATAATAAATAACTAACTGTTTATTTATTTATTTTGCTAAAGTTGCTCTGATATAGTCAAAACTTTAAGTAGTCACTGTAATTGTAAGTCCAAAATGTAATACTCTTAAGTTTTATTATTATTATTATTATAAGATTATTATAACATAATTTAATATAGCCCTCAAATAATTTTGCAATACCCAAACTGAAAGGGTTACTAAGTCATAAGTGCAATTGTCTAGCATAAGACCTGCTATAATATGTATGTAACACTTAGTTGGCAAATAAATGAATATGAATATGACTTTATATTGACCGTCGCGTCGAGCCCGTTGCGTAGACACCTCGTTTGTGTAGATCGGACCTGTTGCACTTCAAAAACATCGCAATATGGATTCTGTTTGCAATAATTTTAGCATTTTCACCTACTTTAGACACTGAATATTTGTCGTTTTGAAGCTCAGTTTGAATTGTTTTAGTTTGTCGTTACTGTTCAAATCGATCATCTTTTAGCATACTTTTCGATCATATTAGCTCACTTAAGTGATTCTGCGCACGTTCCTCTGTTCTAGTAGGTACTCTTTTGCGATATTTTTGGATGATTGAACGAACTTACCTTAAGTGAAGTTCGATCCAAATTGTCCTGACTTCGACGAAGAGATTTAATTGACCATGTAGTATGCCCTGCTACGCGTCTATTCACTCGCACACAGGTTTAGCGCAAGAAAGAGAAAGTAGAAAACCTCACTCCCTCCCACGCCTCACAGCACTGCCAGCCGCCTGTCGCTCATTCATTTCAGAGCAAGGAGACTGATGTATGAGATGTACAACATTGATTATACCTATGGTATGGGTGACGATTATTTTGCATAAAAAACGTACACGGGAATTGGGAAGGGTGGGACCTTAAATCTCTTCGTCGAAGTCAGGACAATTTGGATCGAACTTCACTTAAGGTAAGTTCGTTTGGTCATTCAATTGTCCTGCCTTCGACTCTGAGATTTAATTGACCATGTAGATGTTCGGAGTAAAATCAATGTTGTTACAACAGAATAAGTTGACATCTCTGTTAGTGTTTGATCATTAGAACGATCATATTAAATAACAATTTATTGTTCACGTCACCATCTTTGACATTTAGATGTATTACTATTACTAAAAAAGAATGGATGTATGATAACTATGATAAGTTATAACTTTCTACTATAAACAAATATTTTTACTAGGAAGAAAGAAGATATTTGTGAGTTTTTTTTTTATGGATAAATAAAAATACATAATTTATTTATTTTAGGAATCTGAAACTGAAATAGTTTTATTTCTTATTTTTATTGTGGCGTGTTATATAAATAACAAACAATACGGAATATGTATTGTTGAACTGAGACGGTTTGCGAATTTTATAGTTTTACACACTGAATTTGGCACGTAAAACAAATGATAATTTTATTACGAGGAAAGCTACATACAGAAAACACTTTTTAGTAAGCGCATTATCTTTGATAAGGTAACGGGCTGGAAGGTAAGTCTGACAAATCGTTATCTTGTCTTGCAATTTTTTAACATATTTTATAATTATAGATTTGAAATACATACATGATATTCTATTGCTTTTTAGTATGGGATATTTAGGTATTAATGTGACTGTTTTAAAGATATACGTCCGAATACCAAACATATAAATAATATTTTTTACATTTAAATTTCGAATACCTGAGAAAACATTTGGTTATAAAAAGTGTTAGATGATTGATATAAAAGCAATTGATTAATTTGTTTATTTTAAGGAATAAAATTCTCTTAAGATCATGAAATATTCACAGGTGTCTATCAATGCTATATGATTATTTGCTGAGTTACCAAAAGAATACGAAAATTCAATGGCTTTGAAATATTAAAAAAAATAATAATAAAAAAAAAAAATATTTCAGACCAACAGTGTCCATATGGGTTAGTTACAACAAAAACTTAAAAACTATGTTAGTGAGGTAGTACAATTTTTTAATTAATTAAATTAAGGCCAGGCAAGATAGGTTCACCGATTTGCACATTTAGTAACATGCAACTCGGTGAACCTATTGAGGAATACAGAATCCATTCTACCCTCGATCAACCTTAGGATCCTGTTAGCGCTCCCGCGGATATGCAACACAACAGAGGCAGTCTTTTTTCGCATAATGGTGTGGAAGTCATCCACACTGGCTCCAGCAAACATACCCGAAGCGCTATTGTACCGCGGGAGCCCCAACAGGGCCCTAAGGATGTTATTATACTGCACTCTGAGAGCATTATAGGCCCTCTGCGTGAAACTGGTCCATAGACCACTAGTGTAATAGCTTTGACAGAAGGCCTTAAACAGAGTGAGCTTTACACCTATAGTACAACGCCCGAAACGATGTGCCAACATGTTACCACGCACTGCCAAAGACCTGCGCTCGCGCTCTATATCAAGGTCATCACTTAGATTTTCGTTTACGATGTGCCCTAGATATTTGAACTGAAATACACGTTTTAACAGTGCTCCATTAAGTAGAAGAGGCGGGACTTTTTTAGGCAGTTTACAAGAGCTCTTAAAAACTATAAATTCTGTCTTTTTTACATTGTATTTTAAGCCGTGACTAAACGCATAAGATTCACAATAGTATAACATTTTTCTCATGCCGCTTATCGATGGGCTCAGCAGCACCATGTCGTCAGCGTAGCTGATGTTGTTTACGCTTATGTTATCAATGCGGCAACCGACATGCATGCTGCTAAGCCCCTCGATGAGCTGATTGATATACAAATTAAACAATCTAGGCGAGGACAGACCCCCCTGCCTCACCCCCCTACTCAACCCATACTCATCAGAGAAAGCATTACCCCATTTCACTAAATTTCTTTGACTTTTGCACCAGTATGATAGCAGGTCTACAACTTCTGAAAAAATACCAGTGTTCCTAAGTTTGTCCCAAAGTATGTCATATGAGACAAGATCAAAAGCCTTAGAAAGGTCTAAAAAACAGGCATAAATAGGAGTATTCCTCTTGGTATAATAGTTCACCGTGTACTTGAGTGACAATATTGCACTTTCCGTCGATAAACCTTCACGGAAACCAAACTGTGCATCTGATAGTTTTATATGGTTACTTAAATGAGAGTCTAAAATCCTGTCCAGCACCTTGGCAACTATAGTTGCCAGTGATATGGGCCTATAGTTAGTCTTATCTGCTATATCACCAGTCCTATTTTTCACAAGTGGTATTACCAATGTTCGCATGCAATCAGGTGATAAGTAGCTATGTCTGAGACAAAAAGTAAATAGCATTGATAATACTCTACCTATGTGGCATCCAGCATGCTGCAGATGCTCGATGCTGAGCCCATCATGTCCAGGAGATTTACCTCGTTTCATATATCTTATGGCTGCATTAACTTCCTTACTGGTAATCCTAATGGGCTCACGACTGGGCTCAGCATCGGGCACCCTAACAGGCACACTCACTTGCGGTGACGGGCAATGGGGCGCAAAATAGTCTTTAAATGTATTTGCAATGGTTTTTGCATCACTACTGCCGTCAACACTAACAGGCATGTCAGCTCTACCGCTTAGTTTCTTAGTACTTTTCCAGAATTTACCAAATTGCCTGGTTGAGTGTTGAGTTGCAATAATATCAAGCTGTATCTGCTCCTGGTTACGCTGACAAAACTTTAGTCTGGACTTAAAGATTTTTCGACTAAGGGTCATCCTATCGTAAACAGGACCAGAATCAGGCCTCCCATGCAGAACATACAATTGGAAATCTTACCTGGCCTGTCTATGAGCCTCTGCTACATATTTATTCCATGCTTTTTCACATTTTTTCCTTTTAACATCCACACCCTGTTTACATGACCAACTAAACTTTGATGCCTGAACTAGTATGTTAACAATACTGTGATAATAATTATCTATATTGCTCTGATGGTCAATACTATTACACATTTTATCTGCACAACCACGAAACTCATCTGGAAAATCTATATGTTTCAGATGATTGTTACAATATTCTTGATATTTAGCTACCTGTTCTGGATTTCTGTTACCCCACCTAATCCCATTACAAGGCTGGTTACATACATTAATTTTCTTTCTGATTAGACCTAAATCACAATCCAACACCAAGGGAAAATGGTCTGACCATAGTACATCATAAAGAACATACACATTGGTCACTGTAAGCCATGACGATGAAGTCACTAAACAATGGTCTAGCCACCTTTTACAACCATGTGCCTCACTTATATATGTACACGTCCCCGAAGATATGCTCAGCCTAACAATATCTGCACATAACCACAGCTGCTCATCACAAAAACTCAGTAATTCGTTACAGAAAGGGGTCAATGGGTGAGCATTAAAATCGCCCAACATAAAAACAGCTTCAATATCACTTACATCTAGAATAGCATTAAGCTCACTCAAACACTGAGTGAAAATAGGTAGATTTTCTGGTTGTTCAGTGGGCATGTACACACTCATAAACAATATTTCTCGTGCTTCATGAGTCACAGCTTTTATTGCCACTATACGCTTACTTTCACAATTAATGACCGCCACATCACTAAATACACTTTTGCGCCACAGGATCGCCACACCCCCATGGGGACGACCACGCAGAACTCCTGATGACAGGTCCACAGCACTCTTCCCTGTGTAGCTGAAGTCCCGATGTATAACACCAAGGAAAGTCAGGTCATGAGGCAGCAACCACGTCTCTTGTAATGCCACAACGTCAGCATGTTCACATAGGTCGCGAACACAATCCACACTTCGCTTTATGTTTTTGCAGTTAAAAGAGATTATTTTGCTGATTTTTTCTTTGTTACTCATACGCAGCTTTGTTTATTTGCACGTGTTCAATTCAGCGTTTTTCGCTTTCTAAACTGTATAAAACGTCTAAATTTTATACCGTCCGGCCACATATCCGTGTCTAGGTATCGATGCTCGCTACTTTTTAAAACATTTACTTTAAAGGCATTATAAGGCCGGTCCTCTTTCATTGTTACTCTTTCTAGCGAAATCATCTCCTGAGTCTTGCTTTGTATATAATCTATTATGTCTTGCTCGGAACACTGTTTGCTCACGTTTGATATAAATAAAGATACCTTGACATCTGCCGCCTTAAACTTTGCTGTCGAATCTATAATTGCCTTGCCTGATTTACCCACAAAACGGTTTCTGTACTTCTTACGCTGTACAGTTATCCACTCTTCACTTGGTTTTCTTATTTTCCAATCGCCAGGCTTTTTGACAACCTCAGCTATGGTTGGGGCCTCCATTTTGTTGTTTACAATCTTATCAGATACACCGGCTTGAAGCTCACTCGTTCTCTGTTCACGCTCAGCCGCCATTGGGAACGACGACTGATGCTGATGTGGCGAACTTCGCGATGTCGGCCATGATTTTGTGCCATTCGTTCGTACCTTATCATGTGTGACAAGGACAGCTTGCGCCTCCCGCTTTGTATTGGAGCGGGACAAAGACATATCATTCAACAGTTCATTTGAAATGAGGTCATTCTCAGCTGTTGCCTGTATGCCCGTATGAACCGTGTTTGTCTATAAACACGGTTCGCTTTGTATGTCATCATAATTGCAGTTAACTTCATGTGAAAGGCCTATGGGTCCGCTATCTAAATACCCGCCTCGCTTTTTTATATTAACGTTATTATGATTCATAATAGGGCTTGATTTTTGATTTCGCAGATTAGTTTCTAGTGTTTTGAACTGCTCTAGCGTCACGTATGTCTCTTTAATGCACTTCATTTCGTTCCGCAGATTTATAACGTCTTTCATGAGCGACACGGCATCGATGTGATCAATCGAGATTGGGGGCAGTTTTAACAAATCTCTGGCCACAAAAATAGGGATATTATCCGGGTCTTGTTCTTTGAAAACGTTTATGATGTCTTCAATATTTTTTCTATTCTTGCCGTCCTTACGACGAGATACTTTTCTCGGAGCATCTTCCTCAGGCAGGGATTCAAAAAGCAACGTTTTTGCATTATTAATCTCTTGATCAGAGAATGATGACTCACACACTTTGATGAGGCTTTCATTGTCCATTACATCTTGTTTATATTGTATTTAGGATAACACTTCACATATAACAATGTTGCAATTTTTACATTTTAACGTATTTTGTGACATTTCGCTAGACACGCAACCGCACGTTACCGCGGTGCGCACGACACTGATTATATATTACCGTTATCAGAAATTTTAAGGCATGGGTAAGTAGGTAAGTTATAATTTTTTATTAATTTATGTATAATTAAAAATTCAATAAGTATTTTGGTAACTGAAAAGTAACTATATCAATCAATATACAATATACAATCTTCTTCAGAAATGAAGAAGATTAAAAATCGGCTTCTGAGAGCTTTGTGACTTTATAAGGGCGAACGACCGCAAACAATTTCTCCGACAGAAGTTTTGGTACTACCCGGCCCCGGCCAAATACATTTATCTTATATTCGACTAATCGACCAGGAATGTTCGCCGAGTATTCGATAGTCGGCACATGGTGAGATTTCTCGTTGTAAATTTACTCTTAATTTTATTGCCTGGATAACTTTTAAGGATTATAGTAAATATCAATACTATCTTTCGAGTTAGTTACTATGAGTTTTTTATTTATTTAATTATTTATATATATATATTTAAGTTTGACAAATATTGACTTGTTTCAATATTATGAGCAGTGTCAAAAAAAAAACTGATTATGATTCAGAATTAGGGTACCTGTTTGGACAAAAAATCTAAAAATAAACTGATATCGTATACCTTTGTCATATCGAGATCCCAAGGTAGACTGGTTTCATACATATTTAAAAACATTCTTATATATGGTTCATAAAAAACAAGAATTATTTGGTTTACAATAATTAATTGACTCAAATTTTAATGAATTGTCGTATCACATGACGTCCTCTGGCGTAAGAGTGAAGGGAAAGTCCTTTAAAAAAACATTTGAAAATGATTTTTTTTTCAACTAGGAGGCGGGCCGGACTATTGCCACTAGACCTGTTTTGTTATTAATTTTAATTCTACAATTGTTCCATCATACCTTAGTAACTGGTGAATATTAAGATGAAATGTCCTTTGAAAATTTATTAAACACAGTTTATCGAATTTTTTAAACATCAAACGATAAAGTTCATATTATAAGAATCTATTTTATTACTAATTGGAGCAACGTTTCCAAAGAATCGTTCCTTAGTAACTTAGTGGCTTTCTGGGGAAGATTGTTGTGGAGTGGATGAATGTAATTGGGTGGAAAAAACTGATGATTAGAGAATATATTTACCTGATGTAGTTTATTCTTAAATCACAGAATAAATAGTAGGAAAATTAACATGGTTCATATTTCCAATAAGTCGAATTAGATAATTGTACTGCAATTTGGGTCTAATGCAGCATTGCATTTAGGATACGCCAGTTTTTTTATTTTATTTTAATATATAATAATTGCCGTTTGTTAAAAAAAATATCGATAGTAGTATTTGTGTAATAATGAACATGTCTTGTATTAATCACACCTTAAACGTCCCTACGTTTTACGTGTGACATGTGGCACATGGCAAATAAAAATAACCGAAGAATATTAAATAAAATAATATTATACTTGAGAAAATTAAATTGTACCAATTCATATGCTTTGTTATTGCATATCCATAAAAAACAAAAAAGGCATTATTTTCGTAAAATGGACTTGTTTCAATTTTGTAGCTATATACTTCATACAATATGACATTTTATTTGAATTATTCTTCGGTGGTGATCGTGGTAGCATATCCTAAAAAAACAAGCTCATAGAAACAAAAGTTAATTAATTTAAGGTGACCAAAGGTTTCCACAATCTTTGCTGGTCGGTGGCTGACTTTTCCAAAGATAAAGGACACAGTTTTCTCGACTCGAGATTAAGTACCGAACTTTGCGACGATTATATGAATGCATTCATAAAAAAGCGTATCACTGTCACAGCATATTTTTCTAATAATTAAACTCCAAAACAATGGAATACCGCGGACACCTTAATAAATCTAATATGACGGTAGTACTATATTGATTACGGAATTTGATAAGATACATTTCAAAACAATCACGGTTTCGAGCTAGTTGTTATTGCGTCGGTAAATAAAATCTTAGCTTTACCGATTTATTTTCTGAGAAATTGATTAAATCTTAGTTGGATTTCAAAACTTAATATGTCAAATTTTCTACCATTCGGAATTATACATATGCCAGGTATTGAGCAAAGCTCATTCTCATTTTTATCATAGTTGTTAAAATTGAAAGCAAAAAATGGGGTTTTTAAACGGACCGGTTTTTATATGGACCCAACCATATTTTGGTACGTACTGGGCAAGCTTACAGCTTGCTTGCTTGCTATTTATAATCAAAGAGCCATTCACAAGCTAAATAGGTAAAAGCAGAAAGCAGAAATGTATGTAGAAACTTGCTTTCTAAAAAAGTAAATTGTTATCTTTTTAAAAAATCTATAAAAAATCGATATTTTAAGTAGTATTATTAAGCAATGTTGTGTTTACCATATCATTGTCTAATTAGACAATTTTATAGCCATTGGCAAGAAATAAATACAAAAGAGTTGTAATCAATGGCGGATATAGCTATAACATACATAACTACACGAGCTATGGAGGGATGCCATGCTACCGATTTTAGAGCTTTGGGAAAAAAATTGAAGCGTGTACTGCAGGTTGCAGAATACGTGTATTTATGATTAAGGTCTAGGCAGTAAAAGTGTTTTGAAATCTCTATTTGACTTTTCCGAGCAAAAATGTACAAAATAAATAAAAAATTATTCGATTTGAAATAAATCTGCCACCACTATTTTTCGGTACTTACGAAAAGGTGCTTTGTATTATTTTATTGCTATGTTTGTTAGTGTGATGGCTTACATTATGCTCCATTTTAATAATTATCAAAAGATTGGCTGAGAAAAGTGTTCGGTCGTGGTTTCGCCACGAGTGGAATACGGTAGCCCGTAATAAGTAAGGCTTTAAGGTGATATAATAAAGCTTTCATAAAAACACATACCTTTTTTGGTCGGATTCTGTTTCCAAGTGCGAAACGTTGAAAAAACGCTGGAATTGTGACGGTAGGTCACCGTTACGAAGTAATTCGCGGCGCATCAGGGGCCGTCGCGTTCGCACAGGTAGAACATACAGGCGCAGGCGCCTGTTGGGCCGGATGAGTGCGGGCGAGAGCCGCTGCTTCATACTTAGAGGCCATGATGGCGCATCGTCAGCGCTGCTTAGTATGTGGAATTATGTATGAATGTCTTTGGCTGTAATTTATTATTAGCATTAAAGCCCAATTGACTGTAAATTCACCCAACTTGTTCCTCTTTTTTCGCAATGAAAATGAGGGTAGGATATTGGAAGCAACGCATACCAAAAGTCTCAGCTGAGATCAAAAATGATCTAGATAATTAGGACTGGCTGACATCGCGTGTCAGCTCAGCCGGTATTTGCTACAGATCAATATCGCGTATTGATTCAGAGCGGAAAATGCGGACTGGCTAGCATCGCGTGCTAGCTCGGCCGCGAAGCGTAAAGCATGCATGGTGCAGCCACGCTGGGTAGTGCGTTTTACTTCACATTCACTTTATGAATAAATATGTATCACTTTATGGTAAGTTTCGGTTAGCACGAAATAAAAACTTAACGGTTATATACTGTGGTTACTGCGTGCGTTGTAACGGCGCGCGCGCACGGACACGAATGAGCGACAGGCGGCTGGCAGTACTGTGAGGCGTAGGAGGGAGTGAGGTTTTCTACTTTCTCTTTCTTGCGCTAAACCTGTGTGCGAGTGAATAGACTCGTAGCAGGGCATACTACATGGTCAATTAAATCTCAGAGTCGAAGGCAGGACATTAAAAGATACATCCCATACAAAGTTAGTCGAATTTCACACTTTTTCGGTCACCGTGAAATATTTTGTCTTGATATTAACCGACTTTATATTGACCGTCGTGTCGAGCCCGTTGCGTAGACAACTCGTTTGTGTAGATCAGACCTGTTGCACTTCAAAAACATCGCAATATGGATTCTGTTTGCAATAATTTTAGCGTTTTCACCTACTTTAGACACTGAATATTTGTCGTTTTGAAGCTCAGTTTGAAATGTTTTACTTTGTCGTTTCTGTTCAAATCGATCATCGTTTAGCATACTTTGCGATCATATTAGCTCAGTGGAGTAGTTTTGCGCACGCGTCGCTGTTGAAGTAGGTACTCTCCTGCGTTATTTTAAAAGATAAATCCCGTACAAAGTTAGTCGAATTTTACACTTTTTCAGTCACCGTGAAATATTTTGTCTTGATATTAACCGACTTTATATTGACCGTCGCGTCGAGCCCGTTACGTAGACACCTCGTTTGTGTAGATCAGACCTATTGCACTTCAAAAACATCGCAAAATAGATTCTGTTTGCAATAACTTTAGCGTTTTCACCTACTTTAGACACTGAATATTTGTCGTTTTAAAGCTCAGTTTGAAATGTTTTGGTTTGTCGTTTCTGTTCAAATCGATCATCTTATAGCATACTTTTTGATCATACTAGCTCTCGGGAGTGTTTGTGCGCACGCTCCGCTGTTGAAGTAGGTACACTCCTGCGTTATATTAAAAGATACATGCCATACAAAGTTAGTCGAATTGTACACTTTTTCGGTCACCGTGACATATTTTGTCTTGATATTACGCGACTTGATATTGACCGACGCGTCGAGCCCGTTGCGTAGACACCTCGATTGTGTAGATCGGACCTGTTGCATTTCAAAAACATCGCAATACGGATTCTTATTTGCAATAATTTTAGCGTTTCCACCTACTTGAAGCACTGAATATTTGTCGTTTTAAAGCTCAGTTTGAAATGTTTTTGTTTGTCGTTTCTGTTCAAATCGATCATCTTTTAGCATATTTTTCGATCATATTAGCTCACTGAAGTAGTTTTGCGCACGTTCCGCTGTTCTAGTAAAAACTCTTTTGCGATAATTTAAAAGATGCATGCCATACAAAGTTAGTCGAATTTTACACTTTTTCGGTCACCGTGACATATTTTGTCTTGATATGAACCGACTTTATATTGACCGTCGCGTCGAGATCGTTGCGTAGACAGCTCGTTTGTGAAGATCAGACCTGTTGCACTTTAAAAACATCGCAATATGGATTCTGTTTGCAATAATTTTAGCATTTTCACCTACTTTAGACACTGAATATTTGTCGTTTTGAAGCTCAGTTTGAAATGTTTTACTTTGTCGTTTCTGTTCAAATCGATCATCGTTTAGCATACTTTGCGATCATATTAGCTCAGTGGAGTAGTTTTGCGCACGCGTCGCTGTTGAAGTAGGTACTCTCCTGCGTTATTTTAAAAGATAAATCCCGTACAAAGTTAGTCGAATTTTACACTTTTTCAGTCACCGTGAAATATTTTGTCTTGATATTAACCGACTTTATATTGACCGTCGCGTCGAGCCCGTTACGTAGACACCTCGTTTGTGTAGATCAGACCTATTGCACTTCAAAAACATCGCAAAATAGATTCTGTTTGCAATAATTTTAGCGTTTTCACCTACTTTAGACACTGAATATTTGTCGTTTTAAAGCTCAGTTTGAAATGTTTTGGTTTGTCGTTTCTGTTCAAATCGATCATCTTATAGCATACTTTTTGATCATACTAGCTCTCGGAAGTGTTTGTGCGCACGCTCCGCTGTTGAAGTAGGTACACTCCTGCGTTATATTAAAAGATACATGCCATACAAAGTTAGTCGAATTGTACACTTTTTCGGTCACCGTGACATATTTTGTCTTGATATTAAGCGACTTGATATTGACCGACGCGTCGAGCCCGTTGCGTAGACACCTCGATTGTGTAGATCGGACCTGTTGCATTTCAAAAACATCGCAATACGGATTCTTATTTGCAATAATTTTAGCGTTTCCACCTACTTGAAGCACTGAATATTTGTCGTTTTAAAGCTCAGTTTGAAATGTTTTTGTTTGTCGTTTCTGTTCAAATCGATCATCTTTTAGCATATTTTTCGATCATATTAGCTCACTGAAGTAGTTTTGCGCACGTTCCGCTGTTCTGGTAAAAACTCTTTTGCGATAATTTAAAAGATGCATGCCATACAAAGTTAGTCGAATTTTACACTTTTTCGGTCACCGTGACATATTTTGTCTTGATATGAACCGACTTTATATTGACCGTCGCGTCGAGTTCGTTACGTAGACAGCTCGTTTGTGAAGATCGAACCTGTTGCACTTTAAAAACATCGCAATATGGATTCTGTTTGCAATAATTTTAGCATTTTCACCTACTTTAGACACTGAATATTTGTCGTTTTAAAGCTCAGTTTGAAATGTTTTAGTTTGTTGTTTCTGTTCAAATCGATCATCTTTTAGAATACTTTTTGATCATATTTGCTAACCTTGGTGTTTGTGCGCACGCTCCGCTGTTCTAGTAGGTACTCTTTTGCGATATTTTAAAAGGTACATCCCATATAATGTTAAACGAATTTTACACTTTTTCGGTCACCGTGAAATATTTTGTCTTGATATTAACCGACTTTTTATTGACCATCGCGTCAAACCCGTTGCGTAGACACCTCGCTTGTGTAGATCGGACCTGTTGCACTTTAAAAACATCGCAATATGGATTCTTATTTGCAATAATTTTACGCGTTTCCACCTACTTTAGACACTGAATATTTGTTGTTTTGAAGCTCAGTTTGAAATGTTTTTGTTTGTCGTTTCTGTTCAAATCGATCATCTTTTAGCATATTCTTTGATCATATTAGCTCACTGAAGTAGTTTTGCGCACGTTTCGCTGTTCTGGTAGGTACTCTTTTGCGATAATTTAAAAGATACATCCCATACAAAGTTAGTCGAATTTTACACTTTTTCGGTCACCATGAAATATTTTGTCTTGATATTAACCGACTTTATATTGACCGTCGCGTCGATATCGTCGCTTTGACACATCGTTTGTGTAGATCGGACCTGTTGCACTTCAAAAACATCGCAATTTGGATTCTGTTTGCAATAATTTTAGCGTTTTCACCTACTTTCGACACTGAATATTTGTCGTTTTGAAGCTCAGTTTGAAATGTTTTAGTTTGTCGTTTCTGTTCAAATCCGTCATCTTTTAGCATACTTTTCGATCATAATAGCTCTGTGGACTAGTTTTGCGCATGTGTCGCTGTTGAAGTAGGTACCCTCCAGCGTTATTTTAAAAGATACATCCCATACAAAGTTAGTCGAAGTTTACACTTTTTCAGTCACCGTGAAATATTTTGTCTTCATATTAACCGACTTTATATTGACCGTCGCGTCGAGCCCGTTGCGTTGACACCTCGTGTGTGTAGATCAAACCTGTTGCACTTCAAAAACATCGCAAAATAGATTCTATTTGCAATAATTTTAGCGTTTTTACCTACTTTAGACACTGAATATTTGTCGTTTTAAAGCTCAGTTTGAAATGTTTTAGTTTGTCGTTTCTGTTCAAATCGATCATTTTTTAGCATACTTTTCGATCATATTAGCTCAGTAGAGTAGTTTTGCGGACGCTCTGCTATTAAAAAAGGTACTTTCTGCGATATTTTAAAAGATACATCCCATACAAAGTTAATCGAATTGTACACTTTTTCGGTCACCGTGAAATATTTTGTCTTGATATTAACCGACTTTATATTGACCGTCGCGTCGAGCCCGTTGCGCAGACACCTTGTTTGTGTAGATCGGATCTGTTGCACTTCAAAAACATCGCAATATGGAATTTGGTTGCAATAATTTTAGCGTTTTCACCTACTTTAGACACTGAATATTTGTCGTTTTAAAGCTCAGTTTGAAATGTTTTAGTTTGTCATTTCTGTTCAAATTGATCATATTTTAGCATACTTTTGGATCATATTAGCTCATCAAAGTAGTACTGCGCTGGCTCCGCTGTTCTAGTAGTTACTTTTTTGCGATATTTTAAAAGATACATCTCATACAAAGTTAGTCGAATTTTACACTTTTTCGGTCACCGTAAAATATTTTGTCTTGATATTAACCGACTTTATTTTGACCGTCGCGACGAGGCAGTTGCGCAGACACCTCGTTTGTGTGGATCGGACCTGTTGCACTTCAAAAACATCGCAATATGGATTCCGTTTGCAATAATTTTAGCGTTTTCACCTACTTTAGAGACTTAATATTTGTCGTTTTAAACCTCAGTTTGAAATGTTTTAGTTTGTCGTTTTTGTTCCAATCTATCATTTTTCAGCATTCGTTTCGATCGTATTAGCTCACTCAAGAGGTTCTGCGCACGTTTCGCTGTTCAAGTAGGAACAGTTTTGCGATATTTTAAAAGATACATCCCATACAAAGTAAGTCGAATTTTACACTTTTTCGGTCACCGTGAAATATTTTGTCTTGATATTAACCGATCTTATATTGACCGTCGCGTCGAGCTCGTTGCGTACACCTTGTTTGTGTAGACCGGACCTGTTGCACTTCGAAAACATCGCAATATGGATTCTAATTTGCAATAATTTTAGCGTTTTCACCTACTTTAGGCACTTAATATTTGTCGTTTTGAAGCTCAGTTTAAAATGATTTAAGTTGTCGTTTCTGTTCAAATCGATCATCGTTTAGCATATTTTTCGATCATACTAGCTCACCGAAGTGGTTCTGCGCACGCTCCGCTGTTCTAGTAGGTACTCTTTTGCAATATTTCAAAAGATACATCCCATACAAAGTTAGTCGAATTTTACACTTTTTCGGTCACCGTGAAATATTTTGTCTTGATATTAACCGACTTTATACTGACCGTCGCGTCGAACTCGTTGCGTACACCTTGTTTGTGTAGACCGGACCTGTTGCACTTCGAAAACATCGCAATATGGATTCTGTTTGCAATAATTTTAGCGTTTTCACCTACTTTAGACACGAAATATTTGTCGTTGTGAAGCTCAGTTTGAAATGTTTTAGTTTGTCGTTTCTGTTCAAATCGATCATCTTTTAGCATACTTTATGATCATATTAGATCATAGGAGTGTTTGTGCGCTTGCTCCGCTGTTGAAGTAGGTAATCTCCTGCGATATTTTAAACGATTCATCCCATACAAATTTAGTCGAATTTTACACTTTTTCGGTCACCGTGAAATATTTTGTCTTGATATTAAGCGACTTTATATATACCGTCGCGTCGAGCCCGTTGCGTAGACACCTTTGCAATAATTTAAGCGTTTTCACCTACTTTAGACACTGAATATTTGTCGTTATAAAGCTCAGTTTGAAATGTTTTGGTTTGTCGTTTCTGTTCAAATCGATCATCTTTTAGCATACTTTTCGATCATATTAGCTCACCGAAGTGCTACTGCGCACGCTTCGCTGTTGAAGTAGGAACTCTTTTGCGATATTTAATAAGATACATCCCATACAAAGTTAGTCGAATTTTAGACTTTTTCGGTCACCGTGAAATATTTTGTCTTGATATTTACCGACTTTATATTGACCGTCGCGTCGAACCCATTGCGTAGATTTCTCGTTTGTGTAGATCGGACCTATTGCACTTCAAAAACATCGCAATATGGATTCTTTTTGCAATAGTATTAGCGTTTTTACCTACTTTAGACACTGAATATTTGTCGTTCTAAAGCTCAGTTTGAAATGTTTTAGTTTGTCGTTTCTGTTCAAATCGATCATTTTTTAGCATTCTTTTCACTTTTTCGGTCACCGTGAAATATTTTGTCTTGATATTAACCGACTTTATATTGACCGTCGCGTCGAGCCCTTTGCGTAGACTCCTCGATTGAAAAGATCGGACCTGTTGCACTTCAAAAACATCGCAATATGGATTCTTTTTGCAATAGTATTAGCGTTTTTACCTACTTTAGACACTGAATATGTGTCGTTCTAAAGCTCAGTTTAAAATGTTTTAGTTTGTCGTTTTTGTTCAAATCTATCAATTTTCAGCATTCGTTTCGATCGTATTAGCTCACTAAAGAGGTTCTGCGCACGTTTCGCTGTTCAAGTAGGAACAGTTTTGCGATATTTTAAAAGATACATCCCATACAAAGTAAGTCGAATTTTACACTTTTTCGGTCACCGTGAAATATTTTGTCTTGATATTAACCGATCTTATATTGACCGTCGCGTCGAGCTCGTTGCGTACACCTTGTTTGTGTAGACTGGACCTGTTGCACTTCGAAAACATCGCAATATGGATTCTAATTTGCAATAATTTTAGCGTTTTCACCTACTTTAGGCACTTAATATTTGTCGTTTTGAAGCTCAGTTTAAAATGATTTAGTTTGTCGTTTCTGTTCAAATCGATCATCGTTTAGCATATTTTTCGATCATACTAGCTCACCGAAGTGGTTCTGCGCACGCTACGCTGTTCTAGTAGGTACTCTTTTGCGATATTTTAAAAGATACATCCCATACAAAGTAAGTCGAATTTTACACTTTTTCGGTCACCGTGAAATATTTTGTCTTGATATTAACCGACTTTATACTGACCGTCGCGTCGAACTCGTTGCGTACACCTTGTTTGTGTAGACTGGACCTGTTGCAATTCGAAAACATCGCAATATGGATTCTGTTTGCAATAATTTTAGCGTTTTCACCTACTTTAGACACGGAATATTTGTCGTTGTGAAGCTCAGTTTGAAATGTTTTAGTTTGTCGTTTCTGTTCAAATCGATCATCTTTTAGCATAAATTTTGATCACATTAGTTCACCGAAGTAGGTCTGCGCACGCTCCGCTGTTGAAGTATCTACACTTTTGCGATATTTTAAAAGATATATCCCATACAATGTTAGTGGAATTGTACACTTTTTCGGTCATCGTGAAATATTTTGTCTTGATATCAACCGACTTTATATTGACCGTCGCGTCGAGCCCGTTGCGTAGACACCTCGTTTGTGTAGATCGGACCTGTTGCACTTCAAAAACATCGCAATATGAAATTTGGTTGCAATAATTTGAGCGTTTTCACCTATTTTAGACACTGAATATTTGTCGTTTTAAAGCTCAGTTTGAAATGTTTTAGTTTGTCGTTTCTGTTCAAATCGATCATCTTTTAGCATATTTTCTGATTATATTAGCTCACTGAAATGGTTCTGCGCACGCTCCGCTGTTGAAGTATCTACACTTATGCGATATTTTAAAAGATACATCTCATACAAAGTTAGTCGAATTGTACACTCTTTCGGTCACCATGAAATATTTTGTCTTGATATTAACCGACTTTATATTGACCGTCGCATCGAACCCGTTGCGTAGACTCCTTGTTTGTGTAGATCGGACCTGTTGCACTTCAAAAACATCGCAATATGGATTTTGGTTGCAATTATTTTAGCGTTTTCACCTACTTTAGGCACTGAATATATGTCGTTTGAAAGCTCAGTTTGAAATGTTTTAGTTTAACGTTTCTGTTCAAATCGATCATCTTATAGCATACTTTTTGATCATACTAGCTCTCGGAAGTGTTTGTGCGCACGCTCCGCTGTTGAAGTAGGTACACTCCTGCGTTATATTAAAAGATACATGCCATACAAAGTTAGTCGAATTGTACACTTTTTCGGTCACCGTGACATATTTTGTCTTGATATTAAGCGACTTGATATTGACCGACGCGTCGAGCCCGTTGCGTAGACACCTCGATTGTGAAGATCAGACCTGTTGCACTTTAAAAACATCGCAATATGGATTCTGTTTGCAATAATTTTAGCATTTTCACCTACTTTAGACACTGAATATTTGTCGTTTTGAAGCTCAGTTTGAAATGTTTTACTTTGTCGTTTCTGTTCAAATCGATCATCGTTTAGCATACTTTGCGATCATATTAGCTCAGTGGAGTAGTTTTGCGCACGCGTCGCTGTTGAAGTAGGTACTCTCCTGCGTTATTTTAAAAGATAAATCCCGTACAAAGTTAGTCGAATTTTACACTTTTTCAGTCACCGTGAAATATTTTGTCTTGATATTAACCGACTTTATATTGACCGTCGCGTCGAGCCCGTTACGTAGACACCTCGTTTGTGTAGATCAGACCTATTGCACTTCAAAAACATCGCAAAATAGATTCTGTTTGCAATAATTTTAGCGTTTTCACCTACTTTAGACACTGAATATTTGTCGTTTTAAAGCTCAGTTTGAAATGTTTTGGTTTGTCGTTTCTGTTCAAATCGATCATCTTATAGCATACTTTTTGATCATACTAGCTCTCGGAAGTGTTTGTGCGCACGCTCCGCTGTTGAAGTAGGTACACTCCTGCGTTATATTAAAAGATACATGCCATACAAAGTTAGTCGAATTGTACACTTTTTCGGTCACCGTGACATATTTTGTCTTGATATTAAGCGACTTGATATTGACCGACGCGTCGAGCCCGTTGCGTAGACACCTCGATTGTGTAGATCGGACCTGTTGCATTTCAAAAACATCGCAATACGGATTCTTATTTGCAATAATTTTAGCGTTTCCACCTACTTGAAGCACTGAATATTTGTCGTTTTAAAGCTCAGTTTGAAATGTTTTTGTTTGTCGTTTCTGTTCAAATCGATCATCTTTTAGCATATTTTTCGATCATATTAGCTCACTGAAGTAGTTTTGCGCACGTTCCGCTGTTCTGGTAAAAACTCTTTTGCGATAATTTAAAAGATGCATGCCATACAAAGTTAGTCGAATTTTACACTTTTTCGGTCACCGTGACATATTTTGTCTTGATATGAACCGACTTTATATTGACCGTCGCGTCGAGTTCGTTGCGTAGACAGCTCGTTTGTGAAGATCGAACCTGTTGCACTTTAAAAACATCGCAATATGGATTCTGTTTGCAATAATTTTAGCATTTTCACCTACTTTAGACACTGAATATTTGTCGTTTTAAAGCTCAGTTTGAAATGTTTTAGTTTGTTGTTTCTGTTCAAATCGATCATCTTTTAGAATACTTTTTGATCATATTAGCTAACCTTGGTGTTTGTGCGCACGCTCCGCTGTTCTAGTAGGTACTCTTTTGCGATATTTTAAAAGGTACATCCCATATAATGTTAAACGAATTTTACACTTTTTCGGTCACCGTGAAATATTTTGTCTTGATATTAACCGACTTTTTATTGACCATCGCGTCAAACCCGTTGCGTAGACACCTCGCTTGTGTAGATCGGACCTGTTGCACTTTAAAAACATCGCAATATGGATTCTTATTTGCAATAATTTTAGCGTTTCCACCTACTTTAGACACTGAATATTTGTTGTTTTGAAGCTCAGTTTGAAATGTTTTTGTTTGTCGTTTCTGTTCAAATCGATCATCTTTTAGCATATTCTTTGATCATATTAGCTCACTGAAGTAGTTTTGCGCACGTTTCGCTGTTCTGGTAGGTACTCTTTTGCGATAATTTAAAAGATACATCCCATACAAAGTTAGTCGAATTTTACACTTTTTCGGTCACCATGAAATATTTTGTCTTGATATTAACCGACTTTATATTGACCGTCGCGTCGATATCGTCGCTTTGACACATCGTTTGTGTAGATCGGACCTGTTGCACTTCAAAAACATCGCAATTTGGATTCTGTTTGCAATAATTTTAGCGTTTTCACCTACTTTCGACACTGAATATTTGTCGTTTTGAAGCTCAGTTTGAAATGTTTTAGTTTGTCGTTTCTGTTCAAATCCGTCATCTTTTAGCATACTTTTCGATCATAATAGCTCTGTGGACTAGTTTTGCGCATGTGTCGCTGTTGAAGTAGGTACCTCCAGCGTTATTTTAAAAGATACATCCCATACAAAGTTAGTCGAAGTTTACACTTTTTCAGTCACCGTGAAATATTTTGTCTTCATATTAACCGACTTTATATTGACCGTCGCGTCGAGCCCGTTGCGTTGACACCTCGTGTGTGTAGATCAAACCTGTTGCACTTCAAAAACATCGCAAAATAGATTCTATTTGCAATAATTTTAGCGTTTTTACCTACTTTAGACACTGAATATTTGTCGTTTTAAAGCTCAGTTTGAAATGTTTTAGTTTGTCGTTTCTGTTCAAATCGATCATCTTTTAGCATATTTTCTGATTATATTAGCTCACTGAAATGGTTCTGCGCACGCTCCGCTGTTGAAGTATCTACACTTTTGCGATATTTTAAAAGATACATCTCATACAAAGTTAGTCGAATTGTACACTTTTTCGGTCACCGTGAAATATTTTGTCTTGATATTAACCGACTTTATATTGACCGTCGCGTCGATATCGTCGCTTTGACACATCGTTTGTGTAGATCGGACCTGTTGCACTTCAAAAACATCGCAATGTGGATTCTGTTTGGAATAATTTTTGCGATTTCACCTACTTTAGACACTGAACATTTGTCTTTTTGAAGCTTAGTTTGAAATGTTTTAGTTTGTCGTTTCTGTTCAAATCGATCATCTTTTAGCATACTTTTTGATCAAATTAGCTCAATGAAGTGGTATTGCAAACGTTCCGCTATTCTTGTTAGTACTTTTATGCGATATTTTAAAAGATACATCCCATACAAAGTTAGTCGAATTTTACACTTTTTCGGTCACCATGAAATATTTTGTCTTGATATTAACCGACTTTATATTGACCGTCGCGTCGAGTTCGTTGCGTAGACACCTCGTTTGTGTAGATCGAACCTGTTGCACTCCCAAAACATCGCAATATGGATTCTCTTCGCAATAATTTTAGCATTTTCACCTACTTTAGACACTGAATATTTGTCGTTTTGAAGCTCAGTTTGAAATGTTTTAGTTTGTCGTTTCTGTTCAAATCGATCATCTTTTAGCATACTTTTCGATCATATTAGCTCACTGGAGTAGTTAATTGTACGCTTCGCTGTTAAAATAGGTCCTCTCCTGCGATATTTTAAAAGATACATCCCATACAAAGTTAGTCGAATTTTACACTTTTTCGGTCACCGTGAAATATTTTGTCTTGATATTAACCGACTTCATATTGACCGTCGCGTCGAGCCCGTTGCGTAGACACCTCGTTTGTAAAGATTGCACCTTTTGCACTTTAAACACATCGCAATATGGATTCTGTTTGCAATAAGTTTAGCGTTTTCACCTACTTTAGACACTGAATATTTGTCGATTTAAAGCTCAGTTTGAAATGTTTTAGTTTGTCGTTTCTGTTCAAATCGATCATCTTTTAGCATACATTTTGATCACATTAGTTCACCGAAGTAGATCTGCGCACGCTCCGCTGTTGAAGTATCTACACTTTTGCGATATTTTAAAAGATATATCCCATACAAAGTTAGTCGAATTGTACACTTTTTCGGTCACCGTGAAATATTTTGTCTTGATATCAACCGACTTTATATTGACCGTCGCGTCGAGCCCGTTGCGAAGACACCTCGTTTGTGTAGATCGGACCTGTTGCACTTCAAAAACATCGCAATATGAAATTTGGTTGCAATAATTTGAGCGTTTTCACCTATTTTAGACACTGAATATTTGTCGTTTTAAAGCTCAGTTTGAAATGTTTTAGTTTGTCGTTTCTGTTCAAATCGATCATCTTTTAGCATATTTTCTGATTATATTAGCTCACTGAAATGGTTCTGCGCACGCTCCGCTGTTGAAGTATCTACACTTTTGCGATATTTTAAAAGATACATCTCATACAAAGTTAGTCGAATTGTACACTTTTTCGGTCACCGTGAAATATTTTGTCTTGATATTAACCGACTTTATATTGACCGTCGCGTCGAACCCGTTGCGTAGACACCTTGTTTGTGTAGATCGGACCTGTTGCACTTCAAAAACATCGCAATATGGATTTTGGTTGCAATTATTTTAGCGTTTTCACCTACTTTAGGCACTGAATATATGTCGTTTGAAAGCTCAGTTTGAAATGTTTTAGTTTGTCGTTTCTGTTCAAATCGATCATCGTTTAGCATATTTTTCGATCATACTAGCTCACCGAAGTGGTTCTGCGCACGCTCCGCTGTTCTAGTAGGTACTCTTTTGCAATATTTCAAAAGATACATCCCATACAAAGTTAGTCGAATTTTACACTTTTTCGGTCACCGTGAAATATTTTGTCTTCATATTAACCGACTTTATATTGACCGTCGCGTCGAGCCCGTTGCGTTGACACCTCGTGTGTGTAGATCAAACCTGTTGCACTTCAAAAACATCGCAAAATAGATTCTATTTGCAATAATTTTAGCGTTTTTACCTACTTTAGACACTGAATATTTGTCGTTTTAAAGCTCAGTTTGAAATGTTTTAGTTTGTCGTTTCTGTTCAAATCGATCATCTTTTAGCATATTTTCTGATTATATTAGCTCACTGAAATGGTTCTGCGCACGCTCCGCTGTTGAAGTATCTACACTTTTGCGATATTTTAAAAGATACATCTCATACAAAGTTAGTCGAATTGTACACTTTTTCGGTCACCGTGAAATATTTTGTCTTGATATTAACCGACTTTATATTGACCGTCGCGTCGATATCGTCGCTTTGACACATCGTTTGTGTAGATCGGACCTGTTGCACTTCAAAAACATCGCAATGTGGATTCTGTTTGGAATAATTTTTGCGATTTCACCTACTTTAGACACTGAACATTTGTCTTTTTGAAGCTTAGTTTGAAATGTTTTAGTTTGTCGTTTCTGTTCAAATCGATCATCTTTTAGCATACTTTTTGATCAAATTAGCTCAATGAAGTGGTATTGCAAACGTTCCGCTATTCTTGTTAGTACTTTTATGCGATATTTTAAAAGATACATCCCATACAAAGTTAGTCGAATTTTACACTTTTTCGGTCACCATGAAATATTTTGTCTTGATATTAACCGACTTTATATTGACCGTCGCGTCGAGTTCGTTGCGTAGACACCTCGTTTGTGTAGATCGAACCTGTTGCACTCCCAAAACATCGCAATATGGATTCTCTTCGCAATAATTTTAGCATTTTCACCTACTTTAGACACTGAATATTTGTCGTTTTGAAGCTCAGTTTGAAATGTTTTAGTTTGTCGTTTCTGTTCAAATCACATTAGTTCACCGAAGTAGATCTGCGCACGCTCCGCTGTTGAAGTATCTACACTTTTGCGATATTTTAAAAGATATATCCCATACAAAGTTAGTCGAATTGTACACTTTTTCGGTCACCGTGAAATATTTTGTCTTGATATCAACCGACTTTATATTGACCGTCGCGTCGAGCCCGTTGCGAAGACACCTCGTTTGTGTAGATCGGACCTGTTGCACTTCAAAAACATCGCAATATGAAATTTGGTTGCAATAATTTGAGCGTTTTCACCTATTTTAGACACTGAATATTTGTCGTTTTAAAGCTCAGTTTGAAATGTTTTAGTTTGTCGTTTCTGTTCAAATCGATCATCTTTTAGCATATTTTCTGATTATATTAGCTCACTGAAATGGTTCTGCGCACGCTCCGCTGTTGAAGTATCTACACTTTTGCGATATTTTAAAAGATACATCTCATACAAAGTTAGTCGAATTGTACACTTTTTCGGTCACCGTGAAATATTTTGTCTTGATATTAACCGACTTTATATTGACCGTCGCGTCGAACCCGTTGCGTAGACACCTTGTTTGTGTAGATCGGACCTGTTGCACTTCAAAAACATCGCAATATGGATTTTGGTTGCAATTATTTTAGCGTTTTCACCTACTTTAGGCACTGAATATATGTCGTTTGAAAGCTCAGTTTGAAATGTTTTAGTTTGTCGTTTCTGTTCAAATCGATCATCTTTTAGCATATTTTTCGATCATATTAGCTCACCAAAGTCGTTCTGCGCACGCCTTGCTGTTCTTGTAGTTACTCTTTTGCGATATTTTAAAAGATACATCCCATACAAAGTTAGTCAAATTTTACACTTTTTCGGTCACCGTGAAATATTTTGTCCTGATATTAACCGACTTTATATTGACCGTCGCGCCGAGCCCGTTGCGTAGACACCTCTTTTGTGTAGATCGGACCTAATGCACTACAAAAACATCGCAAAATGGATTCTATTTGCAATAATTTCAGCGTTTTCACCTACTTTAGACACTGAATATTTGTCGTTTTGAAGCTCAGTTTGAAATGTTTTTGTTTGTCGTTTCTGTTCAAATCGATCATCGTTTAGCATATTTTTTGATCATATTAGCTCAAAGAAGTGGTTCTGCGCACGTTCCGCTGTTCTAGTAGGTACTCTTTTGCGATATTTTAAAAGATACATCCCATACAAAGTTAATCGAATTGTACACTTTTTCGGTCACCGTGAAATATTTTGTCTTGATATTAACCGACTTTATATTGACCGTCGCGTCGAGCCCGTTGCGCAGACACCTTGTTTGTGTAGATCGGATCTGTTGCACTTCAAAAACATCGCAATATGGAATTTGGTTGCAATAATTTTAGCGTTTTCACCTACTTTAGACACTGAATATTTGTCGTTTTAAAGCTCAGTTTGAAATGTTTTAGTTTGTCATTTCTGTTCAAATTGATCATATTTTAGCATACTTTTGGATCATATTAGCTCATCAAAGTAGTACTGCGCTGGCTCCGCTGTTCTAGTAGTTACTTTTTTGCGATATTTTAAAAGATACATCTCATACAAAGTTAGTCGAATTTTACACTTTTTCGGTCACCGTAAAATATTTTGTCTTGATATTAACCGACTTTATTTTGACCGTCGCGACGAGGCAGTTGCGCAGACACCTCGTTTGTGTGGATCGGACCTGTTGCACTTCAAAAACATCGCAATATGGATTCCGTTTGCAATAATTTTAGCGTTTTCACCTACTTTAGAGACTTAATATTTGTCGTTTTAAACCTCAGTTTGAAATGTTTTAGTTTGTCGTTTTTGTTCAAATCTATCATTTTTCAGCATTCGTTTCGATCGTATTAGCTCACTCAAGAGGTTCTGCGCACGTTTCGCTGTTCAAGTAGGAACAGTTTTGCGATATTTTAAAAGATACATCCCGTACAAAGTAAGTCGAATTTTACACTTTTTCGGTCACCGTGAAATATTTTGTCTTGATATTAACCGACTTTATATTGACCGTCGCGTCGAACCCGTTGCGTAGACACCTTGTTTGTGTAGATCGGACCTGTTGCACTTCAAAAACATCGCAATATGGATTTTGGTTGCAATTATTTTAGCGTTTTCACCTACTTTAGACACTGAATATTTGTCGTTTTAAAGCTCAGTTTGAAATGTTTTAGTTTGTCATTTCTGTTCAAATTGATCATATTTTAGCATACTTTTGGATCATATTAGCTCATCAAAGTAGTACTGCGCTGGCTCCGCTGTTCTAGTAGTTACTTTTTTGCGATATTTTAAAAGATACATCTCATACAAAGTTAGTCGAATTTTACACTTTTTCGGTCACCGTAAAATATTTTGTCTTGATATTAACCGACTTTATTTTGACCGTCGCGACGAGGCAGTTGCGCAGACACCTCGTTTGTGTGGATCGGACCTGTTGCACTTCAAAAACATCGCAATATGGATTCCGTTTGCAATAATTTTAGCGTTTTCACCTACTTTAGAGACTTAATATTTGTCGTTTTAAACCTCAGTTTGAAATGTTTTAGTTTGTCGTTTTTGTTCAAATCTATCATTTTTCAGCATTCGTTTCGATCGTATTAGCTCACTCAAGAGGTTCTGCGCACGTTTCGCTGTTCAAGTAGGAACAGTTTTGCGATATTTTAAAAGATACATCCCATACAAAGTAAGTCGAATTTTACACTTTTTCGGTCACCGTGAAATATTTTGTCTTGATATTAACCGATCTTATATTGACCGTCGCGTCGAGCTCGTTGCGTACACCTTGTTTGTGTAGACCGGACCTGTTGCACTTCGAAAACATCGCAATATGGATTCTAATTTGCAATAATTTTAGCGTTTTCACCTACTTTAGGCACTTAATATTTGTCGTTTTGAAGCTCAGTTTAAAATGATTTAAGTTGTCGTTTCTGTTCAAATCGATCATCGTTTAGCATATTTTTCGATCATACTAGCTCACCGAAGTGGTTCTGCGCACGCTCCGCTGTTCTAGTAGGTACTCTTTTGCAATATTTCAAAAGATACATCCCATACAAAGTTAGTCGAATTTTACACTTTTTCGGTCACCGTGAAATATTTTGTCTTGATATTAACCGACTTTATACTGACCGTCGCGTCGAACTCGTTGCGTACACCTTGTTTGTGTAGACCGGACCTGTTGCACTTCGAAAACATCGCAATATGGATTCTGTTTGCAATAATTTTAGCGTTTTCACCTACTTTAGACACGAAATATTTGTCGTTGTGAAGCTCAGTTTGAAATGTTTTAGTTTGTCGTTTCTGTTCAAATCGATCATCTTTTAGCATACTTTATGATCATATTAGATCATAGGAGTGTTTGTGCGCTTGCTCCGCTGTTGAAGTAGGTAATCTCCTGCGATATTTTAAACGATTCATCCCATACAAATTTAGTCGAATTTTACACTTTTTCGGTCACCGTGAAATATTTTGTCTTGATATTAAGCGACTTTATATATACCGTCGCGTCGAGCCCGTTGCGTAGACACCTTTGCAATAATTTTAGCGTTTTCACCTACTTTAGACACTGAATATTTGTCGTTATAAAGCTCAGTTTGAAATGTTTTGGTTTGTCGTTTCTGTTCAAATCGATCATCTTTTAGCATACTTTTCGATCATATTAGCTCACCGAAGTGCTACTGCGCACGCTTCGCTGTTGAAGTAGGAACTCTTTTGCGATATTTAATAAGATACATCCCATACAAAGTTAGTCGAATTTTAGACTTTTTCGGTCACCGTGAAATATTTTGTCTTGATATTTACCGACTTTATATTGACCGTCGCGTCGAACCCATTGCGTAGATTTCTCGTTTGTGTAGATCGGACCTGTTGCACTTCAAAAACATCGCAATATGGATTCTGTTTGCAATAAAATTAGCGTTTTCACCTACTTTAGACACTGAATGTTTGTCGTTTTAAAGCTCAGTTTGAAATGTTTTAGTTTGTCGTTTCTGTTCAAATCGATCATTTTTTAGCATTCTTTTCACTTTTTCGGTCACCGTGAAATATTTTGTCTTGATATTAACCGACTTTATATTGACCGTCGCGTCGAGCCCTTTGCGTAGACTCCTCGATTGAAAAGATCGGACCTGTTGCACTTCAAAAACATCGCAATATGGATTCTTTTTGCAATAGTATTAGCGTTTTTACCTACTTTAGACACTGAATATTTGTCGTTCTAAAGCTCAGTTTAAAATGTTTTAGTTTGTCGTTTTTGTTCAAATCTATCAATTTTCAGCATTCGTTTCGATCGTATTAGCTCACTAAAGAAGTTCTGCGCACGTTTCGCTGTTCAAGTAGGAACAGTTTTGCGATATTTTAAAAGATACATCCCATACAAAGTAAGTCGAATTTTACACTTTTTCGGTCACCGTGAAATATTTTGTCTTGATATTAACCGATCTTATATTGACCGTCGCGTCGAGCTCGTTGCGTACACCTTGTTTGTGTAGACTGGACCTGTTGCACTTCGAAAACATCGCAATATGGATTCTAATTTGCAATAATTTTAGCGTTTTCACCTACTTTAGGCACTTAATATTTGTCGTTTTGAAGCTCAGTTTAAAATGATTTAGTTTGTCGTTTCTGTTCAAATCGATCATCGTTTAGCATATTTTTCGATCATACTAGCTCACCGAAGTGGTTCTGCGCACGCTCCGCTGTTCTAGTAGGTACTCTTTTGCGATATTTTAAAAGATACATCCCATACAAAGTAAGTCGAATTTTACACTTTTTCGGTCACCGTGAAATATTTTGTCTTGATATTAACCGACTTTATACTGACCGTCGCGTCGAACTCGTTGCGTACACCTTGTTTGTGTAGACTGGACCTGTTGCACTTCGAAAACATCGCAATATGGATTCTGTTTGCAATAATTTTAGCGTTTTTACCTACTTTAGACACGGAATATTTGTCGTTGTGAAGCTCAGTTTGAAATGTTTTAGTTTGTCGTTTCTGTTCAAATCGATCATCTTTTAGCATACATTTTGATCACATTAGTTCACCGAAGTAGATCTGCGCACGCTCCGCTGTTGAAGTATCTACACTTTTGCGATATTTTAAAAGATATATCCCATACAAAGTTAGTCGAATTGTACACTTTTTCGGTCACCGTGAAATATTTTGTCTTGATATCAACCGACTTTATATTGACCGTCGCGTCGAGCCCGTTGCGAAGACACCTCGTTTGTGTAGATCGGACCTGTTGCACTTCAAAAACATCGCAATATGAAATTTGGTTGCAATAATTTGAGCGTTTTCACCTATTTTAGACACTGAATATTTGTCGTTTTAAAGCTCAGTTTGAAATGTTTTAGTTTGTCGTTTCTGTTCAAATCGATCATCTTTTAGCATATTTTCTGATTATATTAGCTCACTGAAATGGTTCTGCGCACGCTCCGCTGTTGAAGTATCTACACTTTTGCGATATTTTAAAAGATACATCTCATACAAAGTTAGTCGAATTGTACACTTTTTCGGTCACCGTGAAATATTTTGTCTTGATATTAACCGACTTTATATTGACCGTCGCGTCGAACCCGTTGCGTAGACACCTTGTTTGTGTAGATCGGACCTGTTGCACTTCAAAAACATCGCAATATGGATTTTGGTTGCAATTATTTTAGCGTTTTCACCTACTTTAGGCACTGAATATATGTCGTTTGAAAGCTCAGTTTGAAATGTTTTAGTTTGTCGTTTCTGTTCAAATCGATCATCTTTTAGCATATTTTTCGATCATATTAGCTCACCAAAGTCGTTCTGCGCACGCCTTGCTGTTCTTGTAGTTACTCTTTTGCGATATTTTAAAAGATACATCCCATACAAAGTTAGTCAAATTTTACACTTTTTCGGTCACCGTGAAATATTTTGTCCTGATATTAACCGACTTTATATTGACCGTCGCGCCAAGCCCGTTGCGTAGACACCTCTTTTGTGTAGATCGGACCTAATGCACTACAAAAACATCGCAAAATGGATTCTATTTGCAATAATTTCAGCGTTTTCACCTACTTTAGACACTGAATATTTGTCGTTTTGAAGCTCAGTTTGAAATGTTTTTGTTTGTCGTTTCTGTTCAAATCGATCATCGTTTAGCATATTTTTTGATCATATTAGCTCAAAGAAGTGGTTCTGCGCACGTTCCGCTGTTCTAGTAGGTACTCTTTTGCGATATTTTAAAAGATACATCCCATACAAAGTTAATCGAATTGTACACTTTTTCGGTCACCGTGAAATATTTTGTCTTGATATTAACCGACTTTATATTGACCGTCGCGTCGAGCCCGTTGCGCAGACACCTTGTTTGTGTAGATCGGATCTGTTGCACTTCAAAAACATCGCAATATGGAATTTGGTTGCAATAATTTTAGCGTTTTCACCTACTTTAGACACTGAATATTTGTCGTTTTAAAGCTCAGTTTGAAATGTTTTAGTTTGTCATTTCTGTTCAAATTGATCATATTTTAGCATACTTTTGGATCATATTAGCTCATCAAAGTAGTACTGCGCTGGCTCCGCTGTTCTAGTAGTTACTTTTTTGCGATATTTTAAAAGATACATCTCATACAAAGTTAGTCGAATTTTACACTTTTTCGGTCACCGTAAAATATTTTGTCTTGATATTAACCGACTTTATTTTGACCGTCGCGACGAGGCAGTTGCGCAGACACCTCGTTTGTGTGGATCGGACCTGTTGCACTTCAAAAACATCGCAATATGGATTCCGTTTGCAATAATTTTAGCGTTTTCACCTACTTTAGAGACTTAATATTTGTCGTTTTAAACCTCAGTTTGAAATGTTTTAGTTTGTCGTTTTTGTTCAAATCTATCATTTTTCAGCATTCGTTTCGATCGTATTAGCTCACTCAAGAGGTTCTGCGCACGTTTCGCTGTTCAAGTAGGAACAGTTTTGCGATATTTTAAAAGATACATCCCATACAAAGTAAGTCGAATTTTACACTTTTTCGGTCACCGTGAAATATTTTGTCTTGATATTAACCGACTTTATATTGACCGTCGCGTCGAACCCGTTGCGTAGACACCTTGTTTGTGTAGATCGGACCTGTTGCACTTCAAAAACATCGCAATATGGATTTTGGTTGCAATTATTTTAGCGTTTTCACCTACTTTAGACACTGAATATTTGTCGTTTTAAAGCTCAGTTTGAAATGTTTTAGTTTGTCATTTCTGTTCAAATTGATCATATTTTAGCATACTTTTGGATCATATTAGCTCATCAAAGTAGTACTGCGCTGGCTCCGCTGTTCTAGTAGTTACTTTTTTGCGATATTTTAAAAGATACATCTCATACAAAGTTAGTCGAATTTTACACTTTTTCGGTCACCGTAAAATATTTTGTCTTGATATTAACCGACTTTATTTTGACCGTCGCGACGAGGCAGTTGCGCAGACACCTCGTTTGTGTGGATCGGACCTGTTGCACTTCAAAAACATCGCAATATGGATTCCGTTTGCAATAATTTTAGCGTTTTCACCTACTTTAGAGACTTAATATTTGTCGTTTTAAACCTCAGTTTGAAATGTTTTAGTTTGTCGTTTTTGTTCAAATCTATCATTTTTCAGCATTCGTTTCGATCGTATTAGCTCACTCAAGAGGTTCTGCGCACGTTTCGCTGTTCAAGTAGGAACAGTTTTGCGATATTTTAAAAGATACATCCCATACAAAGTAAGTCGAATTTTACACTTTTTCGGTCACCGTGAAATATTTTGTCTTGATATTAACCGATCTTATATTGACCGTCGCGTCGAGCTCGTTGCGTACACCTTGTTTGTGTAGACCGGACCTGTTGCACTTCGAAAACATCGCAATATGGATTCTAATTTGCAATAATTTTAGCGTTTTCACCTACTTTAGGCACTTAATATTTGTCGTTTTGAAGCTCAGTTTAAAATGATTTAAGTTGTCGTTTCTGTTCAAATCGATCATCGTTTAGCATATTTTTCGATCATACTAGCTCACCGAAGTGGTTCTGCGCACGCTCCGCTGTTCTAGTAGGTACTCTTTTGCAATATTTCAAAAGATACATCCCATACAAAGTTAGTCGAATTTTACACTTTTTCGGTCACCGTGAAATATTTTGTCTTGATATTAACCGACTTTATACTGACCGTCGCGTCGAACTCGTTGCGTACACCTTGTTTGTGTAGACCGGACCTGTTGCACTTCGAAAACATCGCAATATGGATTCTGTTTGCAATAATTTTAGCGTTTTCACCTACTTTAGACACGAAATATTTGTCGTTGTGAAGCTCAGTTTGAAATGTTTTAGTTTGTCGTTTCTGTTCAAATCGATCATCTTTTAGCATACTTTATGATCATATTAGATCATAGGAGTGTTTGTGCGCTTGCTCCGCTGTTGAAGTAGGTAATCTCCTGCGATATTTTAAACGATTCATCCCATACAAATTTAGTCGAATTTTACACTTTTTCGGTCACCGTGAAATATTTTGTCTTGATATTAAGCGACTTTATATATACCGTCGCGTCGAGCCCGTTGCGTAGACACCTTTGCAATAATTTTAGCGTTTTCACCTACTTTAGACACTGAATATTTGTCGTTATAAAGCTCAGTTTGAAATGTTTTGGTTTGTCGTTTCTGTTCAAATCGATCATCTTTTAGCATACTTTTCGATCATATTAGCTCACCGAAGTGCTACTGCGCACGCTTCGCTGTTGAAGTAGGAACTCTTTTGCGATATTTAATAAGATACATCCCATACAAAGTTAGTCGAATTTTAGACTTTTTCGGTCACCGTGAAATATTTTGTCTTGATATTTACCGACTTTATATTGACCGTCGCGTCGAACCCATTGCGTAGATTTCTCGTTTGTGTAGATCGGACCTGTTGCACTTCAAAAACATCGCAATATGGATTCTGTTTGCAATAAAATTAGCGTTTTCACCTACTTTAGACACTGAATGTTTGTCGTTTTAAAGCTCAGTTTGAAATGTTTTAGTTTGTCGTTTCTGTTCAAATCGATCATTTTTTAGCATTCTTTTCACTTTTTCGGTCACCGTGAAATATTTTGTCTTGATATTAACCGACTTTTTATTGACCGTCGCGTCGAGCCCTTTGCGTAGACTCCTCGATTGAAAAGATCGGACCTGTTGCACTTCAAAAACATCGCAATATGGATTCTTTTTGCAATAGTATTAGCGTTTTTACCTACTTTAGACACTGAATATTTGTCGTTCTAAAGCTCAGTTTAAAATGTTTTAGTTTGTCGTTTTTGTTCAAATCTATCAATTTTCAGCATTCGTTTCGATCGTATTAGCTCACTAAAGAAGTTCTGCGCACGTTTCGCTGTTCAAGTAGGAACAGTTTTGCGATATTTTAAAAGATACATCCCATACAAAGTAAGTCGAATTTTACACTTTTTCGGTCACCGTGAAATATTTTGTCTTGATATTAACCGATCTTATATTGACCGTCGCGTCGAGCTCGTTGCGTACACCTTGTTTGTGTAGACTGGACCTGTTGCACTTCGAAAACATCGCAATATGGATTCTAATTTGCAATAATTTTAGCGTTTTCACCTACTTTAGGCACTTAATATTTGTCGTTTTGAAGCTCAGTTTAAAATGATTTAGTTTGTCGTTTCTGTTCAAATCGATCATCGTTTAGCATATTTTTCGATCATACTAGCTCACCGAAGTGGTTCTGCGCACGCTCCGCTGTTCTAGTAGGTACTCTTTTGCGATATTTTAAAAGATACATCCCATACAAAGTAAGTCGAATTTTACACTTTTTCGGTCACCGTGAAATATTTTGTCTTGATATTAACCGACTTTATACTGACCGTCGCGTCGAACTCGTTGCGTACACCTTGTTTGTGTAGACTGGACCTGTCGCACTTCGAAAACATCGCAATATGGATTCTGTTTGCAATAATTTTAGCGTTTTTACCTACTTTAGACACGGAATATTTGTCGTTGTGAAGCTCAGTTTGAAATGTTTTAGTTTGTCGTTTCTGTTCAAATCGATCATCTTTTAGCATAAATTTTGATCACATTAGTTCACCGAAGTAGGTCTGCGCACGCTCCGCTGTTGAAGTATCTACACTTTTGCGATATTTTAAAAGATATATCCCATACAATGTTAGTGGAATTGTACACTTTTTCGGTCACCGTGAAATATTTTGTCTTGATATCAACCGACTTTATATTGACCGTCGCGTCGAGCCCGTTGCGAAGACACCTCGTTTGTGTAGATCGGACCTGTTGCACTTCAAAAACATCGCAATATGAAATTTGGTTGCAATAATTTGAGCGTTTTCACCTATTTTAGACACTGAATATTTGTCGTTTTAAAGCTCAGTTTGAAATGTTTTAGTTTGTCGTTTCTGTTCAAATCGATCATCTTTTAGCATATTTTCTGATTATATTAGCTCACTGAAATGGTTCTGCGCACGCTCCGCTGTTGAAGTATCTACACTTTTGCGATATTTTAAAAGATACATCTCATACAAAGTTAGTCGAATTGTACACTCTTTCGGTCACCGTGAAATATTTTGTCTTGATATTAACCGACTTTATATTGACCGTCGCATCGAACCCGTTGCGTAGACACCTTGTTTGTGTGAATCGGACCTGTTGCACTTCAAAAACATCGCAATATGGATTTTGGTTGCAATTATTTTAGCGTTTTCACCTACTTTAGGCACTGAATATATGTCGTTTGAAAGCTCAGTTTGAAATGTTTTAGTTTGTCGTTTCTGTTCAAATCGATCATCTTTTAGCATATTTTTCGATCATATTAGCTCACCAAAGTCGTTCTGCGCACGCCTTGCTGTTCTTGTAGTTACTCTTTTGCGATATTTTAAACGATTCATCCCATACAAATTTAGTCGAATTTTACACTTTTTCGGTCACCGTGAAATATTTTGTCTTGATATTAAGCGACTTTATATATACCGTCGCGTCGAGCCCGTTGCGTAGACACCTCGTTTGTGTAGATCGGACCTGTTGCACTTCAAATACATCGCAATATGGATTCTAATTTGCAATAATTTTAGCGTTTTCACCTACTTTAAACACTGAATATTTGTCGTTATAAAGCTCAGTTTGAAATGTTTTGGTTTGTCGTTTCTGTTCAAATCGATCATCTTTTAGCATACTTTTCGATCATATTAGCTCACCGAAGTGCTACTGCGCACGCTTCGCTGTTGAAGTAGGAACTCTTTTGCGATATTTAATAAGATACATCCCATACAAAGTTAGTCGAATTTTAGACTTTTTCGGTCACCGTGAAATATTTTGTCTTGATATTTACCGACTTTATATTGACCGTCGCGTCGAACCCATTGCGTAGATTTCTCGTTTGTGTAGATCGGACCTGTTGCACTTCAAAAACATCGCAATATGGATTCTGTTTGCAATAGTATTAGCGTTTTCACCTACTTTAGACACTGAATGTTTGTCGTTTTAAAGCTCAGTTTGAAATGTTTTAGTTTGTCGTTTCTGTTCAAATCGATCATTTTTTAGCATTCTTTTCATTTTTTCGGTCACCGTGAAATATTTTGTCTTGATATTAACCGACTTTATATTGACCGTCGCGTCGAGCCCTTTGCGTAGACTCCTCGTTTGAAAAGATCGGACCTGTTGCACTTCAAAAACATCGCAATATGGATTCTTTTTGCAATAGTATTAGCGTTTTTACCTACTTTAGACACTGAATATTTGTCGTTCTAAAGCTCAGTTTAAAATGTTTTAGTTTGTCGTTTCTGTTCAAATCGATCATCTTTTAGCATACTTTTCGATCATATTAGCTCACCGAAGTGCTACTGCGCACGCTTCGCTGTTGAAGTAGGAACTCTTTTGCGATATTTAATAAGATACATCCCATACAAAGTTAGTCGAATTTTAGACTTTTTCGGTCACCGTGAAATGTTTTGTCTTGATATTTACCGACTTTATTTTGACCGTCGCGTCGAACCCATTGCGTAGATTTCTCGTTTGTGTAGATCGGACCTGTTGCACTTCAAAAACATCGCAATATGGATTCTGTTTGCAATAGTATTAGCGTTTTCACCTACTTTAGACACTGAATGTTTGTCGTTTTAAAGCTCAGTTTGAAATGTTTTAGTTTGTCGTTTCTGTTCAAATCGATCATTTTTTAGCATTCTTTTCACTTTTTCGGTCACCGTGAAATGTTTTGTCTTGATATTTACCGACTTTATTTTGACCGTCGCGTCGAACCCATTGCGTAGATTTCTCGTTTGTGTAGATCGGACCTGTTGCACTTCAAAAACATCGCAATATGGATTCTGTTTGCAATAGTATTAGCGTTTTCACCTACTTTAGACACTGAATGTTTGTCGTTTTAAAGCTCAGTTTGAAATGTTTTAGTTTGTCGTTTCTGTTCAAATCGATCATTTTTTAGCATTCTTTTCACTTTTTCGGTCACCGTGAAATATTTTGTCTTGATATTAACCGACTTTATATTGACCGTCGCGTCGAGCCCTTTAAGTAGACTCCTTGTTTGAAAAGATCGGACCTGTTGCACTTCAAAAACATCGCAATATGGATTCTTTTTGCAATAGTATTAGCGTTTTTACCTACTTTAGACACTGAATATTTGTCGTTCTAAAGCTCAGTTTAAA